>OY776265.1:1558624-2954621 GCA_963675405.1 Cosmorhoe ocellata | reverse complement strand
AAGGACATTGGCAGAAGTACTTTAGCACCTCCCTGCTGGACAACTATGCCTCTCAGCTCTTGCAGTCCACAGATGGAGTTGAAAACTCTTGCAATCAACTCTTTGGAGTTGTGACTTTCAGTCTTGCTTAGGGCAACTAAACCAGTTGTTACACCAAGTTTAGCCAGTACAGTAATCCTTTTGTTGACAAAGTCCGCATCATCCAATTCATGCTGTTCTGGAATATGGTGCTTAGCAAACTTGGCGAGTTCAAGCATTTCAGGCATAAGTTCTTGCTTCTCGTAGGCATTGCAAAGATTGACTAAAGTAGTCACCACACCATATAAGCAAGATTGGTCACCACTCTTAGCCAGTTCAATGAGAGCTTGAATAGCTGGTCTCTCCTCAACTAACTTTTCCTTTACATCAGCATCCAGTGTAAGGTATGAAAGTCCTTCAGCGGCCCATTTTCTGACATCATTGTCTTTTGCTGGATTGACCAGAAACTTCTTGCATGCTTCAGCCAATTTAGTGGTAGATCCATCAGCAAAAGGCCTAATTGAAGCATCATCACCTCCAAAACTCCCCACTTTACACAGACCCACTAGAGCTCGTACTCTTACAGCATCAATTTTGCATTGATACAATTTCTTTAGGATGTCGACACCTTTGTTGATGATAGTCCTCGCTTTGTCCTTCTTTGAAGCAGCTGCTACTAAGCATTCGCAAGCCACCTTCTGCTGGAGTGGGTCCTCAGTCTGAGCCATCACCAGTATCATCTCAATGATACCTTCTTTGGAAATAACATAGTTCCCCACATCTAAAGGTCCTCTTAGCAAAGATGTGATTGCAACTGTTACTCTGACCTTGGACTCGAGATCAGGAGACAGAAGCTTGTCCTTGACAAAGTCATCGACTTGCTGGTTGAATCTCTCTCTCGCTTCATCATAGTACATATTCTCGTAGATCCTTGCTAAACAGGCAGCTGCAATAGTGCTGGAGGAAGGTGTTATATTCATAGCAGACTCATACTTATATTCTTCGAGTTCACTGCAGACTTCAAGTAGCCTTTGTAGACCCTTGATTTCTACAAACCTCTCAGCCCAATTGATGGCATCATAATGGCAGTTTTTCATGATCAGTTCCATGATAGCATCTCTGGCCTTTCCAGTGATCACTGCATTGGTGATGGAGTAAGTGATGCAAGTCAGTAGTGTATCTAGTTCGTTTTTATACTCCTCACAAAGTTTTGGGTCTGGTTTAGTATCTTTTTTATTGTCCATTCCTGAGAAGGTGTTAAGAATAACTTGAAGACAGTACTGAGCAGCATTTACTCTTTCATCATCATTGCTGTCAATTATTTCAAGAATCCAAGGTATTCCAACCACTTTGATGACTGCCTTGGTTCTCTCAACATTTCTTTTGCAAAGCTGGCTGATGACACGCACAGCATTCACATATATATCAAGATTCTTTTCAACTTTCAATAATTGCTGTATTTTATGAACAACACCACTTTTTATCATGATATCAGCCCCGGAATTCTCTTTAGCCAGTACAACAAGATTTCCCATAGCCTTCTCACGTTTTTCGAGATCCTCGTCGAGTGCAAAGGCTAGTTTAAACATTTGTTCTACTTTGTTGCTGGTCTGCGCACTTTCCCGGGCTCGTTCTTGGACGATAGCGTGAAGTCTGCTTAGCACCGGTTGTATTGCTTTATTAGCTGGATCCACAGTGAAAACCGATTTGGCATCTCTGTATGCTTCCTCGTACCTTTCTAAATTTTCTAAGGCTTGCGATCGTCGGAACAGCGTTTTAGGGTCTTCGGGGATTATGTGTAGGGCTTCGTCGCAATCCTTTATCGCCTTGTCGTACTCTTTGGTCTTGAGGAAGGCCGCCGCACGGTTCTTCAAATATGTGGCCATGTCCCGGCTCTCCTTTTCGGCCAGGTTCACCGCCTTGCTGTAGTAGGTTATAGCTTCTTCGTAGTTTTCAAGTTTAAAGGCCTCATTGCCTTTATTCTTCAATAACTCAGCTTCTTCTTTGTGGACACCCATCTCTTGATTGTTTACAAAATTCGCAATGAATGCAATACCGAGTCTACTTTTGCCCTTTTATATGCCGTTTGAGGATTGTTCTGGTAAAATCTCGTGGCTTTGAGAGCTACCTACATCTCAATACGAACCGAAATAGAAATTTATTTTTGTTCTCAAAATAAAATCAGTACACATGATACGTGCGCTTGGAAAGTGTTTTCTAATAACTGACACCGTGACACGTCCCGTTTTAGTACCCACAAACATGTTTATGTAGTTTTAATAATTAAGAAAAATTAAACCTACTTATTTATATTATTTACTAGGTATCTTAAGGGAACTGAAAAATATAATGTAAAATAGCGAAATAATATGTAGCCAGATTATAATCGACTAATAAATAAAATACCTTCATTTAGAAAAAAGTACGAGACTCTAGATTCAGAACGTGTTTCATTGATCAAATCAAAATGACGTTGGTTTGACAAGACTTGTCGAAGTTAAAAAAATGTAATTGATTGTATCTCTCTGATGTCACTGACAAAACTGATATTTATGAAGACAGATGCCTGCCTGACTGATGGATGATTGCCTGCCATCAAAAAAAACAATATTTTTCCTACGGTACGGTACGGTCGGGTCGCTCGCTCGGTCGTCGGTCGAAACAGTTCGGAATTCGTTCGGTTGATTAGATCGTGATTTTTTATAATAAAAATAATATTAAATCGAAGGTAAAATGGCTGAAGAACGAGAGAATATTTTTCTATTCGTGCCTAATCTCATCGGTATGTAAATTTCTTCAATAAACATTGCGTTACATTGACTCAGAGATCATGACTTATTGTTTACCTTTCAGGGTTTGGGAGGGTCATCTTAGCCATTATCTCCTTCTATTTTATGCCGACGCACTGCACTCTGGCTTGTACATGTTATGTTACTTCTGCTTTGTTGGACGCCTTCGACGGCCATGCAGCAAGATACTTCAATCAGAGTAAGTAGCAGACATTTTATGGCATCGCCTTATAATTCAATTAGATAATGTATCTTCATCTGAACATCTATGAAAGATAGGTACTCTAATGTGGTTTTCTTATTTCCTCCAGGCACCAAGTTTGGAGCTATGCTGGACCAGCTTACGGACCGCGCGGGCACTGCCTGCCTCATGATGACACTGGCGACATTTTACCCTCAATATACTTTCTGGTTCCAGCTCTCAATGGCCATAGACATTACCTGCCATTGGCTTTACCTCCACACAGTAACTCTGCAAGGAAAGACCTCCCACAAGTTCATTGATATGTCTGAGAATCCAATCATGCATGTGTATTACACAAACAAGACGGTACTATTTGCTATGTGTGCTGGCAATGAAGCATTCTATGCAGCTCTTTATGTTATGTACTTCTACACTGGACCTATAGGTAAACTGAGCTGACAACAATCAAGATAGTTAAATTTATTTGATGCATTAAACACCTATTTTATTTGCAGTTATGGGAGTTGGCCTGTGGAAGCTCATTGCTATTATTTCAATGCCGGTTGCCATTATAAAAGCTGGAATATCAGTGATCCATGGCATCGTTGCTTCCATGAACCTGGCTACCATAGATAACAAGGAGCGTGCTGCTATTGCTGCTAAGCAGGAATAAATACATTCTACTTCAGAAAACTGATGTAGACTTGATGTTATTGACTAAATGTTACCCCAATTTGTGATCCTGTAATTTATTTGTGTTGAATCTGAATTAGTTCTGTATAATGTATACTATTGTAATGGTTTTTTTCTAATACTTAATGTACATTGTACTGTACAAACGTTATTTATGAGTTCAATAACCATTGCTTTACTGTTACCTGAATTTAAATAAGTAGGTACATAGCCAGGGCCGAGCCGCCCCTATGTGCGAAGTGTGCGGCGCAAACAGGCGCCAAGACAATAGAGGCGCCGCCATCGAAATTATTTTTGATACACTTACACAACATATTCTTTGTAGTGGAGTATCGATAAGTAAAACCTAAAAAATGTACACCACTTTTATAGACCAAATTTAAAATTTTTGCCGTATCAGGCGACACATAAGTACCTTAGTTGAAACATGAAGATTCGTGAAAAAAAGAGGCGCTTCATAGGTTTCGCACACAAGCGCTGTGGAGGCTCGGCGCGGCCCTGTACATAGCTGTTCTAGTCCAGATTCCATAATGCATAATATTTTTGAATCACCAACTATTTTATATTTGATGTTTAGATACTAAGTTTAGATGATATATTTCTTCCAATTTTGAATTCAGCTTGGACACTTGTGGAAGTCTATCTAAGCAGATTTGGTAGGTGAATAAAGGAAATACTGTGGACTTTCAAACTATTTATATTCCTCAAACTAAATGATAAATTACCAAGCTTAGCTTGTAACTGATTTTATAAGGAATATAAATTGTTAAAGGTCTTCATTATTGAAGACCCTGGTTAGATAGCTCCCAAAAGTTTTGATCCTGAATAGGAGAGCTTGTGAACACCAAATCTCAACTTTTAGGATTATGGAATGTAGAATACTAAATCTGATCAGTGTTAGTACTGTATGTGGTAGTTATAGATTCATGGTAGAAAACTGACAGTTTGGATGATGAAACTAAAAAACAACTGTTTTGACAAATAAAAGCTAAACAAATATTGTTCTACATATGGAATGCTAGGCTGTTATCGTTAATTTTTATTTTATAATGCATTTAAGGAAATTGAAACATTCATTATTTTTAAGTTTTTTTTTGTGATCTTAAAATTAATCTTTACTTTTTATATTTTTTATTAGCTGTTGTTTTATTTTTGTAGTATAATTTATTAATTTATAAGCTATCTTGAATACTTACATTGAATGTAATGTGATGTGGATAATATAATTAGAAGTGAAATGGATTTAATAGTTTTAAGCTAAACCTTGTGGTGTCAAATAAATTAATAAAATAACTCGCTGACTTTCGTTTCAACAAAACAAGTAATAATGTATGTAAGTAATTTTATTTTAGCATGTTAATATTATAAGAGTAAATACAATGTTAAATATTTCTCTGCAAAAAGAAAAATAATTTGCTTCAAATGCAAAATTAATTTTAAAAATTATTGTAATACTTGAAAGCAATAGCACTTATTGTGAAGGCCCCAAAGAATTAGTTACAATTGTGGACAAATAAAATAAGTTATCCCTTGAGGCTGCTCATGCCAGCTCTCATAATCTCATCCACAAGGAGAAGGTTGCTTGCAATTACAGAGCAGGAGTTGAGGATCTGTTTCTTCACAATGTAGTTGTCGAAAATACCCAAGTCTGCAGGTTTGATGGCTTCTCCGGTGCTCAGATCTATTCCGACGGGGTCGGGGCCCAGCCGCGACTCTTCCTGGAGCTTCACGATAGTATCTTGCGCGTCATAACCAGAGTTAGTGGCAAGTACTTTAGGGATAACGAGAAGAGCTTCCGCGTAAGCTTGAATGCCGAGACGTGTCTTGCCTTTGACAGTGTCCTTGAACTTAAGAAGCTCAGTATTGGCTTTGATTTCGAAGGCTCCCGCTCCGGGGATTACGCATTTATCTTCGATAGCGTTGTTGATCGCTCTAAGTCCGTCGCGAACGGCATCCTTGATTTGCGTCAACGTGTGCTTGTTAGGGCCTTTGATAAGAATAGTGACAGATAAGGGATTCTTGCATTGCTCAACAAAAGTATACTTGTCCTCACCGAGAATGTGCTCGTAGACTAGGCCAGCGTATCCAAGGTGCTCTTCTGACAGCTCTTCGGCAGAGTTCATAGCGATGCCGCCGCAAGCCAGAGCCAGACGCTCCATGTTACGCCTCTTGGCGCGGCGAAGGCCCATGATGCCTTCCTTTGCGAGTGCGTCAAGGGATAGAGGGTCAATCCCCTTCTGGTTGATGACTACGAAGTTTTTGTCAGTACCGTCGCAAAGCTTCTTCTTGAGAGCAATGATCTGTAAACAAACAAAAAAAAAAAGGTAAAAACTTGTATTGGATGATTTAGGTCCTGACGTTTTTGAGCAACAGTACTTACCTTTTTGACTCTCTGGTCAATGAACTCTCTCTCAGCAGAAATAAGCTTCTCCCTGTCCTCAGCAGATTTGTAGAAAAATCCAGAGTTGACAGTGGTTTTCTCATACTCCATGGAAATGTTGCATGTTAGGATGTAGGCATTTTCTACACGCTTGGGCATGTCCGGGTGGCGAGTTCCATGGTCCAGAACCAAACCTGAACAAGAAAAATCATTATTATTATCTTTGAAAGCCAACACTGTCACATACAAATTTATTTATGTTAGCAAAAGAGGTGTCAGTATCGTAGCAAGTGGAGATATCTGCCTACCCCGTCGGGAAACAGGTGTGATTTTATGTATGTACATATTTATAGTCTTTCAACAGCCTCAAAACTTCATTACAAGGTTATGCTACTAGCCCAGACATCATGCGACAGAAATCTTGGGTAAGTTTCTAACCTTTGATGAGTTGTGTCTCTGTGGCAGTCTTGTGTTGCATTTCCATTATCTCAACCATGTGCAGATCGACTGGCTTGTCTGACGTGCGGATAGCAAGTACGGCGTCCACACACGCATCTGTCAGAACATCGGCTATCTTGTGGTGCACCTGGAATATTGAGAGCTATTGTAACAATCCTAGTTGTAGGTTGAAGGTCCTTAGACAAAAATGTTTTCCACACTAAAGATTCTGGAATCTTGCTATATCAGACTGACTGATAATCAAAGCACAAGCAAACTAAACCATAAAGCCTTAGTGAAGATTATAGATTACAAGCTCCGCTTAGTTTGGGGCTACATGATGCTGTGTGATAGTGTCCAGCATTATTTATTATTTTATTATTATTATTATGTTCCCATAGAGATCTAGAGATGCTTTGAGAAAGGATTTTCCAGAATTTCTTCTGTTCAAAGTAGTGTGGAGTTCTATGAGTATTGACACAAGCTCCTTTAAATCATAAAGCTTTATCAATGTCATTATTCTCAGTACACAGTGCCACATGTTACCAAGTATCTCCACTTTGGGAGGACTATGAGTAGATAGAACATTTCCCTCAAGAGAATAAGGCAGATGAGACCCTGATGAACTACAATGCTAAAAAGCCGGAACAGTCACCCACCACCAATTTGTGATCAAAGGACCCATGTTTAGTATAGTAACCAGGTAAAAAAAAATTACCTTGGTCTTTAAAGAAGTGCGTGTAATGTCAAGTAGGTTCTCTCTTTTTACTTCAACAGGTATCTTCATGGAGTCCAGAATCTCAAGAGCCTTGACTCTAGCCACGTCGAGCCCTTCAGTGAGGATCCTAGGATGTAATCCTGAAATTTATCATGAAAAACAAGAGTAAATAAAATTTTCTCAGCACCATGTCTGATTTACGTATTACGTATATGTATTGTATTTAAAACCTCCCAAACATATTGTGTACCTCATTTGTTGGTACATGATTTTCCATTACACCTGGTAGTCATTTATATTATATGGTTAATCCTACTAATATTACAAACACGAAAGTTTGTAAGAATGTATGGATGTCTGGATGTATGTTTGTTACTCTTTTACGGTGAAATAGCTTAACAGATCTGGATGAAATTTGGCACAGATATAGATTATGGTCTGGAATAACACCTAAGCTACATTTTATCTCGGAATAATGTAAGGTCCCATGAGATAGATTTGTTTTTGTTTGTCAAGGTGCGACGCGGGCGAAGCCGTAGGCGGAAGCTAGTAACAAATTATAAAGTAATCTATGCATAAGGTGGGCAACTCACTCACCTTCACTAATGTATACATCAGCTTGCTTTAACAGTTCTCCGATAAGAAGAACGGTGGAAGTGGTGCCATCACCAGTGGCGTCATCCTGCGCAGTGGAGGCCCTGGCGATGAGTGATGCTGTCGGGTGCTGAATTTGCATCTCATGGAGCAGGACATTGCCGTCCTTGGTTATCTTAATGTCACCAGCTCCAGACACCAACCTGGTAGATCAATCAATTTTAGAAAATCAAGCATTTTTATATTTTGCCGACTCTAGACATTTTTAGGTTTGACAGCTACGCAAGCCGACTAACAGCCGGTCATATGACTTTTCAAGTACAGATTATTTTGAAATAAATAAGTTTCTCCCTTAGGTAGTTGATGAGGAACGTTTTCGAGCATGAAAATATGAATTTAGAATATGCATAAAGCTATAATTCGTTCAGAAAAGTGAAATACATACATTTTCATTGTTCCTTTGGGACCGAGGTTAGTTTTCATGACATCTTGGATACCCCTTGCTGCTGATATGTTCACGGCTAAAGCTTGTGCCGCTCTAGCAAACTCAGCTTTGGGATTGAGTAAACTAATTGCAGCCATGATATAGATTTGTCTTGAAATTTATGAAAATATTTTACACGAGGGTCTACCTACCGCAGCACGCAACAAATTCAATCAAGAAATGAATGAATGAATAAGCATGTGAGTGAGTGAATGAAACTTTGTTAAAAAAAAATCTTCAAATGGTTCTTATTTGACAGCGATGTTGACAGCATTAATTGAATGAATCTTGCATTTCGAGAGCTTTAAAAAATATTAAGGAGCATTGTTTTTATGCTGTGTGTACCTCGTGTATCAAAATAATAAATACGACAAAATACATATCATTTTTTTTTTTTTCGAAAATTGACATATATTTGACCTTTTAAATACCTGTGTTTTTGGACCCGTTTAGGGTTTGCACTTGGTGTGACAAAATTTATCCAAAGTCGAGAAACTTTTATCATCTGTGATTAATTTTGAAGTTTTCAATGGAGTGAGTAGGTTGACGACTGACTGACTGACTGAGTTGAGTTGAGTTATGTAGAGGGCGTTTGTGTAGTCGGTTAAATTAAAATGTTGGTCAGAATCTGTCGAAAATGATGAATCCGGTTTTGCAAATGGTTAGAACTCTAATTATGTTGTAGTTCTATTATTAATTATGTTTCGAATAAGTAGCTAGTTAGTGGAAAAATCGTAAAAACGGGGTAGGTAGTGGTTTCGGTGTGCGAAAGTCTTACGACTTTGTGTCATCTGACTGTTCTTCCTTCAAGATGGCTCCTTCGCCGGAGTATGATAAGGAGCCCAAAGCCCCGGATAAAAGTGGTTCACACCTTTCTAGTGAAGATACGAAACTTTTACACAACTTAGTAAACGACCAGCACAACAGTTCTGATCACAAGACCATCAATTCGGCTACGAACTCGGAAGTGGAGGTAAGTGAATCTATGCTGCCATTTTTTTGATTTTGATTTGAAGGCTGTACATTGTGCATTCGTTCTCATAATATTACTTACTACCCTACACTCATGGTTGTTACCTCCAGCTTCACAAAACAATAGTGCTCCATGTGTTTACCCGGTAGCCTTATTAAATCATTCATGTCTGTAAGCAATATTATAAATAAAATGTTCCATGCAATATTATTTTTTACTAATTGATAGACAGTCTGAAAATCAGGAGCATGCATTTCTTACATTGCTCCTAATTCATAGTCAACCTGCTTTCATCACAGTAGCTATACACTTTTACCTTCAAACAAACTAAACAATGATTTAGTTTACAGCTGTAATCATTATCCTATGAACTATAATAGATATATAATACTATATTATTGTAATAACATAATTATGTTGTGTTACTTCACCAATGTGCTGCAGACTTTTATTCGTTAAAATATTACTTCCGCTGCCACACTCGCATAGTGCTTTTTAGCCACAAATAATAATGTTGAAGTAACTCAAATTTTGTTCCCTATCCTAACGCTAACAATCTAATTAACTAAATAACCATCATCTGTTAGATGTAAACAAGCCAATGGTGATATTTATTATTTCATTAACACAAATATTTATAGTTTTTTATTGTTAAAAGTAATGCAAAATTAATCAAAATACTTTATTTAAAATGGATATGTAGGTAGGTATGTAATCATAAGTTTGGTTTACATTTCTTTCGATCATGATGACATGCGTAAATCTATTACATTATCTAAAGCAGGATACTCAGAAGCACAACCAAACACTATATTTCTCAAATACCTACATTTTACTGAGTAGTTAAAAGTTATTTTTATTTTGCCAGTTTAATATAACTGCATTGTTTTTTTTTTGTGTGAATTTTTTGACAACATTTACAATAACATGATTAGCTAAGTAGGTCATTGTTATACTACTACTATACAATTCAATGTGAAAGTGTCTGTGTGAATGTTTTTAGATCAAAAATGTTAAAACTGCTAGATTCATATAGGAACACCATAGAGAGATGAATAGATGGTCACTGGTCTGGTTTAAAATGAGAGTATGCACCTACATAACTCCATCAGTGATGTGGGGTTTGAGAATTTTTGTCTGTCTTGTATTTCTTTTTCACATACCATCAAAACTAAATAAATAAATAATGCTGGACAATCCACACAAAATCATCTAGGCTTTGGGCCTAAGCTACTCAAAGCTTGAAATTGAAATTGAAAAAAATATTTATTCATTAAAATCACAAGGATCACTTTGATTGAAACGTCTTACATGCTAGGTGAATCGATGTGCCAATTTCAACCTAACCCAAGTACTAGAAGAACAGGCATGAAACTCGTCACACTTGTGTTATGGGTACTAGATAACTGATATATTTAATACATTATATACATAGATAGATATTTTTTATTATACATAGAAAACACCCAGACCAACGGAACGAATTTCTGCAGTTCGTACACAAATTTGTTCCGCGGCGGGAATCGAACCCGCAACCTCTTGCATCGCAGGCGGACTCTCGCCCGCTGCGCCACTGAGGTCGTCTGTGACAGATTTTAATGAAACTTGACCTAATGCTACTGAAAACTAACTTGACGGTGGACTAGGTACCATGACCATGCTTCTGGCTACGACACCAACGCTATTAATATCAAATTCGTGGGATTTCCTGATATTTGTCAACAGGATAAAATGTTCCTAAACTGAATTATAAGCATAAATTGCGTAAAAGCCGTGTCCCGTTGATCCTATTTACATTAATTTGGGGGGAACATAGAACCCACATAAACCTTCACAAACATAAAGTAACATTAATCTTAAACTTGCACCATTATAATTATAAATCGTTTTGTCAAGAGGGCGGTATTGGCAGCGACATAGTTTTATACTTATGCCGTCATTATCGTTTACATATATTTTATTTTGATACAAGTAAATGTAATTAAACCAAAAAGTTTCATAAAAACAGTGGTTCTGATACCAAATTAAGGCCCAGCATTTTGATAATCGCAAGTATTGCAACCCTAATCATTCTATTACCGCTTAATAGATTACATTGAAATTGAACTACACGATACTCAAGGATATAAGTGATAAATCAACCGGAGCTAAAACACGAATTAGTTAGAAAACCTTGGTTAAAAATGTCAAAAACACCTCTGAAAATACAGAAATTCCCAAATTTATCCAAAACAGTAAGGTATTTTGAATTTCTATTTCACATGAATGTAAATCAGTTAATTTGAAACAAATCAACCCAGCCCTTTTTTTGAAATAAGCTATTTACTTGAACATATTTATGTTTTTTATTTATTGTCCCTTTCGTTATGTAATTCAGAGCAGCCATATTATCATGCCACACTCTACTTATTTGTCATTTGGGTATTTCGCTTCATGCTATGTCTGATTCCGCGGAGATCCGCGTTGCTATACGGACCTATGTCACTTTTTTTGTAACTTTTACGTAAGGAATAGTGTGACGAGTATTCTGGGCCTTAATAGCTGGCCTTCCTATCCACTGCACTACCGCTAAATCAATAGACAACAAAAAGCATCGTCTATTACCCCCTGGCCCATATAACCATTCATCCTGTACTGTAGGTAGTTATTTTCCGAAAATTCATAGCGAATTGGGATTAATATTCTGTCTGCAGTAAGCTAGGCCATGTAATTCGCTAGACGCGACGCTGGACTGGTCTACTTTATTTAGCACAGTAATCACGCTATATGAACTCGTAAACACCAATTTTTTGCTAATGGCTGAGTCATACAACGCATTTTACGAACCCATTCTGAATACGAGGATATTATCTAGTGGATAATATCCTAATAGATTATCTCTAATAGATTTAGTGTAAGTAATTCAAAGCATGGTGTCCAATTGGACATTGTTCAAGAATAAAATATTCTTATCACATAATATTTTTTTGGAAAAGCGGAACGTAGATTACGTTCCACCGAAAGTTATACAGATGTTTAAAATGAAATATGTTCAAAGCCAAAATCTAAGGAATTCGAACACACTGTACCCCCAAAGCTATATAATATGTTCTTAAGCATAGTATAAAACGTGAAGAAAAAGAAAAAAGTCGTGTTAGTTACACCGTTAATTGCTTATTACTCGAAAACGGCTGTACTTTCGATATGTTGTATGTTCGATACGTAGCAGAATAACTATTCACAAATGCATTAAAAATCGAACAGTCGCGGGCAATAGCTGGTTTAAAATAACTGTATACCGTGGCATACCTACGTAGTCTATACTAATATTATTAAGAGGAATAATTTGATTGTTTGTTTGTTTGCTTGCTTGCATTGAATAGGCTCCAAAACTACTGGCCCGAATGAAAAATTCTTTCACCATTGTGTAGAGTGAACTTTCAGGATGAACATAGACTATATTTTATGTAAGTACTTCGCGAGCGATGCCGCGAGCGGAAGCTAGTCAGGAATAATTTGTATATTGCTACCTTTCCGCATTGGGTGAGCTAGCCGGCGACAAAGGCGAGAGGCGCGCCGGAGCCGGTGTAGGCTTACGGCACGGGCTAACGGAAGCGCGGCATTGTGCCCGTCACGGAGCCGCCACCGAGCCAAGATCACATTCGCGCTCTCACCGCAACCCGCAATGCTACAGACCATGCTCGCTCATCGCGTATTGTTTCATGCACCATTCTTGGCATCTCATCTGTGAAGTTTTTCGGGTAAACAAGAACAATTACCAAATACAGGCAACGCGATGCGCTGTGGTCTGTTGCGTCTGCTTGTTAATGTCGTTGAAAACCGAGAAATACATAATCAGGCTCCGTATGTATGTTTCAAGACAAAACCACAAAACCAACAAGATACTACTTACCTTCTAAAACGGCAGCTAAACCTACCTAATACTAATGGGATTACATTTCGCAAAGTTCTCAAGTTATTGTGGCTTAGTTGGGCCAAAGGAACCGCAAACTATTGAGTTTACTCGCCGTAACGAGTGTTTGCTCATTCCTGGTATTGCTTTGCAATTTGGAAAGTTCGCTTTCAAGTTCATTGGTCCGAAATCTTCCCTGGAGATCAATGATATGTAGCCGCTACCGTGTAAACTACTGGCAGGATTCCAACACTGCAGGTTACACTCGGCATGTTCCGAAATCCGTGCAGAATTTTAGTTCAACTTAACGCTACTGCATTTATGAGTCACGTAAAATAAAATGCTTCCAAATGGTTTTTGTCAAGATTCGACAAGGGATTATAGGTCGAGGCCGTCGAACCTCGTTGAAATCTGTTAGTGGCTTAGTGGAGCGCAACAAGTGACTGTAAACGCAGCAAATGTATAGCGAGTCGTTCTAAAAGCGCGCGGAAGCTGTAGTTAGCTGTAGATATAAGCGACAAGGGCATGATCGATCCTCTGTCCTGGCCCGACCCTGACCCCCGGAGATCCAGCCGCCCGCAGCCCGCTGCGAATACGGGGCGGGCGTACATTTGCTGACGTCAATACAAGTAATACAACTCATTTCATACCTTCTAAACTGCTAAGAGCAAAGAAGATTATTTCGGATAATATATTTTTCTGGGAAACCTTCTATAAAATTGTTCAGGATGATGAACATAATAATTATACAGGAAGGTTGACAAAATTTCCGGTCAACCTGAAGTTAAAAATGGTTATAAATCGACTGGAAATTATACTATTAATAGTTATATAACCATATTGGGTGGACCTAAATAATACTAGGAGAGTTTGGATGTAATTTTATATCGACTGAGCACATGCGTTTAATTACGAGAATACTCGAAACGTGCTATCTAGAATATGAACGTAGATTTTAGGCTAGGGCCTAAGGCCTTTAGTTCTAGCCTAAGGCCTAGGCCATTATGAACATGAAATAACTAAATGTCTGACCTTTTTGCCACTGTCGCAACTGTTGCTATAGTGACTAACATCCCGAAATCTGCCATAATAAGTTAATGCATTAGTTTGCGCTCTGATAATTTTCATAATGACCGGTACGAAATACATCGTATAATTTTATAATGTGGTCTTGTGGGAGGCAAAGTAGCTTTCTTTGTAACTATTGAAATTTAAGAGTTGCTGAGAAATTGTTATAATTATTTTCAACATTTGTTTTTATAAGGTTTTGTGTTTGATAATTGGTTTGGACTGGAACTGTTTATCGAAATCGTCACATCTTATGTTCTCTTCCTTCCCATCAGTATCAGCATTTCATTTTTATTTATCATACTATCTGCTGTATAATGAAATGTAAATGAAAAAGCGTTTTATCTTTGCATAGTATCATGCTTATGCTATTTAATTGACCCGATAAATAGATTAATATTCTCAGCTTTTAGTCATAGGCGTGAAATTGGATTTTAACTTAGCAATAAATAGCGTATCATAGAAATTTCTAAGTAATTTAAATGTTTTACTTGCGGTCAGTTGCAATATACGTAGATTAGCGCCATAATCCGTAAAGGCTAACTTAGTCATCACATGTCTTCGTGCTTGTATTAACTGTAAATAGTATTGCGAGCTTCACCAGAATCTATGAACATACTGAGATTTTCTACATTGCCAAAATGCTACGAGACAGCATGTCTTTACATTTCGTCAGAACTTTGGCATACTTCCACGTATCATGTTTTGTCATCGTACTCATTAAGGTGCGTCTAGATTTCAAACTCTTGGCAAGTTGCTTTTCCGAATGGACAAATGAACCAGTATCCACAATCTGCCTTACAATCACTGTCTGGTTTGATGTCTTGGTTTATGCTGTCTCCATATCATCACAAGTTTGTATCATTCTATAATCTATATCTATATAAGAGCTTAACCTGACTGACTGACTGACTGATTGATCATCGCCGAGCCGAAACCGCTGAAGATAGAAAGCTGAAATTTGGAAGGTGGCTTCCTTTTATAACAAAACCACCCACTAAGGCGGGATTTTTGGAAATTCCACCTCTAAGGGGGTGAAAAAGGGTGAAAACGTTAGTATGAAACTTTTTAACGCGTGGAGCGATTTTCATGAAACTTTGTTTGTGCACTGTAAATGTAAAATGAATGAACACGTGTTTCAGGATTTTTCGATATAACCTTCAAAAAGGGGTCAAATGTGGGGTCAATGTTTTTATGGGAACTTATTAACGGGTGGTGCGATTGGTCCGAAACTTTGTTTGTGTACTGTAAATGTAAAATAAATGAACACGTGTTTCAGGATTTTTCAATATAACCTTCAAAAAGGGGTCAAATGTGGGGTCAATGTTTGTATGGGAACTTTTTAACGGGTGGTGCGATTGGTCTGGAACTTTATTTGTGTACTGTAAATGCAAAATAAATGAACACCTGTTTCAGGATTTTTCAATATAACTCTTAAAAAGGTGTCAAATGGGGGGTCAATGTTTGTATGGGAACTTTTTAACGGGTGGTGAGATTGGTTTGAAACTATGTTTGTGTACTGTAAATGCAAAATGAATAGACACATATTTCAGGGTTTTTCAATATAACTTTGAAAAAGGGGTCAAATGTTTGTATGGGAACTTTTTCACGGGTGGTGCGATTGGTCTGAAACTTTATTTTGCGTTTCAGGATTTTTCAATATAACTCTAAAAAAAGGGGTAAATGGGAGGTCAATGTGTATGGGAACTTTTTAACAGGTGGTGATATTGGTCTGAAACTTTGTTTATGTACTGTAAATGCAAAACGAATGGACATGTGTTTCAAGATTTTTCAATATAACCTTCAAAAAGGGGTCAAATGGGGTGTCAAAGTTAGTATGGGATTTTTATGAATTGTGTGATGTGTTTGAAACTCAGTTTAGATACTTTAAGTGAACGAAGTCGTGGGCGGGACAGCTAGTAGACAAATAAATGAACTGTGCTTACCATTCGCTCTAACGCTAACGTAGGTAAAGTTTAATAAACGATTTAGGCATTTTTGCGCACGTTCGCCAAGAGTGTGCGTGCACCTTTATATTGAGTTAGGTTAAAGGCAATTTTTTATAAAATAATGTTAATTTAAACTACATACTAACGAGATCTACATTAATGATATCATAAAGAGGTAAGTTTGTTTGTTTGTATGAGAGAATATCCAAAACTACCCATCCGATTTAAAAAAATCTTCCACCAATGTTTAGAATGAACTTTCAGGATGAACATAGGCTATGTTTTATAAAGGTACCTCGCGGACGAAGATGCGGAGGGATACTAGTAATTGATAAAGCATACTTACCTATATTATTATTTTACTGATTGTGTGTTGAGCGTAAAAAATACAGTATTTCTAATAGCTTAGCTTCGTTTCATGTTCAAAACACGTAAAAAAGGGTGTAAGGTAAAAGTGTAGGTGCTGAAGAAGAGAAAACTGGCATTAAACCTTATTGATCAGGTTATAGTTATGACATACTACTGCTTGAGCTCAGAGCTATTGACTTTGTATCGGCTGTGCGAACTTATTGTAGCTAGTAAAATTAAAAATGTTATCTGTGGTGATGCAATGTTACGTAGTAATTATCACTGTTGTGATAATGTCAAATACAAACTCAATGTAGTGGGTACACAGCCAATGTACCTACTGAAATAATTTCTTAGTCAGCATAGGACTTAATCACATCAGTCTCTAAGCCAAATCCGGTCAAAAAGAGAGGTCAAATCCGCCGTTGTATTTAATTTTATTAGTGCCTACGAGTACCTAGGCGTAATAAAGTAGTAAGGTTAGTACCGTGACTATCATTATAAAGTGAAGGTGAATGAATTCCTTTCGCTAAAATTTACAATTTGCCCGTCGATAAAGTATTTAGTTATGTAGTAAATAAATACATATAAATGATCGAAAAAAATGCAACAATAAAAATATAACTTTGTTTCAATTCGTTATTGAAATTGAAATAAGATTCCATTCCGCAAATATGTAGCTAGAACTGTTTATATACCAACGACAAACTAGCAATTACCTAGTTGTACATCCTAGTATAATTTTTGTTAGGAATAATTTTGACATGGTACTGAAGTTAGCCCAGATGGAGGATGAAATTGTGTACAAATTAATGTTTACTGAGCTTGAAGTTTTCACTGAACCTTTAGTAATACGATTAGCATCCCGCGCACATCTTCGTTGTTGTTTCGAAATAGGCGGCTTTTGACATTATTGATTTCTGTTCGCCCGAGGGGAAAACGTCAGCCGACGATCCTCCTCCAAGCATCAGCACCATAGATGGCGTTTTTCTATAGGGAAGAGAAGACAAGTTCATATCTGACGATAAAAGCGACGTTTTCGTTTGGCCCAATCACAATAATTGTCACTTTGTCTTCTCTTCCGTAGTGACAAACTCGTCTACTTGTCTATAATGGTAGTCACGCTGGAAGGACTGGTGTAGCTGATTCACTCCAAACCATGCAATTTTATAGGCCAAATAAATATGCAGATAATATCAATATGAACAACTTTATTGCGTTAAAGATAAACTATATGGTACTTAAGTAACTATTTATATCGATGTATATTTGCAAGGATTTGTCTTGTTGATTATAGTTCAGTAGGTATTATTTCGTTTAATCGCACTGGGGTCTAGTGCAGGGATGTTACAGAGCTTCGGTTCCGATTCCGAAAAGTCGGAACTTCCGATTGATATTACACCTCCGATTTCGACTTCGATTCCGATACTTACGAACCGGAGGTTATATCGGAAGTTGAAGTACAAACTGATTAATACTTGTAATATTTTATTTTATTAGACTCTTAACTAGCACGTCTTTCTTCCACCTCCGCCCCCGCCTCCGACTCCGACTTCGGTTCCGATAGAACCACCTCCGTTACATCCCTGATCTAGTGTTATCGGCCCTGCCTTTCGTTCCCAAGGTCGTTAGTTCGAATCCGACCGTGCTCCAATGGATTTTTAGGTTCAAAAAATTATGTACCTACGCTGTACTAGTACAAACGGTAGAGGAAAATCCAATAAGTTTGAAGACATGTCAAATTCACGTAGGTACGGAGTCTCTGATTTAATTCACTTTATTTTTTTTAATACACTTTAAGTCACTTTAATTTTTTCACTTACTGGTTTGAAAGAAAAGAACTAGTGACACGATAAGAAGAATTTAATTTTAAAAGTCATTGTGCTCTTGATAGTATCAAAGATAACAGTTTTTGATGACTTATCAAATGAGTAATTTCTCATACTCATTCCGCACATTGGTAATGTTTCTCGTCTTGTTGCAGAACAAACACGTCGAGACATTGGACGACGAAAAACTTCGCGCACTATTAGATGAGGCTATCACATACAAATGTCCCAAAGATCGAGAGGGCAAAAGCAGCCTTTTCAAGGTAAGCTCTAAAAATATAGCAGCTAAGACAAGGATCAGGGAATGGCTGTAGTTGCATTATTAATTTTCATCTCTACTACGCAACCAATACGAGATAATGCTATACATTATTATTCTGAAGATAAGAACATGTAAAAGTTTGAAACGGTTGACGAAAATCACAGTATTATGTATCACAGGTAATATTGGTATCGAAAGAAAGTTTACTCTAGTGTCAATATTGATAGACATTTCACACAGCGCCATTGAGTCTATCAAATAAAGCTATATTTTTATTATGAGAATCAGTTAACTGATAGAAATATTTATAAACTATTTGAGTAAATACGTAATTAGAATATATTGGAACACCCAGAAACATCTAAGTACATCTTTCTTGTACTCATCATACAAAATATTTGACCAGGGTGGTAATTGAACCTACAACATATAGCGCAGACGGCAAAGCTAATACCTACTAAGCCGTGCTGCCAGTCAAAAGTATGATTATTGTTCTACTTGAAGTTGAATTAGGTGATACGATATCGGTGGTCAAGACCTGCTTCGAAATTGATGCGCCTAGACAGATGAACTAATAACCTAAGTAAACCTAGCAGAACGAATTGCAATTGGCAACTTCTTTAAAGTGTCGAACAATCGAGCCAAGGTTCGATGCCGTAATTTTATCTAATCAACGATTCGGATTCCTTCATAATATCATCATACAGTTCAACGTTTTGAATTATACTGTAGTTCAGCCGATATTATCGGAGGATGGGGTTAGGTGTTCAGTATTTTTGATAACTAGCGTGTCAATGGACACTTTGCTGCAGTAGAAATTGGCCACTTCTACAGAGGATTTCGCCACTTTACTGCGCCTAACTTTTACTTCGCTTATTCTCGTTTGGTCAGAGATTTTCTACCGGTTGATTGTCTCAGTAGCTTTACCAAAAACACTTCGGGCATTATCAAAGTAAATAACTTTGATATTTCGAACCATAACCTATAAAAATTGTATTGAAGTAGTGTTACTTTATGGTACGAGTTGGCAGCGGACGATATGAGGCAGCAGCGGACGAAGTGTCGCAGGCAACACTACTGGTTTCTATGTATTTTTTTCCGTAGTTAGCGACACGAAGCTAGCGACGCATTTCATAGAAATACATAGAGACCAGTAGTGTCGCTGCGACACGTCGTCCGCTGCTGCCTCATGTCGTCCGCTGCCAACTCGTACCTTAAGGCTTGAAATTTTACGTTTCTGAATGATTGTTTGTAAGAGCTAGTGGTAAGGCCCCAGGTATTGCGTTGGTTCAGGAGCTGCTGGAGGAGGTGGAGCAGGACGAGCAGGCGTGCGAGGCGGCGGCGCGCAACCTCACGGGCTGCCGCGGCTCGAGGCGCGGCGCGCGCGGCCGCCGGGCGCTGCCGCACTCCAACTCCCTGCAGGACCTGGTCGCGGCGCTGGCGGCCGAGCCCGCGCCGCGCCACCCGCGCCACCACCCGCGGCACCACGCGCCCGCGCCCTCCAACGTGTCCGCGCGCGCCATACACGGGGGCAGCCTGCCCTCCGGTGTAGATACTTGTACGTATAGTTGGCCCAACGACTCGAGGCATTCCTGAAGTTAGCGCCACGCGCTGCGCAGTATCGTTTTTCGGGAGCAATTGGATGTATGGAGAGGGGCGGTGGGACTGTACATATAGTTGGCTCAACGAATCTAGGCATTCGTGAAGTTAGCCGCAAGAGCTGCGCAGTATCGTTTTTCGGGAGCAATTGGAGGTATGAGGAGGGGAAGGAACTGTATATGCGCAAACTCTCACCTGTGGCTAGCTTCACGAAAGCCTAAATCCGTTGGAAGAACTGTACTCCTGCTGCTTTACATTACTGTACAGGATGATAGCACGCCATCCTTGCTGATAACCTCACCGCGTCAGCGACACGTCACACTCGACAACGCATTCGAACATTATCCTTAAGCTAATTCTAATTCAACTCTAAAATCATTTGAGCAATGTATGTAGATCCATCCTGTTACATCTTCATAGTCTCTTTCTGCTTTGCGAGACAATATTTTTATCGATCGAGTGCGGTGAATTGATGAAAGTGCAAGATAGAGATATAATTAAGACCTTAGCAGTTAAAGAAGTTCATAAAATAGTGTATACAAGTGTGAATATAAAAGTAAGTTTAGTTACGTTGTGGTTCCAGCGTCTCTACTCAGTGAGGAGGGGTCGGGCGCGGGCTCCGGCGCGGGCTACCTGGCCACGGTGCGGTGCGTGAACCCGCCGCCGCTGGCCGAGCGCCGCGTGTCTGCCAGCGACGCCAATGCGCCGCACGAGCTCGAACTGCTCAACAGGTAAGCTACCTGAATAGGCAGTGACAGTAATAAAGAATCAAAGAACAAATAATTTTAGAATTATAAAAGTATAGCTGACCAGCACGCAACTTTGTCTGCGGGTTTTAAGTGATATAATATTTCCCGTTTTTGCAACATTTTGCATTGATGTTTCGCTCCTATTGGTTGCGGCGTGATGTTATAAAGCCTAAAGCCCTCCTCGATAAATGAACTATCCAACACAGAAATATTCTTTCAATTCAAACCAGTAGTTCCTAAGATTAGCGCGTTCAACCACACAAACAAACTCTTCAGCTTTATAATTAATAATAGATGTTGCAACATTTTGCAAGGATCCAAAAAATGACCCAGTTTTATAAAATCATTAGTTTATTATTATCTTAGTACCTAATAATTTTTTTAATTAAATAAAGTACTTAGTACCTGGTTGGCCGAGCTTTGCTCGGTTTTTTTTCTCGTAAATCTTGTTTTTTGGAAAATGAAACCTAGCTAGATCGATTTATCGCCCCCGAAAGCCCCTGCATACTAAATTTCATGAAAATCGCTGGAGCCGTTTCCGAGATTCCAATTATATATATATATATATACTAGCTGTTCCGCCCGCGACTTCGTTCACATAAAATATCTAAACTGAGTTTTAAACACATCAAGCAACTCATAAAAATCCCATACTACTTTGGCACCCCATTTTACCCCTTTTTGAAGGTTATATTGAAAAATCCTGAAACACGTGTCCATTCGTTTTGTATTTACAGTACACAAACAAAGTTTCAGGCCAATAGCACCACCCTTTAATAAGTTCCCATACAAAAACATTGACCTCCTTTTGATGGTTATTTAGAATAATCCTGAAACACGTGTCCATTTATTTTTCATTTACAGTACACAAACAAAGTTTCAAATCAATCTCACCACCCTTTAAAAAATGCTCATACAAACATTGACCCCCCATTTGACCCCTTTTTGAAGGTTATATTGAAAAATACTGAAATACGTGTCTATTCATTTTGCATTTACAATACACAAACAAAGTTTCAAACCAATCGCACCACCCGTTA
This sequence comes from Cosmorhoe ocellata, assembly GCA_963675405.1. Taxonomy (NCBI): domain Eukaryota; kingdom Metazoa; phylum Arthropoda; class Insecta; order Lepidoptera; family Geometridae; genus Cosmorhoe; species Cosmorhoe ocellata. The sequence goes on along the minus strand of OY776265.1, from coordinate 2,932,614 downwards.
AAAAGTACCCATACAAACATTGACCCAACATTTGACCCCTTTTTGAAGATTATATTGAAAAATCCTGAAACAGGTGTCCATTTATTTTTCATTTACAGTACACAAAAAAAGTTTCAAATCAATCTCACCACCTTTTAAAAAGTGCCCATACAAACATTGACCCCCCATTTGACTCCTTTTTAAGAGTTATATTGAAAAATCCTGAAACAGGTGTCCATTCATTTTACATTTACAGCACACAAACAAAGTTTCAGACCAATCGCACTACCCGTTAAAAAGTTCCCATACTAACGTTGACACCCCATTTTACCCCTTTTTAAAGGTTATATTGAAAAATCCTGAAACACGTATTCATTTATTTTGTATTTACAGTGCACAAACAAAGTTTCATGTAAATCGCTCCACGCGTTAAAAAGTTTCATACTAACGTTTTCACCCTTTTTCACCCTCTTAGAGGTGGAATTTCCAAAAATCCCGCCTTAGTGGGTGCTTTTGTTATAAAAGGAAGCCACCTTCCAAATTTCAGCTTTCTATCTTCAGCGGTTTCGGCTCGGCGATGATCAATCAGTCAGTCAGTCAGTCAGTCAGTCAGTCAGTCAGTCAGTCAGTCAGGTTAAGCTCTTATATAGATATAGATGTATATACAAGAATTGCTCGTTTAAAGGTATAAGATATAGTACGGCAACCGGCCGTCTTGCCTAAAACATCGATCACACACAGCGAATGACGTCACGGTTTTGTTAAGTTCGCTTGTCCACGACTATTCAGCCGAGTTGATTGATTTAAAACCCATAAAATCTATGTTTTTGTAATTAATTGGAGCCAAAACTTTTTTCACCATATAGCTACTATTTTAATTTTCTGTAAAATGTAGTTTTTTTTTAACAATATCAGCACAATTATACTACATCTTAACAACTTGTCCATAAAAGGTTTGTATGAAAAATCACGAATGTGATTTGTTAAAGTAACAATTTATGTTCGAAATAACGCAAGTTAACAAGTAAAAACTAGGTAAGTAATCGCACTCTTCACGTCATTGATCGGCGCGGCGGGTGTCAAGGACATACCAACAGCGAGATAAGGTCACGTTAGATAATGATATTTACACCCATTTCTATTTCAAATAAAAATAAAGTATTACGCAATCAGCTCTAAATAACATTGAATTTTACTTATTTTTTTACAGACTGAACAAATTCTTGGAAACTGCAACGGTGGAATTATTTGCTTACAAAGTGTATTAATGCTTTGTAAGCGAAATGTCGTGTTAGTTTAGTTTGTAAGCGCACAGCACGCGTGCCGGGTCGCATCGTAATAGCGCATCATTTGTTCGAACTGACTTGTCGCGGCGCGGTGGTCTGTTGTCTGTCGCGATAAGTTCCCTCGCGTGCGGTCTGCGGTCGCGCGATAACCGCTTCACGAACTTGTATTTGAAGTCTATAGACAGTTCCGTACCGTTTGCGGATAGGCACTGTCCCGATACGGCCCGGTAGCTAGGCTCGGTCTAAGTCGGCCGCTTGTTCGCAGGCGGAGCAAGCCGATGTTCCCGATGACGTACACGGCTCGCGCGACGCTCGAGATCGGCAGCGGCAGCGTGTGCTCGGGCCGCGCGGTCACCACCACCACCGCCTCCAACCAGGTGCGTACGCAGGCACTCCCCGCCCCCCGCCCTCCCCGCGACCGCGACCGCGCCCGCGCCCCCGCGCGTGGTGGTGCGCCCGCCCAAGGTAAGAGACCGCGCGGCCCGACCGACGGCGCCGACGTCCGGCGAGAGTGGGACGAGCTCGACTCGCGGATGGTGCGGAGCGTCGACGAGTGGTACGCGGGCCTGGCGGCGTACGAGCGGCCCCGCGCGGCGCCTTGGATCGCGCGCCCGGAGCACGGCACCGGCGCTCGCTCGCACAGCGCACCGATGAGCACCGCGCGAAGAGGCAGCGCCGAGCGATGCGCGCCACCACCTCCCCGCTGCGATCGCGATAACAGCCTCTCCGCGCTGGAAGGACGTTCCGCTTTTAGTGATAATTACGAGGGTGATATTAGTCTAAGGAAACACCGTAGAGGAGTGATAGGGAATGGTCTAGTTACGCCGACCGAGTCGATGATAAATCCGAGGAACGTCAAAAGTATGACTATAGGCAAACCTCTACCTTATTTTATACAAAAATTAGATAGCCAAGTTATCGCCGAGAAGACTAAAGAAAAATATGACACTTCGAAGGCTGATATTAAAGTTACTTCAACCGATTCTCGATCAGATTTAAAAGAAAACGTAAGCAAAAACAATGAAATATTCATAGAGATTGAAAGTGAAATTGCGATGTCAGTGGAAGACCAAACATCAAAATGTTTTCAGATGAGCAACGATCCCGCCCCGGCCGGAGCCAAGGCGAGTGCCGCGGACTGTATAGAGCTCGAAGAGATCGTTTGCCATCGCGCTAACAAACACACTGAGTCCGCTAGCTCGTTCACAGAATACCTTGCCGGCCAGACTAAGTTGCTGCAAGCGATAGAGGCCGCCGACGCCGCGCCCGCGTCCGACGACGATGAGTATCCTAATAACAAAGCGGAGACCAACAACAATGTTAACCGCAAATACTGTGCGAGAGATGCGGCGCGAGATGTAAGTAGCGATACCGATTTAACCGAGATAGAGCGGATCGATGTGGGCGCGGCCGCCGCGGGGGACGCCGACTGCGAGGACCTGGTCCCGCTGGGCAGACGGGCCGACGACAGAGCCGGCGACCGATACATTCTGGCGGAGCTTCCCAATAACGCTTATATCTTCCTAACGCTTCCCAAACGCTTGCTTAACAAAGATGACAGAGAGTTGCACGACATTGAAAGTAACAATAACGTGAAACCCATCGCCAACAAGAAAAGAAGGAAGGACAAGGTACCCTTAGGAACTAGTAGTAGCAAGAGGACAGACACGATCAATAAAAATGCCCTTAGAGTGCTGTTGTTTGAGAATTTTTTAAAAAGCGATAGAGAGATGTCTGGCCACGGCTCGGTCGATAACGAGGTAGGACCCGCTGCGTAGATTCGTGCGATTGTCGACCCTAGGCTGTTTGATAATAAAGCTGTGTTTCCGCAGGTCGATTCCGCTATACCGTTTAGTTGCATCACAACACCGGAGGTTGTGGCAAGTTGCAACACGACGTCCTCTTCTTCGACGGCCGTCGCTATCGATCCCAAGGTAACGTGCTTTCTTACGATTCGACCGGACTGCGCAGACTGTAGTCTAGGCAGAACTGGCCTTACCACGACCTCTTACAAACCATCATGTTTCAGAAACGCCACATTTCAAGCTCAAAGTAATATTACTTCAATACATTTACGAACATGGTACGAAATATTAAAGTTATAGTACTTTGATAGGGCCCGAAGAGCTTGTGGTAAGGCCCCTAACTACATTTTATCAATAAATCAATGTCAATACCTAAAGATCTTTAATCCGGAATAGAAAGACCAATTATATCCGTGTTTACAATTATATTGGCAGAATACTTTAGTAGGACCGTCTTGACTACAGTTTGCATTTATTACTTCTGCATTTGCACTTTTAATAGTTATAATCTTTGGCATGATTTGAATATTATCATTAGATGAGACACTCGTCTCACAGTCACTCCCGCTTTTGTCAAATATCAAGCAGCTTTAGGCAAATTATTTGCGTTAATTTTATTTTTTAGATATTTTTATATTATTAGTGTGCACTAAACCAGGTGTTACTACGAACGCAGATTAAATTTATAGTGACGATTTTTGACGAGCTGGCACGCGTAACGTGAAGATTACTATAATTTTGTTCGTAATACCACCTCAAATGATTAGGTCAAACTCGTCTACTTATTATATTTCACCATTTGTAAATTATTTTATTAATTTGTGAATTTTACAAATGAAAGTGCTTGGTGAATGAATACATAATGAAGACGCGTTTGCACCAATATCGTAGATACGGGCAACTATTTTGAGCGCTCAACGAGTTAGACCAACTTTAGGATAATAACCTTTGAGTGAAATAAAAAGTATTTTTTGTAACTTTCCCGAAAATGGCCATTCGTGCTCCCTACCTTTCAATCCAAGTGATTTAGACGGAGCAGACACATCAGGTTATTTTCCTCCACTCTCCCCTAAAGTCACTGCTTTCATCACGTAATAATCTTCCGCGCAGTCTATTCGTTTGGTGATATTTATTGAAATAAAAAAAAAATGAAAAATTTGTTTATTGCTACTTAAAACAGAAATTAGTCACATATGACAGGTTTACAACTAGGTACGAGTAGTACAATATTATCCTTTCTGTGTAAGTAGAGATGGTTTAATTTATAGGACATAACAACGGTTCCCACACTAGGCTGAGCCTGTATCGTGGTAACCAAATACGATTAACAGCTAGAAATTTAAAAATTTAAAAACCTTAATTGACGGTTGATCTTATGCCGAGTTATTATATTTTGAGAAAAATAATAAAAAAAAAAATATATATTATATAATAATATCAGTTCGGGACAAACTATCTATACCTATATAAGAGCTTAACCTGACTGACTGACTGACTGACTGACTGATTTATCATCGCCGAGCCGAAACCGCTGAAGCTAGAAAGCTGAAATTTGGAAGGTGGTTTCCTTTTATAACAAAACCCCCACTAAGGCGGGATTTTTGGAAATTCCACCTCTAAGGGGGTGAAAAAGGGTGAAAACGTTAGTATGAAACTTTTTAACGCGTGGAGCGATTTTCATGAAATTTTGTTTGTGCACTGTAAATGCAAAATGAATGAACACGTGTTTCAGGATTTTTCAATATAACCTTCAAAAAGGGGTCAAATGTGGGGACAATGTTTGTATGGGAACTTTTTAACGGGTGGTGCGATTGGTTTGAAACTTTGTTTGTGTACTGTAAATGCAAAATAAATAGACACGTATTTCAGGATTTTTCAATTTAACCTTCAAAAAGGGGTCAAATGTGGGGTCAATGTTTGTATGGGAACTTTTTAACGGGTCGTGCGATTGGTCTGAAACTTTGTTTGTGTACTGTAAATGCAAAACGAATGGATACGTGTTTCAGGATTTTTCAATATAACCTTCATAAAGGGGTCAAATGGGGTGTCAAAGTTAGTATGGGATTTTTATGAGTTGTGTGATGTGTTTGAAACTCAGTTTAGATACTTTAAGTGAACGAAGTCGCTGGCGGGACAGCTAGTTAGTAATATTACACTGACGGTAAAAAAATACGAATTAAAAATAGAAAGTAACAAACAGACTAATCATTTAAAAGTACCTACATTAAAAACTAAGGCTAAACTAAAACGTACTGAAAAATTTAAGTTAAAAAAAAGAAATAAAAAGAAAACAAAAATAAAAAATAAATAAAAAAGGACATGCTAGGAGACTTTGGATAATAGACTTTCGGCTTGATCGTATGATAGAGTGAGTATTATAAAATCTGTTCTTTTTTCTTATCGTGTCGTGTGTGAAAATGGCGTCTTAGAGTTTTCGAGTACCAGAAATCTGTTAGTTTTCGAGTTAAGCGGTTTCCTCTACTTTCGGAATTAAAGAACAGTGTCTTCGGTATTTCGAGTTCCGATATTCTAATATAGTCTAAATAGAGTCGTCATGTTAGTTCCTATAGTGAACTTGTTAGCTCATGAGCGCTCAAAATGGTGCTTAAGTAGTGGTCTATGGATAGCCGCTGCAGCTGGGCCCGGGCTCGGGCTACCGCGCCGTGGCCGGCCTGGCCGGGTCGCCGCCGCCCGCGCCCTCGCCGCCGCCCGCCGCGAGACCCGGCTCGGTCCACGACGCGCCCGAACTACAGGTATGGAAGGCACTTGCTGCATTCAATTTACATTTTATTAACTCGTTTTTGATAATTTATTTTCAAAAATTATTTATAAAATTTTCAGTGTTCAAGCCGCGTTTACACTATCAAAGTGTGCTCTAATATTCCGACACTACTTGTATAGTGGTGACTGGTAATCCGAACGCCTCCGATACGGCAATATAACTCGTATAAGACCTAACTCGTACGAACGTTCTCGGTTCATACTCGTATAGTGTAAACCCGGTTTAACAGTTTTGAAAACTATTTTGATTCTTTGATTTTAATTCGCATTGTTTTATAGCATGGCTTATAGATTTCCCTTTAGTTATAGAATCCTAACGAACATCGAATACCAAGTACTTAACACAATAATTAAGCACTGATGAGTTCATATTTTCGTAACATATTTTTAAGTAAAATTCATTAAATACCTTATATTTCTAGCTGGAGGGTTCAGACATCAAGTATGTTGTCTGAACAATAGTGAGTACATAAAGACACAATTTCAAGAACATTTTTCGCGCAACATTGAGATCTTGGTCAAGTTAATGCGTCTAAAAGTCAGATCACGTTTGTCCAGTCTCAGCGATCACTGTTCCTACAGTTGTGCGTACATGGGAGAGATTTGTAGTCTATCTATCTATCTATCTATCTATACATAAAATAAATTTATTTATCTTTGCATTTGTGTACGCTAATCTCCGCAACGGTTGAACCAAATCGAATGCAGTTTTCACTAATGTATTGAGATAAGCTTGGATTAAAACTTAAGCTTTGTTTCATCGAAATCGGTTGACAAATAAAAAAGATAAATTTATATACTTGATGAAAAACCTTATCTATTCGTACAGCCCCAGTCAAAAAGTAATCTAACGCGTACGTTGTCGCGCGTATCGACTAGTTTTTAATAGATGTGTATGTTTGACGCAAGCAGCCTCGCAGTGCAATTTCGAGCAGTTTCAATGGATTGCCTCTCTCGCGCCCTAACTATGGATCTACCTCCTCCAACGATGAATACAAGGTGAATTACCGATGTTTCGTACTTTGTATTACGCAATTATGCGATGCTACATTTATTATCCATGAAATCGACAGTCGGATTATACATAAATAGACAAGATGACATTCCGACAACGTAACACAATAGAAAATTTCAAAAATGTATGGAAATTATCACGTGACATCGATTTCTATTGTCATTCCAATATATTTTGCTCTTTTCCATTAGCGAAATCGCTATGAGAATGTCATTTTGTCTAGACTCTAGACCATCAGGTTAGTTAATTGTTATTGGTAGTATGTCACATCCTGCCTAGTAAAAGTAGTTTAAACGTTTATTTTCTTTATGCTCGCTTTGACGTTAGTAAGCACTGTTCGAATTGCCTAAACAACATCAGCATCCATAGTGTGTAGATAAGATTGTTTTTTTTTTATAAAATTTATAGAGCATCGTTTTACAGAAGTCAGTCGATGAGAACGGCAACGCGGTTCAAGGGTTCTGCTCACCGATCAGCGGATCTAGTCAATACAAAAAGCCAAGGAGGAAAAAGTCTTCTAAGAACGAAACTGTTATAAACTGCCAGCAGTTGGACGGCTACCGCGGGGACAAGGCCGACGTGAATGAGCTGCTGCGCTTCATCGAGTCCAACCCGGAGACGCGCGGCCCCAAGATGCGCGCCAAGCACAAGGACGACGCAGACGACAAAGCTACCAAGAAACGTTCGTCCGAGCGGCGTAAAGATAAGGAAAAGGTCAAGCGCGCCTCGTCCCTCGAAGAGCTATCCCGCACCAAACTAGAAGACTTAACCGCTCGAACCGCCCCTGGCCCTAAACCGGAGCGCCGGTCCTGGGGCGATGCCACACCCTCCGGCCCCGCCCCCGAACCTCTCGAACCGGCACCCGGACCCGGGCCTACCCCCACCCCGACCCCTACTCCCACTCCCGACCCGGAACCGAAACGGCCCGCGACTCCCCCTCCCGAAACCGAGCCCGAAATATACGAATCTATCGAACCGCCTCCCGCTTTCGACCTGCCGGCCTTACCGCTGCCGGAGCCGGTCGTGGAGCAAGCGGACTTCCAGACGGTGACGAAGAAGCGCAAGCCGCGGCGGCGCACGGAGGAGGCGCCGAGGCGCGCGCGGCAGCCGTCCCCGCGCCGGCAGGAGTCCGCGCCGGCGTCCGACCGCAGCAACGACTCCAACGACGACATGGACTCCGTGCACTCGCTGCCGCAGCCGGGCGCGCCCGCGCCGCCGCCCGTGCCGCACGCCTCGTACGCGGACATCGCGCGCACGCGCCACAACATCCCCGACCTCATCGAGTCCTGCAACTACTACGCCGAGGGGGAGGCCGACGACGTCGAGAGCGGCCCGCGCGCGGAGCTGCCCGCGCCGATGGAGACGGACTACCCGGCTCTGGAGACGAAGATCCCGGAGGCTCCTCAGGCGGCGGGCACGCGGCGCCGCGAGCCGAGGCAGGGCCCGCCGCCGCGCCGCGAGCGCAAGGAGCGCGCGCCGGCGGGCCCGGCGCCCGCGCCCGACTGCCCGGCGCCGGACGTGCTCGCCGACCGCCCGCCCGTCATCCTGCTCGACTCCGACTCCAGGCCGAGGGACATGGACGGAGTGACCTTCGGATTCGATATCAACGAGCAGCTGCTAGGTTCGTTACGTCCATCCTATTCGATCGAACGAGCGAAAATCTTAATGGCAGGAGGGGTAGGCGTTGGATGTTCGTTAGAGTTAGGAACCGTTAATCCAATCCACATGAAACTTGGAAGATCTAGAGATTCTGCTGTTCAGATTTACCGGAAATAATAAGGAGCTCGATTCGGTGATGGGGTTTTATCGGGTTCCGAAGTTAAATAATCAAATATTTGTTTTCGATTAAGACCAACTTACGTAGGCATCGGCACCTACCTATCTATACTAATATTATAAAGAGGAAAGTTTTGTATTTTTGTTCGTAACGAATCAAACTCAAAAAGTACCGGTCCGATTTCAAAAATTCTTTCACCGTTAGAATGCTGCGTTATCCCTGAGTAACATAGGCTATACTTTATGTAGGTACCTCGCGAGCAAAGCCGCGAACATGAGGGTGTACTAATGCTAAAGCTATGCTAATGCTAAAGCTAGGGTAGGACATAATCGTTAAAATTGTGGACATCTCAATTCGGGGCGAACTAGTGTAGGATGGGTGTCATCCTAGCGTCGATAATGAGTATAAAAGTTTCAGGCGGTGCGCGGAGGGCGCGCTGCGACCTGGTGCGCGACGCGCCGGGCCCCGGGCTGGCCGTGCGCGCCGCCTGCCGCGCGCTGCGCTACCTGCCGCCGCGCCCGCCGCGCGACGCGCACCACCTGCACCAGATCATAGACTACGTCGGCACCGGTGAGCGCCCTCTCCACTCGAGCTAGTCGTCTGTCGGAAATAATTGAGTCTTTCAGCCGGATCCAGCTAAATCCTACTAATATTATACACTTTTAAACTTCGATCTGAACACATTATTATTAGTATTAAACGGGTATTTATCGCGTTCTAGTTACCTATCAATTTTTCCGACGTTTCGACAGGTTTACACGCTGTCGTGGTCACGGGTAGACTAGTCTACCGATAAATACCTACTAATATTATAAACGCGAAAGATTGTAAGGATATCTGGATATGTTTGTTACTCTTTCACACTAAAACGGCTGAACGGATTTGGATGAAAATTGGCACAGATAAAGATTATAGTCTGGAATAGCACATAGGCTATTTTTTATCCCGGAAAATGTACGGTTCCCGCGGGATAGATTTGAAGTTAGTATTTGATTGATATTGATAAATATTATAAAGAGGAAAGTTTTGTATTTGTGTATTTTTGTTTGTAACGAATAAACTCGAAAACTACTGGTCCGATTTCAAAAAATCACCGTTAGAATGCTACGTTATACCCTAAGTAACATAGGCTATATTTTATGTAGGTACCTCGCGAGCAAAGCCGCGAACGGAAGCTAGTCTATATATCTATCTATATATATAAAAATGAATTGCTGTTCGTTAGTCTCGCTAAAACTCGAGAACGGCTAAACGGATTTATCTTATCTTGGTCTTGAAATGTTCGTGGAGGTCTAGGGAAGGTTTAAAAGGTAAGAAAAATTCGAATAATTGCCGGGAAAACCCTAAAAATAGCCCTTTTCTATTTCTCATACAAACGTTTTCTAAATAAGTACGAAGTCTGCCGGGTCAGCTAGTATTTTATAAAAATAATAATGCGACATTACATAATCTAATAAGTACCTATAACTGCACTGTTACAGCGTGGGAGGAGGTGGTGCGGTGCGGCGGCGGCAAGGTGCGCTACTTCAGCGAATAGCAGTCGGCGGCGGGCGGCGCGGGCGCCGTGCCCCCCGCGCGCCGCCCGCCGCCCGCCCGCGCGCCCGACCCCGCCGTCATCGCGTACATCCAGCTCGGCCACGGGCTCTACTGCCCGGTGCCGGTGCTGCTCCGCGCCCCGCCCTCGAGGGCCTACCACTAGTGCCCGAGTGCGCTGCAACGTATCGAACGGTGATACTCAGCTTTCACCTATTAGTCGTTCGCGACTGCCGGTGAGAGGTCGATGCGGGCCAGTGCGCGGCCGAGTGTGAGTGCGGTGGTGACGTACGATGGTGACGCGCGCACCCGCTAGCTGTGACATTGCGCACTACTGATGCTATGCGACCCTGTAGTCGTCGCTGTGATGAATAAACTGTTATTTTCGCTTCGAACGCGAGACATTAAACGCGACGTTGAGCATTTAATGTTAAAATTGCACTTAAAAAAACTTAAAAGAATAATAAAAATTGTTAGTTGTCTGAAAAGTATATTCGGTAAATTGAGATCTGGCACATGGCATCTGAGTATGAAATTATGAAGTTACCAAATCGAGACAAACGACCATACTAAAGTGCCGTGGTTGGTAACTTTCTTAATGTTTTATGCCTTATTTGATTATGAAACAGTTGTACAGTGTCTCTATGATTGATAAAAAAATAATCTGTGTGATATTTTTAAAGGAATGAATGTGTGCCGGATCGTATTACTCAGTTTTGGTTTTAAGTGGAGGCATGTACTATTTTGTTTCTGTTGATCTTTGTTGCTTGAGTTTGTTATGTAATCACAAGTATTTGATTTGATAGATTTCCTCTAACTAGCCACTCAAGTATATTTTGTTATGTAATTTTAAGTTTTACCATTTAAAGTGTAAATAAAATGAAAGATCTTTAATATGTAACTGGCCATTCAGATATGGATCAGTGCCATTTTGCTTGCTCATGACACTATTGAGTTGATTAATTCAAAACAAAAACAAGTCCCGGAAGTTCAGTTGAGTGGATTGTTGATTAAACTAATATCACAAAACTCAATGTCACTGAGAAAAAATTAAAAGCTATTGATATAAAACTATTTGGAATTCATGAAAAACTTTATGATCTGGATGCCAAAGTTTACTCACTAGTTGGTTCCTGATCTGAATATTATCATGAGCAAATCTTGCAAGTAAGATGAAGCAAGATGAAATGAATAGTTCAATTTCATAGTTTTGCAACATTGTGTAGTGTTGAATACAGTTTACCTACAAGAAATGAATCACTCTGTTCTAATGTGGGGGCATGATTTTTTTGTGGGTAAGACATGAGCCAATGGGTTGTCTTCTTACTGTAATTGTAGGGTCACAATGAAATATTTATCATCATAAAATTATTAAAAATACAATTTGCTTCATCCAGGTAGTAAGAATGGATTTGATAATGTCAAATAATTAATAAACTTAATAACGTATGCATGATAATGTGTTTAAAGTATATATAAATAATACGAGCTTTGTGTGAGCGCGGCGTGGCATGCGTGAAATTCCCATAAAACTATTTTCGAAAATTGAATTTCATCTGAAATGTTGACCAATCCTGATCTACCATTAATATTTATTTCTACTGTGGAATCGTAACACTTTAGTATATTATTAAAGTTTATATTGAAGATGTTAAACAAAAGATTCCAAACCAATGTCTTTGGTGAGTTGATGTGTAATTATATTGTAAAATCTACATAGCTAATGTATGTAATATATTGCATTATTATAATGAAGAGTAAAATGTGACTTCTGGTAGGTAAGCCCTAGTCATAATTTAAATCCTAACATCGCATTGAGTGTCTACATCTTAAACTATCAATACTTTTCATTTCTGATTGTTTTTCCATTCATTGATATGATAACATGCTGTGTGGATGTGGATGTTTTGAACAAAATTATCAACAGTCAGTACCTAACATTATAATAAGTACACCACTATATCATTCTACTAGTTATCTGAGGTGTGTTCCTGAATAAAGTAATTGGCTAGATTAATAAATCGATGTTGTTGACTTATTATAAATAAAAGATCGAAAATTACAACCTATCATTGTAGAGATTTTTAATTGAACGATTTGCAAAATGTAACTAGTCTTTAAATTGAAATATGTCAGGAAAATACGAGGATACATTTGTCCTGTCTAATTGTTTTTATGCGAGTTCTTGGTTTGTTCCGTTTTTGTTAAATGCTGTTTCGATATGCCTATATATTGTGTGGTCTTCAAGCATTCATCTAAAAGGGTAAAAATATTTTAATCAGAAAAACAGATCTTAGTAAAATTAACAAAGTATCTCAAAAAAATTGTTGCAACATACAAGTACACATCCACTAACAATAAAATGAATGAAAAGGCCACACTTCAAGGGTTGTAAATATGATGTAAATTCGTTTTCCTTTTATTTCAAAGAGGTATTTTTTTTAACACATTGTTGAGATTTTAATGTACTGAAAGGACGCTCATATCAAAGGTAAAGAAATTAATTATTATTTCTTTTCCTTGTAAAATATGTAAATAGTACCTAATGCAGAAAAATATTGGATTTTATCGATCTAAGTGCATCTAGTGGTCGTCGTAGAAAGAGATCTCGGGGTGTGAATGTAAAGTCCTAGTGTCTGTTTGCTGGCGCCGGCGCCGGCACTCGCAGGGGGGAGGCGTATTTATTGAATGGATCTGAATGAAGCGAAGCTTGCTTTGAACTAAGTTGCTATCATTTTGCTTTACCTATTAATTAAGAATATCGCATACCTACAATGGTGTTTACTTTGTGTGAATCAAATGTTCATTAAAGGAAATGACAGATTGGCTAGTTTGCATACTTGATTGTGGTGAGGGGCGCCGGCGCGCTTTGCACGTTTTATAGTATTTTAATTCGAACGTTATAAAATTATTAATCTTACATATAAGCAGCATTTATTTAATTTTTGCTAGTAGTTATTTACTTTCTTTAAAAAAAACTTTGAAAAACATTCGCTAACTGCGCCAACATCGCCTTGAGATCTATAAAAACCTTACCTATGTGAAAAAGTATCTATGGGCTAAAGTTAAATAATTCCTTGAGCTAAAGATAAATGTAATTATTTTGTTTAGGTAATGGAGTGATAATGCTTAGAAAAGCTAATGTATAAATAAATTAATGCTGAAAGTATAAGTATGTGGGATTGTCTCATTCACTGATAACATAATTTCATTAAAAACGTTAGTCATTGTAGTTCAGCCTAGACTTTTATGCTCACTACCTATTTAAAACAATTGTAGCAATTTTCTTGATTTACTTACTCGGGGAATGAGATAATTGCACTTTGTCATAATATGTATCAATTGAGAAATTTTATTTATCTGCTTTTCATCTAACTGATTACGATTCTAGATTTTTACTCTATTCTGAATAATATTGAACTTAACGAATTAAACATGCTTTAGTTAGGTCCTTAGGTTTAGCAGGAAACATCCATGTAGAGATTATTTTATGAGGTACCTATCATTAAATTAATGCAGCACTAAAAAACTTTTTCACCCGTTTTGTCTGAAGCATCATATTTTTTGTTTGGATCCTTGATTTTAAATTCTTACACTACTCAAAAAACAGCTAATTTGAGGATCTCTTTTTGTTGAAGTCCAAAGAGCGCATATTCAAACTGAAATATAAAATGTACAGTACGGGAGAGATTGTACCGTCTTGACGCTATTGCTAGCTTATCAATTGTCTCTCACATTCTCACCGCCTTCATTTTCAATATGAATACCTACATCATAAACTGATCCTGTTATTTGTTGTAGTAACTTACCAACTAGTCACGTTTGTTCCTAATTCATTCAAAGACGTACCGACTACCTACATTCTACATTTTAGTGTTAAGCTAGACTAGATGTAATGTACCTACTGATTTATCGTAATATTCAGTTGTTTGTAGAATAGAGTAAAAATGTAGATTTTAACTGTAAAAGATTTGTTTGTACAAACAATTGTAACCAACTGCAATTTACGGTTATGTACTTTTTCACTGTTTCCGTTTTCTTAATAAAAATGTTAAAAATACATGTTTGGAAGTTTTAAATACGTTTTATTATCTCCTTATACCTGAGGACATACTCGTAATTGTTGAAAATTTGCGAAATTAGCCAATGTCTAAGGTTCAACCGGAAGTGGTCAGTACAAAATACGAATGTCGTACGTATTGTCTATATAAGAGGTGGATCAGCGCAGTCGCCGATGATTTATGTTTTGTTGAGAATTCCAGTTTTACAAAACCCTTCCTACGCTTACTTCTGCTTCGGTACTGACAGACGTGTAAAAATGACGTTGCTGCGCCAATGACAATAAATAAAAAATCTACATCTTCGTGAAATTACATTTTATTTTTTTAATCAACATGATACAGATGTTATGGCTTTGTATTCAAATATCATTTCTATTATAATAAAAATATTAACAAAATTATCTTACATCCACTTGAAAATGTACAATTTATTTGTAATAGACCTTACAAAATACTTTTACAGCATCGCAAGTTGATACAGCCAGATAACTCCCGAGTGCTTGCGCGCACAGTACGCGGTACAGACGTGATCACAAGTAACGTTGCGTGCCGATCGTATATAAATATAACCGTTACCAGTTACAAGCTTTGGTACTATTAGGTATTTGTGTCGCGTACTGTACACTTATTCACCTCACGCTATTGGTGGTATCAACTCGCGTTACTAACACTTACGATAACGCTCTCTATTGCTCCTACGATAAGGCATAAAATATTCTTTTACGACTGTCATTTTCTATAGGACGTAAATAGCTACACCGAATGCCCACCAGACATTGTCATTCTTTATAAAGGTGAACGCGCATCAGGCTGAAACGACCGCGCAGAACTAGCCGAATTGAGATTTTTTGTATGTAATGCTATGAACGGCAACAATCCTCGCCGAACGTGTCCGAACGATTCGTTCGGCGCGGTCGTTTCAGCCAGATGTGAGTTCAGCCTAAGAGACCGATTAGAGCTGAAAGCACCCGACTGAATTACGATACCCTTGATTTAATCCTAGGTCGCGTAGGTGGGACCTACTCTCGTATTGACCAAGTTTTTTTGCATGGAAGAATTCCACCAGTCAGAATTCATCACTTGAGCTATCCCCAGTCTTAGCAAATATCGATCGACAAAATTTTACTATTATCATTATACTACAAAAGCACTTACGAATTTTGGTTTTAGAAAGAAGTATGTGGTGATTTTGAATTGTTAGTTATTTATAATGATTTCGTTGTTAGTTTCATCGTGTCCTAAATATCGCGCATGTGAAAAAATCGAATCGTGCAACTTTGAACGAAAAACCGATCGCAAAAATAATTAGGCCACCGACAGTCCACTGCAAAAACGTCATAAATTAATAGTTTATAATACATGATAATCATAACGAACTAATTTCAGAATCATAATTTCATAACAATAAATAAACAACCACAGTTAATAATGGAATGAGTAATTACAAAAGCGAACGAAACTTCATACAAGCTGAGACTCGAATAAACCTCACCGAAAATATAAAAAGATTTGAATCCTACAAGCGAAAAGTGCGGCTCCAGCGGAGACGGCTAGAAGATGTCCGGGCAGCCGGCCCAGGCGCGCGCGCGCTTGGTCTCCCAGTAGCGGTGCGTGTACATGTGCCGCAGCTGCGGGTGCGGCGAGTGCGGCGCGTGCGGCGAGTGCGCCTCGCGCGTGAACCACAGCGGCGCGGGCGCGGCGGGCGCGGGCAGCCCGCGCGCCGCCGCCAGCTCGGCCGCCGCCTCCTGCTCGCGCCGCTTGGCGCGCTGCTTCTCCTCCAGGCGCAGCTTCTCCGCGTTGGCCTCGTCCCACAGCCCCTCCTCCATGAGCCGCTGGTCGGGGCGCAGGCGCGAGTCCGTCGGCGCCACGCCCTCCTCCGGCTCGTTCAGCTGCGCCGCCAGTATCGTGAAGTTGTACCATCTGGGGAGGGACATTACGTTTGTTCAAATATCAGCCGCTAACTGTGACCACAAGCTGTGATTTAACCGTGAATGAACTCACAAAAATCCTATTAATAATATTATAAACGCGAAAGTTTGTATCGATGTATGTTTGTTACTCTATCACGCTGAAACGGCTGAACGGATCTGGATGAAATTTGACACAGGGATAGATTATAATCTGGAATTGCACGTAGGCTACTTTTTATCCCGGAAAAATGTACGGTTCCCGTGTGATAGATATGTTTTTGTTTTTCAACGTAACATGCGGGCGAAGCCGCTGGCCGAAGCTAGTAAATTTGTTAGTAGGATAAGTTAGTTTATTTATGACCATGATCGTGTGTGACTAGAAGTGCGATACATACTTCTCGGCGTCGGCGGGCGCCAGCACGCGCTCCCAGGCGAGCACGAACTTGCCGGTCTTGCAGACCGTGTTGTCGGAGGAGGCCGACGTGACGGGCGCCACCTCCACGCGCGTGTCCCAGTGCCCCTGCAGCACGTACCGCGGCTGCACACAAACAGGAACGATCATTATCATTAACTAGCCGACTCTTGCGCAACTTTGTCATCGCGTTTTAAGTAATATATTTTTTCCCGTTTTTGCAACATTTTTCATTAATGCTCCGCTCCTATTGGTCGTGATGTTATATAGCCTATAGCCTTCCTCGATAAATGGACAACACAACAATAATATTTCAACTCGAACCAGTAGTTCCTCGAGATGAGCGCGTTCAACCGAACAAACAAACTCTTTAGCTTTATAATATAGTACAGATTTGGGATTTAGTTCAGCCTATGTCGTCATCTTACAATTTTGTACGCTCTCAAACAGTGAAGGAAACATATGTAGTAAGGAAACCGGAATGGCAACCTAAAAAGTTCGGAGATTGCACAAATAGAGTCTCTGAGGCGCACTTTAATCCTTCCACAACACTGGTTCAAAAGAGTTAGTGACACGATGAGACGATTTTTTCACAACTTCCTCAATATAGGTATCAAATGAAAGAGCTTGAGCACAATGACAAATGTCAAATCCAAGATGGCCGCCACCACAAAATGGCGGACAGATTTTGTGTTGTATACTTATTATTTTTTAAATTTAATTTATCTTGTCGTCATCTAAGGACTGTTTATAATAAGGTTTTCGAGACAGTTTTTGTTGCGTGCACTGACCACTCCTTGCGGGTCCTTGATAACGCCGGTGACCTTCCTCTGCGTGTCCTTGCTGAAGTAGCCGTAGGGCAGGTACTTGAGGTGCGCCACGTAGCCGGCGGCCGGGCCCGCGTCGCCCACGATGTCCATGTCGCCGTGGTTGTCCACCCACAGCTTGCCCACTATTATGTTGTGCACGGTCGTATTCACCTGCACAGGGAGATGGCTTGGAAGTATACAAGAAACAATTATAAAACCGGACAAGTGCGAGTCGGACACGCGCACGAAGGGTTCCGTACCATTATCTATAGAAGCGGCAAATAATCACGTTTGTTGTATAGGAGCTACCTTATTTTATTACAACTGTTAGTTAGACATTACGGCAACAGAAATACATCATCATGTGAAATATTCAACTATCTATCACGATGCCTAGTGACAGACAGACGGACGGACGGACAGCGGAGTCTTAGTAATAGGGTTTTACCGTTTTACCCGTTTTACCCTTTGGGTAACAGAATCATGATCACGACTGTAATCCCCAGGCTCGGTAAATATCTCCTCAGGACTTTGAGGGTATTCAAAGAGGATAGTCAAAGTCCGAACATGACATTTGGGCACATGCCCACATTTTGCACACTAGTATTCCGTACGTGAAAGATTGCAGGCCCTTGGAAGTACACATTATTGGTCTTTTGTCAATGGTTCTTGAGCCCAGTTTGGTGAAGGGATTAAAGTGCGCTTAGGCTCTTTCAAGGGCGGATCCAGGGGGGGGTCATGGGGGTCATGACCCCCCCCTGGGCTGGGTCCAGGACTAGGTGGACCACTTATTAAAATTATATATTACTAGCTTCTGCCCACGGCTTCGCCCGCGTGGTACCTTGAAAAACAAAATCTATCCCGTGGGAACCGTATATTTTTTCGGGATAAAATGTAGCCTATGTGTTATTCCAGACCATAATCTATATCTGTGCCAAATTTCATTCAGATCCGTTCAGCCGTTTTAGCGTGAAAGAGTAACTAACATACATCCATCCATCCATCCATACATTCTTACAAACTTTCGCGTTTATAATATTAGTAGGATAAAGATTATAACTTTTTGTGACTTGACCACGACTATGTGACCCCCCTGGCACCAAAGCTGGATCCGCCCTTGGCTCTCTTCGTACATTCTAAGAATAATGGTTTCTGTTTAACTACTTTATAAATTACTGCTCTAACTGAAAAACAATATTCAGTTATCTACCAACTTTTTTCATTGTGACATTTTCTTACGACCTACGAGCCCTATAGGTAACATACGTATGTACTGCTAAAAAATATACAAATAAATCACTATACCTAATACATAATAATATAATGCCTGTGAAAATAGATAAATAAAATAAACTGTCCAATTATTACTCAACAAAAATGATTTTAGGTTTACTTTACTCGTGTTCTACAAGAAAGTAATTTTAGGTGATGGACACACCTTCCTGTAATGGTAAGTGTTGCCAGTATTGTTGAACTTGACAAAGTAATCCGCGTTGGGGTCGATAGATATGAACTGGCCCCGGAAGCGGCTGGAGAGCGAAAAGTTCTGTCGCACCGTCCACCCCACCGCGCCCTCGCAGTGGATCGCCGAGGTCGGCGGGTGGTGGAGCACCTATGGACTTACCGTGATAGTATCCACGAATAAACCCTCCTATTTATACTAATATTATAAAGCTGAAGAGTTTGTGTGTGTGACCGCCCTCACATCTCAGTTGGTAGTAGCTCTGCCTTCTGCGCTGTAGGTTGTGGGTTCGATCCCCCACCGAGGATAAACATTTGTGTGATGAACGCAGGTGTTTATTCTGTGTCTGGGTGTTACTATGTATGTATTTACCAAAAAAAGGCATTGAGAGTATTGGCATAATACGTGAAAATTTTAAGAAAAAACAACTCCTTTTTACATATCCTGGGTTCATCTACATAGAGATGAGTGGGGGCGTACTCATTCATAACTTGCTCATAATAACATTCAATTATTATTTTCAAGGGTTAAAAAACTTTAAAAACACTAATTTATTATTTTGTTAAGAAATCTAACAGGTATTTAATGTCTGTCCATTGAAACCATTGAGTTTGGGAGTGCCACCACGATTATGTATCCCACTGTTTCCACTTACCATTTTTGTTTGTAGTTTCAAAAGATAGTACCTGGATGACCGAACTTTGCTCGTTTTTTTTGGGGTAAACGACGTTTCCTAAAAATGAAACCTAGCTAGATCGATTTATCGCCCCCGAAACCCCCTACATACGAAATTTCATGAAAATCGTTGAAGCCGTTTCCGAGATTCAGATTATATATATATACTAGAATTGCTCGTTTAAAGGTATAAGATTTATCATACGAGTGTTTGTTTTTTTTAATAATTACCTTCCTCCAAGTGTACTTGTTGCCGGAACTAGGGAACATGGCGGAGGCGCCGCCGAGCGGTATGACCTGCAAGTACTTCCCCCGGAACTTGGTGGTCATGGTGAACTCCTGCCAGCATTGCCAGCCGGCCACCCCTTCGCAGAATTGCGCCACCATCGGCGGGTGGTGGGAAACCTATTTTAGAATTTTGAAATAAGAGCCAAAAGTAAGCCAGAATTCATAAAGCAAGTTGTATTTGATTGAACATACCGATTCAAATTTTGTTTTAGTATATCATATTGCAAGAACTTAATTTCAATGCATTTTGTGATACATTTAGAAAAGTACATAGAGATACTTCTTTCTTTTGATTTTCATTTTACAAATCTAGTTACATTTCAGAAACTGGGATGCAACAGGCAAGCAGTTAGGAAATAAGGAAGAGGAAACAGCGGGTACAGGATAAAGGTTTCCTAACATAACTTACATAAATTTCCTATCAACTAAGACGCTTCAAAGTGATCCCTGTGATTTCATTGATTTAAATGTATTTGACTATTGACTATTAAGAATAACATTATAATTCCCAAATCATATTTCAAACATGATAAAAGCTTGACATGTCTTGAAATGTTGCGATCTCTTTTCGTTGACGTTAGAATGACAAGGACAGACATGACAAGTGATTATGTATTGTTATATTTTTTATTGGTATACCGAAACTTTTGTTTGTGTAGAACAGAAGAGGAACGATGATTGGTCATCTTATACATGACAGTTTGACAAAGAGAGGAAGAGGAAGACCGAAGATTAGCAATATGAGACAAATGAAAGAGATGGTTGCTGTCATGTCGTATAAGGAGGCCGCTCTGGACAGAATTATATGGAGAAGATATCATTATGCCGATAAGTTATAGACATAGATAAATAAAAATACTTGCCTGTTCAGATATGGCGCGCCACCCCAGGTCGGCCATCCGATCACATTCGTAAGTTTCACCCAGCAGGGGATTGAATGGTTTGTTTGTTCTGTCAAAGATTAAAATTAATCCATTTAGTTTGCGTATTATATATGTATGTTAAGTTAGTGCTAACCTAGCAGATAGAAAAACAAACTCGATTGGACACAAATTTATTTGACTGATTCAGTGTGTATTGCGCTGCCTTCTGAGCTTTGCACTCTGGTTATAAACATTTAGTGATCAATGAACATAATTTTTTCTTGCACTCATATCAGAATAAACATTTATGAAGATAGATAAAAACAATTTGGCACTACAGACATATTACAACTAGCAGTCCGCCCCGGCTTCGCACGGGTATTTATATATACATACATGGTCACGACTCTAATCCCCAGGCTCGGTAGATATCTCCTCAGATCTCTAGTTTCTTAGATCTTTGAGGATATTTAAAGAGGGTACTCACACTCAGAGGCACGTCCAAACATGATATTTGACTCGATATCGCCGCTTATAAGAATACTAACATATAAAACAAACCTTCGAATTTTTGGTTCTAGGGTATGCCGGTTTCCTCACGATGTTTTCCTTCACCTTTTAAGAACACAGGCATTGGAATGGAAAAATTCATTGGTGCACGGCCATGTTTGAACCCACGACCTTCGGACCGTGAGGCAAGGGTGCTACCACTACACCACCAGAGCTCTCAAATTTAAAAAAAAAAACAAAATTCAAAATTATAATACACACTTGTCATAACCATGATACTCTTCTTTAAAGAAAGAATTTATATAGAAAGTTTTAGTTTTATTATTTTAGTGAACTTTTTTTTAGAAGAGCGCTGGTGATGCAGTGGTAGCACCCCGGCCTCACGATCCGAAATCGTGGGTTCAAACCTGGTCGTGCACCAATGAGTTTTTCCATTCGAAAAATGTATGTGCGCAATGCCAGTGCTCTTAAACGGTGAAGGAAAACATCGTGAGGAAACCGGCATACCCTAGAATCAAAAATTCGAAGGTGTGTATTCTTATAAGCGGCGATGGGCTTGCAACCTGTCACGTACGGAATACTAACTACTGTGCAACATGTGGGCATGTACCAAATGTCATGTTTGGAAGTGCCTCTGATTGCCCTCTTTAGATATCCTCAAAGATCTAAGTAACTAAAGATCTGAGGAAGATATCTACCGAGCCCGGGGATTACAGTCGTGATCATATTTTTTTTTTTTTTGCTATCGTTGCCGCTCTCTTCTAACGCGTAACTCTGTCGCTGTCTGGCGCGGAGTGAAGCGTTGGCTTTTACGCTATGGTTGTCAGCTTGCTCATCTATTCTGGTTATTCACATTTTCACAATACTAATTCTTAATTATCTCCTAAATGTGTGGACCGATTTTCATGATTCAAACGGATAAACTGGTTTTAGACCTAGACCTTTCATTTGACACCACCATCGTCAAAATATATCAACAAACAAAAAATCACATTTTCAAGTTGCTCTCGTAATTATACCTATGAAAACGCGTAAGTAACAATTATTTTAGACGATCTTATTAAACAATAAACGTTTAAACTAGGGTTCTATACGACTGTACCTACTTGCTAACTAATAAACTTGTAGATGGGGTTTCGTTGTCGACATAATATGACACACTCTCGTCTCCTTTTTTTGACACACATCCATCGAATGAGCAATGCTTTAAGCCAGACATTCTTGTTGTTCAATTTTATTAACTCACTCTCAAATACGCACGCGCGACCCCTGCGCGCGGGCGGTGACAACCGACTGGCGGATGGCGCTGCGGCCATCCGAAATCGGTAGGTACTAATGTTAGTAGGTAAGGAGGAGTGGTGGTGCCCTGCTCATGGTACCAAATTCTAAGAAAAAGAATGAAGCTCAAACTACAGTCGCTGTAGTACGCTGTAACGTAGGATAGTTAACTACGTGATGTTCTAGTACCCAACTATCCGCTAGAGGCGCTGTACAAGTTTCGAGTCGCTAGCGAGTATAGATTGTGAAAGCTCATGGTAGACCTACTGGCCACTTACCGGCTAGAAGTAGTAGCGTACGAGGACACGGTGAATGCCGCCACGTAAGCCAGCTGCTGCGCCGGGTCCGAGAACTTCGCCGCCTGGTCGAGGATGGACGCGTACTCGTAGTCCTCCGTCAGCCGCTGCAGCATCGAGAGGGGCTCGCTGAAGTTCACTGGGATTGGTATCTTTGATAATTCCTTTCCTGTAACATAAAGTCAGAACATCATGAATATGCTACGTTTTAAACTTGACGCCTCGGCAAACTTCGTCAGAAATACGAACGCGCTTCAATGATATTTATCTAGAGCTGTTACAAAAGTTATGTATAATTGTTTTACAATTTTAGTATGAAATTGTCTAAGAAAAGATGGATGGACTGTGTGAAGGATGACATAGGTAAGAAAGGAGCGAGTAATGAGATGAAGAATGACAGAGGGAAATGAAAGAAGATCACATGTTGTGCCGACCCCACATAACGTGGGATAAGGGCAGGAAGATGATGAATGTTAGTACGTTTATTTATCGTTAACGTGGTATACTCGTAGTTGGCTCAACGAATCAAGGCATTCGTGAAGTTAGCCGCAAGAGCTGCGCAGTTTCGTTTTTCGGGAGCAATTGGAGGTATGAGGGGAGGAAGGAACTGTACATGCGCAAACTCGCACCTGTGGCTAACTTCACGAATGCCTAGATCCGTTGTATGAACTATACGTTTTAAATGTGGCACCTCGGCAAACTTCGTCAAAATACGAACGCGCTTTAGTGACATTTATCTAGAGCTGTTACAAAAGTTATGTATAATTGTTTTACAATGTTAGTATGTTATCTATTTATTTTTAGTTTATTGAACAATTTACAAAAATGTGTGACCAAAGGAGGTGGCATTTTCTACGAGCCAACCCAGTCTAGGTGAGAGCTAGATCGGCGCATAATAAGAACATAAAAATTATTATGACAAGGAAACACGAAACACTAACCGAGGCGCAACATTTAAATCGTACTGCATGTTATTGATGGACTGAATACGTACAGTCAAACAATATATATTTTTGCAATGCTTTGTATAAAATTCTTGAAAACTTCGTGCACCAATCGTTGTATCACCTCTATAAATTTAATAATCACTTACCTATGCAGTTCTTCATGATGGACCAGAGACTGAGGGGGTAGTTGGGTTTGTCCGGGACGCGCGTCCGCCTCGGGTGTCCGTCCACATTCGAATTCGGTATTTGGGATACATGCGGCTGAAAACACGAGAGAAAAATTATACAACCTATAAAGTTTAAAGTCATGTGTCGATTGCACGAAGAAGACTGAGGCGCACTTTAATCCTTTCACCACACTGATTCGATAGAACAAGTGACATAATAAATGAAATAAATAATGAATATTGGTGTACAATTCACACAGCGCCATCTAGCCCCAAACTAAGCAAAGCTTGTACTACGGGAACCAGATAACTGATAGACTAATTATATAACATTTTTTTCTAGTAAATACATACATAGAATAGATATTAACACCCAGACACAGAACCATCATCTGCATTCATCACACAAATGTCTGTCTTGGGTGGGGATCGAACCTACAACCTATAGCGCAGAAGGCAGGGCCACTACCAAGTAAGCTGTGAGGCCAGTCTATCATAATGAGAAGAATGTCAGAAATAATGCTTACGTAAACAACTATTTCTTGTTCCTTGTTCTGTGGCTGCCCGGCGGACGTGGCCTCCGCGTCAGGACTCGATCCCCCCATAGCGCTTTCAGCTCGCTCCTGGTCTTCTACGAATATAACCTGAAGAAACAATCAAGTCTAAGTAAGATATATAGAAAAGCTAATACCGCAGTCCATCCTACTAATATTATAATCGCGAAAGTTTGTAAGAATTTATGGATGTATGTTTGTTACTCTTGCACGCTGAAACAGCTAAGCTGATCAGCATGAAATTTGGCACAGAGATAGATTATAGCGTGGAATACCACATAGGCTATAATTTAACATATATCACGCGGGTGAAAGCCGCGGGCGAAAGCTAGTAACTTATACAATAGGGTCGTCATAAATTTTTATAGGATATACCTATATATAGGTTATACTACTGTGACCAAAGCGGTAAGGGTCGATTTTTACGATGCTAGTTGACGTAGTAAAAAAGTAAAAACTCAAATCATGCTAATGCCACTATGGTCACCCAACTAAGTCCAGGAGCCTTACCACGAAGTCTTTCAGAACGATTCCGTAACGATTCCATTATGGAAACGTCACTACTTCCATACAATTTGCATATTTAATGGTACCAAATAACAATGTAATACTGATTCGGTAATGTATTATGAATTCGTGGTAAGGCCCCAGGTCCTAACTTTGTTGATCTAATAGTAATGACAAAGTTAGCTATGCGAAGTGCTTCACAGCTCATTGACACAGACAAAGGGCATTGACACGGTTCTCTATATATAGGTAACAGCTGGTTGTATCAATGAATAATTGCAGAATCGCCCACAAAGGTCAGGCGCATTGAGGTCGTAACTACTTCGTTTTGTTTATGCGACCACGTTTGCTTTGGACCCTGTTGCCTAAATAAATGGAATTACTTTCAATAGTTTATTTGCAAGTCCTATAATGTTGCTAACCTGTTGTGTTTCCGTTACGGTCTCGCCCTCCGACTCATCCGAACTCTCGCCGCTTTTCACCTTGGCTTTCCTATTTACCTGTGAAGGCACACGCAAGACAGGACAATGAATATGTTTACTTGATAACTAGGTTAGTGCAGGGATTGTCGGCTGTAGCGACGGATGATCACGCTTATTCGTCGGTTTCAGACACAACATCCTATGGACCATAGTCTATGGGGTCTGTCTAGATAAGATCGGAAGCGAAAAGATGAAATTTTATGGAAATTACATTAAATTGTAGGATTTCACATGACTGAAAATGTAATTTCCATACAAATAGATATTTCAGTTAAACACCAATAGAAAATAGGTCTTCTAGAACCCAAGGTGCTTTTTAAAGTAGTCATGATAAACAACGGCTATTATTAACAAATGGGCGCTGTTTATTTTATAGATGACACGTGAAGGATTCATTCAATTACTTAGTGAAAGCCATTTCAAATATACACAATGAATTCTAATGAGTTGCTCAAGGTTGATTGGGGTCAGTTGCAGGAAATAGAGCCAACATAATATCAAATCAATGGATTAACATCCAAAAGTAGGTTAATTGGGTATTACACTACCCAATTTTAAGGGACCTTTACCCTAAGAGTGGTGTAATAAGAGTTAGAGCGTAAGAATAAAAGTAAGGGGCCAAACCATCTCTAACTACCGGGCCCTGAATACCGTGTCGTGTAATACCCGCGATGTATAGATTGTCCCCAATATTTCTGTATAATTGACAGGGTTTCAAACAGAAGGTATTATGATTTTTGATTATCTCTCATGGGTATAACACAAAGAAATAAACTAAAGGAACTTACTGGTACTTTCATTACAAATGATGTCTTGTCATCCATGTTGGAAGAGACACCCTCTTCAACGGCATCAAAAAACTCATGGTCTTCATCCTCTGTTTCGTTGCCCGTGCCGTTGCCTCCTGTGAAAGGAATACAGCTATATTTTTATTTCGTAAGCATGCAAACTATTTCAGTTGAACCAATTACTTCATATCTTTACGAGAATTGGTCTGTACAAAATCATGGAAGCATGACTGAAAAGTTGTAAGAGAATTTATGCTCTTATGTTGCAGTTTTAAGTTTATATGGCTTTTAAAATTAACAAAAAACAATTTACATTCTATTGTTATTTTAAGCTGGAAACTACCCACAGCGGAGCCAAGATTTTTCCTCATTTGTCGATCTCAGTTTTGAGATATTTCAGGCCAATATTTTCAGCTCATCCCATTTATTGAAAATGTAACTAATTTAAGAAACTACTAAGATATTAATAAGAATATTAGATACAAATTAACAAAGCAAGCTACTAAGTTTGGAAATATCTCTATTTCCATAAAGCATACAAACAAAATTTAATATATTACGGTTTAAAATTTAAACTAATATATGTAGTAAGCTCACATTCAGCTCAAGCATTAAATAATACATAACAAAAATGTAGTAGCAGCAGTTGTAATAATATTATAGTCAGACAGGGTCTATGCATATAACTGAGAGACTGTCTAGTCTAAAATAATTAATATAAATACATACTTTCTTATCTATATTGTTTACAAGCAAATCACGTTTGACTGTGATAATTTACTGCAATTATACACTATAGTAACAATTACGGTACTTGTTTGCTTGTACTTATAAAACTATGATATATTTAGATAGTCTAATGAGTAATTCAGCAATGAACAGATCATACATACCAGTTTACAGAGTTTTAAAGTACATTGAACTATGGGTCTCACTCCAACTACATTATCTCGATAGTACAAAGTATCAATAGGCAAACTATAAAACTGCTCAAATAAATAATATATTCATACTCAAAATGTAAATTTACTATATAAAAATCAATCACTTTGGGCATGCTCTGATGGGTATATAAAACTGTAAATATAGTTATAGCACCATTGTAGAGTTGCACTCATTGCTTGCATGCATCAATTGAAAAAGAAATCACCTACAATGAAAAAAAAACATTAAATCACCATACATGGCCATGCATCAAGGTCAGACAATAATTACTATGCAAGTAAAATTGAGTTGTGCTCGTAGCATGACCTGACATTATGCAGTGTTTTTTGCACTTTTGTTATGATTACAAAAATGTAATTGGTTTCTTTTTTGCCAGAACTTATGTGTCTTTTGTCAGACACTATTAATTATGATGACTATTCAAACACATTGTACCGATAGAAGTGATTCTATCTAACGCGGCTTGCGTATAATGACAATGGATGTTTTTGAATCCGCAAATTTGAATTTTGTGGAAGCCTCAGTAAGCACATCATGATGGCAGCCTACCACTTGCATCTGAACTTACCGCCCATTATGAAGAGGTGTTCACATTTGTATCAGAAGGAACAAAATACATAAGCCGCAACTACAAGGCCAAGATCACTAGTGGACGAACAAGTCATCATTTATCAATCTACGAATCAAAATAATATCGAGGTAGGTAGCAATCAATCAGCACTGGACCGCGAGGCAAGATCTCATACGCGGCAGACGATAATTAAATAAACGAACACAATCAATTGGAAATTGAAATACACAGAAGAGTAAAACAACCTTGAAATCACCAAATTATTTCTACGTTTGATAGCTCAAAATAAATCTTTCTGTAAACACTTTACGTACCGAAACAATGAAAATATAATTATAAATTATACATTGTGGATTTAATTTATATTACACTGCACAACGATTAATTTATCTTCGTTTAAAAACCAAAATTGTAGACAATTTTATTTTGACATGTCGCATCTGCAAATTCTCTTTCGATTTTACATTTGACAGGTGCGTTCCGTATTTTCTGACTTACCGGCACAGATTATAAACAGAAAGTTCTGCAAAATCACGTTCCATTACACATCCATCTACATTGTACTACTCTCAGAGTAAAGATAAAAAGAGGAAATCTAATAACTTGTCAAGTGTTATACTCCTTTGCATGTGTAGCGTTATTACACGGCTAAATTTGAAAGGCACTATAGATGTCTCGTTTTAGCGTGTTGCCTCTGTATTTCTATCTCTATTGCGCAATGTCATCCCTACTTGATACGATTTCTGTGTTTAGGATCTATTGTGTCCCAAACAAAGTCTTGTGCGGTGCGTTATTTAGAAATTCATATAGTATTTACTAGTTTCAATTAATTCAGGCAAATCAACTATACCAAATTAAGCTAGAGTACATTTTTGATGGTTTGTGCAGTGATTTCAAACAAAGGAACAGCAAAAAAGGATAATATTCGTGAAATCATTTGTGTTCATTGGTGAGTTCAGTGTTTTGCTACTTTTTCATTAAAAATGAGGACTAAATACATAGTCTTCATAACATTTTTAATCGCAAATCATGCTGCTATGCCTGCAGCATGATAATTTTGCGTTTAAGATAGTTTTTATTTGATTCCGTACTGAATTAGTTATGTTCGAATAGTGTTGTACCTAAGGTATCGATATTTTTTGTACAATAGCTTTTTGTACAACAAAATTTGTGTTAAAATGTTCGTTGTTCGTGATAGGGGCATCTTTTATTGCGATTAATGTTGATGGATTGGTGTATTTAGTCAGTTATTTGTCAATTAAGTAGCAAAACTGAACTCACCAATTAGACGAATATCGTTTCAAGAATTATAATCCCTTTCTATTGTTCCAGGTTGGGATGTAGGTATAAAAGGCAGCGATTAGCAGGCCAGGACTTATATTTTTCTGTCTTATAATGGGGTCCGTACCATAAAAGGAAAAAAAACGGAAACCTTATAATGATCACCTTCTCCGTCTGTCTGTCTGCTGTGAAGACCCTGATATTTATGTAGCTACGTAGTAAAATTATCTTCGAGCAGGTGCATTGAAAAGAAATTTACGAACGTGCAAGATACACACAAAAAAATTACCCTTCTCGGCAGCCGGTTAAAAATAAGTGTCGTCATCTAGGTATAGATACCTACTTTTATTTCAGACTATGTCACCCGCTGATAGTGTAGCTTCCCAACAGTGAAAGAATTTTTTAAATCGGTTCAGTAGTTTCGGAGCCTATTCATTTCAAACAAACAAACAAACAAACAAACAATCAAAGTTTTCCTCTTTATAATATTAGTTTAGACATACAACAAATTTTAAAAGCTGGTTGTGTTTTAGTTGGTATTTGTAAATAACTATAAGCATTTGAGAAATCATAGTTATTTTGAAATCACAGAAAGACACCTCAATTTTATTCATAATAATTATTGATAAATTTTATTACTCTTAATAATAAATGTAAATAAATTAAATGCAAGTAGAACTTTTATTTTAAAAGTAGCTCACTCCTTAATGAAATCCTACTAGCTAATATTATAATTAGAAAAGCTATATGTTTGTGAGGATGGATGAATCGCTATTTGTTACTTTAACTAGATAAATGTGTGGAGTGGAGTAGTGGTTATAAAGTTATATTATTGATATTCCAAGCTACGATCTACGTAGGTATCTACATCTTATCCAAGTTTCATCCAAATCGGTCGTAAGGTGTGATTTTATAAACATCAACAACTAAACATATGATGTAGGTACATAATTATACAGATATCTACTTAAAAACTTGCAGTCCATTTTAAAATAACTTACGTGGCCAAATTACTGAATATTGCCTGAATAATTTATAGGATTTCAATCTACTTACTCTCTTTTCTATCCGTACAAAACTATTTTAATTTGGCAAAAACATTCTTACGCTATTCAAAGTCAGTCCAATAAATTTTGCATATTATTATAATATGCAGCAGCCCGCTAGCTAGCTAGCTACCAAGCCCGCTAGTCATTGTAATTATCGACATCAAACTATCGATATGACCCCACACTAGCTTTTCACTCCAAACTCATGTACAGTATACGTGCATGTGTGTGTAAAATTGAACGTTCTCACAAATCTGTGATTATTCTTCTCTTTCTAACACAGCAAACACACCATTTGCCAAACAAAGATGACTAACGGCCGGTTTCTATATTCTATCTATCCGCGGTTTTTGGATTTTGGATAGGTATTTGACATAAATCCTATAGAAATCAAATACCTATCTAAAATCCAAAAACCGCAGATGGATAGAATATAGAAACCGGCCGTAAATGGTGAATTTTATACTTCCACCCTTGGTACTACTACACTACGCTGTACACTGTGACTTCAAGTAGGATTGCCTTGGACCATAAATTAAATTTTATTGGTTGTTACTCATTCTAAAAATTATTTCATTTTGTAAGAATTATTGTTACACTAAATTTAGAAACCGATTCAAAAAATCTTTCAGTGATCCATATCTCTCGGCGTAGTAATAACCTTATATTTTAAAAGGGCCGGACAGCTAAGTGTTGGAAAAGTTTTCAACAGATGAAATTAATTATTTTTATTAAAAAAAAAAAGTTTATATTTCTCCTGTGCAGCGTAGATATTAGTAACCATACTAGTTGATTAGCCATAAGCCAATAGCAGTCCTATTGCCCAGATGTTCTTGTTTAGCAACATCTTAATCCTAAGTTGTAAATGAAACTTTCTCAAGGGCGGATCCAGGGGGGGGGGGTCATGGGGGTCATAACCCCCCCCGGGGCTGGGTCCAGGACCTAGGGTGTGCCTAAGGGGACCACTAATTAAAATTAAATATAATAAAAATTTTAACTTTTTGTGACTTGACCACGACTATATGACCCCCCTGGCACCAAAGCTGGATCCGCTCTTGAACTTTCTACACTAACCTGATTGCGGAGTGTTGCGGGCGGTGACAGTTTTTTCTAAGTTGTCGTGTTGCCTTGCCAGCTGCTCCACGACCTCCTGCAGCCGCATCTTCTGGTCCCTCTCGTGCTGCAACGCGCGCCCCATCCGAGCCGTGGACGCCGCGGCTGCACTCATAAACTCGGAACACGCCTAGTGACAAACAAATACTCACAGCTCAACGATATATCTAACTATGACCTAACTGAATAATCCTTCCTCCCAGTTCAACGATAAAGCTAACTAAATAGATTTGGGTTAGATTTGGTTGATTTTGAATAGAGTTTGGCACTGAATAGATTTTTAGCATAATCATTTTCGACATTCTAGAAAGTAAAATAAAAGTAAAAGTTGTACTTTCCAAGAATATTTTATATTAGAGAAAGTTGTTACACTGATCGGTTACATAAGTATTTTTTTAGTTATAAGAGTGTGCTGAGAGTCTGAGAGTAATATATTAAAAAGAAGTTTGTTTTGTCACGTAGTCGTGGTCAAGCCACAAAAAGTTATAATCTTTTTATTATATAATTTTAATAAGTGGTCTACCTAGGTCCTGGACCCAGCCTAGGGGGGGGGGGTCATGACCCCCATGACCCCCCTTGGATCCGCCCTTGTCCTTGACTGCGAGGATCTTTAAGTTGAAACTGTTGAAAGAAAACTTACATTCATCATAGCATTGCACGATATCCTGAAAAGCGTAGCGCGTTCCGAAACCTGCTTAGTGGTGTCAGTCGGAGGTATTTCTAAGTCGACCAAGGATCGTTGCAGGGCCGCGCCGTGTCTGGCCACTAATTCGGAGCATGTCCTCAGGTCATGGAACCGGGCCGCCAGCTCTCGGGCGATACCGCCAGGGTCTTCGCCCTCGCCCTCACCACCACCAGCGATCACGGCGCCCGAGGACATTTGCTCTTCGTCGTCATCTGATTCTTGTGCTCGGCTTTTATGAACAAATAACAAAACTATACTAATATTATGAAGCGCAATGTTTTGTTATTTTTTTGTAACGAATAATCTCAAAAGCTACTGGTCTGATTTCAAAAATTATTTTATCATTAGAATGCTACATTATCCCTGAGTAACATAGGCTAGGCTATATTACCAAATTATTATTTTCAAAAATTTAGGGAAACTTTTCTACCCGTGTGAAGCCGGGCCGGGTCGCTAGTTTATTATAAAAGTTAAGTGGTTCATATTACAATTTAGATACATTATTATTTTTTAATAATGTTTCACACTTTTATTGCATACTAGCTTCTGCACGCGGCGTCGCCCGCGAAGTACCTACATAAAATATAGCCTATGTTCATCCTGAAAGTTCATTCTACACATTGGTGAAAGAATTTTTCAAATCGGTTCAGTAATTTCGGAGCCTATTCATTTCAAACAAACAAACAAACAATCAAAGTTTTCCTCTTTATAATATTAGTATAGAAAAGTGTAGTGTGGTTTTGGTGATTCATGGTCACATTTAATTTTAAAATGTTTAAGTATTTTTTTCTCAAAAGATTTTAAGACTGTTTTAGGTCTACAAAAAATGTGAAAAAATGTGATTTCTTTTATTTCATACCTACCTTATCTTGATTAGTTTCATTTTAAAACTCAGGTCATCAGGTGATAACAACGTCACTTGTGTGTTACCTCGAATTAGACAGTTATGATAAGAAAAAAAAACTTAAAACCCACACTGTAACTGATCTTTTGTCGGACAAATTATAACTGAACTAATCTGGCTATATACTTATATAGGCCATAATAATCTTATTTTCTTGAGAAGTGCACTGTTTAGTTAGTATCTTATTTCTATGAATCCAAGCTAATTTCTCTGATTATATAAATTTAATTGGGTTGGGGCCATTGTATTATCGTTGCCATGGCATATAGATTAATCAACAATTTTGCATTGATTTTCTTATAATGGTTATTTTGTTTAATATCTAGCTCCAAAATAATCGAGCTTCAATACTAACATTGCCTTAGCTTTAGCTAACTCCAGCGCTGTTACCCAGCTTTGCCGCTCCACTTCATCATGAGCTCGTATGTGGAAGGTCTGAGTGCCGCCATTACTGATGACGAAGGTACAGGAGTCAGCCGTGTGGATTAATGCTCCTAGCAGGGATATCGTCCCTCGACACGTATGTGCCATCTCGGCTTGGTTCCTGAAACAAGAAACTTTTAAATCAAACGCGACAATCACCAGCAACCTGACTTTTGTATCAATAGCATTATTTTACTAGCTTCCGCCCACGGCTTCGCTCCCTTGAAAAACAAAAACAAATCGATCCCACGGGAACCGTACATTTGATCGGGATAAAAAGCCTATGTGTTATTCCAAACTATAGTCTATATCTGTGCCAAATTTCATCCAGATCCGTTCAGCCGTTTCAGCGTGAAAGGGTAACAAACATACATCCAGACATCCATACAAATTTTCGCGTTTGTAATATTAGTAGGATTTAACGTAAAGGTTTGTGTTTGACCTTACTCTGGCTGATGTTGTGCAGCAGTAAAGTCTACGATGGAGCACGCTTATCTAGAAGGAACCTATTGACCCTCGATTTGAAGACACCCATATTTTATTTTTCTGTAAATACAGACCCCGGCAAGGAGTTTCACATCTCCACAGTGCATATGAAAAATAGAGGCTCAAAGCGCTTAGTATGAACAGTGGGAATATCAACCATGTATAAGTAATTAGTACCTGGTTGACCGAGCTTTGCCTGGTTTTTTTTTGGTCAATTTTGTTTTTTGGAAAATGAAACCTAGCTAGATCGATTTATCGTCCCCGAAACCCCCTGCATACTAAATTTCATGAAAATCGTTGGAGCTGTTTCCGAATTTCAGATTATAGTACTTGGGTGACCGAGCTTGCAAGAATTGCTTGTTTAAAGGTATAAGATATGTATGAATATTTCTTTTAAACCAGTGCGCTGAAAGGAATTAAAGAACTGCAAGTATGATTTTTGTTTTGTAACGTACAATACAAACTATTGAATATACTGCACAGCTGTTTACAAGAAGTCATAATTGTACAGTTTGGTGTGAAATTGTTGCCGTACTAAACATAGTCATTATCAGACACTTGTTAATATTTAGCTTCTTATGACCTAACTAGGTAATGTATGTAGGGCAGAATATCTAGATTTATGCTTAAATTAGATTTCACACCAAAAAATGTATTGTTTTGTCTATAGATGGGTTTAAACTTTTTACTAAATGTGAATCAACCTTACCTACTTAAAGTATTGTCTAAATCCTTAACTTATATTTATCATGATAATACAGGTTACAGAAGTTATAAAACAATGTGAAACTATTTACTGCTGGAATAATAATATGTTTATCAAATCATCGATTCTCGCGGGGGCGAAAAGTGGCTCACAGAAAGCCGTTTTGCTACGCTGAATGTAGCAGGAGGAATGGAAGAGAAACTGAACGAGGTGTGATGTAATGAGAGTAAATGAAGCAAAAGAAGTATGTCAGGATCGTAGCAAATGGAGATCCGTGGTCTCTGCCTACCCCGTCAGGAAACAGGCGTGATTTTATGTATGTATATATGTATAATAATATGAATATGATATCAAATAATAATTGGATAGAATTTGAATAGATGCCAACTAATAGCTGTGTATAGATAACACGATGAAGTAGGTACCATAATTACTAATACAATGTTTTGAATGGGTGTTTTTATATTGTTGGAATAATCGAATGAGCATACTACAATATTACAAACCCTACCTACCTACCTACCATACAGGTATTTAATTAGGTACCTACTCTAGTAGGTAAGTTCATATTGTTTTATAACTATTTTTTCCCTCTTCAAAAAAGGAGTAGGTTATGTCCTTGAGATCAGCTGTCATGTTGGATAAGGAAATAGATAAAAATAAATAAGATTATCGAAATATTTAAGTTTTTGTGAATGCGAGTATCCAAAGTAGCAATTCAGAAATCTATGAAAGCACCAGATTTACAAATAGAAACAAAATTTTGATTCGTATCTACCTAAAATACTATTACAAGCGTTTAGTGATACTATTTTTCGCTGCGTAATAATTGATTACAAGCGAGAAAAAACCTCGTTTCAAGGCCCATAGTCGAATACTAACAGACAAGTTAGTTTAATATTATGTAAATTAGCTAAATAATAGCTTTATATTTACCTGTAATACGATAACAATCCATTCGACAACACGAACCATCTTCTTTGATAACCCTTTAAATAATTTGTCCATTTAAACAGCCATCCCTTTTTCTCTGGGTCGCCAGGAATCGGCTGACCTTTGGGTACGATCGCATCCGACATTTTTCCCGAAATAATATATTTTTGATTAGAAAAACATAATACAAAATAATTCTTTACGAGCCACGTCTGCCGTCCATCAAATACATTATCACACTTTTTACCATAGATGAAAAAATACCTGACAAGAGTGAAACTTATTTATAATGCAGTGTTCCGTCGAGAATTAATAAGGTCTAATATTTGACCAATGGATGGGCTATTGAGTATGGCAGCGCAGCGCCAGCAGCAGCATAGAAATATCTTCTTAGGAATCCTCCTCGACTGCGAAATCAGCTATATGGTCTTCACTACAGTACTCTCTTTGATTATTAAATCTTTAATAAATTTTATTAATAGGTTACCGATTTTTCTGAGAAAGAGAGGTGCAGAGAAAACTACGAGCTTAGTAAAATAAAAGATCATTTATTAGAAAAGGGTAAAATTCTTTGAAAATTATTTCTCTAATAATTAAGTTCTTTGAATATTTTAATCCTATGGAGAGGTTTTTATTACGTAAATTAATTGGAACCCTAAAAGTGGATCTTCTGCTTCTTTTGACAAATGTTATCTTTACAATCAATCAAATTATTCGGTTTTTTGACATTGACATTAAAAACAATGTGATCATTATGTTGTCTATGGCAAAAAATTCCGTAACAACGCTTCTTTTACAAAAAAACACTGCAAGCGAAAGCACTGGTTTAGGTATGGTATACATGGGTAATTCATATAAAGTTTAATTATGTAGAGGTACATAAATTATACTAATTATATGTTGATAATGTTTCAGTCAATGTAAGCATATACAAAAATTGTATTTCATATTGATCTGCTTTAGGCAACATAATTTGCAGTGTGATCAACCGCACGGAACGTTGCTGAGAAGATAAGGTCCAGCCAGCTGACAGTGACAGGACAGGTGGCGGGCGGACCGAACGATTCTTTCAAAAAATAATGGTTGCTCGCATTTACTTCAGAACACAGAGTACTTTATGCTTCAGAAGTAGTGTTTTGGTGAGGAAGGTCGCTCGGTTTATCGTCCAAGGTAATTTCTTTTACTTTTGCTAATTTCCTTGTATAGTTTTATAAGGTCACCAACAAACATCCTAGCCTTTTTTTAGATCATAAACTACAGTATTCTCCAAGATATTTGACTGTAATCACTTATTACCTTACGCACTTTACTTATTTAGCGGGGGGAATATGATCAGCTTTATTTAAAATATTTAAGTGGTTTCTTTTTAGGTCCAATATCAGCACACAAGATGGGAAGTTCCTTTTCAAGATCTTATTCGCCCAACAGCGGTCAAAGCGGAAATTCAAATGAAAACCGTAAGTCGTAAACATCTATATTCTACGCAAAGTTGTTTTAGAATAATTTTATTAAAAATTTAATTTAAATCTATGTGCTCTTTGCCTATGTTCAGTCTGCGTTAGTTCCTTGATAAAGTAAGTCCAGAAATATAATATGAATTGTTTTTTAACAGGTGGAATTATATCTCGCATGGAATCGAGCAGCCAATATGTAGAGTCGGTTGTCTGCAAGGAAAATGACTTAAAAGACAATGAAATGAAAGAGTTCGAGTTGGGCGACGAAGGAAAAGTGCTACTAGTGAAACAAAATGGAGAGTTCAGTGCAGTTGGTACAAAATGCACTCACTATGGAGCCCCTCTGGTCAATGGAGCCCTAGGTGATGGTAGACTGAGATGTCCTTGGCATGGTGCTTGTTTTAATATCAAGACGGGTGATATTGAAGACTTTCCTGGATTTGATTCATTGCCATGCTACAAAGTCACTGTTTCAGAGAAGGGAGATGTAAAGGTGAGTGATTATTCACCTATATTTATACAGCACTAGCTGACCCGGCAGACTTCGTACTTATTTAGAAAACGTTTGTATGGGAAATAGAAAAGGGCTATTTTTAGGGTTTTCCCGGCAGTTATTCGAATTTTTCTTACCTTTTAAACCTTCCCTAGACCTCCACGAACATTTCAAGACCAAGATAAGATAAATCCGTTTAGCCGTTCTTGAGTTTTAGCGAGACTAATGAACAGCAATTCATTTTTATATAGATGACAGGTGCATATAAATAAGGTAAATAGACAAACAAACAGTGTTACATCTATTATATTAGTATGGAATTATGGATTGTGGTGGTGTTCCATACATATTAGGTAAAGTATGTTCTAACTTCTATCTAATAAACAATGTATGTATTACTGCAAACCTGGTTGACCTACTGCAAGGTGATGAAAACACATCAAAATACATATAGGTAGATTGAAATAGTGTATAAAGAATTAGCTCATGTAGAAAATATATACAGAGTGTGTGTGATTAGTGTGACTAATGTTTGAATGAGTAAATGGCTTACCTCATCCATTTATTTGTACTGAAATAATCTTAGAGATGGCTATTGCTTACCGTCCGTGAGGTATGTTTGGGTACATGGAGGTACAGGCAGACCTACCTCTAGGTAGGTTAGGTACATGCACCAATAAAATATCTAGGTAAGTACATACATAAAATACGCGATTGTTTTCGATCTCGGAGCTACGGTATTTTGGATCACGATAAAAGCTAATATAAAATACCGATTCTTTTAATTTTTATACGACAATTCACGCAAAGTACTTAGTAGCTACCTATTATTATACGTATAAAAATAAATGTACCTACCCACTGAAGTAGGTATGGTACTAGACATAGGTTTATTGCCTTACGAAGTTTGGTGAATTATTGTATTTTGAATCATATATAATTATATTGATCTGAGCTTTTGTCCGTTATAATGTCATCCGTAAGAATTTGTAACATAGTTGAATACAACTACAAGATCAAACTACAAAATTAAACTCGCAACTAAAATTATAATTAATTAGGTATACCTACTACCTAGCTATCTACTATAACATAGTAGGAAAATAGGTATACTATTGGAAACATAGAGGGAAATTCATGTGAATAAGGTGTTTAATCCATCCAACCCATTAAAATGATGACTGTCGTGTTGTGTGGTCACTTTGGTTGGCGTAGGCTGTTAGCACGTCACGAGTCACGGCTGCATGGTAGGTAGGTACTTAAAAAAAGTTGTCGACCTTGGCACATTAGAGCAGGGATGTAACAGAGTTGGTTTAATCGGAACCGAAGTCGGATTCCGAGGTTTTTAATTTGGATTGTCGGAGTCGGAACCGTAACCGAAGTAAATCAGGAGTCGGAGGTGAAAGAAAGACGTGCTAGTTAAGGGCAGGTCTAACAAAATAAAATATTATATTATAATATAAGTACTAGCTTCTGCCCACAGCTTCGCCCGCGTGGTAGGTACCTTGAAAAATAAAAACAAATCTTTCTCACGGAAACCGTACTTACATTATGACGACCTCAGTGGCCCAGCGGGCGAGAGTCCGTCTGCGGCGCTAAAG
The DNA here is from genome assembly GCA_963675405.1 of Cosmorhoe ocellata. Taxonomy (NCBI): domain Eukaryota; kingdom Metazoa; phylum Arthropoda; class Insecta; order Lepidoptera; family Geometridae; genus Cosmorhoe; species Cosmorhoe ocellata. Next base: position 2,893,785 of record OY776265.1, on the reverse strand, counting down.
GTTGCGGGTTCGATTCCCGCCTCGGAACAAATTTGTGTACGATCTGCAGAAATTTGTTCCGTTCGTCTGGGTGTTTTCTATGTATAATAATAAAATTATATCTATCTATGTAAGTACCTATATAATGTATTAAATAGGTATATCAGTTATCTAGTACCCATAACACAAGCTTTGAGTAGGTTACTTTGGGGCTAGATGATGCTGTGTGGATTGTCCAGCATTATTAAAAAAAAAATCCGGGATTAAAAGTAGCCTATGTGCTATTCCAGACTATAATCTATCTCTATGCCAAATTTCATCCAGATCCGTTCAGCTGTTTCGGCGTGAAAGAGTAACAAACATACATCCAGACATCCATATATTCTTACTACTTTCGCTTTTATAATATTAGTGGGATTAGTAGAATAGGATAAGTACCTACCTACGCCGCGCTGCCCGCGGTCAAATCGTCGCCGGCGGCGCTGTGCTTTAACCTCCGGTTCGAATATCGGAACCGAAGTCGAAGTCGGAGGTGTAATATCAATTAGAAGTTCCGACTTTTCGGTATCGAAACCGAATCTCCGTAACATCCCTGCATTAGAGCATCGCCTCGACCGAATCTTAGAACTTGTAAAACCAACGATAATAAAAGAAAACTTAGAGAAACTAAAGGTGTACTTACTCGCATAGGACAGGTACTTTCGTTGCATAAGGACATACTTACTATTTCGAAAGATTTCAAAAATGCGATGACTGCGGTGCCTTTACATGCGCGTCAACCTTAAAAACGTATGTACCTAACTTGGGATTATAGTATAGCCAGGTTCAGAAAACAAGTTTTTTGTTGACAACGCTCAGAAGGAAACTTATGGCTCAGACCTATGAAACTATGTGATAATTTCGTGTGAAGATGATGATACAATGCACGATGAATCATTCTAATGTTTACACTTCTAATCTAAAAGCTAGATACAATACAACACTATCGGCAACTGACTATCATACCACATTTCACGGCTAAAGGTGTTTGTACCTATAGCTGTGAAATAGGTGAATATACTATCTGGAGAAGACAGTTCCTCCTAACTCCACACACCATTACTCGTCATTGACCAGGCATTTGAAGAACCTTTTAATTATGCACTTACCTTGCCACTGTTGTGTACTATTAATCACTGATCAAAATTTATGATTTATTTTCTGTATTTCAGGTCAGAGCTAAAATAAGCGATTTGAAATCAAATAAGCGAATTAAGGACATGGGGCTTGTGTCGCCGTGCGAAGGGTCTGTGGTGGTCATCATCGGAGGCGGACCCTCGGGGGCCACCTGCGCCGAGACCCTCCGTAGCGAGGGATTCAAAGGACGCATCACCGTCGTCTCCAAGGAACCCTACTTGCCCTACGATAGAATCAAAGTCTCCAAAATTGGAGCTGTCACGGACATTGAGAAACTGCAAGCCAGATCACAGGAATACTATGAGAATGCTAATATTGAAATCCTGAAGAACGTCGAAGCAACCAAAGTTGAACCTGAGGAAAGGTTAGTGCATCTTGGCAATGGAAATAAACTCCGCTACAGTGCTTTGTACGTCGCTACGGGATGCAAGCCACGCGTACCAGACATTCCCGGAATAAACCTACAAAACATTTTCACCGTGAGGAACTTCCAGGATTCTATAGATATTCTGTCGATGTTAGGCACAGAGAAGAACAAAGATGTTGTCGTTTTAGGTCTAAGCTTCATCGGTTTAGAAATAGCTGCGTCTTGTAACGAAAAGGCTAAGTCTATGACGGTTATCGGCAAAGATACCACCCCGCTCGGACAGATTTTCGGCAAAGAGATCGGTGCCAGCCTGCAAAAGCTATGCGAAGGGAAAGGAATCAAATTCCATTTCGAAACCACAATCAGGAAATGCAATGGTGAGAACGGCGCGATAAAGTCTGTGGAATTGGAGAGTGGTGTTACACTTCCGGCTGATACGCTCATTTTGGGGGTAGGGACCACATTTTACACTGATTTCCTGAAAGATAGCGGTATCAAACTGGAAGCGAACGGTGCGATTACCGTAGACGGTAAATTGGAGACCAATATCAAAAACATTTATGCTGGAGGTGATATAGCTAACGCACCCGTCGCCGCTTACGGGAACAAGCCTCTTTGCATAGGACATGTCGGTTTGGCACAGTACCATGGCAGAGTCGCGGCGATGAACATTCTAAAGAAGGAAGCCCCACTGCAAACTGTCCCATTCTTCTGGACAATGTTGTTCGGGAAGTCCATTAGATACGCTGGGTGCGGCCGACCAGCCAGTGCTCACATAGAAGGCGATGTGGAAGGACTGAAGTTTGTTATATTCTTTTTCGATGAATCTGAAAAAGTTATCGCTGTAGCGTCATGCATGAGAGATCCAGTTGTTTCTCAGTTCGCTGAGTTTTTACACCAAGGAAAGTCTCTCCATAAGAAGGATTTGAAAGATGATCCATTTGCTTGGACAAAGAGCATCAATAATTAATTTACCTTGGAGCTAAAAGTCGCGTTGTATTGTGGGATTGGCCTGGACCGATGTATTTCGCGAACTTTATGTCACATAAGTATATGATGATGATAAGTATATACTTTTATTAGCCTTTGATATCAGTAGATTGATTCAGGCGTGAATTTGCGGTAATCTATTGCAAAATATTGAATAGATAAACCATTATCTTATACTATTATGCTTACCTATCTATTCTCTAATGAGACAAAATGCAGCCATGTGCACATATAAAATCTTATTTATCTTTTCAATATCAATAATCTATGCTGCTTATTAGTTGCCAAATGTAGCTTTTATAGCGCATTATTGTTGTTATGTATGAATGTAATAATAATGCCTAATAGACCGTTCTATATTTTTTTACGTTATCAGCATCATAAAATGGTTTAACCATTACAATCTGATACTATTTATTTCCAGTTTCATGATAATTACAATGAAAAATGACTCAATAATTTATCTACCTACATATTTTAGTGCTTCCAGCAATTCAAAAAAATATTATTACAGCACACCACTACAGCTCTTGTATACAAACAAAAAAGTCTGACTCAATCAACTACCTCAAAGATTTAAATCGTAGATATGCCCGGACGCCAAAAACTGTGGCACTGTTTTTACTTGTGTGTGTTAACAAAATGCCGATGCAAAAACACTAATGATTAGTAAAAAATGAACCAAACAGTTATTTCACCATTTATTGTGCAATTATATTTCACGATCTTTCGTAAAAAAATATAATTATTCCTTTTGTACCCTGAAATTTAAAATATTTGGTGTGCCAAATGAGCGAGCTATCTCATTTCGTGTGGCGACAAAACGGCGCGGTCTCAGTACGGTACGGGCATATCTACGATTTAAATCTTTGAACTACCTAGGTGCATTGGTGAAAGAGTGAAAGTACTTAAACTTATCATATCATAAAAATGCAACAAGTATTTTTATATGAAAACCGTATTACCTATTAAGTTTATAATTTTTAAGCTTCCTCATCTACTAATACTTTAAGTTAATTAGGTATATGCCCAGTCTAGTAAAGTATATTGTACTGCAATTTATACTTAACTTGTGTTAGTACAATAGTGTCTTCTTGCTTTGATATCAACAAAACAGATAAGTTATTTGATTTAGTGCAGGATACTACTTATCTATACTTATAATAAAATTGTTAGTCTACATATACATTGAAGGTATTTTGAATGTTTTTTGTATAGGACACTCTGTAATCACTATTGAAGCCAAAACTGTAATCTATATATTAATATTATAGTATAGAGGAAAGTTATTTTTTTTGGAACGAGTAAACTTAAAAACTACTGGATGGATTTTGAAAATTCTTTCACCGTTAGAATTATCCCCAAGTAACATAGGCTATATTTTATATAAGAAAACTAGACATACTTTTGCTACCCATGTGAAGCCGGTGTTGCTAGTATTGTATAAATTAAAATCCCTTTTTATAATATAGAGCTGAGAAGACATGAATTAAGTATTACAACTTGTTATGACATCACAAAGCTACCTATTATAAACTTACTTCAATATTAAATGTTGCTTTTACAATGTGATTAATAAAAATGTGATAATTATATTGTTAATGTAATAAAATGATAGTTCATACAAATAAAATAAGTAAAATTGTTGAGCTTTGATTTTTTACTTTTTTGTATATTTTTTTTTTTATTAGTGTTTTATACACAACCTTTCTGTATTCACACCAGTGTATTGTTGATGAGTATTTTATCATCAAACTAATCTACAATGGCAGTTTTGATCAGAAACATGTTTATAATTTAAAACATTAATTTATTGATCACAAAAACTAATAACTAAGCTACCAATTAATATAACAATTAATTATCCCATCCTTCAGTTACTCTTAGGTGTCCTAGTCGCTCATACAGTGTGACATCCTGTTTGAAGATTTTCCTTGACCTATCAACCATTTCTCCTATTTTAATTTCATGTTTTCCTAACGCCTTTGCATGTCCGTGACTTTCTTCCTGAAAATAATGAAAAGTTATGTACTTTATTGACTATTTACTACTTATTTGGTGAACAAACTGGTTTCTGCAATTGACTATTGTGTCACTAGTACTTTGAACCAGCAAGGTAAATTTTATATAGGTAATAAGTAGGTACTATGTGTATGTAACTAGAAAAAAAATTAAAAGGATGTAGGATGATTTTTTGAATGTTTGAACATAGAACATTTTTTTTCACTAAATATTTTTAGAGTAATGGTCTGATAGCAACAGAGGGAAATGGAAGATCACATGTTGTGCCGACTCCACAACGTTGGAAAGGGCAGGAAGATGATGGTCTGATTGCAACCCCCCGTTTTCGGTAGTAGTATTTTTAAACGCTGTATTGTTATATTCTCTAGCACTTGACACATCCAGCAGGTGGTTTAGCCTATGTGAATTTAAGTCTACCAGGTGATTACTTCTAAAGATTTAAATCGTAGATACACCTGGACGCCAAAAACTGTGGCACTGTTTTTACTTGTGTGTGTTAACAAAATGCTGATGCAAGCACACTAATGATTAGTAAAAAATGAACCAAACAGTTATTTCACCATTTATTGTGCAATTATATTGCACGATCTTTCGTAAAAAAATATAATTATTCCTTTTGTACCCTGAAATTTAAAATATTTGGTGTGCCAAATGAGCGAGCTACCTCATTTCGTGTGGCGACAAAACGGCGCGGTCTCAGTACGGTACGGGCATATTTTATCTACGATTTAAATCTTTGATTACTTCATGTAAAGATGACCCTGATTGTTATCAGTATGTTTGAATGTTGCATGAATGGGTTGCAGGTGTTTGTTTAGTTGCTTTTCTAATATTACCACTATAGAACATTGCAACAGGTTCCTAATTTTCATAAGTTTCATTAGGAGTGATCAAACATGAAGATTTATTAGATAATAGGTTGATGGGGTGATGTAAAATTAAGTTTTTAAAAACAAACCTCTGATAAATATGGGTAGCGCAAATAGAGCATATTTTTTTCTTCAACAGCGAAGTCTTCGCCCAAACGACGTAAGTGCACTGGTTCCACTTTCTTTACAAGGCGATCTTTACCCCGAAATAAGTGACCATTTGGTAAACGATTTCGGCGAAATAATACCAAAGCTAACTTCATTTTTAATGCAAATCAAGGATCTTCATGTAATTTTGTCGTAACTTCTTTTTTTTGGCCTATGTCTGTGACTTAGGACGCAATTTTGCCAAAAAGTTTATCTATTTCAAATTCAATTACTTATTTCTTGTTTTGATTGACTCGTATTCGGATAGGTGAGGTTAGGCTAACCATAGACGACAGTACTTTACTTACCTAGTAGAGTAGACACAGACAAAACTCACTCACTCTGCCTGATCATTGACCACAGACGACAGAAGATCCCGATCATATTAATTATTTAAAATAATGAACAAAATGTTTTACATGTTGTGCCGACCCCACATAACGTGGGATAAGGGCAGGAAGATGATGATGATGATGAATGAACAAAATGTAAAAGTTTGGTTGCATGGATGTACTTGGTTTATGGATGTTCATGAGATCAAAGAGAATATAATCACTACGTTTTATTGAGATTATAGTCCGGATTAGCACATTATTATTACTACCTATTATTTATGCCTGTATTGTAGCCTCCCTCTTCCAGCTTTTTCTATCCTTGGCCTCAATGGGCAAATCTGGAAGATACAAAAACTAAATCATCCGGGACAACAAAATAGATAAAAAAGTGGGACTGCCATGGCACTATCAAAATAATATTATACGCCTCACTCATCTCATCATTTTGCTTTTATTCTATTATTTATATTTATACTCTGTGTAGAAGAGGAATGAAATTTAGTCTAGAGCTCAGAGGTCTAGAGAATGAAATGTGTGAAAAAAATGGATGTCAAGCAAGCGGGCGGAGCGTCGTTATATTCTGTGCTGTGCTGTCGATCGAGCGAGCGAGTGAGAGAGCTGAATAGTATCGTATTTTCGTAAATAATTTTAAAGAAAATCAAATAAATCTAATGAAAAAACTCAAACGAAACTGAAAAATCGGGCATCTAAGCATGGAATCACGGGACTGATAATTGTGTGCTTAATTTGAGGAGTTGCAAGATAGGTAAGTGATGTTTTTCGTAAGCGCTTTCGTAAAAAATATTTTGGTATTTTGAGCTTCCCGTTATATTTATCCGAGATTTTGTGTTCAACAGTTTTATTGTTATAACTTGCCTATGATTTGTCTGTAGTTGTATTACTTTGGTTGTATCTTAACCGTAGGTAGGTACAATAGATGTAATTACATTTTGGTACATACCCTTTCACTTCATTCATTGTGTACCTATAATTTCGTGCTCTACTTATTCCGTACTTTTGTATTATTTTGTTCCTTCTACGGAACTTTAGGACCTAAACGTGGCAACGTATTTTGATACCTATTATCATTACAAACAACTTCTCTGAAAACTTTTGATTACAATAATTATGATGACCTACATCCAACAGAATTGTAGTTAAATTAAATTAACTCCTAGCATCATTACAAACAGGATTTATTCTAAAAAGACTTAACTTCATTACAAACAGATTACTTATAATTCGACAAGCAGCAGAACCAGAAATGTTTGCCAATATTATAATTTATAAATAAAATTATTGAAGTAAGTAAACATTGTTATCAATAATGAATACAACTCCAGATTGTGTTGGTTGATACAATATTTATTTCAAATAGACAAAGCAGACATTCTGTTATGTTATTGTTCACATCAAATCTCCACAGTATTCTAAGTTTTGAAACCATGTTATTATTATCACTAAACAGAGATCACATTTCTTGTTATGAGAGACGAGTGTGTAACATTCAACGGCATTTTAAATTACCAGTGTTGTTTCTCCTTTCTTAGGGAAAACTATTTCAGCTCATTTCATTTGCTTTCTTATAGTTTAGAAAGTAGTGAACTTGTAAAATGTTCAGTGAGCGCACAGATATATAGACACAGGCATATAAGCCAAGTTTGGTGTTTTACTTTATGTAGAAACATTTTAAAAAAATCACTTAAGAGGTCACAATTGAACCTCGACTTGGACCTTAAAAAGAGTGAATATCTATTGTTAGTTAGTGTCTTTAATAGTACAGGGTGTGTTGTAAAGGTAGAGTAAAACCATTATTATTCATATAGGGCTGTTATAGTAATAACACATTTATGTATGGAATGAAAACACTATTTCCAAGAGATCTATGAACAATTGATTTTATTGTGAGATCTGTTATGTTTTATAGGTAAGGTATGAAGTCACTTTTGTCAGCTGCATGTGAGTGTGACAATAAACTACCGTGACAGTTTCAAAATAAAAAAATTAACTAATTAGACTAATTCTTTAGTTTGATGATATTGAGTCTTTTCAAACACAGATTAATGTGTAATCAAATACATTCTATAAAAATGTCATAAATGATATTTACAAAACATTTGTTCTGTTATAGGCACTCAACACATAGCCCAACTGGGCAAATCTTTCACTCGTAAGTTGTCATCAAGAGCTCAAGATGGCGCAGGTTGGTGCCAACATGGAGTACCAAGAATACAAGTGGGCATACTCAATCATGGACTCTTCCAAGTAAGTGTCATTTTTACGGCTTAGTGGCGGCCTTTGCCTGAAACGTTTGCGCTGCGTGAGTTTGACTCCCGCGTTTTTTGCATGTACCCTAGTACCTATGTGTTTAAAAATTACTAAAACTATGTAGTTTTCGTTGTCTCACTAAACTATTAGTTATTTACTATAAATAATTGTACCTATCGTGGGCAAAATACAAAATATTCATCGAATTCATTCGAATTTACAATTGTTTTACTGTCAAAATAAAATCGTATCGTCCATTACATAGTCAGTTTACGAGATCGACTGTCAAAAGTAATGTCGGTTGTTTCCGTCGTTTAAATCGAAACAATGTAACTTCAAATATATATATCTATATACGAGTATCTTCAAGTATTATACTTAGTAGGTTTTGGACGAATATTGTTCCGATATATCGTTGTTCGTTTTGCGGAGTAGACACTCAGGGCTTAATTGTTTAATTCACCGGTACCGCCTGATCGATGATTGTTGCTTTGGTCTAAAACAGTATTAAAAAAAATTGTCTGTAAACTAGTTGATTGATAGGTTGGCTGGCTCTTCTAACATTCATAATGAATTATTATTTGACATGCTGATGATATCTTTAAGCTACCTGCCTCCTTAAGTACCTATTTATTACTTCTATTCAATTTACAAAGTAGGTACTTTAACCTATGTGTTATTGTTTTAAGAACGTTTTCGACCTTATTTTATCATTTGTTGTACACCTTTCTTTGTCCATAGGTATAACTAGGTGAGTTTGCGAAGCCAATGTTTTCAATAATGAACATCTGGCGAAGAAATTGTTATACGTACCTACGCTATGTAGGTAGGAAATTAATATTATTACATCACAGTTTCTTTTGCAAACTATTTAGTTTCAACTTCGCCGTTAAAGCAACAAGTGCCTCAAAATGGAATTGTACGTAAAAACAATATTTCGCGTTTCTATATTCCTCTTACCTCTATCCATCCCCAACGCTACTCAAAAGAAACCAGTCCGAAATTCAAATCACCCAATGAGTGTCGAGAATATGACAAGCACTTTTACTTGAATGGCGGTCCGTCCACGCTACCAATTAAGTACTAACTGTTTTGTAACCAATCACACGTACTAATACGCTAATTATCTATCTCCTAGTAATCATAACTTGACATGGCTTATTTTTATAAAATTTGTGCAAAAAATAAGGCCTTTGGTATTTACATATTGGCGGAACTCCCCGCAACTTCGTAAACTATTCGCTGCAAGCGCGGTCGAGTAGATCTTGAAAAATTACTGTCTTTTTGTCGGAATGAGGGGAAATGTTTTCTATAAATAATGTACCTACCAGTAAGTTTTGATACCATAACGCTTGGAAAACGGTAGTATATACCTAGGATCATTAAACTGTGTGCTTGACATACCGACCATCATACCTAGTGAGTGACTAGTGTGACATCAAAATATTGCTAATATTTATACTTATCTTGACTTCCTACTCTACACGGTATTGTAATGTCCTGGGAACAAAGATAACAAAAAATCTCATAATAGACAGTTACTTCTATGAGTATTCTTAGTCAGAAATAGTCACAATTATTGATCTCAAAAGAATGGTTATGTTTGTAAATATAATCGATAGTTATAAAGTTTAAGCCAAAAAATGGCAAAAAACCTCGCACAGTTTACCTAATAACCTTGTCTCGGTGTCATTTCATTGACTTCAATTTGTCCCGGATAAACACCTACACGCTTGCTTCAGAATCGCTTTAATATTCTATCATTGCAACTAGCTTGATTTGTACATAGTGAGCATAAGTACCGGACCAAACCATAACTGTTGAAAACCACCTTCGAATCCATGAATTCTGAGATAACAATCCTTTTTCCCTTACCAAGACAGAAATATTATAAAACTGAAACGTTGCCTGACTTGGTATGCTATGCTGCAAGTGTTAATCAAATAATTACATTTTAAAAACTAAAAAGAAAACCGACTTCAAAGTGGCACTACGTAGGAAAAAAACACGCACATAGGTACCTAATGCAAATTTAAGACTTATATGGTTTTCTCATGGATGCCATTGTTAGAACTGGACCAAATTAAAAATGGGTCATATAAAAAAGAATCATCAAAATCGGTTCACCCAGTCGAAAGTTCTGAGGTAACGAATATAAAAAAATGTAGTCGAATTCAGAACGTCCTCCTTCTTTGTAGTCGGTTAAAAACAAGGTGATTTTTTAAGAATTGTCGCACCCCGGACTAATGCCCGTGTGTGGACAATGTTGTGAAGAAAACATCCTGGCAAAATATGAACATTGTGTCATTGACCTATGTGATGTCCTTAATTCAGCCCTTACCTATAAAGTCGTCGTTGATTGAAGGGGTCCGAAGCTATTAGGTTTCATTAGTGAGGAAGACGTCATTCGGCTGGCGCATGGCGCTTCATTTAATTATGGGGTCAGACACCCTTATGCTATATTCATAGCACGAGTATGCCCGTTTTATCGCATTCGTGGAATATTTACGGCAATCTTCTAATATTCCTGTTGTGTATTACCTATTCAAAACACTAAGGAAAACAATATAATTATCTGCCATAGTTATTATTGGACGATGACGAATAGTTGTGCTAAACTTATTAGGTAGGTAGGTACGAGTATCTAGTGTATGTCATACAGTCAAATCTCAAACTGAAGCGCTAAAGCAAACAGCAAATGGTTCTATCTTTATTCTCTTCAGTCATTATCCTTTGATCTGTCTTAACTGCAACCTGAAATAACCATTTGTCATTCTTGGCTCTGTAGCTTTTCGTAATCATGACTTATTAGCCGCCGTATGGTTTTCAAACTATAAAAGACCGGCCCCGGCCTCGTAGTCAAGTTAACATTCGAAAATCGCTATGTTATTCCATGGTGTGAAGTATTCTATTGAAAAATTGAAAAATACCCCATGTAGGACATGACATTACTAATCGTTAGTTACGTGATAATTCCCTCACATTGTTGAACTTCACTATTCTATAGCGATATTATAATGCTATTGTCTTGTTTATTCATGGCTGCTATTTGTTTCTATAGCACCAATTTCTCGCGCCAAATTACGCGATTCCAAACCTTAATGTTTACCTTTGTTTTGATGGTTTTATGCCAATACCGTCTAACAAGGAACTGTTGGAGATGCTGCCACCCGGATTTCGTCGTAACCTAGTCGTATCTCCAAATAATGTATTCTATAACTATTCTACTTCAGTAATTTTCGTGCATCACGACTAATTCAATGTATTTTTCATCTCCAACTGAATAGACCACATCCACATTGAAAGGCCCGACTAGTCGTTAGTCTCATATAAACAAGTCCTCATTACCTACGCTTCGGCGAAGACCTGCAGAAATCTAGTGTTTGAAGTTAGACACGGTCATTAAAATGTAGTAGGTAGGTACTTGCTGATTCTCGAAACAAGTGCCGTCGACTCCGGTGAAAGTGCAACGCATCGCATGTGTAGAATTAATAATGTCAGCTCGTACAGTATTTCGCTTTCCTTGATTGATTAAGATTGCCTGGCTCGATTCAGAGAAAACCTCCATAACAACTCTAACTGGGCGATTCTCTTCAACGGTTTCATCATTCTTCTTATTGTTCGTCATTGTTCATCATCTTCCTGCCCTTATCCCACTAGGTGGGGTCGGCACAACAGGTTCTCTTCCTACACTCTCCCCTATCATCCGTCATCTCAGTAGTCACTCTCTTCTTACACATATCATCTTTCACACAGTCCACACTGTTCGTCATTGTTCGCAACAAACAATTTTATCTCGTAAAATATTAGTTAATTTTAAATGTACCCATCGTGAAATAACTTATTATCAACCAATCTTTTATTGCTTCATCCTCATGCTATCAGCTTGAAAAACGAGCTCTAAAATCAAGGTTAAAAAAGTTTTTAAAATAACGACAAATATAACAAGAACCACCTACCTGCAATCACAGAAACAGCGGTACAGATAATGAATGTAACAAACTACATTATTGTATGTTTTAGTTACATCATTCATTTGTATTTATTCTTCTAGTTCCTATAGCTAAGGTCGAACAAGTGCTTTAAGGCCTTGAGGTACAAATGTCAATTCCATTATTTTGGGTCAATAATAATAACATGTACCTACCTAAAGTTTTTTAATCACATCTAGCACTCAATCCATAGAGATTACTCAACTTAATTGACAACTTGATTGAGCGTAGTTAAAGTTTAGGTACAATTATGACACAAAGTGGGCATGTCCGAGGTACCTACAGATAAAGGGCATATGTATACGTCAAAAAAACGTAACGCCTGATATTTAGCGATGCCATAGCAGAAAGCATTTTGGGTTGGCAATCAGCGTCCCTTCTATACATATTCCCGGAACTATACCAAGAAATAATTTCTGCTTTTTGATGAGCGTAGAAAATCAAAAGCGAACTGGAGCGAGGCATTTTTTAAAATTGAATTTAAGATTTCGCCCATGACTTTGTGCTACAGAGATTCTCGAATAAAAATATTACTTTATTACGAGTTGAATTTGTTATTATTGCTTTGAGATCGACATTATACCTACATCAAATATCAATTAAAATACGCAAAGTAAGTCGTTACCAAACATTCGAACTTCTTCTAATAATTTATAATGTTGATAGAATCCAGCTAACCTGGGCCTAAGTAAGGGCCTTACCACAAGCTCTTAAATTTTTTATTAAATATTTCGTACCACTACCTATAAAAATTATATTGAAGTAGTGTTACTCGATGCTTGAAGATTTGACGTTTCTATAACTTGATGGTTGGTAAGAGTTTGCGATAAAGCCTCTGTTTCTGTTTTATCCAGGGTGTCTGCGTGCCTAATCTCGATGTTGCTCATCGTATACGGCAGCTTCCGGTCCCTGAACATGGAAAGAGAAGCGAGAGAACGAGCCGAGAGGGAGCGAGAGGCAAATCTGCTCAGCGGCATGCCGGCTCCATCGTCAGGGGGTAGCAGTAAGTCTTGCTTCGATTTATATTTGTCCCAATTTTTTTTGTGATCCGGCTTTAGATATGTTCTGAAAAGCACTTAGTTCTAAAACAAACTTCTTTTCATGTCTGCATGATAGTTCCTTCGGCTGTCACTATAGCCCGGTCGGCTGGACGGATTTTTAGATAGGTTTAACAAAATGTAAAAAAATCTAAAAAAGCGGCTGTAAAAATCTATTTTCAGTTACGTTAAGTCGGGTTTTTTTTTCAAATTTTGTAATAAATACTAGTTTATTTATTATTTTAGAACACGTTCTGGACGGTAAGACCCGCAAAACGATGTTTCTTTTATTAATAATCGATGAAAACGTACTACAAAACCACTTACGGAGGATGCGATAAATTGAATTTGTCGACAAGACATTATTATTAGTTCGACTGAATGTGACGGAGATTTCGCTTCGATATCGTTTTCATTTTGCGGAGGCACCTGTAGTAAGTATCGTTTGTAATTTAGCGGGGTTTATCGCTTGCCAAAAGTTCGTCTACCAATCCTGTCTTACAAAAAAACCCTGTATCAAGAAAAGATTAGTGTGGTCAATCTTTTTCTTAATGTTTCTGCGACCTTCACATTTTGATGTTTATATAGCTTCACTATTGATGTGTCGCTGTTAGGTAAGCCTATCTAAAAACCTTCCTTGAAGGTACAAAAAACTGTAGCAAAAAGTATTGTTCACTGTTTTACGAGTACACCGATATCTAAATGATATGTGACGTAACATAACACCTCTGTTTCCTAGTATCAGTTATCAATTCACGTCTCCGTTCGTCGGTGTGTTTTCACAGGAACTATATTTGTGACCTTTATATTAAAGGTGGTTTCAATTATAGAATTCGGTTGGTTCTAAATTGAGATCTGCCGCTCCTGTAAGATTGTGATCAAAATGTCTCGGCGCATTTACGAGAATAACTTCTAAAATTATCTAGGTCTGTCGAGGCCTGCCATGTATGGCAACGCACATTATGTATGTAGGGACTGCCTTGATCCCTATCACAGTCATGTATTGTATAATTTAATTCCACTCCCACTAACACATAAGGCGTTATGTTATAATGGTCTTACATTTTAAAGTTAAACGACAAATACACATTTCATGTGTCCAGTATTAGGCATGCTATTTTTTAATTAGTGACGCGTTAGATATCTGGCCGGCTGAGTGCGGGTTCGATTGGATGGACCAATGTTTGCATGAATCTGTGGGCTCATTGTTTCTATTTGTAACCATAATGAACATTACAATACATTTCAACCGCTCACTTTATACTGTACTTTAGCAGATATTATCACCCTGTGATATTGACCTTCCATTCATGATAGCTGTAATGCATATGTATTACTTACTACGAGTATATTATTAACTAGCTGACTGTCGCGCAACTTTGTCTGCGCGTTTTAAGTAATATTTTTTTTCCCCGTTTTTGCTCCGTGTGATGTTTGTTATAAAGCCTAAAGCCTTCCTCGATAAATGGACTATACAACATAACAATAATAAGTTCAATTCTAACCAGTACTTCCTGAGATAAGCGCGTTCAAACAAACAAACGAACAGAGAAACAAACTCTTCTTCTTCTTATAATATTAAAGTATAGACACATGCATAATATGTGATAATATTTGTTTATTGGTAAGTAGCTATCAGCTCTATGGGTGCATGTGTATTGTTTGTACAGTTGGATAGAAGTCTTGGTACGTTTCCCAGAATTTAACTTAAAAGAAACTTATTTGCTGCTCACGTATAACTCAATTCAGCTCAAACATGTTCGAGTTACGCATTGTTCGATTAAACAGTATCTCTTTGTATGACTAATTGAATCATTATTGTAGGATCTAGCAATTCTAGATTTATAGAGGCCCCGTAGTCTATCAAAGTCGTGGGCAGTAGATACTAGTAGTTGGGTTGAGACTGCGTACACGCTTTGAATAAGTCTTTAAGTAACCAGCGACACTATTGCAGACTGCGTTTTGCTTTGAAGATAAGACGAAGTAACATTAATTTGAAAGGTCAAATAAAGATGTTACTAGACTACCCGACTATCGTCTATTTAACTTAATTTTAGGAATATCAATTTGTATGCCATGCTAACTAAGTCTTTAACGAGAAGTAAATAAGAACGTTCGTCTTTTACGAAATTATAGCAAACTAGCTTCCGCTCGCGGCTTTGCTCACGAGGTACCTACATAAAATATAACCTAACATAGGTTATATTTTATATTTTTTTTACTCGGGGATAATGTAGCATTCTAATGGTGAAAGAATTTTTTAAATCGGACCAGTAGTTTTTGAGTTTATTCGTTACAAACAAAAATACAAAACTTTCCTCTTTATCTATATCTATATAAGAGCTTAACCTGACTGACTGACTGACTGACTGACTGACTGACTGACTGACTGACTGACTGACTGACTGACTGACTGACTGACTGACTGACTGACTGATTTATCATCGCCCAGCCGAAACCGCTGAAGCTAGAATGCTGAAATTTGGAAGGTGGTTTCCTTTTATAACAAAACCACCCACTAAGGCGGGATTTTTGGAAATTCCACCTCTAAGAGGGTGAAAAAGGGTGAAAACGTTAGTATGAAACTTTTTAACGCGTGGAGTGATTTTCATGAAACTTTGTGTGTGCACTGTAAATGCAAAATAAATGGACACGTGTTTCAGGATTTTTCAATATAACCATCAAAAAGGGGTCAAATGTGGGGTCAATTTTTGTATGGGAACTTTTTAACGGGTGGTGCGATTGGCCTGAAACTTTGTTCGTGTACTGTAAATGCAAAATAAATTAACACGTGTTTCACGATTTTTCAATATAACCTTCAAAAAGGGGTCAAATGTGGGGTCAATGTTTGTATGGGAACTGTTTTTACGGGTGGTGCGATTGCCTTGAAACTTTGTTTGTGTACTGTAAATGCAAAATAAATGAAAACTTATTTCAGGATTTTTCAATATAACCTTCAAAAAGGGGTCAAATGTGGGGTCAATGTTAGTATGGGAACTTTTTAACGGGTGGTGCGATTGCCTTGAAACTTTGTTTGAGTACTGTAAATGCAAAATAAATGGACACGTGTTTCAGGATTTTTCAAAATAACCTTCAAAAAGGGGTCAAATGTGGGGTCAATGTTTGTATGGGAACTTTTTAACGGGTGGTGCGATTGCCTTGAAACTTTGTTTGTGTACTGTAAATGCAAAATAAATGGACACGTGTTTCAGGATTTTTCAAAATAACCTTCAAAAAGGGGTCAAATGTGTGGTCAATGTTTGTATGTGAACTTTTAAATGGGTGGTGCGATTGGTCTGAAACTTTGTTTGTGTACTGTAAATACAAAATGAAAGGACACGTGTTTCAGGATATTTCAATATAACCTTGCAAAAGGGGTCAAATGTGGGGTCAATGTTTGTATGGGATTTTTTTAACCTGGTGCGATTGGTCTGAAACTTTGTTTCGTGTTTCAGGATTTTTCAATAAAACCTTTTAAAAAAGGGGTCAAATGGGGGGTCAATGTTTGTATGGGCACTTTTCAATGGGTGGTGCGATTGGTCTAAAACTTAATTTTGTGTTTTAGGATTTTTCAATATATCTCTAAAAAAGGGGATCAAATGGGGGGTCAATGTTTGTTAACGGGTGGTGCGATTGGCCTTAAACTTTGTTTTCTGTTTCAGAATTTTTAAATATAGGGAACTCTAAAAAAGGGGTCAATGTTTGTATGGGATTTTTTTAACGGGTGGTGCGATTGGTCTGAAACTTTGTGTACTGTAAATACAAAATGAACGGACACGTGTTTCAGGATTTTTCAATATAACCTTCAAAAAGGGGTCAAATGTTGGGTCACTGTTTCAATGGGTACTTTTTAAAGGGTGGTGCGATTGATCTTAATTTTGGTTTTGATACTTTAAACGCAAAATAAATGGAAACGTATTTCTGGATATTTCAAAATATCCCTCTAAAAAGGGTAAAATTGTGTGTAAAAGTTATTATGGGATTTTTTTATTAGTGTGATTTGTTTGAAACTCAGTTTAGTTAGATACCTACTTTAAGTGAACGAAGTCGCGGGCGGGACAGCTAGTTTATAATATAAGTGTAGACTAGCCGACTCTCGCGCAACTTTGTCTGCGAGATTTAAGTAATATATTATTTCCCGTTTTTACAATTTTTTTATTTATGCTCCGCTCCTATTGGTCCTTCCTCGATAAATGTACAACACAACAATAATTATTTCAATTCGAACCAGTAGTTCCTGAGATTATCGCGTTCCACAAAACAAACCCTTCAGTTTTATAATATTAGTATAGTTAAGTGAACAGCATCACCAATGTTAGTTTAGAACCTAATGAATGTGTCAGCGAACATGTAAAAAAGAATAACAAGTGAAGTGTTTTTTTCAGACGTTCAGACACTGAACACGATGCAGGCTCTCTGCTTCCCTCTCGGCTCGTCCGTGGCTCTCCTCATCATGTTCTTCTTCTTCGACTCTATGCAGACCCTGGTCGCGATATGCACTGCCAGTAAGTGCAATTCTTACTATTAAAAATATGAATTCTGTACTATCTGGTACCCATTGTATTTCAATTCAACTCTTATCTATGGGATTTGTGGCTTGTTGACACAATTCTCCTAATATCTGTTTCATAACGTTTCGTGATCTATGTGTTATGGTCGGTTTCCGAACAGAGAGTACCCATTGAACAAGCTTTGCAAAGTTTGGGACTAGATGGCGCTGTGTGCAATGACCGATAATACTCAAGCCTCAGGCTGAACCAAAACAATGTGAATAACAGTGAAAGTTTCCAAAAACGACGGTGTGTTTCCATAGCCGATCCTCATGCAGTAATATGTTGGTTTTCAGTAATCGCTTGGAAAAGTTTCCAAAAACGACTGTGTGTTTCCATAGCCGACCCTCACGCAGTAATATGTTGGTTTCCAGTAATTGCTTGGGAAAGTTTCCAAAAACGACGGTGTGTTTCCATAGCCGATCCTCACGTAGTATATGATGGTTTCCAGTTATCGCTTGGGAAAGTTTCCAAAAAGGACGGTGTGTTTCCATAGCCGATCCTCACGCATTAACATGTTGGTTTCCAGTAATCGCGTGCGCGGCGTTGGCGTTCCTACTAACTCCACTGTGCCAGTACATCGCGGGCGGGGGTGCGTTCAGCCGCGGCGCGGTGTGCGGGCGGTACTCCCCGCCCGAGCTGGCCGCGGCCCTGCTGGCGGCCGCCATAGTCGCCGTCTGGGTGCTCACTGGACACTGGCTACTTATGGACGGTATGTTGTTATCGTACAAGTCAATCTAAATTATGTAAATCTTACTAAATCAAATCATGTATATTCAATTAAATCATAGGGATCATTTTGAATCGCCTTACATACTAGGTGAGTCTACGTGCCAATTCCAGTCCTATTCCCAGTTCAAGAAAAACTGATAAGAAAAAAATGACTATTGACTAGGTAATATATAAAACACTAGCAGTCCGCCCCGGCTTCGCACGGGTATTTATATTATACATACATGGTCACGACTGCAATCCCCAGGCTCGGTAGATATCCCCTCAGATCTCTAGTTTCAGATCTTTAGTTAGATTTTTGAGGATATTTAAAGAGGGTACTCACACTCAGAGGCACGTCCAAACATGATATTTGACACATTGCCACATTTTGCACAGTACTTAGTATTCATACGTCACAGGTTGCAAGCCCATCGCCGCTTATAAGAATACTAACATATGGTTCAAACCTGGTCGTGCACCAATGAGTTTTTCCATTCGAAAAATGTATGTGAGCAATGCCAGTGCTCTTAAACGGTGAAGGAAAACATCGTGAGGAAACCGGCATACCCTAGAACCAAAAATTCGAAGGTGTGTGTCATAGGTTAGTATTCTTATAAGCGGCGATGGGCTTGCAACCTGTCACGTACGGAATACTAACTACTGTGCAAAATGTAGGCATGTACCAAATGTCATGTTTGGACGTGCCTCTGACTACCCTCTTTAGATATCCTCAAAGATCTAAGTAACTATAGATCTGAGGAAGATATCTACCGAGCCTGGGAATTACCAGTCGTGATCATGTTTTTTTTTTTTGCTTTTTTTTTTACTTCCCCCTCCCGTACACCCAGTGACCCCTACATTGCATAAAGCTAGCCGAGAGCACGTGAGGCTCTCACGCAACTTTATTCTAATACTTACATTTTTAATTTCGTGTTATCTTTCGCATGGAATGTCCGAATTGAGTAATTCAAAAAGCTGTATAAAGGTATTGACATAGGATATTGACTGTATAGGATAGCCTTCAATTAAAATGTTAAAATAAAAGAACTCTTATTGTGGCATAACTATAATAGTTGAACATATGCTATCGCGACACTTTTTGTAAATAATGATGTGTTCTACAAAGTCGTAGTACATTATTTTATTCTATCGTCAATAGTTTTCGCAGCGCACGCGATGTAAAGAATGTTTTAGATAATTTTTTTACACCTTGGGTTACATTATTGAAGTTTTAGTAAGGATCCCTAATTTTTTTGAAAATATTATATAGCCTATGTCACCCGCTGATAATGTAGCTTCCCAACAGTGAAAGAATTTTTCAAACCGGTTCAGTAGTTTCGGAGCCTATTCATTTCAAACAAACAAACAAACAATCAAAGTTTTCCTCTTTATAATATTAGTGTAGATAAAAAATAGCCTATGTTACTCAGAAATAATGTAGCATTCTTATGGTATTTTTTTTTAAATCGTTTGAGTTTATTCGTTACAAACAAAATACATAAATACAAAACTTTCCTACAACGGTACAAACGTTCATACAACGGATCTAGGCATTCGTGAAGTAAGCCACAGGTGCGAGTTTGCGCATGTACAGTTCCTTCCCCCTCCTCATACCTCCAATTGCTCCCGAAAATTGATACTGCGCAGCTCTTGCGGCTAACTTCACGAATGCCTAAATTCGTTGAGCCAACTATACCCTTTAGTACTAATAGTTATGCGTTCAGATCGCGTAAGTTTTAAAAAAATGCAATGTTTCCAGCAATGGGCATGGGCCTGTGCGTGACGTTCATCGCGCTGATCCGCCTGCCGTCGCTGAAGGTATCCACCCTGCTGCTGACGGGGCTGCTGCTCTACGACGTGTTCTGGGTCTTCTTCTCATCCTACATCTTCACCACCAACGTCATGGTCAAGGTCGCTACGAGGTAACATTTGTTTGTGTTATATAAGTGACTAGCTGACCCGGCAGACTTCGTACTTATTTAGAAAACGTTTGTATGGGAAATAGAAAAGGGCTATTTTAGGGTTTTCCCGGCAGTTATTCGAATTTTTCATACCTTTTAGTACATATACTTTTTTTGTTTTTCAAGGTACCACGCGGGCGAAGCCGTGGGCGGAAGCTAGTACCTAAATATAGATAATGTATTTGTACGGTGTGTCGTGTCGCAGGCCGGCCGAGAACCCCATGAACGTGGTGGCGCGGCGGTTGCAGCTCGGCGGCGCCATGCGCGACGCGCCCAAGCTCTCCCTCCCCGCCAAGCTCGTCTTCCCCTCCATGCACCACCAGGGACACTTCTCCATGCTCGGTAAGATCACCTCAACAACTTGACCACTTGTTTATGACAGTTTATTTTGCTTATGTATTTATGTATGCGAGTTCCTTTGGCTGTGTATCTCAATCTGATCCTACTAATATTATAAACGCGAAAGTTTGTAAGAATGTATGGATGTATTTTTGTTACTCTTTCACGCTGAAACGGCTTAACGGATCTGGATGAAATTTGGCACAGATATTGATTAAAGTCTGGATAGCACATTAGCTACTCTTTATCCCGGAAAAATTTCGTTTCCCGCGGGTTAGATTTGTTTTTATTTTTCAAGGTAACACGCTAGTGAATGCGTGGGTGGATGCTAGTTTTAAAATAAATATTGGTGGACATTTCACACAGCGCCATCTAGCACCAAACTAAGGAAGCTTGTACCCCAGATTAAAGCACTTATTACACTACCCTGAATTCAGGGACCCTTACCCTAAATAAGAGTGGTGTAATAAGAGTTAGGGCGTAAGGCGTAGAGGCTAGGCGTTAGGCTCCCTTACCACAGGGCCCTGAATACCGTGTAGTGTAATACCCGTTTTAATACTATACTTGTACTTTGCTTGTACCCCAGATTAAATACTATACTTGTACTATGGAATTCTGGTTGCAGGTTTAGGTGACATCGTGATGCCAGGCCTGCTGCTATGCTTCGTGCTGCGCTACGACGCGTACAAGAAGGCTACTCTCGTGTGCCAAATGGGACAAGTTCCCGGCCCTAGATCTATGGTAAGAGTTATGCTCTCGTGACTATAAACATATAAATAACTAGTTTCCGTTTGCGCCGTCGCCCGCGAAATACCTACATAAAATAAAGCCTATGTCCAGGATGAATCCTGAAAGTTAATTCTACACATTGATGAAAGAATTTTTCAAATCGGTCGAGTAGTTTCGGAGCCTATTCAATGCAAACAAACAAACAATCAAATGTTTCCCCTTTATAATATTAGTATAGAAGTATAGACTATAAATTTTTAATAGACTCCGCTATCCGTCCGTCTGTCTGTCACCAGGCTGTATCTCATGAACCGTGATAGTTAGCCAACTATATACAAGTAAATTTTAATTTAACCCATAATTAGTGTTGCAAATGACGATTAACGGCTCGTGCAGTGCGGGCAAGTCATTCAACAATTTAGATAGAACTAGCTAATAGTTGTTTTGTGTCGTAGGGCTCCCGGCTGACGTACTTCCACTGCTCGCTGCTGGGCTACTTCCTGGGCCTGCTGACGGCGACCGTGTCGGCGGAGGTGTTCAAGGCGGCGCAGCCCGCGCTGCTCTACCTCGTACCCTTCACGCTGCTGCCGCTCCTCACGATGGCCTATGTCAAAGTATGCTAATATTCTCTCCATTCTCCTCATTCTAGCTCCATAGTGCATCACAACCGTTTGCATATTATTATAACCTTGCTTATTAACAACTAGGTTCCGTTCGCGGTTTTGCTCGCGAGGTACCTACATAAAATATAGCCTATGTTACTCAGGGATAACGTAGCATTCTAAC
This sequence comes from Cosmorhoe ocellata, assembly GCA_963675405.1. Lineage (NCBI taxonomy): Eukaryota > Metazoa > Arthropoda > Insecta > Lepidoptera > Geometridae > Cosmorhoe > Cosmorhoe ocellata. The sequence continues at coordinate 2,871,524 of OY776265.1, read as the reverse complement.
GGTGAAAGAATTTTTGAAATCGGACCAGTAGTTTTTGAGTTATTCGTTACAAACAAAAATACAAAACTTTCCTCTTTATAATATTAGTATAGTTAACCTTGGTTATTAACAATAAAGATTTTTGAGTACACTAGCTGAGCCCGCGACTTCGTCAGAGTTGAATGGCTTTTGCCGACGTCATCAACTCATCACACAAAAACTTTCATCCCCTATTTTTGCCCCTTTTAATACTTTAAAAGGGGTAAAAATTGTTACAAACTTTGAATGTTGTATTTATTTGTATCTAATCAAAAACCTATAATAAGTTTCAAGCTTCTAGCTTTAAAAATGACGTAATTTCCATACAAACTTTTCATTACGCATTAAAATGTCCTTTCTCAAGCTAGACTATCTCTGTACCAAATTTCATTTAAATCGGTTCATTAATTTAGGCGTGATTACGTAAGCATTATTTATAAATAAAATGTTGTCCTCAGGGCGATCTCAGAAGAATGTGGAGTGAGCCGTTCATAGCACCTCCGAACGGCAAGGCCGGCGCGGATTTCGACGTGTGATCGCCGCGAGCTATTCTCTATAGAGACGGCCTCATACGTCTATGTACAGATAGCTATCAATTGTATTGCTTAGTATCTATCTAAGCCTTAGATACTAGGACGATTCACGATATGGACCCGATAATACTCAGGGCAGTATGATCGGGAAAGAGGGATTGTTGATCGGCCAATTTGGATTGGTCTGGCAAATTTGATTCAATTGTCCGTGTACACAAAGATATTCATTTTTAATTTACGGATAGTATTCAATTCACGTGTCCTCTTTTTTATTGGTTTCAATCGTTCTAGGTTAGATAGACAAATTGTTTTACTTATCTACTGAATAAGGAAGAAAATATATAAAAGCGGGTGATGTGGAAAAGTTATGCATCAGAAAATCCGCGACTATTTGCATACATTATAAGAGAACGCGTGATAAAAACACGTATTTGCTATATATACATGAAATTAAGCACTTGTGAAAACCCTTGTAGGTCTTGTTTTGATTTATTGAACAATTTGATTATGAAATTGTTAAATTCTAAATGAAATGTTATGTTTTTTATAGCTCGTTTGTTGTTTTATACAACATACTTAGGCGTAATATGAAAATTTATGTAAATTATGAGCTCACTTCTGAAATCTGTTCAAAATCGTTTTCATACAAACGTTATTCTGCATACTCAGTTCGCTATCGTTTGCATGGAAATGGCTGGGACGAGTTCTCGAAGACTTTAATTGATACGCTTTTCTTGTAAAATTGTAGAGTAGGTAGGTAGGTAACAATGCCCGCCAATTAAGCCCGCAACAAAACAGTTGTGGGACAAAGTGGTTTATTCCAAGACAGTGTTTTTCTTTTGTGATTTGGCAGCACAATGTTACTTTATCATCTCTTCTGTTGAGATACACGATAGGTGCTCGTGCTGGAGGGGGGAGGAGAGGGAGGGGCTGTGCTGTCGGACGGGATATTACGTACCTAGGAACAGAATATAGGTATACTATGCGACAAACAATATCCTTTGGCGAAAAAACCAGAACGTTGTCACGTGAACGGCAGAACGCAATTCGGGGCCTAAGAATTACGTTCTGCGAATCTTTGTTACGTAGTTCGCCAGAGGCCAACTGCTTGTTTGTAGTATATTACGATGCTCTTTTTTTTATAAACAGTGTTCTGTGCAGTAATCAAATATACCCGTTTGTATAGTGGGTACTGGACTGGGCAATTTGAAAAGATGTTTGTAATTATTGTCACGTAAGGAATAGACCAGTGAGGTTGAAGTGGTTCTTCCTAAAACTCGAATGAATATGTTGATTATTCCAATCTCAGATATACTCATCATTTTTCTACCTTTTTTATAAAGTTTTTTTATATGTATTTATCCCAAAGTTCACAAACGGATTAACGGGTTGTAGGTAAGTGCAGTTTATAAAATATTCATTTGTCAAACGTATTTTAAAATTGACTTAATGCCCTTTATACTGCTTGTTGTGAGTTTTGGGAGATGAACTTTGTTGAATATTGAATTATCGAAAATCGATATTATTCAGATAATATTACGGTAGTTGTGGTTTTGTTAGACCATGAGTCCTTGTTTCTAATCCTCAGATATTATCTACCTAAGGCTATATATTTTTGTCAGTTTTCTGTCTTTTCAAAAGTTTACTCGTATAGATACTATTTCTGAAGAGCGACTATGAACAATCCATTGTAAGTTGTAGGTTAAATAGCTTAAGAGTTAATATATTTCTATGAATCTCATTTTGGACTTGCTTTTTTAAAGCATAAAGGGTGATTTACGCTAGAGCAGGCGAAATCACAGTTATAGAAGTTGCATAGGCCCTCAAACTGCTCAGCGTGATCTCCCCTTTATATCTTTTGTACTGTAACTAGGGTTTACGTAATGGTTGATTCGTTCAGTTGTGTGAACAAACTTTTTCGTCACTGCCTTAGACTGAAATTTTAATTATATTTTCTATGCGTTCAGCTGTACTGCGGTGAAGCAGAGTTATTGTTCGTCAAAAGGCAGATGCCGACGCGACTACTCAAATGTATAAAATACTTGTTTCTGTAATCACGACCACAGATATCTATGTTTGGGACATTGAAAATGAGCTCTTAAGTTCCGATTTGTAAAGGGACCCTTAAGAAAAAATCATTTGTCTCGCAATATAGTATAAGCTGTGTATTAATGTTATTATAACAAATGCGACGTTGTAAATTATTTCATTGAATTTAAATAAATGTTGAGAATACAATATAAGAGGTTAAATGGTGTGATTTGATTTTTAGTAACTTTTTATAACAATTTAGTTTTCGAATTAATTATTGAATAAGTAGAGTTATTTTTTATTAATAATGTTACTGATAAGTTTACAGTGTGAATGTAATTTAAAACGTTTTTATCGTGCACAGTATTGAGGATAAAAGTGATATGATATTTTTGAGGCTTCATTTTGAAAATAGCATCTTATGATTTTCTTATTACATTATGTACTTTTTCAGTTGCAAAAATTGTTTACATTGGTGGACCCGTTGATATATATAGTTACTATCGGGTGCACTGTATGAGTTACAGTATTTCTCAGAGGTTACATGCAAACGTAATATGGAAATAGTTTCTGGTATTTTATAGATGTTTTATTCATTATTATTCACTGAAATTTCCCATCTATTGTAAATATAAGAATATAGTTAAGATTTATGTACAATCAGCATTACTGTTCATCCACCATCCAAATACATGTAAATACTTATATAACAACACTTTTAATTGATTCTGTCTATGTAAAACTGGGGAATGCATGTAGTATTTTTATAAGTATTGAGAGTTGAATACCTAATAAAAATATTAGATGAAACCATTATGCTCCTTTTTATTGGTCTCATGTTAAGTTCTACTTTTGTAAGTATTTTCTAATATTCAAAGGGCAGGAATATGGAATGATAGTTGTTTCCCGTATTATTTACTATTGGTAACCGTGGTAGATTAGAGACGTAGATAAGCTGTGGCTAGGCGGAACTCTAAGCACTTTATATCAATTCATGACTGAAACTAAACTTTTCTTTACAATGGGAAAATGAATCATGCATCTTTATGAGAGCAAGGTATGTCAGCATCTCCTTAAACTGATGGTATAGCAACTAAATTCTTCATTCGCCTTAGTGTTAATGCATCATCAAACTGCTCATCAGAGCTGGTCAATTCCACTATTGTTGACTAGTTCGAAAAAAATAGTCTCACAGGTCCCGATTGTATTCTACTGCAGTGACTGACACTGAACCTAATATAACTCATGGAAATGCTTTACAAGTCATAATCAGAAAACAATGCCCCTGACTTTATAGAGAATAAGTATATTTTATAACAAATTTTATTTGCTTGCTTCAACTGCTTTATTTGTGTCCCTCTTCTCAATGAATCGCAGCTGTTTCTTCCGCATGCGTTTCAGTTTAGCGGAGTTGGTTATAACTTGTACCACTTCTGCCTTCCTCTTGTTCTCCTCAGAGCGTTTTATGTTCTCCCGTCTCCGCTCTTTCTTTTCCTCTTGCTTTTTTTTAAACTCTTCCATCACTTGTTTTGATAGAGCTTTGGTCCTTTGCAGTTCAATGCGGAGTGCTGTTTTTTTTGCGAAGTCTTGTCTGAGACCTTTTGTTTTATTAACAGTTGAGAATCTGAAATAATAATGTAAAATCAGTAATTTTTATTGGAATGTCAGTTAATGGATATCTCTATGACGAGACTTACCGTTCTTTTTCGGTCTTCCAAAATCTTCCAGATTTAGGTTTGCCTTTGATAACAGCTGATTCCTTAGGTTTGTTCTTTTTTGTTACTACTTTTACTTTGCCAACTTTTGAAGAATCTACATCGCTGCTATTTCCCTGTTTTTTAACTATATCTGCTACTAATGAGAGCACAATATTTTGTGTTTCTTCAGTCATTTTATAAATTTCTCAACTCGTGTGTACGCGTGAAGGCTTACAAAAAATGCACGCAAGAAAAGAAAGAAATGCTGGCAAACAACGTGCGCGCTTCGAGCACCAGTGTGACCAACTCTAAAATACAGATCCTGCCTTACTTTTGTTAAAAACCTGCCAAATCCTGCCAAAGTCGGTAGTAAAAAATGCCTAAATATTGCCAACTTTGATTACTTAATTATTAAAGTAAGAAAAGTAAAAATACACTTAGATATGCTATATTTTTATTTAATATAAATTAAACTATACAGTTAGCGTCATATTGTTCATTATATCCATCTAGAAACATGGTTTTATTCATTAAATTTAACATTGTCTTTGGTTGATTTAAATGCAATGCAATCGCCGGCGCGGCGCCTTGCTCACCAATGCCTTGTTTAACGTGCAGGATAGATGCTACATGACGTATGTTTATAAATCTGTTTCGTGTTTTTGTCTTGATTCAATTTATTTGAGATAATATTTCTTCGAATGCAGCGTTAGACATTGGTAAGCACAGCAGTCGGTGTGCGAAATTGGCAATATTTGAATATTTTTTGTAACATTTTATTTTCTACCCCAATACTGCCAAAAACTGCCAGTTTTTTAAAACATCAGCTGATAATGCCAAAGTCTAAAATGAGAGGCCAATCCTGCCAAAATGGCAGGAACCTGCCACAAATGGTCACACTGTCGAGCACGATACGTACTCCTACTCGATTGTTGTTGACATTGACATAAACCGAAATGGGCAGATGATAGTAAGTAGGTAGCTGGTTGATCTTTTGCTTAGCTTCTGCTTTTTTTTTGTCTAAGCTTGCACGGCTTGCATCGCCTTTGCTTTACTCATTACTTGTCATTGCAATGACACAGGCAGGTTTGTTTGCAGTTTCGCTTGATGATTGTACCTAGTATGTACTATAAAAAAAATACACTTGACAAATTAATTGATCTAGAATTCTACGTAAGACAAGGCGGTAAGCCTGCTCAAATGGGCAAACAAAAAAAAAATGATCTAGAAATAGACAGATGCACAGATGTCAATGTCATACCTACAAGAAGGAAATCCTGCAAAAGTTCGTTTCAATATTTTTTTAGTAAAATTAAATGAATCATAGCCACTAAATAAATTTAACTTTTATCGTGATTTTCCTGTTGTGTTGTGTATGTTTCCGACGCAGTTTCAGTAGAAGGTTTAAATAATTAAAGTACTCGTTCAGCGGACTAAAATGCCAGTAAGTTTTGTTTTATTCTCTCCCGAACGTTGAGCAAGATTGTGGTAGATTGACTTGGTTATTTATTGGCAACGTTATATACTTTCAGGCGTATCACTCCACGTTGGTAGACAACACACAGTCTGTAGGCAATCTGGCCCTCCTACCGATACGGACTACCTTTCGCGGACCTGCGCCTACCAGTCCAAAGATACAGCTTGATATCATTGACGAAGCCCTTAACTACTTCAAAGCCAATGTGTTCTTCAGGTTTTATGAGATCAAGGTAAACATTATTTCAACATTTACACATTTTACATCCAAGACGATTGTTATGAGACCAATAGGCTCAATTTTTTTAATATATTTTTAAACTTACGCGATCTGAACACGATTGTACTCCAGTCTACTAGTGACCACGACAGTGAGTAAACTTGTCGAAACGACGGGAAAAATAGGTAAATACACGTCAAACTTTTTTACTCTGATTTCAGTCTGATTCAGACAGAGTTCTGATCTACCTAACTCTCTACATCTCTGAATGTCTGAAAAAGCTCCAGAAGTGTGCCAATAAGAATCAGGGACAACAGGAGATGTACATGTTGGCCATATCAAAGTTTGACATTCCTGGAGAGTATGGCTTCCCCCTGAATGCAGTTTACTCAAAACCTGCCAGCCCACAGGAAGCAGGTTAGAATTTACTAAAATCAAAGTATCTATCTAATCTATAGTTCTGCATACTGTATACAGCTTAATTTAGGCAGCAATGAACTTGCTCTCACATGGGATATTACTGGTAATTTTAAATTACAACTTAGGTCAGGTATGACAGTATGTATTTTATGTTTTGGGATAAATTGGTGCCAATTGTACCATCGATCGTGACGCTTATAATGCGACATCCAGTCCGGAGACCAATTCCTAATGCCAACAGCAATATAATACATCAAACTATCTCTTTGATAGCTCTAATATACTTATTTGTTATAGTACCATTTACTTAGTATAATGTAGATGTTTTTGATGATTTTCCTTCCTTCAGATTTGATGAGACAATACATACAGCAGTTGAGGCATGAGACTGGCAACAGAGTAGTTGAAAAGGTAACTTTTTAATTTACAATACATTTTTATCAAGTGATGGATGTTTGTTTAGCTGTCTTTCCAATATACAAGTACAATAGGTCTTAGAAGAGTGCTATTTTTTCAGGTATTTGCAACTGAAGATGGAAAGCCAAGCAAGTGGTGGCTTTGCTTTGCTAAGAGGAAGTTTATGGATAAATCCCTGTCCGGGCCGGGACAGTAATACAACTGAAGCCAAAATCAGCATTTATTTTTATTGACACAATTTGTAATACATATTCATTTTTAATTACATCTTGTGGTTTTATAATATAGTTTTATCTAAAGGTATTATTTTAACGCTGCACAAATAATTATACATACATACTTTAAAAAATATTATTAAATTGTCAGTCTTTTACTTACTACAAGGATGATAAGTTTTAATATGATTTTTCATATACACAAAAGAGTATTAATATTGATTTCATTTGCACTTATAACTAGGGGTTCTTACTTAATACTTGTTTAACTATTTAATTCAAACCATACTCTTTGATGAGCTGTCCTGCAATCACTAGCCTCTGAATTTCAGAAGTTCCTTCATAAATTTCTGTGATCCTGGCATCTCTATAATGTCTCTCAGCAGGCATATCTGATACATACCCCATTCCTCCTAAAATCTGTAACAGACATCTATTTTTACAAAAGGAACACATTTTTTTTAATAAGGGGTGTGAAAACAATGAAATATAATCAATTCATCATGATTTGAGGTATATGACAATATCTAATGTTTTCTTGTGTCAATCAAACAAATTTAAATGTTTTGGTAGAACATTGCCAGCTTTACTCCATCATCTGTGGCATTTATAAGGTTCTCCCGTCCCTTATGCAGGTGGTAGTGCACAAGGGGCAAACAAGCAAGTGGGGCATTATCTGTGGGGAGCTCCAGTCACAATGGCTATGAGAAGGATCATAATAATCCCTAATCTAATCTCTGATATACCTGAATACACTGATGTGACAAGAAAGTAGCAGCCTCTGATGCTGCTAGCTTAGCCATAGCGGCTTCTTTGGTATATGGTTGTTTGTTATCCTTCAGCCATGCCGCACGCCAAGTCAGAAGCCTGGCAGATTCCAACTTCAATGCCATATCGGATAGTTTGTGCTGAATTGCTTGTAACTTTACAATTGGCTTTCCAAAAGCCAGTCTTTTGGATGCATATTCAATAGCTACATCTAAAGATGCCTGTAAAAACATTAAAATTTCTATTACATATCATTTGAAATAATTGTAGTATTTAATTTTACTAAAGGGAGTTTGTTAATCTTTCTACTAAGTTAGAGAATTCAAAAGTTTACCTGAGCAATTCCCAAGGCTTGTGAGGCAATTCCAATTCTACCAGCATCTAATGTCATCATAGCAATTTTGAAGCCCAATCCCGGCTGCCCCAGAATATTTTCTTTGGGTATTTCACAGTCTTCAAATATAAGAGAACATGTGGAAGATCCTCTTATACCAAGTTTATCTTCTTTCTTTCCTAGTTCTAAGCCTTTGATGGGCTTGGGTGCAATAAATGCTGAGATTCCTTTATGTTTTAAACTCTTGTCTGTGGTTGCAAATACTACAGTCCCTTTACTTTCATATCCATTAGTGATCCAACATTTCGTTCCGTTGAGGATCCATTTGTCGCCAGCATCTTTGGCCGTTGTGGATGCTGCACCAGCGTCTGAGCCATTCCCTGGCTCTGATAGAGCAAAACATCCAACAGTCTCACCTGAAATTTTAATTATTAGTGATATTAGAGTATGTAGACAGATCTCAGTACCTAGATAGATACAACCAAATATCTTGATGGTATATAAAAAAAACAAAGTCGGGTTAGTTCCTACACTTAAAACTCTAGAATGGATGGACCAATATTTATGGTTTTTTTCTCCATCCTGAAAAGCAGAATAACAAGAATAACATTTAAAAACCAATAAAATGCGGACGAAGTCGCAGGCAACAGCTAGTTTTATATAATAATAAGTGCAGTACTCTCTTACCAGAACAGAAAGGAGTAACAAACTCCTCCTTTTGTTTATCATTGCCCCAGTGAAGCAATGGTCCCAGATACAACGAATTATTCACTGACATGATCACTCCAGCCGAAGCGCAGCCTCGAGAGATTTCTTCCAGAGCTATAGCATACGCCAAGTAGTCCAGCCCAGCACCTCCGAGCTCCTCAGGCGCTGCTATGGCCATCAGCCCGAGTTCACCCATCTTTTTGATGGCATCCCCTGGGTAAAGATGCTCTCGATCGTACTTAGCTGCGTTAGGCTTTAGTTCGCCTTCTGCAAAATCTCTACAGGTTTTGTACAGCATCTGGTAAGTGTCAGGTAGGGCTGAAAGCGAGGCTATGCTTCTTGTTTGTCGCAAACTAGGAGCTGAAAGTTTAGTTATGAACAAAATTTTGTTGATAGATTGGACTTAGTTACTTTCTTCGTTGTTTTCATTATCTTACCGAGCACATTGATGATTTTGGTAAATGTTATGATCATTTTGTAAGTTATAGAAATATAAATTAAACGAATGACCAGGCAGATATAATGTAAATAACTGTTAAATATATCCGCCGGATAAATAAAGTCTGGTCGGTCGGTCGGACTTTGAACCTTTTTGACCTCGCCCGGACGAAAAAAAACAAGACCGGTTGGCTGCATGACAGTTACAGCACAGATGTTTCTTTGAGCGCGCGGTAGGTACAAGTACAATACCTACTTCAGAATGTGTCGTATCGTATCCGTCACTGTCACGTCAAATCAAATCAAACAAACGGTCCGTCAGTCAGTCGACCGTCATCCGCATCCGTCATCTGTCGACAAACAAAAATACGAAAAAAATATAAAATGGTAAAATGGAGATATTATTGAGATTTCTGCCAAGAAATCCTCTAAGACTAACTGCATCTAGAATATTAATTACCCATGTAGCTCATTACACCAGGTAAATACGCGGAAACAAAGTCAGTTTTGCTATATTTATTACGTAGTACATAACCTATAAACACAATTTAATTATTTTCATTTTAGACTAGCAGAAGTAGGAAAATTGGAAGCACCCAAAACATCGGGTAAATATGATACTGGCCAGCTTATTTTACATAAAGTGTTCGGATATAGAGGCGTGATTCTATTCCCATGGTTGGCCAGAGTCTATGATAGAGATGCAAGTAGTAAAAAGGAGAGTGCTGATGCCTCGTCAAGGTCTGAGGCTGCTGGAGACACTCTTTCGAATGTTGGGAAGGAGGTGAAAGGCAGAACCCACACATTCTACCAAGTGCTCATTGACACAAGAGATGCACCTTACATAGTAAGTATTGATTCTGATTAATTGTGCTACATTTATCTAGTTAAAAACTTACTTGAAATAAAAACAGACAATTCAGCCTAGCAATATAATGAAATGCCCAACAATTATGTCATTCATATACATTTTCTGCATAATTATTCAACCAACATCAGCAAAAAGTAAATGAAAAAAATACCTACCTGAATAATATTCCTATAATTCTCGGTAAACTGATTTGTGTTACTTTTAAATTAGAAACTGACATTATGTATTATTTATATTTATGTAATTTTTATTTTCGACTGTGCAAACAAACATCGACATGAGACCTGATTGGAAGAAAAAGGTATATGAATAACATAATCATGTTTATTAACTGTTAATGTAATTAAAAACAATACATTGAATAAACACTAACTTGATGGAAGCAAATAATCTAAGGCTTTTGTAACACTTTACATAGGTACCTAATAATATTAAAAAAGTATCATTACATTCTTGGAAAGTGTATACTTTAGTCATTATTTTTAATTCACATAACACATACTACACAGCATCGTCCACTGTTTTTATAACCTTGTAAGAAATTGTTTATCATATCAAGTGTTTTGTTTACTAATTTAATGTGTATCAGTATTCAATACTGTTCATAATCATCTATGCTTATTGATTATTAATGTAAATCAAAAACATTAAAGCAGGTGTAGGTATGAATATAAAATCAACACTTTTTGAAATAGCCCATCCAAAACAAATAGCATTCTTAGTACCTGTAATGGATCTGTCATTGGAATTAGAGCCATTTACACTATCCCAAATGTATTCCAGTACTGGATTTGTTCAGAATTTTGACAACGATTGGTTGATTTTTTACTATTTGGCCTTGGTCAACTAAAGTTACCACTGCAGCAAATTCAGACTCTTGTGTAAATTGTGAGTTTTATTCGACCAAACTTAGTTCACACACTACCCTGAGAATTAATCGTATTTATCTAAGAGAAAACTGACATTTTATTTGTATTTGACATTCTTTTGAGAATAGTTATACCAAAAGTTTGTCAAATCCACGCTATATCCTCTTGCTTGACCTGACCAGAGGAACTAAGAAGTTCATCAACAGTAATTAGGCAGCTCAATGGAACTGCTCCTAAATCCCCCCTCCAGAATATAACTGATAATGGCTGACAAGCCAATGGCAGATAAAATTAATACTCTTTACATATTGCAGCGCGCGCAAACGGAAGCGGTGACTTTCCTAGGCAACCAAGAGTCTAGCCGCAGCCTGTACGCCATTCCTGGACTCGACTACGTGGCTCATGACGACATCATACCTTACGCCTCAGTGGAGAGAGTGCCGCTGCAGCATGAGCTATTCGACAAGTTTCTTTTGCATAACTCTGACAAAGGTATATCAAGAAATTTTCTTTAAAAATCTCAACATAATTTCTGTGGTAACTGCTTGACGCCTTGACGCCTACTGATAATTATTTCTAGATCCACCATTCATAGCGCAAGAGACGTTACGAGCGTGGCAAAAGAAAAACCATCCGTGGCTGGAGTTGAGTGATGTGCACAGAGAGACCACAGAGGGCGTGCGTGTCACCGTCATCCCATTCTATATGGGCAGTCGCGAGTCCCAGAATTCCGCCGTCTATTGGGTAAGATCTAGTAGAAGTTTATACCTCTAATCCAACCATCATATAAAAGTACATGATTGCAAGCTTGGTGGGTTGCAATATAAACATTCATAAAGGTAACTTGCGCTAAAGTTTTCATATAAAAGTACATGATTGCTAGCTTGGTGGGTTGCAATATAAAATTACATAAAGGTAACTTGCGACTGTAAAGAGTGTGTAGTGTGTACCTAACTAAGGCTATGAATGAATGCGTAAGATCAGTTTTTATCCTAACTATTCTAAAGTTTAATAACTCATAACTTGTTATATTCCAGTGGCGTTACTGTATCCGCCTAGAGAACCTGAGTTCCCAAGCTGTGCAACTCCGCGAGCGACACTGGCGTATATTCTCACTCAGCGGCACGTTAGAGACAGTCCGGGGCCGCGGAGTGGTCGGCCAGGAGCCCGTGCTGGCCAGACATTCGCCCGCTTTTCAATACTCCAGTCACGTCAGCCTTCAGGCGCCTTCGGGACACATGTGGTACGAATCCGAATGCGCCAAATAAAAAGTATCTTTTGCAATTGGCGCAGATGGTATGGATAACAATTTAATCCAAAAATCTAAACTTGATACAAACTTAAGCCGTTTACTTTTTTTGACTGGCCTTTCAGCTCAGTCGGTAGTGGCTCTGCCTTCTACGCTGCAGGTTATGGGTTCAATCCCCACCCAGGACAAACATTTGTGTGATGAATGTTCATGAGACATGTTCTTTGTCTGGGTGTTATGTATTTTATGTATTTATTTACAAAAAAAATTATAACTATCAGCTATCTGGTTCTCATAATACAAGCTTTGCTTAGTTTGGGGCTAGGTCGACCAATATAATATAAGGTAATTATTTATATTTTTACTTTTTTAGGGGCACATTCAGAATGGAACGTGAAGACGGCTATACTTTCGACTGCCGGATTCCGCCGTTTTCCCTCGAAAGTAAGCCTGACGAGAGCGGCCCCGTAGCGCCAACTCCAACCGCGTGACGTCACAAAAAACCAAGGCCCAGTTCTAAGTTCCGATAAAATATGAAAAAGACACTCATCTTTGTGATTAGTTTTACGGAGCACCCGATTTTTTTTCACAAAACAATTGTGAGTTCCAAAGCGTCATACATCATGACTTTATAAATCAACATTTGAGTAAGTGATAGTGATGTTCAATCAAACGAGTCATTATATATTATTTAGCAATTTTCTTTTTCTCAAGAACTGTTATTTATTACGTTGTTAGGAAATAGTACTCATTTCATCCGTTTGTTTGTTTTTATAAATTCCTTAGTCGTTTTTAAAATAATTCTAGATCTGTAATAAATTACAGTATTCTGTTTTAGAATTGTGTTTGATTGTCATATTACAAAGAATTAAAAAATAATTAGGATAATAAGATGTAGCGGGAATCGACTTAGCACCTATACCGACACTTCCTGCTGCGCTTTTGAAAACGACTTTCGTTGATATCGCAAGCGAAAATTTAACTCAATTTTTAGATTTCTAATTGTTTAATTCATCATGAATGGGCCCAAAATATGTAAACTACTTACAAGTAAAAGGCACATTTTAATAGACTGCAATTATTATGAAATACATACAATATAACAATATGCTGAAGCAATTTGAACATTTTACAATAATTTAATTTTAAAACTTGAAAAAACTCTTAACAAAGCAAATAAATAAGTTGGTTATTGAATATGTACATTTAGAGAATATTTTAGGCGAGCTAAAACTACGGCTCCATGTTTTTTTCTAAAATTTGTAACATTTAAATTATAACTACCTACAAAATCAAACCTACTTTATAGCCATACAAATCTGTCGACGTATAATAACAACTGACGATTTTAATTTTGTATGTAAATAGAATTTTCGACAATGGGTAACACAATATTTAAATTCACTAGAACTAGTACCTATATGTATAATACTCCGATTGATTATCTACTGTAGAAAGTTATGTTGCAATGCAACATGAAATTGGATCTATAAATCCCAGGCGAGAGTCTAGCTAGACTCTGGCCCGGGTGCTTTGTATGGGTTATGTATGATATTTTACGAAACTTTATTTCGTTTCGTTTCCATACCTACAGTTTCCATAACATGCTCAATAAAAGCGCCGAGAAAATGTTGTTGTGGCTGCCATGTTATCCTGGCTGGTAAATAAATGTAAGGGGAAGAAAACGATATTAAATAAATTGTCGTAAACTATCATAACTCGTGCTAAGTCCCCGGCCTATCACTGCGTAAGTCGCAAAAAGTGGAAGATGGGAAGGGAGGCATTTGCCCAGCAGTGGAACGATACTAGCTGAATGTAGTACCTACCTGCCTACGAATAATCTTTTACATAACCTATTTAAATAAACATTGTAACAAGTATTTATTTCAAAACTAAGAGAAACCCGACAAATTAATGTAAAATAGCTTTTTACAGCCACAATATTCTGTTTTGTCACTCATGTGATCCAGACGAATTCAGCGTCACTGAACAGTCAAAATCCGTTCAGTCGTTTGGGCTACAGCGACAGACAAAGGATCTCGCATAATTATATACAATGAGTCATCATCATCTTCCTGCCCTTATCCCACGTTATGTGGGGTCGGCACAACATGTGATCTTCTTCCATTTCTCCATACAATGAGTACATACATAATTATTTACATACCCTCCTCCTTCGCATATAGATGGCCGCGTCTCTTTAGAACGGGCCCTAAGACTACGCCAGATATATTAATATTTTAAATTAGTTTCATCATCAACATCCTACCCTTTTCCCACGATATGTGGGATCGGCACAACAAATATTTATAATTAGATTAATATTAAAATCTTCGTTAATCAATAAGCACATACCGCAATAGGTTCGCTTTCGGTCGTACGTAAACTGACGTCTGTTACACTTCCTAAAGCTGCTACGAATAGCTATAAGTTATTTTAATCGATATTGCACTATTTGATCTAATAAATACTAATAATACATAGAACTTTCAAACATTAGTCAATTTAAAGCCACTTTGGGATGCCATAAAAGAGTGATCTTTTGAGAAACAAGCGCTAAGATGCATTGACCGGAAAATTTCATTTTCTTGACTAAAATCGCGCTTTCCATCTCAAGTTTGAAAACTCAGTCCGACTACCGCGCGAGCTGGATGATAAGAGCTGCGCACATTTCGAAAAATTCCATAGTATGATGTCCCTGCGGCTGTATGGAAATAGACAGTGGCGACGGAGCCACGGGCGAGGCCGCCTCGTCATCCGTGTCCTCCTGCTCCCCGGAGAGGGACTTGAAATCCAGGAGGTACGACTTGTAGTCCACTTGGTAGAGCTGCAGCGACATCTTCACGTATTTGTCGTTCATTTTGTTTAGCGTTCGTACTCTGTGAAGTTGATGAGTTTATAATATCAAAAATTAGTAACTTGATCATCAAAATGTCTTTTTGATCTTCATTTATCATCTTATTCACTAGTGAAAGGATTATAGTGCGCTCTAGTTGCTCCTTTCGCTTGATTATTATTATTAATTCCAGAAAAGATGAACAAATTTAATAACAAAAAATTTGTTCATCTTTTCTATTCTTACAGTAATGTATCAACAAATACGAGTGAGCGAAGCGAGCGGAAAAATTACAATATTTACCTGACATGATAGGGGTTGATGACTTTCCACTCGTAGTCCAACGCCTTCATCGCACGAAACACTTCTAGCATGATGTCGTTCGGCTTGCTTTGCGATCTGATTCCTAAATGCCATTTCGCACTGGAAAAATAGCAAATTTTTTAGTAAGTATTTTGAATGTGGTTAACTGACATATTAAGAGTGTATAATGTAAGCAGGAACGCTATGATTGATAATGCATGAGTATCAAAGGCGTCGTTACTGATGTAATTGACTGACGTTGACTGACAAGCATAAATTACCGTTTGACGGGAGTGCCTCTCGCTTTGTCTTGTGGTGGGAGGGCAGCAGGCGGTAGGGACGAGTCCCGAAGAGGCGCGATCCGCTCCGGGTGTTGCCGAGCCGAGATTTCACTGGTCTGCGGCGGCGAGCTGCCTGGAACAATTTATTATGCTACAGGTTAAGTAGCTTAGTTCGAGACACCAAGTGCCATTGATATAAAACCATAATAAGACCAGTTATTTAGACACGACGTTTACCTACCCAATTTAAGCGCCACGACGAACAGTCTTGAACTGGTTTAATTTTTAGAAAACTTCGTTTACAAAAAAAAACGAGCATAGCTTGGTCACCCAGGTACTGTAGGTATATGCGAGATGGTTCTTAGTTTTGTTGGGTAGAAATTGACGCAGCATTGTTGAATAAAAAACACAAAGACACTCACTAGCTACATAAAAGTCTTTGATCTCCGCCTTAGCCGCCTCGTCGGCTATCCTCTTGTTGTCTATGATGAGGTGGTAGGCTATCGCCAGCTGGTCGTGCGGGTCGCCGCTCAGCAGCGCGTTGTGGACCTCGTGCTCCTTCACGCCGAACTTGTCGCACACTTCCGCAATAGCCTCTGTATCTATGACACTGCTGTCCTGTTGAAAGTAATAACAATCTAGTCATATACTCACTTTAAAAAATAATTAAGTACTTAAATTAAAATCTATAGGTGATTGACTGTCCTACAGAGCTGACATATGAGGGTAACTTTTTTTAAGCTAAAGGTGCACTGCAAAAACAATTCTTAGCGCACCTATAATATTAATCTTCAGAACTAGTCTTATTAATGTATAATATAGTAAATTTAATGAATGACGTCTCAGATTTTCTTCATAAAAGGACATTTTGGCTGAGTTCATGAGATTTAGCATGCAACATCCACACAGCACCCAAACAGAATTCAAAAACAAACACCATTCAATCAATTCCTTGATACTTGGATACTTTGGACCAAAAATAACTAAATATTTTTCTTCGCTACATTTAAGGCCAATGTTGATATAACCAGTGTTGAGAGACTCCTTTTCATGCAAAAACTAAGCTATCAATATAAACCAGATACAGATCAAAATATAAAATTGTAATGCTATTAGTTGATTAAAAATCAACATTCAGTTCAGCCAAGGACATGAACCACAAGTCCTGAAAATGGCAGCCATTTTCTTTGTCTAGCTAGAGGTACAGCATTGCAGGAATTTTTAAGGTAGTATATAAAAGGCATTCTGAAACCACAAACTAGTTACATAATCACCAAACCAATATCAAAGTTCTATGCATCACCAACCAGAACTGGGGCCTCACCACGAATTCATTACCAAATTAATATTACATTGTTATTTCGTACCAAATTATATTGACTTCAAGCTTCATATGTGATGTTTCTAAAGGTACGAGTTGGCAGCGGGCGACATGAGGCAGCAGCGGACGACGTGTCGCAGCGACACTACTGGTTTCTATGTATTTCTATGAAATGCGTCGCTAGCTTCGTGTCGCTAACTAGGGAGGGAATTTCATAGAAATACATAGAAACCAGTAGTGTCGCTGTGACACGTCGTCCGCTGCCAACTCGTACCTTAAAACGGAATCGTTATGGAATCATTCTGGAAGACTTCGTGGTAAGGCCCCTGATATAAAATCAAAAATCATAGTTACCCATGCTGTTAGTCATAGTAAAAAAATTATACTAACTACCTGCTCGACCGGGGATGGAAACAAATACCCGGGTAGCTCTTTCAAGAACCATTCGTGTTTCTTCACATCGTCGATGGTGGACCTCTTCATAGGATCCACCTGCAGCATACAGCAGAGGAGGCTGACCACATTCTTGTTCAGGTACTCGGGGATGGGGAATATTCCAGATTTAATCTTCCGGAACAGGGTAGGTACATGCTCGTCGTCAAAAGGCAGAGTGCCGCACAGTAGAGCGTACAGAATGACGCCGCATGACCAGACATCTACTTCCGGACCAGCATATAGTTTTCCTGATATTACCTGTACAGAAAGTTGACTATTTAATTTTATTACTTACATCATTCTAATTTATAAACGCGAAAGTTTGTAAAGATGTATGGATGTATGTTTGTTACTCTTTCACGCTATAACGGCTGAACGGATCTGGATGAAACTTGGCACAGATAATAGATTGGGTACCAATAAATACGAGCAAAGGTCGGTGCTTTGCTCGAGTTTATTGGGGTAAACGACGTTTTTTAAAAATTAAACCTAGCTAGATCGATTTATCGCCCCCAAAACCCCCTGCATACCAAATTTCATGAAAATCGCTGGAGCCGTTTCTGAGATTCAGATTATATATATATATATATATATATATATATATACAACCTCAGTGGCGCAGCGGGCGAGAGTCCGCCTGCGACGCAAGAGGTTGCGGGTTCGATTCCAGCCGCGGAACAAATTTGTGTACGATCTGCAGAAATTGGTTCCGTTGGTCTGGGTGTTTTCTATGTATAATAAAAAATATCTATCTATGTATATAATGTATTAAATATATCAGTTATCTAGTACCCATAACACAAGCTTTGAGTAGCTTACTTTGGGGCTAGATGATGCTGTGTGGATTGTCCAGCATTATTTATTATTATTATTTATTTATTATATATATATATAAGAATTGCTCGTTTAAAGGTATAAGATTATAATCTGGAATAGCACATAGGCTACATTTTATGGCGGAAAAATGTATATGGGTATTTGTTTTTATTTTGTGAAGCCGTGAGAATGAAACTTGATAAATAAAAGCAAAAATGAAAGCCGGAAGCTAGTATAGTGTGATGATCGAAATTGTTCCTCTTCACAGTATCTATGGTACTAATTATTATTAGTACCTGGGTGACCAAGCATTGCTCGGTTTTTTTTGTAAACAATGTTTTCTAAAAATGAAATCTAGCTAGATTGATTTATCGCCCCTGAAACTCATTGCATACAAAATTTCATTAAAACTGTTGGAGCCGTTTCCGAGATTCAGAATATATAGATACAAGAATTGCTCGTTTAAAGGTATAAGATGAGTAGTTGTACAAAACACTTTTTCTTCCTCAATTCATAAATTACCTCAGGAGCAGCATAATTAGGTGATCCACAAGAAGTCCTCAAAAACTCTCCGTCCATCATCATATTGGACAATCCAAAATCTGCTATTTTAACATGCATATTGTGATCTAGGAGCAAGTTCTCTGGCTTCAGGTCTCTGTGCACAATCATGTGTCTATGGCAATAGTCGACTCCGGAGATGATTTGTTGGAAGAACCTCCTAGCTTCATGCTCTTGAAGCTTGCCTCGTTTAACTATGTAGTCGAATAGCTCACCGCCCGATACATACTCCATTATCATGAAAATGTCAGTTGATGTTGAAATCACCTAGAAATTAAGAAGACATACACAAACTCAAAAGAAAAAATGTAAATGAAAGTATTATGAATTTCTTCTATAATGTAAAAAGCTAGTTTTGTAAGTAGCTACTTCAAATTATTTATAATTAGGTTTTCATTACAAACAAGTATGAATTTAAAGAAATATCTTGATCCTAATTTATATATTAGCTGTACCTTGAAACCTAGAGGGTATGGAAATAAAAAAAAAACATATGATCATAACTGTAATCCCCAGGCCCGGTAGATATCCTCCTCAGATCTTTTTGAGGATATCTAAAGAAGGTAGTCAGAGGCACATCCAAACATGACATTTGGTACATGCCCACATTTTGCACAGTAGTTAGTATTCTGTACGTGACAGGTTGCAAGCCCATCGCCGCTATGAATTTTATATAATAAACAAAAGTGAATGAAGCAAAAGAAAATGTCAGGATCATAGCAAGTGGAGATCCATGGTCTCTGCCTACTCCGTCGGGAAACAGGCGTGATTTTAAGTATGTATGTACAAAAGTAGCAAATCTACATTGTATTTTGTTTATCAAGTTTCAGCAAGTACAGTATAAGGAAGGTCATCAAATACCTGATACAGTTTGATGATGTGCGGGTGCCTGAACAACTTGAGGTTCTGAATCTCACGCCTGATCTTCCCCACGACATCGAGGGACTTGATCTTCTGCCTGTTGAGGATCTTCACTGCGACCTTGTGTTTAGTCAGTTGATGTTCCCCAATCTTTACTTTGCCGAATGTGCCAACACCGAGTGTTGCACCCAGGGTGTAGTGCCCGATCTTCACTATAGGCTGGTTACCGCTGGTGATAACCGTTGCGACTGCTTTCTCACTCATTTTTATCAGCAAAAAGTAACTATGGTACAGGAATAACACACATGGGCTGACGTACTGCAATGAAACTGGCGGAAATAAAAATAAGGAACTTAGATGACCATTCACTGAGAGAGGAATTTACATGGCGGATTTCTAGCGTTTCTTCGCAGTATGTATTTATTTATTATTAGTTGAAGAGGGATTCTTTCACTGTTTATTTCATGAGAAAAACAAACCACAGATCCAAATATGAGAAGTGAACCATTAAACTTATGTCATCTAGTGTCACCTATCACCTGTCGTGTCGGACGGAGAGCAATACAATCAGTGAATGAGTGGTAATTTAATTTTTTTAATTGTTCTCTAAGAGACAGATGCCATAATTGAAGAAGAAGAAGAGTGGTAATTTTTTTTTATTGTATCCAGAGGATTTTTTTTTACTCTGAGGATTTTAATTACCTCAGTCTTTACGAGGTATTTAGTGAGGTATTTACGCATCCGACTTAATAATACTTAATAACTTTATCTTATCACAATGTCCCAAAAGGTCCCAAATTAAAAGTTAGGTGCTCTATGGACGTAAACTACAGATTATAATGACTTAAACTCTCGTCACAGATTGAATATATTTGTATATAAAATTTATATACTAAGTACCTATTTTAATAGGTGCACGAAATATTTTATTTGTATTCCTTTTCTATAAATCTTGTATGCTACTGATTAGAAAGTAATTAGTACAAAATCGCGGAAGTCGGTACAAACTACATACATTAATTATGTACATTGTGGCTGAGAATGTGGCAGACTAAATTTTTGTGGGGACCGCTTCATGGTTTCTTTTGTTTTTCGCATAAAAAGTCTGTGGGTTGTCTGAACTAGAAAAATCACGGAGGGACCCTCCAAGCCATTCCCCGCTAGCTGATGATCGCTCGCTCGCTACCTCCCTCGCCCCGCTACCCGATTCTCGGTCCGCCCGCCCGCTACGCCCTGCGATTTTTTGTCGAGAGCACTGCGGAAAATTTAATTATTTTCGAGTTTTTAATGTATTTTTCTTTCGATTTTTATCGAATACTGTGTGTACATAATGGATACATGTGGAATTTGTCAAAAACCTGCCGATGTAAGTAAATTTTATGAGTTTTATAGCCCTCCTTTCATATTGCTCAGGTCATTATTTTTTGTTTTCTTTACGAGATTGTTATAAAAATAACGCATCTACAAATATTTGAGGCTAAGATTGCTGTAACATTTAACTTCGTCTCAAGTTTTCTTTGTTGCATCATCGGAATTGCACCGCAACGTCGAGAATTATTGATAAAAAACATTCAAAACCTGCCCGCGTATTTTTTTTACTCCTTGTCGGTCGGTCGCTTGGCTTGTTTTTTTTACGTCTGGCTCAGCGCTCTGTAAAAAAAGCTGAATTCCTTTTTTTATTTGGATCGTGAACCTTGGCAAACTCTGCAGGCATTTTGTAGCCTACAATAAACCGTCTATGAATTTATACATTCTTTTTTTTAAGTTGGCGGTTTTAGTTATGCACTTACATTTTATAATAACAACACAAATGATTGCTTCTTAAGTTATATCTGCTACTTTAAACTCAAGGGAAATTTAGTTAATACTTAAACATCAATATAATGAACAATAATTATTTATTTTATTGCCTAGAATGATTTTAACAAATTCCTATGAGTATTAATAATTTAAGCTGATTTGTCTCTTTATGTTCTCAGCAATTGTTTGAAACAATAAAAGAAGGGGTGCACGCTTGCTTCAAATGCCAGCCACTCGTTCCAGAAATCACCATAGATGACAACGCTTCTGATAATGCGCAAGAGCAGGTATATTTATAAAACTTTTGAATAATACTTAAAAATTAAAGATTTACATGTCGGTTACTTAAGGCTCCTACTTGTGCTTTTGAAAAAAAATACAATGAATCTATTTAATTGTACAGTCCATTTGTTTGTTATTTAAAAAAAAATCCAATATACATCTCTTGTAACTCACAAGTTCTAACTTGACAATAAAAATTCAATAATGTAATTTTATATTTTCAAATTCCCATTCACTCATGACAACCAAATAGTTGGCAGTTTTTTTCGCCAGAGGCAAGCTCTGCAGGCATTATCCCAGCTAAACCAAGTGCAATCAGTTCACACAGGGCCCATATCCTATTTTTGATAATAGGCATTTGACTGGCCCTATAAAACTGTGACGATTGCAGGAGAGCGCTGACTCGACTTATTATTGTGTCATATGCCACAAGACATTCCAGAAAAACCAGCAGTTGCAGAACCATATCAGGAACCACCGGGCTGAGAGGCGCTTCGTTTGCACATACTGCAGTAAAGGTAATATTTAGTAAATAAATAAATAATGCTGGACAATCCACACAGCATCATCTAGCCCCAAAGAAGCTACTCAAAGCTTGTGTTATGGGTACTAGATAACTGATATATTTAATACATTATAATATACATGGATAGATATTTTTTATTATACATAAAAAACACCCAGACCAACGGAACAAATTTCTGCAGATCGTACACAAATTTGTTCCGAGGCGGGAATCGAACCCGCAACCTCTTGCGTCGCAGGCGGACTCTCGCCCGCTGCGCCACTGAGGTCGTATTGTTTAGATAATACATAATTGCAAAAGCCTGATTTTGGAGGTGCAGCTTGAAACAGGTGTAAATACTTCTCTATATTATCTGAAGTGTTTAACAGGTCCTTGGGGAGAATTATGAATATGATGAACTTTAAAGTTTATGTTAATCATAACACTACCTAAGTATGTCCATAAATCGGCAATAGCATCACAAATCAAATTATGCCAGTGTGCCATTAATGACAACATTTGGAGTTGATATTGAAAATTTGTCCCATTTTGGAAAAAAAATTGTATTTAGTAATAATATAAACAACATTAGTAGACATTACTCTTATAGGAATTAACAATTTTATTCACTTAAATATGAGAACTTTATATACGAAATACTTAGGTATATAAAAATAAGAATAAAATTATTATGATCACGACTGTAATCCCCGGGCTCGGTAGATATCTCCTCAGATCTTTGAGGATATCTAAAGGGGGTAGTCAGAGGCAAGTCCAAACATGATATTTGGTACATGCCCACATTTTGCACAGTAGTTAGTATTCCGTACGTGACAGGTTGCAAGCCCATCGCCGCTCATAAGAATACTAAATTGTACTTAGGTAATATACCACACATATAATAATATGAAACACCATAATATATCATTATGTTCTTCTGGTTGGCAAAGCAGGTAGAGAAGAGAGTTACTCATGATAATGAAGTAGGTAGAGTATATTATAATCACATAATTAATGATTTATTAATAACTTGGGTACCATCTTTTCAGCGTTTTCTCAATCGAACAATCTGCGCGCGCATCTCCGCATCCACACCAACGAAAGGCCCTTCAAGTGTAACGAATGCGGGAAAGCATTTACTCAGGTGAGTTACTTTATTAGATACTAGCTTCCGCCCGCAGCTTCGCCCGCGTGGTACCTTAAAAAACAAAAACAAACCTATCCCGGGGGAACCGTACATTTTTCCAGGATAAAAAGTAGCCTATGTGCTATTCCAGATTATAATCTATATCTGTGCCAAATTTAATCCAGATCTGTTCAGTCGTTTCAGCGTGAAAGAGTAACAAACATACATCCAGACATCCATACATTTTTTAAAACTTTCGCGTTTATAATAGTAGTAGGATTTTTTTATAATCTAACCTGCTTGCTTGTGAAAAATTCTCTTATTAATGTACAATCCGTGTGACTTAATTGCGAACTTCACGCTATGACGTCATAGTACTATTTGCAAAAAAAGTTTATTTCTTAAAAGTTTCGAATTACAGCGAAGTCCGCAGTTAAGTCGTAAGGGTTGTAAGTATTAATCATGCAATTAGCTCTGGCATTACGCACATAAATCTAAAGAAAATATCTATTTGCACAACCAGTTTTGAACCCACAACATAGCATAGAAAGAGTGCTACTAGTGCTCTCATTTATTATCAGAGTAAAAGAAAGAAAAATTTATGTGATACTAATCGTCAAACGATGTTTTAAAATAGTGACATATCATCATCTTCCTGCCCTTTTCCCACGTTATGTGTGGTCGTGATCTTCCATTTCTCTCTATCATTCGTCATCTCAGTACTCACTCCTTCCTTACCCATGTCATCTTTCACACAGTCTGTGTCTACTACCCTTGTATCCATCCACATTCATACCTAACACTCTCCTCACATGACATTAAATAGTGATATGTGCAGGTAACAAATCTAAACAACCACGTGCGCCTGCACACGGGCGAGCGTCCGTTCGTGTGCGAGGAGCCGGGCTGCGACAAGGCGTTCGCGCAGGTCACCAACCTGAACCAGCACCGCAAGCGGCACCTCAGCGGCGCCGCCGACCACACGTACGACTGCAGCGTGTGCGGGGAGCAGTTCGCGCAGCGCAACCACATGACCAACCACCGGTACGTGACTGACCATAGCAGTGCCGGATTTATATTTTTTATGAGTGTAGGCCACTTTATTTCTGCCGCCCCATGTACATACCTTTCTATAATAATAATTTCCATTTGTAGTAAAGGGGCCTTACTACAAATGGAAAAGTATTATTTAAATAAACGAATGAAATCAAGTGACAGTCCTCTGAAATCTGCCGCCCCTAGGACGCTGCCGCCCCTAGGCCGCGGCCTATACGGCCTATTTATAAATCCAGGACTGGATCATAGCGGCGAGCGCAGCAAGCCTAACCACTATAGAGCATGATCTGCCAACAACTCCGTCACCAGGGTTGGCTACCACACACACAGTTGTACATAACTAACATTGAAACAACAAAATTGATTGATGATAGTTTACACTTTAAACAATTAAATAAATAAATAATGCTGGACAATCCACACAGCATCATCTAGCCCCAAAGTAAGCTACTCAAAGCTTGTGTTATGGGTACTAGATAACTGATATATTTAATACATTATATACATAGATAGATATTTTTTATTATACATAGACAACACCCAGACAACCGGAACAAATTTCTGCAGATCATACACAAATTTGTTCCGCGGCGGGAATCGAACCCGCAACCTCTTGCGTCACAAGCGGACTCTCGCTCGCTGCGCTATTTATGTATTTATGTTATAAATTACAATTTTTACAATAATGTTAACTTATTTTCCAAGTATTTATACCCAAGTTTTCGCCTTTCTTCGTCGGCGAATATTCCAGACTGTAATCTTATTAGTGTTCGTATTGCAGGCGCACGGTGCACGGGGACATGAAGAGTCCGATGCGCACCGCCATCCGGCGGTCGTGCGCTATATGCGACCTCACCTTCCCCAACGAGCGCCTGCTGCAGTCGCACGCCGCGCAGCACGCGCCCGGCGAGATCGAGATAGTCGATACCGAGAGTGAGTTCATACATACATACATGAAGAGTCACGATAAGAGTCGAGATAAGTGTATCGCCACCTACCGGACAGATGTTGTAACTGATGTTGTTTCCAGAGAGCGAGTACGCGTGCGTGTTCAGCACGTGCGGCATGCGGTTCGCGACGCCCAAGGAGCACACGGAGCACCTGCTGCGCGCGCACCAGCTGCGCGTGCTGGCCACCGGCGCCGCGCCGCCCGACCCGCCGCGCCGCGGCCGCCCGCGCAAGGCGCCCCTCCAGGTGCGTGTGCCGACATCATTTTTTTTGAAATTTTTTTAGCTGCATAGGGAACTAAGTAACATTAGAGCCAAATGCAATTACTACTTTTAAAAACCTCGCATCCCTTAGAACTTTATGCATCAATGTAACTTTTAAATTGTCCATCTAATGTTCGCGTTAAATACACAGATCGATGCGTCTACGAATATCATCCAAGAATCTGCAATTAAAAAAAAACTAAAAATTTAACTTTGACCCTAATGCTTCTCACCTACAGATATATTCACGGCGGCTGAAAGTAACCGAGATACAACCGTTCGGCAGTGTTTTTAAAGTCGTTTAGTCGTTTAGCGTTATGGCGCATTTACATTAGGTCGGTCACCGAAGGCGGCGGCCGCATTCGGTTTAACTGAAACGCTTACCTAAATTGAGTTGTAAGGCCAAACCGAATACGGCCAAACGAATACCTATTTATATAAGTCGGTGACCGAATACGGCCTGCAGCCGAATACGGTCTAACCGACTAATGTAAGTGCGCCATTAGTCGATGTAAAAAATTCGGTTGTCTGTAAAGTCGGTTTACTGACGATAGTTGAACGTGACAACGTCATAAGAATGGAACGCCCCAGAGCGAGGTAACGCCGCATGACGTCATGTTTTTTCGTGCGTGCAGCCGGCTTCATCGAATTATAAGACGTTGTCACGTTAAAAACTGTCTATAGAAAGTTATTATTAGTATTAAACGAGTATTTTACACGCTGTCGTGGTAGACTGTCACAGCAACACGACAGCGTGTAAACCTGTCGAAAAGTCGGGAAAATAAATAGGTGATTAGAACGCGATAAATACCCGTTTAATACTAATAATAATGTGTTCAGATCGCGTAAGTTTAAAACTATAGAAAGTTGTTCACCTATTCGTTATTGTCTCGCTCCTCCCGTTCAATATATACCTTCCCGATATGAGGTAACCCACACCGGCAACTCTCGACAGAGCCCGCATGCGTCGCGAGTCTAGTTTAAATGTCCTTACTTTACGTTAAAATGTGCTAAGTTATAAACTAACACCTTGCACGCTAGAAAACCTTTGCTTCTGTAACACTAACGCAGGGTGGCTCGCTTCGCTCTCAGTTCACAACTCTTACTTCGTAGTAAATTAGAGATGCTCATCCCTTTACCGTCACTCTGGACCAACGATCCCGGTAGATCTAATATTACAAGATTATCTCGTTTATTATCAAGAAAATCGCGTTAAAAATTTTGAAAAACTGATATCAGAACACACATTTTCCGACTTGCTAAGTCGGAAAATATTTTTTGGCAAAATTTTTAATGTTTTGCAATCTATACTTAATATTATAAAGAGAAAATTTTTTCACCATTAGAATGCTACCTTATTCCTGAGTAACATAGGCTATATTTTATATAAAAAATTAGAATATTTTGCTACCCGTGTGAAGCCGGGGCGTGTTGCTAGTCCATAATAAACATCACCTCTGGTTATATCCAACCTCACTGAGAATGCGCCCAGCACCCCGTTCTGATAGACTAGAAAGCAGTAGATGAGACGGAGCGCTTGCAAGCTCTGCCGGAGGATTCGGCCGTCGCCCCTCGCCTCTCATACAACCGTCGTTCCAATCAGGAGGAGGACAGCGAGTCGGCCCCCTCGCCCCGCTCAGTGTCCTCGCTCGCGGGCTCGCTGGCAGGCTCCACCCATAGGACGTCGCGCTCTTCGCCTATAGAAGTGTCTAACTCGAGCGAAGACGACGCCGTCGATGAGGAAGCAATACTGGGCTGTTGAAGGCTTGCGAGTGCGGTCGCTACCGCGCAATGCGCTAGCGACCGCAGACGCTTTTTTAACCGCTACAGAACCCTCATCACATAAAGTTACTCCTCCGAAGTTATTTTAATCAGGTGTGTAGGCTGCGCGTGTGAAATTGAATGCATGGTTAAAATTTGGAATGTTAGTTTAGGCCTGTTTCCTGCTTGTACCGCCGCCTCTACGAGATACGGAAACTGCAGTTTTATGAAGTAGGTACAGTTGGCCCAACGAGTCGAGGCATTCGTGAAGTTAGCCGCAGGCGCTGCGCAGTATCGTTTTTCGAAAGTAATCGGAGGTATGGAGAGGGGCGGTGGGACTGGACATGCGTAAAGTCGCACCTGTGGCTAACTTCACGAATGCCTAGATCCGTTGGAAGAACTGTACTTCTTACTGTGTCACTATTTCTTTCGACCCAGTGAAATTTTCACGTAACATGTATATTACTTTTGCTTTATAACAAATAATTAAATTAAATTAAAAAGTAACTTCATACTATTGAATCTTGTACGATAATAGAGAACCCTTCATGAGCGAATCCGACTCGCACTTGGCCGGCTTTTCCTAAAAATAAATGGGGTTTAAGTATTTGTTTTTTTCACGTAACTTCATAGAGTTGCAGTGACCAATATTGTCTGTCATTTATTAAAACTTAAGCTTGCACACTGTAGGGTTTATTTGACTCAGCATCAAATACATTAGATAGTTTGATACATAGACTGTAATGTTTGTAAATTATGAAATGATTAAAAGGTTAAGTTGTATTTTTTGTCTTGTTCCAGGCTACCATAAAAGACCCGTTAGAAATCAAAGAAAGTGACTATCCAGAGGTATGTTGAGTTTATGTAAACATAGTACATAATGCTTATATTATTCTTTACATTATCCATTATTTTTACTCAATGAGTTTTGATCAAATGAGCTGTTTCACGCTGAGTTTAGAATCGTTTCGCAGTATCTACGCGAACGCAGTACGTTCTATTATTACTCTAGTGTCTGGATAGTAAGTAAAAAATCCTTGTCCCTGCCTACCCCTCCGGACACAGGCGCGAATACAGGTGTGAGTGTAAGTCTCTGTAACTATTTCTTTTTGGTTGCAGGTAAAGATCCTGAAACAATCGCAATACTTCCCCAAACTGAAAGTTCAAAGTTTGTTCCAGTGAGGAGAGTTACGTACGCAATAACTAAGTGATTAAAACTACTTTAAGATAGTATAATATTATAATAAAAATAGTTTAAAAAAATATATTTTGAATCTTGACTTAGGGCCAATTATATAGTGTAAGTTTGTGTACTTAGATATGCAACCCCCTTGCTAGTTAACTTTGTATAGCGGAAATGGACTTACCATTTCCTTACTTAAAGTTTTTTAGTAAAGGGGTAAGTAAGTAAATGCTTATTCGTTTTACAACAGGACACGCAGACTAACCACATATTATACAGTAATCCAACACCGTACCTACTAAATCCAGTGTAATCTGAGTAAACTAGGATCTTTAATCTACTCAAGTTGATATATTACCGTTATTTTAAAAACTTTTTTAACCATGATTTTAGAGCTCGTCTTTCAAGCTGATAGCATGAAGATAGAGCAATAAAAGATTGTTTGATAAGTTATTTCACGAAGGGTACATTTAAAATTAACTAATATTTTATGAGATACCCAAAACTGTTGCGAACAATGACGAAACTGTTGAGTAGAATAGTTGTTGCCAAAGTCTTTTGCTCCGTTTTGTTGTGAAATGAATAACCTTTGGCTTTGTATAATAAATAATATCGCCTGGTGCTTTGAAGTGTGGCATACGTGCGGGGATGAGTAATAAAATTATGAAAATGTACCTTTAAGAATCATTGATCGATTTCGTTCTGTGAATAGAATCATTGATCAATCTTTGTGAATATCTACTTGATGATTCTCTATGAGTAGATAGTGGCGCCTAGCACACAAACGCATTTGTATCTGTCTCGCTCACTCTGATGCAGTTTATGAAGTTGCGTCCTTGTTTAGTTTGCAAGGTGAATGTGTTTGTGTGCTAAAGGTGTGATCTACTATTGATGAGGGCCTTTCTCACTCAGTGATGGCTTCACTCGAAAAGAAATATCATATAAGTTGGTTGGATTCATACTGTATAGACAGTGCTAAATTATGCAATAAAACGTTTGAAAACTCATCAAATAAAAGAGTGAAAGACCCTTATTAACTTTAGAGGTCGTGAATGTAAAAAATGCTAGCTGGATTAGTAAATGTATAATTTGATTATTATACATTATGTAAATATTTTGTATTTAATAATTTGTAGATACAAATTGGGCAAGTGATCCATTATTATAATATAGGAGGTCGTTATTGTGTAAGTATTAGAAAATTGATCTCCTGGAAATCGGTAAATTGAAATTGTGAGAAATTATATTATTGAGTATAAGCTTCAGATTAGAAGAATATATTATTTAGTACAATCTGTCATGTTTAAATAAATATTTCTCATGTTACAGCACAAATTGTATAAAAATAACATAGACTTATGTAGTTAAGTAAACATATGTAGGTAAATAACCAAGTTCTAACTTAGGTATAAGCCAGTAAATACATAACTTTAATTTCATCTTTTAACCGACTTAAAAAAAATGAGGTTCTCAAGTCGTCGGAATCTTTTTTATGTTTGTTACCTCAACCCCCTCATGAACGGATTTGAAAAAAAAAGTGTGAAAGAGATAATGTTCTTTCCGATTTGTCCCATACAAATTTTATCAAAATCAGTTGGTAGTGGATATACTCTCCGATTGGTTTATAAACTCCATCAAAATCAATTTAGTAGTTTTTTTTAATAGTAAGTACAATATTCAATTCGGTTTTCTTGTAGGTTTTTAAACCGTAGCACATTATTTTAATTGTTTTAAAAGTTGTACAAAAACTTCTGTAGCCAGTTCACCAGCTGAAACTTAATGTGTTTGAATGGTGTTGGTTTGATTCCCGCTGACGAAAACCTAATGTTTTATTTTGGATTATTAATGAACATCCACGAAAGAAGTCTCCACGAGGCGTACAAAGTCTTTTTGCCACATTAGTTCTTTCACCATCGGCCACTGTCTCTGACAAAACAGGGTGAGCAAGAAGGAACCAGTGACACGGCAAAAATATAATTTTAACATAGGTTAAGGTGCAAATGTTCCTATGAATGAAATTAAAACAGTTTGGCTATAATATGGATCACGTTTGTATTAATAGACTTTAGCCTGAAATAATTATTAGTTAAGTTTTAAGATTATGTGAAACGATTTTCTATTACCTACGTATCTAATGATAATATATTACGCTGTAAATTTCCTCTTGTTTTTATTTACACCACACTCGTATTGGTTTAATTTAAATACGGAAATAATCAATACGCAGATTTCGGTTCGGGTTTTTTAATTTGGTTTCCTTGTCACGTAGAAGGTGGCTTGTATTCTATCTTAATCTAAGGTGGTGATCTAACGTGCCGATCGAGGTGATTTATATACCTGATGAGACCGGTTATTTCCTTATTTTCCAATAACTTGAAAATAAATATTTTATAGGTAAGTGTAAAATCGTAATAAATCCTGCTCTAAGTTTTAACGTAAGGTGCAAAGTTGAGCGAGTTGAGATAAGTGCATTATTTTCAGATTTGCTTATCTTTTACGCATTAAGAATATTCCAGTTTGTTTATTATACGCGACCTATTCGTCAATAGTATAAAGCATCTATAGGTTTCGTGTGGGAAATCATTTTTAAATTAAAACGTGATTTCTTCAACTTGTGGTGTCTAAAAGTGACTCTGAAACGAATTAAACAGGTAGGTAAGTTAAGTAAGTGGTTAACTAGACTTACTTATTTCGTTAATGGCGATGTTGCTAGCTTGCGTAGGTTTAGGTACCTACTTATCTACATTTTGTAGGAACTGGTTTATCTACTTAAGTAGTCCTTATTGTGTGACATGTCCACCAATATTTATGAATATTATTATTATGGTGTTCCGATTTTCACCAGCTCGGCTCAGTAGAGCCGGATATTAAAAGATACGCTTTTATCAGGTGTATCCGGGCATCACCAGTAGGTACTTAGGTACATCTGTAGTTACCAAGCATCATCAACGGGACAATAAACTCTTCTTCTTCTTCTTCAATTATGGCATCTGTCTCTTAGAGAACAATTTTGCCAGTGTCAAGTGTATTTATTTATAAGTATTGTCAACGTCACAGAGTCATAGTCAAGTAGTCAAGTCAATTTTAAACAAAAGATGGCTGTTTTGTTGAAAATTTTCGGGATTTCCTCCGATGCAATTTCAAGAGAACTATTCACTCTAATTCACATACTTTACACTCGCGTCAAGAACCCGGGCTTTATTGGCAAAATAACCACCAAAATTACGCAATAAAACTCAAAATAACACGAGAAAACATATAAAAACCAGAGCGACGTAGTTGTCAGGCAAATACACCGCAGAAAATCCGACAATAAACTCGAACGGCTCGCTTCTACAATCTTAGTGAGAGCGCGCACGAGTGACTTGTCGCCGTGACTGTTTCGTCACTATTATCAAGTCCGTGGTTATGTATGGAGATGCGCGTACGTTACGACGTGACACTGGGGTGGCATCTCCGTACATAATCTAGAGTGACGAAACAGTTGCGGCGACAAAAGTAACCCGTGCGCGCACCCGCTTACGTACCTTAACTATTCACATTTTCGTCATTATTCCAATTATTTTTATCAGTCAACATCGAAAAATGACGGATTTAGTGCGAAGTGGCATCGGAATTGTCGCAGACTTCCTGATAGAGGAGCTAAGACGGGAAAGAGATAAGGCATCTCGCAAAAAAAAATATTTAAAAAAAAACAAAAAAATTGTACCTTCAACCGTACGTTCCAGAGAACCTCTTCTGATTCGTACAGTTCAACAAATCTACTTGTTTCACGCTCAGACCATTTTTTTTTCGCACGAGACTCTTGGTTGTTGTTATTAGCCGCCATTTTGTTTTCCAACTCGTATACGAGCTAGCTCGGATGAGTAGAACACAGTCCGAGTCTATTTAGATCGGACGCCGTCGTCCGAGTCGGCTCGGATTAGAGGTTGCTACAATCCGAGTTGCATCCGAGTAGGTATCCGAGTTCACTCAGTCCGAGCTGGCTCTGATCGTGTCAACGCGGCTTAAGCCATTCGATCGCTTTGTTATAGTTTCTTGACTGAAAACTTTTTGATGAAACTCGGCATGTCAAAATTGATGGCTAAAATGCATTTATGGCGCGTAAAGCTTTAGCAAAGACGTATGGATTTTCGCGGATTAAAGTGCTAACTACCTTGCAAATCTTCTCTAGATGCGGTTGCAGGTAACTTTATCCATAAACGCGTTACTAACGGGTTCTCGCGACAGAGAACTTAAAGGAGACCTTACAGAAACGAATTTGAAGAGTGGATAAATGTTTCGTTTTCACGCAGCATGGAGCGATGGCGCGGCAAGACGGCGGTGGTGACTGGCGCCGGATCCGGCATCGGAGCCGCCGTAGCTATAGCACTGACCGACGCAGGCCTTCGCGTTGTAGCGCTTGAAAAATCTACTGATAGAGTCAATGTAAGTTAGGGTCGGAGACAAACTGCATTCCCATTTCATTTGGGCCATGTTTTAGAATTTCAAATACATATAGGTACAGTTCATCCAACGGATCTAGGCATTCGTGAAGTTAGCCGCAGGCGCTGCGCAGTATCGCTTTTGGAGAGGGGCGGTGGGACTGTACATGCGCAAACTTGCACGTGGCTAACTTCACGAATGCCTAGATCTGTTGGATAAACTGTAGGTACTTACCTTTTTTATAAAACCGAGTCGTCAACAGTCGGTTGCTTCTTTCCATTCAAATCATAGCCACTTTACTTTAGGTACATATCTAGGTAGGTAGGTACTTACTTTCGGTAACTAACCTACCTAGTTTAGGTACTCCAAAGTTCATTATAGAGTGATTTCATAGGCACAGCTCTTGAGCTATCATTCAGGACGCGCCCCTCATAAAATAGTCAAACTCTGCTTAGTGTATTTCCGCCTTATACACCTAACCAGGAGTTGAAATCAAAGTGCTGTGTGATTCCGCGCCAATGCGACATTTCCAAGTCGGACGAGATCGCCGCAGCATTCAGCTGGGTGGAGGAGCAGTACGACGGAGTGCACATCTTGGTGAACAATGCCGGTGTGCTCTACCAGGGACAAATAACAGGTGAAAGTTCACTAAATATGTAGATGATTGGCGGAGTTTTGTCGAGACTAATACATTGACCAGCTACATGGAGCGATGACTGTACAATGGCAGGAAAAAAAAATACAAGAATGGTCGAAGATTGAGGTCAGTGGCGCACCTTAGGAGAGATCCGTCCATCAGTGGACTAACTGCGATAGGTTGATGATGTCCAGACCTTTATACATGTACCAGATCATAAATCATGTAAGCAATTGTGCAGATGGAATCAATCCAGCGTCTCTCGCGTTTTCGCCTGCCTTTCCTTTATACCTACTAGCACACAACTAAACCTACCTACTGTGATCTAGGTACAAAGTAGGTTCTACGCCCATAGCTGTTAGAAGGTATGTAGCTGTTCTCTTAACTTAACCTGTGTAAAATCCCAATAAGATTTTACGAGTTAAATACCTACTTTAGTAATTTTTCAGACGTAGGCATGCACACTCTCGCCGAAGAACAAATAGTGGCGAGCATAGACACGAATATAAAAGGCACTGTCCTCTGCACCCGACGCGCCATAGCCTCTATGAAGAAGAATAACTTCGATGGGCACGTTGTAAATATCAATAGGTGAGCAAAAGTTAACTAAAGATATATAAAAACATCGTGATTAGATTTTAGAACAACACGACTAACGATGCGACAATGCTAGGTAGGTAGGTACTTTAGGTAGGTACCGATAGAAGAAATTATATTCTGCCAAAACTGAAGTCTGGGTTCTTCATTCAGAATTTACTTTCGAGACCAACATAGCGAAGTTTGACGTAGGAACCTAACTCTAGCTGATTCTTGCTTCAGGATGAAATTTCCAACATTAATTTTCGGGCCCGAAATTTAATGTTTTCTGAACTGAACTTCTATTTTCTGATTAAGCACTAAGTACTTAGGTACCTTCGATAAAATCGTGTAGGTAAGAGCCGAATGAGTGACTGTAAGTTGTTTTATCTATTTGTATTGCCTGTGTTCGCAGTCTGGCCGGCCACTACATTCCGTTCTCGCCGTCTATGAACGTGTATGCGAGCACTAAGCACGCCATCACGGCGTTCACAGGCTCCTTGTCCAACGAGCTGGCGCACTTTAACAGCAAAATCAAAACTACGGTAAGCTTTATCTTCTCTCAACCATTTTTATGAGTAGGTACCTAAGTAAGAACAAGTAGATGTCTACAAAATGTATAAAATCTATAAATCTACTTCTACACCAGTTCTACACACATAAATGTTAGATAAGGGTGTTTTACCTGTACCTACGCAAGCATATCGTAGCAGATCGTTTACCTTTTGCGTTCGCAATTCGCATGCTTCTTTGCATGACGATAAGTTTTTCCAAGCTGATGCCAGTGACTTTTGTCTTCATGTGGATAAGTTTTTTCGAATATGCGCGAACAGACAAATAAACAGACACAGAAAATAATTCTAAAAATCGCAACGGTTTTATGTAGGACGTATGTGTGAAAGATTTGTTTGTTTGAATTGAATAGGCTCCGAAACTGGACCAATTTGAAAAATTATTTCACCAATGTTTATAATGAACTTTCAGCATAAACTTAGGCTATATTTTATGTAGGTACCTCGCGGGCGAAGCCGCGGGCGAAAGCTAGTAAAGAATATAGGTGTGTTTTTGCAGAGCATATCTCCCGGGTACACGATGACCAGAATGGCCAAGGCGGAGGACGAGGATTGGCCGATGCTGCAGCCCTCGGACGTTGCCAACGCGGTGCTGTACGCGCTGTCCACCCCGCCAAATGTTAACGTAAGTCTTTCACATTGTTATTAAAGGTACGAGTAGGCAGCGGGCGACGTGAGGCAGCGTCGGATGACGTGTCGCGGCGACACTACTGGTTTCTATGTATTTCTATGAAATTCCATCCGTAGTTAGGGACACGAAGCTAACGACGCATTTTATAGAAATTCATAGAACCAGTGTAAATAGTGTCGCCGCGATACGTCGTCCGCCGCCGCCTCATGTCGCCCGCTGCCAACTCGTACCCTAACGGTTAGTTTCTTGTCAGTTCTTCTCGGACTGGAATTGGCACCTAGACTCACCTAGAGTGTAAGACGATTCAAAATGATCCCTGTGATTTTAATGAATGAAGTTGCGGGCTCAGTTCCCTGATTGCGTAGCTTTTTCACCAACAGATATACATTTTCAGCGATAGGTTGTCTGCTGTCTTCCATTATTATTTTGTGACTTATTTACTAGCCATTGCTACTGCTACTTCTACTTTCTACTTAGTAGTAACCAGGCGGACAAACTGAATTAATTGACATGCGCAGTAGGTAATCATTTGGATGGGTGACCGCCATTTATATTTATCTGAGCGCTTTTGTACTTAGGTTTAGTAGGTAGGTACTCGTACTTATAATTGTATTGGCTTTTTTTGTTTACAGATAACAGAGTTAACAGTACAACCTGTGATGGAAAAAAGGCTGTAAATAAATCTATATAAAAAAGAATAAACACTGAAAATAAATTATTTATTGTTTTTGCGTATTTCATTAATACACCAAGCTTCTTAAAACATTTTCAAAATACAGCATCTACTTGTCTCGATCATAGCAACTAAATAACTAGGTAATGTCGAACAATTGTTATTCATTGCATTGACAACATTCATTAACGCGCTTGCGCAGCGAGCGGACTGCAGTTTGTGAGAAAAGAAAGTGAATTTTGCAGTAAGTGCAATACCTACAAAGATCTTAGCTTTGGCATATTATAACGAAGACAGGCATAATTATAACGCTACTTTAATCAGTGTGCCAAGATTTAGCGCTTCAATCTCCTTCGTTCTCTCTTCTCATAACTACAAAGTGTTTTTATTTTTATATTGTACCTAGTAGTAGGTAGGTACTTATGGAGCGTTGGACCGGCAAGGTAGCGGTGGTGACCGGAGCGAGCGCTGGTATCGGCAGCGCTATTTGCGTGGCCCTCGCAAATGCTGGGACACGAGTGGTAGGCCTCGCCCGGAGGCCTAAACTTGTCGATGTGAGTACTTTTTACATGCTTGGGTACCTACTATACGTCTGGTTGGGGCAACTAGGTCTAACTTATAACCAATTCAAATAACCCAAGTATATTTTCATACACTTTTGCCCTTTGGATATATTTAACAATCATCATCATCTTCCTGCCCTTTTCCCACGTTATGTGGGGTCGGCACAACATGTGATCTTCTTCCATTTCCCTCTATCATTTGTCATCTCAGTACTCACTCCTTTCTTACCCATGTCATCTTTCACACAGTCCATCCATCTTTTCTTTGGTCTACCTTGTATCCCTTGTATCCATCCACATTCATATCTAACACTCATATTTAACAATATAATTTTAAAATAGCGCAGTCACTTTATAGGTACTGCGATAGACTTTTGACCTTCGATGTATTTTCTTATTTGTGTTTGTATTTCTCATTCGTGTGCAATTAATTGCTAGTTTATTAGATTTTATTCAATAAAATAAGAGTCATCCTGGGACATTTATATCAATGATATAAGATACAATATGCAATGATCCACGACTCTACGTTAATTGCATAAACTCTACTTACGTAGGTATATCTTTGTTAGTGGTTAGAGTTCCCTGATAGAATAAACCTTATTACGAGTATAAGGCAACATGTACAGTTATTACATAAAGTACCAAGTACTTACCTAGACACAACTGGTTTGCAGGACCTACAGTCAGTTGTTCAAGGTAAAGGCACAATTATCTCTCGAAAATGTGACGTATCGAGCTCTAAAGACGTGGCAGCGACCTTCAAATGGGTAGAAAAAGAAGTCGGGCCTATCCATATCCTGGTCAATAATGCTGGCATATTTTGCGATGGACAAATCACTGGTAAATATAAAAATATCTATGCCCACTTTCACTGTAATCCCTAGGTTCTGTTTTGGTAGAATTATTCGTGCAGTATACTCGTATATCCAAACAAAGTTTGATAGATAAATACTACTGAAATATTTTTCGTTTCCTGCAGGAAACGAAAAATATTTCAGGCATATAGGCATGCCTATTAAGGGCATGCCTATTAAGGAATACCCAGGTACGATTGTCTGAAATGTTTTTTCAGATGTTGGAGACAAAGGATTGAGCGAAGACGATTTGTTGATGACTTTGGACATCAATGTAAAAGGTCCTATAATGTGCACAAAGCTTGCTGTCGACTGCATGAGGCGGCATGGCATTAACGGACACATCATTACTGTAAATAGGTAACGTTTAACTCCTACTCATTTTGACATAGCTCCGATGCTGAATTTTGACATAGTAGAGAAGTGAGATCGAATACGTTTGGTACCTAAGCGTAACTGGCTCTTATATGTTTCCAGTATCGCAGGTCACTACGTACCATTCGCTGCTAACTTCAACGTGTACCCGACCACGAAGCACGCGATCACCGCCTTTCACGCCAGCCTCGCCAACGAGCTGGCGCATTTCAACAGCAAGGTCAAGACTACAGTAAGTTAAACAAAAGCCCCTTTCGCAAGCGAATAGGCTAATAAAAATGATTAAAAGAAGTTAAACAAAGGAGACTATCAGGCACTTGTGGTCCATGAAGGATGCATTAGAATATTTAAAGACGGCCGTAGTGCGTTCAAACCGGTGATACGCTTCCAGCTTGAGGCCGCCATATAGTTAATCAAAGTTTCAATACATCGCGTCCTGCTGCTGAATGCAACAATCGGTACAGCATTCGCAATTTTCAATTTTATGACTGTAAGAATAGAGTTATATTTTGGTCAGTGGCCTTGGTAATTTGTATTGTGAGCCCTGATCACGGGCATGGCCGAGCCGAATCCAATCCGTTAGCTGATGCCAAACTTGCTCAATATGCTCGTGGGTTTGAATCTGATACGAGAGTGCAAAGTGCCTTCAATTACCATTAATTTCTAGCGAAATAATCATTTTTTTAGAGCCTTTCTCCTGGGTTAGTAGCAACCGACTTGGCTGGACCGATCACCGACGGCACACGGCCGGCGTTGGCCCCCAAGGACGTAGCTGACGCTGTGATCTACGTGCTGTCCACACCTGCTCACGTCAATGTGCGTATTTAACATCCTGGCTGGGAGATATTGGATAGGTCTAGGATAATAGAGTTACGACCCAGTTGCGTCCCTTCTGATAAAATCATTCCTCTTATAATGTTGCGTCAGGTCAGAAGCCCAAGGACCCAGGCTTTGCACTTAGAATAAGGTTAAAGAATTTATACTTAGACATTTAGACTCTAAAAACATTCCTTTTTTCAGATTAACGAGTTGACTATCACACCTGTTGCAGAAATAAGGGCATAAACTTAAATTACAATGAAATATTCATCTTTCTCAGAACAATTTATTTTAAAAATTCATTAACTTATTAAGTACTACTACAAAAATAAAATTATTATAAATTAAATAATGGCACATTATCTCTAATACTTAGAATACTTTACTTAAACTTATTTATACATTTACTGACTCAAAATAATTACCAAGGGTACAATAACAAGCTCACAATATTCCCCAGCAGGCTGTTTTGTCAATTAAGTAGAATATTTCAAACTGTCGTTACAATTATTGGTGGCCTAATAGTAACAACAACAGTCTGTTATGCATTGTATGAATCAGTCTTGAGTTTGTGTAGCGAGAAGTGTAGAAATACGATTTGACTAGACAGTGACGGCTCTGGTGAAAGATGCAGACGCCATCCCCAAGATGCTGGTTCCAAACTGGAGGACAGATCGCAGGATGTCCATCTTGAGGGTCCAAAGTGGAGACTGCAGCTGGTCTGATCCACCCTCGGATGAGCCCTACGAAATAACAGGTTTGTAAGATTCATGTGTCCAAGCTATTGGGTTTGATCAGGTGCGGAAAATCGAGAAAAGGTGCTATGATAGACAAATCAATGTAACGCATGCCCATTGTAATATAACGAAGAAAATATAAAAATGCGCCGCGTAAGCTTGGGAGATCCATAATTATGTTTCACAGCTTAATTCTTAGCGATTTACTGATTTACAATTTGTAGTAGCGCCACCTAGCGTCAGCCTTGCACGTAATTTTAGAGTTTTTTTTTTTTTTTTTTAATATATTTCATAATTTATTTTTAATGTTGACAATTTTATTCCAACTCAGTAGGTAGTCAATTGACTTTGTTTACTACTCCGGACATTTCTTCAAACGGTCAACTGTAATACGAGATCATTCTGTGTCTCCGTGCTCAGGCCTTCGCACGTATCCTTAAATAGTGAAAATTCAAGCTACGAGAATGGGAAAGAAGAGGAAGCACGAGAAATCGGAGGAAGAGATTCGTCGCAAAATTCGAAAGCTTCAAAATCAGTTAGCGAAAACGACGAGCAATAATACGTCGTCTGACGAAAGTCCAAATTGTAAGTAACTTTATTTTTGATCAACATGTGATGCGTACTGCTATACCTGGGCTGTTACTGTCACTTTTTATCGATCGAATATTATTTTTACTTGATGCGAGGATACCACACCTGGGTTACCTCTGTCATACCTATTGCAAGTGATGCGTACTGCTAATTATTGGGCTGATACTGTCACCTTTTGTGAAATAAGTTCTAAACAGAACTATATTGTCTTTTTCAGACCAACTGATGGAAACACCGTATTACGGTCTGCCATACAGCGAGTCCACAATGGACGCAGCACAGTATGTGGAAGATTTGCCACATTCACCGTCGCGGGGTCCGCCTTCGGAGAGTCCAGCCTCACCGCACCCACCATTGCCATGTTTAGGCTCGCCGCGCCCGCTTTCACCGGGTCTTACCTCGCCTGACGACGTACAACAGCCAGTTTCATCACCGCCGCCACAACCAGGTCCGTCTATCGATAAAGAACTAGATGAAGACATCCTTCAGCTTCTAGGCGATGCTCCTAAAGCAGAAACTCCTTTGGGCCCATCTATCCATAAAGATGTTGCTCATAGATGGCAGGATATCCTTGTCAAAGGCCTATCGAAGGATGTAAAAGAAGATCTCTTGAAGGAGTACCTGGTTCCTAGCAACTGTGATTTCTTGTTGGCCCCTGCTCTCAACCCGGAAGTTAAGGCAGCCCTACCTGATCCTCTAATAAAAAGAGACTCGTCACTTGCATGTAAGCAAAAACAAATTGGTATAGCACTGTCTGCTTTAGCGACAGTCACAGAGATGGTAATAGCCAATGAAACTTCAAAACAGAAAATTTTAAAACCGCTTAGTGATGCTTGCCGTATCCTCTGTGATAGTCACTACGCGGAGACTAGAACTCGCAGATTCTTTGTCATATCTTCCACAAACACAAAATTAAAAGACACCTTAATAGAATCCAACAGAGACAAGCTTTTGTTTGGAGAGAATGTGTCCGAAAAATTGAAAGCTGCAAAGACCATCCAACAGTCTGGTGAGGCATTGAAAAACGCTCAAAAACAAAAGTTTGTTCGACCAAATGTAGCCTCTACGAGCGGAAATAAGGGCCATTTAAACTTCATGCCCCAGCACCGCAAGACAGACAGCAAGCCTTACAACAGTCGGAGAGCGACCAGCTTCTCGCAGAGGCAGCCGCACAACAACAACACTGCGCGGCGCCCCAGCGACCGGCCGTTGCCGGGGAAGACGTCGTCTGCTGCTCATCACCGCAAATAACTGAACATCAGGTACAATATGCTGGTAGACTTCAGCATTTCCTTGACCAATGGTCTAACATTACCGATGACAAAATTATTTTATCTTGGGTAAAAGGTTACATTATCCCATTCAAATCGATTCCGTTTCGTACGAATAAACCTAATAATTATCCAAAATCTAACCAAGAACGAAAAGATTTTGATAAATGCATAAAACATTTAATTAACATCAATGCAATATCCCAATGTAATTATGTGCCTGACGAGTTCTTATCCTCTGTGTTTTTAGTTACAAAACCAAACGGTGACAAAAGATTTATTTTAAATTTAAAATGCCTCAATAAATTTATAGAAACCAAGCACTTTAAGATGGAAGATTATCGAACTGCATCAAAACTTGTAACGGAAAATTGTTATATGGCATCAATCGATTTAAAAGATGCTTATTTTTTGATTTCCATTCACAAATCACAGCGAAAGTACTTGCGTTTTGAATATGATGGTATTCTTTACGAATTTAATTGCCTGCCGTTCGGTTTATGTACTGCTCCCTTTGTCTTTACCAAAATACTTAAGCCAGTGATGGAATTTTTAAGAAAAAATTATCACATGATTTCAGTGGTCTACTTAGATGACATTTTTTGCATTGGCAGAACATTCTCTGAATGCGAGAATAATATTATTCTAACAAAAACATTGTTTGAAAGCCTAGGTTTTTTGATTAATTTCGAAAAAAGCTGCTTACTACCTAAAACTCACTGTAAGTTTTTAGGTTTTATATTTGATTCAAAAGATATGTTACTAAAACTACCAGATTCTAAGAAAACTAAAATTAAAGAAACACTTCATAATGTATTGAACATGCAAAGATGTACCCTAAGGGAGTTTGCTCGATTTGTCGGCTTACTAGTATCTGCTTGCCCCGCTATTCAATATTCATGGCTATACACCAAATATTTCGAGCAACTTAAGTACTCTTGTTTACTTCGTAACCCCAGTTACGAACAAGTCGTAAAAATACCAGATAAATTGAAACCTGATGTGGTCTGGTGGTTGAATCATATTGATCATGGTTATAATCCTTTACAATATAATGAATTTAAGTTAGAAATATTTTCCGATGCGTCTACCTCTGGCTGGGGCGCATATTGTGATACAAATAAAGTATTTGGCTATTGGAAAGATGATGAAAAAAGTCTTCATATCAATGAATTGGAATTGAAAGCAACTTTTTTCGCACTTAAATGTTTCACAAAGAACCTATACAATTCAAACATATTGTTGCGAATCGATAATGTAAC
Source organism: Cosmorhoe ocellata (assembly GCA_963675405.1). Lineage (NCBI taxonomy): Eukaryota > Metazoa > Arthropoda > Insecta > Lepidoptera > Geometridae > Cosmorhoe > Cosmorhoe ocellata. The sequence goes on along the minus strand of OY776265.1, from coordinate 2,828,933 downwards.
TGCTATCTCGTCTATAAATAGAATGGGCAGTGTCCAATACGATCACTTAAATATTATCTCTAGAAATATTTGGCAATGGTGCGAAAGGCGTAAATTAACTATTTTCGCATCTTACATAAACACGAAAGATAACTGTGAAGCAGATCAGTTATCTCGAAAGAGATTCCAAGATACTGAATGGGAACTAAACAATTATGCATTTGATAAAATTACGCAATGCTTTGGTTTTCCAGAAATCGATCTTTTTGCAAGCAGAAGAAATACAAAATGTAATGTTTATGTAACATGGAAAAATGATCCCGGTGCATGGGCTATTGATGCATTTACCATTTCTTGGAAAAATAAGTTCTTTTACGCATTTCCACCATTTGCCCTAATAGGAAAGGTCATTCAAAAGATTATCAGAGAAAAGGCAGAAGGTATAGTTGTGGTACCATACTGGCCGTCTCAACCTTGGTTCCCTATTTTTCATAAAATAACCAACTCTGAACTATTGTTCTTTGGTCCAGACATTGAACTGCTAACTTCTCCTTTCAGGGTGAGCCACAATCTCCACCAATCCCTGAAGTTAGTTGCCGTGAAGCTTTCAGGCAGGCTTTACTGAAGAAAAGCTTGTCTCCTAGTACTGTAGAAATTATGTTATCATCCTTGACCGCTTCTACATACAAACAATACGACGGTTGTATAAAAATTTGGATAAATTATTGTAACACTCACAATTATGATTATACAACAGCTTCAGTTGCAATAGTTTTACATTTTCTCACTGAAATTTTTAATAAAGGAGCCAAATATGGTACCATCAACACGTACAAATCCGCATTGTCTTTATTGTTAGGTAATTTAGATGATGACAGTGTGAAACGATTTATGAAGGGAGTTTTTAAGTTAAGACCTACATATCCAAAATATAACTTAACTTGGGACCCATGCATAGTGCTAAATTATCTATCTCAAAAATGGCCAAATACAGAACTCGACTTAAAAACTCTCTCTAAAAAGACTGCAACTCTGTTGGCTTTGGTAACTGCACATCGCGTTCAAACTCTTGCATTAATAAACATAAAAGAAATAAAAATACAACCCTTCAAAGAAATAGTGATTACCATACCAGAATCTATAAAAACATCTAAACCTAACTCTGCACAGCCAGTTTTAAGATTACCTTATTTTAATAGTCGCCCTGAAATATGTCCAGCACAGTGTTTGGAAACATACTTAAATAAAACCCAAACACTTCGTAAGCATGAATCTTTATTTATTAGTCACAATAAACCACACTCAAAAATATCATCACAAACACTGAGTAAATGGATAAAAGACGTCCTTCATAGTAGTGGAATAGACACTTCCATGTTCACTGCGCACAGTACTCGGCATGCAGCCACATCCACAGCCAACAGACTTGGGGTCAACATAGACCTTATTAGGAAAACTGCAGGTTGGACTGATTCCTCTTCAGTTTTTGCTAAGTTTTATAACAGGCCGATTATTGAAAATCCCAATAACTTTGCTACAGCTATTCTTTCTGCAAATTATAATGATTAATCGTTAAAAATGTAATTATATAGGTACTTATATAGTACTTATATAGGTTGTATATTCTTTTATTTATTATAGATAATAAAATATATATATTAGATTATATAAATAGAACAACAGTTTTCATTAATAAAACATTTGATTACTCACGTTATTGTTTAATACTTTCTCATTTTACCCACTCTGAATATCTACAAATTGTAAATCAGTAAATCGCTAAGAATTAAGCTGTGAAACATAATTGAAAATCAAATGAACTTCAGTGAAGTTCGATGTCAATTATGTGAGCAGCTTAATTCGATGCGATTTACGCACACCCTCCCTATGAACAATTAAGAACTTTTCCATAATTAAATGATTGCATTGGTACAACTAGTTACTTCGTATCTTACCCTACCCTATAATGTAAAATGAGAAATTAGTAGGTACCCACTTATATAAGCGGTATGATAGGCTCTAAACAAAATGATCTCGTATTACAGTTGACCGTTTGAAGAAATGTCCGGAGTTGTAAACAAAGTCAATTGACTACCTACTGAGTTGGAATAAAATTGTCAACATTAAAAATAAATTATGAAATATATTAAAAAAAAAAAAAAAAAACTCTAAAATTACGTGCAAGGCTGACGCTAGGTGGCGCTACTACAAATTGTAAATCAGTAAATCGCATCGAATTAAGCTGCTCACATAATTGACATCGAACTTCACTGAAGTTCATTTGATTTTCAAATGTTCTGAAAAGATGGTAGAGTTAAGAAAGGATGAGGAAAAAAGTGCTTGAATTAAATAAGACGGTGCTAGTATGGTAAAAATCATTTTTCTTCAACTGCAAAAATTAAAACATAAAACATCATAATTTTCCATCACCCACCATAAGAACCAAAGAAACCTACTATGTAGGTATCTACTACTCGTACACGAAAAATGACTAGGTACTAGCAACTTACACAAATTAATAGTCATCTATGTTTATACAGGTACTCAATCACATAGCAGTAAATATAAAAGAACTTTTTATTTCCTCAATTATTTACAAATCTATAAAATATCTAAAGGTATTAGGTACTATATTGGTCTAGACACTGGTCGAGTCATAAATATTCAGTCTATTTTGTACTATTTGAGAGTCCCAGCTGTGACGTCATAACGCAAAGTGGGTTATGGTGATGACCGTCATCGCCAGGCCGAGCTGCCCCCCGAGCTGCCTTTACTCATATCTCCCGACAAGGACATGAGCAAGCTCACGAAGAATCCCGTGGAGTCAGCCATTTGCATCTTGTTGCCGTTCTCTTCAGAGCTTCCAGATTCATCGCTGACCTGTTGACACGTTTCTGATAATAATGCTTGTAATGCAATGAAATTCTTAAGCTCTGAACCTTATTTTAAGTTACCGATTTCGCATAATCATTCGTTATCTTGCAGTCACACACCTACATAGACCCATGATAATGTCATGGAATTCATCCCGTTCAAAAGAGTTTCGTGACTACATCACTACACACAGATCATCCTAATATTTGTCCCACCATGGAAATCAAATCACCTTTCGCTACAATACAAACCGTCACTAAGAGGTTTCTATGGACTCCTCTAACTGAGCTGTTCATAATAAATTGCTATTCGTATATTGTTAGTTTCACAGGAAACTCTGGATATGCTGACTCGCGATATCATCAAGGCCTCTAGTTTTTTAGATTATTTAAACAATTGACGTACCGCACTGGTTCCTTTTATCAGTTTAGATAAGAAAGTCCCAATAAACGCGCCGTTGTTTTTCTGCAAATAAATTAAAAGATTTAAATCTTTGATTTCTGTGTCACAATGTTTGAGAGTATATTTAGTTTATCAGACTCCATACCGATCCTCCTCCAGTGATGGTTTCCAGCGATGTCAATAAGTAGCTCGCGATGACTGCTCCAGGGTTTTCTTCACCTTCAGACTATTTAAAATAAAATAAACGTCAGCGTTTTCAAAGAATAAAATTATTATTTCACTGAATTGCGCAAATATATTAGAAGCACACGCAATAACTTACCAGTAGACCAACGAAGAGACCAAATCCAGTTGCAATAAGGGCATTCAGATCGAATCCGTCTCCCTATAAATAAAATAAAATAAAGTAACATAGTGAAGTAATGGATCTTAGGTAACGAACAACCAAATTGCATTCAAAAAGTTCAATATGCCCACTTACACTGAGGCTTCCAACAATACCACTGACAGCAGCAAGCAAAGACCCCAAATCAGATTGTCCATCCTCCTAAAAGTATACTTTAAGATTAGTCTTCATACTTTGGCAAGGCAGTTCGTTACGTATAAGCTTGCACACTTACTCCACCACTCAATCCAGCCAGGAGTCCGAGAACTCCGCCTCCTTGCCCGTCACCGCCGCCAGGAGGCTCATCAGAGTCATAGTCAGAGTCTTCATCACTGCCTTTATCATTCAAACCTGAATCTTGCTTCGACGCTTTATCATTATCAGTATTATTCTCCTCAATGCTCTCCTCAGCCGCGTCATTCTCTTCCGAATCTGAACTACTTTTACTATCGTTATCACCATTACTATCATCAGATTCATTGGTATCACTTTCATCGTGTTCATTCTCCTGACGTAGAAATGGCGGGGTCAACTTGTTCACATAGTCAATTTCTATGATATTGTCGGCCACATCTTGTCGACGGAGTATCACCGGATTTCGAACAAAGTACTCTCTGATCACACGTCTGATCATGCTTTCGAGCTGAAAGTGATAAAACATAATTATAGCCATGAACATAATTTTAAAGAGAGCTAAAGCTGAAAGCATAATAGTGATAGCCAAAAGCACTTGAATAGTTTAAAGTCAGTGCTTACCTTGTGCGAGATCTTGTATCGAGATCATTGTAAAAAACTTGTGCTTCCTTCAAAACCAATGTGCAAAGATCATAAATCGTAAAATAATAACATAAAAAATTGAAATAAATATAATGCAAAGTGCTCCTTCTTATCGTGCCCCTATATAATTTGACCAGTGTGGTGACAGGATTAAAGTGCATCTCAGAGGCTCCGTTCGTGTACTAAGTATATACATATTAAAGTATATGAAATAGCTGTAAAGTCAGCTAGAAACAACCGTGAATAGGTACTATTTGGTGTAGGTGACCGTTAAAAAATGGATTGCTAGTTTAGCAGGAAATAAGTAGTTAACTCATAGAGAGCTTATTTTACCTTTTCAAGGACAAGTATATCGCCAACTCGATGTTGCAATACACTTTTTGCGTGTGTGTTTAACGTTTTAAGTTCAGACGCTAGACATTTCGACTTTTATGAGACAGATCTATCTGGTGTGCCAGATTACGATCATATCAGCCAAGTTCTAAGATTATTAAAATCTAATTTCATAATCTTCATATCATGAAAATGTCTCTTTCACAGAACACGAGTATAAGTTAACCAAGATCTGTGCAATTAAGCTCTAGTTACTCACAGTAGAACCAGAAGCTGAGGGAAACAGTGCAGTGGCCAGGTTAAGCAGACTGATGATGTTGCTGCCTCCGCCGCCGCCGGTGGATGGCGACGTTTGCATCGTATCTCCGAAGTCATCGTCATCATCATCATCGTCTAAATCGTAACTACTTGTGCTAGAGGTACTGGACTGGGAGCCGGCAGTTTCTGGAGACTCGTTCTAGAACAATACATTGCATGTCAGGCATTAAGTTAATCTTTTCGACAAATTACTTTACTTGACTCTTAGGCTCAAATATCAATTTTCTAATATTCTGTGGGTACCAACTTCTACAGATTTTTTACGCTATATTTTTTGCTTACCGCATCAGTATCCTCATATCCGCTGTCTGCCCTCAAAGGTCGGTGCCGATTGCCAGCCCGCCTGTTGCCGGCTGGCACGCAAAACGCTTGCGCCAGCAAACACCCCACAAGGAACAAAACCAAACGAGCCATGGTTCACTGCAAGACTGAACAGCCGATTACTTCGTTGAAAGTTTCAAGGCAAAGTTTTAAAGTTTTATGGGAATGGAGACAGTAGAAAATTACACTAAATTGCACTTTTATAGACACTGTTGTTCGACTGTTGTTCGGCAATGGACTGCAATGGTTTGATGATACTCCTCAGACGGAAAGTCCAGCATTGACCAGTTTGCCACTCTATGAATGTAAATTAAACATCATTAGCAAATTAGGAGAAATTGACAAAATTAATGCGATTTGTGTAAAGGCTAGTGATTAGATAGGAATGCATTGACGATTGATGGGTGCGGTGACTTAGCGTAACCTATACCTAATTACCTACGTGATCTTCCAAATTGCCTCACTCACAATGAACCTACTATGCACAGATTTTGTACAGCCTTAATAAGAGGAGGTATAAATATGCTCATGTGTTGTTGCAACAGGCTTGTTGAACTCTTCCACAACCTCCGCTTGTCACTCAACGCCAGAAACTAAATTTATTGGTACACAACTTCAAGAGATAGACAGCCACATACCAACTACCAAAGATTGCAATCCTTTACCGGGGATTGGATGTTGGAAACGGGCATTAAAGACTTAGCATTAAAAACAAGAAGTGGTTGAACTTTTCCGTCCTAAAATATGGTTGAGTAATCAGTACCTAGTCAGTTAAGTTAAATTAAACGTACCTGAATGACTAGATGTTGTCGAATCAAAGGACGTACGGCGATTGGTCCAGTGTCCACCGCAAGGAATATCTTATAACATCACAGTTTCCGTCGCCTAGTCTATACAATACAGGGTGCTCTGACTATTACTAGTAGCAACTATAGGACTGAAGGAAAACATCGTGAGGAGAAACCGGCCGAACATTCGAAAATTCGAAGGTGTGTGTCATAGGTTAGTATTCTTATAAGCGGCGATGGGCGATGATTCTAGCAACCTGTCGCGTCCGGAATACTAACCTTTGTGAAAAATGTGAGCATGTGCCAAATGTCACGTTTGGACGTGCCTCTGACTACCCTCTTTAGATATCCTCAAAAGATCTAAGTAACTAGAGTTCTAAGGAGATATCTACCGAACCTGGGGATTACAGTTTTGATCATGTTTTGTTTTCCTTATAGCAATGTAACAGCCTGTAGAGCGGGGCGTGGTGGCATACCGTCGCAGGCGTCGAAGTTCCACCGGCGATGTCCGGTTGCGACACTCGAGTTGCCAAACCGACCAATACTTTAGCACCGCTACTGCTGCACTTCCTTCCTCAATGATGGGTATTAATGTGTAGGTGTGTGAATGTAAACAGACTTGTTGAATCAGCCATGCTTGTCAGTGGCCTAGTCGACAGCAGTCCACTGGGTTCAGGCGAGCAGCGTTAGGTAGGGCAGCCTCTTGTAAATTTTACTCACGTAAGTAACTTATGTAGTTAACTTACGATAAATTCGCAAATGTAAAACACTCTTTGTAAGTCGCTTATCGTAATTTCTTAGTAGGTACCTACTTGCGAATGCAGCCGTAAGTTACGTAGGTACATAAATACCTTAATACTAAAGCAACTTACAAAATAATGTTAAGGCGGGGTTAAATACTCAAATGACAAACTTCACATCACAATCAACTTACACACTTCCGACTAAAACAGCAACGTTCAAACAGATTTTAATTTATTACATAATATTTTCATATTTTACATACTTTATTGATAAATAGAATGAATACGTGTTAAATAACTAAACAACAAGTAGGGTTTGGTACAGTTTAACAAACAAAACTACAATAACGTAACCAACTAACAAATAAGCCCTATAATAATTAGGAATTAAAAATTAACATGATTTTACGTGCTCCGTCATCATCATCATCATCATCAGCCTATAGCAGTCCACTGCTGGACATAGGCCTCCCCTAATGAGCGCCATTGCGCCCTGTCTTCAGCTCGACGCATCCAGCCTCCGTGCAGCCTTCGTGCTCCGCACAGCAGTAATCAGATAACCAGGTAAACAAATAGCCATAGGTATCCTACTGTAGAATGTATTTATGTACTAAAATTTCGTAAAATATGTACAATCTTATTTTGTTCAAAACCAAAGCTTGATTTAGCGTAGCGGTAACATTGATTATATACTTTTAGGATTTAATTGTGATTTTTTCCATTGATTTTTTGCAAATTTGATTCAGCACCAATTATATTAGGACATTTGAATTTATTAGATATGCTAGTTTAGACTTTGGTGTGAAAAAAAAAGATAGCATGACTTTTAACTAGTTTGGAAAAACAACAGAATCGCCACCCATATCTCAAAGATCATCATCATCAATTAAATTAACCGACCATCGAGATGTAAAATGCTTGATGGATAGCGCTTAAGCGCTGCGCAGTGTCACACTTTGTGCCAAGTAGTTGACCTATCACAGAGTTAGAGACTTCAATCAGTGCCCACAGAGGCGTCGGCCCTGGGCGGACGGAGTTTCTCCAGCAGTGGGATGGCCACTCCGACCAGCTCCTCCCAGGCCGTGAGCCGGCGGCACGGGCCGCAGGCGCACTCCTCGCCCCCCTCCCCCTCCTCGAAGCCCAGGTCCTCGCCGGAGAGACCCTCGTCGTCGGACAGCTGATCCGCGCTGAGCGTGCGCGCGAACGCTTGCGAATACTCACAGTCGTTGTTGTTGTCCATGTCAAATTTTACCTGTTCAAAATATTAAGAGGATTGTGAAGCTGTACAATCATTTTCATAGAAAAAACGATAACGTTTTGCTCCCCTTAAACTTAGTCCATCCAACAATCCAATGTTTATAATTTTTGGAAATGTTGTAGATACTACGAAAACCTAGGCTTGTACGTTTTTATTTTAAAGATATCTTATACCTTTAAACGAGCAATTCTTGTATATATGTATATAATCGGAATCTCGGAAACGGCTCCAACGATTTTTATGAAATTTCGTATGCAGGGGGTTTCGGGGGCGATAAATCGATCTAGCTAGGTTTCATTTTCCAAAAAATACGATTTACCAGGAAAAACCCGAGCAAAGCTCGGTCATCCAGGTACTATTGCTTAACATAGAAGTTATTAGCATATTATTATATCCATTATATGGATATTTAGACCCATAACTTTTATGTTTAATATGTTCTTTAAAATAAAAACGTACAAGTCAAGTTTTTGTTGAAGGAACTAGACTGCAGGTCTTAACGCGCTTTATACTAATCAGAATAATGATTGAAATTAACTGGGAATCCACAAAACTATTGATTTCGTAGTATTGCTCAAACTAACCGGTTGAGGTAGGCAAGCATTTTAGAGTACCTACTTAGGTAAATACGAGTATGTATACGAACCAACCCAATAGCCAAGACTAAACGAAGAAAATGCTCAAACTAACCGTTTGGATACGAGCATCTTAGAGTAGGTAAATAAATATCCCAATAGCCAAGACTTAAATGTTAAAATACTTTGGAGATGATAATAGCTTTGATTATCCCTACATTTATGAATGAATATGATGCCGCAATTAACACCAAAGGATATTAGCATTTGTCAACAATGTGCCACAGTAACGGCCGGAGAGTGCAAATGCTCACGTGTAGCTTGAGAGACGGATCGCTGGCACGGCGGTCTCCAGAGTTGGCAGCTTCGCAAGCCGCAAACACCGATTCGTCATCTAGACGTTACAAAAATTAACAACGAATTAAATAAAATCCATTTTCAAAAAATTACTAGCTAATTGAAATAGATAGATTATAGACGCGTCAGATAAAAATAAATCAATTTAAATGCAAAAATACAAACTTGACCCCGACGTGATTTGAACACGCAACCTTCTGATCTGGAGTCAGACGCGCTACCGTTGCGCCACGGAGTCGGTGTAGGTGAGAGCGAAATAAGCATTAAGCTTGCTACGATATCGCTAAACAGTGACGTCACATTCCAGAAGTAGATAGATAAGAACATGTAATTTTTTTTGGAAAGGCCTGAATGAGTACGTACGATTACATAAAATGGAAAGACTTAAAACGTAATATCTGTCTGAATTATTTTTCCTAGGAATTTTTTATATATTTTTCCTTAGAAAAACTAATAACAGATTATCATCATCAGTTCATGGCCGTACATTAAGCCTATAAAAGTTCGACTTTCTTATACACTTGCTGTCCACCGCCTATCTTAAGCGACTAATCTAACCGACTTAACAGTTATATAGGAAGGTAAAAATCTTAGATAATATAAATAAATCTATAGGTAGCAAGGCAGGTATTTTATAATTTTATCCGAACGGTGTCGTCCAAACTAAACTAGCCTAGCTTACCGCCGAGAACTTACCCTAAAACGATAACCTATAATAAATCATAACTCCAAGTCCCACCGAACTCCGGTCGAATGAGTTACCTATAAACATAGCCAGCGCACTGGCGGCCCGGCCGGCGTGCGCGGCGTGCAGCGGCGCGTGCGCGTGCGCGTTCCACACGGCGCGCGCCAGCAGCGCGGCGGCGCACGCGTCCCCGCGCAGCGCCGCGCGCTCCAGCGCCTGCGCCGCCAGCGCACCCGCGCGCCCGCTGCCCGCGCCCGCGCCGCACACGTTCACCAGCACGCCGGCGGCGGCGCAGCGCACGCTCGCCTCCTCTGCCACCGCAAACATGCACCTCACCGACCCCTCCGACCCTCTACCTTCCTTTACAGATCCCATTCCGAGTGTCTTCGCCCTAGACGGCACGGGCACTGGGCAGGCCAGCGAAGGTAGGTAAGGAATACGTTATACTTTTGGGCAAAGATTTAAATCTTCGCTTTTGGGAAACTTTTGTCTTTGTAAAATTTGGTCCCAAGTAATGTTACTTATCCGTCCTATGGGACGCTTAAACGAATACGGAAACGCTCGTTGGACTGATGCGGGCAGATCTCATGATCGGTAATACTGAAGAAGATTTCGACCGAAGAATATTTACCGTAGAATGAGATCTACCCTGCTGCGTCTTACCGAAATCGAGGAACGGTTCGAGAGAGTCGAGCGCGCCCTGCAGCACGACGAGCTGCGCGGCGTGCGGCGCGCGCGTGAGGTTGCCGAGCGCGCGCACCGCCTCGCACGCCGCGCCGCCGCGCCCGCGCACCCAGCGGCACGTCGCTGCCGCAGGCATAACGTCATTGTAGAAAGTAAATGTCAGTTTGATCTTTAATAACTCCTGCTTTAAAAAATAAAGCACTGTCCTCAGAAAAAATAACTGTTTTGTAGAAGAAGCAGCATGAAAAACAGCAGTCATCTTCGCGAAATTTTGGAATGTCAAATTGGTTGATTTTACTCAGCTCGTTGCATCTCCGCTCCTCTTAGATGAGTCCTGGCTCTAGATGATCGTAACGTAATAGATGAGGAGTAATAGGTTAGCGTGGGATGGGTATGGATTGATGTCATGTGACGAGGAGAGTGTTAGGAGTGAATGTGATCGATCCAGGGGTAGACCAAAGAAAAGATGGATGGACTGTGTGAAAGATGATATGTGTTAGAAAAAAGTGAGTACTGAGATGACGAATGATAGAGGAAAATTGAAGAAGAAAACGTGTTGAGCCGACCCCACATAGCATGGGAAAAGGGCAGGAAGAAGAAGACTGCTCGAAGAGCTTGTGGTAAAACTCTAAGAGATAGTACTTAAGAATACCTATGCAAATGCGCTCGATGGAGTCGTGCAGCGGGTCGGGCGGCTCGGGCGGCTCCCTGTAGTACGTGATGTTGTTGAGCGTCGCCAGCGCCGCCGTGGCCAGCTCCGCGCGCTGCTCCGCCAGCCCGGCGTGCTCCTCGCTGGCGAAGTCCTGGCACCACAAGTACTGGACTATTTCTTAAAGTTTAGAGCGCTGGTGGTGTACTGGTAGTAGCCCTGCCTCACGATCTGAAGGTCGTGGGTTCAAACCTGGTCGTGCACCGATGAATTTTTCTATTCGAAAAATGTATGTGCGCAATGCCAGTGCTCTAAAACTGTCGTTTAACTCGTAACACTCACGCAGTCCTGCAAGGACCTCTCGGCGAGCTGCAGGCAGGCCAGCAGCGCGCCGACGACGCGGGCCGCGTGCGCCGCCGCCAGCCCGCGGCCCGCGCGCTCCGCCAGGCACAGGTTGGCCACCACGCGCACTGTCTAAACAACTAGCTGATTGCAGGTGCTTCCTCTCGGTCGGTCGCGAAATTAGTTTTTTTTTTAATATCTCCCGGTCCGCACGTAGATAATATGGTTAGCGTATATTTCTTTCGTCTAAGTTTATTTCTTTTTCTTCTCTCTTTTAGTTTTGTTCTCATTTAAACTCCAATTTATATGATCACAACTACGTTTCCGCTAGCCGAATATCACGTCCGACCGAGACGAACCACCTCTACTTATGACATACTAGCTGTCCCGCCCGCGACTTCGTTCACTTAAAGTATCTAAACTGAGTTTCAAACAAATCATACTCATAAAAAAAACATAATACTAACTTTGACACCCCATGTTACCCTTTTTAGAGGGTTCTTTTAAAATATCCAGAAATACCTTATCATTTATTTTGCATTTAAGTATTCAAACCTAAATTCTGACCAATTGCACCACCCTATAAAAAGTACCCATAGAAACATTGACCCCCCATTTAACCATTTTTTGAAGGTTATATTGAAAAATCCTGAAACACGTGTTCATTCATTTTGTATTTCCAGTACACAAACAAAGTTTCAGACCAATCGCACCACCCGTTAAAAATTTCCATACAAACTTTGACCCCCTTTTTAGAGTTATATTGAAAAATCCTCAAACACGAAACAAAGTTTTAGACCAATCGCACCACCCGTTAAAAAGTTCCCATACAAACATTGACCCCACATTTGACCCTTTTTCGAAGGTTATATTGAAAAATCCTGAAACACGTATTCATTCATTTTGCATTATCAGTACACAATGTTTCAGACCAATCGCAACACCAGTTAAAAAGTTCCTATACAAAAATTGACCCCACATTTTAACCCCTTTTTAATGCTTATATTGAAAAATCCTGAAATACGTGTCCATTCATTTTGCATTTACAGTGCATAAACAAAGTTTCATGAAAATCGCTCGACGCGTTAAAAAGTTTCATACTAACGTTTTCACCTTTTTTCACCCCCTTAGAGGTGGAATTTCAAAAAATCCCGCCTTAGTGGGTGGTTTTGTTATAAAAGAAAACCACCTTCCAAATTTCAGCTTTCTAGCTTCAGCGGTTTCGGCTGGGCGATGATAAATCAGTCAGTCAGTCAGTCAGTCAGTCAGTCAGGTTAAGCTCTTATATAGATATAGATAGATTTAATTGCAAATATGAGATGAGTCTCTAAGCTTACCTTTATGAGAACATCTTCATTTGAGCCGTCAGATCCTCCCAGGTCTGTGCCTGAAAGAACAATATGTAGTTGTCACTTTTTTTTTTTTTAAGTATAAGTATAGGTACCTACTGAAAATGTTCTTACCAATAAGATGCAGATCCGGATCAGAACCTTTGGGTTCGTGATCGTTTCGTTTCGTATACGACTCGAGGATCGTCAGAAAAACATCTACACCGCCTTCTTCGTTGTAAATCTGTAAATTACGTGAGCAAACCTGAGAACTAGTTTGTCTATAAGTGAAATTCTTTAAGGAGTCATAAGGTAGAAACGCGGGACACGAATTAGAGTCGAGTAGTTCTCACGTTGTTGCGGGCCCGCTCGTCGGCGGCGGCCATGTTGCCGAGCGTGTAGGCCAGGCGCACGGCCAGCGGCGCGCGCGCGGCGCAGGCGGCCAGCGTGCGCAGCAGCGCGCGCGCGCCGCCGCCCGCCGCGCACAGCCACGCGCAGCAGCACTCCTGCGCCGACAGCACGCTGCAACACGATCACATGCTTCATCTTAAAAGCCTGGAATAACTCGAACCGGCTTACACCGTAATATTTCCCGTTTTTACAACATATTGCATTGACGCTTCGCTCCTATAAAATGAACTGTCAGCTGTATCCGAGTATAGTGCGCGCGCACGGCGCACCTGAGACAGCGCGCCACGTTGGTGAACACGTCGCGGTCGGTGTGCAGCTGCAGCGCGGCCAGCAGCTCGGCCAGCGCGCCGCTGTCCACGAAGGCGGCGCCGGCGCGCGGCGCGCCCGTCAGCTGTATCCGAGTATAGTGCGCGCGCACCTGAGACAGCGCGCCACGTTGGTGAGCACGTCGCGGTCGGTGTGCAGCTGCAGCGCGGCCAGCAGCTCGGCCAGCGCGCCGCTGTCCACGAAGGCGGCGCCGGCGCGCGGCGCGCCCGTCAGCTGTATCCGAGTATAGTGCGCGCGCACCTGAGACAGCGCGCCACGTTGGTGAGCACGTCGCGGTCGGTGTGCAGCTGCAGCGCGGCCAGCAGCTCGGCCAGCGCGCCGCTGTCCACGAAGGCGGCGCCGGCGCGCGGCGCGCCCGTCAGCTGTATCCGAGTATAGTGCGCGCGCACCTGAGACAGCGCGCCACGTTGGTGAGCACGTCGCGGTCGGTGTGCAGCTGCAGCGCGGCCAGCAGCTCGGCCAGCGCGCCGCTGTCCACGAAGGCGGCGCCGGCGCGCGCCTCGCCCGCCAGGCTGCGCAGCGCGCCCGTCAGCTGGTACAGCGCGTGCGTCGCCTGCTCCGACACCGAGCGAGGGTTCTCGGATTTCTACAAGTCGAACATTACTTTGGATCGGTTATTTTCGGATTGCAACGTTACTAGCTGTCGGAGATCGTAGGCGAGCCATAATAAGTCTTTTAGGATGGGATAAGTAAAACACGGTAGGTATGGTACCTACAGAAAACTTTCAGTTACTTCGAGGACCCCAGCCGAAACGCATCGATAGCGCGATCTAGAAGCTGCTGGATAAATTTAGAGGCGACATGTTAAAAGGAATAAAAGCATGTAAGAATAAAGTAAAGGAAACAACAGAATCGACACCATTATTAGGAGTTATCTGAACATCATCGTCGGTGGAGCCGTGCAGCCGGCCACTCACCGCAGTGTTGAGCAGCTTCAAGTGTATGGCGGCGAGGTGCACGGCGCCGGCGGCGTGCGCGCGCGCGCACAGGCGCGGCTCGCCCGCCAGCACGCGCAGCGCGCCCGCGCCGTACACGCAGCACTCGCTCTCGCTCACGGGGTCGGCTCTGCCGCACCCTTCCACCAGCAGCTCTGAACACATACGTCATCCTACTCTTTTATACCATCCTACTAATATTGAAAATAATAACCTAGTATTTATTGCAAAAAATTAAAATAAACCAGTTATTTTGTGTAACCTTTGTCACTTTTGTAATCCAGATGAATCCAACGACACTTCAATTGACGAAATCCGCCCAGCCGTTTCGGCTACAGCGACAGCCAAAGAAAGTCGCATACACACATCCTTACCCTTACATGCATAGGTACACCCCAGACACTTTACCCTCTTTCGCTTTGCAGTCGGGTACAAAATAGAGCACTGGCGGTGTTGTGGTAGCATCCCTGCCTAATGATCCGAAGGCCGTGGGTTCAATTAAACCTGGTTGTGCACCACTGAGTTTTTCCATTTGAAAAATTTATGTACGCATTGCCAGTGCTCTTAAATGGTGAAGGAAAGCATCTTGAGGAAATAGGCATACCCTAGAACTAAAAATTCAAAGGTGTGTGTCATAAGTAGGTTAGATCATGGAAAAGAGATTTTGAGAATTGCCTGTATAAAAAGCAATGACAAACAAGCCGCTCTGTAATGTCGTCCATCAAGTCGTTAAAAACCAGATATTATCCTTGCCTAGTAAGTTGGTGTCCTTGAAGAAATGGTCGTTTTTATCGTTCCTCGCTATTCTGAAGACTAACTTACAAGCAGCCGCCAAATGTGTCCCAGTCACGCGCAACTGAAACCCGATAAAGACTTCACATGTACCTACTTTATATTTTTCCACGGAAATATGTAGGTTAGGTACGTACGTAATCCATCAAGTATGTAATCAAGTCGTGAAGGAAAAATTCAAATCCGCTCCATAAATTTGTGTGATTATCCTCCGTAAGCATACTCTATGAGTGCTCTACAATCGCTCTACTCTGGCACGCTCTTTTACCCTCATACGTTTATGCTACGCTCGTGTCAGACCGACCTATTCTACGTCTTCTTCTTCTTCTTCTTATCGTTTCACTAGTTTTTTAGACACAATGTGCTAAAAGGATTAAAGTGTGCCTCTGATTAAAGGCTCCTTCGTACTGTAGGTACCTACTCTACTACTTCCTCTCGTAAACAGAGACAATGAGTGTCACGAAGACCTTTATAGCTTGCAACTGGCTCTGTAGATAGTGTTACAATCAAATACAGTGTTCAACTTCGGTGTGAATGAACCATCTAGAAAGTTCTCAGTCTTTTCAGATTTTTAACACTTCTTACCGTGAGCAATGCTCTTGCAATAGCTACTAGCACGCGTTCGTCTTCATCGTCTATGTGCATGTATAGAGAGCGGAGGACCAAGTCTCGGAGACTGTTGGCCGGCGAGGCAGCTTGTAAACGACTCTGTAGCGTTTCTAGCAGAAGCAATGTTCTGTCCACGTCACGGATTGGCTGCGAGAGGGCGTCGCAGAGCTCGAGTATGCTCATGCTGTAAGAGAAAGACAGAAATAGGTCTTCACGTTGCGTCGTTCCGTCTTTAGGTCCAAATGTGCTTTTTTTTCTACGCGGTTTATTGAAATTTGAACAGAGCAAGATCTTTCGGGTCATCTATTTGTTAACCACAAGGCAGAGAGAATATTTTGCCCACCAAAAATCTAAATATATATAACTCAAAGGTGACTGACTGACTGACTGACTGACTGACATAGTGATCTATCAACGCACAGCCCAAACCACTGGACGGATCGGTCTGAAATTTGGCATGCAGGTAGATGTTATGACGTAGGCATCCGCTAAGAAAGGATTTTTACTAACTCTACCCCCAAGGGGATAAAATAGGGGATGAAAGTTTGTATGAAAAGTCGCGATAATCGACGTTCACGCGGGCGAAGCTGCGGGCATCAGCTCGTTTCCAATAATTTTGGTTGAGATTTGATTTGGCATATTTTACAAACGTTTTAGTGTTTCCGAAAACTCACCAATTCAGTTGATCAGTAGATGTGTTCGGCAGCTGTACATGGTGATGGATCGGCTTGACCCCGATGTCACTGACTCTTAAATTCTGCGAGTCACACGATAAGGACTTGGCGCCAGCGAAGACTTTCCGCTTAGACGCGGAGCCCGGGCTGAGAGCTAGAAAATGATAGTGAAGTTATGCACATACTACAGACTAGGGCATGCAATTATCGAAACTTTTCGATAATCGATAATCTGATATTAATCGCTTTATTTTTCGATAAATATCGAGAATTATCGGTTTTGGCGAAAGTAAATATCTTTATGTTTCGGTTTCTAATTTAACTGCTCTATTTGTCCAATCTGCTGCACTCAACAAGAAGATTTAAGTTATGAAGATTTCCTAATTTTACTACTCAATATTATAGTTTTATTAGAGCAAAGTTCGATGATCGAAGGATTTATACGTATGTATAAATCCTTCGATCATCGAACTTTGCTCGAATCACACTCAACGAAACAACCAAATTCTCACTGACACTGACCACAGTGAATAACGGCAGAGACAAACTGGGCCCACGTACGCAATCTGACGCATTATGACATCTGCTCTATGGAAATATTATTATTAGAAGCACACTTGTCATATGCAACGCAGTCCCACGCGTCCCACGCAACGTTCGTTATATTTCCATAGAGCAGATGTCATAATGCATCGCGTACGTTGCGTACGTGGGACCAGTTTGTTTCTACCTTAATTTTAAACACCGGTACCGAGAATGACGTGTAGTGATGGGAATTATTTGAATAATCAATTATTTATGAATTTATCGTTTATCGATATTTTTTATCGATTTCTTCGATAATTATCGCTGACGAAAATGAGCCGATTACCGATAATTTATCGATTATCGATTATCGGTTTGCATGCGCTACTACAGACAGCGTTTTTCTTTACGGAAAAGAAGATGAAGTACCATAAATTCGTGATTTGGCCAAACAAAAATGACGCTTTTGCCGTCACAAGTATTACTCTTCCATAAAGAAAAACAAAAAACGAAGTCAAAGAAAATAAAATTTTATTTATCAGTAACACAATGGAAGCCTATTGCCACTGGAAGGTGTACCGGCTACCTGATAGTGATGAATCAAGTTTATTTGAGCTTTTTTTGGTTGTGAATATAAGTGGCCTAAGTATTTGTAATTACAATTACAATTACCTACAATTAATTAACAAGGCAAATCAAAACTTTCTTTGCGATTTCAATTTTAAAACGTAGTGAAGTTGAAATTCTCTTACATTTACTGGATAGGTTAATTTTGAAGTCGTTGTTGAACACATCTCCGTCCATACCCGAGGGTCTGGTTATAGATATGGCATGCGACAGCTCCGAGTCTACTTTAGAATCTGAAAATTAATATATGATTGAGCTACATTCATTTTTTGTTTCTTAGGTAGGTTAGAGAGAATGCTGCGTGTTTCTGACTTCTATTTTGATATTCTCAAAGAGTAATATATAGAGTAACTATAGAGCTCTTGGGAAATGTTTGCTAAACGTGGAGATTACAGTCCGTTTGTTAATTTGTTATTTTTTCTAAATTTAAATATAAAAAAACCATTAGGTACGGACTGACTGATAAACGCGTAGCCCAAGCAATAAGGCTGTCAATTTTGGAGCTTGCTTTTTGGGTGTAGAGATGCTGAGAATTCTTAACATTCAAACTCTAGGAGTAACTCTATAGTAACGATAAATGTTTCCACCTTCCACGGAATGTGTGTTCCGTCGATGTAGAGGCTTGGCTCGGCCGCTGAGGTGAGGTAACTTGGGGAACGCTCTCCATCCATCTCCGGAGCGCTCTTGCACTGAACGCGACTGGTTCCGCAACTGTAAAGATTGATTATAAGTAACTCAAATACCCCGCAATCCTACTTCCTACTATCCTATTTTAAGTAACTAGAGATCTGAGGAGATATCTAACGAGCTTGAGGATTACAGTCGTGACCATGTTTGAATAACAAGGCGGTTTTTCTATTATCCATTATAGCGCGACTACCTATTTCTGTACCTACTTCATTTGAATTGCCCGCCGCGAACGGACCATGTCGCGTCGGTGACGATGACGCGTCCCCGACGCCTACAACTAGCGCCACCACACGGCACGCACGTAGAGTTAGACGGCCGGCGCGCTTTCTAGAGTAGGGAGCGGGAACGCAAGTGCGCGGCATCGAAACTACTTGTGCGTGCGCGGCTAACGGACTTTGATTGTTTTTTCGGTGGTTAACGTGTGCAAATTGTCTTTTATATGTTTTATCGTGTACTTTCTTTTATAAATATACTCCTAAAGTGTTAGTGAGTGTTTTCCTTCCGAACCCTGAGATAGCCAGTCGGGCAACGTTAAACTGGCAGCCCAAGCGAGGGCCTGTGAACTGTGAACAGTGCGCCTACAGCTTACAGTGAACCCAATAGACAATTTTACTAATATGCCACGTACACGCCGTCAATCCCGTCGTCAATCGCGTCGTCAATCCGACTTTGAAGATGCTGTAGAAATGGATTACGCCGCCGCGGCGCCCACGCCGCCGCCGACGACGCCGCCGCCTCCGACAACGCCAAGCGTCAACATCGACGTAATGGCGTCTATCATGGCATCGCTACAGCAAACTCAAACCGCAGCATTCGAACGCCTTCTCGACCGAGTCCTCACACACGAGTCTCGTCGCGAGTCGCCAACGACGCCGGCAGCGGCGACACCTTCGCCCGCCGCCTCGGCGTACGCGCCCGCTCATCACGGAACCTTCGCGCTGTGCAGCGCGCGGTTCAGCGGAGCGCTCGGTGACTCTCTCGATGGATTTATCGATGCTGTGGAAGCCTACAAGGAATGCGCCTGCGTAGGAGACGTCAATGCCCTACGAGGATTATCCATGCTGGTGGTAGGAGATGCAGCAGTGTGGTGGCAGGGCATCAAGTCCACCATCACCTCCTGGTGCGAAGCCGTGAGTTCACTTCGAAGTGCCTTTGGAGACAGTCGACCGCCGCATCGTATCTACATGGAACTATTCAACAGTCCCAGGGTCCCTCTGAGAAAACGGAGATTTTCGTTGCTAAAGTGCGAGCCCTGCTGGCCCGCCTTCCACCTGGTGACGTCAACGAAAAAGTACAGCTGGACATGCTCTACGGCCTTTTACACCGTCGGGTTCGTGAGCGCCTTCGACGAGACGAGATAAGTACATACGACTCGTTACTACGCAAGGCGAGAGACATCGAAGATGCTACCGACGAGAGTGCTGAGTTCCAACAACGACGTCGAACGTCATTACAGCAGTCTACACAGAGCGAAGTCCCTGCCAGGAAACCAGCGCCGCCATCGCATCCGCAGCGGTCCGCGCCGACGACGCCGCGAGACACTCGCGGACCTCATGCGTCGAGCGCTAACTGCGGCCCGCCGCACAGCAGCAGCGACCCTGCCGCGACGCCTGCGAGCAGCGCCAGCGCGTCTGCTCGTCCTTCGGCTCACAGAAGTTCTACGTCTAATCAGAATCGGTTTTGTGTCTATTGTAAAAAACACGGACATCTACGTGACGAGTGCTTAAAATTAAAATCGAAACAGGACACGCCCTCCGATACGCAAGCTGTACCTACTTGCTACGGGTGCAACGCGAAAGGTGTTACTAGGTCTCAGTGTACTAAGTGCAACGTGGATAGCTACGCCGCCGTCGACGCGACATGGTTAGTTCCCGCGTCGGCCCACTGTACCGGTGAGTCCACTTCCCTTCCAAGCGCAAAGTCCCATGTTCATAGACAGAAACAAAACGATTCGTCTGACAGCATGTACTTTCCGGCACAATTTAAAGCCGCGGTACCAATGTTGTTTTGTAATTCTAACTATCTAAATTCAACGGGTTACGTACCGACCGATTTTACAGCGATTCTCCCATTACGCTTTTTCGGTACTGACCAGGAAAAACTTCCTGAGTTTAAGGTTAACAATAATGCTAGGTCTAGGTCTAGTACTTCTATAATACCTACATTACCTACGCGTTATTTTGATCGTGCGATTCCGTCTGACAAACATTCTGCGATACCTACAAACAAAAGTAGGGTGACCATGATGACCGAAAGTAGGGACTCCATGAAAAATGTAGGACATTTTTCCACGGTAAATACTATCGGTAAAAATGAATGTCAGTTACACTTGCGACCTATTTTAAGCGTCGTAATTTTAGGGGTTAGGGGTAAAGCTTTATTAGATACTGGCGCCAAGAGCAGTATTGTCGGCGCTTCGCTTTACCAACTGCTGCAAAAACACAATCACCCGTGTGTTGAGGCTTCACGACGAGTGAGGCTTGCAGACGGCTCCGCACGCACCCGAGAGGTACTCCTCACTACCCTGGAGGTGAGGATAACCCCGGAAAGGTCAGTGACCCTGGATTTCACTATATTCCCAGACGCTCAAGATAATCAGACTTTGTTCGGGATGGATTTCTTGTTAGCTGCGGGTATTGTGC
This sequence comes from Cosmorhoe ocellata, assembly GCA_963675405.1. Taxonomy (NCBI): domain Eukaryota; kingdom Metazoa; phylum Arthropoda; class Insecta; order Lepidoptera; family Geometridae; genus Cosmorhoe; species Cosmorhoe ocellata. Next base: position 2,807,903 of record OY776265.1, on the reverse strand, counting down.
TCGATTTTGCTTCGTCGATCTGGCAATTTTCAGGTAAGCATGTCACATACCCAATCGAGTATGAAAGTCCGACCGGGCCATATACGACGATTTCAGCTGCTGAGTGTCTGCGCGACGATGAGGGTGTCATGCTGAGCCTTGAGGACAGACATCAGCTGTCTGACTTGTTGCAGCATAATAGCGACATTTTAAAAATGCAGGGGGAGCCAACACCGTTTGCGGAACACCACATTGATACAGGTGATCATCTTCCCATATCGGTCCCTCCTTATAGGCTCACCCCTGCCAAAAGGGAACTCATGAAGGATAGCAAGGTAAGATCTTGCGTGGATTATCGTAAATTCCAGAAGCCTGCTGGTCTACTGCAAACACCCGTTCTTCAACAGCGAGGTGAGGTGTTAGCGATCGACTTGTTTGGTCCACTACCAGCAGGAGACCAAGGGGAGCGGTGGGTGCTCCTGATCGAAGATGTGGCTACAAGGTGGGTTGAGCTTTTCGCACTGGTTGAGGCTACAGCTGAGAAGTGCTCCAGAGTTCTTTTAGAAGAGTACTTTCTCCGATACGGTTTGCCGCGAAGGGTCGTTTCTGATAACGGCACGCAATTCGTATCTGCTGTTATGCAACAATGCATGCACTTGATGGGTGTTAAGCAAGAGCTTATACCTTTGTATCATCCAGAAGCCAACCCCGCTGAGCGTAAAAATAGAGACCTTAAGCTACAGCTGTCCATATTGGTAAAAACTACTCACACTGATTGGCCTAAGCACTTGGCTCAAGTCAGGTTTGCGATGAACAGTGCCGTGTGCTCCACAACTGGTAAGACTCCTGCATTTTTAACTTTTGCACGTGAGTTGCGGACGCCATTCGATGTACATCATGATTTGCGTAGTATCTTGGACAAGGAAAACTTTGTTCCTCAGGTCACACCTTATCTTCGATCTTTTATTTCGTCTCTCTCAGACATTAGGGAACGAGTAGAGAAGTTTCAGGACGTCCGTAAAGAGGTAGCAGACGCTTCTCGTCAGAAGGAGCCTAAGTATAAAGTAGGTGATTTAGTGTTGGTCAGAACGCACGATCTTAGTAACGCTTCAAAAGGTGAAACGCGAAAGTTTATGCCAAGGCACGATGGTCCTTATAGGATCCACGAAGTTACTAGTCCTACTACTTTCATTCTAGCTGACCTCTCGCTCAATATCATTGGTAGGTACCATAGCACGGACTTGACCCCATTTACTTCTTCGGAGAGTTCCGCAGTCCCTGTCAGGCCTAAGAAGCGTAGAGGGAGACCGCGCTGTCGTTCTGTGAGTCCCAAGTTAGACTCGAGACGTGTTCCCAACTTGGAAGGGGAGTGTATAGCGCGACTACCTATTTCTGTACCTACTTCATTTGAATTGCCCGCCGCGAACGGACCATGTCGCGTCGGTGACGATGACGCGTCCCCGACGCCTACAACTAGCGCCACCACACGGCACGCACGTAGAGTTAGACGGCCGGCGCGCTTTCTAGAGTAGGGAGCGGGAACGCAAGTGCGCGGCATCGAAACTACTTGTGCGTGCGCGGCTAACGGACTTTGATTGTTTTTTCGGTGGTTAACGTGTGCAAATTGTCTTTTATATGTTTTATCGTGTACTTTCTTTTATAAATATACTCCTAAAGTGTTAGTGAGTGTTTTCCTTCCGAACCCTGAGATAGCCAGTCGGGCAACGTTAAACCATTTATTTATTTATTACTTATAGCTAGCTTATACTTTATAGCTTCCACCCACGTCTTCGCCCGCAAGGTTCCTTGAAAAAACAAAAAACAAATCTATCCCACAGGAACCGTACTTTTTTCGAGATAAAAAGCAGCCTATGTGCTATTCCAGACTATAATTTATATTTGTGCTGAATTTCATCCAGATCTGTTGTCGTTTCAGCGTGAAAGAGTAACAAACATACATCCAGACATCCACACATTCTTACAAACTTTCGCATGTATAGTATTAGTTGGATTTATCTAGCCCAACATCAAGACCTACAAAAGATAATGTGTAAAATTAAAAAAAAACTTTTCTTAACTTCATTTTGAATCGTTTTACATAGTAGGTGAGTCTAGGTGCTAATTCCAGTCCAATCCCCAGTCTGAGAAGAACCGACAAGAAACTCGCTGGGCTTAGCGCTTTTTTGTACGATCCTTGTCATTTTTGTAAGGGATATCTAGCAGAGTTGTAAATAGTCTTACCACTGGTTTCTTCCTGGTATTACTCTGTGGTTCCGCAAGGAGAACTTCGTTCGTAGGAACCTCGTCGACTCGGGCACCCATCGTCGTCAGTGCCTCCTCGCTACACTCAGACAGGCTCAAGTGTTTCATACTGGAAATAAACCATAACTTTAGATTTAAAAACTTTGAAAATCCATTACACAGGGATTGGAAAGCTGCAATTACTTATTTCATTTAGTGCTAGCTTCCGCCCGCGGTTGTGCTCGCGAGGCACCTACATAAAATATAGCCTATGTTAATCCTGAAAATTCATTCTACACATTGGTGAATTATTTTTTGAAACCGGACGGGTAGTTTCTGAGATTACCTCCTACATAGGTACAAACAAACAAACTTTTACCTTTTTATTATATTAGTTTATAAAACTACTTCATTTTTGTTCCTAAAATACATAAAGTGCCTAATTATAATTTATTTTTTTATCTAAACTAATATTATAAAGAGGAAAACTTTGATTGTTTGTTTGTTTGTTTGTTTGTTTGAAATGAATAGGCTCCGAAACTACTGAACCGATTTAAAAAATTCTTTCACTGTTGGGAAGCTACACTATCAGCGGGTGACATAGGCTATATTATGTTTTAAAAAAAATTAGGGATCCTTACTAAAACTTCAATAATGTAACCCAAGGTGTAAAAAAATTACCTAAAATATTCTTTACATCGCGTGCGCTGCGAAAACTATTGACGATAGAATAAAATAATGTACTACGACTTTGTAGAACACATCATTATTTCCAAAAAGTGTCGCGACAACATATGTCTAACTATTATGGTTTTGCCACAATAAGAGTTCTTTTATTTTAAAATTGTAATTAAAAGGCCGCTGTTAAAAAACGCTCTTAATTTGTGTCTTAGTATTAATCCTTATCAAAATAAATCACATCATATCCTAGACTGTTTCAATACCTATAAATAACTTTTTGAATTACTCAATTTGGACATTCCATTCGAAAGAAATCACGAAATTAAGAATGTAAGTATTAGAAAAAAGTTGCGTGGTAGCCGCTCACCCTGCTCGGCTAGCTAGACAGCACCCGACAGCACCAATAGTGTATGTACGTACGTACGTACGTACGGGACGGGAGGGGAGTAAATTTTAAATAATAACAAAAAAATCTTTTAAATAAAAATAAAATCATAAAAAAAAAAATCTTTATAATTTTCTTCTTTTAGTAACCTGACGCAAATAGAAGGGTTGGTTATGTGTGTGTATTATAATTTTGAATTTTGAAATTTTTGTTAAATTTGAGAGCATTGGTGGTGTAGTGGACCCCTGCCTCACGATCCGAAGGTCGTGGGTTCAAACCTGGTCGTGCACCAATGAATTTTTGCATTTGAGAAAATTATGTGCGCAATGCCTGTGTTCTTAAACGGTGAAGGAAAACATCTTGAAGAAACCGGCATACATTAGAACCAAAAATTCGAAGGTGTGTGTCATAGGTTAGTATTCTTTTAAGCGGCAATGGGCTTGCAACCTGTCACGTACGAATACTAAGTACTGTGCAAAATGTGGGCATGTGTCAAATATCATGTTTGGACGTGCCTCTGAGTACCCTCTTTAGATATCCTCAAAGATCTAAGTAACTAGAGATCTGAGGAGATATCTACCGAGCCTGGGTATTACAGTCGTGCCCATGTATAGGTAATAAATACCCGTGCGAAGCCGGGGCGGACTGCTAGTTAAATAAATAAACTTGGATATTATTAACGACTATCACCAAAATACGTAGATATAATGACGTTGGACTGGGCATAAAAAACGATAGTGATTGAACAATGCAACGATCGAAGTGCATAACGCATAAAATAATGCAAAAAGATTTGTCAGAAGTGGGATTCGAACCCACGCCCTCAGAGAGGACCAGAATAACTCATACACTCGCGTTCAGCGAGCAAGGGAACCTTGAGTCTGGCGCCTTAGACCGCTCGGCCATCCTGACGATGACGGCGATGGCGAAATTATGAATTGGTTCTGTTGTTTGCAGTAAATAATTCAAAATGGACGCATGTTCCGTGTTACTGATACAATACATACATACCAAAGTATGGCGCATTATAATTATGTCAGTAGAAGTTTGCCAATAAGTATAATTAATTTATGTTTTTGGCTTGGTCGTTACTATACTTTTACCTATGTTTTAGTTTGATTATGATATGAATCGTTAGTTGTTTCTCCATTTCTTAGAAGTTGCCTATCATACGGTAACATTGAAAATAATCGTTGGCTTAACTACTTAGCAGAAAAAAATGTTTTCATTCATGTGACTCACTCAAAAGCACTGGGGGGCCGAGTGTCCTGCTTCTTGCGCGGGCGCTCATTGAAAAGCGTACGCTGTGGCTCGCGCGGCGTGAAGGGGCGGCGCGTGCGCAGCGCCCGTAGCGCGCTACTGCCCGCGCCGCTGCCCGCTCCGCTTGCCGCGCTGCTTATCTCTGTAAACATGCTCGATTCTGAAAAAATAGTCTTATAACGACGGGCCAACATTTCTCCGTCAAAGATTAATTTTATTACATTTCTACGTTTATATGATCACACTAGCTGTTTCCCGCGACTTCGTCCGCAAAAATCCATTAGGTAATTATTACACCTTGGGTTACATTATTGATGTTTTAGTAAGGATTACTTTTTTTTTCTAGTAAGTAATAAATATAGCCTATGTTACTCTGGGATAATGTAGTATTAGAATGGTGAAAGAATTTTTTAAGTCGGACCATTAGAGTGTCTTAATGTTTAATTCCTACTGTGTTCCTACATTTGTTTACTCTGAAATTAAAATGATTTCGCGCTGGACGGTATTCAAGACGGTAGTTAAGAATCGCGTGCAAGCCGAAGGTATTTATTAGGACTACTCCCTAGCAACGCGCTAATAACACAACTTGACCGCGCGACCTTAGGTTAACCACCTTGAAGAAAAGCTCTTGGAAATACATAGCTGATGTGGCGTAGTAGGTAGGTACTAATACCTGTTCTGTGGTTGTGGGGCTCACACACAGGCTCACCCGCCTAATGTTTCACGTAATTATTACCCGACTTCCAAGGAGAAGGGTAGCTAATGTGTTGGGGTGTATAGGTAAGGTAGTGTGCGTAATGTTCCTTTTGATGTCGCTGGAGCCTAAACGGCTGGACAGATTTTGACAAATGGTGTCATTGTATTAATATATACCTAATACTTAGTTATTTATTATTATATACAAAATAAGTAAAAAGACAATAGTTTAATCTATATGTATGATATAAATACTTTACTCATGACAGAAGTAGATGCGACCATAATCAATCATATAGATTAAACTATTGTCTTTTTACTTATTTTGTATATAATAATAAATAACTGTAATAAAACTCCTCTCACGAACTCACAATGATTATAATTTATTTCGTATTACACCATGAACATTATTATCATACTCTCAACCACGTGGTTTAGTACTAATTGATCCAACTCGTTATACGACCAACACTCTGGCTGTCTATCCACCCAACTGTCGTTATTTCTCCTCTACCCCCAGACGTAATCTACCTTTAGACAACTTCGTGTTGTTCGCTTATCGAGTTCGACCAGTCTGGCATCAATCGAGTGCCCAATAAACATTAAATATTAAATTTGTAAATTAAAGATAATATTAACTTTACCTAATACTTTGTAAAAATGTATAAATAATTTTAAAACATAATTTGCATTTCTAAATCTGAAAACTCATAAAAGGAATATCAATTATTTTTTTCATTAAACATAAAAATCAAATAATCATATTACCTACTATTTTATAAAAAATGTAAATAATTTTGAAAATGTTTCTATAAAATAATAGAACCTAACACTCGTCCATCCTGACGACGTGTATGTCCTCATACACGTATCAAGTGAACACACCTTTAGAACTCAAAATGATAACCTAACACTGCCAAAATTTTCTTTAATAGTGCTAAAATACTCTTCGTGTTTCAGTAGTCCATAAACCCATCCATTCTTACGGACTAGTGAAGCTATGTCCTGTGACTCTGTGAACCCATCCATTCTCACAGAGACAGCAGGGAAGTGGATTACTTTGCAAAAGATCATGAACCCATCCATTCTCATGTCAATTTACAAATCAATCCACCCCTTTAGATATGGCGTGAACTCATGTTCACTCTAGTTATCTCATGGTTCCTTATTTTACAACCTTAACTTTGTTTAATTTGATTATGTGAACCCATCCATTCTCACAAAATCAATATACGAGTAGTTGGTTTTGCAACAGATCATGAACCTTTCCTTTCTCATCTCTTATTGCATCCCAATCCAACAGTCTTCATTCACTAAGTTCACTAGCATAGTAATATATCTAATCATAATATATACATCTTTATTATACTATAATATACACATTCCCTTGATAATATTTTTTTTTTTTGATCGTAATTAAACTTGAATTAACAATACATTTTATTGTTTTAACATTCCTCTATATCGCTGGTCACAGAAGCTTCATCATCGGTATTATTTTCATTTAATTCTACTGCAGCTACATGAACCCATGGACGCATACGATTAGCTGCTACCGTGGTCTTACGTTTATTCTTACTGTCGGTAAGTCCTGGGATCGCGGCTAGCTCATACCTATCGTTGTCTAGTACTGTCACTACGCGATATGGGCCTACATAGGCAGGTAACAGCTTTTTACTTTTACCGTCATTAATAAATGCAGTCTTAGTTATTTTAACGAGTGCACCTTCAGAGTATTTTGTAGCAGGTCGCCTGTTTTTGTCAAATGATTGCTTTTGTTTAGTTTGCTCGTGATCAATCCTATCCTTAACCTGCTCTCGAATAGTATTAAGTTCAGTTTGGTCTCTCGTAGCTTGTCTTACATCATTAAGCCTAGGATCCACTTCACTGATCATTTGCGTACCGAACATAACCTCTGAAGGAGCCCTGCCTGTTGTTTTTTGTATGCTATTATTAAGTCCCCACTGAACCTTACCTATCTTTGTATCCCAGTCCTTTTCATTACAGTTTAGGTTTTGTGCAGTTAAGGAATCAAGAATGGTACGGTTGTACCTCTCAACCTGCCCATTCGACTGTGGACTGGAAACAGCATTTAGAACGTGTTTGATGCCTTTTTCAGAGCAGAATCTTTTAAATGCATGAGAGGTAAAACACGTACCTCTATCGCTAATCATACGATCGGGAGTCCTGAAGGTGTCAAAATATTTTCTAAAACACTAATGGCTGTCACTGATTTTGTATTTCTTACAGGTTTGATAAAAATAAATTTTGTGAATGCATCAATCACGACGAACAAGTATGAATTTCCTTTTTTCGATTTCACAAAGGGCCCAAGGTGGTCGATGTGTAGCGTATGAAATGGGACTTCAACTTTTGTTATGGGATTTAGCAGTCCTTCGGAGCAGTGATTGCCCTTTTTGGAGTATGCACATTCAATACATGAACTAACGTATTTTTTTATAAATTTAGCCATTCGAGGGAACCAGTAAGTGCTTTTGACTCGTTCTAACGTCTTTTCCATTCCAAGATGACCAATGTCATCATGATTTAAGCGACACAACTGCCACCTCGCACCCTTTGGAACTGCCCATCTAATATTAGTCCTATCACCATCTACACATTTATATAATCCGTTGTCTTTTATTACATAGTTATCTCTTATATATTTAAGTCCTTCTGGATCTAGGTTAGAAGTAAGAATATCGCTTATCCTATTCAACTCCGAGTCTCCTAGCTGTAATGTATGTAGCCAGTCATCTTGGCTTATTGACATGATCATTGGATATTGGTCAACCGGACTTTGATCGTCGTTTGCTATTGGATTTCTAGATAGTGCATCTACATGCAGCATTTTGGCACCTGGACGATATTCAATAGAGCAATTAAACTCTTGGAGCATCAACCACCACCTTGCAATGCGAGGGATTAAGTCTCGCTTAGCAAAAGTAGTGCGCAATGCGCTGCAATCGGAAACCACTTTAAATTCGTGCCCTAACAAGTAGACCCTAAATTTTTTTAAGGAGCAAATTACGGCAAGAGTTTCGAGCTCATAAGAGTGGAAGTTTTTCTCTTCTGGCGATGTCTGGCGACTATAAAAAGCCACAGGGCGAAAATGCTCATTACTAGCTGAACGTTGCATCAATATACCTCCTATCCCAATCCTGCTCGCGTCGGTGTGTAGTTCAAACTCGGCAGAGGGGTCATAAATGGCCAATACTGGCCGTTCGATCAGTTTTTCTTTCAAGGTACTGAAAGCTCTTTCCTGATCGCTACCCCAAGTCCAAGACGCGTCCTTCTTTAGAAGTTGACTGAGAGAGTGTGCTATCTGGGCAAAGTTTTGTATGAACTTGCGAAAATAGCTCGCTAAACCTAAAAATTGGCGCACGCCATGGACATTAGTAGGCCGTGGGAAATCGTTCACAGATTGTATTTTCTTGTTACCCGGCCTTACTCCAGAACCACTAATTTCGTACCCTAGGTAATCAATTTTGTTTTTAAGAAATTCACACTTAGATAGGTTTAGTGTCAAATTAGCCTGCTCCAACAATTTCAAGATATATTCTAACTTTGCCAAACAATCGTCAACATTTTCTCCATATATAAGGAGATCGTCTATGTACGCAGTTGCCTTGGAAAACCTTGCGGGACCTAATACCTTGTTCATCATCCTTTGGAAAACGGCTGGGGCGTTCGCCAAACCGAACGGCATGCGATTATACTCGTATTGGCCGTCCGGAGTGACGAATGATGTAAGGGACTTAGAACTCTCCGATATGGGCACCTGGTAATAACCAGATGCAAGATCAAGGGAAATAAAACATGCCTGTCCAGAAAGTCTAGCTATTTCATCTTCTATTATCGGCATTGGATAACGTTCTTTGACAGTTATCGAATTGAGCATTCTATAGTCTATACATAGTCTATGGTTCCCGTCTTTCTTACGAACCAGAACGATAGGACTTGCATACTCTGACACAGATTCCCTTATTATGCCAGATTCCAGCATCTCGTCAACCATGTTTCGCACTTTCAGGCGTTCGTTATGAGAGAGCCGATAGGGGCGATACACAATTGGAGTTTTCTTATTTACTTCGATACTCATTTCGCAGATGTCTGTACATCCCAAATCCTTGAGGGATGATGCAAAACAGTGAGCAAACTTATTCAATGTACTGATAAGCCTATTCTTATCAGCTTCACTTACAGACTCCCCAACATGAACCTGACTAACTTCTAAAGTTGTAGAGTCAATTTTAGACTGTGGTGCAACAATACGATTCACTACCTTGACTAAAGAGGCCCGCCCTATCGTGGTTTCCTTCTGGATCATACATGAATTAGAGACTGGAGTCATACAGATATTGACAATACTGTCCTTAACTGGATAAACTCCAGCCGTCACCACACATTGTTCATTAGGCTTACCTACTACTCCACTTTCTAGCATCACGTGTCCGTTAAGAGGAAGTCCTACTGACGCCCTAACCGTTGCCTTCCCGCTCAACTTTACATTGCTGGTTAGTCTAACACAAAGCGTGTTGTCATCACCAATATCATCTACTCGTGAAAATGGAATTTCATTATTTATGTCAAGGAATTTTAGTTCTTTGGCGCTTTTATATGCAACAATGTGGTGTTGTTCGGTGTAAGATTGGCCAATCAGCATAGGTACCTCGAGGAGCTCATCATCAACGACACAGCAACAAACCTTAGCACACACGCCATCAACGCATAGGTTAACATCTATTTTACCAATTGAATTTACCATCTTATTTCCAAAACCTTTTAAAACGGTCAAAACATTGTCATGTTCGAGTTTCAAATCAGTTAACAAAGACCGTTTTATTAGTGATACTTCACTGCCAAAATCTACAAAAGCATTTACTGCCAAATTATTAATTGTGACTTTCTTAGTAAATTTCGAGTTTGGTTCATCAGCTGTTATGCACATAGTTTTGTTGACTGTGTCGTTGGTTTTATTACCCACCTCAGTTTTAGAAAAACAGTTTTCTGCTGTATGACCTACTTTCTTACACTTCGAGCAATTTACCAAGGGTTTTGGGCATTTTAGAAAAGGGTGACCTTTTTCCTTGCAGTTAAAGCAGAATAAACCATTATTGTGCGCATTAGGAGGTCTGTTTGAAGGTTTGTTACTATTGACAGCGTTTGATTCGGGTACAGACCTCTGCCTATTATTATTACCACGCTGTTCTGAAGGTATTGAGCTTTCCTTGTTACTCATCAAGAACTGAAGCAATTGGTCGGGGTGATTGCACCGCAAAGCTAGAGCGCTTGATTTAGTAGTCTTGTCATTTATGCCGTGGATAATGCATTCGGCAGCTCGTTTACCGGTTATATCGCATTGATTCAAGAGTCCTAATTTTTCGTAAAAGTATACTTCAATAGGTTCATTGTACCTACTTTTTCGCCTTAGCATGTCCTCCAAGGTTTGACCATAATTCTGTTCGTGAGGGAAGGCACTCAGTAATTTCTCTTGCCATTCAGGCCAGGTGAACAAAATAGTGTTAAGACTTTCGTACCAGGTTTTGGCCAATCCTTGTAGTTTCTGCATAGCAAAATGTACGGTGGTTTTGTCGTCCCAGCCATAGACGGATGAGCATTCATTGACCTTTTTTAACCATATGTCGATTCGTTGATTTTTCAGAGATGGATCAAACTCTGGCAATATGTTTTTATGATCGCTTGGTCTAAATGTAGGTGCTGGTGTCGCTACTGGCTGAGACGTCAAATTCTTAATAGTACCTAATAAGTTCATTACATCCTTAGTTGAAAATTCTAAGCTACTAGGTCTCTTTGATAGTTCTCTATTGTTGGCTATGTCCCCGTTGTTAACCCTCTTGTGACCGCGACTTGGTGACGAAGGGTTGCGTAAAAATGGCGCATGACCCATGCGGCCTTCGCGGTTCGGACGACTCGATGATAATAAGCTACGAACTCTGAGTACCTCATTTTCCAGCATAAGTAGTCGCTCACGTTCTCGTCCAAGACTTTCCTCTCGGCTGCGAAGGCGACTGCGGCTGCGGTCGTTGCTGCGCTGGCGGCTGCATTCCCTGCTGCGCTGGCGGCTGCGTTCCCTGCTGCGCTTGCGGCTGCGGTCCTTGCTGCGCTGGTGACTGCGGTCCTTGCTGCGCAGGCGGCTGCGTTCCTTGCTGCGCTGGCGGCTGCGGTCCTTGCTGCGCTGGCGGCTGCGTTCCTTGCTGCGCTGGCGGCTGCGTTCCTTGCTGCGCTGGCGGCTGCGTTCCTTGCTGCGCTGGCGGCTGCGGTCCTTGCTGCGCTGGCGGCTGCGTTCCCTGCTGCGCTTGCGGCTGCGGTCCTTGCTGCGCTGGTGACTGCGGTCCTTGCTGCGCAGGCGGCTGCGTTCCTTGCTGCGCTGGCGGCTGCGGTCCTTGCTGCGCTGGCGGCTGCGTTCCTTGCTGCGCTGGCGGCTGCGTTCCTTGCTGCGCTGGCGGCTGCGGTCCTTGCTGCGCTGGCGGCTGCGGTCCTTGCTGCGCTGGCGGCTGCGGTCCTTGCTGCGCTGGCGGCTGCGTTCCTTGCTGCGCTGGCGGCTGCGTTCCTTGCTGCGCTGGCGGCTGCGGTCCTTGCTGCGCTGGCGGCTGCGGTCCTTGCTGCGCTGGCGGCTGCATTCCTTGCTGCGCTGGCGGCTGCGTTCCTTGCTGCGCTGGCGGCTGCGTTCCTTGCTGCGCTGGCGGCTGCGGTCCTTGCTGCGCTGGCGGCTGCGGTCCTTGCTGCGCTGGCGGCTGCGTTCCTTGCTGCGCTGGTGGCTGCGTTCCTTGCTGCGCTGGCGGCTGCGGTCCTTGCTGCGCTGGCGGCTGCGGTCCTTGCTGCGCTGGCGGCTGCGGTCCTTGCTGCGCTGGCGGCTGCGGTCCTTGCTGCGCTGGCGGCTGCGTTCCTTGCTGCGCTGGCGGCTGCGGTCCTTGCTGCGCTGGCGGCTGCGGTCCTCGCTGCGCTGGCGGCTGCGCCGGTAGCTTGGCCTAGCAGCTCCTTCTCTCGATGCCTCTTCCACACGTGACCGACTCCTTGGCCTCGGTGTCAGGAGGCGTCGAAGGTCGTCGTCATCGAGTGGCATTATCTGGAACTCGTAGACAAAAGCGTTTTGATATCCATTAAACTAATAACTTAAAAGTTATGTAAGTGAGCTTAGTAGCATGTAATACAATAAAATTTAATAATGTATATAACTCGTTATAATAAGCAGGGTGCGTTTTAGCACAAAGTCAAATATAATTAGGGCTGCAGGACTTAGTTACGATATTGTTTGCAACAGTAATGGTTTTATTTACTTACTGCTTCTCGAATACGGATCTATTATCTACTCTTGTTATTATTTCGCTATTAAACAAGCAGGTACTCGGATAAATTCATAAAATATAATATTATAATATAAGCCACTCTCCCACTCGATGAACAATAAAAGAATATGGGCGTGTACTTACCACTTCGGATATGTAATAAAACTCCTCACGAACTCACAATGATTATAATTTATTTCCTATTACACCATGAACATTATTATCATACTCTCAACCACGTGGTTTAGTACTAATTGATCCAACTCGTTATCCGACCAACACTCTGGCTGTCTATCCACCCAACTGTCGTTATTTCTCCTCTACCCCCAGACGTAATCTACCTTTAGACAACTTCGTGTTGTTCGCTTATCGAGTTCGACCAGTCTGGCATCAATCGAGTGCCCAATAAACATTAAATATTAAATTTGTAAATTAAAGATAATATTAACTTTACCTAATACTTTGTAAAAATGTATAAATAATTTTAAAACATAATTTGCATTTCTAAATCTGAAAACTCATAAAAGGAATATCAATTATTTTTTTCATTAAACATAAAAATCAAATAATCATATTACCTACTATTTTATAAAAAATGTAAATAATTTTGAAAATGTTTCTATAAAATAATAGAACCTAACATAACTAAGTATTATTTATTATTATATACAAAATAAGTAAAAAGACAATAGGAAAACACCATGTTACGAACTCTTTTATGGATCGAATAAATTGGGATGGTAGGTAGGTACTCTACATAAAAATGACTTGCTGAAATTGTTTCATAAACATCAAATTACAAGTTGGTAGGCACGTAAAGTCACTCCCAAATAGTCTCAATGTCATGGAAAGAATTCGCGACCACAATAATACCGCGCTATAACAGACGCCAAATGAAAAAAATCTAAAAACTTTATGATCGAAATAAGCAGTAGACGGCTTTGAGTTGTTCCAACTATTCTAAAGAAGTCGCCTTTTACTATTTACAGATAAACTAAAATTCCATCAGGGGTTGGGTTAGGGTGTAGAAAAGGGGAAACTAAGGAACGAAATACAATAACTTTGACGTAGGTATAATTACTTTCAATTGACCCATATTTTTGATAACATCGAGTGTTGAGGGGTGAAACTTTTTGGAAAGTTATTGACCTCTGAGGTCGCAAACAAAAATACCTATCTAATAATAATAAGTGTAAATATTCTACATTTTAATTTGTCAGTCTGATTTTGATGGCGGATGGATGGGCGAATGCCATAACAACCTGACAGCCCGACGAAAGGCGAGGTCGTGGTCGGTCACACAAGCGTTGAAGGGATCTAGATAACTTCGAGGGAGGATGGTGGTAAAACTCGAAAGATGAGGATGGTTGGCGTGATTTGGGGGAGACCTTTGCTCAGCAATGGGACGAACCATTCCAAAAAATGATTTTAGAATAGCTACCTAAAATATGTTATGCGTGCCATACTAACAGCCTTTTGCTGTGTCAAAATGAATCTATCTGTGACGTCAAACTTGCACGAAACAATATCGTTGGATAGAAATTCGCGTGACTCGCCACATTTCCGAACTAACAGCACGACAAAAGGTGATAGCAGTGCGTTATTTCACTGAAAACTTTCTCTTGTTTGAACGAATAAGCGAGGATTTAGAGTCCGACGTAGACAAAGAAGATAAACATTTATTTGGTTCTTAGATATAAATTAATAAAAGAAAAAATAAAGCACACATGGTGATAGCAATAGGATTGTGTGTGACTACAGCAGCAGCTCACTGGTCTCGACTTAGGAACAATATCTACTGTTTTAGCAGTAGGGATAAGACGCTTTAATCTATCGATAACATAAATAATATAAAAGGAGCTTTCCAAAAATTACGCAATTACCTACTTCTGTATCTCGGCCATGACGACGTAATTTACTAACACTATTGTAGGTATAGGCGACCAAGAAATTGGTTTACCACTCTAAGGCTGAATATCATTTGCACGTACAAAACATCAAGGGCTATTTTCATTTGACAGATTAATAACTGCTACGTCAGAATCTGTCATAGTAATCCTTAACGAATAATTATGTTACTGGGAGATGTCATCAAAAGTGGTAAACCAATTTCTTGGTCGCCTATACATTATATTATTTATAAAAAAAATTGTAGAGGTTGGGATGATTAGCTACTCGTACCTATTAGTGACTCAATTTTTTTTTAAGGTTGGGTTAGCTTAGTTAGTTAGTTACTTACTACCGAGCCTGGGGATTACAGTCGTGAGCATGTTTTTTTTCTCTTCTGCAAGTTGCATGTGGGTAATCGAAACAAAAATATCGCATTACCTCCATAGATGGCAGCTCTGGCCTCGCTGATGATCTCGGCGGAGGTTTTGCGGCGCGGAGGCGCGTAGAACGGAGCCCCGGCGGCGCCCGCGCCTCTCCTTATCCCTCGGTCGCTCATTTTCTATCCTGAACAAAGAATGCAACTATTTCCAGTCCAGATAGTCTGTGTGATAGACACGTATCTCGAGTGCGTGGGAGGCGGTTTCCCGATGATTGTTTTTCGAAAGGTTACACGTTCAAAAACAAATGACTTTTCCGTAAGGACTCGATGTTTTGTAAGTTTTCCAAGACTGTAAATACATTTTTATTTGTATATACGTAACCAAGAGCTGAGAGGGAAAAAACTTTCTTTTAGTTAAATTATATATTTTTATGCGTTACATCAAACTACTGAATATTACGATTGTAAAAACTATGATAAGACTAATTAACTTTGATAAGAATCGTCTTTCACTCGTCGTGGTTTATTGTTTTCTAAAGTAGGCCAACAAAGTTATCGAAGGCTTCGCTGATGGCTACTGAATTATGAATAGAACGACGCCATTTGTACCTACCTGCTTTGTCCTACTTCCGGAACTGTTTCAATTGGGCATCAGAACAACCTAATAAGCGGTAACTAATGCAACGATAACTTAATAAAATAATTAAATAAATCAGCTTTATGAACCGGATAACACTATAAGTTGGTAAATAATTTATGTTTGTACCTATTTATCTTATTAAATTTAAATGTGATCCAAAATTTTCAAACTGGCGGGACACGAAATCTCATTTTTGCCTGGAGCTTTTCAACGCACTAAATTCCTACTGATTCCTAAACAATGGTTTTGGATTTAAAGCTAGTGTCTATCAGATTTTCTGTTATTTTCTGTAATTATCTAACTCTTTTATTACTTCTAGGATAAACGAGTACATATCACCTTTTATTACAAACTAGCTTCCGCCCGCGACTTCGCCCGCGTTTAACCTACATAAAACATAACATAATTTTCATCCTGAAAGATTATTCTAAGCATTGGTGAAAGAATTTTGAAATCAGATGGGTAGTTTCGGAAATCAACTCCTACATATAAACAAACAAACAAACAAACTTACAAACTTTTCCTCTTCATAAAATTATTACAATGATAATTTACAATATTATAGTAGACAACAATTCATTCTGATTTCGATCCCAAATCAAGATAATAACAATTAAGTTTAATGTACCTACTTAATTACTAATGCATTCAACTAAAAGTGATTCAAAGAAAATGTACTTTTAATATAAAACAACCTTTTGAGTCATAATGTATTTTTCCACCTGCGCATACCTTGAGTCAGTCTGAATCATCTATTTTCTATAAAACCAACTGCGACTGTACAATTATATTCTGATTTTACTGACAGCAACACATCATTTTAATGTAAGTCTTAAAAAAACACAAAATAACTCAAAAATATACACTTCCACAATCCAAACAAAACTTTGTAGAATTTATCGTAGAGATTATCGGTCCGTAGCGGGCGGGTATAGTTCTACGCGCTCTACGCGATACTGCTACGCTCGTCGGCCTCGGCAGGTCTAGCGCGTAGCAACCCGTAGCCTACGTTCTAACATTTTTCTCTACGACTATCCTCGCCTAGGGTTACGAAATGTTACAATACCTAGGGTTACGAAATGTTACAATACCGGGTAAAGGATAATATCACACCGTGCCGGGTCCGAGTCGGGCCTCGTTTACACCGGAAATTTGCACTTTATTTTTTAGGTGATTGAGCTTAATATCGGTATTCAGTCAGATCACCGGGTACTGACCGTGTCTGGGCCTTTCAACTCATAGATATATCGCACCGTGAGAATAGAAGTGACTCAATTAAGAAAACATGATTTTTGGGAAATGCGATTTAAAGATTTTACGATTGCGTGTTTTCTACTAAATTGTGCTATGACATAACCAAATTACGACTTATCTATATTTTTTTACAAATTATGGGATACTTTAGGGTTTTATCTAAATTTTAAATTTATTACTGATTCAAAATAAATTTAATTAATTACTCTATTTACCACTTCAAAGAAACCTTCCGACATTTAAGTCGGTTTTGTACTATAGCAATAATTTATTAGTATTTACTAATGATTTAAACCTTAAACGGTCATTAAAATTAGCCTTAATATAGTAATAAACTGATATAACTCGATTTAAGTCACAATAATTTACTCAGCTTAATGCAATAAAATGACACAAAACAAACATCGGTCACTATAATACTCTAAATTACGAAAAAATCTTACCTAATTTTTGCGTACAAAACTGTAATATTGAGGTTTAGGTCACATTAGTACTAAACACGTGACGTCTAACGGCAATCCTGGCTGACGCAATACTGAATATAATCACTTTTTCACGAGGTGACGGACGAGGGATCGCCGAAATGAAAGAGACGCACCTATTATGTTTTGACGCATTCTAACCAAAAAGTAGCAGTTTTTTAATCACTAGGCGATGCAGTTTTTTTTTCTGAGTCTTTCTACATATTTAACTAATTTTACCTGTTTTTTGAGATGAGTCACTTCTATTCTCATGGTGCGATATTTCGTTATATAGTCATACAAATAAAGTAGAAATTCCCACTGTAAGTGAGGACCCGTCACGGTGTAACATAAATCATCCTTTACGCGTTGTGGCCACATACTACATCGAAGTAAGTTGTGTTGTGTTTAGGTACATAGGTACCTACGTCATTTTTAAAAAAAGGCAAAAAGATTGACCAATTTGAAAAATAAATCATGATACCAAGTGTAAAACTATTATATTTTATTCTGTTCTGTAATACAACTAGTGACCTTGTAAGTGAGATTGCACTACAAATAAGACAAATACCTGCTACGTTACTTACTTTTGATTAGTATCAAAGCTGTTGCTTCACGTTTCTGCTATTCGCATCTACAAAATTACAAATTTAGTTAGACCAGACCTTCAGAGATGTAGGTACCTAACTTCATAACTACCTAACTAGTTTTGCAAATATCTACCTATCGGCAATTCAATAGGTAGGTACTGTAATTTATCTATTTAAGTGATGGTAAGTTGGTTTCGGAAAATTCCCGCAATTAAGTGGGTAAAGCACTTATTACACTACCCTGAATTCAGGGACCCTTACCCTAAATAAGAGTGGTGGGCTGGTGTAGTAAGAGTCAGGGCGTAAAACGTAGAGGCTAGGCGTTAGGCTCCCTTACTACCGGGCCCTGAATACCGTGTAGTGTAATACCCGTTTAAGAAGTATCAATCGACAAAGATAATACCAGTTATTTAATCAAGTAAGTAGGTGATTAATATAGGTAATATTGTAGGCGGTGGACAGGCAACTACTAAGGTAAACTAAGGGTAAGATCAAACGAGCGTAATTTTGTGAGTCGTGAGTCGCAGAATTTCGGTCGCAGAAATTCTGTCTGGCAGAAATTCTGTTGGGATGCCAGACGAGCGCATTTTATTCAGTTTTATAGCTCGGCCCGCGTCTTACCCCTCGCCTCCGCAAACTCAATTAGCGTGTGCGTCGGCAGACAAACTCATTTTGCGTCGCCGTGTGAATGGATTAGGACTTTTTGTATGAAACCGAATGCAGCAGAAATTACGCGACCGAAATTCTGCGACTCACGACTCACAAAATTACGCTCGTTTGGCTTCACCCTAAGGCTTCCATCGATCGGTGCATCCGCGAGCGCATCTCCTAGGATACCGATAGCAAACACTAACAAACAGACAACCACTTCAAACCACTAGATATGCACTAGATAACCTTCTATTTGAGAATTAATCGTAGGAAAAATACTCGAGCTATAGATTCTGATAGCGATTAACGCAAATTAACGAGAGCAAAGGTACCTAAGTAGGTATATATTTTAGTACCTATAGGTAGGTACCTACATTACATTATAACATTTGTACATAGCTAAGTAGGTAGGTACATAAGAATTAGGAGTACCTAAAGTATCAAGGTAAGTATATCTACCAGTTTTGTCTAAACTTTGTCTAGACGGAGAGCTTAATTTAATTAGGTACTTACATTTTGAAAAATTGGTGAGGGGCCTTTGCCCAGCTGTGGGACACAAACGGCTGAAATAATAATAATCTAGGTATTTACAAATCTACACAGTAGTTTGGGAACTAAAATTCACCCCAAATACATTACCCTCCTTCTTCGCAGTCGGGCATAAATCGGTTGTATTATATAGCGGTAGATACCCACACGAAGCCACGAGAACCGTTATTTATTTGCGTACCTACCTACGACCATCGGTTTATTAGAGATAGGTAACCTTTATAAAAATTGTCTGATGATAAGAGATACAATATTTTGCCTAGAATCACATATTTACATACCTTTTACCTATTTTGATCAAGATTTAATTTTTTACGTTTATTTTGACAACAGCTTAGTATGAGGTTCGTGGTTCGTGCGTGCGTGACACTGAGCGTTACACAGACAGAACCAGGGAAGGGAACATGAATGTTCCATGACTTTTCTTTCGTGACATGTCCAATCGGTTACTATTGTCAAAAAGCCAACTATTATTATATTAAAACTTAACACTGCTAAAATCAATATTAAAAGAGACAGTTATTAAAAAGAGATTAAAAAATACACAACACAATCATTTTTGTTCTGGGCGAGAGCAGAAGAGAAGGGGGAGGGAAATGGCGGTTAGGTTAGGTTAGATTTTAAGTTAGAAAACGGAAGAAATTAATTTACGTAAGACTAGAAAGTATGTTATGGACTTTAGCCTGCTCAAAATATGAGCGAATAATGTAACAACAACAACCATGGTACATACAATGTACATCTGTCACTACGTAAGACAAGTTGGTATGGTCATAAGACTTTAGCCTGCTCAAATAGGCGAACAAATAAAAAAAAAAGATACATCTGTCATCTGTCACTGTCAGTCAGCTGCACCGCACGCACCGCCGAACGACAGACAGCAGAACAGAACAGAAAATAATAAACAATACAGTACACAAACTGTGAAATCAAATGTGGGATTTTCTGCAGTGTATTTGCCTGACAACTACGTCGCTTTGGTTTTTATATGTTTTCTAGTGTTATTTTGAGTTTTATTGCGTAATTTTGGTGGTTATTTTGCCAATAAAGCCCGGGTTCTTGACGCGAGTGTAAAGTATGTGAATTAGAGTGAATAGTTCTCTTGAAATTCCATCGGAGGAAATCCCGAAAATTTTCAACAAAACAGCCATCTTTTGTTTAAAATTGACTTGACTACTTGACTATGACTCTGTGCCGTTGACAATACTTATAAATAAATACACTTGACACTGGCAAAATTGTTCTCTAAGAGACAGATGCCATAATTGAAGAAGAAGAAGAAGAAGAAGAAACTCAAAGTTGTTTCAATTTCTGAGCGATGGAAAATGCAATGATTTTACTGTACGATTTATGTAGATTATGCCTTGATGAACCTGGCGTGGATAACATCTTTCAACCCGTCGATTTCACAAAAGATATATTAACATTCACGGGCGTACAGGTGCAAATGTGTTAATTTTTTTCTCGAAAAATTTATAAGTCAAAATAATTAGCTTTAGTAGTACACTATAATAGATATTGCGAAAAGCCAGAAATTACCACATTTATATTTACTTCGGTACAAAGGCAGATGAACAGATGTCACTTAAACATAATTGTTTCAAAATTGAAATAAAAAATTCCTACCCACAGCACATCACTTAATTAAAAAAGATGAATTGCCTACCAATTAAATATTATCTTTATATAATCTTACCTTCCAGATAACCCCATCCGATAAATTACCACAAACAGTATGCAATAGCTGCAGAGAAATAATAGCTTGTGCGAAGGCTTTGAAAGATGTTGCTAGAGCCAATGATAAGCATTTGCATCAACTTCTAGGCAGCAACTATGATGAGAATGGTGACAATCAGGTACTTTTAACTGATTCTCATTCACATTTAGTTATCATCACTTCATGCACGGATGAGGTAAGAAACTGCACCTTTTTATTGCATTATAGTTTGGTATGTACATACACATTATTATTAGTATTAGACGGGTATTTATCACCTGTGACCACGACAGCGTGCAAACCTGTCGAAACGTTGGGAAAATATAAGGTAATTTAAATGCGATAAATACCCGTCTAATACTAATAATAATGTACATACATTTTGTAAGAGTATACCACAAAATGATGCATGCAACTACCTAACATTTTTGTACATTATATGCAGCTGTCTTACTCCAGAACTCATATTCAGAAAAGTCTTTTTAAAATCTTGAATCTGAATCTGCAGTGATGTTAAATGTTGTATTCTAAACTTGATAATGCCCATTTTAATTTTTGGTCTGCCTTCATTGTTTTTTTAACACCGACGACCTCTGTGGCGCAGCGGGCGAGAGTCCACCTGCGACGCAAGAGGTTGCGGGTTCGATTCCCGCCTCGGAACAAATTTGTGTATGATCTGCAGAAATTTGTTCCGTTGGTCTGGGTGTTTTCTATATATAATAAAAATATATCTATCTATGTAATATAATGTATTAAATATATCAGTTATCTAGTACCCATAACACAAGCTTTGAGTAGCTTACTTTGGGGCTAGATGATGCTGTGTGGATTGTCCAGCATTATTTATTATTATTATTATTATTATTAACAGAATAAGCCTGTCTTCAGAATACTTGTTAAGTAGCTAGGATAATTTCAATACTAAACTGAAAAGAGTAAGAGTAAATTACACAATGGTAGTAGATTATAGTATTACAGTGCATGTCCACCCATCATAACATTTTCTTTCATAACTTAAAGTATTTGTATTGCATGTGTTTGTGAAATTTAATGTTATTTGCATTACTATGCTTTGTACAACACAAACAATATTTCTAATTTATTTTTATTTAAATTTTCCTACATCTATTTTTTTCAGAATGTAACTGAGCATTCAGAAATATCAAATAGCTCAGATAATTCCTCATACAAGAGCAGAATTGTTTTTGAAAGTGATGTTGACACCGTCAAGAACAACAGTAAAAACGAGAAACAAAATAAAAAGAAAAGGAAATCATCATCTGAACTGGAAAATACTAGTGTGGGTATAATGTACTGACCGTAATGTCTTGCTAACAGACTATACATAATATAAACATAAAACACTGGCTATCCTTTTTTTGAATCTAGAAAATAACTAGGTACAATTCTTACAGGCATCAGAACGTATAGCAGTAAGAAAGGACTTGTTTGACTCTTCAGCAACTGTGGTAAGCCAATAGTTCTAATTTGGGTAAGCAAACAAAAATCTATACTTACGCTTAATAATTAATTATTTTTTATTCATTCAGACATCATCAACTAAAATGAGCAAGAAATCACTGCCTTCAAGTTCTAGAGATACTAAGGTTTCTATTAAAATAGAAAAAGTGGTAAGCATCATAGTCTATTTTTAAAGCTTTGTAAGCATCATAGTCTAGTTTTAAAGCTTGTATACACATCTTTATTATCACATTACTAGATAAAGCTGTGTATTCAGTCAGGGCATTTTTAACAAAGTTAAAATAAGGCAGATATGAGGCGTGCTGAAAAATGTTTTGTGAAGTAAAAAGGCTAGTAAAAAGTGCGGGAGAGCCTTTTGAAAAAAATATTTTCTATATACATATTATATTAACTCAACAACAAAAAACAAGTTTGATCAAAATCAGAGTTTAAGTCACTGTCCGCAAGTAATGTAGGTACCTAAAAGGCTGGCAACATTACCTTGGACTGGACATTTATTATTAATTTATTTTCATTATTATTCAGACATCATCAACGAAAAAGAGCAAGCAGGTTCCAACATCAACGTGCAGTCCTAATAAAACTCCAGAGAAAATAGTGAAAGTTGGCGACAAAATGTTGAATGTCCACAAGTATGAATTCAAATGTGAGGTTAGTTGACTTCTGTATTTACCTGCTGATTATACCTACCAGTAGGTCTACCATGAGTTTTCACAATTAACTCTCGCTAGCGACTGTAGTTAAAAAAATGTATGAAAACTTGTACAGCGCCTCTAGCGGATAGTTGGGTACTAAAACGTCACGTAGTTAACTATCCTACGTAACAGCGTACTATAGCGACTGTAGTTTGCGCTTCGTTATTTGCTTAGAATTTGGTACCATGAGTAACAATTTTGACAGATGTTACAGTAACGTACTATTACTACTGTAGTAACGTCAGTCGATCTAAATGTGACAACTCATGGTAGACGCACAGTATAAAGTAGGTATGTACTTATGGACCTGAATTGAAATGCTTAGTTAGGGCATAAATTGCGGTCACCATTAAGATGAGTCTCTGCCAGTGGCATTACATTTTGAGCCCTTCGTCAATACAATGGTTTATCGTAAATGTATGTTATTTATGTCTTACTAGCTTCTGCACGCGGCGTCGCCCGCGAAGTACCTACATAAAATATAGCCTATGTTCATCCTGAAAGTTCATTCTACACATTGGTGAAAGAATTTTTCAAATCGGTTCAGTAGTTTCGGAGCCTATTCATTTCAAACAAACAAACAAACAAACAAACAATCAAAGTTTTCCTCTTTATAATATTATTAGTATTAGTATATAGATGACAATTTATTTATTTGCAAGGGACATCCAATACCATTAAACGAGCAATTCTTGTATATATGTATATACATATAATCTTGCACGGTAAATGTTGATCCAGTGAGAAGTTAGAACAATTGTTGATCCGCCTATTTTACGTGTTTACTCAACTCCGCGTCGCGCAAACTGATATACTTATTTAGGTATTCATGATGCGTGTGTGACGTCAGTGAATTCATTATTTTTAACATACTTGTTAGCGATTTGACCAACATTTGTTGATCCATGAAAAATCATATTCAATAAGATTTTTTAGATCCAGAGTATATTTAACTAATATGCGACATTTACAAACTAAGTGGATCCGGAGCCAAAATTGACGAATAGGTACTCGAACCCAAAGCGGCAACGTCGCGTTCTGCGGGTGACAGAGATCCCACCTAATACTAATTCGTTAGAGTAATAAGGTAAGAAAGATGCTTTAGCTGCTGCGTTTGAGGATCAAACTTTGGGAATCTTCATTTGTTTGGCAGATTTTATTGCGGAAACACGATTACACGGGTTTTTGATATCGTGTGAGTGAATTTGTGTTATTTTGTTCATTTGTGATGGACCTATCAGAAGATGATGGTGAGTATTTATTTTATTGTCCGTACTACTTATGTGTGAAATGTCCAGGATATTTATTTATATTTTCAATATTTATTGGTGAAACTTTTTATACATCGCTTCAGATTTTTTCGTCCATCTATAATCTATACATCATCGAAGGTACATACGTGTACCGGCTCTCAAAAATTGTTTCGTAAAAAATACTATAAGTACTTAGGTATACTTACCAGTTTTTTCTTCATACCTACTTGATCAGGCTTAGGACTGACAATCTAGACAATTCCGTAAATTTGTTGTTTTAAGGGTTCTGAAAAAAAAACCGGATTCCTTATTATAAGATCACTTTATTGTCCGTCTGTCTGTCTGCCTGTTCGTATGTCTGTCAAGAACTCAAGACCCTTTATCTCGGAACCGCGTGGAGATATTGAGTTGAAATAAGTTGGGTGGAGTTGGCTAGGTAGTCTAATTGGAGTTTTTAGACCGCCTTAAGGCCTCCGTCATGACTTAGTAGCCGGGACCGACAATTTAACATGCCCTCCGAAGCACAGAAGCGCTCAGATGAAAATGCCACTGGCGGTCACCCATCCATTTACTGACCGTATCAAACACGACTAAGCATGCACGACCCAAATTCCAAAACACTTTTTGACACATTGGCTTCGATTAGAAACACCAATAACACTACTAGCTGCTGCTCGCATATATTGATTTTCTTGTTCATCTTTTTCGTTCATTTCATTTGTTGCATTGTTTTAGATTACCCAAACGGAAATCAACACTGAAGTAAAAGACTTTTCGCCGTGTGATGAATCCGATATTGATCCCAAGTCTGCTTACATGACTGACTCTGAAATTGTAAGAATGTTACTTTCACCTACATACTTAAATGATAATTTTCATAAAGTTCAGTACTTAGGTATTTTTACTTTGTTGGGTTGGAGCCTATGTGATAACGATACTTTCAACGATTTTTCCAAATAGGTACTTACTGAAAATGTATTAAATATTTTGAAATTTTTAAATAATTCCTTTATCCATCTATTATAACGCATCGCAATTAAACAATATCACGAGTATATTTATCTTTATAACCATTTCAGAACACAGAGGATGAGGACTATGATGACCAGTTAGTTAAAAAACAAATACATAGTAATAAACGGAAGTGTGAAAACATTCAGAAAGATAAGAACAAACACGCGGTCAATCGTCGTAAAAAACTCTCTAACGAGATACAATGTAATGAAGATGAAGTAGTGGCGCCGGAATTGCAGAGAGGTGATGAAGTTGTGTCAGCGGAAATACAGACAGAAAGTCCTGAAGGAGTGTCACCGGAAATACAAAGAGACAGTTGTGAACAAAGACAAGAAAATTACAATAAAATGAGCAAGCGTAGATGGGATAGAAGAAATGCTTGTTTTTATTGTCACGAACTTATAACTAACTATTCAAGACACCTTTTAAGAAAACATCCCAACGAAATAGATGTACTTAAGTTCAAATCTATTAACGACCTAGATCCAAAAGTAAGAAAGCAAAAGAGGCAAGAAATAACGGACAAATTAAGAAACAAGGGAAACTTTTTACACAATTCAAAAGTTTATTTTGATAGAGACGGAGGTAAAACTATAATACCAGTCAAAAGAAACGCCCAAGAATCAAGACCATCAGCTTTTGCGTCATGCAAGGTGTGTTTGGGCACATTCAAAAGGTCAACCTTTTTCAGACATTTCAAGAAGTGCGCTGCCCGTGCTGATGATAGTGAAACTTCGGGATGCAGAAAAAGAGTTTTGTACAATAATAGTATCACTATTATACCTAAAACTGAGTCGGCGAGTGTTGAACTCGGAGATGAAATTTTGTCTCATCTTCGTTCAGATGAAATTTCTCTCGTGAAAAA
Organism: Cosmorhoe ocellata; assembly: GCA_963675405.1. NCBI lineage: Eukaryota > Metazoa > Arthropoda > Insecta > Lepidoptera > Geometridae > Cosmorhoe > Cosmorhoe ocellata. The sequence continues at coordinate 2,781,908 of OY776265.1, read as the reverse complement.
TGATCCATTGATTCTTGCATCCGGCTCAAGCCTACTTAAAAAGAAAAAAGAAATCAACACTGAAGATAAAGACTTCTCACCGAGTGATGAATCCGATATTGATCCCAAGTCTGAAATTGTAAGCATAAAAATTTCACCATACTTAAATGATAGTTTTCATAAAATTCAGTAGGTATTTGTCTACAGCTTAACACAATGCATTTACTTAGTTGGGCTGGAGCCTATAGGATAACGATTTTTCTAAATAGGTACCTACTGAGAATGTCTTAAATATTTTGAAATTTTTAAATAATTCCTTTATCTATCATAAATAACGCATTGAAATTAAACAATATCACGAGTATATTTATCTTTATAACCATTTCAGAACACAGAGGATGAGGACTATGATGACCAGTTAGTTAAAAAACAAATACATAGTAAGAAACGGAAGTGTGAAAACATTCAGAAAGATAAGAACAGACACGCGGTCAATCGTCGTAAAAAACTCTCTAACGAGATACAATGTAATGAAGATGAAGTAGTGGCACCGGAATTGCAGAGAGGTGATGAAGTTGTGTCAGCGGAAATACAGACAGAAAGTCCTGAAGGAGTGTCACCGGAAATACAGAAAGACAGTTGTGAACAAAGACAAGAAAATTACAATAAAATGAGTAAGCGTAGATGGGATAGAAGAAATGCTTGTTTTTATTGTCAAGAACTTATAACTAACTATTCAAGACACCTTTTAAGAAAACATCCCAACGAAATAGAAGTACTTAAGTTCAAATCTATTAACGACCTAGATCCAAAAGTAAGAAAGCAAAAGAGGCAAGAAATAACGGACAAATTAAGAAACAAGGGAAACTTTTTACACAATTCAAAAGTTTATTTTGATAGAGACGGAGGTAAAACTATAATACCAGTCAAAAGAAACGCCCAAGAATCAAGACCATCAGCTTTTGCGTCATGCAAGGTGTGTTTGGGCACATTCAAAAGGTCAACCTTTTTTAGACATTTCAAGAAGTGCGCTGCCCGTGCTGATCATTGTGAAACTTCGGGATACAGAAAAAGAGTTTTGTACAATAATAGTATCACTATTATACCTAAAACTGAGTCGGCGAGTGTTGAACTCGGAGATGAAATTTTGTCTCATCTTCGTTCAGATGAAATTTCTCTCGTGAAAAATGATCCATTGATTCTTGCATCCGGCTCAAGACTACTTAGAAAGAAAAAAGAAAGGCGAAGCCGAAAAGCGATATGTCTAAAATGAGAGACTTTGCTACTTTATTTTAAACTACTATAATATACTTGTATATACTTGGTTGGGACGCAATAGAACCTGATGTTGTTTTCCATTTTGTCCGTCGTTTTGTTCCACCCCCTAAGGATAACGGTTTGGTCTAAATTAAATACATAAGTACCTAGATAATTATGATTCAAGCTCAATCAAAATAATACTACAGTTGCTCGAATTTTTGTAGCTGTAAGTATGATTTAGACCGGGAGGCTGGATTAGGATCGAGACCGCATCGAATCGCACAGAACAATTGCAAAAAGAGCTTGAAACATTGATTCGATGTGATGACGCGCCCGGTCTAGATCATGTGGCGATCATGAGCGCTGGTGCCCATTTTTGACAAGGGTTTGTATGAAAATAATGTATATTTAAGCGTTCCACCGCCCCCGCTCAGCAGTGAGGTCCGCCTGTACGTACATAAATGAGCCCTTAGGGGTAGGGATACCATAATATTTAATCATAGTTCATAAGTCAAATGCTGAAATGTTATTTAAGTAGTGACATAAAAGGACTGTACGTAAGTCCGGTTGCAATGTATAAGGATATTTTTGAATTTTGTTTGAGATTATTGTTTTTAAATATCAAAGCAGTGTGTTTGTTTTGTTTAATTCTAGTGACTAGCGACTAGGTAAGTTAGGTTGCAATGTGCAATGTGATCAGTGTTCTTTGATAGATATTTTTAGTTTTGTTTGTGATGATGTTGTGATATAGTGAAGCGCTGTTTGGTTTTTCAAGTGTTTTAAATTTTATTCAACATTTGACTCTAAGAGCTGTTTACAGAACTTAAATAAATAACAAGTAGAAGATTTTACGGGACCTTGATTTAATTTATTAATCTGAGTGGTATTGTTTTTGCTATCCACTAGGTATTACTTAGTATTGGTACTCGTACATATTATGCTTGCTTATGTTAAGTACCTACTTGCTTAAATAAAACGGCTACTAAATTCATTAACCTGTGTTTCATTCATAATCCTAATAATATTATAAACGCGAAAGTTTGTACGAATGTATGGATGTATGTTTGTTACTCTTGATCTGGATGAAATTTGGCACAGATATAGATTATAGCACATAGGCTACTTTTTATCCCGGAAAAATGTCCAGTTCCCGTGGTATAGATCAACATTTTCCATAAGTATCGCAAGGGGTGGTGGTTTCTATTGGATCAACAAAGTACTCGCGTGAAGTCGCGTTAGATCAACATTTACCGTAAAGGCATATCTATGTAATATCACAGATTAAATACATGTAATATATATAAAAACGAACACAATCTGTCATCCAGGTACCTACTAGGTAATTAAGGAGGTACATTAAATCGTTTGTAAAATTTCAGACATGCAGCAAAAGCTACGCAACCCATAAGAAGCTGTATCTCCACCAACTGGCTCACAACAAGAAGTTCTACTGTCCACTCGACGCTTGCTTGAAGAAGTTTGCGACTAAAGGCGATCTGCAAAAGCACATCCGTTCGCACACCGGCGAGAGACCATACAAATGCGACCTGTGTGAACTGAGCTTTACACAGAATGTCACGCTCAAAAATCACAAAGAAAGTAAACATATTGAGCGTCATAGCTGAATGGGTCACTGATACTGATACACATTCAATTGGAATGCTTTTATATTACCGTCTTCGTTACTTACCGTCACTGAATACGATTTACAAGAGAAGTAAATAGAGGTAGTTCAGTCTAAAAATGCACGCCCCTCCCAATGTTTTTCCAATGTATTTACCTCTACATGCAGTAAAGTACAAGTGGAGGGGCATGCATTTTTAGACTGAATCATCTCTACCTACCTAGACTTCTGTTGGCTGATGAATGATGATGATGATCATGACCTAGTTTAACTTCGATCGTTTCTTTTAGTTGAAGTTTTTTTTTAAATATTAGTTTTTGTAATGACACACACCTACCTACTTACTATTATTTTCCTGAGTTATGTACTAATTAGGTATAAGAAAATTCTTTTGAAAACTCAGCGTTTAGGTAATCTAGTGTTGTTTCTACTTATTTTTTGTATTAGATTCATTCCAGTGCATTCTCAGACACCTATGATGTTTCTAAGCTTTTTATACAATTTACCTACAACATTAAAAGTGATAATTGTTTTAACACTCCCAGTGAGGAACTATTGTTATACCTTTAAATAACATCATTCCATTTATATTGAAATATACAGTAATTACTTATTACTTCAGTAGGTTATACCTCTTTCACAAAATATGATAACATATAGCTATTACAATAAATATTGGAGTCATAGATGTACTTTAGGTACCTATCAACATAACGGGTTAATAGATACTGTTCTGTAGTGATCTCTACATCTATATCTCTGTTACATCTCCGTAAAAACTAAAGCCAGACTTGTACGGACTCTAGTCTTCTCGATCTTTTCGTATGGCGCTGAGACTTGGACTTTGAAAGCTGCAGACCGCAAACGCATTGACGCTTTTGAGATGTGGTGCTGGAGAAGGATGCTCCGTATCCCTTGGACTGCATTTCGGACTAACGTATCTATATTGCGAGAACTTAATATCTCCTCGCGACTGTCCACTGAGTGTCTGCGCAGAATTCTCGAATACTTCGGTCACATTGCAAGAAAAGACGGTGACAACCTCGAAAAGCTCTTTGTGACCGGCAAAGTAGACGGGAAAAGGCCTCGTGGACGCAGTCCATTACGTTGGTCCGACCAGATCCGAACCGCTCTTGATTCTTCGGTTCACAACGCCCTCTACACCGCCGAAGACAGAAACAGATGGAGGCTAACTATTAAAGAGAAGGTGATGCAGAAGGGAGGTCACGACCCTCAGCATTGAGGAACACGACGCAAAGAGGAGGAGTGATCTCTGAAATTGAAATCTCTTGCTTAAAGTATTATTTAGCAAAACTAAGTTTTTAATAGTATATTATCAGCTCTTGTTTGTTTTAACTTGTGATCATAATTTCTTATTTGAATCGTATTAGTTTCAGCTGAAATACTAGTTTTGTTTATCATGTGTTTTAGGAAAATAAAAAAATGGTGTTACCATAAAATATTTTATTACATAACATTTTCATTACTTATTTACATATCACTTAGATTAGGTCCTACATAGTGCCTAGCTTGAGTTCACAAACACACAAACAGAAACATGTCTTTCAAAGACTGTTTACTGCAATTCTGTATGACAGATAGTGCATTTAACCAAGGAATAGTGTTAATGGACATTGATTATAATATAATCACCATCTGTTTATGTGTTGGTGAACAGAGGCTTCAATAATTTATTTTCTTTGGAGACTGCAAATAACATCAATTTTCATACAAAATGATTGATGCACACAATTACCTTGGTATGGAAGTAGATGGTACTTGCGGTCCCTATGCTTCGCAAATAATTCATAAAATATATATAACAATAAATGCCTCTTTGATATTAGTTTTTAGCTTACTGATTAGTTAAAACTTTATTCTTACTATCAACATTGATAATCCAACCAATACAGATGACTTAGTTTCTATCCATTGAACACTTGTCATTGGTTCAAGAGTTAAGGTTAATAAATAAAAAAATCCTCAACTATTAAAACTAAGTACCGAGTTACATGAATATATCCTTTCTTACCATTACTGCATCAATTTGCATTGAATAATAAAGTATGATTCTATACTTTTAGGACAAAGTTGAGAATAAAAAAAAGTATTCAAGAATTTAGTAGGTATTGATACTTCCGTGTTCTCCACCTAAGGCATGGATACATCAGCGAATTAAACTCCAAGATTACAGGTCAAATGCCTATTTTACACTACCAAATAATTGCCTTAATGGAATGCATATAACAGCATAAGGAAGGTACAGACAGCAACTACAAGTCCTATTATGAGCGAGTCGCGGCGCTTGCGAGCATTTATTCTGTAAATCAGGCTATTGAGCATCGGAAATCTGGAAATAAAGGCAGCAATTAAACCCATGATCACTCATTTGTTCAAAATATTTTGTATCCTACTAATAATAATAATGTGGAAATTAATGTAGATATTTTGTTTGTGACTCAACATGTAGACCGATTTCGAAGAGATTTGGAATACATAAAATCAGGAATAGCATTAGGCTATTTCTATAAGCACCACGCGTTCGAAGTTGCGGTCAGAAGCTGGTCATTTATTATTTTTGAAACAAGTAAATGAAAAAAAGTGAAAGGTTTTTTAGAAACAACATAGTAACTAGAAAGTGATGTAATTACCATTATTTATTAAAATTTACTTGAAATAAAAAAAGTAATAATAACAAAATAATTTGTCAGAAGTGGGATTCGAACCCACGCCCACAGAAGTGGACTGCGACCTGAACGCAGCGCCTTAGACCGCTCGGCCATCCTGACATGGAAGCATGAGGCGAAATTTCGATACACATTTTATTGCTACTAAAATATTATTAATAGTGATGTAGTGTAGAGGTAGATCAGTCTAAAAATGCACGCTCCTCCAATGTATTTACCTCTACATGCGGTACAAGTACAAGTGAAGGGCCGTGCATTTTTGACTCAATCATCTCTACAATCACTATGAATATTGAAGTGAAGTACTGAACTGAGTAACCAATGATTATATTTTAGTACATTAATACCATTCCCCACCTGTTAGCTACGTTATTGAATGTAGTCTGCATCCGCTTGAATGCTTGCCGCTGGGATGCGAGGTGTTCTCGCGCCTCCATGGCAATGTTGATTTGTTCGTCCACAAGGATATGAGAGCTGAAATGTCAAATTATGTTGTTTTTATGAACATAATAATTGAAGTAAAAAATACAAGAATTGCTTGAAAACTTAAACATTAGAGTATCTACATAATGCTATCAGGTTTGGTAGAATCAGGTTACCAGTATTGTTAAGTACCATTAGTATATAGCTCTTTAATCCAATTACCTACTCTAATATCTATGTCTGATAGTCAGCTTGTCTTTTTTAACCATGTAGGTATCATTCTACCCTATTATATAGTTACCTGTGTAAATGCCCAGACTCTTTCCCGTACTGGTCTCGTCGGTTGAGCCCTGAGACAGCCGATGGTGGAGGGCTATTCCCTCCGAGTAACTCTTCGCGTTCTCTCCGCGCGCTTACGCGAGCCGATGTCTTTGTGAACTCTTGCTGGTAATCCTATCAAAGATCAACCTTTACTCTTAGTGTGTAAGTTGTTAGTTATATATTTTTTTTCTGTGTTGATCTGCAATCAGTCTCAGGACTATAAATGAATGTGTTGTCAAGCTGTTGTACTTTGTGGCTTGTGCTCCACTTTTGGAGCATTCTTAGGCATATGCTTGTTTCTTTAGCTAGATTAAAGATATTATAAGCACTATTCTTAGAATAAATCATAGTAATCAAAGAATAAAATGACATTTTACTTGCATTTGACGTTACATTATACAAAATTTGATCAACTGATAGAAGTAAGGTGCACAGAACATACCATTAGTATTTCTCTATGCCTTTTGATTGTGTGCATATTAGCAGTTCCAGTTGGTGCTATGTCGGCCATTTTGTCATTGATCGATGAAAGCTGAAATTGGTCAAGGTATAACTATTTTATTATTCAACTACAGAAGGTACAAAGTTACCTACTCATTCTTTTGTGGCTTCAAGCACAATGTAGTAGTATTTATTTTAAAGACGTGCCTTATTCAGCAACTGTTGCAGCTCCATAGACATGGTATCAAACATATCATCACTGTTGATAAGGGGAATGCTTTCCCCACTGAGTCCTGATGTACTCGGACTGATGCCGAGCTTACTGAATGCTACCAGCTTGACATCTATATCATTCTCTAGAAGACGAGCTTGCTTTCTTAAATCTGTAATGTTTAAATTACAAATAAAATTTTATAAAATCATACCTACCACAAATATTTATTTAAGTATAACCTTTGAATTAATAATAAAAGAAAAAGTTTAAGGTACTGAAATTAAAAATGAGAAAATTTGAATGTTTGTGTTTGTTTTTAATGCCAGTGCTCTTAAACGGTGAAGGAAAACATCGTGAGGAAACCGGCATACCCTAGAACCAAAAATTCGAAGGTATGTGTCATAGGTTAGTATTCTTATAAGCGGCGATGGGCTTGCAACCTGTCACGTACGGAATACTAACTACTGTGCAAAATGTGGGCATGTACCAAATGTAATGTTTGGACTTGCCTCTGACTACCCCCTTTAGATATCCTCAAAGATCTAAGTAACTAAAGATCTGAGGAGATATCTACCGAGCCTGGGGATTACAGTCGTGATCATATTTTTTTTTTTTTTTTTGCTCAATAACGTCCAATCAGCTGGACGGATTTGGATGAAATTAGGTAGGCTCTGTGATCTAAAAAAAGGCTAACTACTTTTCGTGAAGGTACGACGCATGCTAAGCCGCAAGAAGAACCTAGTAGATCATGGAAATGATCGAGGCCACAGAAAAGAATACCAGGTAAATTAAACAATTTATCAGCTGGCATGATGATGGTAGAATTTAGGCTAACTGTGTTATGGAAAGTATTTATGACCAAGAAATGGTTACGGTGATACAAAACGAATGTGCTACGCAACGTCACAAAGTAGGTAGAAGTACCGGTGCAACAATCGAAAAAATATGTTCAAGCTTTGACTCACCTTCCCAAGATGGACTTGCCATGGTCATAGTGATTGTGTTTCTATCCTGAGAAATATGCACAGGGTCAATCACTTAAGCTGCGTCCTTTCTAACAATCAAACTGTATCTTACAGCAAATTGTTTATTTTATCTCGTACTGTACATGCAACAAAACAAAAAATGTAGTCAGAAAAGTCTTCTCTTCTTCTTCTTTACTCAGGGTTGCCTGGCATCTGTCTCATAAAGTCATACAGATCAATTTTGCCAATGTCAACTGTCAAAAGTATGAAAAAAAAAATCAGATTTGACGCGTGACATGAATTAAGACTTGACAGCTGACAGTGATATGAGAAATCGGATCTTCTTTGTGGACTACCCATAAAATGATTGCGCAATATTATTGATTCTATAAACATGTATCGTGTAAGTTTCTTGATTTTATATGTTTAGTGTTTGTTCCTACCGATCGTGATGGTTTCTACTCTACACCTAAGTTATACATGCCTCACTATTAAAGGCACTAGGTACCTAGGTACTTATATACTACCTACCAGCTAACTAGAAAAAAATACCCACGTCGATGAGAGACGAAAAGGTAGGTAGCTACTGTCTACCATTTTATAATCAGGGAAAGAATAGTACACCTATGTAGGTAGGTAGGTGTACTATTCTTTCCCTGTTTATTAATTCCACCCAAAGATTACCTACATACACATAGCCATACAAATTTTACCATTACAAAATTTTGGTAGAAATCGATTATGATAATCGAAAATGGTAAAAATACTGCAAATAAATCCATATTTTATTAGTTTTAATATACCTATCAATACCTATAATATAAACTGACAGTACTTACCTACTGAAAATTTTATTTAAGTTATGGAAGGAAAGGAACAGTAGGTGGCGTATGTAACTACGGTAGATCATTTTATTCGTTGTCTTTCACTTGCTTTTTGATGAATGGAACACGTGCGAAAGAGAAAGAACGATATAAAACCAAAGTTTCAAGCAGCTCCTTTTCGGCTTTTACTAGAAAATATTAATATGTAGGTTCGTGGTAAGTACCTACAAGTAAGTAGGTAGGTACCTACTATTTTAATCTCAAACTACATTACTAATACTAAGTACCTACACTAACTTTATCACGTGCCGTGGAACGGCGCAGCCACAATTCACAAAGAAGAAAAGCATCGCCTGCTTGATTTTCTAGAAATCCATGAATATGGGACAGTTCTGAGTCCGCTCCGAGTCGAGATACATTTTAGTTCACGTCTACGTAGAATAATATGGGCTCTATAGTGTGAAGCATAAAAGCTAATATAGCTGCGGCAAAACCGCAGCTGACGTCTTCGTATCGAACGCTTTGGACTATTACCTGTCTCTTTTTATCAATGGTTCATTTACAACGAGCGATCCCTTTCGCACAGCTTAGTTCACCCCACCCATCGTATCATATCGCATTGTCTTTCTTTCTTTTGGATTGGAATTTGGTTTCGCAACTCGCAGTGGAAATAGTCGAATAAGTTTTGTTCAGTTATACCTATCTAGTTCAAAAAGAAATATTAAAATATTTCTGTAAAAATCACGTGACAATTAGAATAATACATTTATTTTTTATTATTAGTTTAGTGTTTGGGATATTTTGTATTTGTAAGGACAAGGAAGAACACAATACGGTCTGTGCCGTCGTTCAAAATGGCTGGAGTTTCTTTGACTAGTAAAATTCGGAATTTGAACTTCGACAAGGTTTGCAGAGCATGTTTGGAAGTGAAAAGGGACATGAGACCTTTATTCGAACAGCTGACTGCGACGATGCTGATGGGTATTTCGAAAGTAGAGGTGAGAGGACAAATAATTATAAATAAGATATTTTTTGGAATGTATTTTTGTCTCTATCGCACTTATGCGAAATGCGTATAGCGCGTGTCAATAGAACAGTCGTCACATCGCGTCATCTTTGTTTAGAAGTCATTCAATATTGAACAATTTGGAGGGATCCAGCCAGGTAGAACCGGGCGAGATTGCGAGATTCTCGAAATTGGTTGAGAAATGTATCTCTGTCTCTGTTACTGCTACGCACAAGTCATGCACCGGATTGAGATAAAAATGCGTGCGTGACCGAGATAGGTAGGTAGGTAAGGTAGGGAATTGGGTCTATCTACTTCTATCTACCTTACGTAAATACCTAAGTAGGTATATTAATAATGTAAATAAAGCTAACTATGTAGCTTCCTACCTACTATAAAATAAATCGTAAGTAGGTACTGAACTGGTACTATGAACCCAAATAAAAATTTTTTTTTGTAACTTTTAACCCTTAGTTTAATTTAATTTAAGTAGGTAGGTAGACCTACCTATGTATGTAGGTACCTACTTAAGTACAGTCATATCTAATTAATATTATAAATGCGAAAGTTTACATGGATGTTATGGATGTTTATTAGTAGGTACCTACCTACTCAAAAACGCTGAAACGGCTGAACGGATCTCGATGAAATTTAGTCTGAAATATCATGTTTAGGTATCATACATATAGGTAGGTTAGGTACCTATCATGCGTATTTCAATAAAGCGAGTAGGTCTACCTACTAGTAAAAAATAAAATTCACCAAATGCGAGTAAAGGTAGCTTCTAGGTAAGTACCTACCTTCTATACCCACACTTACGTGAGGTAAGTGGTATAGAAGGTACCTAGATAGATATACCGAGGCTATTATAGGTAGGTAAGCACCTGTACCTACCTACGATACCTATGATAGAGGGAAATGTAAGAAGATCGCAAATGTTGTACCGACCCGACATAACGTGGGAAAAGCGATTTTTTAAATCTTTGAGGTACCTATCGTACATAATTCGTTGTATTGACGTGTTGTAGGTATCGATGGGGGACGGCCTGCCGGCGCAGCTCTGCCTGCAGTGCGTGCACCAGATATCACGATGTCACGCCTTCAAGGACCTCGTGGAGAGGAATGACGTCGCCTTACGGGAACATGCCAATTGGCTGGCTGAGGAGGCACTCAAGCGGGATAGAGAAGAGGTGAGTATAGTAAGGTGGAGCGAGACAAAAACACTGAAAATTTCATATGGGAAACATTCTGATGGGAAAAATAGTAGGTAGGTACCTAGAGATGATTCAGTCTAAAAATGCTCGCCTCTCCACTTGTACATGTACTGCATGGTAGAGGTAAATACATTGGAAATACATTGAAGGGGCGTGCATTTTTAGACTAATCTACCTCTACCTACTTCAGTTTTCGGATTTGTTACCTATTTGTGTAAAAAAAATATGAAGCAAAAGTTAAGTAGGTATTTACCATAATTGTAAGTTTTAAAACTTCAACTTCATAAAAAATGCAAAACTATTTTTGGTAATTTTCTCTCAGCCAACTTCATAATAATGTTACGAAAAGATGGCGGTTCGAAAATGTCAAATTACAATAGGTATTCGTTTCGCAACAGAAAGAGAAGGCAATCCTAAACATGGCGTGCACTGACAGCTACATGCAGTACATGGATGTGCCTCTGACTAACCCTAGCCAGATACTAGAGGGATTCTTCGCGCCCACGCCCGACCAGCCCGAGCCTACACCAGAGTCAGAACTCAAGACTGACGCAGAAGAAAAGGTAAGTCTGGAGCACAAGAAATATTGGTGGACATTTCACAAAACGCCATCTAGCGCCTAACCACGCGCAACACGCGACCAGCGCGCAATTTTGTCTGCGGGTTTTAAGTGATATATTTTTTTTTTAGTTTTTGCATCATTTTGCATTGATGCTTCGCTTCTATTGGTAGCAGCGTGATGTTGTAAGCCATCCTCCATAAATGAAAATCCAACAAAGAAATATTTTATTCGAACCAGTAGTTCCTGAGATTAGCGCGTTCTACCAAACAAACTCTTCAGCATTAGGGTACGAGTTGGCAGCGGACGACATGATGCAGCAGCGGACGACGTGTCGCAGCGACACTACTGGTCTCTATGTATTTCTATGAAATGCGTCGCTAGCTTCGTATCTAGCTAACTACGGAGGGAATTTCATAAAAATACCTACAAGCCATAGAAACCAGTCACTGCGACACGTCGTCCGCTGCTGCCTCATGTCGTCCGCTGCCAACTCGTACTTTTATATTGGTATTAAACGAGTATTTATCGCGTTATTATTTACCTATTTTTTCCCCGACGTTTCGACAGGTTTACCTACACACTGTGGTCACGGGATGACAAAAAAACTCTTCAGTCATTTTATTTTATTTTTTTATTTTTCAGCCATTATTGTCCCACTGCAGGGCAAAGGCCTCCCTTCCTTCCTTCCACTCCTCGCGATTTAACGCTGCTGTAGGCCAAGATGGTAAATACGCGTCGAGCTCGTCTCGCCATCTCCTCCTGGGTCTGCCACGTCGCCGTCTCTCGTCGGGTGGGCTCCACTCGGTGGTGGTGTTCGCCCACAAGTAGCTCGTCATGCGGCTGACGTGTCCGGCCCAGTTCCACTTTAGGCTTCCGGCTTTCTGCCCAACATCCACAATTTTTGTTTCGGAGCGCATCATGCTGTTCCGCACGCGGTCTGACAGCTTTATTTCTAGGATGCTGCGCTCCATGGCTCGCTGACATACCCCTAGTGAGAACTTCTGATGGTTAGTCAGAGACCAAGTCTGAGCACCGTATGTAAGGATGGGGAGAATGCGTACGTCCATGAGTTTCTTTTTTAGGGATAGTGGTAGTTTACCCTTCATCAGCTCTTTCATTGACCAAAAGTTCCTCCAGGCGTTTTCTGTGCGTCTTGCAACCTCTTTAACTTGTCTCGCCTGTTGGAGGGAGACTATTTGGCCAAGATATAGATACTCCTGAACGTACTCAATCTCCACATCCCCCACGTTTACCTTGCGTTGTGTGCTGTTTGTCATGAGCTTGGTCTTCGACATATTCATCTTAAGCCCCACTTCGAGGCTAGCCTTGTTAAGTTGGTTGATCATCATGCTGAGCTCTGCTGCAGAAGAGGAAAACAACATATATACATTGTATAGTTTTTTTGTTTTATGCAGACAGATACAACAGTCGCTACAACAGAAAAGACGGACGAAACAATGAACTCTGACGAAGAGAACTACATGCAACTGGTCGTGTTCCAAGCGACGTCGTCGGTGGCGCCGGGCCGCCACGTGTGCAACCTGTGCCACAAGGAGTTCAAGCACGCGAGGTGGCTGAAGCAGCACATGCGATCACACACCAACTGGATCAAGGCGAACTGCAAGAAACCACCGAGTTGCCCGATTTGCCAGAGGACTTTCAAGGTAAGAATGCAAATCCAAAAGTCTTCACAAATCACCTACATCTTCTTAACTTCCTCTCACTATTATAGTTGTTATCCAGGTGTTGTGAAAAGTGCGCCCCAGACAAAAAAAGTTTCATACCTACTTGGCTAAATTGTATGAAAAAGCTGTTTTTTTTTCGCGCTCACAGTGTTGGTTTCTATTGATGGGTACTTTAACCCCCTGATGTTTTCGGAAGTAGTCTGTTCACCCTGTGACCCTGTGTGCATTAAAAATAAAACAAATTCTGTGTCAGGGTCCGGGAATGTTGAAAATGCACATGCGGACACACGAGCAGCGGCCACCGAAGCAGCCGACATGCTCCGTGTGCCAGCGGACCTTCCCGTCGAAGACATTGCTCTACCGCCATCGCCAGACGCACTTCGAGCAGAAAACCCACCAGTGCACTGTTTGCGAGAAAAGGTTCTTTAGCGGCTACGCTTTACGGTCGCATATGGCTCGGCACAGAGGCGAGAGGCCGTACATCTGCTCCAACTGCAATAAGAGCTTCTATAACCCTACTGATTTGAAGGTAAGTCCAAATATTTGCAACAGTTCTGCGTCAAGTAACATTATTTCTTCCTAGGTCTTCTTAGGCTGTACTCAATTTTATTTCCGCAGTGATCAGTGTGTTTTTGTCGTTTTTCTGTGATAGTTTCCGAAACTACTGATATTTACAAACGGTTTGCTCCACGCATCTCACAGCTTTTTACGACAAAAAAAAAACTCGGTATATTTTTTTGGAAACATCAGGCATCTTTAGTAATTAAGCATTATAGGATGTATTTGGCAGTAAAATAACCATTTATTTTATAGGTATTGTGAACCAAAGACCATTCTAATCACAATGCGAAATCAAAAGTACCTATATTTAGTTATAAATCGTGGAAGTGGATAAAGTGCCACACTTTAGCCTCTCGAACTTTTCATCTTCCTCGTCCTTCACTCTGAATGCCTCCTCAAAAGCTTTCCTGCTCTTCTTAGACAAATACTCCGGAAAAACTATGCGAAAACGAAGAATCAAATTCCCTTTAGCTTTGGACGGACACGCCGGGACTGGCAGACCTTCGTCTTCGATGATCTTTTCATACGTCGGCGTGATTACATCGCTGATTTTTGTGCGCAAGATCCTATCATCCAAAGTTCTCAGCGTTATAGTGAGGCCACACAGTGCCTCTTCCAGCGACACAGTTTGCACGTACAGAAGATCGCTCAAGCCAGAGCGTACGTACGTATCGTGAGGGCGGTCTTCCGTTATAAAGATAACGTCGGCCGGTATCCTAGTCGGGCCTTGATCCCCTTCTTCCTTAAACCTCACTTCAGTATTGGGATAGATGCCCGGCTTGATAGGGATAGACAGGACCTTTTCGCGTAGCTTCAGTTCTGAGCATGTTTCATCGGTGAAAACCAGTCTTTGAATCTTCATTTTCTTCAACCCTCCTTTGTACACTTCTTCTAAAGCTAAGGCTAAAGGTCTGACTATAGTTGCGTCTTTTTCTTTATAACCCTTGCCTAGAGGCGAGTCGAACATTGGTGGCGGGTTTTCGTAGTAATCTAGAAGGTCAGCGTAAGGATTGCTCGTCCCGAAGAACTCGTGAAAGGTCCGTAAAGGCTCCCCATGGTACGAATAGGGTTGGATGTATTCTGTAGGTCCTGGTACCCCTTTCTTTAACCCCTCTTCTCCATATTGGTCGTATACAGCTCTTCGTTTGTGGTCCACCAGCACTTCGTAAGCTTCTCCAATGAGGGCGAAGATACGTTTCATGTTTTCATCGTTGTCGTGTCTTTCCGGGTTGTATTTGAGGGCTAGTCGTCGGTAGGCGCGCTTTATCTCCAGCTGGTTGCAAGATCGCTTCACGCCTAGTATTCCGTAATAGTCGAAACCCATTTTGTAACAATTAAAAGTAAAATAAACTTACAAAAATAACTCGATTGAAATGTAGTACCGATTTTTCACAATTTTTTTGTACCAATGACAAGTGCTGTCATAACATTTCATAATGACAAAATCTAGGTTTGCTATGAATGGAGGTCCGTTCATTAATCGCGTCAAGTACAGCTACCTACCTAAGAAAGGAAGGCTTCTGAAGCGCACTGTACCACACCTTTCACCACACCGGTTTATAAGAAATATAAGTTACCTACCTACCAAAACTTACAAGACTCATTTCCAAAAATGTACCTACTTCCAACTGTACCTATGCACTACCTACGTTTTTCTTTGCTAGTATCTGATCTAATATGAATCTAATAAATCTGACTCTCTTTTCCGAATGCAAGCTATTGTTGGCTAACCCCTGCAATTTAAATAAGAGTCTTACTCTTCTCTCCCAAGGTCCACTTCCGCTTGCACACCGGCGAGAAGCCGCTGAAGTGCACGGAGTGCAACAAGACGTTCCGCCGGCACTCGACGCTCTGCCAGCACATGAAGAAGCACCGTGGCATCCGGAACCACGTCTGCAACATCTGTAACAAGGGCTTCTACGAGGTCTCCAAGCTGAATGCTCATATGAGAGTACATACGGGTGAGTTTTATATACATGACGAATTGTGGGCAAAGACCACAACCGAATAGGTGCCCAACGCGAGACGACCGCGCCGCAGACCACCACGGAGATGGCGGGACGAGTTGGATATGATGTGCATCTTCTACACTGGCCCACTGCAGCCAAGGATAGAAAAATCTGGAAAAAAGAGGGTGGCCTTTGCCCTGCAGTGGGACAGGCTAAAATAAATAAATAACTAGCTATTGCCCGTGACTTTGTCCGCATACAGTTTATTTTCAAAATGAAAATCGGTCTAGCTGTTCTCGAGCTAACATGGTGACACGAAAACCATGATAATTTTGTATGTCAAGGGAAAATTTAATTTTTCGTCAATTTTCCAATGTATTTAAATAATTATTCCGCTATTAGGGACGGAGACAAATACAACAAATAAAAAACCATGAAAAACGGTCCAGCCCTAGGGTTAAAAGCGAACAAAACCGACTTTGTTTATGCATTCTTATTTTATTTTTTTTATTTTACTTACTTGCATTCATAGTTCTTTGTCAATAAATCAGTCAGTGATGACAAAGAACTATGAATGCTTAAACAAATTTGGGTTTGTTCGAACACATAACTCTAAAGCAGGACCATTTTTCATGGTTTTTTATTTGTTGAATTTGTCCCGAGCAGAATCAAAATCCTCAGAGGATTTTGATACTGAACGTGTGATGTGGTGCAGGCGAGCGCCCGTACGAGTGCCAGTACTGCGCGCGGCGGTTCGCGCAGCAGTCGGCGCTGATCTACCACCGGCGCACGCACACCGGCGAAAAGCCTTACACCTGCAAGCTGTGCTCCGCCAACTTCACCACCTCCTCCGCCAGGAACAACCATCTGCTCACGCACGCCACCAACAAGAGGTAACCCTGAGGGCGGGTTCGACCAAAATAATTTAGGCACCATCCCCATAAAAAGTCGTAGTTATTGAAGGGCACTATGACTAGAATAAATCGTAGTTATTGAGGAGTAAACGACAAACGACACTTGCATTTGACATTAGGTACATATTCTGAGAATAGTTGTATCAGACCTTGGTCAAATGACTGTGAAATACTTTCTCGTAATCCTGAGATTGATATTCTACTCGATAAAAGTTCTTACGCTAACACCAAAACGAAACGCAATGGAAAACAACAATTCCACCAAGTGCAGCAACAGTTTCTCACCAAGAGCAACAATTCCTGACCAAGTGCAGCAACAATTTCTCCCCGCGGAGCAACTATTTCTGACCAAGTGCAACAATTTATTCCTGAGAGCAATAATTCCTGACCAAGTGCAGCAACAGCTTCTCACAAAGTGCAATAGTTACTCACTGAGTGTAACAGTTTCTCACCGAATGCTATATTTTTTAACCGACGGCATAGGTAAGCAACTGCTGTCATAGACGAGAAATCGCTGTTGTTTTCCGTGAGAAACATTGCTAGTCTGTTAATAAGTAACTATAGGTAATTCAATATCTCAGTATTTCTGTGACCGGAAAATCGTTAAACACTAAGGCTTAACAATATTAGCGTACGAATAACGTGATCGAAATTGAAGCGGTTTCCATCTCAGGTTCGTGTGCCCGGTGTGCTGCAAAGGCTGCTCGTCGCGCCACGAGCTGCGGCTGCACGCCAGCAAGCACTCCGGCGAGAAGCTGTTCGAGTGCGAGGTGTGCGGCCAGCGGCTCAGCTCCGCCAGCTACCTCGCCGCGCACCGCCGGCACCACACCGGCGAGCACAAGTACAGCTGCGCCGTGTGCGGGAAAGGTACCACCATCACGAAGTGGTACTCCACACCAGTCCACTATGTCTTCACCCAAATGTCAGTTTTGTCTTCACTATTGTCGACAAAACCGTTGTCTACAGAGCTTATGCTAAGCGGGCTGGGTGGTAAGGTGGTTCGTCTCAGTCGAACGCCAAATTCAAATAATTTGCGTTTTTAATATTTCCTATGGTTATCGTAGCTGACAGAATTAGCAAAGTGAAGTGGCTGGTCATATCTGTCGTAGAACCGATAACCGTTGGGGTAAACGAGTTCTTGAGTGGAGACCGCGGCTCGGCAAACGCACTTTATCCAGCAGTGGACTGCTATAGGCTGATGATGATGATGAATATTTCCTACTGCCCTGAGTGTTGAGACAATTATAAGCCATTTACTCAACATCATTTTAAAAAGATACCAAAACTGATCACATAAGTCAAAGTTTGCTGAACGCGTAGACGTGGAAATTGTTTTGGTATTATCGCAATACTATATACCCTTTAGCAGTTCTACTAAGGGAATGCAGGAAATATTAAAAACGACGACATATTTGAATTTCGCGCCCGACCGAGACGAGCCGCGAACTACCTGACATCAATTATTTAGAAATAGTCGATAGTGCTCATACTCGTACTTACTAAAACTTGCTTCACAGGTTTCGTAGATTCAAGCTCATACAAAAAGCATATGAAGAACCACAAAAAGCCTGAGTCTGAGTCGTCCAACTCGGAAACCGGGACGGACCAATCCAACGGCAAAGAACAGAACCAAGAGATAGGCGACACTCAAGCTAACGCGAATGACGAGCAAAACGATACACAAGGTAATATAATTATGGGCTAGTTTGTGTGTATGTTTGGCCTCTATCTCTAACAGCTGAACGGATTCAGATGTCATTTTGGTATGTAGGTACTCTATTTTTATACCGAAACATACTATACATACACAAACTCCTCCACAGTTTAGACCTCTCCAGTTTGCTACAGTTTTGAGAGCATAACCGGGCAACATTTGACAAAATTTTCTCGACTGTTTTGTCTCTCTCTTTCCCGTGAAAATATGAGACAATACAACATGCTCAGATAATTTTGTGTCGGCTGCCATTATTAGTCTGGTTGGTGGTCTAGTGTTCAGTTCCCCCCCCCCTCGCCTATACATCCTAAGGTCGTAGGTTCAAATCCAGTCGTGCACTGATCAAACAACGAAACACATCGTGGTGAGTAAACCGGCATGATGTAGAACTTATAAAGTTTGAAGACATTGAGTCAAGTGCATGGAGGTAAAATGTTTGAACTTCAAACTATGAAGACATTGAGTCAAGTGCACGGAGGTAAAAAGTTTGAACTTCAAACTTTGAATACATTGAGTCTAGTGCACGGAGGTAAAAAGTTTGAACTTCAAACTTTGAAGACATTGAGTCAAGAGGTAAAAAGTTTGAACTTCGAACTTTGAAGACATTGAGTCAAGTGCACGGAGGTAAAAAGTTTGAACTTCAAACTTTGAAGACATGGAGTCAAGTGCACGGAGGTAAAAAGTTTGAACTTCAAACTTTGAATACATTGAGTCAAGTGCATTGAAGCGTACTTTAACTTTTCACCACAAATTCAGTTTGAACCTAAGGCCATCGATATGTCTCTTCCCGTTACCGTCAGGATGATGAGTCATCTGTCGAGTTTATCGTTGAAATAGTCACCTTCAGATGATTAATTTCTTCCAAAATATAGAGGAAGCAAATAGAAGTAATTACATGATAATAAGAACTACAGCCATCTAAATGTTTAACAGGGCCAAGAGTGCAGATAGAAGTGAGCATCCCGGCGCAGGAGGCGCAGGCCGCGCTGGCGGTGAGGGCCGCACTGCCACCCGCGCCGCTCAAGCGGTACAAGTGCGGGCTGTGCGTCAAGACGTACATGTACCTGCACAGCCTCAAGAAACACATGATGACGCACATACAGGTGATCAGTGATCTGTAATCTTATACCTTTAAACCCAACGATTTTCATGAAATTTAGTATGCAGGGGGTTTTGGGGGCGATAAATCGATCTAGCTAGGTTTCATTTTGAGAAAACGTCATTTACTAAAACAACCGAGCAAAGCTCGGTCACCCAGGTTCTAGTTACTAATGCAGGTAATCCACTAACTCTTCGCTCATTCTCACTGTTATTCTCCTCTATAGGGATTTGACAGATAGAAAACGAAGGGATTATACAAGGGTTCCTTTTTAACTTTTTACTCTAAAAACAAGCACCCAAACAGTAAATGTTAGGGAGCTTGTTTTTTAGGGTAAGTACTTACATACTGATGAAACTTGGCTTGCTTATAGGTGGGAATCTGAGAATATGTATTCTAAAAACTTAAGGAATACCTACTTACAATATTACCTAAGCTCTTAGAAGACATATTCTCACATTCCCACCTATAGGTAAGCAAGTAAAGCTTCTAAAAACGTAAGTAATACTGTATTCCTTAAGTTTTTATAAGACATTCTCAAATTCTCACCTATAAGCAAGCCAAGTTTCATCAGTATGTACCTAAGTTTTAAAATAACTTTTTGTAATAGGAAACTCAACGGCAGCAACAAAATACACAACAACAGCAGCAGCAACAACAGCAACAACAACAGCAACAACAACAGCAACAGCAGCAACAACAACAACAACAACAACAACAACAACAACAACAAATCCAGCCCCAGCAACAAGTTCAGGTAATGCGCGCTAGTATACTAATGTACTGACTAGTGATGCAACGGAAGTGTCTTAGCGGAAGCAGAAACAGAAGCAGATGTCAAAAGTAAATTTTAACGGAAGCGGAAACGGAAACGGATGCGGAAACGGAAGTGTAAATAATATGAAAAAAATAACTGAAATTTCAGTGGCAAGTGCCGCACTTGCCACTGAAATATTAGTTGTTTTAGAAAATTTTAGATTTGTCTGTTTATTATAGTGCCGTTAATCCAATCTGCATGAAACTTGGAAGGTCTAGAGATTCTACTATGTAGATTTGCTGGAGAGCATATGAGCTTAATCGGTGTAAAGGTACCTACAGGGTTCTAAAACGAAAAAAACTTTTTGCCCAGCAGTGGGATCAAATAAAAGATCTTTACTTGATCATTCCAAAATTATTATTTTTTTCTAGGATGTATGAGTTTATGAAATATAACGTAAAAAGTTAATTTTACGATTTAAATCTTTGAAAATTAAGAAAACCACTAACATCTTATAGCACGGATATAAGTACCTACCTATCTAGGTAGGATAATCAAATAATATTCTTTTTTTGTTTAGGACCTATGTAGGTACATAAAGAGTGTCCAAAAACATCAGGACTTGAAAGAATACAAATGAGGATTGTGGCATCGCGCGTGAAATATCTCGGTTCGGAGCGAACTAATAGTTAATATTCATAGTTGAGTTGCGGTAGGTAAGTTATAAGTATTATATGAAAAGTAGTTTGGCCGCTTTTGCCTAACAATTTTTTCGGTGTTCGTCGCATATTCTAAGACCAGCTATTACTAAAACAAACAACAGCATAAAATCTTACTCGCTTACACTCACATCGCGGCGCGACGTAAACTAAAAAGTACGTAGGTAAACAAACAAAGTTGCGACAAGTAACGAAAGTCCGCGCGAGGTTTCACCGTCAAACGCGCGCGTCGCCGCCCGTGCTCCAGCGCTGTCAACCGCCCCGCCATCGTTAACTTCCGTTCCTATTTCCGTTAAAAAAGTTGCGGAAGCAGAAGCAGAAACGGATGTCAAAAAGCATGCAGAACTTCCGCAGTTGCGGAAACAGAAACAGATATCTGTTGCATCACTAGTACTGACTTATATCATCTTATACAGGGTGTTACCAGACTACTTCCGAAAAATTCGGGGGATTAAAGAACCCATCAATATAAACAACTTTTTCTAAGAAACCAACACTGAGCGCGAAAGAGTAAACAGCTATACCTTGCAAAAGTTCAATACCTTCTTGGCTAAAATTTATGGAACAGCTGTTTTTTTTCCACGCTCACAGTGTTGGTTTCTTAGAAAAAGTTGTTTATATTGATGGGTACTTTAACCCCCTGAAGTTTTCTGGTAACACCCCGTATTATGCTCACAATTATAAAAAAATATGAATAATCTTCGGTATTTCTGGACTTCGGACTCGGTTCGAAAGAATCTTTCGAACCAGTGTGGTGAATGGATTAAAGTACGCCTCAGAAGCTCCTTTCGAGCAGTTGTGTATTAGTGCATACATTGGTGCACGATTGGATTCGAAACCCACGACCTTAGGATCGAAAGGCGAGGCAACTACCACCAGACCACCAGTGCTCGTTGATAACTAACTGATTTATGTTGTTGGGCCAGGTGCAACAAGTGCAGCACATGCACCACCAGCAGATGCAGCAGCTGCAGCAGCAGCAGTTGCAGCAGCAGGTGCTGCAGGTGAGCGGCGTGCAGCAGCTCGCGGTGCCCATCCACCAGCAACTGCCGCAGAGCATCACCGTCTCCGGCGTGCAGGTAACACTGAGAGCCTGGACAAAGTTCCTACTTCTAAATATATATAACTCAACGGTGACTGACTCACAGACATAGTGATCTATCAACGCACAGCCCAAACCACTGGACGGATCCGCTGAAATTTGGCATGCAGGCAGATGTTATATGACGTAGGCATCCGCTAAGAAAGGATTTTGATTAATTCTACACCCAAGGGGATAAAAGTTTCACTTTGTTTTTCAAGGTACCACGCGGGCGAAGCCGTGGGCGGAAGCTAGTATATTATAAACGCAAAAGTTTGTAAGAATGTATGGACGATGGTACTTGATGCTTGGACTGGTTTCCTGGGCAATTAGGCCGCGTTTGGGCCTATTTTGCGTGTGGAGGTGTTTGCTACTCAATCCATCCGATGTCCTCCAGGAAAGCCAGCACGTCGTTGATGTTGGTCTCTCTGGGTGTTCTTGGTGTCCCAAGGTGTTGAGCTCGTCGAGTCGCCACGCTATCGCACGCGCACGGCTGTCTCTTCGTTGTTCATGCACCCCCTGCATAGCCACCTGTCTGTAATGATGTATGGATGGATGTACATAAATTATGTTTGTTACTCTTTCACGATGAAACGGCTGAACGAATCTGGATGAAATTTGGCACAGAAATAGATTAGTCTGAAATAGCACATAAGCTACTTATTTATTCCGGAAAAATTAACGGTTCCCGCGGGATAGATTTGTTTTTGTTTTTCAAGGTACCACGGGGACGAAGCCGTGGGCGGAAGCTAGTATATTTTTTTTTAGTATTAGACTAAAGCGGTAAACAAACTATAAGCCGCGACTTATGGACGAGTCCGAGAGGTATCTGGACAATGAAATTTCACTGAGCCTTGCACACTATCGGACGAAGTCGTAAGTCGTGCCCTTGACTGACCTTGAGCGTTCACACGTCCGACAACAATCTGGAATCGTCCGCGGACTGTGTTGCCAGCTGTGTTGGATTCAGACCCTTGAAAAATTATTGTCTATGGAACTTAAAATAATACTACTCGACACTCACACTTTCACTACTCGACATGTTTCTTCGTCTACACCAGTGCTACCAGCCGATAGATAGATGTTGG
Source organism: Cosmorhoe ocellata (assembly GCA_963675405.1). Classification (NCBI taxonomy): domain Eukaryota; kingdom Metazoa; phylum Arthropoda; class Insecta; order Lepidoptera; family Geometridae; genus Cosmorhoe; species Cosmorhoe ocellata. The sequence goes on along the minus strand of OY776265.1, from coordinate 2,758,821 downwards.
TTGTATGAACTTACAGAAATATGAATAACTAGCTGTCCCGCCAGCGACTTCGTTCACTTAAAGTATCTAAACTGAGTTTCAAACACATCACACAACTCATAAAAATCCCATACTAACTTTGACACCCCATTTGACCCCTTTATGAAGGTTATATTGAAAAATCCTGAAACAAGTATTCATTCGTTTTACATTTACAGTACACAAACAAAGTTTCAGACCAATCGCACGACCCGTTAAAAAGTTTCCATACAAACATTGATCCCACATTTGACCCCTTTTTGAAGGTTATATTGAAAAATCCTGAAACACGTGTTCATTCATTTTGCATTTACAGTGCACAAACAAAATTTCATGAAAATCGCTCCACGCGTTAAAAAGTTTCATACTAACGTTTTCACCCTTTTTCACCCTCTTAGAGGTGGAATTTCCAAAAATCCCGCCTTAGTGGGTGCTTTTGTTATAAAAGGAAGCCACCTTCCAAATTTCAGCTTTCTATCTTCAGCGGTTTCGGCTCGGCGATGATCAATCAGTCAGTCAGTCAGTCAGTCAGTCAGGTTAAGCTCTTATATAGATATAGATTTAGTAATATTTTAGATTTTTGCTTGGTAATAAAAGTAACCTTCTGGCAACACTGGCCTATGTTTAGTGTAATAGTTGTCTATGGAATGGGCGTGGCCAAAATCGTCCGAACACCCTTGCACACTGTAAGCCGCGTCGTTTAACGCTTTATAGTAAATATAATGTGGTTGTTTCCAGTCCGGCCAGCACGGGTACCCGGTGATATCGTCCGTGCAGTCGCTGCAGCTGCAACAAACGCAACAGGTTAACACGGTACTTGAGTTGATGTTGTCTTAGTACTGGACGCTGAAGAATTGTCTTAAGATATGGGTGTTAGAGTCAAGATTAATTACCTTACCTTGTGCGGTTGTGAAACATTTTTTTACGTGTCTACAAATAATAAAATGTGTCAATAGGATCAGTTGCCCGATTAAAAATATTAATTGGTAACTGACCCCGCGGCCTCTGTTGCCTAACGAGCCCATGAATTTATCAGTAACTCCCATTTGTTCTATAGAAATGTGACGTCATAGAACTGTTAAAACTTTTTTATCCCTTTAGTTCTATGGTAGGACTGTTGAAACGAAAATTAGCCCATTTGTTCTATAGAACTAATAATACCTAGTAACTTCCATTAGTTCTATTCTATAGAACTGTTGGTCCATAGAACATTTAAAACTTTTTTTGTCCTTTTAGTTCAATGGTAGAACTATTAAAACGAAAATTGTGTCATTAGTCCCATAGAACTAATAATACCTGGTAAAATATATTTAATATGTACGTATGTATGAAGTTATGTTTAAAATGTAGTGATGTCTGTTACAGCAACCGCAACAACTGCACGTGCAGACGATTCAGATTCACCCGCAGCAACAACATCAGCCCATTCAGATTCACGTGAGTAATCTGTTCGATTATAAATAACGCATTGACGCATGGCATTGAACTTTTAGGTACTACGACATCCCGGTTTGCTTATGATGTTTTCCTTCACCGTTTGAGAGTACCAGGCCTAAGTTTTTCAATCGGGTAACTAATCGAGTAAACAAAAGAGTGCTGAGAATAAAGCTCGGGCGAGCTTTATTCTCGACTCGTGCAGGCTTGTAATAAGCGCTCAAAGAGTTGCTTAGAAGTAGAACTACTGTAGTTGGCTACAAGGCTACGATGTAAGAATAAGAGAGCTAAAGAAAGGTCTTTAGCTCTCTTACTACATGTTGATTTCGTACTTTTTTGTTTACTCGATTGAAAAACTTAGGCCTGGTACTCTCAAACGGTGAAGGAAAACATCGTGAGCAAACCGGGATGTCGTAGTACCTAAAAGTTCAATGCCATGCGTCAATGCGTTATTTATAATTGAAGTTTATCTATACTAATATTATAAAGAGGCAAGTTTTGTATTTTTGTATCTTTGTTTGTAACGAATAAACTCAAAATCTACCGGTCCATTTTCAAAAATTCTTTCACCGTTAGAATGCTACGTTATCCCTGAGTAACATAGGCTATATTTTATGTAGGTACCTCGCGAGCAAAGCCGCGAACGGAAGCTAGTAGAATATAAGTTGATTGAATATTATTTTGTATTTGTTCCCAGGCGGTAGGGGTCCAACAAGTGCAGCAGCAACAGTTGCACGTCGCGACGTCTTCCTGTCAAACTATGTTGCCCAACATTCTGCAGGTAGGCCACAACATAGACTAGCTGTTGCCCGCGCCTACGTACGCATTGTTTTTTTATTTATATTTCGAGTCAATTGTAGCTTGTTTTCCACTGACTAACTCCGGTGCTTTAACAAAATACACATATATAGTTCATACAACGGATCTAGGCATTCGTGAAGTTAGCCACAGGTGCGAGTTTGCGCATGTTCAGTTCCTTCCCCCCCCTCCTTATACCTCCAATTGCTCCCGAAAAGCGATACTGCGCAGCTCTTGCGGCTAACTTCACGAATGCCTAGATTCGTTGAGCCAAGTATAGGTACATGTACGTGACAGAGTGAGTGTTGTTGCAGCTGCAGCCGGCGACGGTGGTGTCGGGGCTGGGCCAGCAGGAGCTGGGCGGCGTGGCGCACCGCATCATCCTGCAGCAGCAGCCGCAGCAGACGCACCCGCAGGTCTACACCATCCACCATTGACGCGACGGCAAAGGGAGGCGACAGCGACTGCACATCAACACAAAACAACTAATTAAAATTTTATTATTCCATCGATTTTATTGTTTGTTAGACGATTACTCCAGAACGCTTGAACCAGTGTGAACGGACATTACTTAGAAGTAGGGAATGCAATCTCGTTATCGCGAGATCTTTATTAGATTGTTATTCATAAACTCGCGAGATCTCGCTAGAGCCTCAATCTCGCGAGATTTGCATTCCCTACTTATAAGCATTCCTTGAGCTAAAAAGTGACCCCACAAAAATAGAGTTCTGGTAGTCGGAGACCGTCTCTTGCTTATCACGCGTACTCGCTCTCCTGTGTCCATCTGTTGCTTCTCGCCCGCGGTATGGTAATCGTAATTGGCCCCTAGTGTTCAAAGCATCGTTCATCACCAAAGGCTGCTTAGCCTAACCAAAGAAGTTACTTGTTTAATGACATCTCGCACTTCGCACCCCCAGTCGTAAACTGGCTCAATCCAAAATTCATGTTTTTTGGGAAATGAAGAAAACGTGTTTCGATCATCGACAATTTTTGGTAAATCACACTATAACTTTAATGAATAAACAGTAATTTACAAAATTTAAAGTCCTACAGGTTATTTTGTCTGAGGACTACTGATACGGATAACAATTTCCTTAAAAATATTGAAACATTTATAAGTAAATCGATGCTAAAAAAAAACTTCCAATAATGAGTCACTTTAGTAGTAATCACCTACTAAAAAACCTATGAACTTTTGACGTATCTACAAAGAGGTCTCTTTAATTCCCAGCAACACAATCAAACACATATAATATTCAGCACGAAACCGACCGAACTTGGTTTAAGTCACAAAAATACCTTAGTTTACAGTTGTAAAGTGACTCAAAACAAACCTCAGTCGCTTTAAGATTGAAATTAATTTAGTAAATTTACCCCGAGTTTTGTACTATAATGACGCATTGAGGTTTATGCCACTTTCTCTCTAGTTGCGCAGAGTAAAACTCTAACGTAACACTAAATACGTCACTATCGTAATGACGATAGGCGCCGGACTCGATATTAAGAAAGAGACCAAAGACTACGTATCTCCTTTTCTAGCCTTAATCGGGCAGTTTCTGATTTACTAGGCGATAGAGCGCGCTTTTTTGAGTCGTTCTGCATACTTAACTCAATTCACCAAAATTTTGGATTGAGCCAGTTTACGACTGGGTGTGCGACTTGTTGAAACACCGATGCTTCGTCTGGAAAAAAACACTCTTAATTTGGATTAAATCTAGCACTGGCATTAGAAACTTTATTTTCATGATTATGTGTTAATCAATTCAGTGCTGAATTTTTGAGTTTTATCATAATCCCTACTGGTGGGGACAGCGTAGTGGGGATTATGACAATAAACCAATTATTTTAGCCTTTTACATAATCTATATCTATAAAAGAGCTTGACCTGACTGACTGATTGACTGATTGATCATCGCCCAGCCGAAACCGCTGAAGCTAGAAAACTGAAATTTGGAAGGTGGCTTCCTTTTATAACAAAACCACCCACTAAGGCGGGATTTTTGGAAATTCCACCTTTAAGGGGGTGAAAAAGGGTGAAAACGTTAGTATGAAACTTTTTAACGCGTGGAGCAATTTTCATGAAACTTTGTTTGTGCACTGTAACTGCAAAATGAATGAATACGTGTTTCAGGATTTTTCAAAATAACCCTTTAAAAAGGGTAAAATGGGGTGTCAAAGTTAGTATGGGAACTTTTTAACGGGTGATGCGATTGGTCTGAAACTTTGTTTGTGTATTGTAAATGCAAAATGAATGGACACCTGTTTCAGGATTTTTCAATATAACTCTTAAAAAGGGGTCAAATGGGGGATCAATGTTTGTATGGGATTTTTTTAACGGGTGGTGCGATTGATCTGAAACTTTGTTTGTGTACTGTAAATGCAAAATAAATGAACACGTATTTCAGGATTTTACAATATTATCTTCAAAAAGGGGTCAAATGTGGGGTCAATGTTTGTATGGGAACTTTTTAACGGGTAGTGCGATTGGTTTGAAACTTAGTTTGTGTACTGTGATTGCAAAATGAATAGACACGTGTTTCAGGATTTATTAATGTAACATTTAAAAAGGGGTCAAATGCGGGGTCAATGTTTGTATAGGAACTTTTTAACGGGTGGTGCGATTAGTCTGAAACTTTGTTTTGCGTTTAAGGATTTTTCAATATAACTCTAAAAAAGGGGTCAAATGGGAGGTCAATGTATGGGAACTTATTATCGGGTGGTGCGATTGGTCTGAAATTTTGTTTGTGTTCTGTAAATGCAAAACGAATGGACAAGTGTTTCAGGATTTTTCAATATAACCTTCATCATCATCATCATCATCATCATCAGCCTATAGCAGTCCACTGCTGGACATAGGACATATAACCTTAAAAAGGGGTAAAATGGGGTGTCAAAGTAGTATGGGATTTTTGTGAGTTGTGTGATGTGTTTAAAACTCAGTTTAGATATTTTATGTGAACGAAGTCGCGAGCGGGACAGCTAGTATTTAATAAGAGAGTTGTATTAATTTTACTATATTTATAGCATTTGTGTTAAACCGGCTGATATAGTTTATATTTAGTAGTGCCCCAGTAGTGCCTAATAAATAATAAGTAATTTATTTAGTTATTTATAAGAGTTTTTAATTAAATAAAACCATTGCCTTTCTAAAATAATTGTATTTAATTTAAGTAAAAACTTATCGGATAATTAAACCAAACTTAAATGCAATTCACTAAAACCATATTGAACTATTGATACAATAAAGAGATGACCAGTGATCGTATCGCTCACAAACAGATTTAAGGGAATGTTAATTTCATTAAACAGTTGCATTGTCTCAAAAATTAAATGTTTTATTTTATTTTTTACTTTTACAAGTACAAACGAAATAAACAGGAATTTATTTATTTTGCACCCAGCAGAATCAAAATAACTGTCTAATATAAACAAACATACATATTTATGCTTACTATATATACTTCAACATCTGTTATTACCCATCAAAAAGTTTTGGCAAAAACCCCTGGCTTTGTAGATTTAGTATTGCATGACACATTCATATTTTCAGTTATATTCGATTGCCTACAACGTCGCTAAGTAACTCCATAAAGAAATGTTCAACATTGTACAGTTATACAAACCCAAAATTTTCATGACAATGCAAGATTTTTACATTAATTTGGCACCCTTATGTACAACAATATTTTACTTGATCACGGATTCTCTAGCTAATGCGCATTGACTAATAAAAAAGTATAAAATCAGCACACTGCCTCGCACATACATAGTCCTACCAATGAAATTTAATATTAAAATTCTTTAATAACATTATTGTCAGTTAACGGACTTACAATGCTTCTGAGTACATAGGGCAAGCCAACAAGAAATTATTTATTCAGATCGCTGATCGATAAAATAATGTTTGTAGTTTTGTTGAATGAACTTTGTTGCATCCCCCAAACCACCCCTTCTATTATTTGTTCATCAAACATGTTGTGACAGAGTTGTCATATTTCAGCAAATAAAAATAATTAAAATCAATATTTTAGAATTATTATTAATTGATCCAATACTATTCATCTAATGATAATGAAATAAATTGAAATTATATTTACACTAATCATTAAAGGCCACCATGGTTCCTTTTGCAATATCTGCATACACCATACACAAATTGCTCTATTTCAAGTACCAGTTCAAAGTAACTCAGATCAACGCCAATGACAAGAGTTATAAAATTGGTCACTAATAAAAGGCAAAACCGATTGCTTAATGTACCTTAAACACTAATAGCGGTCTCCTATTCTAATAATGACAGCACTAAACATTGCTTAAATCGGTCTTAGCCAGATTCCTATGACGTGATTATTTGATCTTAGGCTAGGATTTCATTTATCATGAGTAAAGACACTCCATTCACATTCTCTCAGATTGTAAAAGGAACCTGGCATTATTGGAGCTAGTCGCTAAATTCTAGTTGTAGGGTATATCTACGCGCACTGAACTGCTTCCTTATCGTTCTCTGCCGTGTAGTGGATGTAGGCTGTGTTGACGGTGATGCCGGCCGGCAGTTTGACGTCGCGGAAGTACCGGTGCCGCCGCGCCTCCTTAGCAGATATGCGCTTCACGGGGTCGTACACCAGCATTTTTTGGAGGAGCTCCATTCCGTTCTCATCCAGGTTCTGTACCTGGAACAAGCAGACAATACAATATTACCAAGTAGGTACGCGAGTCTAATATTGTAATAATATGGCAAGGGTCTATTTTGAGCACCACTGTATAATAAATACTATACAACTATCAATTATTCCAGTATTTAAAAGGAGGCCTCCGATTTCTATATTATTTACTAGTGTCCCTTACATTACGCGACTACATTCGCATGTTTTTTCATACAAACTTTAAGCTTCCGCAGCACGTCTTGAAAGGTTGAATTTTAGAAAAATCCTTTCTCAGTACACTTCTATTAACCAAGACAAACATACCCTATATATTTCACGTCTCAATGACCAGCCGTTTAGGCTGTTCGTTGTCTTTATGCGAGTGACTGAATGAGTGTGTCAGTCAGGACTTTGATTCTTATAAGTTTACAATTCTTTATTGAGATTATCTAGATCTAGGGCGGCAAGTCAGAGCATCTTACAGCCGTGTTCTTACACCTTTTACTACTATCGTCGATACATACATGGTTGTGTAAGTTGAAAGTGTTCCAGTTTGGGAAGGTAGGCTTGTAGTCTGGCAGCGAAGACACGCCTGGCCAGATATCTTCAGTCGGCGTGCGTAGCATTCTGAACAACAAATTAATAAATTCAGATGTTTCAGTTGCATTTAAGGAGAATAGTGTGCAGTCTACATGTGATTAATAGTATAATTTGCTTCATAGGAAACACAGTTGCGAGCTGCTAGTAAGGAGACTAAATAATCCTTGTGATTTTATTGAATACTAGCTTCCGCTTGCGGCTTTGCTCGCGAGGTACCTACATAAAAGTTACTCAGGGATAATGTAGCATTCTAATGGTAAAATAATTTTTGAAATCGGTCCTGTAGCTTTTGCAAACAAATATACAAAAATACAAAACTTTCCTCTTTATAATATTATATTAGTATAGAAAACTATTAACCTGAAGATGCGGAAGAGCTGGTCGATTTCCGAGTCTCCCTGGAACAGAGGCTTCTTGGACGACATCTCTGAGAAGATGCAACCCACTGACCACATGTCTATTGGGCAGGAGTACCTGATACAAGCAAGCAATTTATAAAAGAATAGTTTAAAAACTTTGTCACAAAACAATGACTAAAAAACTGCATTCAAACAGGCAAACCACTGCTCTAACATCTTAACAGTCTGACTGATGAATGGTACCATTTACAGACTGCCAAGATCTGAATAGTACCTTTACGTACCTTTGACTGCCAAGTAAGACTTCAGGCGCTCTGTACCACAGGGTGACCACTTCATGAGTGTACACCCTCACTGGCACACCAAATGCACGACCAAGACCAAAATCAGCCACCTGAAATATTTAAACAAAAGTGTTTGAAAACAGGAAACTAATTAAAAGCATTTGTTGATAATTAACTGTTCTTCTCAGACTTGGGTTAGACTGGAATTGGTAATTCATGCTTACATAGCATCTAAGATGTTTCAAATGATCCTTGTGATTTTATTGAATAAAATATATTAAATTTTAATTTAATTTATCTGCATAAGCCAGTAGTGATAACCAAGTCAATAATTTAACAAATTAGACAAGATATTACTTAGTTATATATTCAGGAGAACATATCATCAGTAGGTGCCAAAACTAGACTATAAAAAAATAGTGCGTGGAGTCCCTCCGCACGAAAGAAGGGAAACTTTTTGTTGCTAACGCTCGTGCTGGCCTGTAACAGGTATACTACATGCGTTTGAGTGCCACGCATTCACTCTAGCTCTGTCTCTTTCATACCCCCTTCATGGTAGAATTAAACATTTAACGCAACCTTGTTGGAAATCGAATTAGAAGTTTCACTTTAAAAATACTGTGTGTGTAAATCAAATTAATTTCTCTAAATGATGGCTAACCTTGATAATCCCCGTCTTGTCGATAAGCAGGTTTTGAGGCTTCAGGTCTCGGTGCAGGATGCGGCGCTGATGGCAGTACAGGATGGCATTGTTGATTTGGTACAAATAGCTTTTAACCACAGATGGGTCCATGAACTGAAATACAAAGTTTCTATTAACCTTGGGTTTATTCACTTGAAATGTTTAAATCGTAAAACTGACATCAATACACAGCCATAATTGCAAATCCATAAAGTTGATTCAAATTCAAAATTAAAATTATATGTTTATTAAACTCACAATAACATAATAGATAAAAATATTCAATGCATTATAGAACAGAAAAACTGAAAATATATAAATATAAAATAACAATTCTACATAAGTATGTGTATTGATGTGGGGAGCTGGGTCTATAAAGGTACTAAAAAAAGAATTTCTGAAAATCAACTATTCGGAGGATGCAACAGAGATTGTATGAATATAATTATAACAATTCACAAGCAAATTAATATCAATAATCAATAATCAATCAGATTATTTTAGTCACTTACTTTTCCCGATCCAAGTGAGTCCATGTATTTCTTGAGGTCCATGGAAAGAAACTCGAAAATGAGATATAAGCGGGACTCTTCCATGAGCACATCTTCTAGTTTCACTACGTTTGGGTGATTTAGCTCTTTCAATAGAGATATCTCTCTGAAAATTGATATATGAAAGTTGGGAAGGTATGTTATTAAACACCACGAGAATTTTATTATAACAACTTTTTAAACGTGACGTGTGTTCTGAAATAAGGTGCTACAAATGTAAGGAAATAAACATTTCAAAGCTTGAATGCTGAAATGTTATGACAAGGTTAGAATTTGCCAAGTGAAATTTGATAACTTTTTAGGTTTGTTTCGTATTAGATTGATCGAAAATAGTGTAAAAGTACGATACCTGATGGCTGTGGAAGGTATGCCTTCGTCTTCTGATTCTAAGCGGATTTTCTTCATAGCCACGAACTGGCCAGTGATTTTGTTTTTCCCTTTGTACACTACACCGTAAGTTCCTTCACCGATCTTCTCTATTTTCAAAAAATCATCCATTTTGCGGTTGTGAATTATTATTTTTTAACTACAAAAGGCGGGCGAAGACTTTCCACGAAACCGTTGTTATTTTCTATTCCGACATGAGTATGGTGCGAAATTATTCAATCATACAAAGTACAAAAATACATAAAATAGATGCCATTCATAAATATTCCGCTTGAAAATCAGCGATAATTTACTTTTAAAATCCAGCCTAAAATCAGTAAATTTCCAGTCACTCGCTTCGTTTACATTTACAACGTTTATTTTTGTCAACGAATTTCAAATTTTTCGAATTTGATTGATAGTTTTGTTTTGTTTACCACAAGCATGGAAACTGTCCGTATTTTTATGCATACTTTAGCTTCTTTTCTTCGTCATTTGTTGAGTTTTATTACCTCTCACTCTTTCTTTAAATATTGCATACCGTAATCGACAGAGCTAGATTAATTTTTATGCTGAAAATACATTAATTTACATCCGACTCACTCAACAGTCAACCATAGACCAGACCATAGACTATTTAATTTATAAAAATATTGTCGTTGGTTTATTAGCGACACCTGTTGAGTAGTAGCGGAACTGTTTTATGCTATTACTAAACTGAAAAGATGGCGCTGTAAATTCGTTCGTACTACGAAAAATAGACCTTCAAAGGGCGCCATCTGTAATTATAAATAAATTAATTTTGTCCAAATAAATTTTGTCTAAGCTGGCTTAAAACTTAGTTTCGCTACTGCTTAGTAGGTGCCACTAAACTTAAATGTATGAAAGTAACTTTTGTATGTATGTACTAGCTTCCGCCCGCGGCTCTGCTGGCGTGATACCTACCCGGATAATAAGAAGCCTAAATAGGTATGTGTTATTCCAGGTTTCATTCGGAACCGTTTGTTTAGCCGTTCAGCGTGATTGAGTAACAAACAAACCTACTCGTATAGTTTGTTTTTGTTTTTCAAGGTACCTGGTACAAGGTAGGTACCTACCACATGGGAGAAACCATAGGCGGAAGCTTGTTTTTAATTTAAGTAATATATCTACCTACTTTGTAGAGTGTGGAAGGATGTATAGGTACGTAACTACAATTACATATTTATTAAGACGAATTACATCTAAATTTTAAATCGGGGGAGCTCAAAGGTAGAGCTTTTCAAAGGCCAAAAATGTAGGGTAGGTACGACCGAAGTGCAGCCTTATAAAAACACTAGTTTACTAATAACAAAATAGTACCTACCTATGAATGAACTTGGTTTCAATTTAGGTCATTATCATGGTCCAAGAACTAGATATACTCGTAGGTATGTAGGTATTAACATAATTTTGCCGTCGCAGCGCGTTGGTCACGTAAGTGGTGTGAGCTGGGCACGTGCCTAATCGAACAGGCTTTTGCGATCCGATATCTATCAAGTATCATGATAATCATTTGATGGCTATCAGATGATGGAAGGCTTTATTAGTTGCTGGACATTTGGTGATCACTCATTTGTGGCCAGACCCATGTCGCGTAAAAATGTGGCGAGTGATATTGTTGGTGTTTTGTTACCATGTAAGTTTTGAAGCATATTTTTTAGGCTTCCAAGTAAATTCCAAGTTTCTTGCGCTCGTAGGTTCTGAAATTTTGTGAGACAGGTGAGAGGTGAAACTTCTTTAATGGCTGATTTTAAAAAGCCAACAAAGAGTATGTACCTACCTAGGTACCTACCTATCTAAATATGTACTTATTTATTCCAAATTCCATTTTAGATTTTATTTATTAAGAATTATTAATATTATAATTATTATTATCCTACTTCCTAATTATCCTAAGTACTAATATTATAAACGCGAAAGTTTGTGAAGATGTCTGGATGTTTGTTACTCTTTCACGCTAAAACGGCTGAACGAATCTGAATGAAATTTGGCACAGATATAGATTATGGTCTGGAATAACACATAGGCTGAAAGGCTATATTTTATTCCGGAAAAATGAACGGTTCCCGTGGGATAGGTTTGTTTTTATTTTTCAAGGTACCTACCACGCGGTCGAAGCCGTGGGCGGAAGCTAGTATAGAATATACCTGATCATATCTTAGAAATAATATTAGTAGAGCACTGGTGGTATATAGTGATAGCACCCTGCCTCACGATCCGAAGGTCGTGGGTTCAAAACTGGTCGTGCATCAATGAGTTTTTCTATTCGAAAAAATTATATGCTCAATGCTCAAATTAATGCTCAAAATAAGCATTAAGTATATTTGGCTCATGCCCACATTTTGCAAAGTATTATTTAAATACATAGGTACTTACTTAGATACAATAAGTACAAAATAAGCAATTTTTTTTAAAGATCTACATTTCTATCGCTGAGTCGGTACTTTCTTTAGAAAACAGAATGTAAATAGCTATAACATGCCTTTAATATGCCAATGACGATTTTTCTGCAGGTGATTGCACAACCAGCCACAGATGAGCCCTCAACGCGCCACACACGCGAGCTAATAGAATGCTGCCCTTGTCCTGGGTCAAATCTCGGAAGTCAAAACATGCTGGGCAGTAGTCCGCTCGCTCGTGCCAGTGTTGACGACTGTCCGTGCAGGACTCGCGGCGCTGACTCCGAGGGTGCTTCATCGATGTTGTTCCCTACTAGAGCAGCAGGGAATCCTGGCAACTCGGTGCCTTTTATGAGGTTAATTGTCTAACTATTGTTTTTTGAAAAGTAGAATTCAGCGATAGTTTATTGGCGTTTCTGGCACTTACTACTCAGTTTTGAAAGACCTTATAAATATATTTATTTATTTCTTTACTTGACTGGCCTCAGCTCAGTTGGCTCTGCCTTCTGTGCTGCGGTTTGTGGGTTCGATCCCCACCTAGGACAAACATTTGTGTGATGAAAACAGATGTTTGTTCTGTGTGTTACTATGTATTCTGTGTATGTAGGTACTTACCAAAAAAAATATATAATTAGTCTATCAGTTATCTGGTTCTCATAGTACAAGCTTTGCTTAGGCTAGATGACGTTGTATGAAAATGTCCAACAATATTTTTATTTATTTACTTTTTCAGGTCCAACGATCCTAATGACATGAAAAATCTACTCGAACCGGAGGTGGGCTTAGCTACGTCGATGCTGCAAACGCTACGTGAGGCTACAGAAGAAGAATATCGAGATGCCCTTGCCAGAGACGCTGCTAGAAGTTTAGACGCCGTCCCGGAGGAAAGTGCTAGGAGCGTGGTAATTATAGTAAAACCTAGAGCCTCTGAAGATGAAGACGACTTTGTTTCTGAGGCGTCGAATCCCAAAGAAGCACGCTGTATTAGTCCTATAAATACGCCGTTAAACAAAATGAGAACTTTATCAAACCCCATGAGAACTTTGCCAGATTTTTTAAAGTTATCTAAAGCCAGACAGCCTAATCTTATGCATAGGAACATATGGGATATCGATAGTAATGTAGGAGCTAGTAACGTGCAAGAAAGATTAGTGGACATGGACGGAGAAGAAGCAGGGTTAAAATCACGCTCACCATTGTTCACCCTTCGAACTCCATTAAAAGAACATTCTAAACAGTGTTCTAATAATATTTTTAAAACTCCTTCAGTTTTAGATAAACTGCAAGAATCTATAAAGAATAGGCCCAATCTTTTTGAACGTTTTAATTTGCCGCTAGTACCCATAATGAAAGTTGATCCATTACGTAAAGTCAACAATAGTCCAAACACAAAGAATGATCTTAGTCCAGCTCCTAGTACCGTTCAAGAACTCATAGAACATAATGATAACAAAGCTCTCTTTGATTTGAATAAAAGGCCACTGATGCTTAAAAATTTACTGAAGCTAAAGGACGTTGAGTTGGTACCTAAAACTATGCCTAAATTACCATTGTTTAAGTCTAAAGTCACAGCTAAAAGTACCAAAGATTCAACCTTACTTTTACCTCTGAACAGAGATGCTATTGATACATGCGAAGATTCAACTTACGATAGTGCTATGAATGAGAAAGTATTAATGCCTAAAAAAGACTCTGCAGAAAACAAAAACGTGAAAATAATGAAAAATGAAAACAAAGACTCGAATGAAGAAGATTCAACTTTTTTACCAAACATTGCAAACGACATAATTGAGCCGGATGAAAAAATAGACAATCTAGATGCATCAACAAGTCCTTCAGAGATAATACCAAATGTTTTGGAAAATACTCAAACTAAAATTATGGAGTCAGATGAAACTGATTGTAATGATTTGTCTTCAGAAACAACAACGAAAAAATATACTGAAAACATTCTAAAGGATGACGAACTAAATGAAACATTAGCTCCTGTAGTAGAATCTAAAATTGAGGATCTGACTAAAAATGAAGTGGGCGGTAACACCAGTACAGGTTGTGCAAGTTACGAAGAGTTGGAAAATGAAAATGAAGGCTTAGAGCCAGACGTCAATAGTAGTGTTAACAGTAGGAATGTTACTCCATTTACTACTCAGGATAATGAAGACTCTATTTCATTACCCCAACTTCAAAAACCTGAGGAAGATACTAAAAATATTTTAGATAACGACAATGAAGATAGCATTAGTGATCAAAGCGCAGAAAATAAACCACAGTGGACTGAATCCAGTTCCGAAGTAATAAACAAAAAACGAGTTACCAATATTAATCCTATCGTAACATTGAGTGAAACTTTGTCCGCTATTAAAAATAACGCGAGACAAAGTTTAGAAAACCTGAAAAATAATCAAATTCCAAGTACGACGGTTTCTCAAGAAAACAGTAAGATTAGCAATCTAAGAACAGACACACCTTTCACAAAAACTCAAAATCAAGAACCCGAAACAGAATTTACAGAAAAAACAGATGCCTTTTATAGTAAAGTGGATGAAATAGTAGATCAAGTTACTTTCAATGATCTTCAAAAGTTATCGAACGATTTACTTATTTCGAGCTCCAACAAAGAACATAACTTTAGTCATAAACAAGCAGAGGGTCAGGATGAATCAAGTAAGCCTAATTTCGAATTATACGAAGAACAAGAACATACTGAAGAAAATGAACCAGGTTCACTTGAAATTCAACCTTTGCCTGATGTCGAAGCTCCTAAAAATGCAAATATAACGCCTACAAAAGAAAAAAAATGCCAATTAAATAGTGAAAATAATATCAAACAGAAAAGTATTCATCAGTTGAAATCAGTGATTCAAGATGATAACAGCAAAGATATGTCAGTTGAAGCAAGCGCTCCCATCGCCAATACCCTTCCTAATTTTTTGGATCCTTTGAATTTGAATGAAATGAATCTGGAGTCTTTAAAATTAGATTCATTAGATCCTTTTAATTTGAAAGAGAAACTTGGATCTACACTACTTCCAAACCTAGATCCCTTAAATATAAATGAAAAGTTGGCATCTCCAGTAATAGATTTAAATGAAAATCTAGAATCATTTTTACAGCCTAATTTAGATCCCTTGAATGTGAGATCTTCTCTACAAGATTTTATAGTGCAGCCAACTATCCAAAACGATCCGTTAAACTTTTTGGGGAAACCTATGGCAGAAGTATTAAAATTTCCATCTCTTGAAGATTTGAGACAGCGGTTATCAAGTTTATTCGATACCAATGATAGAAGCGCAGAAAACAACTTTTCTGATGAAGATGGTGAATGTACAAATGATTCTCCAGTTGAAATGCTCCCTGCTGCAAGTGCAAGTAATTTGCGAAAAGTCCCGTTAGTAAAGCCATTGGAGAATATGAATGTTGATATTTTCCAGCTCAACCCGCTGTCAAAGCCAGAGTTATTATCCAATAATCCAAGACTAAACTTAAACAACTTCCGGGCAAAATTACCGATACCAAGTAATTTAGACTTGAAGCCTGTGAAGCTAGAATCGAGAGTCAGAAATAATAAAGGAAACATACTTGGAGCTTCATTAACTTTTGGTAATGATAAAGCAACCTTACGTAAACCTAAACCAAATAACCCGAATCTGCTGGGTCATCCAATAAATAGCTTGCCAAGTTTAGATGAACTTAGAAATACATTGCATTCAGGTACACAGAATTTGCTGAGCTCTCAGCTGCATCCGAAACTTGATTTATTCAGAGATAGCAGTCTCCGGGTTAGTGGCATTCCAGACATAGACGAAATTAGGCGAAATGCTGAAAAAACAATGAAGGGCTTACAACAACGAATGAAGTCGACGCTCAAGAATGGAAAACTCAATAACCCACTGAGTGAAAAGTTTGCGCGCCCTCAAGACTTATGGGAAGACGTCAATGATAAATTAAAAGCAATACATTACGATTTCAACGATCGCCTCTCTTCGATTCACGAGGATATCTTAGACAAGTCTAAATCTGTGCTTCCAACATTTACAACTAACCACAGAAACAGCAATTCCAACAAGATAACCAATATCAGAAAAATTCAAGGAAAGCCTGCACGGCTTCAGACATCAGCTAGTACAATATCATCTCAAGAAATTGATCCATTTGAAAGCATCAATGAGAGGAAATTGTTGCGTTCACAGGGAAAAAACAACGCAAAAAGAGTCGGCACAAACACTCACCGAACAATTCTAGGTTCAGAAAGTGCTCCTATAGCTTCGAAAGTAGAGTTTCCTAAACATAAAGCTCCATTAGGTATCCCTAAAATATCAAAGTTGCCACCATTGACACATTTACCCAGCTTGAGACAGGGTTCTGAAATTATGTTTCCACAAAACATCAGAGAAAAGTCACTGGGGCTTCCGAGGCCACTAAACTTCGAGAAAGATTTGAAATCTCCAATCCTAAAAAAACCAAGTCCTTTCAAAGACAAAACTAATAAAGTGACAATAACTTTTGCTACGACCACTGCAAGTCCTGTAACTTCACCAATGAATACATTTAGAACAGGAGAAATAAACCAGAAACCAGAATTACAAAAGAATTTGAAGGACAGATTGTCTTTACCCAGGTCAAAAACACTTGGCAACGCGAAACAGTCAGCCACAGAATTCACACCTTCAATTTCAACGCCAGTAAAATCAAAAGACAACTTCAAAACTACTTATTTAGATTTCAAAGAACTTCCTCAACTTAAAAGTATAGAACCAACCGAAAACACAAAATCAAGGCTAACTAATTTTAACACGCTAAAAGATTCTAAGGTCAAACTAAACGAAAATAATGCAAATAATCAGAAATTAATGTGGGCATTAGATAACTACAAGCCACAAAATAAAAATGTAGAAATGGTAACGGATAAAAAAGAAACTAATCCTTTAGTCTGGCCAAAGAGTGGCGAAGATTCATTTCTAGCTAAAGTCAGGGAAGCTATGCAAGCTAGGCTGAATAGTTTCCATCCCGCAAAGGCAACTGAAAAGGTAGTAAAAGTAGAAAGCCCTAATACAGATATGCTAAGATCTGCATCGGAGAAGAGTGATGTTATATTAGAGGAACCACTAAAGGAAAATGTATCGTATAAATGTAGGATGGTATGCACAAGGGAGAGTTAGGGGTTCAGTCAGACAAACACTAGAATGTCATTGATTACCTAATTAATATCGTAATTTATAATTGTAAGGCATTTTTTTAAAATGATATCCTTGAACTAAAGGATACTGATTTAGTTAGTTAGTTATTTATTTATTTAGAAAAAAATAGTTTAAGATAATGAAATAATCTAAGTATTTATTTTAAAGCGTTAAATCATGAACTGTAAATAATAACATAAATAAGTAATCATTAGCGTATGTGTTATCATTATTTTGGTTGTGTAACTTAGAAAATAAAAGACTGTTCTGTTATATATTGAGTTTTTTTCATATTACACACATTAGCAGAGTACCTACCTACTGGTGGACAAATCGGGTAAATCAAAGCTCTAGCTAGAGTCTAGCTAGAGAACAATAAAGTCTGCAATAAGTATATTTGTAGATCTTCTTAGGATGTAGCGTATATAATCTGATGATAAAAAAATTCGCGGACAAAGTCGCGGGGTGCTCTAGTGGAATTTGTAGAATTTATCAATTTGTAATGTTGCACTGCTCAGTTCAGTGTCCGCCGTTCAAGCCAGAAGATGTTGCCATGATAAAAACTCACTGATATTATTTTGTTATGGTTGGTCAAGCTGTTTTTAGCCGGTCGATTTGATAAGCGAATTATTGTTTATACCTACGATTTGGGCCGAACGTTGTATGAGAGATCAGAGATGCTTGTAGTAAAGAGCAGTTTTGTTATGGTCGTGGTGTTTTTAAGCAGTGTTAACGGAGGTAAGACAATTTAAAGATTCAATTTGCCATACCTACCTAGTTAAAACTTTAGTCGTGAAACGTAAACAAACGGAGTTACTTCCCATAATATTAGTATAGATGGATGGATATTACAATGATTGTTCAGACATACCTACTCTACCTAGTGCACACTGGTTTTGTTGTGTAACAGATAGTCCATGTGCTGCACGCCCCATTCCTGGCAAGTCGGTGGTATGCGTCTGCAACTCAACGTATTGTGATACTGTAACCAGAGATCCACCAGCCAGCGGCGGCTATGTAGCTTATACGTCATCTGAGGTACCTCTTTTTAAAAACACCTATTTATTCCATCCAACATTTGCACACCCTTATGTTAAATTGTCAAGTTAACCATGGCATTACCTACATAATGTTTTTTTTCTTCCAGGATGGTTTTCGTTTCAAAAAAACTACGGGAAGACTGATAACTGGCGAAAGTTTGAGTAAGTCAGTAGGATTGGTTTGAAACCTGTTGAAGTACATACCTAGCACAGCATGGGCAAGAAAAAAACGTAACTCATAATAATTTTGTAGAGTTGCATAAAGCACAAGAGATAACTGACTATTGTTTGAAAACAAAACGTCCAGGAGATCTGCCATTAAGCTACATTTATTTAAAAAATACTAACAAATCAAAGCGGGGAAATCTTAAAACATTAGGACTTCTAGCATAGGGAACAGTAAATAATAAATGACCCCTTCACGTTGCCCTTTGCTTCCAGAAAGTTATCAAGTGACCCTAGAGTTGGACCCAACCACACAATTCCAGACCATCTTTGGTTTCGGCGGAGCGGTCACGGACGCGGCTGGTATCAACTGGAAGAATCTTTCAGAGCCGCTGCAGAAACATCTTGTGGAGTAAGTATTTGTATTTATATCTATTTAGTTATCAATATTCAAAACCGCACTTCCTTTCATCGTGTCACTTGTTCTTTCGAACCAGTGTGGTGAAAAGTTTAAAGTGCCTCTCAAAAGGCTCCTTTTGTACACCGACACAAAGCTTTACCAAGAACTGGTTTCAAGTACAGAGTTGAAGAGAGAAGGGAAGTACTTATCTATTTTCAGATTTAAAATATCCATTTGTCGTAGCGTTATTATAACCTAAGGGGGACAAAACAGGAGGACTGGAGATGGGAATTACTCATCTGACCTAACACGCTTTCCCAGTTCGTACTTTAGCGACAATGGTATCCAGTACAACATGCTCCGCGTGCCCATCGGAGGTTGCGACTTTTCCACTCACCCGTACGCCTACAACGAGCTTCCAGAGAACGACACTCACTTGACTAATTACTCTTTGAGCTATGAAGACTTCCACTATAAGGTTTGTTAGTCCGTTCAATCAACTTTTACCTACAAGTTTAGTCTAAGGTCTACTGACAAAGTTTAAGGTCTACTATGACGATTATCTGGCTTTCAGATGCCATTAATAAAGGCTGGCATGCAGTTATCCAGTGATCCTATCCACATCGTCGCCACGGCTTGGTCGCCGCCGCCGTGGATGAAAACCAACAATGCTTACGGCGGGAACAACAGACTCAAGCCTGAATATTATCAAACTTACGCCGATTATATTTACAAGCAAGTATTTATCACATGAGGTAAACTACACGTAAACAGAGCGAAGAAGAGATGTGAAAACACCAAACACTTGAAATTACCTTAGTACCTACATACCTTCATCACCTCATTTATCGTGGCAGTTTTACACATTTTTTTTTATTTCAGGTTTATCGAAGAATATTCGGCAGCACGTATACCGATATGGGGCATCACTACTACGAATGAACCAACTAATGCTGTTTTAGGGCTGGGCAAGTTCAATAGCCTAGGCTGGTCTGCTGAAACTATGGTACCTACAATATATCACCCAGGTTTTGTAGGTACAGTTCAGTCTTGGCTCCCTGTGTAAATGGCTGTGATTTTGAGCAGAATCTACGGTTTTCCTTCCGTAGTGCCTTAACTCAACAGTATTCTATTATAAATTGTACTGACTATAAAAACCGCATCCAAACCGAAAGGTCACTAAAAGAGTAATAAATAAAATAATAAAAATAATAAAATAATGATTTTTATAATTTTCATTCAAAAGACTTCAACGCGCTTCATATCCTAGTAATTACTGCACTGTAAAAGTTTTTGTTTGCATGCCTGAAGGGGAAGAGTTTGCTGCAATTGAGGGTAATAATGACTGCGAATATTAATAATAATTAGGTATTTGTTTCAGGGGGATTGGATTATAAACAATTTGGGTCCAACGATACGGCACTCAGCATTTAAAGACACTAAAATTTTGGCTGTTGATGACCAAAGGATGTTTCTCCATTATTGGTGGAATACGGTGAGGCTCGAGAGAAACTGTTGACAGATAGATTCCTCCTAGGTACCTACTCGCACTGCTTCATCATTATCTTTTCCCTTATCTCACGTAGTTTAGCTCTACTTTTTGGAACAATAAATAATTTTATTTTAAAGATGTTTTTTATATTACGACTAGCTTCTGCACGCGGCGTCGCCCGCGAAGTACCTACATAAAATATAGCCTATGTTCATCCTGAAAGTTCATTCTACACATTGGAGAAAGAATTTTTCAAATCGGTTCAGTAGTTTCGGAGCCTATTCATTTCAAACAAACAAACAATCAAAGTTTTCCTCTTTATAATATTAGTATAGATAATCACTTCAATGGTTACTTATATTTTTAGATGATAAAAGAGAAGCCAAGAACATTAGATTACGTAGACGGGGTTGGAGTACATTATTACACGGACTTCATCACGTCTGCTGCGCTTCAGGATGAGGCTATGGAGCCCTACCCGACGAAGTTTCTTCTGAACACAGAAGCATGCGAAGGTACTATGTATTTACAATCAAGTATTACAATGAATTATATCCTGTACCCCTAGTAAGTATGAGTTTTTGATAGTTTTCGAAAACTTTTTCATTTCGAATACTAGACTAGTATTTTTAGGATACTAAGTATCCTTTCATACATTTACCTCTATCGGAAATTTTAAGGAACTAAAATAAGGTCTATAATATCGAAAATATCTAATCGGCAGTCATAGGAATGATTTTCAAACCAAGTGTTCACGATATCGACCTTATTTTAGTTCCTTAACATTTACGATGTAGGTAAATGTATGAAAGGATATACTATTCGAAAAAAGTTTTCGTAAACTATCAAAAACTCATACTAAGGGTAGGTACTGATTAAATTCTCGATTGCAAATATATGTAGGTCATACAATAAGTACTCCCTACCGGATGACCCAATGTCTAACTTTCAGGCAGTTTTCCTTGGCAAAGCCACGTCGATCTAGGCTCGTGGAAAAGAGCCTACACTTATGTTTCTGACATAATAACGGTAAGCAAATTAAATAAACAAACCAGTAGTCCATCTATGTAGGATTCTTTTAAAAAAGACGAAATATTAGATATTGCCTGATGAGTGATGACAATCAAGGCGTAGTAAACTGAAGGGGGTAGTTACAATCACCAGGTGTTAATAAGAAAAAAAACGAAAATTATGAATTAGCTGCAGTTACAGCAACACGATCGCAAAAGACATGATTATTAGATAAAAGTGTAGAGTAGTTTTTGTTATTCCAGAATTTAAAACACAAGTCTGTTGGGTGGCTTGACTGGAACCTCTGTCTAAACGCAGAAGGCGGGCCGAACTGGGACAAAAACTTCGTTGACTCGCCCATCATAGTCTTCCCTGAAAACCAGGAGTTCCTCAAGCAGCCCATGTTCTACGCCATGGGACATTTCTCCAAGTTCATACCCAGAGGGTCGAAGAGAATAAATATATCACAAGAAAAATCAATTTTCACCATTTTTGAGAGTGTGGCGTTTTTGACGCCAAAAAACACAGTTGTGGTCGTCTTTTATAACAAGTAGGTATTCAATGATGAGGATGCAACTACGCAGTTTGCACGGAGCCATTAAAAACTCCATTTGCAAAAATCTCGTTAGAACCAAATCTTAAAAAACTCGCTAACATACTTAACTATAACTACCTGCACGAAATGGAGGTGACTAACCACCTAATAACTAATAACCCAACCGTGGGAAGGTAAAAGATGAAAATGATGATAAACGTGAGAAAGGCAAAGAGGGTAGGTAAGTAAGTACTAAATATTTTTATATCTTTTCAGGGGTTCTGTCAGAACAGTAAATATTAAATTGGGCGGCCTCCTGGCCACAATGGAATGTCCTAGAGCAGCAGTCGTCACAGTGGAGCTTCCTTACCACCCATAAGAATTGTGATTTTTCCTGCTAACTATTCGTAGGTAGGTAAGTACTTACCTACTTATGAATATGTAGTTAAGAACTGAATAAAAAATATATTGTTAAAAAATATTTAAGTTATTCAAAGAGTCGGTTATCTACTTGTCTAATAGTTACAAGATTTTAAATATATGTACGTCAGTAAATATGCCTAGTTATGTTCTAATTATTTGTCTACCCTACACAACCTGTCCTACACAGGAGTTATCAGTAGGAACTCTTTGAGGAAGATGTTTTTAGTTTAATAAGTTGCTCAGATGTAGGTTGGTTAGGTAGGTACATAATAAGTATATTCGCTAACAAACAATACCAAAAATAAACTGTTTTCGCTGTAAACCGCCGCCGTCTTATCTCTTCTCAATAAACAGAGGCAATAACAGAACTACGACAACAGGAAACCGTTGTTAGAGCATGCGTCACCACCCACCGCTAGTCTCATGTAGACTCGGACAATCATTAGTGTGGGGCTCACCAGTTAAGACTGGAGCGGCAATTTGTACCTATCTAAAAACTTATAAAAACTCACTCCCGCATAGGTCTTTACAGCCATGAACAAAAATATTGATGTACCTACTCCGAAATTTTTTATAACCTGATGCCACCACAATCTTTATGAGATGTAAACAGGCAAATGACAACCTACAGTACAACTTGTAAGCAACGGGTAATGCTTAGATCATATTATTAAAAAAAAAAAAAAGATTAAAAAAAAAACATATTATACTCTCGGTAATACATTTTATGTCTGTGCCTTTACACACAATAAATAGCGTATTTCAAAAACGCTTTTATTAGCACTTGTAAAGTTTAAAAAGGGACACAAATGTAAAGTGGTCCAACACTAGGTAGGTAATGCTCCTGGAAGGGGACTATAAATAGAGAAAAATTGTCTATAAGATTTGATAGAGCATTATCCTTTACTTATTATTAACGTATATTAAAGTTTTTGTTCACATACTTAGAGTGATTCAGGAAACTGGAGTGACCTAGAGCTAAGAACATTTGAAACCGCTCTACCGTAGATCCAGAGGTAGTTTTATATTGGGTAGTTGTACCTACATGTTATGATTCATACTCGTACTGAGTAGGTACGAGTAGGTACTGTAAAACTCGAGAATTTGCACATTAGCTCATAATTTAATGTAAATTATGACATTAAATAAATGATTCATATAAAAATAAATTAAATAAAAAAAAAAAAATTTTTAATAAAAAATTTGCCTGTCCAATAGCAAATTGGATGATTTACTCGTAACACTCGAAATAGTTTGGCTGGTAGGACTGGCTTACTGGTTATAATAAATACCAAATCAGCGTTTATAGTTACTTAGTCACTTTCGTAAAGATCTCTCAATTATTAACCTAGAAAGACAGCTCTTAGTCATTCTTTGTTTGTTAATTTTTTTGCGCGACTTGCATTTACGACATGAATGGTCTTGTTTTTAAGTACGGTACCTACGTTTGAATGCCTAGCGCGGATTTAACCTGCTGGTTTCAAATGACCGAGATCGCTACACTGCTACACAAACTCGTATATATCCTCAATTCCTAGTACACATATAATACCTACTAGCTTCCGCCCACGGCTTTGCCCGCGTGGCACCTTAAAAACAAAAACAAATCTGTCCCGCGGGAACCCTACATTTTTCCGGGATAAAATGTAGCCTATGTGTTATTTCAGACCATAATCTAGGTATATCTGTTCCTAATTTCATCCAGATCCGTGCAGCCGTTTCAGCGTGAAAGAGTAACAAACATACATCCGACATCCAGACATTCTTACAAACTTTCGCGTTTATAATACCTAGTACCTGGGTGACCGAGTTTTGCTCGGTTTTTTTTATTGAATTAAATGAAACCTAGCTAGATCGATTTATCGCCCCCGAAACCCTCTGCATACTAAATTTCATGAAAATCGCTGGAGCCGTTTCCGAGATTCCAATTATATATATATATATATATATATATATACAAGAATTGCTCGTTTAAAGGTATAAGATTAGTAGGATTATACTTGTGTATATGTATAAGCGCTGAGGAACGACTCTCTTGTGGAAAAGCTAACCACGGATTTTAGAAATGAAAAAGTGTGTAGAAAAGCAAATTTAGGTACTTTTGTCCCTAAAATCCCCGTGCGTTTGCTAAACAGGCTCACTAGACCTGCTTTGGTTCGCCCTTCAATGGTTAGATTTAACTGTACGGCTCTGTCTGTACCTAACTGTGACTCATTCATTATTATCAAGGTACGTAGGTGATTAACGAGGTAGGTGATACAGCTATCCTTGCGAGCTTCTAAAAGAAATACCTAGAGTATTTTATTCTGGCAAAATTATCAAAACAATAAACCATAATACAAGTGAATAAAAAAAATTGGCTGTTGTTTAGGTATACCTATACGGTAGAGTTCAATTCCTTGTAGACAGCATGATAAAAACAATTACCTACTCCTAGAAGTGCGTACAGTTCACACAAAAGGTTATCCTATCTTTATAGTTCGGTACAGTCAGAGCACCGGTCAGTCCGCATCAGAATATTCAGAGGAACGCACGTACTAGAGAACAAAATAAAACAAAATGAAAAGAGCTATTGGTGCGCTCGTGATCCTGGGGGTTTGTGGGGGTGCCCTCAGCCATACGTACCATCTGGGAGCATGTCCGGTCGTTGAACCCATGCCAGGGTTCGAGATGAACAAGGTACGTGCTTTTGAACATTTTTATAGACCGGGTTTTATTGAAACTATTGTGATTAGCGTGGGTACTTATAACCGAATTGTTACGGGATGGAAGAGTTCGATTTAGGAAAGAACCTCCTTTATATTTTATTTTATAAAAGTTATCTTGAGATAAGTAGATTCTTAGAAAAATTTATAGTTAGAGAACAAGTTTATAGAGTTCACTTTGCCCTCAAATAAAATATATTTTTTGTTGGTATTGAATCATTTGAAATAAGACTAAAAACTTTATTTTCATGTTATTTTTAACAATACCGAGGTACGTAGGTATTCAATTTTATGTGATGCAATAAAGCATCGAAGCCAAACAAAGATTTATTGTTAGTAGAAAGGACTTGACCCGTCGTTTACCGATAGCAGTTATTTGAAAGTAGAGATAGGCAAACATTGAAATACAAACACTATAAACCTACCTAGAATTTTAGGAGGATAAGTAGTTGTAAAATACTAGATAATGTTAATTATATTCTATGAAAATAAAACGAATATCAGTAAGTACTACATAATATTGTTTTGTTCCATAAATAGAAAACCATGACACTGCAACCAACTAACCGAAATATATAAATTGGCATTGGCAATGGTTTTGGTATGCAACACGTGCAGAAAGTAGAATAAGTAGCTAGCTAGGTAGGTAAGTACCTACCTGTATAATTTTGCCTAGGTGCATAAAATTGGGACACTTATTCAAAATATAGAGCTCCAATGGAACGTGGCGAACGTGCTATATTTTTTAGCAAGGGCAAAGTTTAAGTTTACCCTGTATTTTATAGCTGTCCTAGGCTATCTATCAATTTAGGATAAGTAGTGGAATACCTACGAAGAGTCATTGTCAATGTTTCACGAATACCCTCGAATTCGATACACATCTCTTAAAGCTTTTGTTACCTCTATACAAAGAATGCTCGAATACTAAGTCAACCACCATGACCGGTTCTCATAACCCATTGATGAAGCGGATGTGGGCATTGTAACCGATCCCATTCAATTATCGAAATGAATGGAAACATAAACATGACCCCTACCTCCAGACAAAACACCATTGTTCTCAGTTTTTATTTTAATGACTGGTTGGTTGTGAATAGGTACCTACTTACTTATTGTATCTTTGACACTTCGTTAAATTAAATTGACTTTGCTTGAAACTGCGTTAAGAAATTAGGTCTTGATCTACATCTGGACAAAACCATTGGGGGCTCGGTAAAAGTGTGCAAGAAAACCTTATTTTTACCCGACTGCGAAGCGAAAAAAGAGGGTAATATGTTTAGGGTGTATGTATATATTTATTTATTAGATGCGTGTTAATTTTGGCTGTAGCTGTGCTGTAGCCTGCTAGCTGAAAAATGAGGTGTCGTTGGATTCGGCTGGATCACAAGAATGACATAGGTTTACAAAATGTTAAAAAATCTAATGAGGCGACTGCAAAAATCTATTTTCAGTTACATGCAATCGAGGTTTTTTTAATTTTTACAATAAATATTACTCTATTGATGTGTTTCTCAGATACTAAGTGGAACCTCTCTTGTAGAATAGGTAATTATAGGTTCACTAATTAATATCCTTTCATTTTTCCCATTCCAGTTCCTCGGGACGTGGTACGTTATCCAGAAGACGTCGACCGCCTCGCACTGCATCACGTATAACTTCACCAAGACGGTGGAGCCCGGGAAATACGAGATAGAACAAATCTCTCAGCATTTTATCTTGGGGCTTACTCCGCTCAAGCATGAGTACAAGTGAGTTAACCAACAATTAGGTACTCGTACTTACCTAAATCCTATTCTACTAATTCTAAAATTATGAAATGCGAAAGTTTGGATGTTTGTTACTCAATAACTGTAGCGGCTGAACGTCTCCATCAAATTTGGCACAAAGATAGATTATAATCTGGAATAGCACGTAAGCTATAATTTAACAAGGTATAGGTACCTACCACTGGTGAAGCCGCGGGAGGAAGTATGTAATGAACTATACTATAACTCTATGTGGTAGGTACCTAGGTAATACATAGGTACATAGTCTCACGCACGAGTTGAATCCATAGGAAAATAATTCAAATCGCAAACACTTATTATTATTTTGCTACTATGTATTTTTTAATATGACATTAAACTTAGGACTCTCACTAATTATGTTAAGACAAAAAGTGTTTGCAAATACTCTAGCTATCTAATTATCCCGTTTTTTCAGGTACAAGGGAACTCTCACCATCCCAGATGGGTCAGTGCCAGCGAAAATGAAGGTCAACTTCCCCTTGAGTAAGTACCACATCCACATATCGAGCAGAATTTTTAAGGCTGAATGTGCATCTGTCCGAATCGACAGCATCGAACGCAGCAGATGATTATAGGATTTTTAATTTACCATATTTTTACGAAATCATGAAACCACCTAAGTATAAATGGTATATAGTTAGTAGAGAACTCAAGAAAAATAAAAACAGGATAAACGGTAATAATAAACGTCGTAATAAAGTAGGTAAACTAATAAGGTATTCACCAGATACTTACCTGTTTTGAGAAGAAAATATGATTCGTCCTTGGGTATAATATCTAAATGACCATGTGTTAATATTCCGCCTAATTTATAATAATGCTTGTGGTATAGGTGTGGCCGGTTCAGCATCGTACACAATCGTAGCCACTGACTACTCCACTTACGCCGCTGTATTCACGTGTCAGAAGCTGGCTTTCGCCCACAGACGGTCAGCTACCATCCTGTCACGGACTAGGGACTTGGACAAGATCTACACAGACAAGGTAAATACACCTGACTGGAAAATGATATTTTGGACCAATGGAAGAGCAATGATATAGCGTGAGATGAGAGCGCGCATCTACGAAAGAGATGCGTAAAATAAACCAAGATTCCTGTCAAAATTAGCAAAGATAACTAAGATTCTATTGATTGATACGAGTATTACGAAATGTTTTCTCTCCATTTTAGATAAATTATTTCGACTTAATTGTCTTCTAAAGACAAACAAAAAAACATGATCACGACTGTAAACCCCGGGCTTGGTAGATATCTCCTCAGACGTTTAAATTACCACATGCCCACATTTTGCACAGTAGTTAGCATTCCCCGTGACAGGTTTTGCAAGCCCATCATCGCCCTCATGAAGACCTTTGATATCTATTTAGATTTATCGAAGTTAACGACCATAAACCTTTAAATCTTTGCTTACAGATGCGCACGAAGCTCTCTACATTCAGCGTGGACCCTTACGACCTCTCCATCATCTCCCAGAATGAGTGCCCGAACCCTGAGAAGCCCGAGGGAGTGAACATCAATATCGACCCAGAGACTTTCTCCTCGCATAATATTGGTCAAGCTGTGAGGAAGACTGGTGGTGCCATTGGTGAGTTCTATAAAGTAGCACTGACACACTTCGCGTATTTACGAAGTAGCAGACAGTTTTACTATACAAAAAAATAAGACAAAATATCAAGGGCTGACGGCTCTTTTATAGAAATCCATCAACAGGGTCTGTATGGTAGGTAATTAGATGTGGTATATTAGACTTATTTTTAAACGACTTTAAAAAAGTTGTTTATTTTTGTTGTATGTTTGTTTTGCAGTGATCTGTTATAGTTACTAAAGTGTTGTTTCGCTCCGCCAATTATGCACGGATTTTGATGATTATTTTTTTGTTTGTTACTTCAGAGGCGGTCCCATAGTACCTACAAAGATGACGTTTTCGTTTCTCGCGGGTTTACAATAATTACCATTGAGGTTGTCAGTGTACTTTGAAGTCAT
This sequence comes from Cosmorhoe ocellata, assembly GCA_963675405.1. Classification (NCBI taxonomy): domain Eukaryota; kingdom Metazoa; phylum Arthropoda; class Insecta; order Lepidoptera; family Geometridae; genus Cosmorhoe; species Cosmorhoe ocellata. The sequence continues at coordinate 2,729,947 of OY776265.1, read as the reverse complement.
TTTGAACTTTTTGTAAAAAATATTTATTATTTTTCAGCTGACGGTGTGGAATACGTGGTTGAGGCCGGCAAGAATGTGTACCACAAAGTGGCGAACAGCAAAGAAGACCTGACCGAGACACCCATGAGGGAAGGAGTCCGCAATCTCGACATGGATGCAGAATGGCTGCCTTGATTCACACACTAGCTACATTCATAGCAGTAGGATTGCATTTACACAACTACTCGTAGTTATAACAGACCTCTGACGTCACCAATACTTATAAGTATAGTAGGCACTTTATCTATGCCGATATCAATACAATCAGAGAATTAACTAGAATAGTTTTAGCCAGTATGTTGTAGGTATTTCTAGTTTCATAATGACAGTGCCATTGAAAGATGTATCTACATTATTAAACTTACGTTTTTTTAATCTTTCCAAAAGATTAATAACATCAATATAATTAATTTATCGTCAACAGCTATGCCGAAAAGATTTCCTTTTGCCAAAGTACTCATGAGCTAGTTTATATGAATAAATACTCATTTTTTTTTTTTTTGATTTTTTTGAGTGCCAAAAAAATCCTTAAGTTAAACCTCTAAGAAGAGTAGCGGAGGTTGATGTTTGTATGAAAAAAACATTACGCGGACGAAGCCGCGGGGATTCTACTAGTTACCTATAACAAAAAAGGTAGGTACATCATTAATTATGTATTAAAACAGGTAATTTAAACGGTAAGCAACTGTATTTCATAAACATTTATGCATTCTTTGAACTAACATACTTAATCTATGACCAAATGAAAATGCGTAGGTATCTAATTATGATTATTTAAATCCAACAACTGGTACAAAACCCATTTCAAGTAGGTACCTGATGTTTAAAACAAAAGGTGTTATTTAATAAATATAAAATGCATCCTGAGTTATCGCTTACCCTATTAATAAACAAAATATAAATAGAATAGTAATACATGCAAATGGCATTCAGTTGCCAACATTAGGAAATCTTTTTTAATAGGCATGTATTTATATATTTTTTATAGCTTGAAATTTATTTCATGCTAAGCAAAAATAGCGACAGCGTTGAGATGCGTAGAAAAATTGTTTTGGTATTTTTATATTGTCTTCTTGTAACTCATTCATAGATTATAGTGCACCAAGCCATTTAAGAAGACTAAGGTTTCCTAATTTTGACAAGGTTTTCTTTTATTATACAAGGTTAGGTTTTTATCTTTAATATTATGTTGAAAGAGCATAAGTGTGTAAATATTGAAATCAAATTAACTTTCGTGTGGTAAATCCAGTGACATATGAGAGTTGGAAGCATTTATTTATAGAAACCTATGGCTCTGTCACAACGCCCCAAGGTTCCATGCTTTAGCTGGATAAACCAATAATACGTCTAGGGGGTACAACGCTCCAAAAAGCGCGGGTAGAGGCACACGTCGCGGATGTGGTACCGGTCCAGCAGCCAGCAGAGGAATCGCTCGAGGCCCAGGCCGTAGCCTCCGTGCGGCACTGTGCCAAACTTGCGCTGATCGGTGTACCAGTAGTATGGAGACGGGTCGATGCCTTCGCGCTTGTAACCTGCACAATAAACAATATGCACTTGGATAACAGATTATATACACATACTACACTTTATCCTACATTTGTGTGATGAACACAGATGTTTGTTTTGTTTCTGGGTGTTATATGCCAAAAAAAAGTGCGAATTATCAACTATCTAATTCCCATGGTACAAGGTTTGCTTCGTTTGGGACTAAATGGCGTTGTGTAAAATGTCCACCTACATATATTTATTTATTTTAACCTGACTATAGCAGATTCATCACCGAGTCTAAACCGCTGGAGTTAGAATGATAAAATTTAAAGAGTAGATTCTTTTCCGAGTCTGGAGGTGTATCAAGAAAGGTTGAAGTTTGCATGAAAATTTAAAAAAAAACATAATCACGACTGTAATCCAGGCTCGGTAGATATGTATCTCCTCAGATCTCTAGCGTCTTAGATAAAGGGGGTAGTCAGAGGCACGTCCAAACAAGATATTTAGCACATGACCACATTTTGCACAGCGATTAGTTTGCAAGGGAATAATGAAAGTGGACGAAGCGAAACAAGTACTTATGTAAGAATCGTAGCAAGTGGAAAGAAGAGGTCTCTGCCTACCCCTACAGGAAAGAGGCGTGATTATATGTATGTATGTATGTATGTATTAGAATATTACGCGAACTAAGAGCCTGTCCAGATGGAGCGTTTTGCGCGCGTAAGCACTCGCACATAGGCACTCGCGCGTTCTCGGAAACCTACTACATAAAACTACCGACTACCTAGGTAGGTATAGGCGACCAAGAAATTGGTTTACCACTTTTGATGACATCTCCCAGTAACATAATTATTCGCTAAGGATTATTATGACAGATTCTGACGTAGCAGTTATTAATCTATAATATATATAATATAATAATATTTATAATATATATAATATAATATAATATATATAATAATAATAGGACGTAGACGCGTAGGAACGGACGTGAAACGCGGCATCTGGACGCAATGTAAATTGCTACGCGCGAGTGCTTACGCGCGCAAAACGCTCCATCTGGACAGGCTCTAAGTCTCCGATAATTGCACTAGTGTGTTATATTATAACGGTACCTTCGAGTAACTCCTCGTTGTCCCAAATCCTCATAGAACCGCCGACGATTTCACCCACGCCCGGCATGAGTACATCCACAGACTCGGTGAGGCGGCGGTCCTCGGGGCACCGCTGCATGTAGAACGACTTTATCTCCGCGGGGAACTTGCACAGGAGAATGGGCTCGCCGATGGCGTCCGTCATCTTACGCTCCGGCATTTCCGGGATATCCTGTTAATGTATTTTTAATTTGAGATTAGTTATTGTATGATCATGAGCGACAAAGATATTTTTTCTATGGTAGAAAAGAGGACTATTTACGCTATATCCGTGTTTTATGGAAACCCAGTGGGAACTAGATAGGTGATAAATTGTATAAACAGTGTTTCTTTTGTAAACACATGCATGGAATACATTATAATAACAGCTAAACACAGAACAAACATCTGTGTTCATCACACAAATGTTTGCCCTGGTAGGGATTGGATTGAACCGGTTGTTTCTCCACACACCTCTCCAAACTCGTAGAATGTTCCATCTTCCTTGGTGATGTTATGTTCGCGTAGATATTCGATCGCCTCCGTGTACGCCATGCGCTTGAAAGGCCTTTGAGGTCTCTGAAAAATACGTGTATTCACTTATTCATAAAAAAATCTGATGTCCATATATTTTATTAAAAAAATATTGAAATATCAACTGAAGGAATGGTTGTAGAGACTTGGTGACTAATGAAAAATACTCAGACTGACTTCCTAAACGTGGTCACACCTTTTTTAACGGTTGACATTTTAGGCCCAAAATGAATGACCTCCTGAATCATGAAAATAAATAATGATGGGTGTCGTGACAGCCTTAAATTCGAAATTCCGTTTAGTTTGTAAATCCATGAGGGTGGTCCACTAAATATATTTTTTGTATTATAAAAAATACAAGATGGGTTGACGACATAGTAAGATCCGCAGTTCGTACATGGGCGAGGTTGGCGCAGGATAGAGGCGAATGGCAAAAGCGAAGAGAGGCCTATCAGCAGTGGGATGAGAACGGCTGATGATGATGAAAAATACAGCTTGGCAAATTTAAATTCGTGCAATTTACCTTGAAGTTGGGGTTGAGCTCGGCGACCAACTGAGCTTCGGGAGAAGCGAGCACCCTGTCCACCACGTCCACCACCAGGTCTTCGAGCCGATTCAGGAGGTCATCAAACGTGATGAAGGGGCATTCAGCTTCCACGTGACTGTATCTGGAAACATATATTTTCAGCTGCATTATATTCATTACTAGCTTCCGCCCACGGCTTCGCCCGCGTGGTTCCTTGAAAAATAAAGACAAATCTATCCCACGGGAACCGTACATTTTTCCGGGATAAAAGGTGGCCCATGTGCTTTTCCAGACTTTAATCTATATCTGTGCCAAATTTCATCCAGATCCGTTCAGCCGTTTCAGCGTGAAAGAGTAACAAACATATATCCAGACATCCTTACATCCACACATCCATACATTTTTACAAACTTTCGCGTTTATAATATTAGTAGGAAGAGATAGTCTATCTATCAGAATCAGTGTTTTTACAGAAAGCGCGGCCATCATTGTAAAGATTTTTATTGGTCTCTGTGTTGTGGTATTTGTAGTTTTGACTCAAACAGTTTACATTATTATTATAATCTTACTCAGCAAGATGTCTCCTAGTCCTGGACTGTTCAGCTCGGTATGACTGCGCGATGCAGTAGACATCACCCAGTGACGCCAGACATGTTTCTAGGTACAGCTGGGAGCTCTGAGTCAGGTACGCTTCATCTCTGCAAGAACAGGTAAACTATACATTAAATATGGCGTGAAAGATAATATTAGGAGCAATACCTGTGTGGCGTTTATTATCACCCCTAATTTTATCTATGACCATTAGAATAAGTTATCTATGACTAGATTATAAGATATATTGTCTATGTAAAACTCCCGCCTCCGGGTTCATAATAAAACAATGTCTTTCCACTTCCCGGAAGGACTCTCTCTCTGGGTCACGGAGGCGGACGGACGTTCTGCTCATGTACCTCATCGTGATTTTGTGATAGTTAGATTCGATTGATAATATACGTTTAAAACAAAAGGAGGTTTCTATTCACCAGACATACCTACCTCCAAACCTGGTATACAAGTCACACACTGGCATGACTAATATAATCAATACAGTCATGCATGACTATCACAATATTAAAATTAAAGAAATGTACAATACTATTTCTTATGATATACTCAGGTTGTAGGTATTTTTGGTCACCCATATCGAGTTGCCACTCAGAAGAATTTAGTGAATGTCTCGAATGTAGTATTGCTACAAAGGTTTAGCACTACAAATTTTTCATCAAGAAGTGTTTACAATTTCTTGTAAGAAAATATTGTTGTGATGTTGCAAACTCACCCAAAATAGCTGAACTTGAAGAGAGTGGACCCACCCTCACACTGTGTCTGCACAAGTGTTGGAGGAGTGACTTCAGTGTACTTCCTTGCAGCAAAATGTTCTCGGAAAGCGCGAGTAACAGCTGCTCTGGCTCGCAACACTTTAGATGTGTTCTCACCACGGATCATTATATGCCTGAAAACATTTAAATAAAGTTAAGTTTAGTACAGCACTTACTTGCAATACAATATTTAAATAATATTGACTCTAAAACATTGAATAACAAACAGAGTATTATTTAGAATTTTTTGACTTCTTTAACCAAAAAATTGACAAAAATTAAAAATTTCCTAATTAAATCTGTGTTTTGTAAGCTATTCCTTAAGTATTTTCTGATAAACATTCGTGGTTATAATGTAGCTGTAATCTTTGTTTACTAAGATCAGCACATTTCTTGCAACAAATATTCTTTTGTTTTGCAAGTCACAAAATGTGGTTTTAGTTATAGGAGTTCACCTGTTATCCAGTTGTACATCAGGCAAGGCTACTTCATTGAGGATAGCATCAGCACCGCCCGGTGGCGCCAGCCCGATCAGCTCCCAGTAATCCGCTGTTAGTTCATGACCACCTGGCGCCTGTAACCCGACTTCTATCAGTTCTTGTTTACATTTTCAAAATCCACCTGTTTTTTAGCGATGAAGACCGTAACTATGGTTTACTAAGGATCTCCCCACAACTTTGTTTCATACAAACATCAACTACCTGCTGAGGTATGAAGAGGGGCAGTGTGACTGTACATGCGCAAACTCGCACATGTGGCTAATTTCACGAATGCCTAGATCCACTGAATGAACTATACATATAATGACTTACTGTCTTCCCCTCAGGTAAAACTTCCAGCTTCCCATACAATGCAACAGAGGACTCTGTAGACAACACTAATGCATTGTATGTCTGACACAGCTCTCCATGTAATACACATTGTAGATAGCCAGTTCCATCTCGGATTGTAATAAAGGTGAGAGCTCTGCCCTGACGTCTGAGCCGGTGAACCCAGCCTTGGATACATATGCGTTCACCCCTGTGTTCTGCAGCTGAAAGTTTTATAAACCATTAACAATACCTACATAATAATTCAATATTGCATGTCCTAAAAGAAGATAATGCATCATAAAAATATATTGCATATCATAATATAATAGATTGCATCATCTTTCTGTAATTTTATGCAGCTTTATGTAGGGAGCTTTAATCTTAAAATATCCGTGCATTTGATTGCCTACAAGGTTACATGTCAAATGCTGAAGATAATGTGTAAGCATATTGTTATCTGACTATCATAAACTTGCTTTGTTATGATGAAATAATGTTTTTTTTTCAATAAACATACAAAGTGAAACTTTAATTCCGAATTTCACTAGCAGTTGCAGCATAATAGGTACTCACTTTCACAGATTTTGACAATTTTAGCCTTTGGCAGACTGGCGTCTTGTTTTAGCACTATCTTTTTAGCCTCTTCTAGGTTCTGTTGTCTTTTGTCATCACTCTCTTCTTGGGCTTTGGCTTTATCAGCAGCTTTGTGGTTCTCCCTCACCCAGATCTTTTGGATTTTCTTTAGCTGAGTTTTAGCAGCCGGTTCGTATACCTTCCCTTCTTCTTTTGCGTCAACGTAGATGGTAGGAAACGGTTCTTTTTTGGCATGCCGCATTGCTTGAAGAATCGTCTTGAAAGGTTTCGCCTCACTGCCGTTGCCACTCTCGTCGTTTCCTCTCTTATCGGAGGTGTAAATCTCCGCTAAACATAACATTTTAGTATATATTTACAAAACTGCATACGTGTATGTTACCACTGTAAGGTTGCTAACTGTTGTAGTGTAGGTTAGACAAGGGTGAACTTACCGATTGAAAGGTTTTCCATTTTTGGACACTTATTATAGTAGGGTAATCCAAAGAGTTTATCTTTTAACACGTGGTTACACAAAATATACTACAACTACAACCTATAATGCATTAAAATTAAAGATACATTTTTAACTATCCTTTCAATTCTTCTTCTTCTTCTTCTTCAATTATGGCATCTGTCTCTTAGAGAACAATTTTGCCAGTGTCAAGTGTATAAAACTTCACGTTTTCTTTCTTTCTACTTGTCTGTCTTGTCTAGTTGTCTGTCTGCTGGTCTGACGTGCGTGACTGACAGAAGTCACTGACTGACGTTGACGTCTGTCTTCTGTCTTTCTTTCTTGTCTTGACTTTTTTTTTATGCAGGCAAGCAGGGCTGCCATGGTAGAATACCCACAAACTACGACTAAAATACCCACATTTGGGGAGAGAAAAACCTTTACTCCCCAGATTTTAGCCAGAGATTATTTTAGCCACGTTATTTGAATAGAATAGAATAGAATAGAAAATAGTTTATTGCCAAAAAAAAAAAACACAACATAAAAAATTTAGACTTAAGTACCTATTTAAAAAAAACAAGTCATTTAAGGCAAAAGGAGTAAATTCAGCATTTTGCTGCTTGCATTGATACGCAAGCAGCGCGCTGTTTTTCAATTTACTCCTCTCGGATAGCTGGTCACCGAGAGATTAAAGAGATTGCGGGATTACAATATTATAACATAAATAAACGGCGTTTTAAACATCATTTTTGTACCTCTAAAGAAATGAAATAAAACACATACATTTACCCGAAATTCCCGCATTTTCCCCACAATGAAGTATTCCCCAGCAATTACCCAATTGGTTTAAAATTACCCTTTATATTATACAGGATATAAAATAAAATTGAAAAGCACTGCGTAATGCGTGTGTATTTTGTGACAAAAACATTGACTAATTATAATAATAATTAAATGACAATATTGCTGGACACAGAGTCATGTGTGGACGGCAAAGACATTTTATCTTTTTATCTACTGACGCAGAAAGTCCTTGGTGGACGGTTTGTTTTTAGTTTATGTTTTATTTTAAAATTTCATATGTCCCTTAATAAACGCTCATTTACAATACACAATAATATAAAAAAGCATAACTTGTATTATTGTGTAGGTAGGTATTAACGCATGGACTCTCATGGACTAGAAAAAATACTTTTCTTCAATATTTTTCATTCAATAGAACCTACAAGGAGTTTTTTTTATTTAATAGGTAATCAACCTTTTTAAAAGAGTACCTACCTACCTACAAGCTACCTACCTACTTAGTCGTAATAAAATCCTTTCCTTCTTTTCAAATAAATTAGAAAGAAACAAAAGACAGATCGTGTTTGAAAATTGTTCGTTTGTCTTGCTTGCGTTGTGTATTTTATTTATTTTACTGAAATCATAGTTGATAATTATAAAACACGTGAAAGCCCCTGAAGAATACTTAATTAGAACCATCTTACAACATGCTATAGGTACTATTAAATGCAGGTAAGCTATAGCTACTAAATACCTACCTACCTAATAAGTTGAACTTTTAATTTCGTCGTGGGGTACCTAATTAAAAAATTAAGGTTTCGATCAGTCTCTAGTTTGATAAATCAAGAATTTGACGTGGTGAGTAGGTATATTCTCTTTGTTGACGTGTCTATTTTGACAAATAAACATTTGACGAGTAGGTATAAAATTTGACAAATCAATTTGTCTGCGAAATGCGAAATAAAAAAATATTCCTACCTAGATAACCCTATTCGACAAACATCATGACGAGAGTCAAATCAAACTGCAGACCATCTTTGCTCATTTTTGAAACAACTATTGGTTGATTTTTAGCTAGGTAAGTAAGTTCACGTCATACCTACTTACATTTATTTATTTATTTATTTATACTTTATTGTACACAATTACAAAAAAAATGTGTTACATAAGGAGGGCTTAATGCCTAGGGGCATTTTCTACCAGCCAACCCATTCGGTTTAAAACCAGGTCGGCGCACAATAACAAATGTAAAACTAAAAACTAAGTAGGTGGTAACTTAATTATATATTCCACAAATAAACAATAAAATATTATAATAATAGAGACAATTTCATGCTATACATACATACATAGGTACTAATCATATTATAAATATATAATTATACTTACTTACTTAATACACGTAGGTACCTACATATCAATAATATAATAAAATATATATCATAAACATCATGTGAATACTTACTGTTACGAACTTTTATAATAAAATAAAATAAATAGACTGCTAAGGTACTAGTCGACAAGTAAAGTTTGGTAGGTGTTTGAAAAGTATGTATCGGAAAGGAAATCAGTCATTTGGGTATAGTTTCTTTAAAAATAGTTCACGAGTTAATCTTTTAAAAGTATCTTTAGAATCTGTTTTTTTAATATCGTAAGGAAGAGCGTTCCACAACCTAACAGCTTCTACTGAAAAGGAGTTGCCACGAAAGGATGTGCTGTGTTCAGGGTTTTCCAAAAAAAGATTGTCCGATGAACGAAGGTTTCGTTCATGTGTTTCAGATCGGAACAGAAAACGATCTTTAAGATAAGCCGGTGAGGAAGGGTCTTTAAGGGTAGAGAAAAGCATAGAAAGAATTCTCAAATTTCTGCGTTCCCTGATGGGGAGCCATTTGAGTTTGGCACGGAATATGCTCACACGGTCGAATTTACGAAGACAAAAAATGAAGCGTATGCAGGTATTAAGAAGTCGGTCAAGTTTGTTTAAAAGCTCTTCAGTAAGATCAAGGAAAGCGACATCGGCATAATCAATAATGGGTATGAGAAGTGAGTTAACTAAAGAGGTTTTGGTGGCTATGGGAAGAAAGTTTTTAAGACGGATTATAGAGTGTAGAGAGGCGTAAAATTTCCGAGAGACTTCCTTTATATGTGGAACCCAGCAAAGTTTAGAGTCGAATACTACTCCAAGATTAGTAACGGTAGTTGTAAAAGGAATTTTACAATCGTTAAAATGTAGGTGGGGAAGGACAACAAGAGAATTTAATTTTGTGAGCTGACGAGAGCTGCCAATAATAATGGCTTGGCATTTATCAGCGTTAACTTTAATTCCGAAACGGTTTGATCACAAAAACAGGCGGTGAAGGTCATCATTAAGAGTTTGGATGGCACTGTGAAAGTTTTCAACGGATGCAGAGGAGTATAGCTGGAGATCATCAGCATACATATGATATTGACTATGAATGTGTGGAGAGAGAAATTTGATGAATAACGAGAAGAGGAGGGGAGATAGAATTCCGCCTTGCGGTACACCGGCTTCAATTTCTTTCCATTCAGAAAACACTTGTCCGTCCCGGGTTTTTTGACGACGACCATTTATATATGAGGAAAACCAATCAACAACGTCCATAGATAAGTTCAGTTTGGGAAGGATAGCTAAGAGAAGATCATGGTCAACCGTGTTGAAGGCGTTGCTAAAATATATGAGCACCAACGCTGTTACTAGGGACTTTTCCATATTTGATCGAATGTCCTCAGTAACATTTAGGAGAGCAGATGTTGTGCTATGCCCCTTTCTAAAACCAGATTGAAATGGGTTGAAAAGGTTGTTATCAGATAGGAATTCAGTTAGTTGGGAAAGAACAATTGATTCAATAACTTTAGAAAAAAAAGGCAAAATAGAAATCGGGCGGTATTGTTTGAGGAGAGTAGGGTTGGGGACTTTAGGAAGAGGGATGACATAAGCCTGGCGCCATTGATCTGGGAAATGAGAGGAGGTAAGAGAGTAATTGATTATATGAGTTGATGTAGGAAGTAAGTGTATTAGAATGTAGGAGATCATAACTCGACCTATGTTGTCACAACCAACAGCTTTGGATTTGAGCGAAATAACAGTTTTTTGCACTCTATCGTGGCTAACATGAGAAAAGGAGAAAGATTCAGTATTAGGAGACTGAGTGTTATATATCTCTGTCAGAGCATTCGATTTAGCGACAGAGCTGAGTTTGGTGCTACAAGAGAAATGAGCATTAAGAGTATTTAAGTCAAACGCCATAAACCTACCTATCAAAGTAAAATGTTTTCTACATTTCAGCTGTTGAGATGGACCAGTTTCTGAGACATGGCATACGAACGGCACCTAGTTCCTCAATCACACACCCCAGCACCTCAGTTCATCGGGTGGATGAAGGTAAGTACCTACCTATAGGTACCTACTTGCTTTAAAATGTTTTTTCTTTTATTTGTGTATAAGGTTTAAAAAGCAATAAATAGGTAGTAGGTACCTATATATTTTATTTAGGTAGGTACTAACCTACCTAAGTCAGTACTTATCTCATAAAAAATTAACGCTGCTGACTGTAACTGAACCAGCGATCTTACACTATGTGCATAGATGTGATAAGTGCTTAAGGCCCAGCATTTTGAAAATTGCAAGTATTGCGACCCTAATCATTCTATTACCGCTTAATAGATTACATTGAAATTGAACTACACGATACTCAAGGATATAAGTGATAAATCAACCGAAGCTAAAACACGAATTAGTTAGACTTGGTTAAAAATCATGTCAAAAATACCTCTGAAAATTCAGAATTTCCCTAATTTATCCAGAACAGTAAGATATTTTGAATTCCTATTTCACATGAATATAAATCAGTCAATTTGAAACAAATCAACCCAGCCCTTTTTTTGAAATAAGCTATTTACTTGAACATATTTATGTTTTTTATAAATTGTCGCTTTCGTTATATAATTCAGAGCAGCCATATTATCAGCCGCACTAGCGAAACGAAATACCCAAATGACAAGTAATATGTCTGATTCCGCGGAGATCGGCGTTGCTATACGGACCTATGTCACTTTTTTTGTAACTTTTACGTAAGGAATAGTGTGACGAGTATTCTGGGCCTTAATTTGCGAGCTATTTTAATTTTTAGATTAAGATAATTTTATACTTAGGTTTTTTTTTAGGTAAGTACTTAATTTATATCTACTTTGTTGTACACAAATTACAAAAAAAAATTGTGATAAAAGGAGGGCTTAATGCCTAGGAGGCATTTTCTACCAGCCAACCCAGTCCGCTTTAGAGCCAGGTCGTAAGTTTCTTTACTTCCTAACCTCGTTTTGTAATCTTTGGTTTGTACCTGTTTCGTACCAATTCATAGGATGCCTACATACACTTAGTCCATTTTTACCTATATTTGATTTATGTGTAGTCAAACTCATAGTTGGGGATTTGTGAATAGGTACCTAGGTATAATCGATCGGGTTAAATAAAATATACTACGGATGTATCGATATGTATAATTTATTACAAAATTACCCAAACCCTGGTTAGTTAAATTCAGTGTTCAGATCGGTCGGCGGAAGTTTGTTTTGAAAAAACGTTGCAAGAGTTAGGATGTTTCTAGAGCATATAGGATATACATGAATTGTTGGTTTCATAGAATTCAAGTAATTCTTTTGACAAGAATCGGTTAACGATACCAGGGCAACGTAGGTCTATGGTTGCGTGGGCCAGTTGAACATTGAGCTCGAATACATCGACTGGTTGTTCAGAAAGCTGTTGTATCATCACATTAGATTCGGGTGATGTTTTTGAGGACTTCGTACGCATCAACACAATTTTCGACCGCAACTTATGGGGTACGTAGCGATATGTTTTAGCTGTCCTTATGCGTGTGTATGCAGCTTCAAGCACGGCGCGCACGTACTGTGCCGAATGCGAGACTTGTCCTAGTAACACGCTGACACATGCCGTCGCACGCTCTTCCCAAGTAGTACAGCCCTGCAAGGTGCTATCTAGCAGCGATGTATCCTTTACTGACATGAGTCTGAACATGTGAGTGATAAGTTCGGCCTGTAATGCTTCCTCTGTCGGAAAACCAGCTAGTTGCTCTTCCACTTGTGTTCGAATACCATCGGGGCTACCTCCGAGACAAAAAACTATACCCGTTTTACCTGAAATATTTTTTCAAAGTGAATATTTATTATAAACTGGATAGGGTATTAACAGTCTGGCAAATTCCCAGTTTCCCTGAAATCGTAGCCCTTCACAATTATCTATCACTGTTATCAATGATTACTTCAATAGACCTAGTGATAAACTTACCGTGTGCTTCAAGTATTGCTGCTAGTTCCAATGCCACTGCTACACCTGTTTCGTAGCCCAATAAGTAAAATGTGCTCTTCAAACCTAACTTGTTTAGGAGAACCTGCAAAACAGTTCAAACTGTAGAGCCTATATTTAAAGTAGGTACAATCATCTAAATTTTAGATAATTATACCTACTTACATTCGTTTTTAATGATTTCAATGTTTGCTGAATAGACTATCAGCCTAGACTAGTATTTTTGAGTAATCTCGCTACCTTGCTGTATCTCTGAGCAAGATCTTTGGGAGTCTCGTTCTGGTAGTCAAGTCCTGGTTGCAGCACCACGGCCTGTAGTTTCAAGGACTCGCACATCGAACGGAATCGTTCATGGTGGCCTTCCATTCCTGGCACTATAGAGAGGTATGCATCGTTCAGAACCAATTCTTGCCCTACCTGTAATAAAACGGGTTTGAAGCGGATACCTACATGAGCTAGACTCAATAGGGTAATGTCTCTAATATATCCAATAATCTCTCCGAGGTAATGTTTTGAGCTATTAGTACCTACCAGCTATTGGCGGCTAGCCAACTCGTGATGGATGATCTTGGAGTTGACTGCCATTACGATATAAGTTAGTAAACACATAGTACTTATGTAGTGCTCTTAAAAAGTTTTCTTACCACTGAAGTTACTAATGTGTCCAATAGTATAAAGTCAGTGGTTCCTAGCAGTTCATCAGCATCCACATACGAAAAAAAAGTGCGTAATCCATTGATAGGTTCATGTTCCTCCTCTCCGATGGCACTCAGTTCAATTTGACGAATCCTTAAAATAAGTTTAGTTATAGGTATAGTTATGTGAAAAAACCTGAATTTAGAATTCATCGCCGTCATCGCTGTCTTAGGTATGTATAACTAATCTATAAAAAGTATTTTTATTTATCTAAGATCAAAGTTTAGGTAAGATTTAGTTAAGACTTACTTATGTTTTGTCAGTTCGAGTACATCTTCCACTTCCAGCGAAATATGGAATGTGTCGTGCAAGTATGTTACGATTATATTCAGCTCTTCATTCTCTATGCCTAAATCTTTGAGGGTTGTGTCATCGCTGTAATTGACAAGATTTCCTATACCTGAAAATAGTATAAATAGTATGTTTGAGTTGCTTGATTCATGCAAGTAGTGGGCACATACTCATGAGCGCTGTTCACAAACTAGCTATGGGTAGCCACCCTCTTATGTTTTGGTGGACCATGGCCAAAACCTTCACCTGGTATGATGTGGCTGAGTTGTTGTAAGAGCGATAACTGTTTTATGAGACGAGGTACCGCAACAAGCCTTGGTTGGTTGCATTGAAGACCTCTTTCTATTGCATCCACTACGATTCTGTTCCATGTAGAGTCATCGATTGTCATGTTATAATCCTTGTTTACCTGTGGCAGCATGAAAAGTTGAAAGGTTAGGTAAATGTATATAAAAAGGCGGAGTTTGTAGTTTGTGTGTGTTTATCTATTATTAAGGATTAGATAATCTTTGGTATTTCTGAACCGATTGCAAAAAATATTTCACTTACCTACGTACAAAGCTTGATTATCTTTGAGATACCTACCATAGAATGCTATGAGTAAAAAGTAGGTAAGTGGTCTACGCGAGGAACATCGTAAGACGGGCAGCTGCAGATAGGTACTTACATTTAACAAATTAGGTAGTACAATTGTTGTCGCGGGTAAACAGTCAGTTGACCGAGAGACGCGTTCTTCTTTTCCAATGTTGCTGTCAGTGCTTACTCCAGCAAAATATCTAGTAAAATAAAAAAAAATATACTGGTGAAATTTTGGAAATTTTAGTGTAGTTTCAAAACCTTAAGTCAGGCTTACTTTAGTTGTGGGCACGAAACTCTAACTGCTCTATCAACTTGATTAACAAAAGAAGATATTTCCTTAGCATTGCTATTATCAGTGGCGATAACGTAAATTCCTTCGACATCTTCAGATCTATTCAAAAACTGTAAGATTTCATTGTAGTTTAACGTTTTTCCGAAAGACGCCTCTACGCTGACTCCGAGGTTTTTCCAGAATCTGTAAAATAATTGTAATGTATTCAATAATTTGTTTTATTTAGGTGTCTACTTAAATTAATAAAGTTTAGGTAAAGAGGTACGCTACCGCAATTTAAGACGTTGATGCGAAGATGGATTAAAAAAGTGAATTTTCAGGTTAGTAGCTCCGCGATCAACCAGTTTGTCTGCCATCTGAAGTCCAGTATTATCGCCGTTGCAAAAAATAACGTGACAGAGGTTTGGCGAACAGCTTATTCTGTAAATTATAATGTAAAAAAGTGTCAGCACAGCAGTTCTAATTTAAAGTTCAGTTTGAAATCCTAGTGATGTCCAACGAAACGGTAAGTGTACCTAGGTACAATTTTCACCAGAATATTCACAGGCTAAAGTAATTATATAACGTTTAGACAGTGCATTACGCAACATCTTGCCAAATTATTCTACGAAACAGTCAACCGCAAACTAGACTAATAGCCTAGTGGAGCTTAGCACTATGATACGCCACGATAATTTGAATAAACACCTGGGTTTGGGTAGCGCTATTGGTTGTTGATCCCGCAGTCTGAGTAGGACTCGACCGCGGTGGCGACTTGCAGCCAGGAAATGGAAAGCACGCGGAGCTTCGTTTGGCATAAATGACACGCGTGTTAACGGACGCACGTATCCCCTTGCAATGCCCTCGCTAACTAACAGCTGAATTTTCTGAAAAGTTTCAAATTATTTGATTTACTACCCACTAGAAAAATATTTATTAAAGTAATTATATCAAAATCAAATAAACAGAGTATAATGGTATATGGTGAATTAAACTACTCGTAATTACATACCATGATACTTACTTTTGCATCCACGGAACTCTTGGGGTCGAAAATGGATTTAAAATCTACTATCATGTATGCGCATTTATCCATATACTCCATTCCGAGCTCAAATTCTTCACGACTTTGAAGCAGAGATGTATCAACTGTAGCTCCCCAAAGAGCAGTGCATTTCAGGCTTTGCTAAACAATTGGAAAAGAATAGTTAGATAGGTACCTCAGATCTCGTATAGGCGAAATTTAAAAAGATTTTAAATATTCCATATTAATTAATTTCCTGCCACTACTTAGAATATAATGTTTAATTCTTACTGACTATGGAAGCCTAACTTTTTCTATTCCCAACACACACTAGCCAATACATAGGTAGGTATATTTTTCCAATATTTTTTCTACACGTTGAAGAAATCATAAAATTTTACAAAAAGTTGAAAACGACATCATACACTGACATCTCAATCTTAATTATTTTTGCTGCAAACTAAAACCGAGTGTTTTGTTTATCGAAGAAGTTTATAGCTCGAACGACATCTGCGAACAAGACACTCATATACGAAAACGTCATCTGTGTAGGTATATTTTTTTGTTAATGTTGATTTTTTCAAAAAGTGTTAATTAATTTCGTCAACGAGTAGGTAGGTATATGGGACCACCTCTGAGTCTGAAGTAAGTATGACCTACCAAACGAAAAAAGAATCATCAAAATCCTTTCATAATTGGCAGAGTAATCGCGTAACAAACGTACAAGACAAAAAAAAAACATACAGATGAGTTGAGAATCTCCTTCTTTTTGAATTTGTTTAAAAATAAACTTACATTTCTAAGATCACCTCTGATACAGCTTAAAACGATATCGCAACCCTCTCTGTTTGTTGCATTCAAAACCAGGTCTGCAAAATTATTTCGCGAGTTTCCAATGTATTCCTCTGAAACATGTAAATGACATGTTTCTAACATTCTTTGAAATATACGAGTAGAAACAAAAAAAATTAATGATGCTCGTGATTTTAAGTACTTAGGTACTTTTATTTAACCCTAAAAGACACAAACCTCGTAACTGAGGAAACAGTTTAAGCAAGAATCGTTTCTTAGATTGATCAGCAACAGTGGTGAAAATTGTACATCCCATGGCCAAAGCAATGGATATGGCGGCTTGGCCCAATGCTCCAGCTCCTCCGTGTATGAGGATTTTCGAATTTCTTTCTAGTTTGTTTTTTATCATCTGTAAAATGAGCGCATGATACCATTACAAACTAGTTATTGTAGGTTTTTTGATTTTTGAAATAAATACTTGTTTAAAAAGTGCAAATCAATTTCGATAAAATTTATATGGGACCACCTCTGAGGTATGACCAACTAAACAAAAAATGAATCATCAAAATTCGTATATAAATTGGCGGAGTAATCGCGTAACAAACATACAAAAAAACATACAGACGAAATGAGAACCTCCTCCTTGTGATTAATATAATATTATAATACTTAAAATCAAATGATACTAGTCTTAGTCCAAGCTTTAAATAAAATGTAGGTAGGTAATATTAGGAGTTTTTAGTTTTTGACTTCATGACTTTTTATATTATAAATAAATGCCCAATTGCTACCGCTGAGGAGTTAACTGGAGCATTTGGGCATTCTGATTTTAGAAACGTAGGTTTACGAAATCGGGATTGCAATTCAACTCATAATCAGATCCGAATTCCATATTCGGATTTTGAAGCAAAGCGGCAGACCTGACTAAAATAAATATTACCAGGCAATAAAAGGCTTGTGCATATGCCAGTGGAACAGTTGCAGCGTCTTCTAAGCTCCATTGAGTGGGGACTGGCCACATAAGATCAGGTTGTGCCGTTACGAAAGTGCTCAAAGCACCATTCATTACCAGACCCATAACACGATCGCCGCTAGAAAAGAAGACTTTAAAATTATGAGAGCACTAGTATTTAGAGGTATTAGTCGCTCTTTTAATCCTCGGGTCGAAGGTTCAAATGCGGTCATGCATCAATGGAATTTTCCGTTTGTAAAAATTACGTGTGTACTCTACTCTCAAACGGTTAAGAAAAACATCGTGAGAGTGACAAGCGCACGAGAGGCGCATTTTAATCCATTCACCACACTGGATCAAAGAACTAATAATACGATAAAAATAATACTCACCTCTCTGATATACCGCTAAACTCAATGCCGAAAGCTTTTTTATCATTTTCAAAAGGAATGACACCGTAAGCTCTTTTGGTGTCAGCTAAGTTTAGTCCAGCATATTGTACCTGAAAAAGTAGATGTAAATATTTTGCTATTTAGCTCACGACACAATGTGGTGAAAATGAAGTTTGCACTAACATTATTTTTACCTTGACTTTGATACCATCTCCGGTGGCTCGTGTTATATTAGAAACTTCCTTCCAATGCAAAGTATTAATATCACCAATGTTGCTGATTTCTAGAGCTAAATGCTTATCGTTTTCAAATTTATGTAGCATTTTATTTTCGATCGCAGACCAGGTCTGTTAAATAGCAAAAATACAAGTTATTCGTGAAAATCAAGCAAGACATAATAGAAAACACACTTTTATCAACTAGGTAAATTGTTCTAACTTACATCAGGATTCGAGGGAACTTTTAAATCTAAAGTAATTTTATCAGGAGTTGCAATAGCCATATTGTGGAATTTAATATTACTTAGCACAATTCCTCCACATCTAAAACAAAATAATAGTGTACATTATTAAAAATGTAGCTAATAATACCGACTTTAGGTGAAGATTTGTTTTAATTTCATCTAATTTCCTTATTTATAGTCTAAACTTACAATGAGCTATCAATGATTGGATCTACTATTGCTTTGACCACTGCCAGTTGCTCAGAATTTTTAAAACACGATTTAAAGTGTTGATCTACATCAATAACGATTTCTCTTATTTGACTTGGCTGAGCAACTCCTAGATAAGGGTGTCTTAACGCGTTTAGCTGAATCATGGAGTCAATGAGTACTACCCAGTTATCATTCCATAGAACTTCAGCTTCTGTTACAGCTTCATTGACTTTATAAATGCTTCTGAATACATCTCTGAAAGAAAGTCATAGAATTTTATTTATTATCTTCGATTCATACACGTGTACGTACACATTCATCCTGAAAAGACCAATTCTGCCCTTGAAACTACACTTGGGTGCAAAAAAATGAACCGTACTGTATAGTATTTAAAGCCTGTGCTAGGCCGATTTTTTTGCACGCAAGTATATTATAATTTTCCAATAAAAAAAAACTGAACTTCTTCCTACTCCAAATATGATTGTTGCTTTTATTGCTTCTAAAATTATAACGAATATTGTGTAAAAATAAGATTATTCTCTTATTTTTAGTGAGTAATCGTTTTCATTCTGATCCGAGGAGTCACTGCATTGTCTTGAGTTGTTTATTACATTTTTACATATTTATTATTTATTTTATTTTTTAGTTGAATTACAGGTTTGAACTGTGGTGCATACACATCGTCTGTGACGCCTAATATTGTTACCTTATTAAAACTGTGATTTGAGAACTTACTTAGTGTCCAGACAATCGTAGCATAGGTTTTAAGGTTAAAGATAAATATCTTAGTTTAGGTAGTCTTTAGAGACATTAGTTTTAAGACAAAGGCTTTTGTAAAATGAGCCTTTGTTAAACGTTTTGTTTGGTAATAAATTATCTATCTCATTGATGTATTATCTATCTATCTATCTAACTTTTCCTGTCCTACTGTATAAAAACTGTAACATATTTAACTAGATTATATACGTATATAGTTATCTACTGCAACCTGCAGAAAAATATAATAGGTATTATATTTTTCCAAGAATAAACAATAAAACTAGTATAATTTATCGTTTGTTCTTGAAACGGAAACATGTCGAATAAGAACTTTATACTTACCTACATAGTTTTACTCCAACGATATTTTAAGCGGCATTATCTAGATGGCTGACCAATGGCAACTGTTTTTTACGGAAAAAAATTTAGGTACCTAGGTAGGTACCTACATCGAACATTATCAAACCTTACCTACTAAAATTTTGATATTTTGGTAAATAATCTAAAAGCATGTAGAGGTAAATACATCAGAAATACATTGGAGGAGCGTGTATTTTTAGAATGATCTACCTCTACTTACCTAATAATTTTCGATTTGAACACAAAAATGCCTTTAACTGACGAAACTGCGTTATGGTATAGGTACCTATAACTTACCGATATGTATAACCACGATTATTTAAATTTAGATATATTTCTTCAGAATCAATATTTATTGTCTGATTTAACTGGGCCGAAAAATTGCTGGTTATATGATCTTCGTCAAGTGTTGAGATAAACCCTGATGCCACCTTACCAGAGTTATTCATAATCTAAATTAAAGAAAGCAATTATTGTATACATAAATTAAAATGCTAAAATTAATATTTTATTAGGTTACATACTGAACGAATAGAAATTTTAAATTACTTACATGAAATCGTCCACTACCTCTATGCAAAGAGATGTTAATTTTAAATGGTCTTTGATCATGCATTATCGGTTGAGAGTACAAATGCACGTCACGGAACTGGACAGATAAATTCCTTTTTAAGGTTCCAACAGTCATGGCTAAAGTGTCCCAGACAGCAACCAATGCAGCAGCAAACGGATATATTATTTTCCCTGCATTAAAATTAACTTGTAAGTAATAAAACAAAAACATACAGTTGAAATAAGAAAAATAACAAGTGAAAAAATGTAAGCACAACAAAAATACTAAATACCTCGTACGATGTTTCCTTTCAAATAGCTATGCTCGTCATCGTGTAAATTTATAAGAAAGTTACAAGAAGCAGCTTTTTTGACCGAAGTGTTCTTATGTAATATCACATTCCTAGTACAAAAGAAAAAAGAGATAAATACATTAATTATTCATTAGGTTATGTTAAGAAGTATTTTTATTGATAATACGATTTTTGGATTTTACCATTGTTCTGAATGCATCCACTCCACATGGTGTGACAAGTGGGGAGTTCCTGTTGATACTGGGAATTCCACTTTTGGATATAATGCTTGTATTTTCGGAGTAAAGCCTTCAATATATAGTCTGTGGATAATTTTAACAATTTTAACTACTCTAACTATAAGTTTGCCCCAAACTAAGATTTCTGGTTATACTTATGAGTTTACTCTACTGGTAGAGTAAACTCATAAGTATAATCTGAAATTTTGAAAAAAAATAATTAACGGGCTACCGTTTTGTATGACAGCTGTCATACAACACGGTAGCCCGTTTTAATTACAACCCTAAATAGTTGTCCTTCATTCCTCAATGATATTCGGCTAGATTTCTGAAAGTAGGTATCTTTAAGTTTAATTTATGATTATCTGTAAAAAATGTAATAAATACTTTATTATTAAGCCTATTTACTAAGTTCCATTAGATTCTGACTATAAATTAATGTTGGGAACGTCGTCAAAACTGAACGTATAATCCCCAAGCTCAATTACAAGTCCAAAACATTAAATGCATTCTTAATTTTTCTAATAAGCACTTGTTCCAATGGATGTACTAACTGTCCTATGGCATTCAGTAAGAAAACTGCATTGTCAGTATGATCTCGTTTGGTAAGTGCTATATTTTTGCAATTCTCTGGCAGCGATCGTTTCAGAATAGCCTGGAGCAGACCATGTGGCGCTATCTCCACCAGTACTGCGTTACTTGGAACCAACCGGCTGGTCTCCTCGAATAAAACTGGACTCTGAAAACATTAGTGCATTAATAGCCATAGTAAAAATAAAAATAAGGTTATTTTTATCAATACTCAGCTCAAAGTTATTACCAATAAATTGTTTGTTAAGTACTCAGCTGAACAGATCTTTGCGCTAGGTTCGTCCCATTTATCCTGAGGCACCGATGTGGACAACCATTTTTTACTGCGGGTCATTGGATGTTTAATGGTTTTAGATAGGTACTTGAGCAGATGTGGACCTACAAAGACAAAGTTAAAACAGTAAGGTCCATAGTAAGTGACCCGCGAAGATATCAGTTTCGATGATATTAAACAGTGGAATCACTAATGATAGTTCTTTCGTAATAAATTGTTAACTTACCAGCGGCAGCGATGTATCGTGAGTGATAAGCTATATTGGCACATGGTACTTCCTTTGCGAAAATGCCGTCAGCAGTCAGTTTTGCGACAAATTCCTTAATTTTATCAGCAGGTCCGGATATAGTGCAGGATTCAGGACCGTTGTGGCACGCCACTTCAATTTCAGGTGGACACATTTTGGATATCTAAAAAAAAACTGTGTTGATCCAAGACAATCAGTCTGTGGGATTGATTCAACAGTTTTCACTGTTCATGTGATTAGACATGCGGCTACATCATCGTCACCATCAATCGATAAAATTTTTACTTTTTAAGCTAATGCAAACATAATCACGACTGTAATCCCCATGCTTATAAAGGCCACAACAAATATTTAAATTTCGGAGTTTGTTTTAAAGTCGTTCAGTTTCGATAATTTAATTGATGGTTAGAACAAACCAAAGTGGTGATGTTTAGCTTTATAGGTTCTTGACAGTTATTCCGACCATGGTTTTGAAGATACCTTACAAAACTTACTTGCGTGGTGCCCAATCCAACTGCAGCCATTGCTCCACGAATAAATTTCGTTTCTAAAGAAACTTTCCCTCGATAATAAGCTGACATAATCATTTGTTCGGCAGTCAAGCAACCATCAGCGTATGCGCATGCTAATTCCCCGACACTGTGACCTATAGAAACAATAGCAAATTCAAATAACACTTATCAGAGCGCCCGCTGCTCAGACGACCGTATCCCGTGTATAGTGAAGATTTGATAATGGAAACTCGGTAGCAGCAAACGCTTTGCGAATATGGTGATGTTTTGAAGGCGTTTGAATACCCTAATGAGGTCGATCATCAAAATAGGCACTTATCTTATACCTTTAAACGAGCAATTCTTGTATATACATATATATGTAAAAAATAAAATAAAATAAATAAATATGATCACGACTGTAATCCCCGGGCTCGGTAGATATCTCCTCAGATCTTTGGTTACTTAAATCTTTTGAGGATATCTAAAGGGGGTAGTCAGAGGCAAGTCCAAACATGACATTTGGTACATGCCCACATTTTGCACAGTAGTTAGTATTCCGTACGTGACAGGTTGCAAGCCCATCGCCGCTTTATATGTACATATATTATACAGGGTGTCCCAAAAAGTAGTGTCAAGCGAAAGTCCAGAGATAGAACACCCCTTGGGGTACCCGAATCACCCCCATGTATGTTCCGCGATTTTCTATAGTTTTCGAGTTATTAATTTTTTTCCGAATTTTTGAAAATTTACGACTTGAACAACTTAAAACATTCTTACAAAAAAAGTAGAAAACTTTCTTGAGATTTTTTTTTGCTACTGAATTGTTATGAGTTGTTCATTTATGCATAAAATAATCAGCTACGTGACTTTGATGAAAACTATGAAAATGTTGGTGTAAAGTCAAATAATTACATTCGGTGAATTATGACTAAAATTTTCAACTTCAAATTAAAAATCTTAAAAAGTGATTTCATGGTTCCTAAATAAATCTAAAAAAAATTCCAGACTCTCAGCTTTCATAATCATTAAAAAAAAGTAGTACTTAATTGGCTACTTTGGCTAAAATCGGCCTTCAAAGACGGTGAGGTGGAAAATTCTTAAAATTAGTTACCTGATTAAAAAATAAGATTTTGGCCATTTTATCATTCCTAATCTGAATTAGTTGTTAACTAACCAAAAATGACTACAAAGAATTAGTTTATGCCAAAGAAATCAGCAATATGGCCGAATTAAGAACAAAATTAAGAAAGGCCGAAAAAAAAATTAAGGCACTTAAAATAGCTTTCATACGATTAAAGGAAACCTTTTTAAGACGATGTAGGATTTGTATTGACTAAGAAGGTTGACATTTTGAAGACTTTTTGTAAAAAATTAATAAATTTTATTAGTTGTTTTATTTCACAAATTTAGCTAAACTAAATAAATAAAACCTTAAAATATTAATGAAATCTTACTTTCCTGCAGTCATTTTTGGTTAGTTATCAAACGAAGTAAGCTAAGGAATGATAAAATGGCCAAAATCTATTTTTTAATCAGGTAGCTAATTTTAAGAATTTTTTACCTCACCGTCTTTGAAGGCCGATTTTAGCCAAAGTAGCCAATTAAGTACTACTTTTTTTTAATGATTATGAAAGCTGAGAGTTTGGAAAATTCTTTAGATTTATTTAGGAACTATGAAATCACTTGTTAAGATTTTTAATTTAAAGTTGAAAATTGAAGTCGTAATTCACCGAATGCAATTATTTGACTTTACACCAACATTTTCATAGTTTCCATCAAAGTCACGTAGCAGATTATTTTATGCATAAAAGAACAACTCATAATAATTCAGTAGCAAAAAAAAAATCTCAAGAAAGTTTTCTACTTTTTTTGTAAGAATGTTTTAAGTTGTTCAAGTCGTAAATTTTCAAAAATTCGGAAAAAAATTAATAACTCGAAAACTATAGAAAATCGCGGAACATACATGGGGGTGATTCGGGTACCCCAAGGGGTGTTCTATCTCTGGACTTTCGCTTGACACTACTTTTTGGGACACCCTGTATATATATATTTTATATATATATAGTGTAAAGTCAAATAATTACATTCGGTGAATTATGACTAAAATTTTAAACTTCAAATTAAAAATCTTAAAAAGTGACTTCATGGTTCCTAAATAAGTCTAAAGAATTCTCCAGACTCTCAGCTTTCATAATCATTAAAAAAAAGTAGTACTTAATAGGCTACTTTGGCTAAAATCGGCCTTCAAAGACGGTGAGGTGGAAAATTCTTTAAATTAGCTACCTGATTAAAAAATAGATTTTGGCCATTTTATCATTCCTAAGCTTAATTAGTTTGTTAACTAACCAAAACCGACTACAAAGAATTAGTTTATGCCAAAGAAATCAGCAATATGGCCGAATTAAGAACATTTGAACTTGGGGTGATTCGGGTACCCCAAGGGGTGTTCTATCTCTGGAATTTCGCTTGACACTATTTTTTGGGACACCCTGTATATATATATATATAATACTTAGGTACTTTAAATTATATCAAAAGTAAACAAATAAAAAAAAGTTAAAAAGCGTACCAGTAAAAAGTTGTAGACTATAACTTTATGTTACAGATAGCCAAGTAGAGGCAGATAAGTCTAAAAATGCACGCCCCTCCAATGTATTTACCTCTACATAGGGTACAAGTACAAGTGGAGGGGCGTGCATTTTTAGATTGAATCGTCTCTACCATAAATCAAAGGAAACCACATAAATACATACCAATTATGTTATCAGGGGTAAGTCCCAGTTCCCGTAAAATGTCCGTTAGACCGATTTGTATCATTGCAATTCCTATAAACGAGTTTTGAATATTGTCAAACGTGGATTTATCTGGTGAAGTGATAATATTTACCACGTCTATTCCTAAGGGTTCCAAAACTTGACGACAACTGAAAAGAATTTCATAATTTTGTACTTCTATGTTTTAAAACGTAAAAAGTACCACTAGCTGTTGGCTTTGGCCGAAATCACAGCTGGGATCGATAGAAAAATGTAGGTGGCCCTCAGCTATATTTTTTTATCGATCCGGTCGGCGTCAGCGCGTGCTGGTCTTCCGTGGATCTCCCTAGTTATTGTGCTTATGCTGCATTATGTAATTGTATTACTAAAAAAAAAATTGTTACTAACAGCTTCTAGTTACTACTCGTAGCAGTGAATTGTAGGTACTTATAGAAAGTTTATTACAACAAAATAATAATTATTATAATGATATTGGTTAATTGCCTTAGCTGTATTGTTTATAAGTATCAAAATTACGTAATCACAGCACTGGCTGATAGAATTGTTTGCTCCAATGGCACGCGTTGTGGACGGTTATGTGGATCGCGCGATCAGCGAACACGGAAAACGTCATGTACAGCTGCTGTACCTACGTGTGACTCCATAACGAGCAAGGGTTTTATTGAACTGTTGGGAATTGCCTGGATCGCTTGGAGAGTACCTATTTTAGATATCGCAAGTTTTCAAACTGGATCGGTTTAGGACGATCCACGGTCCTGTATCGCAGACTACCGATCCAAAATGGATCGTCCCCGGCTAATTGAAATGCACTAGCACCCTATTGCGAGCGGGTCAGTTAGTAATATAATGTTATTTTACCGTTCAACTGCTGCAGCAAAGAGTGGTATTCTCATGAGTTGTGCGCCCATTCCAGCCCACTGAGAGCCCATCCCGCTGTACACAAACCAAAGTGGCCGGTGTGCATCGTTCACATACTCTGCCTTTTCTCCGAGACTTAGCGTTTTCTGTTTGTTGTCCGTATCTGTTAAAACAATAGTTGTGTTAGTACATAAGTACCATTACATTTTAATTATATTCGAGGTATGTTGTTACTGCGAATCTTAATCTACTCGGCCGTGACGACGTCATTGTAAATTATAAATAAAAACAAATAAGAATGGTACCTACTCCAATGATTGCTACTTGCTTCGATCTGATTTTGTCTTTGATCCGACCCGAATCAAAGCTACATAGCACTCTTTGTAAAATATTTTACCTTACTCACCTAAGATAATATATCCTCTTCCCAAATGACCGGGTATATTATTTCCATGTATGTTGTGTAAGAGAGCTATTTCTTCAGGATCGATGGGTCGTGTTTTTAAATCTTCAAATATTTTAGCTAGGTTAGTTTCTTCTCGTGTTGATAGAGTCACTAGCCTTGGTACAGTTGATTTATATTTGGAGTCGTCCTGATAAACAAAAACGGTAGGTAAAACCGATAAGGCTCGAGATGGACAGGATTTCAAGGTTTAGGAGATGCAACTAATATCACGCTTTTGGTTTACCTTTAACTTAAGTTTCATCTCTGAACCCTCACTATCATCCTTTACATAAATACCCTTCGTTTTGTCTGCAATTGCTCGGCTGAATCTATATCTATACTAATATTATAATAAAGAAACTTTTGTATTTTTGTTTGTAACGAATAACTCAAAAACTACTGGTCCGATTTCAAAAATTCTTTCACCGTTAAAATGCTACGTTATCCCTGAGAAACATAGGTTATATTTTATGTAGGTACCTCGCGAGCAAAGCTGCGAACGGAAGCTAGAGATAAATAAGAGGATTCGCGTTCCACTACGCGCTACTTCCATACCGCCGCGGGGTAAAGTATTGTTTCTATGATGTGCAACTTCAAAAAAAAAATGAAAATGATCGAAGATTTTTGTAGTGGTCTTGAGTCTGGTTCTTGTGAAAATTATGGTACCTTGGGTTTCAAACATCCATGTAATAGAACATGAGAGTTGACTCCTGTGACAGACAATCCATTGACAGCAGTATAAGTAGAGCGAAATGGTTGATGTTCCCTCACAACTTGCATCCGCCCATCACACAACGCAGCGACATCTTGTCTCGGTATCTCACAGTGCAAGTTACTCGCTATTATACCTTTGTGGTATCCAAGGAGAACCTATAAAAAACATTAAATATAAACAATCTAGAGCATGGGTACTCTTTGAATGAAAGCAAAGTCAGTGATGACAACCATACGCAGCGGAGACGAGTCGGGAACAAGACGAACAAGAGTAAATCTTAAACGGGGTCGTGCTTTTACGTACCTAACAAATTGGCTCATGCTTATCACGTCTCCGTCCGATGGCTGCTTGCGTATGCCATCCTCACAAGTAGAAATGCATGTTTAATATTAGCGTCTCCAAAAATAATTGAGTTACGAGAAAATAGGAAGAGTTTATAAAAACTAATATGATTTGCCTTTAGAAACTATTTTACCTTTGTCATAGCAGTAAAGCCTGAAGCAGCGTCTGTAAACCCAACGTTGGACATAACACTGCCAACAAAAAGAGGATCGGTTCTGTTTCCACAAAATATATTTTCGATGGCTTGTAATTCTGTTTTGTCAGGTTCTGGCGAAGCTGTAACATTTTTATTTTAATAATTATGAACACAACTGAATAGATATTAGAATGAAAAAAATGTGCTTTTCTTTACTTAAGAAATAAATAAAAACATTAAGAATTATTTACTATTGACTATTGGCTATTGACTAACCCTCCAAAAAGGGTAAAATGGGGTGTCAAAGTCAGTACGGTTTGGTACGCGCAAACGAAGTTGCGAGGGGGGCAGGTAGTACATCCATTGTACATGCTGTACATTAACCCCAAACACATAACCCTCCTTCGCTTTGCGTTTTTAGCCTCATATTCGCATAGTAAATGGAAAAATGGCCGTTATGAAAAAAAAATATACCTGATCCAAAACCTTCCACATATTCCACAGCCTCGGGAGACACATTTCCTCCTTCATAGAATTGTTTCAAAAATGATGTAAAGATTTTAAGGTCACGATTAAATCCAAACATTTGGCCTGTTTCATCGCTGATTCTTGATATGAATTCATTTTTGACGTTGATAACTTCACCATAAATCCTTAAAAAATAATATTATCAATGAACATTCTTGAAGTTCCAGCAGCATGATGCATCAGCATGATGCATTTTTATTTTATCTGCGTTATGGATAGTCAAAGAAATCCTACTTACGTACTAGTCTATTTGATAAAATAGTTTTTTTTTGCCGTTAATTTTTATTATTAGGGTTTTGTACCTCAAAAGGAAGAAAGGAACCCCTAATTCACTAATCATTTCGTTATCCGTCTATCTGTTTAATTGTCCTATCAATGGCCAATAACTAGTAGTTCGGCCCCGGATTCGCGCCTTGAGGTTTCTTTTAGACACTTTATTTATGTAGCTATAAGTGCCTGCGTAAAGTCACAAAAAGATATTCGACTATACTTACCTTATAAAAATAACCAATATGAGAGGGTGATTATAATATGATATTACGATCCAATCCATAACATACCTGAGAGCATCACGCGATTTTTGTAAAAGCAAAACGTTTATGGCTTCGGATTTTGCACATCCATCAGCGTTTTCAGCAAATGACTTTGTTTTGCCGTCAGCAGCTAATGCAATACATCTGAAATATTTGGGATTTTTTTCCAACCACATTTTGATCGATTTGATCAAACCACAACTACCCTACATCTATCTCTCACTAGTTTTTGGCCTCCTGGGTGCTTTTGGTCTAAAAGACCACACCAGAAGAAGTTCTTATCATACTTCGCCCAATTTTACTGTTTAAAGCCGTCTTTAATTGCTAGAATTTTAGAATCTAATATCTAACTATGTGTATACTGAGCAGAAGAACTAAGATTTTTTGTCCTATCTGCCATGAATTTAGGACTATGAAATAGGGTTGTTGGACTGACTAAAATTTTATTAAATAATCAAACATTACTTTTAAATTGCCCAGATACCTGTTATAATTCACTGAAGTTTGAGGATGCAAACAAAGGTTTGCCCCTCCGACGATAGCGGTTGTGCAATCGCCACGATTCATAGCTAGAAAAGCTTGTTCAAGAACTACCATAGATCCACAACAAGCACTGTCCATTGTGACTGAGGGACCCTTGGTATTCAACCAGTAGGATATTCGATTTGCGTACATTGTCTTGCTACAACTGCAACATTAACATAATTATATTATATACATAATGACTACTGATTAGTTGTTTTTATTATTTTCGCAGTCAAAAGTAGGTAGTTTTGACTGTACATAATGTACATATTAGTAGGGGAGCCCACGATACTAAACGGGGATTTGCTCGAGCAATATAGAGACCTATTGGGTTGTCATTTACAGTTCATCCAACTGATCTAGGCATTCGTGAAATTAGCCACAGGTGCGAGTTTGCGCATGTACAGTCCCACCGTCCCTCTCCATACCTCCGATTGCTCCCGAAAAACGATACTGCGCAGCTCTTGCTAACTTCACGAATGCCTAGATTCGTTGAGCAACTATACTAACCAATAAGGGTATCAAATGAGTGTTAATAATGAGTACCTACCTGGGTGAGACCGAGCATTGCTCGGTTTTTTTTGGTAAACGACGTTTTCTAAAAATGAAACCTAGCTAGATCGATTTATCGCCCCCGAAACCCCCTGCATACTAAATTTCACGAAAATCGTTGGAGCGGTTTCCGAGATTCCGATTATATATATTTAGTACCTGGGTGACCGAGTTTTGCTCGTTTTTTTGGGGTAAACGACGTTTTCTAAAAATGAAACCTAGCTAGATCGATTTATCACCCGTTATCGTATCGTTGGAGCCGTTTCCGAGATTCAGATTATATATATATACAAGAATTGCTCGTTTAAAGGTATAAGATAAGATAAAGATCAACAATAACAAAAAATATATACAGTCGTGGTCAACTAATTAGGGACACTCTTTGGTTAAACCGAATTGTGAATTTATTTTTTATTTTCCAACGAGTCTAAACCATATTCCATATCTCTTACATGTAAGTATAATTAGTCATTTATGTGCCCGATTATACAAACAATAACAACTTCTTAAACATTAAACCTCTTTACAGTATAGCTGATAGATTATCGTAGTGCTATTTGTTCAAATAATGCTGGCTGGCCATTTAATTAGGGACACTGAGATATTGCGTTCTATTTTCAAAATTTGAATCTCAATACTTTTTTACTTCTTCTCTTATTGTTTCGTGGTAGTTTTGGCGGCAATCCCGATATTTATTTTAAGTTTTGAAAAATATTTTGAAGAAAAATGGGTAAAAATAAAAGTTGCGATCCAACACTGCGAAAAATTATCATGAAGTTTGTTGTCGAGCATGGTTGGCCATACCGAAGGATAGCAGAACATTTAAATTGTTCAAAAACTATGGTATACAATGCAGTGCAACATGTCAGACGCAATAACACAGATTTAAATGTGCCCAGAACAAAAAGATCGAGAAAAACAACTCCGCAAGAAGATAGAATGATAGCCAGGTTAGCTAAGAAAGATCCGTTTCTAGGCTCTATTTTAATTAAACACGAAGTGTTTGGGACAGACGAAAGAGCTGGTGTCTCAGCTAGGACCGTTCGACGACGTCTGGTAGAAGCAGGGTTGTTCGGAAGAGTGGCTCGCAAAGTACCGTTGTTGAAGAAAGAACATAGAAATGCTCGTTTGGCGTTTGCACGTAAATATGGACATTGGACCTACGCCCAATGGCAACATGTATTATTCTCTGACGAGACCAAGGTTAATTTGATTTCTTCAGATGGAAGGCAATACGTACGGCGTCCAGTAAAAGCGGAAATGAATCCAAGATTCACAAAAAAGCAGGTGAAACATGGCGGTGGAAACATTAAAATGTGGGGTTCATTTTCTGGACGTGGAGTGGGACCTGTGAGGAAAGTTCAGGGTAACTTAGACCAACATCAATACAAGGCAATATTGGAGGAAACGATGCTTCCCTATGCTGAGGAGCATCTCCCTATTATATGGACGTTTCAGCATGATAACGACCCAAAACATACCGCCCGTTCAGTCAAGTCGTTTCTTACCAGTCAGTCAGTATCGGTGCTAGATTGGCCAGCAAATAGCCCGGACCTTAACCCAATCGAGCACCTTTGGCACGAAATCAAGAAAAAAGTAGCCACTTATCGTACCACAACTTTAGATGAACTTAATGAAGCTTTTTGTGAGGCATGGGCAAACATTCCTGTCGAAACATGCCAGAAACTGATAATGTCTATGCCACATCGGTGTCAAGCGGTAATTACTAACAAAGGTTTTGCTACTGGGTTCTGATTTTACACGTAATAAAATGGAGCTGTTAAAGATATTATAATACTGCAGATTATTAGTTTTGTTTAACTCTATTTTTCATTATAGTTTACTGTCCTTAATTAAATGTCCAGCTACAGAATTATACCTTAAAATTGAATACATGTTCAACCTTTGATATTAAATACTTTTTTCTATTTATTTATTCTTTTATTTACAGCCATTTAAAGCATAATAATCGGACCAAATTATGCAAATAATAGTTACTGAGAAATCAATAGGTTTTTATATTTGTATGTACATAACCGGTTATTGTTCTTCACTATCTTGCATGTCCCTAATTAGTTGACCACGACTGTATATACAGTTGGCGTTTTCGTTTGTGAGTGTCAAGTGTGTCACGCAGACTTCGTTCGAGCTATAAACATTTTGTAAAAAATGTATATTTATAGCAAATATTATTATGTATTATTTTTACCATAGATATAGAAAATTGACTCAAAAATCAACTTTCAAAAACTCCTTCTTAGCACACCTCTAAAAACAACTCTACAACTCTATAAACTAAGGCAAATATTATACAATCAATATTTAAAGTTTCTGTTCTACAACTAGCGGCTGTACGTCCAGTCAATCAGAACAAAGATTTAATTATTATTCGAAGGGTTATTCTAATTGTGATATAATTAGAAATTATAAATAATTTGTACTATTTGGTGTATCATACCCCGTAATACCAAAACCACTTTTTGCTTTCTTATTAAAGAACCCATTAACTTCACTTTCGGAAAGACCAGCTGCGATGAAAACACCAACTTTTTTCCCGTCAAACTCAGTTGGGTTCAACCCTGAAACAATATTTTTGTTGCTTTGAATTCTTTAATCTCACTCAGTTCAAGAATGTAAAAGTAGGTATGTCGTAAAGTTATTTTGAGTACCTATTAGAAAAAAATATGTGCACAATTGCCAGTGCTGAAAACGGTGAAGGAAAACATCGTGGGAAGACCATATCTACCCTAGAACCAATAAATTCGAAAGTGTGTGCCATTTATTGCTTCGTAATCTTAAAAATGGCGATAAAATGTTTGACCGTTTCTATGACTATTGTTTTATTTATTTGTCCTACTAATCGTAAATGGGTAGGTACTTCTAATATTATAAAGTTTCTATGACGTTGTGTGAGTTTGTTTGTACCTTCATAACTCTGTAATTCCTAAATTTGGTAGAATATATCCTGGATTAACTATCTTATTAATTTTTTTATCCCGAAAAAGGCCTCGAAAGGATGATATATACATGTACGATCGCGAGCTTTAATTTGGGACTCATTTCCTTGAAGTGTTCTGAGAACACTCAGTATGCAATAAGGTTGAAAGTTTAAGTGATTAAGGCCGGCAAACGTTTGGTTTCCCAATTAGGTTTCCCGATCAGGAATTCAGATTCAGAAACCTGAATGCTTTGCTTACATACAAAACATTCAACAAGGCGCACATTAGGCCGCCCACAAGCGTTCGGTTTCCGAATTAGGTTTCCAGATCAGGAATACAGATTCGGAATTCCATGAGACTAGCGGAAACGTCCGGTTTTTTAATTTGAAATTTTATACGACCAGTACGTATAGAAACGCTCGTGAAAGCACATAATTATGGAAGACGAAGACGAATTGATTGCTATTGCACTTTTATTAAATTTTCATATATATTTTTTTTAATAATAAAAATGTAATAAAAGTGCAATTATAAATTTTATTTATTTATCATGCATTTTATTAAATTTTCAGCTTCACATATTTTGCTACCAAGACGACGACGGGTCGATAGACGTCCATTCATCAGGCCGGCCGCAAACGTTCGGTTTCCAAATTAGGTTTTCAGATCAGGAATTTAGATCAATTGCACTACAAATTTTGCTATGCGATATTCTACCTTAGGTAGGTCCCAAAATAACGATCGTAACTCTAATAGGGTTAAATTTTATTTTTTTTTGCTCCTTACAGACCTGCGTCGTAAATGGCTTCGTATGCCAGTTCTAGTAGTTTTCGTGACATAGGGTCCATAGTATGTCCCTGACGATTGTGCACTTTGAAGAATTGAGCATCAAAACGATCCAGGCCAGAAATCTTCCCAGTGTAGTTGGACACTTCAGGGTGCTTGAACTTCCATCGTTTGTCTTCCATTGTAACAGGGTTTACCTGTTTTAAAATCGTACTTTAGTATTATCATTTGCTAATAAAAGACTTTTTTATTTTCAAACTATTACTAAAAGGAGCGTTATGAGATTTAGTATGGGAACTTTTTAATGCGTTTAATTGCGGTTAAACACACATGATCATGACTGTAATCCCCAAGCTCGGTAGATATCTCCTCAGATCTCTAGTTACTTAGATCTTTGAGGATACCTAAGGTAGTCAGAGGTAGAGGGTAGTCAGAGGCACGTCCAAACATGATATTTGACACATGCCTACATTTTGCACAGTGGTTAGTATTCTGTACGTGACAGGTTGCAAGTCCATCACCGCTTATAAAAATACTAACCTTTGACACACACCTTCGAATTTTTAATTTTAGGGTATGCTGGTTTCATCACGATGTTTTACACCGTTTTTTGATTTTTCACCGTTTAAAAGCGCTGGCATAGCACACATAAATTTTTCGAATGAAAAATGTCATTGGTGCACGACTAGGTTTGAACCCACGACCTTCGGATCGTGAGGCAAGGGAGTTACCACTACACCACCAGCGCTCTTAGTTAAGTCAGGTTATCTTTAAACAACTAGGCATAAAATTTATTCAATGCTTCTGATGAAATTATTTCAAAATTAAATTTTGAACTTAAAAGCTTATGCTTTTAAGGTCAACATTTTATACACCCTATGGTTTGGAAGAGATTATTATTGCTAACAAAGATTTATCCTATCAATGGTTTTTCAGAATCACCCTCCGAAGGGGTGTCCAAGTGCCTTCATAAATTCTCAGAAACTACAAGCTAGAAAATTGTTATTTGAAATATAGGATTCCTATACGAAGTGAACACATATTATTACTAATTGCTGAAATTGAGCTAAATAGGTAAAGTGGAAGAGTTATTGGTTACTATACAATGTTTAAATTGAAATATACCTTATCATAGAGTATATCTGAAAATTGCTTGACGTTGTCTGCTTTTGGATAGCGACCAGACATCCCAGAAACCACAACTCTATCTGCACTGATGTTTGATGCATCGTCATTTATCTGATGGCTTGTAAACTCTTGAGGAGTAGGAGTCATGGTTGCTTCTAAAAAAAAAATCTTTGAATCTAAGCACATAAGCACCTACTCTTAGCTTGGTTTCTAATGCACTCACTGTGAAAATAATGGCTTTAAGGGGAAGTTAAGTGTATCTTTTAATTGGTCATGTAGTACCAACGTACAATATACTACACTGCTTCTAAGTATCACAATTCGATGCGGCTTCTAAACTGAGCAGCAGCAGCAGTGCTCCATTTAAGGTTAAATTATAAAAATAGTGAGATGGGTCAATTAAAACAAATAGTATTATGTAGGTACTTACTTAAGTTTAAACAAGTTTAGCTAGAAGCTTTAATATTAATGAAATTTTAACAAAACTTGTAGTGGCAATCGAATCACTTCTTACTCGACACTGTGTTGGAAATAGAAAAGGCCAAATAGATGTGTGGTATTTAAATATTTTTTACATAAACAATTTTATTATTCGCATTTTAATTAGAAACCAAGTACGTAATTAGAACAATAGTTAATAAATTAACACCAAAATGGCATATAACATTAAAATATTTTAGCATAAAAAACTCGTAGCGTTTAACGGTTATTGATCGACTGAGCGTAGAGTCCGCGCCACCACTGAAATCCGATGGATGCGGCGCTGCTTTCGCAGAAATAAATGTTGCCGCTGTAGTTCCCGCTTTTGTCGTAAGACGTCAATGGTGGCGAGCACTCTAGCACCTGAATAATGTATAAATTGAGTGGTACGAATTCATAAATTTTTTGTCCAATAATATTTTTTAAACAAATGATTTAAAAACATTTAACATTAATGAAAGAAAAGCCACAACCCACGGGAATAGATTTACATTGGACCACCGCGGGATCATTCTCTATACCTACAACAGTCAAAAAAGCATCAAACTCGGTTAACTAAGGAAGGACATATCGAGTAACAACATGAAGTCATACAGCTATCAAGTACCTAAGTGAAATCGCAACGGAATCACGCCTAAACTACTGAAGCGTTTTTAAATGAAAATTGGTACAGACAGTCTAGAGCTTGAGAATGGACATAGGCTACTTTTTAATGCGAAAAAAGGGCTGTTAGGGGTTAAAATAGTGGATAAAAGATTGTATGGAAATTAATTATTTTTTATAGCTAAAAGCCTGAAAATTATTTTTTAGGATTTTATTAGATAAGTAATTATTATATATTAATATACGACATTCAAACTTTGTAAAAATTTTACCCAAATGGGGAAAAAATAGAGGCTGAAAATTTTTGTGTGATCACTGATGACGTTGGCAAAAAAGCTTACGGCAAATAAGCTATTTCTAGTAAAATACTGTAAATAGCTTAAGTATTTTAATGTATGTGATTTATTTGCAACATAATTAGCCTAAAAAGGTTAAAATGCTGCCGAAACTCACTATTCCACGCTGACGAAGCCGCGGGCAGTAATAATATAAAACTGGCCCGCGGTTTCCCACGCGTGTCACGGTTATCTATATATTATATAAAAACTGGCTGTCCCGCCCGCGACTTCGTTCAATTGATAATGTATCGAAACTATGTTTCAAACCAATCACACTTATAAAAAAATTCCTTAAATAACTTTGACACCCAATTTTACCCTTTTTAGTGGGCTATTTTGAAATATCCAGGAATACGTTTAAATTTATTTTCCATTTAAAGTATCCAAACCAAAATTCAGACCGAATCGCACCACCCTTTAATAAGTACCCATAAAAACATTGACCCCCATTTGACCCCTTTTAGATAGTTATATTGAAAAATCCTAAATCACGAAACAAAGTTTCAGACCAATCGCACCACCCGTTAAAAAGTTCCCATACAAATATTGACCCCACATTTGACCCTTTTTTGAAGGTTATATTGAAATATCCTGAAACATGTGTCCGTTTATTTTGTATTTACAGTACACAAAAAAAGTTTCAGACCCATCGCACCACCAGTTAAAAATTTCCCATACAAACTTTGAACCCACATTTTACCCCTTTCAGAAGGTTATTTTGAAAAATCCTGAAACACGTGTCCATTTATTTTGCATTTACAGTACACTAACAAAGTTTCAGGCCAATCGCAACACCTGTTAAAAAGTACCCATGCAAACATTGACCCCACATTTGACCCCTTTTTGAAGATTATATTGAAAAATCCTGAAACACATTCATTGGTTTTGCACTGACCCAAATCTAATGCAATTTTCTCTAATATGTAAGTATATTAAGATAAGCTTGGATTAAAACATAGGCTATGATAAAAATATATGTAAAACTAGCCGATTAAGCGTGAAAAAGTAACAAACATACATCCATACATTCTTACAAACTTCCGCGCTTATAATACTAGCTTCCACCCACGGCTTCGCCCGCGTAGCACTTTGAAAAACAAAAACAAATCTATCCCACGGCAACCGTACATTTCAAACATGATCCCGACTTTAATCTCCAGGCTCGGTAAATATCTCCTCAGACCTCTATTGACTCAGATCTTTGACGATATCTAGAGAGCGTTGTCAGAGGCACGTCTGAACATGACATGCCCACATTTTGCACAGTAGTTAGTACTCCGTACGTTACAGGTTGCAAGCTAATCGCCGCTTATAAGAATACTAATCTATGACCTTCGAGTTCTTAGCTCTAGAGTATGCCGGTATTCTCACGACGTTTTTCTTCACCGTTTAGGAGCACTAGCATTGCGCACATAAATTTTTCAAAATGAGATACAACTTTGGTGCACGATCAGGTTTGAATCCACGACCTTCGGATTGTGAGGCAGGGGTGCTACCACTACACCACCAGCGCTCTTTTTCCGGGATAAAATGTAGCATGTGCTATTCCATACTATCTATCCCTGTGCCAAATTTCATACAGATCGGTTCAGCCTTTTTAGCGTAAAAGAGTAACAATCATACATTCTTACGCACACATTTTCACATTTACACATACACTTTTTCGCGTTTATAATATTAGTAGGATAGGATAGGATTAGTAGGATAATAAAAAGTCACATAATATGAAAAAGTTTGTACTGGGCTAAGATTCAAACTTAAAATAATCAACATTTCGTGGCAATCGTGAACGAAGTCGCGGGTACAGCTAGAAGGTGAAAAAGTGCCCCCCTCTTTTAAGTTTGTATGGTAACTACAATGTGATTCCCTTCGTCCAATCTACTTCTAATTTTGCATAAACCTTTTTTAACAGAATTGATGGAATACGTGTTTCGTATTTTATTAAAATTCATTTTTATCGACTTCTACGCGGACGAAGTCGCGGGCAAAAGCTAGTAACATATAATAATTTACTGTACTTACAACAATTTCAACCTCAGTCTGACTGGATATCCTGGGCGTAAATTGTAAATTTTTATGGTAATAATATTTTGTTCATTAGCATTTTTATTAGTTGGGTCAAAAGTCAATTTATCCTGACTTTGTGGCCTAACATTATTCATATTCATGATTGTTTTACGAAGGTTTAAATAATTAAATTGTGGAATTTACCTACCAAAGTCACTATTAAATCCATCAGAGTATTATTACCTAGGTATAGGTACTTGGCGTTTCTCTGAAGGATAAAAGAGATAAAATAGCAATGAAGTCTTCAGTGAAGACCATGTCTGTCTAGGCAAGCGTAGTGTAGGAGCCCTCCGCCTTGGTAGAGTGACAACTAGTATGCAGTGGCGGATGGAGAGTAGATGAAAAAGGCTGTCGATCGGACTCGTAGCGCACCGTGGGAGAAACCTACGTTTAGCAATGGACTCGATGCGATGATGTCCTACGAGAGACGAGGTCGCAAAAAAAGTATAAAAACAGTGCCTATCATATTATAATGGTCCGCTATAACCGTTGCTATAATTTTGGGGTTTCGTACCAAACGAAAACTTTATGGTTACTTCGTTGTTTGTCCCATCGATATCTGTCCCCGTCAGAAACTATCAAGCTATCAACTAAAAAAAATAAAAAAGCGATTGCGTAGATGTTGAGGTGTTTACAAATACTGAAAAGAACGGAAATGTCTACAAAATAAAGCTTAAATCTAGAGTTTTACAGCTTTAAAGAGGTTTAATCGAGTACACGTTAAAGTAAGTTAAGTTGGAAAATGATTAATGTTCCAGAACACAACAAACATATCCTTTGTTAAAATTAAAAATTAAATATTATCATTAAAAATCTAAATAATAAAACAAAATTAGCATTAAAATTAAAAAAAATAATTAATAATAAAAAAAATTAATTAAACAATTGTTTGAAAAATGGTATCATCTACATCTACCTGCACCAAACATTAAAGTCCATTTAACTGTTAATGAAAAAGTTTCGCTAAAATACACACTCCCGTACACACATTCGCATATTTTACAATAGTATTTGCCTACTAACGCATAAAACTGTAAATAAAAATGTATTTACTAAAAACCAAAATCCGTATATATATAGATACCTAAGCCTATAATTATAAGAGCTTAATCTGATTGACTTAATCGGTGAAGGGGACGTAAAGATATTGGCATATTAAATTAAAAGGCTATACTTGTATTCCAAAATTGTTTTTATTTCTATTCTGGGATGGATAGTTTTAACAAAAAAAGTAAAATTAAGAAAACTACTGACGTTTCAGCACGGGTATAAAAGTATCTATCTAGGTAGGATAATAAAATATTTGTTTTTAAGAAGGACCAACTTCCGTGGGCAGAAGTAACCTGTAATGTGTATGTAATGTAGTACGAGTACATACTCGTACATCCAAAAACTTAAAGGCGTGAATACAAATGAGGATTGTCGGGTATCGCATGCGAAATCTTAGTTCGGAGCGAACTACTACTAATAAAGAAGTTAATTTTTTCTGTTTATGTTCAAATGTTCAGTACCTACTAATTTGGGCTAATGGTCGGAGAGACAAAAGAGCGTACGACAGAAGTTATCAAATAAAGCAAAAGACTTCTTAATGCCATTCCTTATTCTGAACTAACCATGAACGTGTCGGCATTTAAGAGATACGATTCACAATGATTTTTTGTATCAAATGCGTCTATAATTTCCTTTGAGAGATATTTGTTGATTATAGATGCACATCGCAAGTCATTAGTTACATTCACTAGTGGAGTGGTCAGGTTGTGGACGCTAATCGGCTGTTGCGAAAAGCGCTGTAGA
Organism: Cosmorhoe ocellata; assembly: GCA_963675405.1. Classification (NCBI taxonomy): domain Eukaryota; kingdom Metazoa; phylum Arthropoda; class Insecta; order Lepidoptera; family Geometridae; genus Cosmorhoe; species Cosmorhoe ocellata. Next base: position 2,689,902 of record OY776265.1, on the reverse strand, counting down.
GAACAAGGTAAAGTCGATGCCGAATACGGGCTCAGTGCTCTAAGGAGAACAATATTCGATTTCAATAATTTTGAGTTCGTTTTATAGCTTAATGTAGTGATAATTCTTGCATAAGCCGCCTCTATAAGCGCACGTGCGTATTGCGCCGAGTGTGACACGTGGCCGAGCAGTGTCCGCACACATGTATCCACACGCTGCCTCCATGTGGCTCCTTTGATATTGTTTGTGGACGATGCACCTTTTCCGGTCATCAGAATATACATGTGCTCCACCAGACCTATTTGCAAAGCCTCTTCACTATCATACTCGCGTAGTTGCTCCTTCATAAGGGCTTTGATTTCCTCTGGTCCGTCACCGATGCAGAAAACTGTACCGGTTTGACCTATAACAAATGACAAAGATAATATTTTATTAAGGGATTATAAAAATACCAGCAACGTTTAAAAAATTGAATTTCTAAGATATTTTGAATTTTTTATTACAAATTTTTAGGGGTCAAATATAAATAAGCTTACCACACTGCTCTAAAATCGCAGCTAATTCCAAAGCGACTAGGACTCCAGTTTCGTAGCCCAAGATATAGAAATTGTTGATGACACCTGCCCTTTTCAAGATCGTCTGAAGAAAAAAACATCACCATGATCATCATCGTCATTGTGAACTGCCTTGTAATGTTCCTACAGCTTTACTTTCGATACAGAAAGGTTCCTATTTCTGTGGGGTTCTGTTGCAAATTATTTTTTATCAGACATTAAATGTTAAATGTTACTCTAAAGTTTCAAAATTGTTGGGTACATCTTTATTAAGTCATTAAAAATCTATGGACCTTAGAGTATCTTAGGGCGAGTTCTTCAACAGTTTCTTGCAAGTGATCCAACCCGGGCTGCAGCACTAAAGCAGGCAGTTTGAGTTGCTCGCAGATGGAACTGAACCTCTTGTGGTGTCCTTCTAATCCCGGTACTATGCACATGAAGGTTTGGCTCGTGTCAAATTCGTCATCCCTCTGTGAGTAAAATAATCAAATAGACATTTGCACTATGATAATAGTTTAAACGTGCTTATAAATTTATATTGACCTTTTTACAGTATTAGGCGACGGGCGATTCGCAATGAGCAAGCAGCAAGAAGAGAAAAAAGGATAGTTTTATAGTTAAGCGAGTATGAGCGAGCACGAGTTTGGTAGGTAGGGGTATGCGGGTTGTATCAAACAAATGACACTCGTTGCGTATTTTGGCCGTCATTAAAATTCTTGTTTTTACTGGGCTAATATTTTTTTGTTCAATATGAACTCCCTTGCCGGAGCCTAATTTCGATCGGAACTCTAGTTATGTGAGTAAAACTTGTGTTTTATTTGCTTTTTGATGTATGAAACCAATTACTAAACAAATCTAAAGTTAAAATAATTGACAGTAGCAGCTCACCATATCAGAGCTATTCGTCAGCGTAGGCATGAGTACCATTTCAGTTGTGGCAAGGAGTTCATCCGGATCGACGTATGAATAGAATGTGCCCAATCCTTTATCGTATTCCAATTCAGTATCAACAATCCTCTTTTCAATTTGTTTTATTCTGAAAATAATTAATAGAAATAACATTACTCTATTATTATCTGTAAATAAAATAACAGTTACAGTTCGTAATAAGGTAGCTAACCCATCTAATGATAACGTAGGTATTTCCGCTTCACTAATGAAGGTACTGTATTTATTTCTCAAGAATGATGATATGGCTTGCGAGTTTTCTATAGGAATACCTAAATCCTCGAGTGTGATGCTGTTATCAGCTTCTTTAGAAATTGTTATATCTGCAAAGAAGGCATAGTTATGGATGAAGATACTCCTTCAGTAAAATAGGTTCGATTAATCATAATTGATACAGTATTTTATATTATGGTTAGGTACCAGTCAGCGCTGCGATCTGTTGAACTAGCGGTTCTTTAGGCAGATGTTTTAACTGAGCAAAAAGTACCGGGTGCGAACTTAGCAATGCTTGCTCTGCTACTTCTTTTATACCTGGATACTGCGTCAAACCGTCTTCATCTTCAAACTGTGAAAAAAAACCAAGCAAAAATAGGCGATTACGTGTTAATTTTTGGAATCCAACCTTATCAATAAGTAAATAAGGTCAATAACGAAGACTTTCTACATAAATTGGAAGCATCCTTTGTTTTTTGTCATTTGGTACTAAACTTAAATTAAGTTAATCATTGTAGGTCTTAGGACCGATGTCTCTGTTGGCTCTAAGAAGAACATTATTGCGACATAATGATGTATTTATAAGTATGAGTACTTTTTAATAAATTATTGCCATGCTGTGAATTTTTATACACGTGCGGCCGATTTGGAGATTTTTGTTCGGTCAACCAATTTTTTATACTTTGCATACGAAGCGACGCGACGCTCAGCGTGAAGACGCTCACTCTAGCAAGAATGAAGAATGTTAACTAATTTTGAATATTAGCTCTCCATATTCTCGGTCAAAAATAAAAAATACAAGTGAGAGAATTACTTCGATACGTCTATTAGTTTCCGATTTATAAAAGTAAACGTGCGATGCGGACTCGTACTCGATACGTGTGACGGTCATTACACAACACAACTACTAGAGCGTTGGAAATTGACGTCACATGCGGTCACGTGACTGTTAGCGGGACTCGATATTTATCGAAGTTTAAATGCCCGTAAAATCAAAACTAATAGGTATTTTTGACTACAACAAAAACTAGTGTATTTGTATACATACAAGCTTTACTCTAACAAACTTTCAACCGGTTTGGCATACCTATTAACATTCTTAATTGACGTCTAATGTATTCGGCACACCGGGTACCATTTTCAAAAACCTACCCATCTACACTATTCGGAACTTAATCAAGCTGATCAAGATGATTAATAAAGCTGACAGAACTGATTGATTTGGTCTGATCTGGGACGGGACTAAACTGTTAATTATTTGGTAAGTTCGTAGTGACAGTTTTTATTTTAATAATTAAATTAAGTCTTTAATCGACGAAAAATACGCCGGCTCAAAATTACTTAGGTATTCTAACGGTTAATGAAAAACTTAAAATAATTATAAAAAACATATAAATACTTAGCTATACTTACATTAGTTGAAAAACTTTGTTATTAAAGTTAAATAAAAAAGGTTCTTATCGAATTCGAAATTATAGCTTACAGTATCCAGCATTGACAGGTTGACAAACGTAGCTGGTAATCCATCGTTCGCTCTTTTGATTGATATAAACTGCCCAGAGTCGTCACCATTACTACACATCAAGAAATTCCTGAAATTCCGAAAATCATAAGGTATTGTTCAGTCATGCATGAACTCTCAGTTTTTTATGTCCTTAGAGAACTACTTACTTTAGAGATGGACATAATTTTCGAACCACCAAATCCAAGATTGTTAGATATGTATGTTTCAAAAGCTTTTCCGCAACTACATAAACACCATCGACAGATCCTGAAGTGTTTTTTTGTAAAAAATTCGTGAAGCTAGTTTCATCATTCAGTTCCTCCAAATAAATTGATACTTTCACGTTTTGCTCACTCCACAAACTAAAAAAAATGGACACCTTAAAATTAATAACATGATCATGATTGTAATCCCCATGCTGGGTAGATATCTGCTCAGGATCTCTACTTACTTAGATATTTGAGGATATCAAAAAAGAGTAGTCAGAGGCACATCCAAGCATGATATTTGGGACATGCCCACATTTTGCACAGTAGTTAGTATTCCGTACGGTTGCAAGTTGCAAGGCCATCGCCGCTTATAAGAATACTAACTTCTGACAAGCATTTTTAAATTTTTGGTTCTAGGGTATGCTGGTTTCTTCAAGGTGTTTTTCTTCAAAGTTTAAGAGCACTGGCATTGTGCACATACATTTTTTTAATAGAAAAACTTATTGGTGTACGACTAGGTTTAAACCCACGACCTTCAGATTGTGAGGCAGGGGTCCACCTACACCACCAGCTGCTCTTGAATCACTTAAATATTATGCAAATACAGTTTTAGCACTTTACGTAAATGATTTTTATAAATAAAATAATACAACTAACCGTTGCTTGTAGCGCAAGTCAGATGGTGGTTGTGAATAGTGTAAATAAATTTTCTTTGCTCCGCAACTGATTAACATGTCAGCGAGCTGCAGTCCCAGCGGTTGAGCATCACAGAATATTATTTGACACCCATCTTCAGAACAAGTCAATCTGAAAACAATAAGCTGAATTTGGGAAGCCGCATCCTAATTTCATAGTGTAGGTAGTAAGAATGAGTATAGCGCGGAATTATTAGTATTTCGGGGGTTTTCAGCAATGTGTGAACTCATTACCAAACAATTCAGTACCTGGCCAGTGCTAGTGGACGTTGATCCTGAAGACGTATCAGCACACGTCCTCGGTGGCTGCTGGCTGCTAGAAGGCGGAACGCACGCGACACATTTTGTGGCTCATACGTCACTCGCGACAGAGGTCGCACAGCCCCACTTGCAATTCCCTCACTCAACAATACTTGAATTTTCTATAGAAAATAAATTGTGATTAAGTAATGTAATTAGTCGTGTATTTTTAAACGTTTATTTGAATTTGTCATTTAAAAACCCTATATAATAATACTTTATTAATAAGTAATATAAATTATTAGTACGAACTTTTAACCTTATCCCTATAAGCAATTATATTATGTAGGTACCTCAACTTCTCCAGATTTCGGGTTGACGAAAATGGACGAAATATCAACTGGATAGTAGGATCTTTCCCTAGTTAGATAGTGCATTCCATAATTAAACGTTTCTTTGTTGAGAATCTGTACAGTATCATAGGTCGCTCCAAAGTGTGCACAGCATTTCAAGGTAATCTAAAAATAATCTCATATTAAGACTAGGCTCTTTTCAATGTTGGTGAAAAAGATTAAAAATAATTAAATGCAATGCAGATCAGACAGAGTCATACTAAAATGCTTATATTCTTAAATGTAAATGTTAAAATTTATATCTGCCTTTAGATTTATGTGAAACGCTATACTGAATAATATGTACTGGATCAATTAATTTTTATGGAATTTCCACTGTAAGTTATGTTATTCCTCAACTTAATGATTCTAGTAAGTTTTATTGTCCCTAACCCAAACAAATCTGAAAGATAAGTTCTATAATAATGCGTGAACTGACTCCCAAACTATGTTACAATTATGTATCTACACGGTAAAACAACCCGTTTTCAAAAAAAAAAACAGTTAATATAAATTGATTCTAAGCAATTCACGCAAAAAAAAAATTCATTCAAAGTCCCTTGTAAATTTTGATTAGGTTACTTATATATTTTTTTTAAGAAGAAATAAAATAAGTAATATTATGAAAACTAACATTTTTAAGTTCTCCTTTGAGACAACAAATGTTAATCGTGCATCCCTTACCACCGGTTGCATTCAAAACCATGTCTCCAAAAGAAACATCTCTCGAGTTTCCTATGTCTTCCTCTGAAATAAAACAAGACAGATTAATCAATTTACGGACGATATGCTATTATTAGGCCAACATTTTAAGTTCTATCACCTCTTAATTCGGGAAACATTCTGAGTAGAAACTTTTTCTTTTGTATGTTGCTGACTGTTGTAAACACTCTATATCCTTTGGATAGACTGATTGATATCACGGCTTGACCAAGCGCTCCTGCCCCACCATGAACTAGCACCCTATGAAGTTGTGTCTCCGTTTTGATATTAGTTACCTTCTGAAAAAAAAGCAATGCGTTCAAAGTTAAAATTTAGTTTTTCACTGTGAATTGTTTGTTTTGTGTGCTATATATAGTGTGAAGTTCGCTATGTCCCAAGCCACAAATACCAACAAAGATATTTTAATTATATTAAAATACCTGCTACATGCACTACTCGCATCTCAGCCTTTCTATATAGCTCACTCTGCCATAGAAGAATGTTTAGAAAGAGGTAAGTGCATAGCTGTGATGTCTTTGGGGCAGTGATCCTAACCTTTCGATCCATTATAGGTCAAGGGTTTCAATTCCGGTAACGGAGTGTGCACTATGTGGAGCTCAAAGCGACGAAACAATATATTTTGAGAAAACGAACAAGCATGTTTCAGAACTATAAAGACGTGCATCCGGTCAATTCTCCTCAATTTGATATTATACCGTTATTTTCTTTCAACCTTGATTTTAGAGCTCGTCTTTCAAGCTGATAGCATAAAGATGGAGCAACAAAAGATTGGTTGATAATAAGTTATGATATGACCAAGGCCCAATGAGTGATTAGAAGCAGGAGGCTAGTATCCCAGCAGTGGAAATATTGGAAGGTGTTTATGATATATGTTACGACTAATAAACAATTGATCCTTACTTTAATAACAAGGCAGTAATAAGCATATACATAGGCCAAAGGCACTGTAGCAGCGTCTTCCAGACTCCAGTGTGAAGGCACAGGCCACATGAATTTAGGCTGTGCCATCACATGACTTTGAGCTGCACCACTTTGTACTAGGCCCATTACTCTTTCACCTCTGAAAGAAAAAAAATGTTATAGTTGGTATATATATGCACTTTTTTGGTTGTCAAAATATCAATAAATTATTTTGTTTCAGAACCTTTCTGTCACCCCACTGAATTCCATTCCATAGCCTATTTCATTATTCTTGGATGAAATAACATTAGACGCTCTCAGGACATCGTTCATGTTAATGCCAGCGTAGTGAACCTACAATATGAAATAATCAAGATACTATCATAACACAATATTTTTTATTGGTTACATATAAATATTTTATTTACTGAAATATACACACTACGTATAAACTACATATAGTGAAACAGTTGAGCTATCTTAGGATCGCTACAAACAATCTGTAGATAGCTGAACTGATCCAGATCATTGCCACATGGAAGCAAACCCAAAGTGCTGGCGGAATTACCACGCTAAATGGAAATTCTGATACGTTGAGCCAAATAAAATATGAGACAGATTTGGGGTCCCGACCAGATCTGGGGTTTGTTTGACCAAGGCGCCCATCAGGGCGTCTGAGGATTCTTTTTCCGAGACTCTAAATAAGTCTGAAAGAGCGATGGGCCTCAGTTTCCTATTATGAGTCCTAGAGTCTTGACACCAAATGGCTCAATATAGTAGCCCGCGTAGTGCCTTGACAAACAAAAACAAATCTATCCCGCGGGAATCATACATTTTTTCGGGATAAGATGTAGCCTATTTATTATTCCAGGCTATAATCTATATTATCTGTGCCAAATTTAATTCAGATCCGTTTAGCCGTTCCGTTCCGTTTTAAAGAGTAACAAACATACATCCATACATTCTTACCAACTTTCGCCTTTATAATATTAGTAGGATATACATAAGTATGCAGAACGATAACTACCTTCACAAAAACTTCACGTTTATCAACTATTGGTGCGTAAGAAAAATTAGGAATTTGAAACCATTTCAGCGAATCTAGATTACCAATAATCTCACTTTGTAGAATTATTTCACAGTCATTTTTTAGATTTTCTTCCAGTGGTAAATAATATTCTCCACCCCAAACACCCTGTGAAAAAAATACATGAAAGGAGGAGTGATAATCTACGATGCTTTTTTTATTGAAATTTCTAACATTATGTGCTTAAGCTGAATACGGATCCATTAGTTTGCAGAGTAAAATGCCCTTGTTAGTAAACGTCTTTAACGTACTCGTTATACATCATGGGACCATAACGGTCACAAGGCAGATAGAGGAAAACGTCCGCAAAAGCAGAATATAGACTTAATAAGTTAGAGACGTTTTACTCACGACGGCATTTTGCTTTGCGGATCATCTGAACTGTAGTTTTTAAACATACGTTGTCCAAAATATTGTAAGCCAAATCTCCAGGAATCTTAGCCAAATGTTTTGTATTCTTCGCATCATTGACCATTATGAGGCTGATTCTGTTTTGCGTAGAATCCTTTCTCCAATCCTTGACTAAGCTTTTGAGTCCAGCAAAAGGTGGATAAGTGGAAAAGATGATGAGACTGTTTTCTGTTAATAGCTTGCTTCGGGCGGCTATCAGACTGGGAAGATCCTTTTCTGAACGAACGACCACAGATATCGTTGCTGCAGGTAGTGTTGATTGAAAACGAGCTAGCTCTAAACAGGAATCTGTGTTGTGATCAGTCAAAACTGATACAGTTTTATAAGCTTTAGCACTTTTAATATCCATAGTAGTGCTTAATGCATATTCGTTAATAACAAAAGCTTCCTTTCGAGCCAAACGTTGAAGAATTCGCGTAAACTGTAAATTAATATGATACATATTATAATTAAAATCATTTTTTAAATCATTGAGATTTGGTACATATGTGTGTGTACGAGTATATCTAGTAAGTATAACTGTTTGGTGTTATTTAATATTTACTAGACCTTCCACGTTTCTTGCAGATTGGATTAATGGTTTTTAAGTTATGCTCTAACAAACATATACACAAACATAAAACGCCAAATTGCCCTACTTACTACTAAGATTTCGCTCAATCAATTACATACTTAATTTATTATTATCACAGGTTTTTAGGATCTACGATATTACGAGTCAGTCAGATACCTAAAGTTATTTGATTGCGCGAGCGAAGTATTCAGTGGTAACTTGGGTGATTGATTTGGCGTTGAATGTTTGTATATTTGCGTATATTATGTTTGTCAGAGCATATATTTTAAACCGTTAATCCGATCTCCACGAAACTTGGTACGTCATTAATGATCTGCTTTGAAATGCTCATATGCTGGGAAAAGCTGGGAAGCATAAGCTTTATCAGTAAAAGGTTGTAAAGATATAATATACTAGCTGTCCCGCTCGCGACTTCGTTCACATAAAATATCTAAACTGAGTTTTAAACACATCACGCAACTCATAAAAATCCCATACTACTTTGACACCCCATTTTACCCCATTTTTAGTTATATTGAAAAATCCTAAAACACGTGTCCATTCGTTTCGCATTTACAGTACACAAACAAAGTTTCAAACTAATCGCACCACCCGTTAAAAAGTTCCCATACAAACATTGACCCCACATTTGACCCTTTTTTGAATGTTATATTGAAAATCCTGAAATACGTGTCTATTCATTTTGCATTTACAGTACATGAAAAAAGTTTCAAACCAATCGCACCACCCGTTAAAAAAATCCCATACAAACATTGACCCCCCATTTGACCCCTTTTTAAGAGTTATATTGAAAAATCCTGAAACAGGTATCCATTCATTTTGCATTTACAGTACACAAACAAAGTTTTAGACCAATCGCGCCGCCCATTAAAAAGTTCCCATACAATCATTGACCCCACATTTGACCCTTTTTTAAAGGTTATATTGAAAAATCCTGAAACACGTATTCATTCATTTTGCATTTACAGTACACAAACAAAATTTCAGACCAATCGCACCACCCGTTAAAAAGTGCCTATACAAACATTGACCCCACATTTGACCCCTTTTTGAAGATTATATTGAAAAATCCTGAAACACGTGTTCATTCATTTTGCATTTACAGTGCACAAACAAAGTTTCATGAAAATCGCTCCACGCGTTAAAAAGTTTCATACTAACGTTTTCACCCTTTTTCACCCCCTTAGAGGTGGAATTTCCAAAAATCCCGCCTTAGTGGGTGGTTTTGTTATAAAAGGAAGCCACCTTCCAAATTTCAGCTTTCTATCTTCAGCGGTTTCGGCCCGGCGATGATCAATCAGTCAGTCAGTCAGTCAGTCAGTCAGTCAGGTTAAGCTCTTATATAGGTATAGATTGAAGAGTGTCATGAAAGGGCTTTATTTGTACATACTCACATGATTTTTAGACTGGGATGTAGAGTTTATGAAATACAACGAAAAAGAAAAATTAAGAAAACCACGCTTTAGCATATTTTATGTAGGTATTAGTTTAATAGGTAGGACGATAAAATATTTTTATAACAAAACAACACAATACAAAACGTCGGGTTGTGAACATCTCATACTTGCCTCGTCATCGCTTGATAAGTTCTGAACCAGTAAAATGTCCGCTTCCTTTACCATCTTTTGAAACAACTGTGCCGTTGTATTTTTGGTGATCGTTTCGTAAACTATTTTGATTCCAGGTATGTTTACCGAAGCAACGCGTTTCATATGATTAAATATATTAACGCTTTCAAATTGTGATGTTATTCCAACAACCTTGATGACTTCTTTATTAATATTTTCAGCCACAATTTGTGTAAATATTTGTAATGACCCGAAAACCTTAAAAATAATAATTAATAAATAATATGTAAATCCATGGCAAAAATATACCAGATTGTTGTTTCTTTTACTAAAATAATTATACTTACATCAATTTCGGATTCAAATCTTGGTATGAATCTTAAAGCCTTAAAATTTACTCTCTTTTCCGTTGATGGAAGCAAATCACGAAATTGTATATTTTCTATTAAGACACCGCCACACCTAAAAACATATCGTTGTAATTAACCAGACTAATACGTGACCGATAATAGTCTATGGGTATTAAATACTTTACCTAGTAAAATTATGGATGTCAGAAAGGTGTGCTCTTAAAACTGCTTTACTGGTATCTATCAAAGTGATATGGTTGAAATGATCTGTTACATTGATAGAAATTTTTCTGATTTGACTTGGTTCAGAAACAGCGTTGTGTGGGTGTTTCAAAACATTAAGCTGAAGCAGGCCATTAATAAATGTGACCCAATTATTATCCCATATGACGCTTGCTTCGGTCAGTGCGTCGTTTGCACTATAAATGCTGCGGAATTGTCCACTGTCGAGATAAAATTATATATTTAATATAATTAAATACCCCTAGTACTAAAGTACATTATGACAGGCAAATGTCTCTTGCCTGTAAGAATATTCCCTTTCGTAGAATAACTGGTAAATATCATGACTTTTGAGTCTTAAATTATGGGATTCTGAACTCGGTACATTTAATTTTGGGATAGGTTTATCACTGTTAATAAATCCAGTTGCAACTATGAACTTGTCATCCATAACCTGAAAACAAAGTGGGTTTTGCAATAAAAAAAAAGATAAGTTGCTATGATCTTAAAACTTGTAAAAAGTATGGCTGAACAGATTAACTTGAACCCTTAAACCATAAATAGAAAACACTATTGATTAAGTAACATTTCGAAAAAAATCCAAACCGACTTATACTCGTAATACGAGTATTCCTCTGTTATTGGCGTCGGGTGTTAATAACAAGTAAATAGATATACGAGTATAATAGAAATATTTTTTACCTCAAACCGTCCACTTCCCCTATGCAAAGACACTACAAGTTTGACACTTTTCTGATCATGTAAAATTGGCTGGGCGTATAAGAGTATGTCATTAAAGACCACGTTCAAGGTCTTTTTTGGAATTTTCAAGGTCATCGCTAGAGTATCCCAAACTGCGACAAGTGCATATGAAAACGGCAAATGTTTATTTTCTGTTGGTAATAAATAAATCACGGTTTTGATAAGGCATAACATAACTATTATGGAGAGCGATGGGTACGTAGTGTCTATAACGTTATATTTTGTATTTATAGTATAACTATGAGTTTATGGAATTATAGGCTTAAAAGAGTGCGTAATAATAGGTAGCTACTATTTCAGATGCGCAAGCAACAGATTGTTTTTTTATTTAACTTAGTTTATTTTATAACATGAACAAAAATACCCGCTATAAAAAAGGGTTAATTAGTGTTATACTCGTAGTATAGTGACTTAGAGTCACTGTGTTCTCCTTCAAATTGAGTCACTGTTCACAAATACGCCATTTTGAAAAAAAAACGATTACGACAATCGAATCGGCTAACAAACACATCAAAGAAACACACAATTAAGACTTCTACAATATGGCTTAGTAGCGTTTCTGAAATTACTCAATAATTATATTATATGTATAGCTAGATATAGATAACGCACTTATCTACTTCTTTCGAGTATTAGTTAGAAGTGAAAAATAATTAAGTATGATTATAAAATTAGACAGTTGCAAGGCTCTGCTCTCTTCAGAAAATAAACTAAAAAGTATCTTTTGTAAATTAAGAGCAAACGAAACTCACCTTTTATAACATGACCTTGTAAATAACTATGTCCTACATCATGAACCGAAACCAAAAATTTGCATGATGCTGCAACCATTCTGTGAGCGGAGGCGTATAGTGGCAGTGACCTAAAATAACAAGTGAAATGAACTCTTGTTTATTTTTAAGTACCCTACCTGAACTTCTTGTTATTTACCATTTTTCATTGTGAGCCCAATCCACCAGACAAGACAAATAAGGTGTACCAGTCGACACCGGAAACTCTATTTTCGGATAGAGGACTTGAATCTTTGCATTGTAACCTTCCATGTATAGCCTGAAAATTTAAAATATACACTAGCATAGCGTTTAAACTATAGTTTTGCTAGGGGCTGTACTCACTTTCCTACGGCTTCTAGAACCATGCGTGGACTGTCTGGGTGTCCACGTCTTGTCAGTGGGATATTGACGCAGCTTTCGGGCAAAGACCTTTTAAGAATGGCTTGAAGAAGGCCATGTGGTGCTATTTCTACCAAAACAGCATTACTGGGTATCAATTTACTGGTTTCTTCGAATAACACTGGGCTCTACAACAAATAATGAGTAACAATAATACTGTTTAACTCAAGAAATGCTCATAATCATGATGGAATTATGCAAAATCGTACCATTAAGTTATTAGTATGATACTCAGCAGATGAATATTTGGCTAAATCTTCGTTCCATCGATTCTGGGGAACTGATGTAGACACCCATTTATCGCTACGTAGTTTGGGTGCTTTAATGACCGCTTTCAAATACTTAAGCAGTCCAGGGCCTAGGTAACAAAAAATAACTTTAGAATTGGCATTGGAGTTGGCAATAAATGTTGCACAACATTTTTATAACCTTTTATATAATGATCGTAATTAATCGGGTGAGAGAAGCGGGCAAAGATCTAAATTTCATTACCTATGTATGTTTTGTGTGGACTAGCACAAATCATCTAAACTTTTACGGTGGATAGAGAAAAGGAATCGACGTCATTTAGAAGTGATATTAAAAAGAACTGATGTTTTTTTTTGTTTTAACCTACCAGCTTTAGCTATATAGCGTGAGTGGTAAGCGATGTTTGAACATGGGACTTCTTTTGCAAATATTCCCTTGGAAGCCAATTCGGAGACAAATATCTGCATTGAATCAGCTGGTCCTGATATGGTACAAGAATCAGCACTGTTATGGCAGGCAATCTCGATTTCTGGCGGACATAGCTTTGCGATCTGAAATATTGAGGTTAAGGTTATAAGTAGTTACCATAAAAAACAAATTTTATGTGGTTTAATAAACTTACTTCCTGGAATCCTAACCCAACAGCAGCCATGGATCCTTTGATAAATGGCGTTTCCAAAGATACCAATCCTCGGCTGTATGCTGACAATATCATTTCCTCTGCAGTCAGACATCCATCAGCGTAGGCGCATCCAAGTTCACCTACACTGTGACCTATACAGTAGATAGAAAAATACAATTTTTTTTTAACTATCCACCGTCAAAGCTAATTAAAAAGCGGAAAACATTGTTTTGACCCCTTGTTTTTTTACGCGAATTGACCTGCTAATTGCTAAGTCATAACTTTTTGATACCAAACCCACCCACGTTACAAGACATTCTAGTATGCTTACTAAGTAAGATACAATTATGTGATCTCTGTAAATTTTGAATGTTATTGACTCACCGATTATTTTGTCGGGAACTAGACCAAGTTCTCGGAGCAGATCAGTTAAACCAATCTGAACAGCAGCAATGCCCACAAACGAATGAAGAATGTTGTCAAAAGTCGTCTTTTCGGAAGTGGTTATGATCTTGACAATATCTATTCCTTTTGGCTCCAAAACCTGGCGACAACTTAAACCCAGATTTACAGTTACATCAGAATCTGTTGTATTTGATAGACAATTTCAGATTTTTAGGAAGTTTAAGTTATAGAAGATGAAAAAGACTACTTGTGACCTACCGTTCTATTGCTGCTGCAAAAATTGAGAACCGCATGAGCTGTGTGGCCATACCAGCCCATTGAGAGCCCATTCCACTGTAGACGAACCAAAGAGGGCGCTGAGCATCGTCGAAATAGTCTATTTGCTCTGACAAGCTTACTGTTTTCCCATCTTTTGTGTCTGAAATTATTATTATGTTCCATAATGTACTTTCAATTTTGTAGGTTTTTGTGGCTAGCACAAAACTACTTTATGGCGGCACAGGAAGCCAATTCAAGCAATCACACATCTCTACGATCTGTGAATTAGTACTAAGATAGATACAGGACAACGCGAGTGAAAAACGCTACCTATATATTATTTTATTAAGATTTTTACCTAGAATAGCATATCCTCTTCCTAAATGCCCGCTGACTCTAGTTTGATGAATATTTTGAAGTAAAGCCAGCTGCTCGGGATCTATTGGACGGGCTTTTAGGTCCTCAAAAACTCTTTTCACCGAAGAGTCTTGTCTACCAGAAATTATGATGAGATGTGGGATATTGGTCTTGTAACGATCAAGGTCCTGAAAAAGTTTGTTAGGTAAGCAACATCTTACGTTTTTACATAGCTGTGCAATGTGCAATGTGCATACAAAGTACGTGTTTACATATACTGAATTGTATGTGTGTATCTTTTTCGGACGACGGTGGGTAACTTTGAAACCGTCTATTTAGTTGTTAGGTGTATGGTTATTATTATTATTATTAAACTTAAGAGCTTAGTTCATGTCGATCCCATCATTGAGTTTTCTTAATTTCTCATTCTCCAAAACATTAGCATATAAGAAGATACGGTAGACAGCGACCTGTTGTTATGGGCATGTTATGAGAAGAGATGAATGTCATGTGACGAGGAGAGTGTTAGATATGAATGTGGATGGATACAAGGGTAGAGGTAGACCAAAGAAAAGATGGATGGACTGTGTGAAAGATGACATGGGTAAGAAAGGAGTGAGTACTGAGATGACGAATGATAGAGGGAAGTGGAAGAAGATCACATGTTGTGCCGACCCCACATAACGTAGGAAAAGGGCAGGAAGATGATGATGATGATGATGATGACGGTAGACAGCGACCTTTATTTTATCAGGCTCATGTTGTAAATTCTTGGTTTTCCCCTAGCTCAAAATGAAATAGATTTAACAACTTCGATTAGGTACCTTGGGTTTGTAATGACCATGAAGTAGGACATGAGCATTGACACCCGTAACAGACATGCTGTTGACGGCCGTATAGGTTCTTCCGAACTGCCGGTTGTCATTCAAAACCTGAATGCGACCTTCTTTAATAGCAGCGACATCGCTTCGAGGAGTTTCACAGTTAAGATTGCCTGCTAACACACCACGATGATATCCTAAAAGCACCTGGGAATTCAAAACGTTTTTTGTTCGTTATTACTTAGTAATAGTTGCTTCTTTAGCATATTTATATAAGAACAGGCACTTTTCTACTAAATTGGCTATTTGACAATAGTAACGATAACATATCTAGACACGCGGTAGCGTGTCAAGCCAAGTTCAAGCTGGCAAACCGCGCACCGTGTGTAATATTACACGAACCATTTGGAGACAGTTTTCACCCCCTCATAACTCCAAAACTATTTCACTATTGATATTTGCGACCTAAGTTATTTAGATATTAACGTCCAAAAATCCTAATTTTTATCACTGACTGACCTATAGACGTTAATTCTAACCCAGTTCCAGATAACCTAGAAAGTTAAAATTTGGCATCCAGGTAGGTGGTTGGGTGAATACAAAGGAAAAAATCAGAAACTAGTAAATTTATATATTTTTATTATAATTTTTCAATTAATTCATTATCTTAGGAACTCTTATAGCGCCTATAATATAAGTAAGAGCAAAGATTATAGTGTGTCGGATCTACCTACTTAGGTACGAATACAATGTGCCAATAGTTTCAGCCGTCCATGCACGTAGATGTATAAGTATAATAATATAAGAATAAGTACTTACTAATAAGTTCTGTACAAAAAGTAATGATATCCCATCAAAAACATAAATGTGAAATGAGAGCCAAGTTCAATAAGTAGGTATGCTTTAGTCGTTGACTTCAGCGACAAAAGAACTAAAATAGCCAAGCTAGACCTTAGGCTTCAATATAATATCCTAAGTTATAACATGAAATGATATTTCAAAGTTGTTAAAAATATTTCATATTGTTATAAATAAGTTTTAGGACTGACCATTGTACTTGGCACCCGTTTAGATCTCACTTCTTTTGTCGCTGAAGTCAAAGACTAAAGCATACCTACTTATTGAACTTGGCTATCATTTCACATTTATGTTTTTGATGGGATCAATTTTATCGAAATAGATTACACAAGCTGCCACCCACGGCTTCGCCCGCGTGGTACCTTGAAAAACAAAAACAAATCTATCCCGCGGGAACCGTAAATTTTTCCGGGATAAAAAGCCTATGTGTTATTCTAGACTATGATATATATCTGTGCCAAATTTTATCCAGATCCATTCAGCTGTTTCAGCGTCAAAGAGTAACAAACATAAATCTTCACAGTCTTACAAACTTTCGCGTTTATATGATCCCATCAAAAACATAAATGTGAAATGAGAGCCAAGTTCAATAAGTGCTTTAGTCGTTGACTTCAGTGACAAAAGAAGTGAGATCTAAACGGGTGCCAAGTACAATGGTCAGTCCTAAAACTTATTTATAACTACTTAGAAATATTTTTAACAACTTTAAAATATAATTTCATCTTAAAACTTAGGATATTATATTGAAGCCTAAGGTCTAACTTGGCTAGTTCTCATATACGAATTAACTACTTACTTACTATGTCCAATCGCTAGTTTCTACCAGCAATCCAAATTTTTAGAAGAATAAAATAAAAACTTGCACAGGCTATACCTAATATAATTTGTACTCTTAAGAAAACTAGCCAAGTCAGACCTTAGGCTTCAATATAATATCCTAAGTTTTAAGATGAAATTATATTTTAAAGTTGTTAAAAATATTTCATATTGTTATAAATAAGTTTTAGGACTGACCATTGTACTTGGCACCCGTTTAGATCTCACTTCTTTTGTCGCTGAAGTCAACGACTAAAGCACTTATTGAACTTGGCTCTCATTTCACATTTATGTTTTTGATGGGATTTAATATATTAGATTATAGGTTCACAATAGTCATACAATATGTTTTTTGCAATAAAATAAATTGTAAATGTATCTTTTTTGAAAAATTCATTAGTTTTTTTGTCCGTGGATTACAAAAGCCGAAACGCGGGCGGCCATGCTTGACCATCGTATGACGTCACTTCTCTAAGTGTCACAGTAAAATGCATCTCAATAGTAAAATGTCGTGTGTTTTATCGGTGGCAGTTTGCTGAAAAGATTTACTCTAAAATATTTTAATTTGTGTTTGTGAGAAGTTCCACAAAATGGAGCCAGGCTATATAAATGCTGATAGTGCGTGCAAATCAGCCAAAAATCGATTCATTTAAGGTTGCAAATTTATTTGTATGTAATCCTAACTTTTGCTCAGCTGAGTTTCAGAATGCGAGTTTCGGACATTTAGGAACGTGTATAAACAATTTGTCAGGATATTTTATTGTAGTACTTTTACACAAAGGCAAGGCACAAGTTATTTAGCTTGTAAAATACTAGCTTCCACTCGCGGCGTTGCCCGCGAAGTACCTACATTAAATATACCCTATGTTCATCCTGAAAGTTCATTCTACACATTGGTGAAAAATTTTTTGAAATCGATCCAGTATTTTCAGAGTCTATTAAATGCAAACAAACAAACAATCAAATCTTTCCTCCTTATAACATTAGTATAGATAGTATAGATAATCACACCTCTCGTCAAAAAGTCCATACAAACTTTGACACCGCTTTTTTCCCTTTGTGAGGGTTATTTTCGAAAACCCTTAAAATGCGTGTACATTTATTTTGCCTATTAAGTATTTCAACAGAGTTTCAAACAAAACACACCTCTCGTCAAAAAAACTTTGACACCCCATTTAACCCTTTTTGGAGGGTTGTTTTGAAAAATCGATATATACGTTTTAAATTATTTTTCATTAAAAGTATCCAAACCAAGATTCAGACCGATCGTACCACCCCTTAAAAAGTTCCCATATAAACATTGATTTTACCCCTTTTTAAAGGTTATATTTAATAATCTTGAAACACGTGTACATTTGTTTTGTATTTACATTACACAAACAAAGTTTCATGAAAATCGCACAACGCGTTAAAAAGTTTCATACAAACGTTTTTAGCCCTTTTCAACCCTTTAAAAGTGGAATTTCCAAAAATCCAGTCTTAGTGGGTGCCTACATACCAAGACAAACATACCCTCCAAATTTCAAGTCTGTACGACCAGCAGTTGTATCTATTCAAATCAGTCAGGACTTATCCTTTTATCCGTCCGAGACCCGTGACGTCACAGTCAGAAATGTCACGTGATCGACTGTTTTCGCGCGAATTTCAAATCACTGGTGAAAAATAAACATTTTTTTCTGATAAATAACGCTTTTTTTGAGGAAAAGATAATTGTAAGAGGTTTAAAATAAACTTAAGTATATCTTTTTGAAAACTGTCAAATAGCCAATTATCTAGACACAAGTTTAAATAAAAAAAATCTGTCATTATATAGATGTTAAAAGACCCAATGTTAAAAATTTGCTTGTATGTGCATGACGGCGACCGAGGCAGGGACGTGACATTACGTAGCGGCAATCGAATAGGTTCCGTGCTGGGTATCTTACCTTTGTTATGGCCGAAATTCCTGAAGCGGCTTCACCGTAGCCAATATTCGACATGACACTTCCAACCATCAGTGGTTTTTCCCTGTTCTTGCAAAATACTTTATCAATGGCTTCTAATTCTGACTTGTCTGCCTCTGGTACAGCTGTAAATATTTGTAGTTTCACTTATATGCACAATTATGGAGTTCATGTGTACACATTTAAAGGATTTTTTTCTTCAATTTAAAGTCTCTAGAGTAAGTACTTATATTATTCTTTTTTAAGTATTTTTTTATTCAAGAGCACTGGCGCGGCGGTGTAGTGGTAACACCCCCTGCCATACGATCCGAAGGTTATGGGTGTAAACGTGGTCGTGCACCAATGAGTTTTTCCATTCGAAAATATGTGCGCAATGCCAGTGCTCTTAAACGGTGAAAGAAAACATCGTGAGGAAATCGAAAATTCGAAGGTGTGTGACATAAGTTAGTATTGTTATAAGCGGCTATGAGCTTGCAACCTGGCACGTACGAAATACTAGCTACTGTGCAAAATGTGGCCATGTGCCAAATATCATGTTTGGACGTGCCTCTGATTACCCTCTTTAGATATCCTCAATGTTCTAAGTAGCTAGGATCTGAGGAGATATCTACCGAGCCTGGGGATTACGGTCGTGGTCATGTTTTTTTATATTTTTTATTTTATTTTGTAGTCTGTATGTTATCTGTCAGTGGTGGTATTTATGTTGTTCCGCGGACTAACTAAGTATTATTTATTACTTTTGAGCTGCACTATAGTGTTTCAGTATAGGCAAAGTTATTTTCAGTTGAAGATGTGAGATTTTTCTATCATTTATACAATATTATTCAAGTAGTTACCTGAGCCAAATCCTTCAACATATTCGACCTCATTTGGCGAGACTCCAACTCTATCATAAAACGTTTTTAAAAACTTTGCCGTATTTTCGGGATCTCTGTAGAATCCAAACCTTGGTCCCGTTTCACCATCTGGTATTTTAACATATTCACATTTGACGTCTACTACGGTTGCGTAGATTCTGAAAATATTTTATTGTAAAACTTTTGTGGCAGCAATGACTGGATTTTTTGATCAGAACACTATTATGCCAACTTTCTGGGTGGATAGGTAGCAGTTATAGTGAACCCTCTGGTTTCCTTATTTGAATTTGAACTATACATAAATCTGAAGAAGAAATTGTATTATGAAAATCCACTGCAAAAAAAGAGTAAAGATTAATAAATAAGGGAAAACTGAATTGTTATTGATAAAATGTTGTTCAAACAAGAGGCGCTCGTCAACTTCTTATTTGGTCGCCCTATCTAGATAATTTTTTAGTTACATTAATGAGAATCAGTTTGCTGGTTTTTAAATGTTAGGTAGGTTCATAACATACCTAAGAGCTTTTTCAGCTCTTTGAAGAAAAAGCACATTAATAGCTTCTGACTTAGCACAGCCTGAGGCTTCTCGATCAAAAGATTTAGTTTTCCCATCTATGCTCAGGTTCATGATTCTGAAAAAAAATAAGTAGGTACTTACTCGTAAATGGCGAGAATTTTTATATTATTAAGGTTCTGAGTCTGATAACAATAGGTAAATAGATCCTAATATTTAAATCCCAACAAACAAAAATGTGGAACAAGGGCTAAGTTCGGTACAAACAACGCAGTAAGCGATGAGTACCTTCCATAGTGTACAGAAGCCTGCGGATGCAGACATAAATTAGCGCCTCCTACTATAGCGGCCTCGCATTCTCCCCTTAAAATCGCAAGGTATGCCTGCTCCAAAGCGACGGTGGAGCTGCAGCAGGCATCATCGACGGAGTGCGAGGGTCCCTTCGCGTTCAGCCAGTAAGAGATACGATTAGCAAACATCGATTTGTTGCATCTGTAATGAAGTGTTGCTCCAGTTACGGAGTAGGATTTATATAAGTATTGTGAAAAGGGGCCAAGTTCGGTACAAATGACGTTCCAGCTTGACTGTGACTTTTATAAAAGAGTTGAAATCTGAACGGGTTCTTTAGCAGTTTTTTAAGTCGTAGCTATAGAAATGCGTACTTTACATATTTTAAATTTTATTACTTGAACAGTCATTTTAATAACATAATATTTACAAAATTACTTAATAATAATGATATTGGGGGATTACATACCACGTTATACATATTATAGTTACATCAATGAATTTAAAATTCCAAGAAGGTATAATAAGCAATAGGCTTCCTAGTTTTAAAGTTATGGGGAAGTCTAAAGTTGCTTGAACTGGTTCGTATAATATTGTAAATAGACACAACATAATGCTGGCACGTCGGCGTCGCCTCCCGTTTCGTTTCCGAACTTGGCTAACACACTGTCCTATGTCTAGATTCGTGAACTCTTCGCTATGGAATATGGCATCCATATTATACTACATAGTTTAGCTTACCCCGCTATACCAAGTCCGTTTCTAGAGCTTGCAACGTAAAAGCAAGCCTTCTCGCTTTCGGAGAAACATGTTCCAATGTACACGCCAACTTTCTTTCCAGAGAGATATTCTGGGTTGATTCCTGCATAACAAAATTTGGTTGTAAAACTAAGTAAGTAATACATACACACCCCGTTGATGGCACGTCTATGAGCTCATGTTTCTTTAGAAAAAATAGCACTTTGATACAGGTTCGCCTACCCTTGACCTTTAATGTGCTTCTAGTAGGTAACTAAAATAAACCTTTGGATGGGGAATATTTCAAATAGGTAAGTTGTATTTCGCATAAAATTACTAAGTCGAAAATACAAATGAAGTTTTTATGCAATTTTTCTTTGGTTTACATTATATAATTAAGTATTTTCGAGTTCTTTGACTATTTATGAATTTTATTGAGAGGGACTAGGGACTTTGACTTTTGCAGTATCTTCGTCTCTTTTTCTAGGTAGGTAGGTAGGTAAATATATTAAATTCTAACATAACTGACTGACTGACATATCAACGCACAACCATAAGTCCTAGAAATTTGAAAATTGGAGGATATGGTACATTCATCTTGTGATGTAGGAATGCACCAAGAAAGGAATTCCCAAAATTTAGCTTCTACGAGCTTGGGTCAAACTTTAGGCAAATAATATTAAGCGTAGGTACGAACTTGCGGAGAGTTCCGCTATTTACTATTCGGGTTCTCACTAACCAGCATCATAAATAGCTTCATAGGCTTGTTCCAGAATCTTGCGAGACATGGCATCCATGCTGTTCCCCATACGGTAATGCACTTTAAAGAACTGGGCGTCGAAGCGGTCCAGGTCTGGCACGTTACCAGCGTACTTAGCTGCCTCTGGGTGGTTAAATTTCCATCGGATGTCGTCTGACGTCACAGGATTTATCTGAAACCAGCATTTTTATCAGTCTTATGTGGTCTTATGTTTTCTTATTCGTTTTTTATTAGTTTCGTTTGTAGCTGAGCGATTGTTATTTAGAATAGCATAAGCTCTATACACATTATTAAGATGATGAAATTGATTGCATCCAAAGAAGAGCAATCCCGCTATTAGATCGAAACTTCTAGTAAGTACGCATTCTTCGCTTAAATGCATATTTTCCCTAATAGCACCACAACAGAATAGAATAGAATCACGACATAATATGTAAGAAAGGAAATTATTAATACAGCTTATTAGAATAGGGCAAACCTACTGCCTATGAGGGATGCATCTCTTGTTATTGCAATCACGACTTTTAACATTTGTAATAGAAATCCACAGAATATCTACCTAATCCTTGGATGAAAGCAAAACAAACGTTTTCTCACTACAGACTCATTAAAATCTGTTTTCATAACGCACCTTATTATAAAGAACATTCTCAAAATCCCGCACGTATCTGGATTTGGGGTAGAGGCCAGACATGCCCGAGATGACAACCTGGTTCCCGTCACTACGGGGCATCTCCACGAACATATGGGCCTCGCCTTGCGGAGTTGGAGTCATTATCGTGCCTGCAAAGAAATCATTAGGTACTTTCTTTATTCATCTTGTGCATGAAAATTCTAATAATACGAAATCTTTGTATTAAAGTATTGTAGATAAACAGTATTATAATTAGGTATCGTCTATTTTTACTATTAAAGCGTATAATATCACCTAAAATCACATTAAAATGTAATTTAAAAACTTACTTATCAGCGGACTGCACAATTACAAATGCTGTACTCCAGGCACGAGTATTTGTAATGAGCCTAGAAAATACTTATAGTAGATTTAAAAAGTACCTAAAGCTAAAGGTTAAATAAACATTATTTTCTAACAATAGACTAACTCGTAAACGCTAGGTAATTATCCTCGGTTATAAATAATTAAAAAAAGTATCTACAGGTTTATGTACTTTCATTTGCACTTATATGCTGATAAACAACTAGGTACTTATGTATTACTAGCTGACCCGCCAGCGACTTCGTTCACTTAAAGTATCTAAACTGAGTTTCAAACACATCACACAACTCATAAAAATCCCATACTAACTTTGACACCCCATTTGACCCCTTTATGAAGGTTATATTGAAAAATCCTGAAATACGTGTCTATTCATTTTGCATTAACAGTACACAAACAAAGTTTCAAACCAATCGGACCACCCGTTAAAAAGTTCCCATACAAACATTGACCCCACATTTGACCACTTTTTGAAGGTTATATTGAAAAATCCTGAAACACGTGTCCGTTCATTTTGCATTTACAGTGTATAATCAAAGTTTCATGAAAATCGCTCCACGCGTTAAAAAGTTTCATACAAACGTTTTTCACCCTTTTTCACCCCCTTAAAGGTGGAATTTCCAAAAACCCCGCCTTAGTGGGTGGTTTTGTTATAAAAGGAAGCCACCTTCCAAATTTTAGCTTTCTATCTTCAGAGGTTTCGGCTCGGCGATGATCAATCAGTCAGTCAGTCAGTCAGGTTAAGCTCTTATATAGATATAGATAATGTAAATTTTACAAACAATACTTCCGATTGAAAGTGAGTAATAAGGTATCTCCTTTGCGTCTAAATTATTCTCTCAATTTTATATTTTAGCCAAAGTTTGAAGAAATACATAAACTGAGTGGGTTAAACATTATACCCAAAGTTGGTTACAAAGAGCCTAAGAATGTCCAACCAAAAGTCTGTTTTTTAGTCACTTTATTTATTTACACTTAAAAATATGCTTCAGATAAACCAAAGCGATAAAAGTGAAAACACAGTGGCAATTATGTGATATCCGTGAGGATGTAGCGTCACCATCACTGAATGGCCGAAAATAACAGAATTTACTATTGGTGCTGAGTTACGCTCGTTTCCGCTTCATAGAATTGGTCGCATTGGTTTGAATAGAGATTTAATCAGCAAAGGTTTTCGCTAGCTTATCAATAACAATTCGAGTCCGTTCCGATAAATACTGGTCTATCTGACCAAGCACTTTCACCACATGAAGCATCTTCTGCACTCCTTTTTTGAAGACCTCCATTCGCTCCGCACTTGTCTCATCTTCCGAAGAATTTATCAGAGATGAAAACGACATCGGTCGCCCTATGCGAGGAGCTTTATAATCATCTTGAGCTCTTAATGTAGGCACTTTTATCTTCGGAACTTTCAGTTTAGTCGTCTTATACCGAGGAAGCACAAGCTTTGGAATAAATCCTGCAGGTGGAGCTACTGAATTTGATACTTGAATATCGCTTGGAAATCCAGCTTGGTCGAAATCATTGACTATGAACCGACCATCTTTGACGGCAGCAGGTATAGCGTTGTGAATAAGGCTACAGAAAGAGCTGACGTCTAAACGAGAGGGGTCTGACAGTTTTCGTCTAAAGCCCGATGGTGATCTGCTGAAGGATTCCTGAAAGAAAGAGTTTCTCGTCAAGATAAAAAAGAAAAGTGTAGTGTTCCATTATACGATAATGTGTCGATAAATGTTAAACTTGCCCTTTCTTCAGATGAACAGTCAATAGTTACTCGCAATGGTGTTGGGGCTCCTTTACTGTGAGGCAGCTGAAATAAATAAAAGCTAACTTCATATCTATTTAAAGCTAAAAACAAATGCGGACGAAGTCGCTGGCAACAGCTAATTTCCGAAAATTTGTTTACCGTGCAACCAACGTGCATAATATTTTGAGCTATTTTTTTCTAATCTAATCTAAATTTTTTTTCTTTCACCTAGTTCGTCCCATTGCTGGGCAAAGGTCTCCCCCAAAATCACGCCAACCATCCCTATCCTTCTTTAGTACTTAAGGATTTTATTTATTTAGAAGCTGTCTTAGATTATTGTTACCAGCGGTTGATAGTTTAACAAATATCGTGCATCAATGTTTTTTCAGAGTCACCACGCCCTTGCATACCTGAACTTGAGCCACGCCGTAGCTGTGACTAATCGAAACCTAGTAAAGAGATAGTCGAGTTTAAAAACCTATAAGGTTTGGTTTCACGGGCACGGAGATTTCTTCAAAAGTACCGTCATCGTCACTTATCACTAACTTATATCACTTTATATTATCACATTTTCAGATACGAACCACCAAAAGAACTGTAATCGCCACGTACCGGTACATCTCGTCTCGAGTCCACTACATTTTGCCGTCAAATGGTAGCATATCACGTACAATTATTTCTGAGAATCGTTGTGTCAGCATTCTCCGGAACAGAGCGACCTACATCGTCAGCAAGGTCAATCAAACAAAGCGGTTGACTTTGCCACAGACGCATGGCAAGTCTTTTACAACTGATACAGTCGTGTCATTATGTACTTACAAAGTAGTTTTTCAAACTTATCCGTTACTAGTAGGATTGGCATGTCTCCGTACGAGTACCGAGAGTACTCTCCGTACGAGAGTTGAATTTCAGGAATTCCTAGCGCACGAGAATACCCAGGTTTTATGTTCAGGTCTTCATACACACATGCACGTATAAACCGCACATATAAGAAGAGACCAATGTTACTCATTGTACACTTTGTGTAGAGTTTTATTTAAGTTTAGTTTTTAATCCCTTGGGTACCTATCTTGTGTTGTTATTTAGCTAAGTTCCCTTGTTATCTGTGTGTATGTGCTACAAAATAAAAGCTGTACTCTTTATTCTTCAGTGAGTAAATTGGCAATGACTTACCCCACTTTCTACCATTTTATTTTTTCATCATAATTAGTATGTAGCGGTGCGGCAATCGCGATGCAGTCGCTAACTGGTAAAATGACTGCATCGTTGCAAAAGTTTGCGACTTTATTATTATCTATCAGACGTGATCAACTCTTGATTATTTGATACAGTATCTAATTAAATCTTACATCTTTATCATTGAACTGTAAATTTCTTAGTTCAAATGTAATGGAGTGGTTGGCTAGCAGTTATTACGCCGGCTCCTTAGTGGTGTATCTAGTTGTCAGGTTTTACTACGAAAATGAAGCTAGGAAGCATTTTATGGATGCTGCTGGCTGTGACTGCTATATGTGCTGTCGAGGTTTGATCATCAGCTATTATTTGATTGTTTTTTATGTTGTTGGTAATATTTTGTGGTTCAAGTGGTTCTTTTCAAAAAAAATAATACAGTGAAAATATAGTAGACAACAATGAACGAATAACTACGACCGTATAGAAAATTGTAGAAATGTACATCCTTTGTAAATAATCCCATAGCCAATCTCATAAATAATTGCCATCTCCATAGACTTTATCAGTCTTATTTTTCTTCCAGAGCAGCCTTCTTACTCGGAAGTCAATTTTCCGCGAGCGCCTTCCGGAGCCGTGTTTTACCAGTCGAGTCAGGGATCGGCCCTTGGTATACCCTCTCATCGCCTTTCTCACCAGAATGAAAGACATGCTTGTGCGAGGCGTCAGTGCTCTCGCGGAGAACGCTAAACGGAACGAGCTTAGTAACTAATTCCAGTCTATATTTTGTTATGCTCCACATTTTCTTAATAATTTTGTTGTTTATTATCTAAGTATTAGAATGTGGCAAAATAGACATTTCATCTTTGATGAGTTAACTTAGTTTTGATTCTAGAAAACCATATTAAAGAAATAGAGTCTTTTGTAAGAAATAGATGGTTTACAATCAAGGAAAAATGTCTAGTACGCTACCTAAGTGAAAAAAAAACTAGTAAATAGAACTTGGTTTTATTTTGATAATGATACGTAAAACTGACTTAATATATATGCCTTTCAATATAACCTTTCAATATTGACAATACTTAATTTTATGTAAGTAGCTAACTAAACACTGCTGTAGTTTTTCAGGCCTATTTCACCAGCAACTTTTTAAACCTTAAGAATTCAGGAGTAGTCAGCGATCCCTTAATCTTCAAACGTAGTAGTTTGGCTAAAATATCTTTTTTTATATTCACTGGGTTTAACTTTGGATCTAAAGCCTTTAATAAAGTAGATTTACCTAAAATCGGAATCCGGAGTGGTTTTAAAGGATCTTTCAATTTAGTTAAAGATAATACGGGTGGTAAAATTGACAAAGGTGGTATTATTGGTAACCGTGGTATAACTGGTAAAGGTGGTAATAAAGGCGGTAAAATTGGTAAAATGGGTAAAATTGGCAATCCAGGAATCAAAGGTGGTATTAACGGTGGTACAGAACTATGTAGAGACCGTTTTGGCTTTGGTAACTTAGACTCGGACAACATAAACGGGGGTGGTTTCGGTGGTAATTTTGGCAACTTCGGTAGTCCAGAATTAATATTTATAAACACAGGTGAGAGTTTAGAAACTTTTTTGATAAGTAGTGGACTTGTGAGCTGTTTATTATCACCAGCTATGAGGCCTACGTTGAATCCATTGGATGACATCTGAAAAATAAGAAAATTCATTCATAAATTTACCATTAGATATAATTATCGTGATGACATCATAGGGAAAATTATCAGAATCAGTTGGTAGGGTTTTACTTGTTTATGAGCAGCTAGTAACCTTATAATTTGTAAGCATAAAATAATCATGAAAGCTTTATGTTAGCTAACTGGATCTCGTTGAAGTAACACTAGTCGTTCTAATCCTTACCGACTAGGAAGCTTTCACTATGTCTGGTCCGATACGCTCTTGGTCAATTTATTTCAACTACTTTAACTTCAATAACACATTTTTCGGATACTATTCTTAGGACACTAATTCTACTAAGTATTGTTTTTCCGAAACCATAATCTTGTATTTGATGCCGTTGAGTTGCTATTTATTTCTATGCAGGTATGTACATTTATTTTAACTCTTAGTATTTTTGCAATTTTCGTTTATATTTGTCAGTTTATACATTTGATAGTTAAACATTAACTTATACTCTCAAATACATACATACAATTTGAAAAACTTACAATTAGTAAAGTTATCAAAACAGTGCTTTTGTTAATCTTGTGAAGTACGAGTATTTGTGGAACATCCATCTTGTTATTTCACTTTTAGTTTAAACCCATAAAAAGATCCAACTGCCTTTTATAATGAGTTAGACAATAGAATTATTATCATTAGATATCGTGATATAGCACGTTACAAAAAGACAATAGATTTATTAATCTGAATTTTAATTGTTCTGAATTCAGTAGACTCTGCAAATTTGAAACAGACAGAGTTTCTGCGCTATGAATTTGCTACTAGAGAAATAATAATCCAACAATCTCAAGAAAAATAAATTATTTATTGTATCACCAACGGCATGCGTGTTTATACAAATTGGAGCTATTTTGAGCTAAATCATTTTTAAGGTGTAATAACATTTATTATCTACAGGTTCATTGTTATTTAAAACTTACACCTAAACTTAAATGCAGAAATGTAGGTAAACAGATAATACAGTCGAATTATTTATGAAATACATGTGGGACAGTTAGATAAATACCTCATTTTTATTTTAATGTATAATTTTTCATTATAGTGAAAATTAAAATTTATTGGTTGTTGGTGAGAATTTGTTAAATTACCTGAAATACAGAATAAATTTGACCAAAGCGTTTTTCATGATGATGTTACTGACTATACTGTGGTAAGTACCGATATCACTCATTTGTAAATAATTGATTGTATGGTGATTCCTCAACTTCTGGTTTTCCAAACTGTTTAACAAATGTTACAAACTATAGCTATTAGCATGCATCTCTGTCATAAGCATAACTAGTATCCTTTATTTCTAACTAATCTTTAATGATTTTGTGAGATTTTAGATAATTTTTTATCATATTACGTCATTTTCAATGTCAAGGGTAATGCATTTTTAAACCAGGTACCTAGTAGTAGTGCATGTATTGTTTCAAAATTCTTATTCAGTACAGTATCTATCAACACGTCTAATCTTTAAAGTCAAAATGACTATCGCGCTTTCAAAATATTAATAAAATCGATTTGATCAATTACAAAACTATTGATTATATGCCTTATCATCACGTATGTTACGTAGAAAAATCATGCAGATTCTTTAAATACGGATATTTATTAAATTAAATTTATAGACGTTGGTATAGATTTGTTCAGTAAACAGCGCAAAATTTAATCAAGAAAAATGGGGGGTCAAGTGTTTTGGTCCTCCATTGCTTTGTTGATGATGACAACATACGTGGTGGCATGTCTGGACAAAGATTTGTGCTGTGTAGGTTTTTCCATATTTTTTTGCGTTAATACTGAGTATGTACGAGTACCTAAGTATGTAAATATTCAAATCATTTTCTAAAACACTACTTTACTTACAGGCTCTAAAAGAAATGAAAGAATGCAAAAAGGCTGTTCTAGCATCGTAAGTATACCTTCGCAAAATAGTAACAGGAGTGTTAAGTTTATATTATGTTATCATTATTTTGTTTTATTTTACAGGTTACTGAAACCGTTACTGGCAGAAAAGTTAATTGGTAATGTTTTTTCTAGTACACTATTTTTCTGGAATTCATTATTTTCTTTAAACTTGAGGTTTAACAAACTGTTTTGTCTTGCAGAGAAAAAGCTACCATGCCTAGAACCGCTACTTCCACCCCCACCACCTCCTACAATAGTTCTCATGCCAGCAACACCACCTGCACTTCCGTGTGCACCTCCTCTATTACCACCTCCTCTGCCTCTATTCTTGCCAGCACCTCCTCCAACTCCTTTAGTACTACCCGCCCCAGCGCCAGCACCAATTTGCCTACCTCCTCCGTTTATTCTACCTCCCGCACCAGCCCCTGCACCTTTATGTTTACCGCCTTCTTATGGTTTCCCTTCTGCACCTTTATGTTTGCCATCTCCGCCTCCAACTCCTTTGTACTTGCCTGCTCCTCCTTGTGCTCCACCTGCTCCTTTGTGCCTTCCCACTCCGTTGCCTCCGGCGCCTGCTCCTATAATGATTTCTCTAGTACCCCCTGCCCCCCCGTCAATGCCATCTTGCTGCTGCGCGCCACCACCACCGCCAGGACTTCCAATGACGGCGTTCATGGTGGCACCTCCTGTGCCAATAACATTAGAGCCAAAACCGCTGCCACCTCTTTCCCTACCACCCAAGTGCGGATGCTCTTACTACTAAGAGTAAAAATCGCTACGTTCCTATATTCTTGAAAAAGCTTTGAAATAAACTTTTATAAAAAAATTAATAGTAGCAAGAGACCAGAACATACATATTTTTTAATCCAAAATTTCTTTTAGTCTGGTTAATTAGTTTTAAGTTTAGTTTGTTAACTTATTGCACGTTAACGATTTTTTTAAATAAACATGTTTTCCAAGGATATGCTTTTGTATTTTTGATGCTTCGTAGCAATTTGCTTCGTATTACCATCCTATAATTTCATAACCCTGTTATTTGGCTTGCATAGACACGCCTAAATCGTTTTCACTTAATAAAATATTGATGTGTTGTTTAGAGGACAATAAGCACTTTCAAAACCTAGATATAAAGTGTTTATTCAGGTTCTGAAAGTAGATGAAACATGTTGGCCACAGTTTTGGTGGATTTCTTTAAATACAAAGTAGTTCAAAGCATCGTCATTCTATCTTGCTGGTCTATCTCAGGTAATAATAATAATAGTAATAGTTTGAGTAAAATACAGTTTTAATGAATGCTTTTCGATTTAACCCATTTCAAAATATTACTGCTCGTTTCAACCCACACTACTTTTCGTGTATTTAATAAAACAGCAGGACCACAAACGATAAAATAATACGAAGACGAACTACCAACTGGATGTTCATGTGTTCATCCAATAAAAGCAGATCAAGTTGTTTACTATTTGCAGATCAGCTAAAACTCATCCGCCAGCTATCTGAGCATGGTATAGCTGCTACCATTTCCTGTTGTCCCTCTGCGTTGAATAATGTTCACCCTCATCAGTTGCAAGGAGTCGTTTACTTCGAGCGAAATGATAGCTTATTGACAAAGGTAAAAAACGAACAAAATTACGAATTATCCAACACAGATATTGAATTACAGCATCGTACTTTTTTGTTTGGTCTAGGTAAAGCCTGAACATTTCTTTAATTCTTTCAAATGGTTGCTGGTTGCTCAAGGACTGCAGACTCTAGTTCATAAAATAAGATACGATGCTGAGATATCTTTTCTTCGCACAATCATAGATTTGGAAGACATGAACAAAGGTACCAACTGTTATAAAATATTGCGATGTACGATTACATACTTATTACCAAAAAAACACGGCGATTACCTGCGGTTTCTTTAATTACTTAACGTTTTACTCGCAGATACTCAAATAAATGGAAATAGAACAATTTATATTGATGATATCCACATCCATCCTAGTGAAGGTGCTTCCCTACATCCATGGGCTTATTGGACACCAAGCAGTGGGCTGGTGGTGACACACGATCGTGTAAGGTTCTTGAGGAAGAAGGATTTAAAGGGACATCCCCTTCGTATATCTGCTCCGGTACTTAACTTTTTGCTTAAGTCGGCATATTTTGCATCGACAAACCATTATTACATTCAATGCCTTTTATATCATGCATGCTTGCCGTAGTCCAACATTAAAGACAAAAACTATTAAAGCCTGTAGAGTCTTCATAGATTCTCGCACTTTGAATTTTTTTGTTTTTTTTTATACTTATTGACTCAACTTGTGATGTAACAGGTTGGTCATTATTCGGATGAGTGGTACAGCGGCTCGTACTCTGAGTACATAGAAGATGACACGCTGAAAGATCTAGATGGTGGTTTAAGGTGTGGGTTTGAAGCCTCTTCGCTCGTCATCGATGCTTTAAATGCGACGTAAGCCTCTATGTACTTTGGACATCTAGCTTATTAAAAGTTTACCGATCACCGACGAGTAGTCTCAAAAGACGAGTGTGAATAGATCACAAATCTACAATTGCAGCTTAACTAAAACACTGAATGCATGATTTATTATTAGCAAGTTCCTAAATCATTTTGATAAATATTTAAAAAATCTCTTTCAGTCGAGAACTGATGCAGGTACTTCTTTGGGGTTCCATGGTCCATAATAGCAGTATGACATTAAAATTGTGGCAAGGCGAGGCAGATCTTAGTGGTGGCATTCTCCGCATTTTGGCCACCCGTTTGGCTTACTTGGATTATGTCATGCCAATATGGCCATTCAGGTTAGACAGTGGCGTGGTGTGGTAGCAAGTAAAAGTATGTTAAATTTTCATTATCTTACCGCTAGAGCACTTTTTGTCCCAGCGTTGGTTTCACATATTTGGCTGAACGAGAAAGCAGCAGCAACATGTTCGTGGAACCGTTCACCGCCGGGGTCTGGTTGTCGTGCTTGGCCATAGGTCTAGTTTTGGCCATTGCGCAGAGGGTCTGCTCTAGGAGCCAGGAGGAAAAGGATGGATCGTACTACGCTGCGCTGGCCACTTGGTTGCAGCAAGGTGAGTTGATTAAATTTTTGCTGGGACTCCGTTTGACATGTTTTCTAAATTTGAACTGATGGCTCATAATGGCATTTACAACTGATCAATAGTTTTAGTAGTTTTCTGTGCTTCCGAAGAAACTTTAAGTGGTCTGTCCTATCGTTTAGCCAATTTTATTTATTGCCCTATGCCAAGGCATCTAATAAGAAATTACACCAGAGGTGCCCAGCTCATACAAACTTAATTACAGATGCAAGTGCAGTGCCAAACGGCCTGTCAGGAAGGTGGACGTTTGTTGTACTCTCTATCTGCTCAATGCTGGTCCATGCATACTATACGTCCGCCATCGTCTCCGCTCTTATGAGCTCGGGCCGAAGCGGGCCGGACTCATTGCGAACCCTCGCTGACTCTAGATACTCTATAGCATCCGAAGACTATGACTTTATGCGATATTTGATGTTTGATGTAAGTTCCTCATAATTAGTAGGTACTTCTTATTTATCACAAGGTACTTTTTATTTACTTATTATTAATCACTTTAGAATACCTTTTGAAAAATGTTGCATTTACCTTTTACAATCATTTCTTAAAGTCCAGAAAACTCTTAGACTTTTTTGTTTAAAGTCCTAAAATCACAAGTTCGTAGTGCATATTTTTAGGTAAAAAGCAATTGGAGTGACCTAGAATATCTGAAAAAGAAGAAAATGACGTCATCGTTTTACCAAGAGCTAGAACATGGCGTAGATCTCATAAGAGAAGGCAAAACTGCATTTCACTCAGAGTACAATCAAATCTATCCTCACTTCAAGACGTTTACTGATGATCAGATCTGCAAGTTGCAGCATGTTGATACTATACCTGAGGTAGGTACCTAAGTCGTCTACTGAGCTTATTTCATACGCATTAGCGGAACATTTTTGACCATCTCCACGGTGGTGTTAAGAAAAAAAGTCTTAAAACTGATGTCGTCCGATAGATCCCTAAAACAAATTCTGGCTCGTATTGCTACTACGGAGATGCTACAAAGAGTGCTACGCCGTAGCACTATGCATTTCACTAATATTTAGAACTAATAAAAACGAATCGTTGTTTTTTTCAGACAATGACCTGGATTACGACAACTAGGAATGGGCAGTGGACCAACGTATTTCGCTCTACCTCCACGTGGATCCTTGAAATAGGGTTAGCAAAGAGAGTTCAATCCAGACTACTCGCCCTCCGCCCTCCGTGCCGCTCTGCTCTACTAGCTGAGAAAGTCAATATTGGAGACATAGCACCTCTACTGTACATAACTATTTCGGGAGTAATTTTGTCTCTTATCTTGCTAGGACTTGAGATCATTTTCAGCCGGTGGAAAAATGGAAGTAAAATGGAAACAGCTACATAAGATGTTTGAAAATATTCACCTTGGCAAAGAACAGTACTTATTTAAACAATATTTAGATTATAACAATATTTTTTCCAATTTATACTCACTGTCAGTTTCACTCTCTTGAAGAAACTCTAGTACAGGGCACCAAAAAAAGAGCCATGATGAACGGTGTTTCATATCGGTGTTTCAGTCTTCTTTATCCCCTAATTTTTTGTAACCTACAGGATTTTCCTGCGTTTTTCTGGTTCGTGGTGATTGATTATTATTATTTTATGCTTCGCAGTCTCAGCTTATTTCGAAATTAGAATATTTTAAGTAGGTATAAGTTTTAACCCTAAATAAATACGGGATTACATAAAACTACAAATAAATGAAATACTGCTATGGTTTGTTTTTATTTCTGAACGTCGGCATATAAAAAGATTAAGCAATAACTTTTTATCCGAATATAAAAACTGTTTTATCTTCGACTTTATACTCACAAGTTTCCACGCACGTTTTACATACTTTATCTTCAAACTATTATCAAAATAAATCAAGATCTTTATCTTATTTTATTATTATCTTAGAACAAACGGTTCACTTTAATCGGAAAGTGATATTACTTAAAGGTCCCAACATCCCAATGGAAAACACTACCGTAAAGAGAGTCCACTTATGCGGGTCTAGATTTTTGTTTTATCGTGTGAAATATTTTAAAAGATGATGAATTTTTTGGTTAGGTTGAGTGTGTTGTCGTTCTGTTTGTCGTGTGTTATGTGTACAACATCGTCGTCACAATCACAGGTATGGTCATTTTGATTTTTTTTGTTCTTTCGACTCTTATACGAGAAGAATCTAAATCAATCATACATCCTCTAGTTATGAATGCAGTTTTAGTATACGTTTTGTAGGAATAGTATGAACACGGGTGAGGCGAAGTAATTTCAAAAATACCCGAATTTTATAGGAAAAGTTCGTTGTTGCGAAAGATTTCGTTTGACAAAGTTCTTCTGGATCGGCCATAACTATGCGCCTTTGTTCTACGAGTATTCTAGCATACCATCGATTTGTTTTGTTTACAGTTGGCTTCGTTAAATGAGCGGATGAATCAAATGCTGAGTGCGCTGTATGCCTCACGTAAGTACTTAGCACATACATAATATTTTGACTAATTCGGTCAATGCAAACCATTATTAACAAAACGGCTAGATGGAGTGAATGGAATTCGGAAATGATACTGAATAACCCAGACTAGTATTAGCCTTGAACCTAGAATAATGTTCTATTGTGTAAACGAGACAGGACGTGTACATTGACTTACCTTATATGTTAATTAGTACACAACGCGTTCTTATTTCCTAGTTAGTTAAGTGAAGATAAGACAGGAGAAATAGAGGTGACTATATTGAAAATGCAACGTCTTAATTTCAGCGCTGCTATCCAAAACTTCATCAAGTTCAACATCAGCAGAGGAAATCTCCACAACCTTAACGTCTCCAGACACATCATACATAGTGACATCAGGCCCGCCTCACGTAATCTACGTGTCTCCGTCTCCATACCTGGAAGCTGGAGCTCAACCTAATGACTACGGGTATCCGACAGAAACTCATCCAGTAGCGCGGTCAGCTTGGCCGTACCCTTACGAATATGCATACCCTCAATACAGTCTACCAGCTTTTCCTTCTAAGTCACCGTACCTAGAGGCTCCACGGCAGGTATATCCTCAGATTCCATCATCTGCTTTAAACCCTTCTTTTTCTTCATCATTACCGCCAGTGCCGTACTCTCCTTTTTCTTATCCTTCTGGTCCCATTTCATCTCCAAGGTCTGTACCGCCAATGGCTTATCCGGTAGCACCATTCTCTTCAGGTCCTTTGCCGTATCCTCCTCCAATGTACACCCCAGTGCCACAGCCTCAATCGTACTCTCCAGCCTCACCATTCCTTTCAGCATTTCCTTCATCATGTAGTTCACCACCATACCCCCTAGGATACCCTGCATTGCCTTCAGGGTACCCAGCTCCAACTTTACCATCTTCGCAATATACTGGCGCAGGGTTTTCTTCCCCAGCATTGCCCCCTTCAGGGTTCCCGTCGGGATACCCTTCAGCACTTCCATCTCCTGGGTTTCCTTCCCTGAGTTACCCCTCTCCGTTTTACGCATCTTCGCCGTATCTTCCTCCTGCCTACCCTAAGTATAGTGAGGTGTTGCATCATCCTTTTGATTTTGGTAAATAAGTTTCAGAGAAACTACCAAGAACCAAATACCTAGTTAAGAAAACATTTTATGATATTAACTTATTTGTAAATTATAATCCATAAAAATAAAAAATAAAACACAGTTGTTGTTTTGAATGTTTAATGTTACCCTATGTCCTGTCTATGTCACATAAATAAGTAAATTAAGAATTAATTTATTTTCTATTGTTTTAAAACTGAAAAACCATTAAGTATTCACAGTTAATATTCATAAGGTTAACTACCGATGAATTCGAAAACCACATAATGAACGTACCTAATAATTTAATGCATTATACAAAAAGTAAACTGCAGTTCCGCTTCCTTAATTGGTATATACTGGGCTCAACATTGACTAACACTGTTGCGTCTAAAGCGAAAAATTATAAAAATATAGTTATTGACTGTCGACGTAATGCAGGTTAGGTTACAAGAATAGCCACGCTTTCTATTTTACAAGCTTTTATTGCAATGTGGTACCTATGTAGGTATGTTTGTCCGGGTGGACAGAAAAATAGGTAAAATCGGAAGGTGCCAACTCGCGCGTACTCGCGAGATCCACGCTCGCCAGTTGACGAATAAGTCAATCTTGCCACTGAATTTCAAATCTGTTATCTTTTACCGATTGAGCTGAAATTTGGTAGTCACGCTTATTATGGACTAGGTGGTTGCCCGTGACTTCGTCCACGTTTCATTTGTTTTTAAATGGTTTTGTTTAATAAAAATACATCAAATCAAAAACTATGAAAATCGGTCCAGCCGTTCTGGAGTTATAAGTGTTCGAACAAACCCGTCTTTTTGTACCTATGTATTTCGTATGTCTTTTTATCCAAACCGATTTTACAACTAATCACACCACTCGTCAAAAAGATCATACAAACTTTGACACCCTTTTTTCCTTTAGTGAGGGTTATTTTAAGTGTAAAGTGTCCATTTATTTTGCCTTCTAAGTATTTAAACCGAGTTCTCGTCAAAAAAACTTTAACACCCCATTTAACCCTTTTTGGTGGGTTAATTTGAAAAATCCAGAAATATGTGTCTATTCATTTTGCCTATTAAGTATTTAAACCGAGTTTCAAACAAATCACACTACTCGTCGAAAAAACTTTAACACCCCATTTAACCCTTTTTGGAAGGTTATTTTAAAAAATCAAGATATACGTTTTAAATTGGCTATTTGACAGTTTTCAAAAAGATACCTAAAAATATACGTAAGTTTATTTTAAACCTCTTACAATTATCTTTTCCTCAAAAAAAGCGTTATTTATCAGAAAAAATGTATATTTTCCACCAGTGGTTTGATAATCGCGCAAAAACAGCCGGTCACGTGACATTTCTGACTGTGACGTCACGGGTCTCGGACGGATAAAAGGATAAGTCCTGACTGATTTCAATAGATACTACTGCTGGTCGTACAGACTTGAAATTTGGAGGGTATGTTTGTCTTGGTATGTAGGCACCCACTAAGACAGGATTTTTGGAAATTCCACTTTTAAAGGGGTGAAAAGGGCTAAAAACGTTTGTATGAAACTTTTTAACGCGTTGTGCGATTTTCATGAAACTTTGTTTGTGTAATGTAAATACAAAACAAATGTACACGTGTTTCAAGATTTTTCAATATAACCTTAAAAAGGGGTAAAAGGGGCTCAATGTTTATATGGGAACTTTTTAAGGGGTGGTACGATCGGTCTGAATCTTGGTTTGGATACTTTAAATGCAAAATAATTTAAAACGTATATATCGATTTTTCCAAACAATCCTCCAAAAAGGGTTAAATGTTTCTTTGACGAGAGGTGTGTTTTGTTTGAAACTCCGTTGAAATACTTAATAGGCAAAATAAATGTTCACGCATTTTAAGGGTTTTCGAAAAAAACCCTCACAAAGGGAAAAAAGCGGTGTCAAAGTTAATATGGACTTTTTGACGAGAGGTGTGATTATCTATACTATCTATACTAATGTTATAAGGTGGAAAGATTTGATTGTTTGTTTGTTTGTTTGCATTGAATAGACTCTGAAAATACTGGAACGTTTTCAAAAAAAATTTCAGCAATGTGTAGAATGAACTTTCAGGATGAAAATAGGGTATATTTAATGTAGGTACTTCGCGGGCAACGCCCCGCGAGCGAAAGCTAGTATTTTATAAAAATGACAAGCTAAAAAACTTGTGCCGTGCCTTTGTGTAAAAGTACTACAGTTAAATATCCTGACAAATTGTTTATACACGTTCCTAAATGTCCGAAACTCACATTCTGAAACTCAGCGGAGCAAAAGTTAGGATTACATGCAAATAAATTTGCAACCTTAAATAAATCGATTTTTAGTTTATTTGCACTATCAGCTTTTATATAGCCTGGCTCCATTTTGTGGAAATTCTCACAAACACAAATTAAAATATTTTAGAGTAAATCTTTTCAGCAAACTGCGAACGATAAAACACACGACATTTTACCATTGAGATGCATTTTACTGTGACACTTAGAGAAGTGACGTCACACGATGGTCAAGCATGGCCGCCCACGTTTCGGCTTTTGAAATCCACGGACAAAAAAACTCAAATGAATTTTTCAAAAACATTAACAATTTATTTTAATGCAAAACACATATTGTATTAGTATTGTGAACCTATAAGCTAATGTATCTAATATATAAAATATGTTATCGTTACTATTGTCAAATAGCCAATTATTTTGCATTTAAAGTATCCAAACTAAGATTCAGATCGGTCGTACCACCCCTTACAAAGTTCCCATATAAACATTTAGCTCCCATTTCACCCCTTTTTATAGAATATATTGAAAATCTTGAAACTCGTGTTTTTTGTTTTGTGTTTTCATTACACAAACACAGTTTCATGAAAATCGTACAACGCGTTAAAAAGTTTCATACAAACATTTTTAGCCCTTTTCACCCCCTTAAAAGTGGAATTTCCAAAAATCCCATCTTAGTAGGTGCCTAGATACTAAGAAAAATAGTATTTCAATCTAGTTTCAAACAAATCACACTACTCGTCGAAAAAACTTTAACACCCCGTTTAACCCTTTTTGGAGGGTTATTTATAAAAATAAAGATATACGTTTTAAATCATTTTGCATTTAAAATATTCAAACCAAGATTCAGATCGATCGTACCACCCGTTAAAAAGTTCCCATACAAACATTGAGCCCCCATTTTACCCCTTTTTAAAGGTTACATTGAAAAATCTCGAAACAAGTATACATTTGTTTTGTATTTACATTACACACACAAAGTTTCATGAAAATCGTACAGCGCGTTAAAAAGTTTCATACAACCGTTTTTAGCCCTTTTCACCCCCTTAAAAGTGGAATTTCAAAAAATCCCGTCTTATTGCTCGCCTACATACCAAGACGAACATACCCTCCAAATCTCAAGTCTGTACGACCGGCGGTTTGGGCTGTGCGTTGTATCTATTCAAATCAGTCAGGACTTATCCTTTTATATAGTAGATGACATTGCACGCTTGCCTATGTGACGTCATTCTAATTCCAATATGGCGGATCATCCAAGATATCGGACTAGTTATTTTTTCTGAATTACTACAGTATGGATATCAAATGAAAATACTTGGCTGAGGAGAACACGAAAACTAATACAACGTCATAATTGAAGCTTGTTTTTAAGAAGCTTTTTTACCCTTAATTTATAATTTCTTTACGATATTATAATTGAGTATTTGAATGATTTTTTTTTGTGATAAATGGAAAGATCATATAAGTTTTATAACAAAACTATTTTTTATTTTATATTTTCTCAATAATTCAAAAGTTATTTCAAAATAAAAATTATACTTTGAATCCAGTACCGAAAACACGCCGACAGCTCCCGAGTGCGCGTGACGTCAATGATAACAATGATGTACCATTATGTACGAATACTACGAAAAAAACTCCTAACAAAATGTTCCCCAAGGTGACGAACGTCGAAATAAATGGTTTCAAGCAGCGTGATAATCCTAAAACAAAATTGATTTTTTTTTGTTGTGAAGATCATTTCGATGTAAGTACCTATTTATTTACCGCTCTTTAGTAACTACTAGCTTATGCCCGCGACTTCGTCCGCGTAGAAATCGAAAATGATGAATTTAAATAAAATACGAAACACGTCTTCCATCATATAGATATTAAACGGGTATTGAGTAATGCGTTTTATTTACCTATTTTTCCCTATTTTTAACGTTGGGAAAAATAGGTACTTAAATAAAACGCGATATATATATATACCCGTTTCATTTCGGTTTTGCCTATTTTTACATAGTAACATAACGAACCTACTGTTCGGGGTAAGGCAATTGGCTATTTGACAGTTTTCGGAAAGATACTTAGAAATATACGTATGTTTATTTTAAACCTCTTACAATTATCTTTTCCTCAAAAAAAGCGTTATTTATCAGAAAAAATATATATTTTCCTCCAGTGATTTGAAATTCGCGCGAAAACAGCCGATCACGTGACATTTCTGACTGTGACGTCACGGGTCTAATAAACAATAAAATACGCTCCAACTGAGTGGAGAGTTCGTAGCTTTTTCCCTGGAAATAACAAGCTTAAATAAAAATGACAAGCTACAAAACGTGTGCTTGTTCAAATTGCCTTTGTGTAAAAGTACTTTAACTAAGGATCCTGACAAAATAAATGTTTATAACTGTTCCTAAATGCCCCAAACGTCGAAAGCAGTGGTTACGATTAGCACGCAGAGACCGGATTCGACATCTGATAAAACCGTGATTTTTTTTTGTGAAGACCACTTTAATGTATGTATATACAGTCGTGGTCAACTAATTAGGGACATGCAAGATAGTGAAGAACAATAACCGGTTATGTACATACAAATATAAAACCCTATTGATTTCTCAGTAACTATTATTTGCATAATTTGGTCCGATTATTATGCTTTAAATGGCTGTAAATAAAAGAATAAATAAATAGAAAAAAGTATTTAATATCAAAGGTTGAACATGTATTCAATTTTAAGGTATAATTCTGTAGCTGGACATTTAATTAAGGACAGTAAACTATAATGAAAAATAGAGTTAAACAAAACTAATAATCTGCAGTATTATAATATCTTTAACAGCTCCATTTTATTACGTGTAAAATCAGTACCCAGTAGCAAAACCTTTGTTAGTAATTACCGCTTGACACCGATGTGGCATAGACATTATCAGTTTCTGGCATGTTTCGACAGGAATGTTTGCCCATGCCTCACAAAAAGCTTCATTAAGTTCATCTAAAGTTGTGGTACGATAAGTGGCTACTTTTTTCTTGATTTCGTGCCAAAGGTGCTCGATTGGGTTAAGGTCCGGGCTATTTGCTGGCCAATCTAGCACCGATACTGACTGACTGGTAAGAAACGACTTGACTGAACGGGCGGTATGTTTTGGGTCGTTATCATGCTGAAACGTCCATATAATAGGGAGATGCTCCTCAGCATAGGGAAGCATCGTTTCCTCCAATATTGCCTTGTATTGATGTTGGTCTAAGTTACCCTGAACTTTCCTCACAGGTCCCACTCCACGTCCAGAAAATGAACCCCACATTTTAATGTTTCCACCGCCATGTTTCACCTGCTTTTTTGTGAATCTTGGATTCATTTCCGCTTTTACTGGACGCCGTACGTATTGCCTTCCATCTGAAGAAATCAAATTAACCTTGGTCTCGTCAGAGAATAATACATGTTGCCATTGGGCGTAGGTCCAATGTCCATATTTACGTGCAAACGCCAAACGAGCATTTCTATGTTCTTTCTTCAACAACGGTACTTTGCGAGCCACTCTTCCGAACAACCCTGCTTCTACCAGACGTCGTCGAACGGTCCTAGCTGAGACACCAGCTCTTTCGTCTGTCCCAAACACTTCGTGTTTAATTAAAATAGAGCCTAGAAACGGATCTTTCTTAGCTAACCTGGCTATCATTCTATCTTCTTGCGGAGTTGTTTTTCTCGATCTTTTTGTTCTGGGCACATTTAAATCTGTGTTATTGCGTCTGACATGTTGCACTGCATTGTATACCATAGTTTTTGAACAATTTAAATGTTCTGCTATCCTTCGGTATGGCCAACCATGCTCGACAACAAACTTCATGATAATTTTTCGTAGTGTTGGATCGCAACTTTTATTTTTACCCATTTTTCTTCAAAATATTTTTCAAAACTTAAAATAAATATCGGGATTGCCGCCAAAACTACCACGAAACAATAAGAGAAGAAGTAAAAAAGTATTGAGATTCAAATTTTGAAAATAGAACGCAATATCTCAGTGTCCCTAATTAAATGGCCAGCCAGCATTATTTGAACAAATAGCACTACGATAATCTATCAGCTATACTGTAAAGAGGTTTAATGTTTAAGAAGTTGTTATTGTTTGTATAATCGGGCACATAAATGACTAATTATACTTACATGTAAGAGATATGGAATATGGTTTAGACTCGTTGGAAAATAAAAAATAAATTCACAATTCGGTTTAACCAAAGAGTGTCCCTAATTAGTTGACCACGACTGTATAAGCAATCAAAGTATATATAAGCGTAAAAGACGACGTATGGACATAATACAAGAAATATTTGCGGAGGAAACTGAAATGCCAGCAACATCAGGCATGACATGCAATAGTGGTGAGTGAAAGAGTTATCAGTTTAATTGTTTAAAAATAGGTTCGTTTTCAAAGTTTCATCTTTATTAAGATTGCTTGTTACGCACAATCAAGTAGAATGGCCCATGTTGTATAATATGATAATAAATTTGCCTCCCATAAAAAAATACTTTCCTATAATTTTGGAGTAGTAGAGTATCTTTATACTTTGTCAACAGGAGTCGATATACAATATTTACGAAATGTACAAGCTAGTAGGTAAGTACCTAAGTAAATACTTAATATGTTTTGATTTTTTTCAGATTTTCTATCTGCTACTGAGAAGAATGTCTGTTTTAATTTTCAAGATCAGGCGACACAAGTATGGCCTGAAACAACTAATAAATCAATTCAATTATGTTTGTCTGCGAAGATTAGAAGCAAATATGTGCAAACTTCTAGTCAAACTAAAGATAAAAATACTTCTCCTTTAAAGTCTTTCTCTAAAAAACTTCTCATTTCGTGAAACTTTGCAAAATATTAGATATTTAAGACAAGTAAGTTCTTCTCAGCAAACATACAACTTGACGTTTTAAAAATAGTGACGTCACACGATGCTCAAACATGGCTTCCCGCGTTTCAGTTTTTGTAATCACGGATGTAAAAAGCTCAAATTTATTTTTCAAAAATAAAATATTTACAATTTATTTTAATGCAAAAAACATATTGCATGAGTATTGTGAACCTATAAGGTACTGTATTTAATATATTAAATGTTTTATCGTTACTATTGTCAAATAGCCAATTCGGTTTTGTATATTTTTACATAGCAACCTAACGAACCTACTGCTCGGGGTAAGGTAATTCGGTTATGTATATTTTTACATAGCAACCTAACAAACCTACTGCTCGAGGTAGGGCAATTCAGATTTTTATATTTTCACATAGCGACCTAACGAACCTACTGCTCGGGGTAGGGAAATCCGGATTTGTATATTTTTACATAGCAACCTAACGAACCTACTGCTCGGGGTAGGGGTACGACATAGTGGAACTGAGCATCGCAAACATTGACAACCTCTTTTATTTTGTACATAACATACCATAGGTACATACATAAAATAACGCCTGATTCCCAACGGAGTTGGCAGAGACCATAGAACTCTACTTGCTACGTTCCTGACATACATTTTTTGCTTCATTCACTCTCATTACATTCTTCATACATGAGCGTTGGTTAAGGGTACTCTTGACCTAGCTATTCTCTAAAACGCGCCAATTTAATCGAGGTATGTACGCAGAGGTTTTCTCCTACCAACTATCCCATTCACACTCTCCTTATAAATTGAGAAGGGTATGTTAAGATGGTTTGGGTATGTAGAAAGGATGAAGCAAAAGAGACTGACGAAACAGGTGCATGCACCCATCATGTACCTGTCAATCTCCTATCATACATCCTTTCTACATGCCCAAACCATCTGAACATACCCTTCTCAATATTCATCACTACGTCTTCTTTCACACCACAACGTTAATTCATCACACTGTTCTTCACTCT
The DNA here is from genome assembly GCA_963675405.1 of Cosmorhoe ocellata. NCBI lineage: Eukaryota > Metazoa > Arthropoda > Insecta > Lepidoptera > Geometridae > Cosmorhoe > Cosmorhoe ocellata. The sequence continues at coordinate 2,645,592 of OY776265.1, read as the reverse complement.
ATCATTTAAAATTAAACCACACATACTTCTCATAGCTCTCATTTCCACTACATTTATTCTATTCTAATGCTTCTTCTGCCACACCTAACTTTCAGTAGGTAGGTACCATTATTTCATTTTGTAAAAAGATTTAATGTACTTACCTATTTAAACTAAGTTTCAAACCAATCACACCACCCTTACCTATAAGAAACATGCTACATACACATACTTTCCGAAGATAGAACTATATCTACTAAAAACATACTAAAATTAATAAAAAGACGAATTGTTCTTCTTCTTCTTCTTCAATTATGGCATCTGTCTCTTAGAGAACAATTTTGCCAGTGTCAAGTGTATTTATTTATAAGTATTGTCAACGTCACAGGACGAATTGTTTATCTATCCGTAGAAAATCGACATAAAATGACATTGTCAATCGACTTAGTGTAGTGTCACTGTTATATGAACAAAAAAGGTTGGTTGCACTGATTAATTTGATTTGAATCTAAGCCCAGTACTAACTATTTCATATTATGTGACTCTTTATTATTTTACATAATTTATCTATATCTATATAAGAGCTTAACCTGACTGACTGACTGACTGACTGACTGACTGACTGACTGACTGACTGACTGATTGATCATCGCCGAGCCGAAACCGCTGAAGCTAGAAAGCTGAAATTTGGAAGGTGGTTTCCTTTTATAACAAAACCACCCACTAAGGCGGGGTTTTTGGAAACTCCACCTTTAAGGGGGTGAAAAAGGGTGAAAACGTTTGTATGAAACTTTTTAACGCGTGGAGCGATTTTCATGAAACTTTGATTGTACACTGTAAATGCAAAATGAACGGACACGTGTTTCAAGATTTTTCAAAATAACCTTCAAAAAGGGGTCAAATGTGGGGTCAATGTTTGTATGGGAACTTTTTAACGGGTGGTGCGATTGATTTGAAACTTTGTTTGTGTACTGTAGATGCAAAATGAATAGACACGTATTTCAGGATTTTTCAATATAACCTTCATAAAGGGGTCAAATGGGGTGTCAAAGTTAGTATGGGATTTTTATGAGTTGTGTGATGTGTTTGAAACTCAGTTTAGATACTTTAAGTGAACGAAGTCGCTGGCGGGACAGCTAGTCTTTTATATTTGTCAACCGATTTCGATGAAACTTTGTTTCATTCCTATGTTTTAATCTAAGCTTATCTCAATACATTAGTGAAAACTGAATTCGATTCGGTTCAGTCGTTGCGGAGATTATCGTTCAATCAACAAACGCACAGATAAACATAAAAACAAACAAAAATATTTTTTTTCATAAACTGTTGTTTTAGGCTACGTAGCGTGTCTTCTTTAGGTAGCACTAATTTTTATTTGAAAATATCAAAAGTACAGACACGACTTCTCTACGATTTTATGAATATGTATAGACTTGCATAAGTTTTTAAGTGAGTCAACCTTTTTGAATGAAATCGAAGTAAGTTTCAAACATGGCATGTGTCAAAATAAAATGTTGTTTCAATCAAAAGCACTAAGGAGTATCGATATCAACTTCGAAGCAAATCACCACCAAAATAACTTTCTACCCCTTTTTAACCCCGTAAGGGGATGAGTTTTAATAAAATACATCATAGGTCTTTCATCAATTCTGTTTAAAAAGGTTTATGCAAAATTTCAAGTAGATTGGACCAAGGAATCACGTTGTCCCATACAAACTTTGCCCTCCTTTTTCACCCCTTTAGAGGTGGAATTTCGGAAAATCCTTTCTTATCGGATATCTACGTCATACAAAGAACACACCCTCCAAGTTTCAGGTCTCTACGATCAGCGGTTTAGGCTGTGCGTTGTTTCCTAAGTCATTCAGGACCAAGTTTTTTATGAGTCTTTGTACCCTTTTTTAACCTTGTTAGGGGATGAAATTAAAAAAAATGCTATATAGGTCTTTCATCAATTCTATTAAAAAAGGTTTATGCTAAATTTCAAGTAGATCGGACCAAGGAATCACGTTTTCCATACAAACTTTGCCTCCCTTTTTCACCCCTTTAGAGGTTGAATTTCGAAAAATCCCTTCTTATCGGATATCTACATCGTACAAACAACACACCCTCCAAGTTTCAGATCTCTACGATCAGCGGTTTAGGCTCTGCGTTGTTTCCAAAGTCATTCAGGACCAAGTTTTTTATGAGTCTTTGTACCCCTTTTTAACCCCGTTAGGGGATGAAATTCAAAAAAATGCTATATAGGTCTTTCATCAATTCTGTTAAAAAAGGTTTATGCAAAATTTCAAGTAGATCGGACCAAGGAATCAGGTTTTGCATACAAACTTTGCCCCCCTTTTTCACCTCCTTAGAGGTGGAATTTCGGAAAATCCCTTCTTACCGAATGCCTCTATAATAAATCTATATCTATATAAGAGCTTAACCTGACTGACTGACTGACTGACTGACTGACTGATTTATCATCGCCCAGCCGAAACCGCTAAAGCTAGAAAGCTGAAATTTGGAAGGTGATTTCCTTTTATAACAAAAGCACCCACTAAGACGGGATTTTTGGAAATTCCACCTCTAAGGGGGTGAAAAAGGGTGAAAACGTTAGTATGAAACTTTTTAACGCGTGGAGTGATTTTCATGAAACTTTGTTTGTGCTCTGTAAATGCAAAATGAATGGACACGTGTTTCAGGATTTTTCAATATAACCATCAAAAAGGGGTCAAATGTGGGGTCAATTTTTGTATGGGAACTTTTTAAAGGGTGGTGCGATTGGCCTGAAACTTTGTTTGTGTACTGTAAATGTAAAATAAATGAACACGTGTTTCAGGATTTTTCAATATAACCTTCAAAGAGGGGTCAAAGGGGGGTCAATGTTAGTATGGAATTTTTCTAACGGGTGGTGCGATTGGTCTGAAACTTTGCTTGTGTACTGTAAATGCAAAATGAATGGACACGTGTTTCAGGATTTTTCAAAATAACCTTCAAAAAGGGGTCAAATGTGGGGTCAATGTTTGTATGGGATTTTTTTAACGGGTGGTGCGATTGGTGTGAAACTTTGTTTGTGTACTGTAAATGCAAAATGAATGGACACGTATTTCTGGATATTCCAAAATAACCCTCTAAAAAGGGTGAAAGGGGGGGTCAAAGTTATGTATGGAATTTTTTTATTAGTGTGATTTGTTTAAAACTCAGTTTAGATACTTTAAGTGAACGAAGTCGCGAGCGGGACAGCTAGTTTAATTATATAAATTAACTAGCTTCCGCCCACCAATATAATCATCAGAAAGGGGTCAAATGTGGGGTCAATGTTTGTATGGGAACTTTTTAACGGGTGGTGCGATTGGTCTGAAACTTTGTTTCGTATATCAGAATTGTTCAATGAAACCTTAAAAAGGGGGTCAATGTTTATATGGGAACTTTTTAACGGGTAGTGCGATTACTCTAAAACTTTATTTCATATTTCAGGATTTTTCAATATTACTCTAAAAAGGGGTTAATGTTTGTATGGGATTTTTTTAATGGGTGGTGCGATTGGTCTGAAACTTTGTTTATGTACTGTAAATACAAAATTAATGAACACGTGTTTCAGGATTTTCAATATAATCTTCAAAAAGGGGTCAAATGGGGGGTCAATGTTTCTACGGGTACTTTATAAAGGGTGGTTCGATTGGTCTGAATTTTGGTTTGGATACTTCAAATGCAAAATAATAGAAACGTATATCAGGATATTTCAAAATAACCCTCTAAAAAGTGTAAAATGGGGTGTCAAAGTTATTAACTCAGTTTCGATACTTTTAGTGAACGAAGTCGCGGGCGGGACAGCTAGTAGTGTATAACTATGTATAAATAGTCACGTGACTTATTTTTAAATTTCATCAATTTTTAATTGCTTATAACTAATTGAATATTTATTTTTTTAAGTTTCTTGCATTACATATCAATACTATTGTTAATAAAGTTTTAAAATACATAAAAAAAATCAACCTTTTTTTTCAAATAAGTACTCAATTATGGAATACCGATGCAAAAAATGTGTTTCTTATGCTTTACGGCCGTATAACCTACCTACTCATCATTGAATGATTGGACATTTCTTTTTTACTTCACAACTCATAACGGTTTGTCTCAGCTAATAGTTTGTTTTATGGTTAACTAGCTACTACTGCCCGCAGCACAAAAATGATTATATGTATAAATCCAGGTTATAAACTATCTGTGTGTTAAATTTCATCCAAATCCGTTCAGTCGTTTTGCATGTTTGAGTTTCAAACAACACTGTGTCCCAATAAATTTCGTCCGAATCGTCAGCAACCCTATTTTAGATTTATAACTATAGTAGGTACCTAAGTATATCTGTTTGTATAGGCTAGTGACCTTCACTAGTAGTGTCCCTAAACATCGTCAAGATTGTCAAAGCCTGCCCCCAGCATAAAAACGCCCATTGAAAGATGTACAATGCCATTCAGCTATCACCCTAATCTTATATCTTTAAACGAGCAATTCTTGTATTACGAGTATATATAATCTGAATCTCGGAAACGGCTCCAACGATTTTCTGGGTGAGCTACCCCACGGACGCTTTCGCTAATTTATCATGAATTTGATTACTAATTAATACGGTCTAAATTGTGTTTGGATACATTTTTGTATTTCCTGGAATCTATGCATGAACTAAATTACTTTGTTTGTTACACTGCTAATTATACCTGGCAGTAATTTACAATTTCACATTAAAAATGTGAAATCTAATATCAGCTGATACATCAATTAGGCGAACACTACTGGCCAAGAGCGTGTCAAATATATATTATAGTGTAGGGTTCCGTTCTCATTTCTCTTGAGATGCAGTTTTATCAGGGTGAATTAAGCGTAATAACTTCAATTTATAAAATATAATGAATGATATTGTATTATTTAAAAGGCAAGAGTTTTCTCATAGATAAACTTGATGTAAAATCTAGTTAATTATGTTATACTGAACAATAGTTATCTAGTACACTGCAGAACTCCTAAAAATGAATGAAATTATTGCACCAGAAAATGACCATTGCGTAGATATGAAAATGTCTAGCTCAATAATAATTGCCTAACATTAAAGACATGCTCTATCAATGTTTTTTAGAATAATTTATTGCAGGTATTATTTTTAAAAATGTTTCCCAACTCGCTGATAACAATTAAACATATAAAAGGTTTAGTGGACAGGTGCATGCCATATCACCTTCAACATGGCACCCTTATTCCTAGTTATAGCCTTAGTTATTCAGGTAATTATTATTTTTTATATATTTATAGTTTTTCCAACGAGCTATATTTTGGATATCTCTTAAAAATATCTTTTGAATTACAGTGTTTATAAGTTCAGTCAATAAGAAGTACCTACTAAAATTTTATTTTTTTCTTTAAGGGTACTTTGATATACGCCGACACAGAAGTAGATAACAAACTAAACGCATCACAGGAATCCATCGAACGAGATGTCCTTGTGAAACCCAATACCGACGATGAAGAGGTCAAAGACTTCCATTCGGCGAACAAAGACTTCATTGACCTATTTCTACTAACTAGTGACAAAATGTTCCCTACTTTCCCTACCTCCTCCGCTGCGTTGATGTCACAAGCCACCAACAGTAATCAAACATGCGAAGAACAACTAGAAAACATGAAAAAAGCCGCAGAGGACATTGCTAAGGCTATTCAAAGTGATCTGGCCAATTTGATGTCATACGCCATAGCTCTGAATGATACCAATCATAACGCTACCAATCAAAACGAAGAGAGTGCACGTAAAAAAAGGTCTGTCGAAACCCCAATGGATAGCACCCAAATGGTCATGAGACTTCTGAATCACATTAAATCGAGCAACGAATACCAGAACATTGCTATCGAGAAGATGATGTCAGCCCAAGAGATCGCTGACAAATTCGGAATTCAGTTCAACCCAGACCCAGAAATACTATCAGATATGGCTGTGGCCGCCAACGACCACGCTCAAGAGTTGACTTCTATGTTAAAAGATGCTTGCGATATGAAAAACGACACACAAGAAGTTGAGTTTGTTTCTATGGACGATCAACCAATAGGAAACGATACCTACTACGCGTACACTCAACACCCTGAAGAAATAATGATTCAAGAAACCACTGTTCCATCATTCGAGTACCTTCCAGAAATTCTGCCGAAATCCCAGAAGCCAGTATCGAACCATGTCCATGTCGAACCTCACTCTCACCACAGCCATCACGAAAGCCAAATTCCCCCTCCCCCTGTTCACCACCACAGCCCACCTGTTTCCTCCCGCCCGAACTTCTACGACCCATATCCTTACACCTCTGACATTTACAGTCCTTATGTAGACTTAGTCTCACCTGTATTTATGATTCCTATTGAAGACCCTGAACCTGAACCCGAAATGGTGGGTGAGGAGATTGAAGAGACGATTACCACTAGACTCTTCCTCGAGCGAGGCGATGAGCCTGGTTCCTCCACTGTCAACCAAGTAACTACTTACTCGGTAGCAGAAAAAACCCACTTCAAGACTCCACAGATTGAACAGCTGCCTCAGCAGTTTCAGTACTGCTTCTTCTTGATCTAAATTAACTTATTCATGCGAGTTGAGATAATTGTGTAAAGTGTGTTGTAATACAAAAATAAATTATCCAAAATATGTACCATTTACCCCTTTACCTACTTTGTTATACTTAGCTTCTTACTTTCTTTAGGTACATGTTAGTTGTAAGATATCTCTTACAATATGTAGTTGGTTGGTTCAGTTACTTAAAGGTACCCAAAGCTCACCGACATAACATAAGTACAACATTCAAAATATATACTTTTTTTAATTCAATTATTGATCAAGAATTCTCCATTTCGTGTTATTTAAACATAATACTAAAATGAGTTAACAACTTATATCATAAACTTTTATTCGAATTTATTAAATATCTCGAAGTAAATATTTACTAAATCTTAAACGTAAGTACATAATATGTATTTTAATTCATATTTTAATTTAATCATCATTTGGTTATACAGACTTTGGCACACTTTTTAATAAACTTATAGCATAGATGACTTACTTGAACTTTTGGCATACCTACATTGAGTACTACATAAAGATACACATTTATTTTTATTTATGGCCAAAGTTATTTATCTAAATAATGCGTGCACGAATGGATCCGGGTTGTATAACTTTGGTAACAAACTGACCCATGGACATTCCACAAGCGGCGTCTTAGATAAATACATTGATAAAAACTAGTGATGCAACAGATATCTGTTTCCGTTTCCGCAGCTGCGGAAGTTCCGCATGCTTTTTGACATCCGTTTCTGCTTCTGCTTCCGCAACTTTTTTAACGGAAATAGGAACGGAAGTTAACGATGGCGTGGCGGTTGACAGCGCTGGAGCACGGGCGGCGAGGCGCGCGTTTGACGGTGAAGCCTCGCGCGGACTTTCGTTACTTGTCGCAACTTTGTTTGTTTACCTAAACGTACTTTTTAGTTTACGTCGCGCCGCGATGTGAGTGTGAGCGAATAAGATTTTCTGCTGTTGTTTGTTTTAGTAAGAGCTGGTCTTAGAATAGGTATGCGACGCACACCGAAAAAATTGTTAGGCAAAAGCGGCCAAACTACTTTTCATATAATATTACTTACCTACCGCAACTTAACTATGAATATAGAACCGAGATATTTCACGCGCGATGCCACAATCCTCATTTGTATTCAAGTCCTGATGTTTTTGGACACTCTTTATGTACCTACATAAGTCCTAAACAAAAAAAGAATATTATTTGATTATTCTACCTAGATAGGTAGGTACTTATATCCGTGCTATAAGATGTTAGCGGTTTTCTTAATTTACAAAGATTTAAATCGTAAAATTCATATTTTACTTTATATTTCATAAACTATACATCCTAGAAAATAAAATTAAAATCATTTTGGAATGATCAAGTAAAGATCTTTTATTTGATAACACACTCGATTTTCATATATCAGCCATTAGTGTCCCACTGCTGGGCAAAAAGTTTTATTCGTTTTAGAACCCTGTAGGTACCTTTACACCGATTAAGCTCATATGCTCTCCAGCAAATCTACATAGTAGAATCTCTAGACCATCCAAGTTTCATGCAGATTGGATTAACGGTACTATAATAAACAGACAAATCTAAAATTTCAAAAAAAAACTAACATTTCAGTGGCAAGTAGGGCACTTGCCACTGAAATTTTAGTTTTTTTTTCATATTATTTACACTTCCGTTTCCGTTTCCGCTTCCGTTAAAATTTACTTTTGACATCTGCTTCTGTTTCTGCTTCCGCTAAGACACTTCCGTTGCATCACTAATAAAAACCCTATAGTTACTCTAACTTAACACATAAGGTTGTACTTACAAAAACGACACAAGTAATTTATAATGTCATTTACATAATAGACATCTTTTGGTTTATACCGTTATCGGTACCGAGATGGTAAACCAAAATAATAAAAATATAACACTTCACAAAATATAAAAACAATTAGTTTATTTTTATTGTTGCTTTTTAAAAGCTGTAGCTTTTTCAACCACCAAAACTACATTTTGATCATTATTAATTTTGGTAATGTTCAGGATAAATTACACCCAGCTTATCTACTAAGTATCAACGAATTCAAGAAAAATTCAAATAAGTAAGTTTAACTAACTTACAACAAGTATATAATTATGTTTGGATATAATAAAAATTATAGTAGTTCTCAAAAGTAAAAAAAAGAAATAGTCAAACTTTTGGTCATAATCATAAAGATTTACTGATTACTGTCATGCATGACGGAATAATAATAAATTCTCATAACGTCTCCTGTCTCACGGCCCGTGGCGAGCAATGGGGGTGAGTTCAAAATAATAGTAGATTAGTAGCCAAGGGCTGCAATTGATGCTTACACCCGAGCTAATTACTCTGCTTTACATCTCGATTGTGAGGTAAGTAGAAAAAAACCGGCATTACAAGAATAAAACATTTTAAAGTAAAAGTTTTCTATTCCCGCCTTTTTTCATCTTTTTTTTAAATTATTTTTTCAAGAACGAAATTGAGCTTCGCCATTCGATATTTAAAATTGATTACTCATACGAAGACAAGGCTGAATAGCGAAGCGACCTCTTTTGTCATTGGGCTGAATGCATGATGTCTATTGCCAGTATAATGGTTAAATGTACTTACGCGAACTTTTTGAAAGAGTGAAGTTTTTTTTTAATTACTTACCGCCCTAGGGCTTTTCTAGCTACATTATTACCCTAGAGCGCCAGTTGGTCACCTACAAGCCCCATTTGGGGGTAATAAGGACCTACTTACCGAATATGAGAGATGTAAAATATATTATTGTCATTCTCTCAAGGCCCGTGGCTTTTAAAGTTGAAATTAAAAGCTCAAGAATTGTATATTACGGTTAAGATACGGCTACCTGTGAGCGTAGTACGCACTGTATGCTCCATTATGGCTTGAATGAGGTTGATACCTGAAAACGACAATGCAAAGTTAGGCCTAATTTTTAAACAGTGTTAAATAAAAATATTAGGTTTTATATTCAAGAAGTACCTAGAACCAAGTTTTTTTTCAGTAGTGACTGCCAAACCTATATCAATATCAATATCAACTGCCTTCGTTTTCTAAAATGCTATGCGTAAAGTATAATAGTAAGCAAGTAGATACCTACAAAAGCAGAACCACGAAATACTTTGTGTAAAAATTCATCTTTATAAAGTGGGTAAGTACTTTTTTGTGACTCGTTTGAGGTAAATATTTGAAGTCACCTGTTTATGACATGATATTTTTCAAATCGCGAATAAATATGATTGAAATAAAGCAAGGACCAAAAATTAAACTTTTAAGTGTTAGTTGCCTCATAGGATGCGCGTGCGCCGCGTAGAGTGGGCCGCAGGCGCTGGGCTCGCCGCCGTAGGGCTGTGACAGCTGCGGGCAGGGCTCCGCCGGCACGGACTCGCGGCGTCGAGGCGCCCCTCTCTGCTGGCTCTGCTCCGGAGGACTGAAAACGAACATCGAACACCGTATCAGTATGTAAATCATTTTCACTAACACATTATTTATCTCGGAAAAAATCACAATAGGTATGAAATAGTTTAATGTTTAATGTTATAGTTTAAAACTGCATTATCTGGAAAACGCCGCTACTTATTTTAAATTTAATACTTTTGGAACCAAATCGATGTTCTAAGCTTTTACTAATTTACTAAACTACAAACTTTGGGTAGGTACACCATAGCATATCATTAGTACCTATCTACATTATTTAGAAATAATACCTATGATGATTGACTGTTGGAACTACTCGTATAATTTATCCAATCATTACTTTGCTTATCATCAGTTCAGTCAGTAAGTATCATTTTTATCACAAGATCCTATTGAATTAATACAGATTAACGCCCGCCCAGTAGGCGGAGTCGTGTTACGGTCTTCGTGTTAATACTTTATTTTGACAGGCAGCGACAAATGGCAATCATACGTCCCGCCATCGCCAGGGTTAATAAATCAATTACGTATACCAGGAAGCCGGAGTGAGAAAAAATAATTAATGTGAGAGAGTAAAAAAATTTTCACTCGCTCTGCCTTTACATTGTTTATGCATGTGGGCTTTGCTTTTTCAGTCGATGGTATATCTGTTTGATTAATTATCTATGGCTTTGACCTTTTTATAATTATAAAAATTACTAGCTTTTGCAAGCGGCTTCGCATTCATGTTCATTAGGTTCCTACTTAAAACGTAGCCGTGAAGCTATCCCATATAACATACTCTTATTTCAAAATTCATCAGTCAGTAGACTAGAAATCATATTTTTACCACAACAAAGTACCATGGTTTATAAAATTCTGTATCGGGTGCAATCCAGATGCTCTCTCAGATAATTAATTTTATATATAAAACAGAATGCAGTTTAGGTACACTGCCAGACATCAGAGATTTACTAGCTTCTGGCAGCCAATGTAGTGGCCAGAAAAGCAGTAACCCGACAATGTAAATAAACCGTATCTTACGCGCAGGCGCACATGAAAGCTTTCAGTAGGTACAGGCAGAAAAAAAACGTTGGTAATAATTTGTAGACACAGAAATTGGAAACAAGAAACCGTCTACAAATAAAAGTACTTTGGTGAGGTAGGTACATAACTTTAATATTATTATTATTATGAGCCTGTAGGTACCTAGTGTCCCACTGCAGGGCATAACTTTATAAAATAACAAAAATATGAAGCAAAATTGTAATTTAAAATCATCATGAAATTTCATATTGTTACGAAAAACAACATTAACCTTATTATACGGTTAATAGGAAGTATCTAAGTCTATTGAGTTGTCTAGTGAATGTATTGTAGAAAACCTCTAATTTATTCGAAGTAGGTGGGTATCTACATACTTTATTTTTAACTCTAGGTAGTGTGCACACTGAGTTTTTAAATCGAACAGGTATTTTACCTGTAATACCTAAAAATAAAACCCTCATACCTACATCTTGCGATTGGATAAAAAACAGATGAAAGTTTCATTCATGTGCTAGTAGATGATTTGGTTGAGTGTATTTACTGACCTAAAATAAGTAACTTCTAATGTACGATACAGACTTATGCAGGTAGAGTTCTTTTTATCTCACGAAGTCTTGTGCAATGACATATTTTATGAATAACATAAGTATATTAAAAATTCAATATCGAATAATTCACCGGATTTCGTGAAATATAATTAATTTTCCCATATTCTTTAAGAGTAGGTAGGTAGTTAGGAATAGATAGTCGCCAGGAAGCCATATCGTCGAATAAAGCCGAATTTACAGTAGAATGAAGCAGCTCTGGACAAAAAACGCAAAACTGTCAACTTATGCTTTGTTCAACCTATCGAATTGATTTCGAGAATGGGTTTAGAAAGCAAGTATTAAATTTAAAACAAAACCAACTTCTCGCTTAATTTATAGGGAAACAGAGAACCGTAAACTTTAATTGATTTCTTTCTCATTTTAGCGGGAAAGGAAACGAGCAGTGTCCGCCATAACTGTCGCGTAACTCTTTACTCTATTGCCAGATCGTAAAAGTAAATCGTCACCGGCTGTTGAAATTGTCTATGGCTCTGTAACTTTGTGGCAAATTGATTCATGGCTTGTGTTGTGACAGGGGTGCTTCGGGTGAAATGTGGTAGAGATTAGAAGTCGTTAAAGTTTTATGCTTTGCCTGTTACTTTTGCTTCGGAATGTTTAGAGAAAATTTACGACAGCGGTATCATTTTCTGATAGAAGGGTTTGTGATAGAAAAACATGTTTTATTAAGTTTAGGAAACTATTAGGTAAGTACATATTTCTATTAGAATAGAAAATCATGGTCAAAATCATCAAGAAAATAAACTCTTAGGATAGACTCTATAGGCACCTTATATCCAACAATAAGACATTTTTTTTTCCTAGCGAAGGGCATCAAAAAGGTTGAACAGGTACTTAATTTAATTATTTCAAACTTATATCATTAGTCTCATCAAAACTTTACTTACCAATCGTCTGGATCACAATCTCTGAATCCTTTTGCAAATGGATTACTCTGTATTTTCAGTTGTGTTATCTGCAAAATTTAAATTGCCTTATCACTTATACAATGTAGAACCTGGGTGACCGAGCTTTGCACGGTTTTTTTTGGTAAATTGCGTTTTTTTGAAAATGAAACCTAGCTAGATCAATTTATCGCCCCCAAAACCCCCTGCATACAAAATTTCCTGAAAATCGTTGGAGCCGTTTCCGAGATTCAAATTATATATATATATATATATATATATATATATACAAGATTTAAGGAGGTATAAGATTTATCTCCATATTTGCATTTGTTTTACAAACTCCTTTTACAAAAAAACTATTGTGACCGATTGTAGAAATATTGAAGCAATAACTTACCCTGTGGTTCTGGTAGGCTGTGACGGCAGTGAAGCCGGTCTCTGGAAATACGAAGGTCCTATATCGCGTGCGCACGTCTTCTTCCTGGAACCCGGTGCAGGGGGCGGCGCTCTGACCCTCTCCCGGGAGGTAGACCACGTGAAGACGTGGCTGGTAGCGGTGCATTGAGTTCAGAATTATCTGGGCATACAAGTTATCACATTGAATAATTTAAGTACCTACACGAAAGAAACCTATAAGGCGTAGGTACTTTAGTCCTCAAGAACTATGTAGTGACACCAGTGTTCTGTTATACTCGTAGTTACTGAGTGACACAGTAAAAAAACGTAGGTTAAAAAACGTAGGTACTTTACATTATATTCTAATATGTAGATAAAGAGAACTGTAAAGGAAACTATGTATACTGTATAATTTATATTTTTAGTTATATGTATGTTCGGTGCAACATTATAGGTAAACTATTTTATTTAAATACTCATTTAATAAAATATGTAGGTTTGGAGTTGGTGCTGGGCAATAAAAATGGTAGTGCATTTGTATACAGTAGGTTTAATTTTACTAACATGGCCATTATCATCCAGTTGGTTATTGGTGAGCTTCAACTTGTCGAAGGAGACGAGCTGACGCATCCAGTGCGAACCGGGCGCGGGCGAGTCGGGGTGCACGTGGATGCGCGGGGGGGACACGGGGTCCGCCTTGCCCGCCACCACCCAGCTTGAACTGCGAACAGCGCAATTTTCTTTGGTTATTTGTTTTTAAGCTGAAATTTTAACTTAGTCTGCAAATTTTAAATGAAGTTGTTCAGTAAATTTATCAGTTTTCATTTAATCTGATCATGAAAGAAGGTCCAAAAGGAAGGTTTAGTTAGAATAAAACTACTAGATAGCTTAATTCAATCTTTTAAGAGGCCTTTGCACTGCAGTGGAACACCACAGGCTTATATTAAAAATAATAACTAATGTTTACTTACTGCAACTAACTGATCTCACACTGGATAATACTAAACACTTTATGATTTACAAGTCACATTATTTGTGTGTAGCGCCTACAATTTAGCAAAGAAGCCAAGCTGACCTGTGAAAAGCGTATCTGTATCGCTTATCGTCAAGAGGCACAAAGTCCACCAATAGCAGATACTCTGCATTGGGCAGCAGACCAGCCAGCCGGGCCTGGAGCGCCGGGAACATCCGTCGCCCAGCCTTGGTGACGATCATCTCCGTGCCGAGGCTGTGGAAGCTGCTCCACAGCCCTGAGAGCTCTAGCGAGGCCGTGCATCGCGCGACTGCCGGGTGCAGAGTCACGTTCTGGCTTGAGGTCTACACGATGAAAAGATAGCACCAGGTATAACTCTTTATCTATTCCTATTTTAGTAAAAAGTTTGTAAAGTATGTGTACCTATAAATCAAGCCAGTGATCGCATCCAGCACTGGTTTGCAACTGGAATGTAAACTGTTTACATTTATTCTAGTTGCAACGCAGCGCTGAATTCAACTGCTGGACTGCTTATGCCGCTGAAATAATCTACATCTAATTAATTCAAAAAGTCAATTTTTTTGTAATATTTTATTCATACTCATTCGCATTAAAATCAGCATACTCCTTGATAAATTAATCTTACATCGTAGGTACCTAATTTAAAATCAGTAGGTACTTAAGCGTTATTAAATATTTACGCAGTAAAACACAAAAAAAATGACGGTTCTGATAAAGTTACCTGAACCCTAGGAGGCTGCGGCTGCGGCGGCGGGGGCGCGGACTGCGCGCCGTGATCTCGACACGTGCTCTCGCTGAGCGCCTGCAGCGGGGAGTACGTACTCCGAGTGCATAGAGAATTCTACAACAAACAATGTAGGTACCTATGTAAATAAACTATATCTATATCTATATAAGAGTTTGTCCTGACTGATTGACTGATTCATCATCGCCGAGCCGAAACCGCTGAAGCTAGAAAGCTGAAATTTGGAAAGTGGTTTCTTTTTATAACAAAACCACCCACTAAGGCGGGATTTTTGGGAATTCCACCTCTAAGGGGGTGAAAAAGGGTAAAAACGTTAGTATGAAACATTTTAACGCGTGGAGCGATTTTCATGAAACTTTGGTGTGAAACTTTGTTTGTGTACTGTAAATGCAAAATAAATGGACACGTGTTTCAGGATTTTTCAATATAACCTTCAAAAAGGGGTGAAATGTGGGGTCAGTGTTTGTATGGGAACTTTTTAACGGGTGGTCCGATTGGTGTGAAACTTTGTGTACTGTAAATGCAAAACGAATGGACACGTATTTCAGGATTTTTCTATGTAACCTTCAATAAGGGGTAAATTAGGGTGTTAAAGTTAGTACTTATGGGATTTTAATGAGTTTATGATGTGTTTTAAACGCAGTTTAGATACTTTAAGTGAACGAAGTCGCGAGCGGGACAGCTAGTTTAAAATATAGTACCTGGGTATGCTGGGTATAGCTTTGCTCGGTTTTTTAATTGGTTAACGACGTTTTCTAAAAATGAAATCTAACTAGATCGATTTATCGACGCCGAACCCCCCTACATACTAAATTTCATGAAAATCGTTGGAGCCGTTTCGGAGATTCAGAAAATATATAATCAGAAGAAATAAAATGATATCCGCCATTTGCAACCGCCGTAGTATAAATACAGAGCGCTCGCTCGACTCGCCCTCACTTTTGCTCCAGACTTCGTGCAGACAACAACTCCTTGGTATTGTCGGTATCTTTAATTATAAGCTGTTACTCTGTTCAAATTGTTTTTATATTTAATTTGTATGATTTTTGGATTTCATTAAATTGTTTGTTAGATTGTTATTTTTTTTATGAATTATTTATTAAAACCGCTTACTTCAGAAGTGGGATAGGGCTCCATAGTCCTATCTCTGCTCTGGCCTACGGCGAAAATTATTTATTATGGCTGACCGACCTAAACCTCGTGGTAAGGGCAAAGCCAAACGTGTTAATAGTGAAAATGACGACCTTCGTGAGACTTTAGGAACCATCTTGGCGCGTCTCAACGCATTGGAGCACCATGAGTCTTCGACGAGTGCTGCGTCGGTGCCAATGACACCAGATGCGCGCGCCATTGCCGCAGCCAGCCCAGTCATATCGTCTACGCCACAATCACTGCCTCCAGCGGTGTCAGCGCTTCCGCCTGCCGAGACTGTAACCACGGTGTCGGAGTCCGTGCATGCTATTGATGCCAGCACCAGCAGCGAGACTCCTGGGAGTACTGCGTCTTCAATGGACGTCACTGAACGCCTCATTGGAGCATTGAGCGCGTTAAGCAAGGTCAGATCAAACCATTATTATATTTCTAACTTTGATCCGAGTTTGCACGATATCGATTCTTGGTGTGAGGAGGTAGAACGAGCACGTAAAATCAATAGTTGGGACGACAATGAGTGTTTATCCCGGATTGCTAACTGCTTGAAGGGAGATGCTCGTAGTTGGCTCAATGATTGGATAACCAATGACCGCACGTGGTCGAACTTCAAAACTGAGTTCAAACCACTATGCTCACGAAGAGTCGATATCGCCAACATTCTTTACGATGTAATGAGCACCAGTTCTGACAGTTATTCCACCTATGGCGAGTACGCCAGGCGTTCCATTTTGCGTCTCAATGTTGTGAGAGGGTTAAGCAAAGAACTGACTGCCGCTATCGTAATACGTGGAATAACTGACGCACAAGTACGTGCCGCTGCCACAAATGCGCACTTACTGCCCAAAGATCTTGTCGAGTTTCTGTCCATCTATAAAAACAAAATCCGAAATAACCTCTGTTTCTACGCGATTATCTGCAGGTAGTACTTACGATCGAAAACGAGCTCACAATAACAAACATGAGCTAAAATGTTCTTCTTGTGGAAGTTATGGCCACCCCGAACGTTTGTGCACGAAAAAAGTTAAAACCGAGGAGCGGGTAGATTCAGGTAGTAGCACCAGTAAAGCCAGTACAGACCCTGGTACAGATGCCGGTGCCAGGCAGACGAAAGTTCAATGTTCCTTTTGTAAAAAGATAGGCCATGACGTCACCATCTGTTTTGCCAAACAACGATCCGAAGAACGTAATAAAAAATAATGTGAATTTCTGTCGCGAGTTGAAAGGCGCTTCAACTGATAGTGACGTCACGATCGCAGTCATTCAGGGTGTACCCACTGATGTGTTGATAGACAGTGGCTCACGTGTCTCTCTGATTTCCAACTCTGTTTTGAAACATTTTAAATGTTCACGACTACCCACACACAAAGTTTTGAGAGGAATAGGTGGCCAAAACATTGTGTGTGATAGCCACGTCACTCTGATCGTTGAGTTTAGCGACATTTCTATGGCGGTTGACTTATTCATTGTTCCTCAGAAATGCATGAATGTCCCGGTATTAATAGGAACAGATGTCTTGAACCGTGACGGTGTAACATACATTCGCGCAAATAATCAACAACTGATCACTTGAACCCCTAGCTCTGATAATGACCAACAACGTGTGATGCTCGTCAACTCAAGCGAACGTTTAGAAGTCAAGACTCCTCTTGAGGGTAGCAATCGCGAAAAACTGTTATCTACAGTTAACGAGTTTAAACATTTTTTTTATTGTTGGTACCGCCACGTCAACAGTAATAACCGGTAAAAAGCGCATTGAGTTGACTAGTAACACACCGGTTTGTTATAGGTCGTACGATTTCTGAAGGTCAGGTTAGACCGAGCGAGAGTAAAATCAAAGTTTTGACAGACTCTCCTGTACCCACAAATGTAAAACAGGTCCGACAGTTACTAGGTCTTGCCAGTTACTTCCGTAGATACATACTCGATTACTTATCAGGTCCGTTGCCCCCATCAAATGACAATAATTAAGTATGTCTTGCTCATTGTAGATGCTTACTCAAAATACTGTCTGTTTTATGCCATGCAAAAACAAGATTCCGAAGCGCTGAAAAGTTCAGTTTCCAACGCGATATCTTTATTTGGAACCCCGAAACTAATCGTGTTTGATCGCGGACGTATGTTTGAAAGTTCAACTTTTCAGGGTTGGGTTGCTGAGATGGGTAGTCAAATTCATTTTATAACCCCACAAATGCACAATGAGAACGGACAGGTCGAGCGCTACTGCCGCACATTGTTTAATATGTTGCGCATAGAGGCTTCTAAACCAAATAACAAGTGGTCTGAGTCCTTGTGGAATATGCAGCTTGTTATCAACTGCACTAAACAAAGAACCACCCAAACTTCGCCGCTGCAGTTACTGATAGGCATCGAGGCAGTTACGCCGGTTATACGGTCACTTATTCGTGACGTTGCGGTAGATGATTCTTCCCAAAATCGTGAAGGTCTAAGGGAGATTCAAAGACAGCGCGCTAGCGAGTTACTCGATCAACATAGGCTAAGACAAGATGAGCGCGTTAACAAGAACCGAAAACCTGCAAAATTATTCGAGGTTAATGAAATGGTGTTTGTTACAAAAACTTCTCAAATTACAGGCAAGCTGGACTCGGGGATGCGAGGGCCGTATCGCGTAAAGAAAGTTCTGCCACATGGTAGATACGAGCTACAGCTGATCGGTGGTTCGTACGGTAAAACCACCTGTGCTGCCGCCGAGCATATGGTAACTTGGCGAGGAGAGTGGACCCCCGAGTCATGTGCCACACTATTTGATTGTAAGTACGTTGTACTTGTTACTATTTGAGAATCATTCAAAGTGCGGGCTTGAGTCCCGTTGTGTTTGAATTAGGTTCTGTATATTGGCATCTCCACACGATTGTTTTCTGCATTAAAACTGTTTATCGTGTGTGGCACGCTAACTTGGCGCCTCTGTCACTGAGCACTAGCTCGTACGGGACACGCTAACTTGGTGCCTCTGTCAGTATTTTCAAGATATACACAACTTCTGTATATCTTGGTGATTGTTAAGACTGATGTTAACAATGGTGTTTTCTGTACTTTCAGCTATAGAAGACACCGCTGCTGGTCCATCGCAGCCTGATCCAGCTGCTGCTGATGAAGATCAGCGCCGGGGTCCACTCGGTGACACCGTCATCAGTGTAGCACGCGACACAAGCCCAGACATCACTCCGAGGCCACTTGCCGAGCCTCGTGCTCCTAACGCCAAAGGACACCATCCGGAACTTTAAAATATTTTGTGTGGTCGAGGACAACCACTTGTCAGGAGAAGCCGAATCAGAAGAAATAAAATGATATCCGCCATTTGCAACCGCCGTAGTATAAATACAGAGCGCTCGCTCGACTCGCCCTCACTTTTGCTCCAGACTTCGTGCAGACAACAACTCCTTGGTATTGTCGGTATCTTTAATTATAAGCTGTTACTCTGTTCAAATTGTTTTTATATTTAATTTGTATGATTTTTGGATTTCATTAAATTGTTTGTTAGATTGTTATTTTTTTTATGAATTATTTATTAAAACCGCTTACTATATATATATACATATATACAAGAATTGCTCGTTTAAAGGTATAAGATTAACAGGCTACAGTACAGACTATCAATCGTGAGTCAGATTTAAAAAATCTTTAAAAAGACAGATGATATTTACATGACATTATCATTAAGATAAAGATCGGTAGGTTGTTTTCGTATATAGTACCTGGATGACCGAGCTTTGTTCGGTTTACCTGGCTAGATCGATTCATCGCCCCTGAAACCCCCTGCATACTAAATTTCATGAAAATCGTTGGAGCCGTTTCCGAGATTCAGATTATATGTATGTATAGACATATATATACAGGAATTGCTCGTTTAAAGGTATTCAGGTAATACTCGTACTCTAAATACGGAACTAAAGGACTATTCAATAAATACATTCGTAAATTCAGATGAAAGTGCCTTACAGCGGGATGCCAAAACATGTTTAGTCGAGTAAAAGCCAGGTGTGTCACTAGTTGAGTAAATTAACAGCAACAAACACAATGTTGCGAAATAACTACTGACGTTTACAAGTATGTATTTAACCCAGTTTCATGTTACTTCTGTATTTTTTTCCAACGTCAATGATATTGGTTTAATAATGTCGTTGCGTACAAAACAATGTTTTTTTTCAAAACAGTTTATAGATAAACCACCATAGATTAAAAAAACTATTTTCTTATGTTCAGATTTCATCTGTAGGTAGATATTCAAGTAAAATGTTTTCTTACTTAAGCTGGATTTGACTAATTTCTGGTACTATTTAATATTATAACTATTCTCAAAATAATTCACTTAGTTAATGTCAAATACAAGTACAATGTCAGCTTACTCTTTGATAATTACGATTTATTCTGAGGATAGTGCATAAAATACTATTTAGTTTGGTTGAATCCACCCTTAGTAATAAGTTTTCCAAACCTAGCAGTAAATAAATATATATATATTATTGTTTTAAGTTATAAACGTATTTTTTTAAATAATCTTCAAAATGCTTGTAATGACTCTTTAAGAAAACACTATTAGCACTGTACTCACAGCTGTAGGTAATTTTTATCAATACGCTTGTAAAAATAAGTAAGTAAACGAACTAGATTCAATAAATAATGCCTTTTCTAGCAATAAGTAGTAAAATGTGACTTACGTCTCTGATAGAGGGGTGTAGCGGCGGCAGCACTTGTTGCTCATGGTGACGGCCGAGCCGCTCCACCAGCGACTGCACGCTGACCGGACACTGCCCGCTCTGGCTTGAAACTATACCTGTGGACAATCAGTTACCTCAAAACGCTGCCACGGAAGTCTAGGGGCCTTATCTCAAGCTCTTACAATCAATCACCAAGCTAAAGGTGACAAGTAATACTACTTCAATACAATTTTTATAGGTCGTACTATTATAAAAGTTATCACTTAGATATTAACCCAAGAACTTTATGGTAAGGGGTAGTGTTCAGGCAAAATAGTGGTGGCCATTTTGTTAGTCTTACCATTTTTATTAAGTTTTAGTTTAGTATCCTACTAATATTATAAAAGCGAAAGTTTGTAAGAATGTATGGATGGATGGATGGATGGATGTATGTTTGTTACTCTTTCACGCTAAAACGGGTAAACGGATCTGAATGAAATTTGGCACAGATATAGATTATGGTCTGGAATAACACATAGGCTACATTTTATCCCGAAAAAATGTACGGTTCTCACGGGATACATTGATTTTGTTTTTGAAAGCCGCGGGCAGAAGCTAGTTATTACATAATGTTATCTTTTGTAGTAACGTAACTTTATTATTATTATATCTATTTTATTTAAACATGCTGAAATATCTAACTAAACTTAATAAACTAAGTACACTAGTCTTTTGGTGCGACTCTACCTCATTACTTACACGACTATTTTGTACTTAGTATGACGGTACCTACCTACTCACAAAAAAAGGTTTATCTATACTAATATTATAAAGAGGAAAACTTTGATTGTTTGTTTGTTTGTTTGTTTGTTTGAAATGAATAGGCTCCGAAACTACTATGAACTAAAACTAGAATGAACTTTCAGGATGAACATAGGCTATATTTCATGTAGGTACTTCGCGGGCGACGCCGCGTGCAGAAGCTAGTAATAAATAAAAAAAACATGATCACGACTGTAATCCCCAGGCTCAGTAGATAGTATCTTTTAGATATCTCCTCAGATCTCTAGTCAGTTATATTAGAGAACAACGAAAACCGATCTTACATCTTACCGCGTCTAATATGCCAATCCTTAAATCTTTTATTATGTAAAATGAGTAATAAAGGTACTCGTACGCAAAATATATGTCACAAACCTCTAAAAAGGTATCTCCTAGCTTTCGTCCATATATCTACTCTCTAAATCAAAAACATAAAAAACTCAGTTTGAAAACCAAAAGCTCATTCGAACACGTGTACACTCGCGCACATAAAAATAACGTACAGTCCCATAAAAACGAACGTCCATCCACCGGCGGACATCTCACTCAACTAATTCGTAATGGTGGGTAAACGCGTGCATCTAGAATAGCACCAATAACTTCAGCGGCTGTTGTCAACACACGGATTATAAATAAGACGGGTGTTGATAACTGTACTTACGTGGAAACGACAATGATCTTTTGGCTATTTTTGGGACCATTCATTTATTTTCAGGAAGGTAGATTATTATTTTATTCTACCATGCTATATGAGTGTAGGTAAAATTTAAACAAAATTTACGTGTAGGTAAGTATTAGTATTTCGAACATTTTTAGAGTTCTGTACAAAGTTTGAGAAAACTAAATAGGGTTATAGGTAACTGTAATACATGTTATTTTTTGAATACTGCAAACTATGTATTTAAATTACTTATGTGATAAAGTTTCAGGCTTTTCAAATATTTTTTTATTTTAACAAAATTGATGGCTTCACGTCAGCCACGGTGCATGTAGTCGGAAACGATAAATTTTTTCGCGTTCCCGCTGAGAATCGCATAATTGTCAGCTTATGAGTTATTTGTGTGGTGCCACTCGTACTAATGTGACACATTCGCTGGTAAATTAGCGAACATGTCCTGGCAAGACATCTTACTGCCATCCTTATTGTTTTAAAGTTATTTTAAAGAATTTAGGTATCTACTCGTACAACACATTGCGTTTATACTTATTTCCTTGAGAGAATGTTGAGGATATATTAACCCTTGGCAGGGAAATGATAGTCTCTTTCTCTCCTCTTTTCTTCTCCCTTCACACTATTTTTTCTAAAACATATTTTTCAGATCACGCAAACATATTCAAATCAGCCAGCACTGGCCAGTCACATCACGCTCCATTTTTATTTTTTTATTCGGAAATAGACAGACTTACAGGTAAAGAAACCTTTACGTATGATATAATCAAACTTATTGGTATATACAACCTGCTCTTTGTGTTAGCATCATTATTTATACAGATGAAAATGTTTCGCTCAATATGGGTCCTTGCCGAAGGTAATTAAGACATTATTGGCCGGTTTAATTATCCTCTAGTATGCCGGACGGTCACCTATGACATGACACGGTCGATATGCACGCAGATATGCCCATTAGTCCGTGATCACCGGAGCCATCCAGTTCCACCCCAGTTGGGATAATGCTCTTGACAACGCATTCGCTTGGGAGATGCATTTGGGAATTTGCATACGTGATAGGTAACGAATGAGTCGGTGGCCAACTGTGGTCACGGATTTAGAAGGCCTAACAATGGTCACCCATTCAGGTCAACCATTAGTACGAGGTAGCTCAGTGCGAGTGCCTATGACAATATCGTTCTAAGTAGAGTCTCTAACATATTAACACCGGTTTATAATGTACTCTAGGTACTTATGATTTGTTTAAGTTTAAGTTTGATAGTGGCTAAATAAGGCTTATACAAATATTACCTACACCTTGTTTATAAAACATGAATTATACATGTTGTATCAAACTGTTTAATGTATTGTTCACGCCTAAAACAAGTTAAGAGAGTAAATATGTTACATACAAAAAGTATATTTTAAATACAAAATATGAAGAACATCTGGCAATTTTTAAAAGACTATCAATTTTTTTTCCAAATTAATATGTTAATTCATATGTACCTACTTTTTACACGTTTCGTTAATATCCTGTGTTGAACATGTAGTTAGGTATATCAACGTCCACACAACTTATGCCACGTTCATAACAGGTCGGTATTAATTAGGCAGCGTTTATTTGAGGTGCGACAAACGCAACAATTATAATTGTTGAGCTATTTGCGTAACAAAAGGTGGTAGTCGCTTCCTCAGCGATAAATCCGCATTGATTGAGCGCTATAAATCTAAGATGCAAGCTCTCCGGTTGCACCGCATAGGGTTCCCACAAGAATCATTACTTACCTACATTAACTAAACTAAACGAAACTACGAGCAGATAATTTTATTTAAAAGACAGACAGGCTGTCTGTTTTATGTTATTCTCTTTTGACTTGCAATGTTTTCTTTGTTCCGCTGCAACGCATTGGATATGCTTGATATAATGTTATATTGAGTCTAATAAACTGAATTTGTCTAATTCCTTTTTCAAGCAGAAAGCTGATGCTGTGATATGGGGTTATAAAGTCTAATATGGTAAATTCCTTAATTTATATACATACCTACCTTCTTTTGTAAATACATAAGACCTTCAGCGCAGAAGGTAAAGCTGAGTTGCAGGATGTTGGTAATATTCAGGTTGACAAATTCTTTATTTACGGTTTCCTACTTTTAAACCCTCTCCATTTGCATTTTTTTAGACATGCCAAAAATGTCCCGTTATCTTATCAACAAACCTCGCTCCATAATTCTTTCCGTTCAGTTCAAGTGGCAGCCCTAAGGCGCCACACGTGTGACGCCGCGATGGGGACGCGTTTGATTTACGCACCCTCACAACCGAACAAATTGCACCTCATACCACAAACAAATACGTTATACTCACACCACGGCCAAATAAAAAGAGAACTAGAGTGAAAGATGATAGAGTCTTCAAATAAAGAGATGCTTTACTGTACCTACATTATCTAAGTCTATTTAAAAGCCTGCAAAGTAGGTACTTACAAGTTGCATGAGTTCCTAGATAATGGATAATTTTACTGTTATATCTGTTCTTTACTCAATATAATGGTTTGAATATACTAACGCTGTTTGAAAATATTGGAAACTCATTCATTTTATAATAACTTTATCGCTGCGGGTGGTAACGTGACGCATCTTTTCTTCGTAAATTGTGCAATAAATACAAACCTTTACTGTACAGTACCTATCGGGTACAACAGAAAAACGTATGTTCACTTTGATCAATCAAAGGTAGGGTAGGTATCTATTTACAATCAAAAATTAGATCTGTACACAAAGAATTTTTTTTATAAGACAGCACATGCAAAATAATTCTGAATTCATTTTTTTTTTGCCTCGAGCTATTTGTAAAAGTACAGCGCTTTCACTACTTTTTTAGAACATTAATTTTAAAATAATGACCAGTGGAACTCCCATGTTATATTTGCAAAATAGCAATTCATTAATTACCAAAAGCTGCGTTACCCCAGCCAAATCAATCATCAACTCATTTCACTTACCAGATTTGCTTACAAATAGACAATGTGCGAGTAAGTTCCTCGCTTTGATCAGCCGACTAGTGTCAACATTTCTCGCGGGCCTCGTTAACAAGCCAATCGGTGCACGTCACTAGCCACAAAAATTTAAGAGAACAAAGGACTAAGTAGTAAAGATAATGTAAAACAAAGAAAATATTATGCGCTTGTAAGAACCGGCGGCGGCGATGGAATTAGTAGGTATAGCCTTAGTAGTACTTAGTACTTACAAGTTCACGAAAGAAACGTACAAAGCCAGTTTCTGTGTCGTCGTGTAACAAAGCGTCGCGAATCTTTAGTTATGTTATGCTAATTATTCCTATTACGTCAAGACTAATTGTGCACTCAGACACGATTATGATTAGGCTATAGAACTAAGTTACTCTGTATTCTGGGATTTACGGAGGAATATTCTTCGTTTAGATTCTGCGTTTTTAGGGTTGCAGCAACATTGAGTCAGGAATTCCGAAAGTTTGATTATTGCATTAGTGAAATTTGATTTGAATTGAACATTTGATTATTCAGTGGTATATTACGACCAGCGGATCTAGGCTATCGTGAAGTTAGCCAGTTCGATGCGCAGTGAAGCTTTTTACTGAATTGTCTACTGCGCATCGAAACGGCTTACTTCACGATAACCTAATTCCACTGGTATATTATCCACATACTATATTATCCATTTGATTGTTGCTTCCTCGTGATTTGTGTATGCACTGGCACACCGCGACGTTCTAGGAACACACTGTCAGCCCCCGCGCTGTTGTGACTGCTGATTGACTGATGCTGCTAGCCCTCGCTATTCTGAGCTTCGTGTTTGTTTTGCATTGTATCCTTGCCGGTAACGTTGCTTCCTGGGTGCGTAGATGTTGCAAGACTTTATTTGTTACAAGTTAAGCTAATAACAAAGCTCTACTTATCACATTTCCAATATCTGAGAATCGTGGCCGTAGACATTAATGCAGTAAGTCTGGTGAATTAATCGATTTTTTATCTTAAAATAAAGACATAAATGTCATCGCACAGAACTTTGTAAGTGACATTATACTTACAATCGAAGACTTCGCATATTAAATAGCGCAGTGCCCGTGAAATGTCGTTATGATTTTAGCTTGGAAAGTAGTCGTAGAGGAGAGCTCGTATAGGCTCGTAGAAACCTTGTATGATGCTGATAAAATTGAAATCTATAGATAATTGTACTTTCTAATCGAAAAATCGACACATAAACATTGTAGAATTTGTTGCCTCTGCAGTGCGCACGCGCTACCACGGTCCGTCGCCGTCACCAGCTAATGGTGATTTGTGTCGCAAGCCTCGTTAACTGTTAACCGATCTACGCTGCCTCATTATGCTAAGGTAAATAAAATATTTTTAAAATAAAGTAAGAGACAATTTAGCTTGCAAAATACTTTAAGCATTGCACGCTTAAACTATTAACACATATCGTTTGAGGAACAGCACACTTTTTCTTTTTTTTATTGAAATGAAGATCAAATAAAGATCAAAAACTGAAGAAAGAAGGAGCTTAGCTACCAAAGTAACCGATGATGGCGCCTCTTAACTAAAATATTTAATTGACGTCCTTCGAAAAGTTATGACGCAGGGCGGGAAGTGACGACCCAGCTGACGCGTAAATCAAACCAACCACGAATGAAACACTCATTCAAAATCACACCTTTTCCCTCCGCTATAAGCTCTTGTTTTCTCTACATTTTCCCTGAACAGATTAAACACCTCTGACTACGGATTACCAAAGATACCAAAGACGTGTTCCCGATCACAGTTAACCAAGTGGATACCTTGAGGGAATACCTAGGTAGTGCCACACGCAATTTGTTTACGGAAGGTAGAGCTGTTGGAATTGAAGACTTATTGGCAGTCTTATTGCTAAGAGAAAGAGTATGATTCTAATTGTTAGTGGTGACTGTCGTGTTAGTTTAACTGTGGTCGTCATTTCGAAGATTACTAAGACAATAAGAGTTGGTATATTCTAGCAAGTAGCGCTAGGATTAGGTAATATAATAAAATTAAACACACAAATAGAGCGCCACGATTTTTCTTTTCTTAATGTTCGAATAGGTTTGAAATTTTTAATCGATAAAAATCCTCATTAAACAGAAAGCACTTAGGTTGTAATGTATGTATAGGTTCCTACTTATTTCGTATATATACCAAAAAGTTCTTGTAGGTAATGGTAGTAATCTCCTGTAACGGTAACCTTAAATGATAAACTCCTGTAACTTAAGTTACCAATATACCAATATAATACCAATTGGTATATTTTTAACGATGATGCTTGAGATGCTTGTAACAAAGACAAGACAACATTTTACAATCTGAAGTGAAAATAAAACTCTTCCAAAAATGTAAGGGTTGTCCAAAATATCTACGACATAAATCTACTTGTGTCTAGAAACTAATTGGTCTAATTTATCCGGAATAACGTAACGAGTGGGACACGCCACCGGAATGGGAATAGCATGCGTGGCATAGCTCGGATTACTGGCTGTGATTTGTAACTATTTGGTAAGCAAGTATTCGGTTTCACTATAGAACTTTAGTTCCTCAAACCTTATTGTAGCAGAAATGAGGTTTGAGAAACTAGAGTTAAATTAATATTTAGTGTTTGACAAGTTTTGTGTAAGGCCCACCTTACACCAAACTTGTCATTTTCATTTTCAGCAGAGCAGAAATATTATCTCAGTACCAAAGTACTCATTCCAGCGCTTATAGCTCAACTGCAACTGACCGTTTTTATCTATTTCTATCTATTTTCTTTTTAGGAAACTTAGTGCCTGGGTGACCAAGCTTTGCTCGGTTCTTTTTTGGTAAATTGCGTTTTTTTGAAAATGAAACCTAGCTAGATCAATTTATCGCCCCAAAACTGTATGCAGGGGTACAAAATTTCATGAAAATCGTTGGAGCCGTTTCCGAGATTCAATATACAAGACATATATCCAAGAATTGCTCGTTTAAAGGTATAAGATAATATCAATAAATATTAAGTAGGTATTATAAGTACGTACCTTCCCAAAAACATAATTGTAATTTATCTTCTACTTTGTACCCTCTTGCAACAAACCGCCACATGTTTGCAGAATCAAAACATCCAACGTCCCTATGAGAACTAATTACATTGCGTAAACATACCCAAATGGTAGGAAGATAAAGGCTAATTAAGGATCTGGCCTTAATGTGCCATTCACGCAATGGCAAATTTTGAAGATTTGAAATCGATCTGGCACTGTCGATCAAAATAACATGAAGTTCTTGAAGAGATTCAGGAAGTGTTGTAGTGTAACTGTAATAACTATAAATACCAAAGTAAAAATAAACAGATTATACAACAATCAAAGTTTCACAAGCTCACAACAATCATTATCATTAAGGCGATCAGTCAGCTAATGGTTAAAATGATCTAAGACGAAGTTCAGAAATAAGTATTATCAGACAAATTCTAGAATAATGGACAAACATACGGAACCTCACAGAAAACAATCGAGACACTTCAAAGCGGTCGAACTGAGCGGTGCTTATTACAAACACATTCCGAATTAAAATATTACAACAACAAACACAACGACCACACTCAGTTTATTTTCCTAAGCAGTTATCGCGGCTAACCGAAGACGCGCGGGTGAAATATATCAATATCTAACGTATTTTCCTTGCGATTATTAATGTAGCTTTTTCAAGGAACGGTATTTGAAAAACAAACAGTTTTTATTATTAGATAAACGTGTTTTTGGAAGTTATTGGCCTCATGTGTGGTTCAATTTTTTTATTTGGCAGTTTAACAAGCTGTTAGCTGAAATGTTAAATGCTGTAGAATATATTTTAATTCCATATTTATGTACGTAGGTAATAATTGTAGGTTAATGCTACTTAGTTTTAATCATTCTTCTTCTTCTTATATAAGGTATCTGTATCTTTATAAAGATCAATGTCGCTAGAGTAGGTAAGTAAACCTAAACGTGTAGGTACCTACCTACATTTTCTATACTAATATTATAAAGAGGAAAGATTTGATTGTTTGTTTGTTTGTTTGAATTGAATAGGCTCCGAAACTACTGAACCGATTTGAAAAATTCTGTCACCAATGTGTAGAATGAACTTTCAGGATGAACATAGGCTATATTTGTAGGTACTTCGCGGGCGACGCCGCGTGCAGAAGCTAGTACTAAATATTTTTACATCACATTGTCGCATTCTATATTTTATATTGTTGCTGAAATATCACTTTACTTTACTTTTTGTCAATCTCGTTGTGGATCTATAGGACCTATTGATGGTAAGTAGGTACCTACCCAAATGTGTTACATAAATGCAATAAACTAATATGATGTGATTTGATTTCATTAATTCCTTCAGCTGCGTGCAAAAGGAAACTCAAAAGTACTTTTAATGCAAATCCCTAAGAAATTAATATTCAGATTCAAACGTAAAAATATGATTGATTAGTAGGTAGGTACCTACATTGATTCATCCGCCGGCTGCAACCGCCATCAGCGGGACGTATCATGACTTACGGCCCGTTTGTTTGTTTTCTTTATAAGCCCCGAGTAATCCGGTGGATACTTTTTGTTTCAATTTTTTTGGAACACTCCAAATAGATCGTTTGTTTTATAAAGCGTGAGAATTTGAAAGGGCACGTCGGCGGTGAGTTATTGTGTATTTATTGTAGGTGGTCCTACAGAATCTTGAGTGCTTCTTCTAACTACTCTACCTATTTTCATTACTATAAGTACCTAGCCTAGGTACCTATAGGTAAGTGGAAGCAACACTTGTGACGAGGGCTTGAATTAAAACGGACGGTATTATTTATGTACAACGATATGAACGCAGTGCGACAACGTCCTTCAGAGAGTTAAAAAAAGCCAAGTTCGAGTCGGACTCGAGCACGAAGGGTTTCGTACCATTATCTATAGAAACGGCAAAAACATTACGTTTGCTGTATGGGAGCCCCCTTAGATATTTATTTTATTCTGTTTTTTAGTTATTTGTTGTTGTAGCGGCAACAGAAATATATTATCTGTGAAAATTTCAACTATCTAACTATCACGGTTCATGAGACAGCGGAGACTTAGTTTTACCCTTTGAGTACGGAACCCTAAAAATGGACTAAGTATTCTCCGTCATCGTATCGTTCGTTTCACTAGTTATTTCGAACCAGTGTGGTGAAAGGATTATCTAATAGTGCGCCCAAGAGACGCTTTGCATGCACTAATGTGCCAGTTTTTAAAGTGTTTTCGGGTTAGGTGTCAATAAGTCATCACTTTTATTAATTAATGATTATAGCAAATTAATCGGTGAGCACCTTTTACTTTATTCATATGAAAACAGTTAAACTGCACTACAGTATGATGGATACCTTTACGGCAAGCTGGCGAGTTATTAGGGTTGTAAAACAAAATGTCTGATAAGATTGGACAGGCCACGTGTATGACTTGACAGTCTGCAAGATGTTACAGATTTTTTCAACCCTTATATTTTTTTGCCTTAATTTTTAGAAACGTAGATTTTTTTTTAATAGGATTTTTGGGGATATTCATTTTTTTAGTGTAAAGTACCTACGAAGGTATTTCTCAACTATATTTATGCTTATTAATTAACATAATAAAAGGGTACCAAACAAACTAAACAAAGTTTGCTTAGTAACACGTGTTTTCACGGTAAAAATAGAGTAAAACTGTAAATTACCTACATAACATATCACATAAGATACCTAATTAACTGCTTATGTAATTAAAACTTTACGCAACGGTGAAGTCAGCAGTTCGAAAACATAAGGCGATTCTGCATGATCAACGTTTTTGAACCATCAAAATAAAACAAACCTAAGTTTTTGCAAAATTTACAATTACATCAAACACGCGTGTTACGCATGATTTAAAATGCAGTACAAGGTACAAAGTTATAGCTATAATACTTACTAAAATTTTGTATGCTGCCATAATACTGAAAAGTAGGTAGTTAGATGAGGGTCTCGAATTGATTGCACTTTAGTGAAGGAATAATGGACTAACTCTTTGGCTAAATTGCTCCAACGTCAAAAGGAAAGTGACTGTTGATTGAGAACTAAATAAATTGGCTAAGTGCGTGTCGGGCCGCACACAGTGAAGGCTTCCTTCCCAAGTCAGTAAAGATCGGTTAACGGTCACATCGCAAAACAATTCAACTAACTAATTAGTTGTCAAGTTTTTGAATTAGGAGCATTCCTCAATTTTAGTTTTTAAATCCAGCTCCTATACATAATCCAGTTCCTATACATAATCCACTAGCTGCGATAGTATTTCGTCGTACCTACTCATGTAGGTACCAATGAAATACTTTTCGGCTTTCCCAAAAGGCGGTTTAGCCGGTAATGGGTAGGCAAGGCACACTTGACTCTAAAAAAACGTAGGTACCGGTACAAATGACAAAACTAATAAAATATAAATAAGGATTTTCTGCATTAAATTAAAACACTAAACTAGTACCTACCTAAAAATATCTTTAATTTATCCCGCCTCATCTCACTAAACTTAAAAAGCTTAGGTACTTGTCGAGTATGGTAACTACAGCTTTTATGAGGAAGAGAGAAATGGTGGAAATTGTACCTATCATTGCATCGATAAGAGGTACCTAAGCATTAAATTTAATAATATAAGTTTAAATAAATATGTACTAGCGTCCGTCCACTAATTTTGTATTAATGAGTACCTATTTGTTTGAATTTCAGTCGTAAACTCAAGTTTGTTTATTTTTTTTATTTAAATCTAAAGCCGAGTGTTTAACCGACTCAGTACCCCGGCATGTGCGGTCCGCATTCCGCGCAGTCGAGGGCGCCTGATCGTCCATCTCTCGTCGCCGCGGCTGCGCGGGCGTCCGTCGCTGTGACGATTGACGACTGCCGATTAGCTTTGTGATTTTTTTGAACTGTGACTGTAAGTTTAATTTCCGTAAATATGTTTTTCTCATAAGCTGTTCTTGCAAAGCTTTTCCAAAAGAAGGTTAGTAAATTAGAATAATCAATGATTAATTGCTAAGTTCTTATCGAATGTTCTTTGTATCTTGGTAAGCCAAATGACGCGCCCCGGTCCTATTAAATAATAGGGAACTTTTATACATCAGGCAGAGTAAATCTCATAGAAGCGTAGCGTGTTTTCTATTCCTTTATTCCAGTAGAGTCTAGTTGACATCAGTCTCTTTGGATTTTTTGAGGCGACTCTACCCTATCAAATGATTTTTGCACACATTCGGCTCCATTTCAGTAAAAGTTGACTTGCGACTCGAGGGTTAAAATAAAAAAATAAAATGATCATGCACAGTCATCATGACCTCCCGATATTTAAAACAACAGGATGATGATACAACACGTCAATGTAGATTGATGAGGCCACGGGGTGGGCCGCGTTTTTTGTGGTAATTAGCCAGCTTCGCAGGACATTGAAAAAACCAGCCCACTTCAAACTTTGGATTGTGAACCGTTTTGCTGTAGAACTGTTCAGTTTTTAGTAACTTTTCTACACTAGTTATAACTATTTGTAAGTAGATCATTAATACCTAATACTGTCGCGCCAAATTATTGTTAAATTTCAGTTTTCATTCGGGGCGGGCGAGGCGTAGGTATTCGTGGAATCTACAGTCGCATTAGTGTATACTAAATGTGTTTTCAAAAGTTTTTTTTAAACTTAAGCCATGCCAAAGCATTTGTTTAGTGTTTAGAAGTATATTATAGAAAAAACGTTTTAAAAACTAAAAAGAAAATTAACTTCAACGTTGCAAAACGTTGAAAAAACCAAACTATACTGAACTGATTTTGATGAAATTTATTAATTATTGACGGAAAGTTTAGAAAAAAAGTTTTTCATTTAGATAAAAAAAGAATTTCCCAAATTAATCTAGGTGTCTTTGAGTAATCGGGGAAAACGGTTGTGGTGCCGGTTAAAAAAAACTCAAATTGAGAACTAAAAATAGTTTTTCATAAAGAAATTTTATGTTCAGATTTTTATCAATTTTGAGTTTTGTTTTGAAAAAAGCGTGGGTTGGACAACTCGTAATCAGAAAGGCATTCTCAATAGTTCGGATACCTAAACATACCTTAAATTTCGAAATTTTAATTAGAATATTTATCTAATGTTTTTACTCACTTTATTTGACAACACATAGAGATATGTAGGTACCTACTATTGAGAAATCAGGCTAATTTTTCTATTGCCACGAGCAGAGTAGTTAAGTACTTAATCTACATACAGGGATGAACAGCTCTCAAAGAGTAGAACTTTTTTATGTATAGTGACATTACGTTACACAGGCATTAGATTTCCCCGAAGAGTTGTAGTTTTAATAAAAGAAAAAATAGTAGGTATAGTGTTACATTTATAGTGCACACAAACTGAAATTGAACGCATAGGTAATTAGGTATAGCCACGTCGTGAGCGTAACATTAGTGGTAAGCGAATTAAAAATAACCCTTGAAATAGTTGGAGCCTTCTCTAGTCGATTTGGCAGTGAAGCTGGCTCGGCGGAGCCAGGGCTGCGGGCGCGCGCTCCTCGAATAGCTGGCTGTCAGCAGCCTCTATAAACACTAGGATCAATCACTGACCGTCCAACTGCCGCTGGTGGTGCCAGTCGCCCCGCCACTCCTGTCCCTCCATCACATGTCCTCACTTGCTACCGATTATTTTTTCAACGCGACACTATAAATCAGTTTTCTGTGCGTTAATCAAGAACGGCGCGCGCGCACCGGCGCGAGAGGAACGCTTCTGTCGTCGGGATAACTCGGCGCGCGGCTCCCGCCCGCCCACCGCCCACCGCCCAATGGCACGCGCTTTAAAAATAACCTTATTTATTTTCATTGAATTATGTACTGCACTGTTTGTGCGTACCTGCGCCGTGGGCAGATGAATTGGCTGATGAAAAACGTTTAGATTTCGGTTGGAGCTTATATTTTCAAAGCATATACATATATTTTCTTGAAGTATGTTAACTCACCTTCATTTTTGAAAAATAAATTCTTCATTATTAAAAATAAATAAAAAAAATGCCTCTTTATGGCGAATACCTACGTCGTAGACTAACGGCTATTGGAACACCACAGAAATCCCATAGAGTAGAAAAATTAAACAAAAGACCGATCATACCTACCTGGGTTCCATTGGGAACAACCCCATTGCAAAAAAGTTAAATAGTTAGTTCATTTATTTATAATATTCTATCAGTCGTCGACTTCTCATTCGCAAGTTGGTTTATTCTAAAGTTAGTTTATCCCGTTGATCAGCGCGCGGGCAGTCTAAACAAACTAAATGCACTGAATCTCAAGTAGGTACCTAGGTACATGTGGGTAGCATGTACCTACTAGGTACCTCCCTATATTCGAGAAAATTTTAACTTTCTATCTACTTTGAAGAGGTTTTTTCACCGTTCCGTCTTATATTTCACTAGAGAAACACCCCCTCGACTTTGTTCGCGTAATGTTTTTTTCATAAAAACTTCATCGGGAGGGTGCACCCCTAAGAGGTTTTATGCACTTTTGGGCCCTGAAAAGAACCAGCTAGGCCTTACCACAAGTTGTTTGGGCAATATCAAGGTAACATAACTTTGATATTTCGTACCATGACATATAAAACTGGATGACCGAGCTTTGCTCGTCTTTTTAGTAAATCGTTTTTTTTTTGGAAAATGATACCTAGTTAGATATTTAAATAATGACACGGTTGAACCGGGAATCGAACCCGTTACACGAGAAAAATAATCACCCTGTAGCTTTATCATACCGATCGAAAGGCTTCATCATAAGGATTATTTTTTGCTAAATAACATGGTGTCGGAAATACAAGGACCATTAATTTTAACATTTTTAATACAAAATTTAAAAATGTTAAAATTAATATAATAAATCAATTTATCGGAGTCATTGTACGTGTCGGTCAGTCAGTAGGTAGCTAACGGAAGTTAAACTAGTTATATATGATAATGTACGGGGTGTAAAAAGACGACTACCGAAAAGGGTGTAAAAGTACCCATCAGTTTATAGGTATTACCTAAGTAGGTATGGGTTTTAGTTAGCGCCAAAGTTACAAATAGGTAATCAAATAGATAGCTCGCTTGATGCGATGATTCTGAGAATAGTTATGCCAAAAGTTGGTCAAACTCGCCCTAGAAGAGTAAAATCGCGAAAATATTTCCGCGAGTAAAATCGCGGGTAAAACTTGACTTAGTCACCGGACCGGACGCCAAAACGTTGAGAGCTATGCGCTTAGGTAGGTACGCCTACCCAGACTTTGTTTATTTTGAGAGGAGTGAGTTCGCTGGTGTATGGAGTCTGGTGTCTGGAGGTCTATCATTTTAAACAAATCAACTCGAAATTAACTGTCTTGCTGAGAAAATGTATGTAATAGTGTTGGTACTAAAAGATATATCTATTTTACGAAGTCCGGTAAATTATTAGATTTTGAATCAGGTACCTACATAATTATAGGCATTTCAGTAGGTAGGTACCTATTTACTTACCTACCTATAATTTTACGTTAATAATTTTAGATTAATTATTTCTGTAATTGGCCTGTAATTGGCGCACATTCCATAGCATAATTTACTGTTCCTAATATTGCTGGTTTTTATTGTTTATTGTGTGTGCTGTTGGCGTTACTTACCTAATAAATAAATTAAATAAAATATGTCGGTAAGTAGTAAGTAGGTAGAGGTAGATCAGGCTAAAAATGCACGCCCCTCCAATGTATTTGCTATACTATTTCCTCTACATGCGGTACAAGTACAAGTGGAGGGGCGTGCATTTTTAGATTGAATCATCTCTACCTACCTACGTAAAACAATCAAGTAAAATTAAGACCTAATGACATTTAACCTTATTTTGACCTTATGGTCCTAATAAAGTCCAAAGAAAGGTTAAAAAAATAGCAGTTATTTTCCGTAAAAACCAACAATTTCTACCTAGGAAATTGGAGAGCATTTTTAAATAGGCGTAGCGGAATCATGCTGCTTCTTTCTCGCACCTACACTGAGCGTGAGGGTAAACGAGATGGAGTCCCCTAAGGCGGAGTTTCACTCATCAGTCAGCCCACATCGTTTCACAAGAAAAAAATCGGAGCAAAAAAATATGAATGACATCGATTTGTAAAAAAACTATTACAGATCACTGGTAAAAGCCAATTAGCTAAAGACATGAACAAAAATTAAACAATGAATTCGATGGGTGACCGCTACTGGCACTACTTAATTGCTTCGCATGGAAGGGTCCAGTGCACAACGGGTGCGCCTGCGTTTCTTTTGATTGGACTTCTCCGATCAGCTTTTCAGGAATTCCTTTCTTGGTAAATAGAAGATAGGTAGGTCTAGGTACTGACCTATACCTACTTCTACACGCAGAAAGGAACTTCAAAATTTTACCTTTAGGTATTCAGCTAATTATTTTTGAGAAATTCTTAAAAATGCTTTATTTTAGGGGTTGCTGACGACTCGGACAAAATTTACATGTATTTTGCACAGTAGTTAGTATTCCGTACGTGACAGTTTACAAGCCCAACGCTGCTTATAAGAATACTAACCTATGTCTTACACACCTTCGAATTTTTTGTTTCTTCACGATATTTTCTTTCACCGTTTAGAGCGCTGGCATTGCGCAGCGCACATACATTTTTGGAATGAGAAAACTCATTGGTGCACGACCAGGTTTGAACACATGACCTTCGGATCGTGAGGCAGGGGTGCTACCACTACACCACCAGCACTTTTATAATATGTAAGTTTAGCTATAAATAGCTGTGTTTACGTGTGCCGAGGCGACGACGTTGGTAACGACGCTGCTTCCTGCGCATTTGTCCGTCATCGGGCGATGCGCCGGATGCATGTGAAACACTCTCCCACTGCTGTCGCCATACGTCCGTCGGAATGGAGATAAATGGAAGCCGGATCAGCGGCCTTACCGCGAGCTCTTCGGGCAGTATCAAAGAAATATAAGTTTGATTAAAATTGTATTGAAGTAGTGTCACTTCAAGCTTGAAATTTGAGGTTTCCGAAGATTTGTAAGAGATTGTGATAAGGCTTCAGTTTTTTAGAAATTTAGAATAGTAGGTAGGTATTTAGCAGACCGATTAGTAAAAAAATATAATAATAACAAACGCCATGTTTGCCATGTTCCCACCATGTTTTATGGGTACCCTACGAAGCAGGGTAGGATTCAGACCCTTGAAAAATTATTGTACATGGAAGTTAAAAATATACTACTTTGACTAAAATTATACTACGTTTCTGTTTTCATCGATTTGTTTTGAATTAAAATAAAATAGCATTTGTTAGTGAAATTTTGTTGTATAAATTACCTACTAAAAAAAATCACAAATTAATCAAATTGAGGCAACTGGATGTCTATTTCAGCCAATTTGTCAATCGGATCTTCGTCCTTTATGCATTGACACGATGTAAAATTTTCGATCTTACTTTCTTTTACAGCATCGCATGAAAGAATCAGTGAGTGAGTCCCAGATCCCTGTTTGTCTTTGCCTGATTTGATGTTGCCATACGTACAGAAAATCTCAATACTGTAGGGTAAATGTTCAAAATTACTACCAAATAAACAAATCGACTTGAACATAAAATTATGCTACTTTCGCGTAGTATACTTGCATTACGATACTACATACTACACATCATGAAATTATGGTACAAATAGTATAATTATACTACGAAATCCAACCCTGCTACGAAGCCAACTTTCACTGTAAACAGTAGCGTGTATATCGCCGCTCGTAAACGTCTGCTCTTTCGGAACATCATCTACCTAATTATTAAGTACAGAGGCTTCAAAGAACCTCTTGTGAAAACTTTCCCTTTCTGC
Organism: Cosmorhoe ocellata; assembly: GCA_963675405.1. Lineage (NCBI taxonomy): Eukaryota > Metazoa > Arthropoda > Insecta > Lepidoptera > Geometridae > Cosmorhoe > Cosmorhoe ocellata. Next base: position 2,607,828 of record OY776265.1, on the reverse strand, counting down.
TGCGAATACCTCCATTAAATGATCTTATTGGCACATCAACTCGAGAAAGATTTTATTGAGAGAAAATAATGACGTGAGAAAGGATGGCTTGAAATGAGAAGTAAATAGGTACTTACTACTTTTAAAAAAAATTCAGGATCTATCCATTGTTCCAACTCCCACTTCCTATCTAGCTGTCTCACTATCCTCCATCAAAACCTTATAACAAAAATTTCGAAAGTTTGTCGTGTTAGTAGGTAGGTACCTACCTATTTATATAAACGGCGATGGGCTTTCTCTGTTACGTGCGGAACTAGGTAACTATACTTACTATGCAAATTGGGGGCATGTGCTTAATATCATGTATGGACGTGCCTCTGACTATCTTCTTCAAATATCCTCAAACAAAGATCTAAAGTAACAGAGATCTGAGGAGATATCTACCAAGTCTGGGGCTCAGAATACAGAAAGAACAGTTCTTTCTGTATTCCGAGGTCTGGGGATTATAGTCGTGATCATGTTTCTTTGTTTGTTTATTTTAACTTACCTACCTACCTACTCCACTTAGGTAGGTAGGTACCTACCTTGCATCTTGCTCTGCAGACTGCAGTTGTATGATAACTAAGTAGGTAAGGTAAGGTTATTAGAGCCCTATTCATGGTTAGCCTACATGGTGATTTTGAAAAACGGTACCTACTAAGTATAGGCGACCAAGAAATTGGTTTACCACTTTTGATGACATCTCCCAGTAACATAATTATTCGCTAAGGATTACTATGACAGATTCTGACGTAGCAGTTAATAATCTGTCAAGCGAAAATAGCCCTTGATGTTTTGTACGTGCAAATGATATTCAGCCTTAGAGTGGTAAACCAATTTCTTGGTTGCCTATATATACCTACCTATGTATTTCTTCAGATAAAAAAAATCGAACGTGGAATCATTGCTTTTGGAACGAACCAGCTGTTTTGCAAAACAGTGATCATCATGACTGTTCTGCAATTCTAGCAACAATATTTCCGTGACCGATATTCCGTGGTCAAGGTGCTCTATATTTTTATCATCCGAATCTGTCGTAAAACTATCGTCGGTCCCTAGGTGAACGGCCGACTCACGATGGCTCCTATAAATCCGTCAACAGCCTTCTTGATGCGCGCCAAAATAAGATTATTGGAATTTCAACACAGACGAGTTAGCTTCAAGCAGTTTACGATCGTAGACTGTCTTTATGTGAAAAGATCTTGAGGCGATGACGTACGTAAGTGGTGCGGGTATTTTGGGATGGGTTTCAATGGGTTAGCTGCGTTTAGTGGTGTGCAGGCGATGAGCATCTGAGCCAACGGAAAATTATACTAAGAAAAATTAGGTAGGTACTTACCTACTAACTTACCTATAATTGCATAATACCCAACAGTGGTTGATAGGAGTACCTACCTAAGAAGATGTAGGTAACCTACAACAACTAGGCTAAAATTATGGTGTTGATTACCGGAATTAGGTATCAGTGGCGGTTGTGGATTGGTAGAAGGCTTATTTACCTAATTCTATCTCCATAGTCTATGTCTAGTGGGGACAACAGCCCAATACCCATGGAGGTCACGGCACCGGCGCGCCGGCGCGGGTCGGTTGCGTCCGGCTCGCCGTACTGCACACTCTAGGTACCAATCTACGCCTACCGATGCAGATGCAGTCTTCACAATCACAGTCGCTTGCGCATATTTTATTACCTGTTAGGGAGGGAGGTAGGTACTAAGTAGTTAAATATTATACGAGTAATACCTAGGTAGGTACCGTGTTCCTATGTAGGTCTTAGGTTTTTTTTGAATTAATACGACTTTTTAAAATATCTTTATATTTTTAAATAAGGTGTAATTAATATGTCTACCTTATTGAAACTAATCTCTCTAAAGAAAGGTAGTTGAAGTCCTTAGTAACAACTGCTGTACTCTTCTTTTAAGGATTGTAGACATCTAGTGTGAAAGTTTTGAACTAAATAATTGAAATGTACGGTTTTATAAAAGCGACATCTGGTGTGAAAATTATGAACCAAATAATTATAATATTGTATGATTTACAAAAGCGACATCTAGTGTGAAATTTATGAACCAAATAATTGTAATGTTATACTACCCTAAGGTACTTCACAGGTACTACTTACGAAAGTGACATCTAGTAATGAGTAGCCGATACTTTGACAGCAAAATGTTAAATGTTAATGTTACAAGCTAGAAAAACTAAGATAATAAATCAGTCCGTCAGTCCAGTCAAGTAAGTATATTAATACTAGCTTTCGCCTACGGCTTCGCCCGCGTGGTACCTTGAAAAACAAAAACATCGCTATCCTACGGGAACCGTATATTTTTTCGGGATAAAAATGTAGCGTATGTGTTATTCCAGACCATAATCTATATCTGCCAAATTTTATTCAGATACGTTCAGCTGTTTTAGCGTGAAAGAGTAACAAACATCCAGACATCCTCACAAACTTTCGCGTTTACCTATAATATTATTAGGATTCGTTAGTTGGAGGATATGATCAAGCTTTCAAGCAAAGAATTTTTTGTATAGTACAGTACAGTCTAATACACATACCTAGATTGATAAATTTTCTACTAATTTAATAGTTTTCTACATCACATGGCAACAAAACTTGTTTTCGCGAGAAAACTTGTGATAGCATCGTGAATACTATTTTGATTATTTTTAATTGGAAAATTTAACAAACCTCTGTGAAAAACATAAATTCCATCAAATATTACAGTAGTGATTTAGTGTTTTCGCGGATGAGCCGGATCACAAGTGGAGCTACTAAAGAGATTCCTCGCTATGGCGGGCCCGTCCGACGGCGACTCCGACGGATGGGTCGAGTTCTGCGAGCGTCAGGCGCGAGCCACAGCCCAGGACTTCGCCAAGGCTTGCCTGCCGTTCGTGCAGCCCAGCGCGAACGACCCCGCCCGGCCCTACGCCTCCCACAAGGAACTCTTGAAAAAGTTCATCGACTCCTTTTCGGAGCAATTTGAACAGGAATATGGAAAACTAAAAGCTCTTCACAAACTGCCGAACGGCACGCACACGGGCCACGATGAAAGCGATTACTCGGAAGATACCGAATCGCCTAAAACACAACACAAGCCATTTTTCAGGCGATTATCTTTCAAAGGTCTACGGCGAGGCAAGGGTCTGTTCCACAAGCAGCATTCAGACGAAGTGGAACTATCGTCGAACTTAAACAAACACAATAAGACTAAGTTAGCTAAAATAGTTGTAGAGTGTAGGAAAGAGGGCTTAGTGAATTACTTGACTCCTGAGAGCCTGGAGCAACCAAGTGGTCCTCAGAAATGGGAGAGATGTAGGCTTGCACTCGTAAAAACAGTTGGTGGATACATGCTAGAATTCTACTCTCCACCTAAAGCCCAGAAGCCTCGCAGCGGAGTGTTCTGTTTCCTCATTACCGAGGCAAGAGAAACAACAGCTTTGGAAATGCCAGATCATGAAAACACATTTGTGTTAAAGGTACCTAATGACAATGCATACAATTATTAGAATGTTATCCTTTTAGTACTGAATATAGTGACTCACAGGAAATTCTGCTAACTTCAATGTGAAGGCAAGTCAACAAGTTGATGATAGGTAAATATACCTATACAGGAAGTGATTTTAGCAATTTTATCACTTATCCATAATTTTAATTGTAAAATCACATCTAGACACAAATGAAACCCTTTTCGCATGCACTAAGAATAATATCTAGACACAACCTGGGTTGTAATTGAGCCCACAACCTGCAGTGCAGAACCAAAGCTAGCCATCTAATCTCTAAGGCTAGTCAAAACATAGCTGTAATATTGATATCATGTAAGCTATTTCGTCATAAGCACCATACTTAAATTAAACAAGAAATATTTTTGTCCTCATAATCTTCTGTCTCTGTTCCCCGCCTCCTTTCTTTGAACGTTTTCTACTAGAGTACATTTAAAACAAGAAAATAATCATATACCTACCTCCTACTTTTTTGCATAAAAAAATAGTTTGCATAGTTTAAATAAAGCACTCTTAGATACATAAGGCCAAGGACTATTCTGTGTAAAATCGTTTCTATTAACATTCAAATTGGCAATCAATAAAGTGATGAAGAGTTCATGCCATGACAATAAGGCATTCACATTTTCAGTTCAAGTCCTGAAGTTCATTATGATTTTCCTGCTCATGACATTTCAGATTCTTTGCAATATTTTCCTCCTCAAACTTTGAGTCATAAAGCACACAATACTGTGCAAGTAAGATCATTCAGTAGAAAGAGTGAATGTTGTCAAGGTCTTTGGGCAGCGATAGCTACTCACATTTAAAACTTACCAAATAAATTTGCATGTTAAATAAACGCATTTTTATATTTTCCAGGCTGACAATAACATGGAGTACGTGATAGAGGCCGCCGATGTAGACGACATGAAGTCTTGGCTGGCCACCATCAAGTACTGCATGCGGTCGCCCCCCACCACGCAGCCGCCGCCCGACGCGCTCCCGGCCGGCTCGGAGCCCACGCCGCCCGACCTGCCGCCCCGGAGAGACCTCCCAACTAGCTCTAGTAACTTGGATTTAGCTGCCGACACGCCTGAGGAGGCAGAACTAGGTAGGTTTATGTGTCCACTAGTATTTATCACCAGTAAACCTGTTTAATAAAACATTATTTGTATCTTAAAAAAGACAAAAGTATTTTTTTTTAAGTAGAAACTTATGCCATTTGGAGGTCATAATTTACACCAGCTGGGCTAACGTGAGTGTCGACTGTTTTGCCTCGCTCTTTCTCGTGCGAATATAAACGGCTCCACAAAGGCGTCTATAAAATTTTGTCGCGCCTGCTATTGAAGGCAGGCACTTACTTCTTAATCTCTAAAGGCTATTTTATTTTTTCCGAGGTATCTTCAAAGCACTAGTTTGAACTTCATTGGTTATGTAAGTACCTAATTAACGTTTATATTACCTATGTTATGGTTTAGGATCAATAGCGGAAGAAGGATGCGAGTCATCACCGCGGGTGTCTCTGGCGGAGTGGCCGTGGTTCCACGGGACGCTGGCCCGCGCCGCCGCCGCCGCCTGCGTGCTGGCTGGCGGAGTGTCTGCGCACGGCTGCTACCTCGTGCGACAGAGCGAGACGCGCCGCGGGGAGTACGTGCTCACGTTCAACTTCCAGGTGAGAGAGCGAGATGACTAGCTGTCGGTTTGCACAAAATTGCCGTTGCTCCCCACGTTTGACCAACGATAGTGTGGGAGTTACGAGAGTACCGTAATAAAGGTTGAAGACTTACCAAGTCTCAAAGTGAATAACGCGCTTACCAAGTCACAATAAAACCTTGTTATTCATAATAATATTAATATGTATTTATTCACTGTTTCATGTTGATACCTTAGCTTAGATCTTAATTAGTGGGTTATTTTCTGAAACATTATTCAACAGTTTTTGCTAATTGCACATACGTGTTGCCGCAGGGCCGCGCGAAACATCTTCGAATGACGCTCAGCGAGTCAGGGCAGTGCCGCGTGCAGCACCTCTGGTTCCCTAATGTTCTGGACATGCTCGACCACTTCCGATCGCACCCGATCCCGCTCGAGTCGGGGGGCGCCGCCGACGTCACGCTCACCGAGTACGTCGTCTGCCAGGCCGGCAGCCGACAGCAAGTGAGCCAGATTGCGTAGCCTAGACACTATCTACTACTGTGCAGAGTACATTATCCTTTGCGCTCTATTTCAGAGAGTAAAGATCCTTACCACTCTATTCCATGGAGTAAAAATCCGTTTCACTCCAATTTAGAAGATGTCACTCGATAAAGTGTTCAAATAGTTTTCAAAAATATTTCTCACTCATAAGAAGTGCTCGGAAATATTTACTGCCATTAAAAAAGTCTAAAATATGTTTATTATGTAAGTTTTGATTATTTAAATTTTGTTATATTATAACATAATTATTATCCCAGTCTAACTAGACTCTCTGTTTTTGTAAATATTTCTTAGATTTTAGGTACAATTATTTATAGTTTTGTTACAATTATGTAATGATTGAACTTAAACCCCGTAGCGTATACATACTGTCGATCGAATGATTGTTTCATTAGAATTGCTCGAGGCATAATCAGTCCCACCGATGCCTTAAGATGCTATGAACTTGTGCAATTTTAAAACCATACATTTTATAAGTTATGACGTATCAGATAGGGATATCACTACAACTACCACTATAACGTATCTTAGTGCTGAAAGTTTTAGCCGCTAGCTAGCGCTGATTCAATTATTCTTTGCTAGACTCGTGCGCAATTTTTAAGCAACTTCTGTCCATCAAATGGATGACTGCACTAATGCATGTTTAGCTGTTGTGTATTTGCATCACTTTGGTTTTTGTTATTAAGTATTGATGTTTGCTAGTTGTAGTGTAGCTTTGTTTTGGCAATGTTTTTGTTCATAAACTTATTATGCCGCGTTTTCTTATGACTTACTCAAGGATACTTGATGTAATCATGTTTTTTTACTTCGGATTCTTATTGCTTAGTTGAGTTCGAGTCCGTTCAAACAAGTTACTGGATTTTTATTATGACTTGTAAATATTTTTTTTTTGAAAATGCATTATCAAAAGTCCACATGCACTAAAAACTAAATAAATAGATTTAAGTATAGTTAACAATGTGTTGAATTCAATGGCACCTATGATTTAAATTTTGATTTCTCAAATAAAAAGTTAATAATAAAGAGATATTATCGCTATTCAATGAAAACAATATTTCCATTTTTAGAAATAGAGTAAACAAACTTTCAACTAGTTAATTATGATAAAGGTAGGTACTTACCTATAATTTTAATAAAGAAAATAAGTACCTATATAATTCACACTGATTCTTAATCATGCATTTTATTTTTTGGTGGCAAGTGTAACTTTAAATAAACAAAATCACAATTATTTAGTAGGTAAGTTATATAAAGAAAATTGTAAAGAATATCTACTCTCTCAAGTATTTGTGTAGGTACTTCCTTTAAAAAATCAAAATAAACAGATCGCCTTTTATTTCAGAAAGCAGGTAAATATCCTTACATTATGATCAGTCGGTAAACATCGTAGGTATACAGTATTTTTGAGTGAAGATCTTTTCCACACAGAAAGAGAATACACTAAGTACTTACCTATATAAAATATTCTATCGCCTGTTATATTTATCTTACTGGCAACATACTCTATGAAGTTAGGATTGTTTAAGCTAGTGGCTGAACTGCATTTTTAAGAAAAGTTTTTTCAAACCTACTAAGTACATTATTAGTACGGCCAGCGGATCTATCGTGAAGTTTGCCGCTTCGATGCGCAGTAAACAATTTAATATGAAAAAGCTGCACTGCGCATCAAAACTTCACGTTAGCTTAGATCCGATGGCCGTATTCTAACTTTGTAATCAACATTATTTTAATCGTCAAAGTCGAGAGTTATTTCGTTCATAAAATAACCTAAGTAATTGAAAATGGACTGTTAGCAATATAAATACTAACTGTAGGTATTTAGTACTTATGTATGTTTTTGTTTTGTACAAATCATGTTCTTCCGAGCTTTAACATTAGTTTCTTGGTTGTAAATTTTTATTATTATTAAACTTATTCAATTGAATGGCTTTGTGTTTTATTTTGCTCTTTATATTATTGTGTTCTGTGTTTGATGCCTGTGTGTTGTGCTAATTTATTGGTAAGTTTGTCTTTGTTTATTTTAGGAAGTTTAAGTACCTATCTACTTAGAGAAGTATTTTATGTATTGTTGGTTTTTTAGTAGATTATTAAGTACTATATAATTTATTCTAGTCTCACTTTTAGATGTTGGTTAACTTTAAACCTTCTCAAATGATCAACAATTCTACATAACTATGTAGGCACCTATAATAGGTACCTACTTACTGCCCGCTTATTTATCTTTGAACATAAATTCATTTTTTTTCAGCTTGGTGTGTCCCACGGGAGCGACGTGCGCATGCGCAGAGTAGAGCTAGAGGCATTGCAGGTGGCTCACCATGACATCAGGGCCGTGGATAATCAGTACAGCTTCGTCTAACACGCGCCCGGAGCGCTGACGTTGTTTCAAAGAATATGTTGTCTATCAGATACAAGAATCAGTAGTGCGATTACGGAACTCTAATACAATCAACACTTGTCAAAGCTGGCTCAAATTTATTGAATAAACACTCTTATGTCATACCAAATCACTTGATTACAATGAAAACGTATTGTCATTGATTGTAAGCAAAGATCCATAATCGCCCCACAGTTATGTATGATCAGAATCAGTAGACTAACAAGAATCGGTTATGTTATAGCTAGAAAATGTTATTTTGTAACAAGTACAGGTCATCCAACGGATCTAGGCATTCGTGAAATTAGCCACAGGTGCGAGTTTGCGCATGTACAGTTCCTTCCCCCCCTCATACCTCCAATTGCTCCCGAAAAACGCTACTGCGCAGCTCTTGCGACTAACTTCACGAATGCCTAGATTCGTTGAGCCAACTATACCAGTTATGTATGTTACAACTAGAAAAGGTTATTTTGTAACAAGTACCAGTTATGTTACAATTAGAAAAGGTTCTTTTGTGACAAGTAGGTACCAGATAAAGAAAATGTTATTTTTTTAACAAGAATCGGTTACCTAACTAACTTTGTTATAACTAGAAAAGGTTACTTTGTTCAAAGTAACCTATATCATAAAATAGATAAAGTATCATAACTTATGATGAACAGTTATCACTAAAATTATTATGCTGTGAATTGATGCTATGCGTCTACGAAATAATTTTTCTTTTACATAACTGGAATTCTGATTCATAAATATATCAAAGAAAACTTCGTCAACCTTCAACATTAGGTTTCAAGGTGCGCTCCTGTGCAGGTTTAGTTAAATTTAGTCAATGTTTAGCCAAACTATTTATTGTTATACGACTGAATGTGTAGGTGTTAGTAAAAAATAATGTACTTACACAGCTTATACGTAAATAAGTATAGAAGATATGATGGTGGTTCTGAACAGAGTAGTCATATTCATTAATATTTCGTAAGCTTTCGTTTTTTTGTAGGCAATGTATTTTTATTTAGTTTTGTATTCTGTCCTGCTGTGCAATATTTAAAAAAAAGAAAATTGTGTTTGTAAGTAATCATTTTGCTTATCTTATCTTAGAAACTAAATTATTGATTAGTGTAACATTCATTTAGTGTAAGGCTAACTTGTTCCCACGTTTTCGCTCATAAACAGTACCTACCTAACGTATTATAAATGCATAAAATTTTTAATTACAATTTAATAGGCTAATCATTGATTTCAATATAAGTGAAATTATGTTATTAAGAGTTAATCAAGTCACGAACAAGATTTCATTTGAATTAGTGATGGGATTATAAAAGAAAAACACCACACCTACCTACAGATATAATTTATGTTATTTGTAGGTATCATGTAGGTACTTTTATCGTTGGTAACACTGCCCTTCCCTTAAAATGTTTATGGTATATTTAAATAGTTATTTATACAGTTAAATATTAGTATTGTACTCTTTTTCGGTGTGTTTTATTAATACTAGTTACTTACTTGCCAAAACAGTACTTAACAATGTTGTTAACACAAATCAAGGTTCATGTAATTTTTGATCAAATCCTCAAACAAAACCGAGACTTCATTTATTCGAAAAGTAAGTAAGTAATTTCTCAAGATAAATTGTAATATAAGAGTAGCAAAATTAAATGTGTCAAAGTAATTATAATTACTAACAACTACCTATTGACTTTGTTCAGACTCAGAAACAAAGTTTCAAGTCTATAGTTGTATCAAAATAGATACAGGGGTATTCGATTTTGGAATAAAATAAATTAGGGAGGATCGAAAACTTATCACTGGTAAAGTAAGATAGCTAAATATTTGTACGTATTACATGTTGTAGAATTAATCGAAGCTAGAATACAAGTTGTTAGTCAAATAGGGTGGTTTTACATGGTTTTATCATACACAGATGGTCGAGCTACATAGTAGGTACCTATAAGTGCGTACTTGTCTCTAACTAAATAATTATTGTTGCTAGAAGGAAAAGTAATGAAAACTTATCCTCGAGCCATTATTGGTGTTGACCATTCTGCAAGTCAAAATGTAATTGGTTCATCTTGAATGTCTTATTTAAATATCAATGTTTATCACCCTGTAAAGTAATCCTACATTCCTTTGTATGTATGTAATGATTAAAAATGAAATATAATAAACATTATATTTTAAAAAGCAGGTTTTTTTAGTAAAGATATGTGAAACAAAGGATGAAATACTTGCATTCTACAACGGGACTGAGTATACCTTATAGGCTGAAATCACTTAAAAAATACTTATTTTTTTTAACCAGGTGTACTTACATACTTTTTTTACAACTCTTTCCTTAGATTAGTTTTTGTTTCTTAAAATCAACTTAATCGTCTAGTAAAGGTACGATATAAAACTCTGAAAACATTTGTTTCTGGTCTTCCTTTTCTAATTTAAGCTGGAGTAATAAAAGGCCATTAGAACTGCATCTTAATACCACCTGAAACAATAAAGTCTGTTAACTAAATGACGAAACAGTTGTCGAGGCCGGAATAGATAACATTGCCCTTTGAAGCTCGAAAAGCTTTTACTAAGCTTGAAACAAAAATGTTACAAATAAAACAAATTAATTAAAAAATCCCCAACACAAACTTTGCCCTCCATTTTGAGTTGGCGGCCATCTTGGATTTGAAATTTTTCCCAATATTTTACTACTCAAGCCCTTTTATTTGATACATATATTGAGAAGGTGTGAAAAATGTGTAGGTAATCCGCCATTTTGTGGCGGCCATCTTAGACTGATTTTCATCAAACATAGCTAAAAACGCTGCCGACTAGTTCACTTTCAAACAAAAAAAACAATATCGAAATCGGTTCATGCGTTCTGGAGCTGCCACACGTACGATGCCACAGACAGACACAGACGACGCACGCACAGACAGACACCTCAAACTTATAGTTTGAGGTGTCTGTCTGCGCCCACACCCGTTCGTTTATGCGTCGGGGGTAAAAAATACATAAAGCACACCTTAGTAGAAATAGCGAGGGCCTTCATAATCAGCCTGATATGGGACAGATGGTACTTCAGTGTGACAGGATTTTCGCAGCTGAAGCTTTGCACCATGTCGGAGGACTTTGGCATGTCAATGCAAGACCTATCCTGAAAGGAGGATGAAGGAATGTTAGATCCCAGCACTAAGTGGATAAGACTAAGTATATAGTACTGGTATAATGGTATATACTATATACCATTATACCAGTACATAATATACAGTCCCAATATTATACTATATACTATATAGTATAATATTGAGACTGTATATTATCATCATCATCATCATCCGCAACCAAATTTCACCCCCTGCTGGGTATAGGCCCGATTACTATTGCAAAATCCATTTGTAACATGAATCGTACCTCGTACTTTTTAATTTTTATGTTACAAAGTGTACCTGGGAACATTTACAGTATCCTACTAATACTCGTATTATACCTAGGCGTGAAAATTTGTAAGAATGTATGGATGTATGTTTGTTACTCTTTCACGTTGAAACGGCTGAACGGACTGGTTGAAATTTGGCACTGATATAGATTATAGTCTGGGATAGCACATAGGCTACTTTTTATCCCGGAAAATGTACGTTTCCCGCAGGATAGATTTGTTTTTGTTTTTCAAGGTACCACGCGGGTGAAGCCGTGGGCGGAAGCTAATGTTGACTCTACCTGCATGCCATATGTGACGATGCTGACATTAGGGTGCTCCGGCGTGAGATTCAGCTCTATAATATCGCACGAGCGTTCTATATCCGCCAGTAAACCCAAAAACGCTGGCGCCTTTAGAACCAACTTGGCAACTTCCGCGGCATCTTCGTCGCGCAGTTCTAGCACCGAGTCCGCGGTCTGAGTTGCGATTTCACAGTCTGTCATCACATTGTGTAGTTGTTGGGGCTGCAAGCTGCAAAAAGGGTCTTTTTATTACCATATTAGCTTCACTTCACTCCTTTATTTTTGGCCTCTGTGTCATAAGCCACAATTCTGCCAATGTCCGTATTTTTAGCTTTACAGTTAGGCCAACGAGTCGAGGCATTCGTGAAGTTAGCCGCAGGCGCTGCGCAGTATCGTTTTTCGGGAGCAATTGGAGGTATGGAGAGGGGCGGTTGGACTGTACATGCGCAAACTCGCTCCTGTGGCTAATTTCACGAATGCCTAGATCCGTTGGAAGAACTGTACATAACACCTAAACTGATGCTACATTTGGTTTCACTACATAGGTATTATTTGATCTGGGGTATTATTATAAAACAAAATCCTCCGCCGCGTCTGTCTGTTCGCGATAAACTCAAAAACTACTGCATCGATTTTCATACTGTTTTCATCAATGGATAGAGTGGTTTTTAAGGAATTTTAAGATTTTTAGGAAGTTTTAGTATATAATTTGTCAAGTTTTACAAATTATATGCGCCACACCATTAAGATATTCAAGGCTCGGAAAATACAACCCAGATAAAACTCGTTTATTAAAAGTCTCCTTCCAATCAACAGAGGAAGCGAAATTTATTCTACGGAATAAATCCAAACTGCCCGAAAATACTAATGTTCGCATCTACGCAGACCAAACCCCAGCGCAGAAATCCTACCTCCACACGATCCAGGAAGAGCTAAAGACCCCTGAGAAGAACGGAGAACTAGACCTCGGTATAAAATACGTCAAGGGGATACCAAAGATAGTAAAAAACCCTTCAAAAAACCAATAAACTCTACACTAGGAACGAACGATACCACGAATACCTACCACTACATAAAATCTACCTACACTACAACAGCATATTTTACGCCCCCTCTTCACTCAAGATTTTTTACGCTAACATGCGCAGCATACGCACCAAAGGGAAGTTCGATGAATTGCAATGTATTATAAAGGCAATGAACTGTATCACCCACCTCATAGTAATAACAGAAAGTTGGATTAAATCGGATGACGAAGCCAAATTGTTTTCTTTGCCAGAGTATTCGCATGCCTACAATATAAGAAAAGACAAAAAGGGAGGCGGAGTTTCTATCTACATACACAAAAGCCTATCTTACGACCAGACACAGAACACAATAATAAATGGAATCAACTACCTATGGATATTCATACATCGCTACAAACCTGATAAGAAAAATACCAAGCAATTTCTAGAAACCTATTCACAGCAAATAGTAAACCGTAAGAATTGTAGTGTATTCTCAAGTACCCACACTTATTTAATAATATGGTGGAGGGTAGCTCGGCGCGAGGGCGCCGACAGTCGGAATAAACTCACGTTACGGAATGGCTGCCTATTATTTCTGCTACGACTACAATACCTAAATAGATACTTCTCAGTGGCGACGAGGATTAAAATTGTGCGTGCGAGTTTTTCTTTGTTTACGATGTCTATCGGAAAAATTGGGGAATTCGATATGAAGTGTGGTACGTGGTCATCGTACACGGACCGACTGGAAATGTATTTCAAGGTCAATGCCATAAAGGATGACTTGAAGCTGCCGACGTTGATATCTATCATGGGGGACAACGTCTACGAGTTACTAGTGAACTTGGCAAGTCCTAAAAAGCCCTCAGAGCTCGAATATGAGGAGGTGGTGCAGCTTCTACGAAATCATCTACAACCGAATCCGTCGCTGTTGGCGGAAAGGTTTCGATTCCGGCAGAGGAGGCAAGCCGCGGAAGAAACTACAGCAGATTACGTGGCGGAACTGAAGAGGATGGCGCGGTTTTGTAAATTCAATGACAAATTGGATGAAAATTTGCGAGATCAATTTGTCTGTGGAATAAGGAGTGACGTCACGCGTCAACGGTTATTTGCGGAAAAGAACGCGGACGCAATGACTTTTGCCAACGCAATGCAAGTAGCTCATTCCTTGGAGACTGCAGAGCGGGATGCGGCGGCGGTGGAGGCACGGGTTGTGCTGGAGACCGGTGACAACGCGGAGGTGCACGCAGTCAGCACGCGCGTGACTGCGCGGCGCCAGGGTGGCGGCACGGGCGGCGGCGCCACCGCAGGTGCTTCGCAGCAAGGGCAGCGGCGGCGGACCGCTGGAGACCCCTGCAAATGTTGCGGAGCGGATCATGAATACGATGACTGTAAATACAAGAACTTCGTATGCAGCCGGTGCAGGCAACCGGGGCACCTGCGGCGCATGTGCACCGTCGGCGGTGGCGGCGCAAGGACCAGCAAGGCGGGGCGGCCGGGGGCAGGCGGCGCGGCGCGTGGGTTCCACTACGGTGAGGCGACGCGCGACGGCGACCACACCGAGGAGGACTCCTTGTCGGACCAGGAGGAGGAGGAGGATTGCCTGGACTTACACCAGTTGTGTATAAGGGACTATAAGGCGGTGAGTTTGCCCATATCAATCGATGGTCAAATTATTTCAATGGAAATAGATACCGGTACACCGATATCATGTATAAGCAAGAAACTTTATGATAGGTATTTTAGCTCCACAAAAATACGGACTCATGATTTGCGTCTAAAATTTATTGATGGTTCGAACATTCGACCATTAGGTGTGATTGTGCCTATGGTAGTTTATAAAGGAGTGCAGAAAAAACTAGAGTTGTTCATAATTCAAGACGGAACCACATCACTACTAGGCCGGCAATGGCTTACTGAATTAGGCATATCAATTCCCAGTTTTCAATGTAATAATGTAAAGAGCAGTAAAGATTCTAATATTAATTCTAATGTAAAAACGTTGTTAAACAGGTTTAAAGATTTGTTCGATGGCAGTCTGGGAAGGTTCACGGGCGGCAAGGCAACGCTGCGGGTGCGCGAGGGTGCTGCGCCGGTGTTCCACCGCGCTCGGCCGCTGCCATTTGCGCTGCGCGAGCGCATTGACGCGGAGCTGGACGCCATGCTGCGCGCGGGCATCATCGAGCCCGTCGACTGCTCCGACTGGGCCTCACCACTGGTTCCAGTCAACAAACCTGACGGTACACTTAGGATTTGTGTGGATTACAAGGCAACTCTAAATCCTGTTTTAATGATTGATCGATATCCGTTACCTAAAATTGATGAGGTTCTGGTAGGGTTGAACGGAGCACAGTTTTTTAGCAAAATAGACTTGTCACAGTCGTACAACCAAATTGAGCTGGATGAGTCCAAACAGTACACGGTTATAAATACACATAGGGGGCTCTTTTGTTATAATAGGCTTGTTTTTGGGCTTTCGTCCAGCCCGGGTATATTCCAACGTATAATGACAAATATATTGAAAGGAATACCTAATGTAGCTGTGTTTATCGATGACGTCATCATCGGAGGTAGAACCGAAGCAGAACATCTAAAAGCGCTCGAAACCGTGTTCCAAAGGTTACTAAGTAGTGGGTTACGGCTAAAAAAATCTAAATGTGTGTTCCTCGTTCAAGAGGTTACCTACTTAGGATATGTTTTATCAAAAGATGGATTGAAAGCGGACCCAACCAAAATTTCAGCGGTATTGGAAATGGAAAAACCACAGAATATTACTGAACTGCGATCGTTCTTAGGGTTATGTAATTTCTTTGCAAAGTTTGTAAAGAATTTTAGTCAAAAATTAATACCGCTATACAATTTACTTCGGAAAAACGTAAAATGGCATTGGAGTAAAGAGTGCGAGCTAGCTTTTACAGAAATAAAGAAAACTTTAACGGGATCGCAGGTTTTATCACATTATGACCCGTCAAAAGAACTTATTGTGACGTGTGACGCGAGCGCAGCGGGGGTCGGGGGGGTGCTGTCTCAGCCGGACCGGGGCGGGGCGGAACGGCCGGTCGCCTTTGTGTCGCGTACACTTACTAGTGCAGAGAAAAATTACTCACAAATACACAGGGAAGCCTTAGCTATTATATACTGCATGAAAAAGTTTCATCAATACGTTTACGGGAGACGATTTACTCTGCGTACGGGCCACAAACCACTAGTTTCAATTTTTGGACCAAATACAGGCATACCTACCATGACGGCGAGCCGAATGCAGCGGTGGGCTATAATATTATCAGCTTACAGTTATGATATCGAATATGTAAGAACAGACGTGAACAGTGCTGATTCGCTGTCGAGGCTGCCGCTGCGCGATAACAAACCGGTTTCGCGAGTACTTCCAGAACAGACGTATTTGCATTTTGCTCAGGAGGCTTGTCTCCTAGATTATAACGAGATAAAAAGAAATACTTTAAAAGATCCAATTCTAAGTAGGTTGTTAATTTTCATTAGAGATGGTTGGCCTATTAATTGTGAAATTATTGGAATGCAACCATATTTTAATCGAAAAAATGAATTGTATGAAGAACTAGGATGCGTAATGTGGGGTCATAGGGTGGTAATTCCATTACCCTGTAGGGAAAAGGTTTTAAAAGTATTACATGAACCTCACATGGGGATAGTTAAATCTAAAGCATTGGCTAGGAGTTACGTTTGGTGGGCCGGAATTGATGAGGCAATCGAAGTCATGTGTAAGGCTTGCGCCACATGCGGGGCGCAGGCCGACGCGCCTCCGCGGCAGGCTCCGCGCCCCTGGCCGTATCCGTCTAGGCCGTGGTCTAGACTACACTTAGATTTCCTAGGCCCGATTTACGGTAAAATGTACCTAGTAGTAATAGATGCAACATCAAAGTGGTTGGAAGTATTTATGGTACCAAGTACGGCGGCGACTTCCACATTAGATAGATTGAATGAGTTGTGGAGTAGATGGGGCTATCCAAAGCAAATTGTTACTGACAATGGACCACCGTTTACGAGTAGGGAATTTGAGAATTTTGTTAAAACAAGGGCTATCGACCATATACTTACGGCACCCTACCATCCCGCTTCTAACGGAGCTGCTGAAAACGCAGTGAAAACTATTAAACGGGTAATTAGGAAGGCAGTCTTTGAAAAGAAAAATGTTAACGATGCGTTGAATACATTTTTACTATATTACAGAAATACTGAACATGCATCGACAGGGGAAAGTCCAGCTATGTTATTGCAAGGTAGGCGGTTGAGAACACGTTTAGATGCAATAAAACCGGATCGGGAAGTAAAAATGGTAAAATCACAACAGCGGCAAATAGAAAATGCGGGAGGGGCGAGTAGGTTGGTTAGTCCAGGTGAAGACGTGTGGTACAGACAATATTCTAAAACAAACAAATGGTTGCCGGGAAAGGTTGAATCTCGAGTTGGACCATCCAACTATAAGGTTATTGGTGAAGAAGGTGTTAGAGCTCATCGTCATATCGATCAATTGAAACGTAGGACTAGGAGCTCCTTGATCCACCCAGATGCTGAGGGTCCCGAGTTGGAATCTAAGGTTTTAACAGATAAAAAATTTGATGATGATGGGCTAGTGGTGGACCAGTCGGGGAAGCCGGCCTCTCATGAGAGCCGGAGGAGCCCGGTGAAGGAGGCCTCGCCGCTCGTGGCGGAACCTGAACCCCGTGAATCTCCGCCAGATCTGTCAATCGAGAAGAATGCGCCAAGGTCTCGCCCCATGAGACAATGTAAATTAAATAAACCAAATTATAAGTTATAAGGTTGCCATTGTTTATATAATGAACGTAGTTTTAAGTGGTTATTGTTAGTAGTTTGTAAGTCTATAATGTACACAAGTAATCTAGATTAAGTGTGGAGGATTGTAGTGTATTCTCAAGTACCCACACTTATTTAATAATATGGTGGAGGGTAGCTCGGCGCGAGGGCGCCGACAGTCGGAATAAACTCACGTTACGGAATGGCTGCCTATTATTTCTGCTACGACTACAATACCTAAATAGATACTTCTCAACATCGTGTTTGGTGATTTTAATATCGACCTATTGAGTAGCAACGACAGCGACACACGAAACTACCTTCTAATGCTGCAAGAAAGCGGATACCAAATCCTGAACAAGATTGAACCAGATTACTGTACCCGTCAGAGTAGCACTACGAAAACGATCATCGATCACATATGCACGGACATGTACAACTCCTCATACAACATTACAATTGTAAACTCAAGCCTATCCGACCACAAACAAACAGCTGACCTTGGAACTCGTCAAACAAAAGCACTGTCATAATCGCAAGCAAAGAATGCAATACGAAGCCATAGACTACCCTCAACTATACGTAGACATAGAAAATTATGCAAGTTCACTAGCAACTGATTGTACCTATTCTACTCTTGAATATTTTATAAAAAGCTACATAGATAAAAACAAAACACTAAAAACAAAAATACTAAACGGACCTAGAGATGACTGGATAAATAAATCAGTAATTGAAGCAATAAACACACGAAATATTTTGTGGTCACGATTAAAAACAGACTCTAAAAACGAGAGACTTAAAATTGATTTTAAAACAGAAAGAAACAAAGTAAGTATGTTGATCAAAACGACTAAAGAAAAATACTTTTGCAAAGAATTCGACCAATGTAAGACCCCCAAAAGAATATGGAGCCTGATCAACTCACTAGTTACAAACAAAATACAAAACCCCGCTTTACCTACTAAATTAATGATAAAAGATGTAAACGTCACGGATCCTATTCAAATTTGCGAACATTTTAACACGTTCTTTTCCACAATAGGTGCTAAATTAGCTAAAGATATCCCGACTACTTATTTAAATAACGACTATTACACACTCACCTACCGACAAAACAACTCGCCCGACGAAATGCATTTCCTACGACCTTGTACCGAAGACGAGATTTATAAAATAATACACAACCTAGACTCGTCGACCAGCACTGGGCTAGACGGAATAAGCACGAAAGCTATCAAATGTATTTCCCACACAATTGTACCAGCATTAACTAACTGTATTAACAAGTGCCTCCTAGACGGGTTATTCCCGGATAGTTTAAAAATTGCCAAAGTAACTCCCATCTTCAAATCGGGCAATAAAACCGATCCTGGTAATTATAGACCCGTATCGGTTTTACCTGCAATCTCCAAGATCTTTGAGAAAGTTATGTACAATCGGCTCAACCATCACCTTACGAAAATAAACTACTTATACGAACATCAGTACGGGTTTAGACAGAAGTCGAACACTTTGTCGGCAACTATTGATTTAATAACCAAAATTAAAGTAAATATAGACGAAAAATCGTATTGTTTAGGTATATTTATTGATTTTCAAAAAGCGTTCGACACAATCAGCCACGATATCCTTTTAAAAAAACTTAGCGACTTAGGAATTAGAAATACGGCACTACAGCTATTTACATCATACCTAGCGGATAGGTACCAAGTCGTAAAGATAGGAAATAATGAAAGTAGTCATCAAAAAATAGTCTGCGGAATCCCCCAAGGATCCATTGTCGGAACTTTAATTTTTCTGATTTATATTAATAATATAAGCAAAATAGGACTAATGGGACACGTTACTTTATACGCCGACGATACCTGCCTATTCTACTTTGGCCCGAACCTCGGCCAACTGGTTAAAGACGCACAGGCGGACCTATTTAAATTTAACATCTGGTGTCAGAGCAACCTAATGACAGTCAACGCAAAAAAAACGTCGTTTATGATTTTCGCAGCTAAGAATAAAAAAGTCCCGCAATTCCCGCCACTTACTATAGGTGGTTCGATAATACATCGCTCACGCCAAGAGAGGTACCTAGGTCTCATACTCGACGACCGCCTAAATTGGCAACCTCATATCGAACATGTAAGAACTAAACTAGTCTCTCTAACGGGTGCACTACTTAGATCCGTGGGTTGCCTGCCACGTAAAGTTCGAATGACTATTTACAACTCCCTAGCTAAATCTCATGTACAGTATCTACTGGAAGTATGGGGAACTGCAGCAGTATCAAATCTAAAATCACTACAAATATCTCAAAATAAATTGATCAAAGTTTTATACAATTATGACTACCTAACTAGCACACAAACTATTTACAGAGAAACAAAAATTTTTAATATCAATCAACTATATACTTACCTTACCTGTATCCTTGTTAGGAAAATAGTAACTAATGAAATACATACACAAATCACACTAACAAAGAAAACTTACACCTACAATCTAAGAAATAAAAATAAGTTAAAACCAAGAAATCCCCGGACCAACTATGGAAAACGGAACATCATGTATGAAGGTGCACAGATTTATAATAACTTACCTGATAACATTAAAAACTGCTTATCAATGCACACATTTAAAAAAAGATTAAAACAATATATTTATGACAAAATTTGTTAAACAAACGGCACCAAACATCACTGTCAACTTAAACTTAAACTACTACCAGCTAACTAAAGTTATTACAACTATAGCATATAATTATAAGTTAAGATAGCTTAAGAATATTGTATATACATTCTCATTTAAGTGAACTTTGTTCTTTTGAGAAATAAATTCTTAAACCAGAACCAGATTTGTCAAGTTTTTAAGTCCCGATAACCGACATCCACGCGGACAAAGCCGCGGGCATCAGCTAGTATTTAATAAAATAGTCACCTAATTTGAGCTATACCTTTATAAGTTTCGATTTCTCAGTCCCCATTGTTAAAAAGAATTAATATAGCTATAATGCAAACATATTGCATACTGTTGCCAGATTAGGTAATCAAAGTAGGTAGTGTAGGTCTAGGTACTTACACCAACAACAAAGGTGATCCTTCGCTCCTGTAATACATTTTCAGACTTGAATCCTCTCCTGATCCAAAGATGTTTAAGCATTCAGCTAGTACTGCTATACTTATCTGAAATATTATGTTAGTTATCATTTCTTAGACCACATACCATACACATTAGGCGCTTGGCGTTGCGTTAGGCGCGAGTTGGTAGAGTAAATACAGCGCGATTAGCACGGCGTTTGATCAGAAACGCGCGCTTGCATGTGTACACCTAGAAAAGAACTACTGGTTCTCAAAACCCGCGTTCCCAAAGCGCGCGCTTCAAAACGCCTAATGTGTACCAGCTCTTAATATAACTAATTTTCACATAGAAATGAAACAGAAACCATAAAAAAAAAACAAATTTGAAAAGTATGTTGTTGATATGTATGACTAGATAGAATAATAAGAAAGGAGTGAGTACTGAGATGACAAATGACAGAGGGAAATGGAAGAAGATCACATTATGTTGTGCCGACCCCACATAACGTGGGATAAGGGCAGGAAGATGATGATGTTGATGTATGACTAGATAGAATGATTGATGATGGTTTACTTTAAACATGACATCGGCATCTTCTCGCACATGGTACTCCGTGAAGTTGTCCGAGGGTACATAGGCTGATGCTTGGACACACTTCCCTTCTTCCACTGTGAGCTTCAGACCTTCAGGAAGGGCACAGAATACTGCTGTCTGAAATCATGATGTAACTGTTACAGTCCAGATACTGCCAAACAATAGAGGAAGTAGTTACTCTATATGTAGTATTATATATAGTACCTGGGTGACCGAGCTTTGCTCATTCCTTTGGGGTAAACGACGTTTTATAAAAATGAAACCTAGCTAGATCGATTTATCACCCCCGAAACCCTCTGCATACGTTGGAGCTGTTTCCGAGATTCAGATTATATATATATATATATACAAGAATTGCTTGTTTAAAGGTATAAGATAAACGGCCAATTCACTGTGCTCTTGCACTATAAAATAATTTGCTTAATGTAGATCCGTTGTTTTTAAACCTGTAATAAACTGAATTACTGACCTCTTGAAACTGTATCGCTTTCAACAAACTGCACAGATTTTTTCCGGAATCCATAGAAGCCGTAAAATAGTATTGTGAAGTCCCTTCATCCATTTTTCTCTCCTAGTTTGTACATGGATTTCACTAATATGAGATATTGCTCTTGGGTTACAGTTTGTTCTTCTAACTTGCCAAGAATTTGTGCTATCCTAGCAGCTAGTACATGTTTGCAGCATACTACAGTCTTTTTTTCAATGACTTGATATTTGAAAGCGTGACAAGGACAGAAGTTTACTCTCGAGAAAAGCCTGTAGCAGCGATTGTTTTCTCCGGTGATTTCAATTAGAATTCTATGTCTATTGGGAGTCACGTACAAGACTAAAGTGTTTAATTTTTCCAAGATGTTTAGTGCTCTTTGGAGAACTGGGCCAAAAATCGAATAAAGGGAGACTAGTTCGTCGTCTGAAACTAATTTCGAAGAATGTATACCTACAATGATTACAATTTACATAACGTACATAGGTACCCACCCACTTAATATAGTAGGTAGGTACAAATATTACTGTTATAATTTTGTATAGTTTGATTGTTTTAGGTAGGTACTTACTGCAAACACACTACTTACGTTGTTTTTCTTCTGCTTTACTTACACGTTCCTCTATTTCTCTTAACACAGTTTCTACAACAAGAGGTATTTTTGATGGCGAATTAATATTCATGTTACATAAATTCATTCAAGTTAACGTAAACCATACTTTGCAGTTTTAATAATTTCACTATTTTGAAATTTTAACTCTTGAATTAATTCATGAATTGAAAATGTAAACCAAACAAACACAACAATAATAAACAATGCGTGGCGGGCGGCCGCCGGCCGGTCTACTTCTCCGTCTCCGGCTTGGCATGGCAGTGGCAGTTTGTTTAACTTGACTGCAACTGTACTGACATTGACATAAATGGTTGCTATCAGATTACGATGACACTTAAAAAAAAGCCAAATAGAGATGTCCAAAAGTAAGTAACTACTTTGATAAAATCATTTCAGAATTATCGACTACAACTACTGCCTCACTTTTGCGACTGCGCATTGCGCGATTTGCGCAGTAATTGCGAATAACATCTTTCAGTTCAAGTAATTAATGACGTCATGTCAGCAAAATAGTCCGGATTGTACAACAAAGTAAATTTTAGATACATAGATCATTACAATAAAGTGATAAGTAAATAGTTTTTTAGCAATGAGATAAATACATTCTAAATCAGAGATATGGATAATATTTGCCAAGCAGAGATCTGATTTATTATTTACATTTGGTTTATCTACTCCGTTCGCTAAAGAAGGTTTGTTGATTTTACTTTTTATATATTTAAGTAGTAAAATTTTCTCCTAAAAACGACCAGTCTCTTACGATTTAATTTACTCTATCCGTTTATAGTTTTAGAGAATTATGTGTTTATGTAATATCGGGCTGAGGAACCTGTTAGTAAAATATTGTGTAATTAAAATGATGTAGGTACTTACCTACTTAGTTTGATGTCGTGCGTGCGTTTTCAGACACTAACAACCGGAGCAATGCCTGAACATTTGGAATTACAACATCTTGTGGATTTGTCAGCGGGTAGTGGGGACGAGACATTACCAAATTTATTGGAAAACAAGAGACCTCTCATAAAAAGGTGTCCCTATCTTGGTTTAATACTAGCTACGCTGTCATCATTGTTTTTTTCACTATGTTCAGTCATCGTCAAAAGTCTTGTAAACATTGACCCAATGCAACTTGCTATGTTTCGTTTCATAGGAGTTTTACTACCTACAGTACCTATTGTAATTTATACAGAACAACCCGTATTCCCACAAGGCAAACGAATATTATTGATATTAAGATCTATTGTGGGCACTATAGGTTTGATGTTAAGTTTCTATGCCTTCAGAAATATGCCATTAGCTGATGCGTCAGTCATAGTATTTTCTGTGCCTGTTTTTGTTGCTTTGTTTGCTAGAGTTTTTCTGAAAGAGCCTTGTGGTATTTGGAATACTATTTCTATAATATTAACTCTAATTGGAGTCATTCTGATAACACATCCCCCATTTTTATTTGGGGGTGACTCTGCCACGGAACATAATGATAATTACAACAGTTTAAAAGGTGCTGTAGCAGCCTTTGTCTCAACAATATTTGGAGCAAATGCGTACGTATTGCTTCGTGTGCTAAAAGGATTACATTTCTCCGTAATTATGACCAACTTTGGTGCTATTGCCATATTGCAGACGCTATTATACTCGTTTATATTAGGTGTACTTTGTATGCCAAATTGTGGAACTGAAAGATTACTCGTGGTTTGTTTAGCTTTATTCAGTTACCTAGGTCAGATTTTGCTGACAATGTCTTTGCAAATGGAACAAGCTGGCCCAGTAGCAATAGCTAGGTCAGCTGATATAGTTTTTGCTTTCCTATGGCAAGTCATGTTCTTTAACGAGATCCCAAGTAAATATTCAGTTTGTGGTGCTGTACTGGTATTGAGTTCAGTAATGCTCGTGGGTTTACGTAAATGGGCTCTGGCTTTGCCAGAAGACTCACAGTTAAGAAGTAAACTGGGTGCATTGGCACGATAATGTTATAGATCCACAATGACACAAATCCAACTTTATAAATATTTTTAAGACTAAAAAAGTTAACCAGAGTAATCCATGGTTAGTGAAAGTCAAAATGTTCATACATGATAAGTTACCTAATCACTAACTTACCTAATGGAATTTATTTAACAATCTTTTGTAACATGGTATCCTCTTCATAAAAAAGTAGCACTACAGTAGGTAAGTAGGTTCCTACTTTCTTATTAATAAGTAGGTAGGTACGGAACTTAACTTTAGAATTATTGATTAGTATGATTCTTTACCAAGCAACACTAAGAAGTACTTAGATACATAGATGATTAGTTCTAGCAAAACACACCTCACAATGAGAATGATTTCTTGGTGTAACCACAGTGTTTCAAACACTAATAAATTATTACGAAATAAATAGCTTGCTCTATCTACATGATCGCACCTGTGAATATTAATATGGGTCAATGGATACCTAATGTTTTATAAGAAAAATAAAAAACAATAATTAATAATGTACTGTTATGTATTTACCTAAGTATTAAAATATTATATTGTTTAAAGTGCTACTTTTCACCCTTAAGACTGTTATTGTCCACTTTCAAAACTTGTAATGTGTCTTTTGACCTCTTTGTACCTACTTTGTCTAGTCGATCCTTTCTTGTTCCTTAATTTTAATCACATACGCTCATTATCTACCTACATAAGTTACTGTTATCGATATTATTATGCAATGCTGGTATTATTATGTGGCTTTTATAATTATTAAAAAAAAAACGCTATTTGATAGCTATATTGTGACATTAACACATCACTAGGTAACTAGTTCGAAAAAGTAGATGTACATAAAGTAGCTAGACTGTAGTTAAGATTTTAAGTGTAAAAATTAATTTATACGATACCTAGTTATGTTTTATGGATATTTTAAGAAGTCCCACTGATGTGAAAGTTTTCACTAAAAATATTTATCATTTATACATAAGTAGGTACTTAACCTAGATATTGAACAATTTGTTTACCGTAACATCTGTATTATTTTGATAATAAGTAAATTTGTAACTTCGAACGTTGATTTATTTCATCTATATATAATTTATTTAGAGCTTAATATAATAAATACAATAACTTACATACTTACTAGAAAAAGCGCTCTCACGTGCATGTAAACTTTCAAAACACAATTTCAATGATTACCTATTTTTTTCATGTAGGTATTTATACAAAAGCATCTAAATGTACCTATTGGCTTTTATGAGCGTGCACTGAGTTTGAATTTTAAATAAAACTTCGAATTTAGCTACCTGCTCGAATGAAGGAATTTTCTGAAATAGATTCTAATTTTATGGTTTCAACTAGAATAGACTAAACACAAAATATGACGTAGGTATGTACCTAAGTAAGTTTAATCTATTTATGATTGAATTGTGATATTTTGTATTTTCTTCAAAGAACAGCCATGTACCTACACTGCTTAAATAAAATGTTGCTAAAATACCAATACTTATTTTGATATTTAATTTAACAACAAAATATAGTGTAGCCATCTACCGATATAGCTATCGTTAGGTACAAGTGTTAACCCTTTGGGTAGGTGTCGATAGATAGGCAATACAATTATATCATCTACATCTAGATCGCTGTAATGTATGATTTTCATTTTAAAATATTATTTGTGTAAAGCCTCTGCATCGTGTTTGTTAAATAATCGGCTTCTTTGTAGTAACTGAATAATCGACTAAATAATGCATTGTTTAGTTAGTTTATTGTGATCTCCATTCTATTTTTAGCGTCATTTTTTGACATTGACATGACAATTTCTAATCTTATGTCACATCACAATTTCTGCAATCTTGTTTGTTCAGTTTATTTATTTGTTTATTTATTAATTACCTTCCTCAGTTCACGTCTAAAAGTAAGAATATTATTTAAAATGGCTGACCGACTCACCCAGCTACAGGACACTATAAACCAGGTAAAGCTCAAACAGTGAAGTCCTGTCCATATTATTATAAATGTTTTTGATACTCATAGAACTTTTTCCTTGCATAGAGTATATCCAGGGTTGACTTTTCTTACGGGCAGCATGAATATGAGGTTTTTGAGGGTTAGTCAAGACGCATTTGTGGCTTTTTTATGTTTCAGCAAGCGGAGCATTTCTGCAACAGCATAGGCATACTCCAGCAGTTTTCCACTCCTAGTAAGTTCCCAGGCTTTGACCGCAGCGGGTCCCAGACGCCGCAGCAGCAGCAAAATCAGGAGGATTACGCAGTGCTCTTTGCGCAGCTCATATCGCGATGTGCCAAGGATATCGACACGTTGATCGAGTCCCTGCCTAGTGAAGAGAGCTCAACAGAGCTCCAGGTGCAAAGCCTGAGGAGGCTGGAGGCCGAGAATAAAGAAGCTGCTGAACAGTTGGAAGAAGTAAGTAAGCTTGAGGCACTGCGAAATATGCACAGACGCAGTGACCAGTGATCGGAATTGAGCTAATGATAGTGAGTATAATTGAAGTGGGCTAATATACCTAAGGTTCAAAGATACAGAAAAAGTGGAGACTTCCTTCCACCTAAATCTTTGAATATTTTTTCCGGGTTTGAGGACATTACTTTTTTGAAGTTTAGGTATATTACCAGCTCACCCAATTCAGATTACTGCATATAACTCATAGACAGGGTGTTCTGAAACTTGTGTGTTACCTCAAGAAGAGGCAATTTTCCATACTGAATGACATTTGGTGAATTTAATGATTGTCATTAAATGATTGTTGAAATTTGCTACAAGTCCAAAACACTGTATCAAAGCTTACTAAGATAATCCTATATTTTGCAATATATCTAGCAATAGGTCATCAAGTACACATTCTTCACATTAGATAACAATATTTTTTTATTTCAGGTAGTTCGACAAGGAGAAATTTTGTTAGAGAAAATCCAGGGTGCCCTCAGTGATATTGCTCAATGCCAACTTGACATGCAGAACCCTGCGATGATACTCAACAAAGATGTGAGACCATTGTTATAGGGCACACCTTGTGGTCATCGCCAGAAAAATTGTAGATGATGATTTAAAAGACTTTTATTTCTGTGACACAAATACTAGTGTGAAGGAAAATCAACGGAAACATGAATGGATTTCAAGTGAGGGATTATTTTATTAAACTATTTCATCCCATCTTTGATCTAAAAATTAAGTGTTATTTTATTAGATTACGATAGAAACTCATCAAAAACCAACTTGAATATCTAAATAACAAAGAGTTTAAGTTTGTTGTTTTGTATGTTTGTATGTTTATTTGTAGGCATAATCTTTGGAAAAACTGAATCAATTCATTTATCTGTTGATAGACATAAACATTATAATTGAACCTTATAAAATGTGTAATCCTATTTGCACTTGTATGGAATTATTTAAGTAATATACTCAGATTACATAGATAATTAATTGTAATTGTATATTAGTCTTTAAAATATAATACATAAGAAAGAATATGAGTGTAAGTAGGTACCTAATATAATTATAATGTTAGTATCTAATATTTTGTTATGGTAAAGTTTTTATTATTGACTACCAACTCTATAATTGTACTATTGCATTGTTTAATAAGAAGGAATCATAAAATAAACATAATAGTGTTACTACAAAGATTATTTAATCTGTCTTTTGCTTAAACATAACTTATAAAAACAATAGAAAATGAAATTATTGATTACAGTCAGGCTTAGACCACTCTGTAAGTTAAGATGGCATGTCTCGCTGAGGCAGAAATTAAAAAAAATTGGGGTTTTAATATTTCTTGCGTTTTCTGAGTAATGGGTTGTGTACATGAAGTTTTTCCTATGAAACACAAGAAGTATTAAAAAATGTTTTTTTTTATTTCGCGGTCAAGCATGACTGTCATACAAGAACATTTTGATTAAGCAGTTGGTGTGTTAGCCTGACTAGGTAGGAATATGATGCGGTACCAATGCCATTGCGTCGGAAGCTACGACAAGGAAAGCGACAAATAGAAGGCGGACGACTTCTGGCAGAAGTGAATGTTCCGATTGGTATCGCCAAACCCAAAACTATTTCCGTAATTCAAATTCAAATTAAAAATGATATTAAAAGGTTACAGAAGTCATAGACAGTCTAGATACCTACTTTGTTTTTTAATAAAAACATCGCATCACCACTTTCGAATTGCGCATTGTTGTAACTATAAATAAATGGGAAGATCTAAAAGATAAAGATATTTTTTTTTTTTTTTAAAAAGATAAAGATAAATTTATTTCAGTAACAAACTTATATAATGCTAAAAGTAGGTACATCGGAGTTATTTATTTATATGTATAAACCTAATGGTGTGACCTGAATGGAAAAACATAGGTACCCAAACTAGGAGAACCTGTGAGATGGCGTACCTATGCCCCCCGCCCCGGAAGGAATCGGTTTTAGGTACAAAAACTAGTAAAAAGAAAAAAAAAACTTAAAAAATAAATTAAGTAAAAATTTGCTTGTAAATTACTACTACGAAAATTATATTACAAGAACTTAATAGGAGAAAAAGATAATAGATCGGTCTAAAGATACATATCTACTCCTTAATAATCAAAATTTTTAAACTTTCACCATAGAAGGATCTTCGAAAAATGTTATGAACTTATCCGAAATCGTTACTCTAAATAAAACGAGAAAAAGTAAGTTCGGGGTACCGCGCCGTTTGGCATAGGTACATTTAATAACGAGCGACAGCGACAGTCAAAGGAACTCGCATACAAATACTTACATTCATACACCCCAAACACATTACATAGGTTTATTACAGGGCAAAAGGGATTGATGCCAAATAATATGCGTTATATTTTATGCAAATAGTTACAGACTTTTCAGTGTAAGGGTGGAATTGACCAATTTCGGGTACCTACCTATAACTATTCTCGGAATAATGTTATGCCAAATGCAAGCAAAATTGACAGTTTACTCTTTGACAACTACGATTTACTCTGGGGATTGTGCTTGAACGAGTTTGGCCGAATCCACCCGAGTTTTATCAATCAAAAATCACTATCCCCAATTTAAATTTCGGTGAAACCTCTAGTTTTTTAATGAGGAAGGAAGGAAATTTCACCGGACCATCCCTCGAACCGGCTGAGCGTCGGCAAGTCGGCACTCCCACCTTCGCCGGCGCGGCACCTGTTAGTAGCTACTCGACCTCCGCGGAGCGAACACGTTACACCACTACGCGAAAGTGAATATTGAACACGAAGTGTTAGTGATTGTGTTTGGGCTTAATTGGATTCTGGAACTTTTATAAGGTAAGAAGATCTTAGAACATATTTAGGTAATTAAATTGGAAGAGTTTTTCAGGAGTTGTGAATGAAATAAGTAAGTAATATTGTTTTCAGTTGGTATACCTTGTTTAAAATATATCATGGTATGGTACCTTCACTTTTAGGATTAGGCAGGTGCAAGATTACCTATTATGAAGCTTTAATTTTCTAGCCGGTATTTAGTCAACATTAAAATTGGCTATTTTATTACCTGGTGTCTATGTACTTTAATTTATTAACTGCCAACTATAATAGGTATTTCTTGCTCGTACCTAACAATATATTTAGTCTTGCATAAAATCTTATATCAGTACGTAAATGTTAATATCTAAAAAGATTTGCACTGCGGTTTAAGTAACCAACATAAATAGGCACTTAATAGTAAGGTACTTTAATTGTAATTTACAACTGATTGCAATTTCAATTATTATCGTTATCTGTTTTAATTTAATCATAACTACCTTTACAAGCTAACAACTTGCTCAAATATAAGGCTGGCTACGCCAGGCAGCCAGGGTCAGTTCAGTATTAAATTAAGCATCGGTACCTACTTATAACAAGGATTTGGTCACTGCTAGCATTTTATTACGAAACAGGTTTGATTAGCATCTTCGAAATGAGAAGTTCAATGATAAATTCTATCAGTATTGCAAAGTTAAACTATAAGTTATTTTAAAAGAACGTCTGAAATCGTTTGAAGGATTGAACATAGAAGTGGGAAAGTGTATCTTTCATGAAAAAGGTCGAAGCTGCGTCTCTACAACCAGCTGTGATCGATGGGTTGACTAAAAGCTTTGAACTCGTACTAGAAATATAAGTTTGAATTTGAATATTGAACCGCAGAATTTTAAAGGTTTAAGTACCTAAGTTGGGAGCTTCTGATCATGTGCTACGGGAGCATGTGTGGCATTTCTCCTAATGGATTTATGCAAGTATTTTCTTGAAACACTAATCGTGCCCCTTTCGATCCTCAAATCATTGATTACCCGGTTGTCAGTCGTACAAACAGATTTTCCAGCTCAAGATAATGTGCAGTTATCTCCCTGAGAACACGCTGAAGAATACCGAAGGGAAACTTGTGTAACGAAAACGAATTCAGAAAATAATATACCACATCATACAAATTTCAGCTTGAAACTTATTACGCAAAAGTTTATTGACAAAAATGTAAAATGTGGTATCTTTGTTCAAATACCGGTAATAATGCAAATTATAGAAAACATCTCTGGTCAATAAACACGACATTACGTTAGATGCGGATGCGCTGTGAAAGTGTTGACCTGAGGAACCGGCTTGTTAGACCAACGCGTACACCTTTCAGAAGGCCTGATGCGAGATTTTCACAAAATTACTCATTATCGTCTAGGACCTAGAACCTACGCGAACTTAGGAAGGTAGGTACTGTTTGTATTGTGTGAAATTTTTATAAAATAATAATGGAACTTCGTTTGTGAAATGTTATATTCATAGAGGATTTACCGAACCTCCGGTCAGGGGTTAAATTTCAGGTTTTTTTCTTAGTATGTAGGTATGTATAAAGGCCCTACAATCAGCGGTTTCAGTTCCACTGGGTTATGCAACTCCTACCTAAGCTACCACCCTAACTAGTCTTAGTCCAAATTGATTTATATAGCCAGGTACAATTTTGTTTGTGGAGTAGTTTGAGAATATTTCTTGGAGTACTTTGGGAACAAAACGTGGAGTACTTTGGGAATAAGCCATAATTTTTGTCGTTTTTTTATTGGTTTAAAGATGTGAAATGTACCTATTTACTTACTTCTTTTTTGTTGTAGGTATATTGTTTTAAAAGCTCCAAGTTCGCAAAGCGAATAGTAAATAAAGGTTTATAAAAAAAAAGTAGCGGTTTACATGAAGCTCACAAGGCAGGAGTTAAAAGCGCTTTTAGATTCAGCTCCTGTAGACATTAAGTTATCAAGAAGCGAAGACCTATAACAACTCAATAACACAGAGATAATAAAATAACATTGGTCTCGTTTCCAAAACAAGAAATAAATTCCAAAGTCGATTTAAATTGAATTAACACGTGGGCTTCGTCACGATGGCCTCCCGAGTATGATAATACGTAGATTATCTTATTTACGAATTAACTCGAATCTAATACTTTAAACAAGCGATTCTTTTTTAGATATAATCCGAATCTCGGAAACAACTCAAACGATTTTCATGAAATTTAGTAGCCAGGTGGTTTCGGGGGCGATAAATCGATCTAGCTAAGTTTCATTTTCCAAAAAACACGATTTACCAAAAAGAGGTCATCCAGGTACTGATCAATAAATGGTCTAAAAATTTGCTCCTGGCTAAAAAGAAAGCCTGGCTACATAAGAACCCTAAGTATTATATAACTGCTTAGGTAGTAAATAAGGTTTCTCCTAAATTCGTAGTACCTACCTAAGTATTTCATAGATACGAGAGTAAAACTAAATTGTAATGTAACAATACATTAGGTAGGTACCTACTATAGTCGGCCTTTCATAAACTTTTACCTACTTTCCAATATTTGGTAATAGCTAGGTTCTATATTAACTTCTTTGCCCAAAGTTCACTGTATGCGATTGATCTAAGAAACGTGACTGAGGCAAAATAACTAAAAAATCTAAATCTTGTTAAATTCTTGTTTTTGCCAAATTTAAATGAGTTACGAATCAAAACATCGTTTTATAAATAACATGCTTATTTTGGGCACTTGCCTATTAGCATACCTACCGAAATCGCGGTGTGTTCACATTTTATAAAATTAACTCTCCCATAAGCTTACAACCTATTTCAACCATGTTAATAAATTAGGTTTATTACCTATCATAAAAGAGAGGTAGATGACCTAGCTACATACGTATAATACCTAGGTACCATATTCCGTTGACTGCCTACCGGCCTGATTATAAAATGTACCTAGGTACCTACCAGAATAATTGCATCTTACCTTTGTGAAAGTACCTACCTAAATAAAGTTTTTTGTGTAGGTCACGTACCTACTCTATTGTAGTCAAATTGTTTACCAAAAATTTTTTTCTCCCCATGTAATATAGATACTTAATTAACACTTGAACAAAATAAACTCGTCCGGCGCAGACGCAGCACGAAAACAACGAATTAAAAGAGGATTCTCGCAAATGTCAAGGTGAGGCGTATTGCTAAATAAACGTACGAGACTTGCAAATGGTGTATTTAAATGGTGTTCTCTGCTCGTTTGTACCTTTTATTTTGTACAAACTGCTGCCCGCAGTTTGACCGTACCTGGATAAAAAAGTATATTTAACTATCCCAAATTTCGTCATATCCAGTGCTTTGGTACCTACAGCATGATTGAAACACAAAATCCGTGCACACATAACCTCTGATTATCCACGTAATTATCGATATATAAATAATTGTAACAGTGGTCCAAGCAGCGTTAGCAAATAGTTTGTATTTCTGTATTTGAACAATACCTGCACATTTAAAGTTCAAGGTGCATGTTGCATCACAAATGTAGCAATAAAAATATTATTCAAACAACACTTCCAACTTCGGCTTTACGTAGAGACGGGGCTATTCTAAGTCACTTGAAAAGTTTGTCGAAAGCATAATTTTAAACAGATTTAATCAGCATCTTTAGATGAATCAATCTCCAAATTTTTTCCAAGTTCCAAGTAAGTAGGTTAATATACTTAGTTTAAAAATCACACGACAGTGTAGTCACCTCTTTCAATGAACGCTGCTAATGAATGAAGTTAGTTATTGGCCCTAGATGATTTTTATCTATGAAACTCCTAAGTATTTAACAAGTAACTACTAGGTTGGAAAACCCCAATCGCGACACCCACTTATTTAAAATAGCGACCCGCCCCATGAGTGCAATGTAGATACCAGAGACGAGTGATGACAACCGCATTATAATCCGTTTTGTATTTTAAATGATCTAAGCGTACATACAGATGAAGCGGCTTTATTTTATACTATTGTAGAGACGACAAAAGTAATTCATGTCGAATGGTTTTGGTAATAGCCCCCTGTCGTGATCGAGACCATTTGTACGCAAGGTGCTCACAAAGAGCTATTTCAAGCTGAAAAGTTCCCTTCTTCAACAAAGGTGTTTGATGAAGTAAATTATAGGTTCATGATAGATTACAAATTGGTTTAGCCACGCAATGAAATAAGACGGTAATACCTATACGATTACACAAAACATGTCTATTTGTTTTAAA
Source organism: Cosmorhoe ocellata (assembly GCA_963675405.1). NCBI lineage: Eukaryota > Metazoa > Arthropoda > Insecta > Lepidoptera > Geometridae > Cosmorhoe > Cosmorhoe ocellata. Next base: position 2,574,021 of record OY776265.1, on the reverse strand, counting down.
TAAAGATGAGCGCACACCTATTAGGTACTTACTTATTTATAGATTTAATATATTTTCAGGTCTGGTCGGAATAATTAATGGTTGCCTTAAAATTAATCAAAATATCCTGCTTTAAGTTCTATTTTTTTATGGTAATTTATTTTCATACAAAAGACTTCAACGCGCTTCCAACTCCGTTGCATTTTGTTTATAAATTTATTGTCCATTATAGGTAGGTAGAGAAGATTCAATCTAAAAATGCACGCCCCTCCACTTGTACCGCATTTAGAGGAAATAGTATAGCAAATACATTGGAGGGGCGTGCATTTTTAGACTGATCTACCTCTACCTATGTAGTTTTTTTTCAACCTTTTACTTAGGTAGGTACTAATATGTTTCGCTACTATTGTTGTTAGTAATTTACCGTGCTTACTAGCATTTAGTAAGTACCTATGTATAATGTTTACTAACACCTGTGGTAAACTTCACGAAAATCAGTTGAGCTGTAATGGCGGACACGAAGAGTTTTGTTGAGTAGGTACCTATGCGACTTACCACAGTGTCTGCAATGCACACTAAGTACCTAATTACTAACCTTTTCACACCAGTCACGAACAAAATTAATTTACAGTCTCGTGTTCTAGAAAATAAACATAACAGAGTTTTTAATGAATGTACCTACTATAATTCAATCTTTAGGTAAGCAGGTTGTTTAAATGTTGTCGGTATTCGATTGCCAAACCGGGGTCAACGACTGCCCTCTACTCAAGTTATTAGCGTACAGAATGACCTGTGATATATTCGTGGACCACCTAAGCAAAATTACTTGCACTTATCCTATTATTTACGTAAATGCTTAAAAATTACTGCTATTTTTTATATTTCACTAGTTCTTTCGCACCATTGTGGTGAAAGGATTGAAGTGCCACATAGTCTTCTTGGACGCACTTGAAAAATACTGGCCATCGGGTCACACGATGGTGGGTGGTGGTTCTTCTCAATTTCTTATTTTTGTAGTTAATTTTTTTTTTATCCTTGATTTTAGAGCTCGTCTTTCAAGTATTGCAATAAAATACTGGTTGATAATAAGTTATTTCACGTTAACATTAATTATATTATAAGAGATACCCAGCCAAATTTGTTTGTTCCGAACAATGACGAATAGTGAGAATGATAAAACTGTAGAGGAGAATCACCCGGAGGTGTAAAAGCTATTCAGAACTCGATAAACACACGGCAGCATGTAGCTAAGGCAAAGATGGAAAAAAAGGAAAGGAAATAAAGGAAAATAAAACAACTAAGTACTTATTTACTTAGGTACATACCTACTAAGTTATTGTAGATTAATTCAAGAGATATATTTATCGAATTCGTTCTAAGAAGAACAAAATAAATGCACCGTCATAATTTCACTTTCGCTGGAGTAGCGGTATTCGTAGTACAAGTGCAGAGCACGTGGTTACTGTGTTACTGGATCAAGTCGTATTGTTCAGCTCTTGTGACCGAGGAGGTACAAGTCTAGGTACCTACTTGTTCTTGAAGTTTACAATCCCTAAGTTAAGCTGTAAGTAGACTGTAGATAGCATTTAAAAAACCATGTTCCTCGAAAACCAGTATTAAAATAATTTTGAGATAAATATAGAACTAAGTCTTTATCTTCAAAAACATTACTTAGGCCCTACAAACCACCATAATAAAATTATTTTTTGATGATTGTAAGTAGATAAAATTCAAGAAGGTTTTCAAGGTCTTTCTCAAGGATGTTGATAGTGGAAATGGTTGATTTACAAATAGGTTGCAAAACAAAAGCAAGGAAAATATAACGGCATTGCATTGTTCTTATTATAAGGACATTTTCCAATGATTAAACGTGATTCGATTTAGAATTAGCAATAAATATCTAATATAGGTTAGGGGTCTTACCACAAGCTCTTTGGGCAATCAATATCAAAGTAATATAACCTTACAGTTATTTTTACAATTTTTTTTTCATCAAAAATTAGTTAATTTAAGCCTGAAAAGTGACGTTTCTGAAACATGATCGTTTGTAACAGCATGTGGTAAAGCTTCAGGTTAGGTATTTATTGCTCAAAGCTTAAAAGACATGCCATGGTCAGTATACCAACTCAGAGACGACAGTAACTGATTTGGGCTCGTATAACCGCGCTGAAAATTATACTAATAACTTTGACCATTTTTATGACGACAAATTATTAAACTTGAAATTTTGCCTATGTCATCAACTTCTGCTGTAGACTGTACTTAGGCTATGTACCTACCTCCAATAGTGATCTCTTTTTAATTTGTGCTGGTTGTGATGACAATGCGCATGGCATGGAGGCCGACATAATAATAGGTAATGCTTGTAAAAGCGTCAGATCGCGACCGTGAAATAAAATCTAGATTTTTGCCATTAGTCTGATCTTGAAAAAAGTTGTTTGCCGTTGGAGAAATCGTGGAAACACTGCGGGCTGATGAGCAAATCATGAAATCACTGATGACTGTAAATGGTCGTGTTATTAGAAGATGCTTTTAAAAGAAAACTAGAGAGACCTAAAAGAGAAATAAAGAACAACTATGACAGTTTTAAGTATTCTATATTCTAGGATGATTTATAAGTTAAAGTACCTACAGTATTAGGATGCTAATAACTGTACTTTAACTTCCGAAATGTCGTTCCCATATGGATCAGAGACGGGACCATTGCCACTAGACCATCAGCTCTTTAAGCATGAACACCGTAAATAGCGTTCTTCTTAACGGAAAAGAAAATATTTAGTGTTATTTTTGTTTGGGCAAATCACAAAATAATGTCACTTTATCTTATTTTCCCTAGAGTATGTCCTACTGTCTCCAACGTTCATGATAAGGAAGCTGGTGGTCTAGAGGTGGTAGGTGGCCTCTCTGATCCTTCTAATCCATATTATGACAGGATAATTTCCATATATTTCGGAAGTTTTCTACTCCATATGGATGTTCGAATGTTCTCTTGTCTACGGCCTTAGAACTAGTTCTACAAATATTAATTTATTCGCTATTGGTTTGATCGCCGGTATCTGACCTTATGCTGGCATTTGCGTTGATTTGCGCTAGGAATTCAGTTGTGCTGTTTACTGTGAATTGTATGGGAATTGTTGTGTAAACTTTGTGGAGCGTAGTGACGGTCAAGTTGCTTTTTATGAGGCTGCGGTGTCAAATTGTTGGGTAAAGACTTCCTTTCCTCTCCAATCTTCTCTTTCTTTGACTCGTTGTGGATCAATCTCTTAACTTTACAATTAGTGAACAAATTATCATTAGTACCTGGGTGACCGAGCTTTGCTCGTTTTTTATTGGGGTAAACGACGTTTTTTAAAAATGAAACCTAGCTAGATCGATTTATCGCCCCCAAAACCCCCTGCATACTAAATTTCATGAAAATCGCTGGAGCCGTTTCCGAGATTCCGATTATATATATATATATATATATACATATATACAAGAATTGCTCGTTTAAAGGTATAAATAAATAAGATGATCTTGCAAGAGTTTTGTTTCGAAACTGAAATAAGGTGGTATTTATAAAAATCGCACTAAGTTCCATGGCTATGCAGAAGTAAAAGTATCTTATTGTGCCTACGTGTACCGTCTCCTCATCAATCAATCAAATATTAAAATAATCGTAAAATAAAACCTTAAAATTTAATCGTTATTTTTTACCGCCGCGGCAGGATATTGCGTAGCACCCTTACTTCCTTATCACTTTAAATCCGGAAGTCAAATACCAATCTGTAGCGGAAGTAGAGAAATTCGAGTCTAATTGATACAGCCATAAAGTTTACTAGCATTTTTACTAGCTTCTGCTTGCAACTTCACACCAAAGCACCACCAAAATTGATAACAATAGAATGTTAGGTAATCGCATGTCCGCTACGCCATTTTCTAGCATGCACGTTAATACACTCACCATATTCATATTGCACGCTAAAAAATAATATGTATGCTATGCCATAATATAATTTATCATCTACAAATTATCCTTACTTAACTATAGTACCTACTATAGTTATGTAAGGATACTATATGTTTTTCTCTTCTATAATCTATGTAAAGTAGGCAAGATCTATACATAACTATAGTACCTACTTTAGTTATGTATAGATCTTGCCTACTTTACATAGATTATAGAAGAGAAAAACCTAGAATGTACCATGTGAGTCCATGCAGTATAATATTTTCTCCCTATTTCATACAGGTGTCTATTTTATGATGATTTAATTCGATTTTGCATCTTAAACCATCATCATCATTATCTTCCTGCCCTTTTCCCACGTTATGTGGGGTCGGCACAACATGTGATCTTCTCCCATTTCCCTCTATCATTCGTCATCTCAGTACTCACTCCTTTCCTACCCATATCATCGTAATGCCATTAAATTAATTAATGATAATAATCTAGACTCTACCTATCAAAATCAATATTGTTTAGCTTTTAATAGTACCTTCATGTTAAAGATTTGGGGATAAGGCTCGGAAAAGTGGGATAATTATCATTGGAAGATATGATGAATCTGCGTCTCACTCTGCTGGTTGTCATCTGTCTCTTTCTCTCAATCACCTATCTTACTTTACCGTTTCGGGCCCCAGAACTTAATCAAATCTCGAGTAACAAGTCATAAATAAACATCACGGAGACGGTACAAGGTGTGACCAGTGATGATGACATAATGATTTCAAATGGGCAAATATGAGCATTGACATTTAGACAACCTTAAACACCAGTAGTCCGTTATTACCGCCCAATAAGGTCCACTTTAGATTTAAAAAATTTTCAACCTTTGGTCAGTAAAACGTAGGTAAGGTGAAGTAGGTAGATTCCTTTATTTGTAAGTACTTAACTAAAATACTTTTATGTGAATGATCATAATAAATTATCATAATAAGTAAGTTTACCTATCAACTTATTTCAAATGGATCTTAGCGCAATATTTAAAATTATAATTGTGTTTTCAAGCTAGGTTTTTTAAGCTATGGAAGCTAAGGTCACAATTTTGAGCTTCTTCAGAATAGCACGATCTGAAATAGTGCGTTTGTATCAGACGCAAATTGTAACTAAAAAAACAGCATTCAGTCTTCAACTTCTTACTGAAATTTTTAAGAAGGTGCAATTATCGCGATAATGACGTCGTTATGCAATTTATACCCACTTTTTATCAGTTTATAAGTAGGTACCACCCTATTACTACATCTCACAGTATTTATTGAACTCGCGTAGTTTTTACTAGCACCTAATGGTGTGTAAATCTGTAGTCAACTGTACTGATGAAATCTCTATTCATGGGAACCGAATTTACACACGACACGCACTTGAATTTAATCAATGCTACACGAGTGCCAACAGTGAAATGACAAGGCCATCGATAAAAAGAAAAAATGTAAGTGTATTGATGACACGTTTGTCGATACATCATGAATGGGCCATATAGATGAGGTCCAATGGGCACTTTTTGCTTTCGGGTCGAATCTTGAAGGTCCAGTGGGTACTGAACCTTCTAAAACTCCTAGCTAATTAGTGATTACTAACAGGACGCGCGGCTAAGCCGGCTAGCTCTATATAGCCGGTTGAAATTATTCCCAAAAGCATTCTAGTGATTCTACTATGGCACTGGAATCCAAGAGATCCATTCCAGTTACTGGATTGGCGGATCGGAATAGGATTATTAGGCACTGGGAGAAATTACGTCAAATCTGCATGCAATTTCTTGTTATCAGATAGACCCGTATTTATGCACCTTCGAGGTTTGAGCAGGGTGTTTTATGCGTGATTATGTGCGTCTTAAGAACCATTTAAATAATCGTTTCGCACAATCAGATTAGTTAGCAACTATTAATTTTACAATAGAACATAAAAAGTCAGTAGATATGCAACGCTGGTTAAATTCAGGCAATTCTTTTACGCTTAGCTTAAGCACCTAGGTATACTTAACTAGTGTAACTAAGTAAATCTAATAAAGTATTGACGGTAGGCATGTAACATCAATCTAAACACGCAATCAGACGCATTGGGAACGAATCGGTTGCGTCCGAGTAAAGAAATAATCGACATGTTAATTATCGACATGAATAAACAACAGTACGTAACAATAGAGCCGCGCTGACGTTGGCCGGTTAGTGAATAAAGCACGGCCAATTTTTTTTTTTAATATTTACTAACTAGCCTATTTGATATGCGAGTATGGGGATACCGGCCAATTCTTCACAGGTTTGAACGGTTCACAGCTGTTTCACTGCATAAGTATACTACAGTATTTAGTTATAGGTACAGACAATGTACCTATAGGTACCTACAATTCTCGAATGGTTTAAAGTTTGAAAAGTCAGTCTACTTTGTAGCTCACTGGAATCGGCACGAATTTTCGATTAATATCAAGTAGGTAATCACTAAGAATGTTGTGTTGCACCTACACTGGATTATTTTAGCCAAAACCGTCTATTGAGACGAAAAAATCTGGTTAGAGCATTGTTTTCGGCTGTGTATAATCAGACGACCGGAAAAAGCCCGGCTTTTCTAAAAATTCTAAGTCGGCGCTACTCTACTAATAATGGACAATTGAGCATACTAATTTAGTAGATATGCACGTGAAATTCCCAAGGGAGTCCATTGCGCATCATTACGAACAAAGGTGCCGGGTGATTTAATAATCAATGATCACTGCAACATGATTCACTGCGCTTCCTGGAATTATTCTTAGGAATCGGGGACCGTTCGATGACGGACTTAACCGATGTAAAACAATAGAAAATAGTAATGCATAACACCGTCTTCGTTATTTGCCCTCGTCATCTTGTCTCTTTGTCACCGACACAAGTCACGGTACGATAAAATGGAGCTTCCACACTTTTTAATCCTTTCGCACTGGGCATTAATTTTTGAATGCTGTAAGACTGCACCTACTTATCAATAAAAAAAGTACTTACTAAAAAATTTAATGACCATTTGTCACCAAGAAGTTGAAAAAACTCTATTATGTGAGCGTCTAAACGCGCTGTTTGAGCATTAAGTTTCACGATAGATGAAAATTGAGGAATCGATTTTCTTGCATTCGAGGGAACTATTCAAAGTAACCGTTTAGGTACTTAACTGTTCTATTTATTAAATAGCGCAGTCCCGTTATTACAGATACTATCGCTTATGAACGTCAATCCATTGCTTCAATTGATATGAACAAACAAGTGTCAAAACCAGGGATATTCCGGTTAAGGTTAACAACCGTAATGAATCGGTTGTTTAACACTTTCAATTACGGTATACCGAAACTATAGGTTACCGAAACATTTCTGTTAACATTAACCGAAATAATAAAGGTTTTTATCTTAAGGTTTAAATTGGCGCATTTTCATCATGTACTGCGTGCAAGTAGCGCGGTAGGTAATATGAGTGCGAAGGAAAATAATGTCTCACTCATCTTCTGTCGTGTTAAACCGTATTGTTTGAATTTGTGTTGTTTGTTACCTGTATTTGCGGGTTGCGGTAATGTAGTTTGCGGGTATCGCCGTGTTTTTTTTAGGTAGTTACTGCCTACGATAACTACCCGCTTTTAGACAGATTCTTTCTTGTTCTTGCCAAAGCGGTGGCGAATGTATTATTTTTGACTCAAAACATGTCTTGTTCGTTCTATAGCGATGCTCTGGGTCTGGAGAAAGTGGGTTGCAGTAATTTGAAGGCGTTAGTCCATGCACTCGCAAAACGGTTAAATGTATCGTTATCTAAATAATAACTAAGTAATTTAATTTTTAGGATTCCCAGACACCAGAGTGTGGTAGAGCATAGGTACATTATATCTACCACATGTTGGCAATATCTTTTACGTACCTTCTTTAAAGTAGTTTTGTGATAAAATATAGGATACCTAAAAGATAGGATCTTACTATAGTAACTGTATATAGAAGTCTATCAAGGTGCAGTAAAGGTGATATGAAAATAACATTACACTATACGCGTACGAAATCGCAGAACCTTTAAAATTAAAAGACATTAGACGTCTCCACTCAGTTTGCCAGCTGTGACTGCGGTAACAAGCCGGTTAGCAAACGTTTGTATTAATAAGTTTACTAAAATATACAATTGCAAAAGCAGATACTTAATCCTTTTATAGAATTTCTAAAAATAGAAACTTTATTCAAATGAAGATAGCTTGCAAAACTTTACCATCCTACCTCGTCGTTGCATTCGGAAGACTTCAAATTTTCGTAATTTTATATTGAAATCTAGTTCCGATCCTACTCATGACCAGTCTTTGGAATGGCTACCTGGCGTTGAAGTTACGAAAATTAAAGCTTTTGTCCATTAGTTTCGTCTTCGGAGTCTTCAAGTCCTTATGCACGCATTCTCGCTTCTAACCACTGTTGAACCATTGACACCGCAGCAAATTTATGTTTACTAGCGGCTTTGTCCGCAAAAATCCATCAATATAACCTTGGGTTACATTACAAAAACAGTAGGAATCCGCCTATGTGTATCAGGGATAATGTAGCATTCTAATGGTGAATTTTGGAAAACGGTCCAGTAGCTTTTCAGTTTATTTGTTACAAACATTCAAAAATACAATACAATTATTTCCTCTTTATAATATTAGTGTAGATAGAGATACCTTAGTAGGTACCTACCTATCCCTTGTGATCGAAAGTTGAATAACCAATCAATTACGTGATGGGCCACTGATGTAACTCTGTCACAAGGTAGGTAGGTACTGGGTAATCTAATCGAGTAGGTATATTATCATCACTGTTCCATGTCGGTTGATGGCACACATGAAAGACCAAGGAAATAACTTACATAAGACAACATCGCAGTGTGAGGTAACAGGGACTGCTTGTAAATGTTTATGTTGAATGTTTATGGGTTCACTGGTTTATGGTTTTGGTTGAGAAGTTGAGAAATTTTAATCTTGTCCATAACATGAATTTTGATGGTTTTATAAGTTTCGTAGGTAGGTACTAGAGTGGCTTACTCGTTTCTACCAGTTTAGATGACTCGGTTACTCAATTTGTGTTACTCAGAAACGTATCAAAAGGTAACCTTCGTAGAATAGAGAGGAAATTTAAAATTAAATTTATGTGACTCTCACTAATCTTAAAAATAAAAATGTTCCATAGTATGTTGATGAGTAGGTACTAAACGTAATTTTTGAAATGTCATCAGGTACTTACTTTATTTTTGTAAACTGCGAATACCGGAGCTAGTTCCTGTTTGTTTGTTACCTCTAAAAGATTAAACGACTGAATGGATCGTAATGAAATTTGCCAATGAGATATAATATCCTGAAGACGGACATAGGCTATCTTGTGTCTCAAAAAATAATCTTGAAGAGGCTGAAATAGGTCTTAAAAGTTTTTAGGGGACGCATGGTTAAGCAATGCTGGGTGCAGTCCGTTTTTGATTGGGTGACCGCCTCTTTTTGAACTCCATAGATAGAAATTTCTCCATTAAGAGGGTATTAATAATTTTAGAATTAGGTATGTAGGTACTACCTATGTTATATTGATGTGTTTTATCGGAAAAAGTCGTGGGTACAAGCTAGGTCCATATAAATGCATGTCCTAGGCACCACCTGCATTGAGTAAAAACTCAAAAGTTCAATCCGACATAAATCCTCTAGAATAAGATTGGTATGCCTGTGGTCGGTGTACGTTTGGTCTCATTACAACTAAATTGACGACTTCTCTTGAATATAGTGTAGCAAGTCCTAACGAGCAAGTAGCCAGTGTTTGGCATGCGGCACCGCCATTTGAGTCGCGTGCGCAGACGTTACTAGGACACCAATTTAATTAGCAAAACGTTGATTATGTACCTACCTACAGGTTGAGTGGCTTTTTGCACGTCTATTGTACGAGCTCAATGACCGGAAAATTAAACGCAGTGATTATTATACAGGGTGTCCCAAAAAGTAGTGTCAAGCGAAAGTTCAGAGATAGAACACCCCTTGGGGTACCCGAATCACCCCCATGTATGTTCCGCGATTTTTATATAGTTATCGAGTTATGAATTTTTTTCAGAATTTTTGAAAATTTCCGACTTGAACAACTTAAAAAGTTCTTTAAAAAAAAGTAGAAAACTTTCTTGAGTTTTTTTTTGCTACTGAATTGCTATGAGTTGTTCTTTTATGCATAAAATAATCAGCTACGTGACTTTGATAAAAACTATGAAAATGTTGGTGTAAAGTCAAATAATTACATTCGGTGAATTATGACAAAAATTTTCAACTTTAAACTAAAAATCTTAACAAGTGATTTCATGGTTCTAAAATAAGTCTAAAGAATTTTCCAGACTCTCAGCTTTCATGATCATTAAAAAAAAGTAGTACTTAATAGGCTACTTTGGCTAAAATCGGCCTTCAAAGACGGTTAGGTGGAATTTTTTTTAAACTAGCTACCTGATTAAAAAGTAGATTTTGGCCATTTTATCATTCCTAAGCTTAATTCGTTTGTGAACTAACCAAAAATGACTACAAAGAATTAGTTTATGCCAAAGAAAGAAAAAGTAGGTACGAATAACGGCTGGGGACATGGTAGTGGCCCCCCAACACGAGCCGCGAAGCAAGAGACGCAAGTGTCGGGCACTACCTATCTTTTCTCGAAGTCTTTCGTCGGATTTTTGAACCTTTATAACTTTGGTTTGGATTATATCAGGTAGATACTTGATACAGTGCTAGTAGATACAGTGCGTGAACTTAAGCTCTGTAAACTTCTCAAAAGACAGCAAACACTGCAGTCGAAAGTGTGATGATTAACGATTATGAAAATGTTACATTGAGCGGTAATAAAATATTGCCCTAACAATTCACATTACATCTACGTGACTTATTTTACGTGATGTCTGCGTGCTATTTGTTTCAAAATATTTCAAAATAATGTCAATTACTGAACTATTTGTACGCTCAGGGATAATTATAGGAATCATGCTCGCAGTAAGTGATAAATTGAGATAAGTAATTAACTTCCAGCTGGAATGATGGTTTTGTAACTTTATGTAATTTAATTTTATACTTATTGCTTAAACTTTATGCTACATTAAGTAAAGTGTATTTTACTAACATAATCTAATGGCTCAGAATCCACATTATGTGCAATTATTGGGTAAAAAATCATTCGCTGTCGCTCGCAAGGCACCTTGCAAGAGTAGGTATCACAGAAATAACAAATAGCTTCTTTTGCAGGTGTACATGTTTTATTGATGGTTAAAGAACTTTACAATTTTACTCTAGCATTGTCAACAGCAGTTACCCTAAATAAAGCAGACAGACCGACCACATTGTCAACTCAACAATCGGTCGTGGTACCGCAAAAAGGCGTAACAAAAGATATCGATAACAAAGTAAATGCCCTACCTATAAGTCGACAATACACACATGTTTATATTGCACAATAGGATAATTGCTTTGTTGCGGTTGCAATAATTGTGAAATCTGTAAGGTGATAGTTTTGTTAAGTTGGCTGTAATTGTAGGTAGGTTGTACATAAGTTTGTAACTAAGTGTATTTTTCCAATTCGGCTATTCATCTACTAAAGCGTCGAGATAGAAAATCAACGAATAGGCGTTAGGTAAATATAACGCAAAAGCTCGTTCCCTTTAGGTAATGCCGTGGCCATAATACGAGATATCTACCTACTGGGCGCAGAATCAAGATTTTTAGGTCGTACTAAGTACTTTGCTAAAGAGCTTGTATCGTAAGGAGCCTCTCAGGATTTAATCATTTCACCAAACTAGTTCAAACAAACACGCAGGAACTGGCGACGCAATAACAAGTAGGTACCTACTTCGCTTCTGTAGAGATCAACCTTAAGTCAAATAACTTAATGTAGGTATTGATGACGTAGATTTCAAACCACTTATTAGACGAAAAACATGTGTTTTGAACACGTTCGTACGTAGTTTACTTTATTTGATCACCTGTGCTAACGTAAGTAGTTATAGAAAGATACTTACTATAAACACGAAATAAGAGGTTTTTAAAGGGCTGAGTGCCGCGGCTTTACGTCACTCGTAGGTACGGTAGATAAAAGTACAGAATTTAAACAAGTTTATTATTCCACCAAAAACATATTCATGTAAAATGTTGCCAAGACGAGACCTTATGACTCGCATTGAGAAAAAGTTATCAGATCCCGGGTAGAGCCAAGCATCTTACTCTACACGCCCTAACTTTACAAACTCTACACCTTAGTCAAAACATGTAGTTTGGCCGTTTTGTTACTACAAGAACTCATTAATCATTATGCACCCATGAAATATTTGGAACAGATCCGCAATAGGTTGGCAGGTAAATAAACATTGAAAGTTGATGACATCTGCAGAAGTATAAAACTTTGTCACAGACAACGCCTTCCTCCAGGAAAAATACTAAGTTACCTAATAATGTGACGGCCGTCGTAAAGTTGAGCTGCACTAATAATGACGGCGGTGAAGTAGATTCCAAAGTAGAGCGTGCGGCTGACTGATCGATTTTCATATTTTCATAACATTCGGAATGCAGCAAAGAAAGTGTTCACGAACACCGTCGGATGCATCACGAACGACTGTTACTATTGCAACAACTTTTATATTGTTGCTTAACTGCGTTTAGATGGAGTGAGGGTCGCCTCATGACGCAAGAGGACGCACCAAGAGGATAAATCTGGTGACAATTTTTAAGGCATCCGAAGTCGATATAACAAAGATGCTCTACCTCGAAATGTTTTTATGGTATAGAAGATCTTTGTGAACAAGTATAGATATATATATCTAGATATCTACTTAATTTTATTAGGTTTAAATACTCAGGTTTCGTGTCTGCCCGAAAACACATTTTTATTGACAAAAGTTTACAAAAAAGACTATTTTGATAGTGTATTTGATTTTATTTGAACATTGATTGCGATGATCTACAGTTGTTTTAAAAGTCATGTCGTTACAGAAGTGTAGATAGATTATTTAAATATTATAATATCACGAGTTCAATCACCTATTAACAATTTAATCTTTAATCAGACTCCTAAATACAGTAACTTCCTGTGTACATCGCTAGGATTTAATCAGACAGCCCTTAAACGGACTCAGAATTTCAAACACTTTATTTTACATGCATTTGCTTAACTAATTCTGGTGGAAAATGCTAGGAATTTTGACTTGATTTCCGTTGTTGGAACTAGGCAGACGGCTTTCAAAAGGATATAAACCTTTTTAGTTTGTTACTCATAGTTTTCTCAAGTCAAAACATCATACATGAAAGTTTTGTCTGAGCTCATTTCAAGACGCAATATTACCTAATGAACTATGGCATCAAGGCAGACCTATGAATCGCAGTTTATTAATAGAGGTCCTATCTCGATCCACTTGATAATGAAGTTCTAGAATGTTTTGAAGTGCACGAAAGGAGCATATGTGGTGCACCTTTTTACAACATTGGTTGGATAGAACAAGGGACAGGATAGGAAGAAGAAAAATAATATAGGTCTGCTTATGAGAGTTACGGCTTGGCGTAGAGATTCATAAACCTGTAAGCCCAGAGTACAAATTGCCGTACACGCTCAGCTCTGGCCGCATTCTCCCAGTGTGCACAAGTGTAAATTACCTTCCGTACACTACTACACAGCTGGAAGTATCCTAAAGTAGAAATGTTTTTCTAAATGGGTAATTCAATGAGAACAATAATGTCGTTGGTGATAAATTAAAGGGTAAAACAGCTTTTTGTCACGTGGTTCATCGATCGTAGGCAAGTTACCGTTTGATAGCATGCACGGCTTAGTTAGAGGTAATAGGTAAAATGCGTAAACATTATTGTCCATAGATAATAGAATAAAAATGACACCTTTTTAGGGTTCCGTGCCTAAAGGGTAAAACGGGATCCTATTAATAATACTCCGTTCTCCGTCCGTCTGTCACCAGGCTGTATCTCATGAACCGTGATAGTTAGACAATTAATTTTTTTGGCTGTTTCTATATAATAATTAATGGTACGGAACCCTACGTGCGCGAGTCCGACTTGCACTTGGCCAGTTTTATTTTCTTTGAACAAGCGTGTCGTACTAACATGTACGAGTATTAAAGTCATATTCGAATGGTAAATACCTACATTATCAACAATAGTTTTATAGATTCTTACTAGTTGGCCTATGCAGGTAATCAATTAATCATCCGCCGCAATATTGGTCTCCAGCTAGTCTCTGTTCCGAAAACATCGGTTATTTTAACCCGTGTAACCCCTGAGTTGTGTTGTCTTATGCCGCACATTCCTCGCAGCGCAGTGCATTGGGAAATGGTTCCAGCAGTGGCTGTAATCGGAAACATTCTTTTGGATTAAGGAGGGGTCCATTACCTTAATAAACTAGTTGCAAAGGTGAACCTGGTGAAAACACTTAGTAATACCTAAGGTAGTAAGGCAAAAGTAGTGTAGGTACCTAAACGGTACCAACTAAGTATAAAACTTTTTATTTCCACAGTCTTTCGAAACAGAAAAACAAAAAAAGAGATTACCTACTATGAATAATATAAATTTATTTTTAAACTATACAGGTACAACTTTGATTATTCGCGCGATGTTAATTTAGCATATTTCACTCATTAGTCATTATACAACTTTCGCTGAACACTATTGTTTACAAAATAAAATCTCATATTTTTTATTAAATCACAATTACAAAAGCATTTATAATCCTCTAATTAAAAATAAACAATACCGTGGGATGTCTGGTTTCTTTCCCCCGTACTCTCCAACAAAGACTAAGTGAGAATATGCATTTCTAGATGATACTCAATTTAGAGTAGCTAACTGGGACATGTTTTAAATGAATACCGTAATTATTATTGGAACGAAGTTCCTTACGGCAGGCTTGGAGGGGATAGGGATTTTGCTGCGCGACCGAACTGAAAAAAATGTGATAGTAAAACCGTAAGAAAAAGTGCGTGGAATAAAACCGTTAAATGAGACGTGCGCAGGCGCGACAGTCGCATACACAAGCGAGTAGTGTATAATACCTTTCTCTTTCTCCCTCTTAGCCGAAGGAACTTCGTTCCTACCTGGTGTCCCACGACACCACATCATTTTTTTTTTAATAAATACAATTTGAATGTGGATGGATATAAGGGTAGAGAAAGACCTAAAAAAAGATGGATGGACTGTGTGAAAGACGATATTATGCGTAAGAAGGGAGTAACTACTGAGATGACGGATGATAGAGGAGAGTGGAGGAAGATAACCTGTTGTGCCGACTGCCGACCCCACTTAGCGGGGTAAGGGCAGGGAGATGATGACCGTAATAAATATGTAGAACAGCGCCATCTTATCTCAAACTAAGCAAACTTTGAAACCTGACAACGGATAGAAGTATAAACTTTTGTTTTTGTAAATACAAAGGCATTTTTTATTACATTTTACTAAACATAGAAGTAATAAATAGGTAAGTATGTTTAACACACGAGTGTTTGTCCTGGGTGGAAATCGAGCTAGCGTTAGTGAATACGGGCGTCGTCGTATTGTGGTATACAATACACTGGTTCTCAGGGTGAAAGTCGCAGAAGATATCGTTAGGTCGAGTCCATAGCACACGATGTTTTGAGTTGGTTTGAGGATGCATAACATACAGGTGATTAAGACAAGACTGTCTGTGTACCTAAGTAGAACTCTGATAGGTATCAGCTATGCTCGTAATACACGAGACGAGTTAGGTAGTAGGAGCTAGCTAGCTTACTATCCTAATTTGAAAAACTAGCCTCGTGTGTCTCAGGAATTAGTCATTTTTGCCAGTTTTGTACTGGCAGTTAGTTCCATTGAAGCCACGACTTGACCATAGACAAGCCATAGACAGAATGAAAATAAATTTTATTTTTTACTACTCGGCCCATCATGGGAATAACTCGCTACCACTATACCATCAAGATACTAACTAATTTCTATAATGCAAAAATGCCATGTCATTGGTAATAATTAATTGCTCTCACATGCTTTGTTGTGGAGTTTGGCGTGGTTTAGTGTCAATCAATCAAAAGTTATTGTGTTGCCTCGGCTAGATAATTCCTATTGTCACTATCTGTTTTCAAAGCCAAAATAGAGAGAGACATTACATAGGTTTGAACGTTAATACTATGGTTAAACCTAACTTCGAAAAGAGTATGTCATGTCTGAGGTCCAATATGACAAAACTAAACCTGAAACTGGGACTTTATATAATGTAAAGTACCTGGGTGACCGAGCTTTGCTCGTTTTTATTGGGGTAAACGACGTTTTTTAAAAATGAAACCTAGCTAGATCGATTTATCGCCCCCAAAACCCCCTGCATACTAAATTTCATGAAAATCGCTGGAGCCGTTTCTGAGATTCGGATTATATATATAAATACATATATACAAGAATTGCTCGTTTAAAGGTATAAGATAAAGAATAATGAATGAAATGAAAAACTGTTCAATAATTGTCTATACATACATAGGTTTTATACAAATTTTCTCTACGTAATGATTACTTGAAGAGATATCATCCAATAATCGCATGCGCAGTAAGATCAGGTTTATCACAATATCGGACAGACAAACATGGAGTTAGAAACCCATCTCAACCAGTTTCCCGCGCACAAAGCTCCATGGGAGTGCCCATACGCATCCCATTCAGCTAGTGTGACCAACTTATAAGGAAAACTACAAAAAATAATAAACCATTTTCATTAGAAAATTTCATACCACATGCACCACTTGGGGGCAGTTTTATGTGGTAGAAAATAAGTGGTTTTTCTATACTATACACATGCCAAAGCTCATCTCAATTTGTTCAGTGGCTACGGCGTGAAAGAAAAACAAATACAAGCTTATAAATTCAGAAACCTTTGCATTTGTAATATTAGTAGGATGATATGGGATGGTCACCCGAACCCCTTCGGCCTACTCGCGAGACTTGCGTATCGCAAGGGCGACACACTTTTCGAAAACAATGAACTAGATAAGTGGACTGCAGTGCATTTTCACATTAATTTGGAGCAGCACTAATTTTGAGTCGCAGATAATAATGTGGAAGTTGTTTCTAAGAAAATTATGTTATTGTTTAGAAGCGGCTGGAGGTCGAATAGGTCCTATCGTGTAGGTGAGGTCCAATTATAAAGGTCCAGTGGGTACTAAACCTTTCCTACTTTGAAGAAAAAAATTACAATTCGTTTGTTTCTTTTACTCATACGTTACTAGCGGAGTCCTAGTCAGCCTCCCGAGCATGAACAACATCTTTTAGGAAGAGAAGACAAATAAATGTAGGTATATCTATGTATTAAGTATATCTTTGTCTTCTCTGCTGTCTACGGTGATCATGCTAGCTCATGCAGGCTGTGACCGCATAGGCATGTCCCACATAAGTACGTTACGATCGATTTACCAGCCAGCCCCTCTAGTATGAACAACATAGGCAGGTTTGTTCTCTACGGAAGAGAAGACAAATAAATGTTAAGTACTTTGTCTTCTCTGCTGTCTACGGTGCTCATGCTAAGGGGCTGTGACCGCATAGACATGGCATGGTGTACATAACCTACCATAACGTCACTTAAGAGCGTACAGCATCCGGACATCCCAACAGGTTTCTAGAGAAAGTAAAGTTTGCTCACTTTTTATTTGCTTTAGATATTATATTTGAAGAAGCTCGGGTTAGAAGGAGGTTTGTAGCATATCGTTATTATTTAAAACTTCCAAACACTGCAACCGGGATCCGTTTCTAAAACTACTTTATTTAATTGTCACCACGGATACCGGGATCAGCGGGTTGAAATATTTATTTGGTTTTTGTTGGAAACCGATCTCAGTGTCAGTGGCTACTTCCATCGTAACCAGGTATCCGTGGACACAAACCCATTTGTTAGAGACAATTGGCTTTATATGACTGCTGGTTTGGTCATGATGGAGATCTTAGCACCTAAATAGGCCATTGAATTAGTTCCTCAGACCTTACCTAATTTAACTTACTTAATGGGAAGCTGATCTGTTGTTTTTGTTTGTTTGGCTATCATTGTTTTTCAATTGACGAAAACTAAAACTCGGAGAAGTTAGTTCGACGCGTATTTTTGATCCTTTTTTTTACATCTGGCCACGTCTTTTACAGATACGTTTCTGATGTTTTTTTTATTTTGAATCTCAAAATCGGTCCTATTTATAATTCAAAGATAGATAACCTAATTATATTACGTAGGTTGGAAAATATTTGAAGCTTATGAAGTAGGCTTTAGGAATAATCTTTAATATTATTTAGAGCTTCGAAACAGGTTTTCGCGGTACAAAAATATGTTCAGACGTCGATACTCTTTAGTTTCACAATAAACTGAAGTTTGTATAAGTTCAACGACGCGGTCTGAAACAGAAATAACTTTTGCAGTTTAAACGTTTTACGATTTCTATAGCCAAGCGATCGGTTCGCTGTGACATGTCGTGAAAACTATATTTAGACGGTTAGGTAACCTGGCGCCTCGGAAATAGACATTGATTTTTTTTCGTTCGAAGGTATAATACTTCAATTCAATGGAATAAATATTCATGAATAACTTAGCATTGTAATGGAAATAAAAGCAGACTAAACAAACGAAATAGTAGTGGGAAGCGAAAAGGAAACAATCTATATCTATATAAGAGCTTAACCTGACTGACTGACTGACTGACTGACTGACTGACTGATTCATCATCGCCGAGCCAAAACCGCTGGAGCTAGAAAGCTGAAATTTGGAAAGTGGTTTCCTTTAATAACAAAACCACCCACTAAGGCGGGATTTTTGTAAATTCTACCTTTAAGGGGGTGAAAAAGGGTTAAAACGTTGGTATGAAACTTTTTAACGCGTGGAGCGATTTTCATGAAACTTTGTTTATGCACTGTCAATGCAAAATGAATGGACATGTGTTTCAGAACTTTTCAATATAACCATTAAAAAAGGGTCAAATGAGGGGGTCAATATTTGTATGGGAGCTTTTTAACGGGTGGTGCGATTGGTCTGAAACTTTGTTTGTGTACTGGAAATGCAAAATGAATGGACACGTGTTTCAGGATTTTTCAATTTAACTTTCAAAAAGGGGTCAAATGTGGGGTTGTATGGGTTTTTTTATTAGTTGTGTTATTTAATTGAAACTCGGTTTAGATACTTTAAGTGAACGAAGTCGCGAGCGGGAAAGCTAGTTCTTAATAAAAAGTTAACATAAGTTTTGGCTTTTGGCCATTTTAATCCAATGACAATAAAAATAGGTGCCTTGCCTACTCACATCCCTTATCGTTATCAAGCTCGTCAAGAGTTTAATTACACTGATACTTACTTAGATATTATCTTCTGCGACCTCATAGCACTGACTTCACAAGCAATTAGAATGACACAAATCTACATTAGAAGTTCTCCTGATGCCTAGAGATCATTAGAGATCTAATTGCGTCAACTACTGAAAGGTCAATGCTCTTAGATGTGGTTGATACAAATGTTACCTGGTTTTTAGCCTCAATAGTAGGTAGGTATAAGTATAATAGACTAGCTAACAACTTCGCCTTGACATCGACAAGTCTTTATTTAATTTATCAATCCTTGTATAGAAAGACCTCCTACATGCCCAGCCAATTGACTATGACGGCTTTTAGAGGTGATATAATTACATTATTTATAACGACAAGAATGGAGAGTAATATTTCATTCAATCTAGTTTATGTAGTCCAGATTCTTCAAGGATTTTCTTCTTAGTCATACAATTACCAGCGCTAGGTACCAACCTATCTACCTGCTCTTGTCAGATAAACAGCCTTAGGCAACGTTCATCGTTCTCAGCATACAGATGGGTGGCCAACGTTCTTAGGCCAACAAAGAACGTTAACATTATGATAGCACAGCATTTAAGACGCTTCAATTACAACTAATTAAATAAATATCAATAGATACACAATAATAACGGTGACCTCGCTAAGTGATCTATTTGAGAGAAAGGCTAAGTGACAAGCATCTTGTTTGCTGAGTAAGAAACTTAGTATTCAAAAGTTGCTTTTATATTGATACAAAGTGGTGGCTGTAAAAATGTTCTTGGTAACTTTAGGTGCTAGACACCACGTTACCCATAACCATAGTGCCATTCCCATAGAGCACCATCACAGCCCCATCATAGTCAAGGTGACGGGGTCTCGCCTCGAAGCTATTACCAACACTGACACGCAAGGATTGAATCTGATGAGCAACTATAAGGATTCACACACAACGCCACCAGCCGCGGCGGTGTGCGGGTGAGGATATTTAACGATTATAGCGCTCAACCGATCAAGAACATTCATCTTATCTGTAAAATACCTGTAAAGAATGGCGTCGTCTGTTAGTGACGCTGTTGCAAAGCAGGGTGAGAATATTTTCAAAATGCCTCAACTTATATTAGAAACTCGGATACTTACCTAAGTAGGTCTATGCTGGAATAGAGCTGTACTTTACAAAATATTTAATAATACACCTATTATAATGGAGTTATCAGGTGATAATTACACCGCCCGACGACGATGCGCGCCGTAATTCTCGTATGTATGCCCCGCACCGCGTCGCGTTGTGTAGGGCCGTGTGTTATCGGCTTATGAAATAACGATGATAGATAAAACAAATCAAGCTGAGTTTCGAATAAAAGCCTTGATTGCGTGCGATAAGAGAATTACAATATTATGTTGAGCTAGTGATCGCACGCGGTTTTAATTGTGTTTTTTAGCAACAAAGTGCACGAAGTAAACCTCTGAGGTGGATTTTATTATTTTAGCACACTTGGTCAAAATTATAAAACAGGATAAGAAGAACCAACAGAGTTATGGATAAAAAAATCTAATTGAGTCTTAAAATGTAGAGGTGGGTTGTTCGGAATTATTAATCTATTAGATCTATTAGTTCTAAGTTCTATGTACCTACCTACCGTAGGATTGAATTCCTATTGATGGATGAATAGTGGTCTTTAGAAATAAATGCAAATTGTACAAAATTTGAATAAAATAAATATAGGCAAAATGTTTGTGCGCAAATTACAATATACAAAAATAACGTTGCTAAGCAATTTTAATGGGTCGCGCAAGTTATATTTTGCAATCAACTCTGCAGTGTTTATGTTTTCTTTAGGTGTTTCATCATCCATAACTACAGTGCAAATAATAAGTTATTTTTTATTTATCATTCATTATATTTAAGAATTCCGTATATCAGATAGAAAGCAAAAACGGAAACCTTAAAACAAAAAAAAACTTGTTGAAGATAAGATTGTTGCTACTATTTTCGTGCATTATTATTAGTAATAAACGGGTATTTATCGCGTTGTTATTTAATTATTTTTCCCGACGTTTCGATAGGTTTACACAATGTCGTGGTCACGGGTAGACACAATTATTTTCGTGCAGTTGGTTTCCGTAGAGACCTTAAGGAAGAATCAAGACTTGAGTGCCGTTGCGGTCGCGTTATAAACTCAATTTAAATGAATCGCTTGCTCGGTAATTCGCAGTTTCAAACTAGTTCGAACTGGGTCATCCGCGCTCTTGTAAATAACAATCATGTGAGCTTAAAGCTGGCTGTGAAACTTAGAGAAAATTGCCATAAACTTGGGAGCTTACTACAAGCCCACTAACGAACTGCTAACTGCAGTAAACGCGGCACTAAAGTCAAAAAGTTGAATGCAACTCGTTTCCACCTTCAACCCAGCAATATTTTTCTCGACTCTCCTCAAAACCTGTCTTTGTTTTTGTCCAATAAATGCGTCACTGTGTACCTGTGTACAGCAATTATTACTCAGAATATATGGGAAATTACTCCATTAGAATTTTAACTTGATGATTTATCAAAGTGTCTTAAACTTTTTTGTTGGATGCGAGTAATGCCCAGAGTTATTGTTACCAAAGAAAAATACAACATCAAATTGTTTTTGTCAACAAAAATATTACAATGGTGCTCCTAACTGATTTGTCACTAATCAACGGAGCTCGACTCAAGTTTCACCATATGCTAAACAAAACTGGTGCGTTATAGAAACTTATACCTGTAGTTTTAAGGGTTATATTAGCATATCCTTTCGTTGCTGGATGCTGGAGTGGAAGAGTGTTCAGTTTATGTAGGACGACGGTGATAATTGGCAGCCAAGGTAGACTTCCTACCTACTACGAGTATAGCAGCTGCGATAAAACAAGTATCTATTTTCGAACATGGCAATGTGACACAATTTATTATACTCTTAATACAATAAGTTGAATTAAGATAACTAATAACTGGGTTAAACGAGAAACACTCAAATGTGCATTTTACACTGAAATTCACCTCCTACATACAGAGCACTGGTGATCTGTGTAGTGGTTACGTCTTCCGATCCTAAAGTTATGGATTCGAATTCAGGATTGCACCGATGGATTTTTCTGTTTGAAATAATGTATGTGCGCTATACCAGAACTATCAAACGGTGAAGGAAAACAGGAAGGACGTGAGGAAACCGGCATGTCGTAGAATGTTTACAAAAATTTGTCATGTGCACGAACGTCGAAAGAACTTATGACGAAGTAGAAGACCTATATGCGTCAGACAGGGACAGGTACCAGGTACTGAGAGTTCTCACGGGGCGCGTGCGGTCTCGGATCAAAGCGCAAAGCCACAGACCAAACAGTCGAGAATTATAGTTACTGCTGGTGGATCCGCGCCCTTTCACTTTCTAGACGCGACTCCATTGCGTTACGGCACCGGCTCCAAATAAATTGGATACCCAACTAGTTAGCAATGATTGACGCCTACTAAATTGTCACCCGGCGTATCCAGGGGTTTTACTCGGAACAACGATAAGACGATATATCAGGACATCATCATTCTCCTGCCCTTATTCCACGCTAAGTGGGGTCGGCACATGTTTTTACTTGCACTCACTCCTATTGTTCGTCAACTCTAAATCCACTCTTCTTACATTCATATCATCTTTCACACAATGAAACTTTTTCTTCGGCCTTCTTCTACTTGTGCACCCAGCCACACTCATACTCATAACTCTTTTGGTAACATGGTTTTCATCCCTCCTCATCACGTATATATCGGGACAATTATCATGTAAAACCTACTCGTAAAATTTGTATGAGCTTGTAGTTATTAAAATAAATTGGACTTGTGCAAGGTTAGGTACCTTTGTAACCCTTAAAATGTTCCTTGCCATATTAGATCCTGTGTCAACTGCAACTAATTGTGTCAACGATTGGTCGAGGTCACAAGAAACTTCCTAAAATGATCAAGAGCCTTAAGTACCTACCACAAGCTCTTCCAAACAATCATGTTTTAGAAAGGTCACATTTCAAACTTGAAATAACACTACTTCAGTACAATTTACATACGAAATATTAAAGTTATATTCCTAATTTGACATTGCCCGAAGATCTTGTGGTAAGGCCTTAGTTGTTTATCATTATTATTATAGCTTAATTACGTACATTATATTGACTTACAATTATTTTTCCTTATAAAACCTACAAAAACAAAATCGAACGTCGCATAAATACGTTTAAATTGATTTCCGCGTTAACAGCAGAATAACTAATTGATTTTTTATTGAAATTGATTGAGTCTATTAACATGTTGCCTCATCTTGAATAGATCTTATACTCGTACCTATATAAGTAGGTACCTCTTGGTTACCTCATTCATTAAAATAATGAAGGTTCTGATGTTATTATGCTAAAATATTATTTTTTATCGAACTTTCTTATCTAATACTCTAAGTCTCAATAAGCGCAATATTTCTGGACTCTATTAGAAGTTCGATTCGAACTATGCATGGCTTATTTTGATAAAATAAACTAACTCACCTGAATCCAACCTGCAATCATTATCTTACCTACAATTATTCATGCGTTTGGTTTTTCTAAAATTTACCTACTCGTATTAAGAGAAGGGTGTTTCTGTCAAAGGCAGAGTTATATACTTTTCCCGTTAATATTGTTTGCTTTAGTTTATCCTGTTCCGTAATATAATTATGTTTAGGATTTTCAAAGTTTTTGTGTTTCTTACTAGTTTGTGTTAGTTCATGATTTCTAAAGAGACAGAAGCAATAATAAAGAAGAAGTGGAACTCAGATGTTGTAAATAAAGAAGATGAATCTTTAGAAGGTTCTCGTACCGCACTAGACGATGGAAACGCAAGAATTCCCCCAGCCAAGTTCCGCAAGTTTTTACTCGCACCTCCAGGCTGAAATGAAAGCAGCCTTCCGCCATCTAACCGATCATTAATCGTTCCGATGTCTACGTGGCTTCTTGGAAGTATCAGCCTCACGGAAGCGGTGGTCGAAGGGACGTGTTTCCGCGTTTAATCTAAACCGCTTTAATTGCGATCTATGCGGTATTCGAGAAAAGGGCGATCCGTAAGTCCATTTAATCAGCGGTGGTTCGAGGGTTTGGTTTCTTACGTCCAGTGACGATGGCGATTTACTGCGGAACTTTTTCTGAATTTAAATAAACCTAATACGCTGCATACAAATTATATCCGACAAAATCCTTTAACTTAGTTGCACTTGATAGGTTAAAACGACTTAGTAAGTACCTATTTATCGTACCTACCTATTACATAAATGTCACTTAGTTCATTTAGGTATACAGGTAGGTAATCTTATTTTATTAATTCTGAAGCTTGAAAACCTCAATAGCGATAGTGCTAAGTGCAAATTACTTATGACAGTTGAACATGTGGTTCTGATACGGTATACATACCTACCTAGCTACTTGATTATTTTATTAATTACATAAGTAGTATGTAATACAATCACCGATCACTTTCCCTTTGAAAGTTCTTACCAATTTAGGTAGGAGTCGTTTAATTCACTGAAAAAATATGAATAAGTTGTGCCCGATTAAAAATACTCAAGCTATTATAAAACCAGCTTGCATTGCAAAAAGTTATCGAAGTCGGTGTGATATTTATGAAGGGGCGTTGATTAAAGGCTGGACCACCACTGATGCTTGGGAAATGATAGCAGAATGTGCAGTGGTTTGCATTCATAATATTATCATATTGGTCCCAAATAAAACCAGTCACTAAGAAATTCATACAGCGATTTCACAATATATTAAAAAAGAGAATAATGTAAATTGTAAGGAATGACATTTCTAACCGATAAGTCACATGATCACTGCCATACATTTTTGAAATTTTCTAGCGATAAAATCAGTTTTGTGATTTTTTTGAAGCATTTATTTTAAGTTTTAGTTTTGTTCGGTAATCGGGGCCATAACAAAACATCTAACAGTCGTTAATCACTTTATCGAGTTGCGATCACTTTCACTATCAATAAGTAAGTGAGAACCTTAGTGATGAGACGGGAAAGTTCAAAAACACAATGGAAATTATTATTATTATACAAAGATCAATCAGCATTTAAATGGCTTTAGCCAATTAATCATACATGATACGATTGTACATTCTTACTGCAGCTTCATGCTAACTAGCCTCACAGTACAATCTCATTTGAAAACACGCGTGGTTTCCGCTCACATATCATCACTACCGAATTATGTAACTACCGTACCTACTATATGTATCTTGTGCTGTTACACTGTTGTGTAATATTCGATAGCTCGTTACCGAGACCCGAGATAATTGAGGCTTTATTGTTTGATGATATAGCCTGTTCCGGTTCGGGGGCAGGATTTTATGTAGAGCAACAGTTTAAATCGAGTTTCAGACACAGTTTCTTTGAGTTTATCAATAATCGTTTCTATCTAAACTTGAGTTAAACTTCTGGAATAGGTAGGTATGTACAAAAAAAGAGCCTAATAAATAGGCGTAAGTACATAAAAACGTATCTTTTCTCCGCTTTGGTCAAACAAATACCTTCAATGTGTTATGCTGAGTTAACAAAATATTTCTTGTTTCAGGTCAGTTTTGGATTTCTTCTGTCTTGAAGTACTTACCTATTATCAAAATATATTAGATACCTCCTACTTTAAGTTTTATGGAATACTAGCTTCTGCACGCGGCGTCGCCCGCGAAGTACCTACATAAAATATAGCCTATGTTCATCCTGAAAGTTCATTCTACACATTGGTGAAAGAATTTTTCAAATCGGTTCAGTAGTTTCGGAGCCTATTCAATTCAAACAAACAAACAAACAATCAAATCTTTCCTCTTTATAATATTAGTATAGACTAACTAATATACTTACCTCCCACAAAAAGTAATGAGGCTAGATCTAACATAATATTTGATCAATATAATGTTTGATCTTGCCTCTGACACCCCTTTGGAAAACTATAGAGATCTAAAGAGAGATCCCCAAATCTGATCAATACAGTTGCTATTAGTGTTTTTTATGCACCTGTCCTAGGTATAATGACATGGAACGAGAAACATTAATTTTAACAATCGATCTCGTAAAAACTATTACTAATGATACGATAAGATACTAGTTTTCAATGTACCTAAGTAGTTTTCCATTTGAGAAAATAAAATATTATAAATACCTGTCTTGCAAGTTTAATGACAATCGAGTCATAGAGCCGAAAAGCCTGCACAAGATGAGATGTAAGAAAATAACAATCTTCACCCTGGAGCCGTGAAGGCCTAAACGGAAAAAATATTCAAATAAAAAATAATTTCCTCAGAGGAATATTTTTTATTCTTATTCCTCAATATCTGACGGTGATAGTCAACGACTCGCTTATCATCACGTTTTATTACGATTTACAATACCTACAACTTCAATCGTTCAATTGTCATTTTGTACGCACGTTTTGTTTGTTCTTGTTGCAAAACTGGTAAAATCTGTTTGCAAGACATGCTAACTTGGTTAATAATAAAACTCTTTAACACCTAAAAGAACCATCTATAAATTATTATTCAAGTGTTGAATTAGATTGATGTCACAGTGACTTCAAGTGCGCGAACCCATACAACCAAGAGACACCTTAGCAACTTTTCTTCGTCCAAAAATAATTTCCGGAAGTGCTCCTTGTATTGAGATTCGCAAAGCGCATCGCGATCAATAGCCAGGTGTAACAATAGCGCGGCTCCATACAATTCCATGGTGATTCACGACCATCTATTGTTCATACATGCGTCAGTTATAATGCTTCAAGGGCATGATGACATCTTGGCTGTAAAGGATATTGCAGATCTAGAAGTTCTAGGGATAAGTAACTAAAGCTAGTCAATATTTATCATAATGCACTTTCGTTTCAATTAATGAGCTGGTATGGAGATTCACGCTCGCCAGTTGACGAATAAGTCGTTTATTTACTATATTTACAATACAAAAATAGATATAAAATCTAAGATCATTATTTTGGAGAAACTACTCAGCCAACACTCGCCATGCATCAAAGTATCTAGAGTTTCTGACGAGTTACATAAAAAAAAATGATTTCTGCAAAGTCAAGTCGTACATTTTAATCACTTGCAAGACGCCATAGTGCCTGGGGACATGGTCTTAGATGAATTAGGCTTACTGGGCACCTATACGATCTTTTCATCGTTGCCTCCTCGAAAAATGTTACTTAGTTTAAATTCTAAGATATTATAACTTGCGCACATACATTGAGGCTGATCTTAGTATCCAACAGCGTGCAAGTGGCTTTAGTTTTAGAATATAAAATGTTATGCGCCAACTTGCAATAATAGAACGTAAATCATATCGTAGCATCTAATTATGGACACAAAGCCACTTAGCTCATTCATTAAAATTAATTATTGTTATGTTAAAACCCACATTTGAGGAACCGTAATTAATATTCATAAATGTCCCAGGAATATATAAATATGAGAAGTATTGAAAGATGTGATATCTAGTAAGTATCTAATTGATTTTATTAAATGTTTACTTATGATTTTTAGGAGAGCTCAGGCTTACGAAGGACGTCTAGGTACTTTGCAAATTGTCCGCCTGTAGCAAAATGGGAGTAGGTAGATATTCTGGAATCGTATTTTTTTATCAATTGCTTTCGTTTCACCAGCCTGTGCAGACAGACGGTCTATGTATGAATAACTCAGTGTTAATGTAGGTCATAAAGCAGAGACTCTGGGATCAGTAAGTCTTTAGAAATCATAGCTTCACAAAAACTAAACAAAAAAACTATGAAAGAAAGCACAAATTACTTCAAAGTCAATCATTGAGCTCTGAGTATCTACAATATGACTCATCAAATCAAACTGCCACTTGATATGTCACAAGCCATCAACGTTTTAATAGCTGGCATCCATCGGCTCACATCTCATTACTGTAGAAACCTATAGTTAGAGCTTTTAGACGGGCAATTTTAGAACAATTTATTGCTTGGCAATAGTCGCTTGCCTACATAGGTGTAACGATAAGAAGCAATAGAAAACATGAGATATTTTCAAATTGTCTTAGGTACTTACGTCTAGTAAAATAATGCACTTTATGATTTATGAGAATAAAGATCGCATCGTTTTGAACCAGACAAATGAGTACTGCATTGCTATTTACCTATTCATCATTGAAATCTCTGAGTATAACCTTTAATTGCCCGTATAAAAACAATTCGAAGAAAGCGAACTACAGCAAAAAGTAATAGCACTCTCATTTTCATTTCATTGTGCCAGTGGAAAAAAACACAATTGACCAAAACAAACAACGAAATCGGTCCATTGTGTCTGCAAGGTCTTTTTGTACTCGGAATTTCAATACTTAAATGTAGTTGATTTTATCTTTTTAGTTTTGTTTTATTGATTATAACTTTTCCATTTCTATGTGAGACGTCAAATAATTATGTTACCTATGATGTGTCAAATCATTCTGATTTTAGAATTATAGCCCAAATTACCAAATTACCTTCTTTAGAATTTGGAATTGGCATTTGGCATGTAAGACTTTCAAAATGGACCTTGTATTGGATAAACATTTTAATTTTGTGACTTTAACGTTTTGCAGGGTTGACATGATCCTTATTTCTCGGTTTCACTTCATCTTCTTATTTTTACGTTTTGGTCTTCCTGCCCTTCGATATTTACGTTCCTCGATATCTTTTAGAGAGTTTGCTCAACATAGCAGGACAATAGAGGCCTTAGAGAGTACCAACCTACCTGTACTTTGTATATTTACTCGTAAAAAAAATAGTTAGGTATATAAGCCTACTTGCTATTGATTGAATGCTGTGTGAATTGCTATCGTGTCCTGTTATTTTAGTAGACAGTTAATAAATTGGTTACCGCAGTCGCCGTGTGAACAAGCTATAGAGATGTGCGGATTCTAAAGATAAATGACCAATTATACAAGTCCTTGGCGTACAAATTATAAAATCTATAGATCGTTTGTAACGGTCCTTAGATAGCTTGACTGTTTCATAATTTGTATTTAATATTACTTTATATTTCTGTACCTACAAAAAAAAAACATTTTTCTTTTCTTTGTTTTTAACAATGTTTAGGTAAGTTTTCTTCATATTAAATTTGAAATAATAAAAATATTTTATTTTAAATATTATATAAGTACCTATATATTATTTTAATTACTTCACATATTACTACATATTATTTTAATTACCTACCTATAGGTAAATAAGTTTATGATTTTAAAAGCCTGATTGAATCTGCCTTGACCAACTTCAAAGCTGTACGATGATAGTTCTCATACCAACAATCAAAGTTTTTACCACTTCATAGAGCAAGTAGGTATCTATTATTGGCAAAAAGGAGCATCATTAATTACATTTAAGGCCCAGAATTTAGAAAATTGCAAGTATTGCAACCCCAATCATTCTATTACCGCTTAATAGATTACATTGAAATTGAACTACACGATACTCAAGGATATAAGTGATAAATCAACCGGAGCTAAAACACGAATTAGTTAGAAAACCTTGGTTAAAAATCATGTCAAAAACACCTCTGAAAATTCAGAAATTCCCTAATTTATCCAGAACAGTAAGGTATTTTGAATTTCTATTTCACATGAGTGTAAATCAGTTGATTTGAAACAAATCAACCCAGCCCTTTTTTTGAAATAAGCTATTTACTTGAACATAATTTATGTTTTTTATAAATTGTCGCTTTCGTTATGTAATTCAGAGCAGCCATATTATCATGTCGCACTCTACTTACTTGTCATTTGGGTATTTCGCTTCGTGCTATGTGTGATTCCGCGGAGATCCGCGTTGCTATACGGACCTATGTCACTTTTTTTTGTAACTTTTACGTAAGGAATAGTGTGACGAGTATTCTGGGCCTTAAGAGTAAAATTTGACTCTTAAACTTGACACTGGCTCTTATCTGTCAAACTAGAGAAAAGGTCTTTCAAAATCAACCAGTAGAGTCGCGCACATTGCGCGAAAATGACGTGACGCAATTTTTACATGATTCCTTGATTTTATTTATTTGAATTTACCGCTTTGGTGATTGACCTTTGAGCACCGTTTTTCTCTCAAAGATACATCATCAAACTGATGTAAGAACCCGTAATTTTGCCTCCATCAAAGGAAAGTTCTCCCACGAGGCATGGCTTCCTCGCACGACGGGCGTGAAATATCAAAACTATCACATTATGTAACACATGCATAATAAATAACAGTACCTAAAAACTAGAAATAATGGATACGGCATATTTTATAATAGGTAGCAAGGTAAAAGAAGGTAAAGAGGTACAAGAAGGGTTGTTTCAACGAGTTTGCCTTTTGGCAAAATAGGCGAACTGGTATACAATCTTCAATCTAAATTATTTTGAAACTGAATAAATAGTAGAATAGATTTCACGTATTATAGTAAACTTTGTAAATACAATGTGACAGTAATTTTTAAACAGTCTTGCTTCGGCAAAAATAAACACGAAACATCATCTAAATATTTTGAAAAAGGCAAAAATGAAAAATTCATTAACACTTTTTTATGACTTCTGTTGAAAATACCTGAATGCATTATTACCTACCTACCCACTTACACGATTAAAGTCACTGTTACATGACTTTAAGCCATTGTGAAATATCTACACTGGTGGTACCAGAAACAAAACACAGAATAAAAGCAATCCCTTTCATTTGATACCCATACCCCCATACCGCAGAAAAAATAACTATTCCGCCATTTGGATGATCCGCAATATTGGAATTAGAATGACGTCACATAGCTAAGCATGCATTGTCATCCAAAATTAACATGCATACCAAATTTCAGCCCAATCAGTTAAAAAAAAAAATAAAAAAATAATATGATCACGACTGTAATCCCCGGGCTCGGTAGATATCTCTTCAGATCTTTGGATCATTGAGGATATCTAAAGGGGGTAGTCAGAGGCAAGTCCAAACATGACATTTGGTACATGCCCACATTTTGCACAGTAGTTAGTATTCCGTACGTGACAGGTTGCAAGCCCATCGCCGCTTATAAGAATATAAACCTATGACACACACCTTCGAATTATTGGTTCTAGGGTATGCCGGTTTCCTCACGATGTTTAGATAACTGATTTAAATTCGGTTACCTACAATATTCCACCCCGAGAATCGTATATTGCAAGTTAAATAAAAGCTTGTAAAAATTTTGTGCACAATTCAATATGAATAACAAATATTGATGTCTACAACTTCAATAACACCGTAAATTGCCATGTCCGTTAGTTATGCCATCAGTGGATGCACATCAGCTCGAAGCCTGGGAGACCTGTACCTACTACTGTGGATCTGTCAGACCACCCGAACATCCATTTGCGTACTGCGGCTCGCATCCATTTGCCGGGACACTTCCTGATGTCCCGTATCGCATCGTCGCTCCATCACGCCATTTTCTTATCCGCTATTGATTTGATAATGAGTTGCCCGTGGGAGTGATTTTGCCTCCGACGATCTCGAATATTGCAGGCTTTTTGAGTTTTATGAATGAAAGTCTTTCACTGGTTCAAGTCAGACTCTGGTTTTGTTTTTGTTATTGTATCCTTTATTATTTATCTTTTTCCTTTTTATTACTAGCTTGTTAGCTTGCTAACACTAGCTTGCGATCCTAGCTTGAAAAACTAGCTTCTTGTATCCCGGGCATTATCTCTTCAATTTTTTTGGCCGAACTCGTAAGCGTGAGTAAACAAAAGAAAGTCGTTTTATTTTTTATTTATTATCAAAAGTTACCTATTGAAACTGCTAAAAAACGCTTCAATTATCAAGCGTGAAAAGCTCAGATTAGGTATATTTTTTGTCTTAAAATGATAGTGGAACAATAAATCATGATTCATGATCACGACCAAACATTTCTTCTTAAACTACCTGACGAAACATGGCCATTCAATAATTACAACTTACTACAAGTAGCTAGGTTTACTCTCAATACTGAACCTTATTACCTAAACGATAGAGTTATTATTTCGGAGGTGTGGCGCGTTTATTATCGCTGCTTTCTCAACATGGTATAAAGTAAAAGTGGAAGAATATGTGAATATGGACGTTCATGTCATGACACTTCATTGAAATATATAAACCAAAAAATATTTGTATTTTATATGACTGTTTTTGATATTATTATGTACTTTCATTGGATGATTAGACCTCCAATATATTTTAGGTAGAGTTCATCTATCTCGCAAAGTTCTATGCGATGACACTTATGACATTGACATAGGATTCAAAATTGAATAACAATTTACACTATTCACTTCTTCTTTCGAGCCAGATTGTTCTACCCAATAGGTATTTATCTCCTTTCTACCCAATCCATAAATGTGAGTCACAGCAGAATTTTAAGCAGTAGGTACAGACACTATATCTATGTAATAATGAAATAATTACTAACATAATATTGTACTGTTTAGCTCACGGTATATTATAGGTAACTGTGAAGAAATATTACACAGATACAGTACAGTATAAATGCAGCCTAAAGTGTTAATAAGTCGGCAAAAGTAATGCTCGCTCACTAAAACGAAATCGGCTCATTATTTCCGAATTATAAAATTTTAAAACGCTTAGCACTTTCTATAGATTTCTAGTTCTATATTATTGCGTGTCATGAAACTAGTAAAAAGTAATTGCTATTTAATGTTTAGGTAGTACCTACTATAGGTATACCCATACCAATAGGAGTAGGTAGATGTAAAACTGTCAGTGTAAATAGCAAGTACTTCAAATACGAGTATCTTAAGGCTGCCGTCTGCGAGCGTGGGAACTTCTGACACAACACCTACATTGATAATTTCTACTCACACAAATGCATCGCTCAGTATTGAATACACACCCTGGAAACGAATAAATCTACTTTCGATGTTTCGAACAAGTTACGCGTCCATTACGCGTTCGTCTTTGTGGGATGTTTATAAATGTCATAGAAAATACGCAATGTATTAGTAGCATCGTGAAGCGCGCGAGCCGCGGCGAGTTACCGGCGCGCGGGCAGTTCGTCACGGCGGCGGCAAAGGGTTGGGTCAGAGTGTATGCTTTTTGATTTCATTTTAAACTATGTATTTCTTTTTATGGAAAAATTCAAGATAATTGTCAAGCCAATGTTCTGTGTGTTATGAGAAATGTGGAATTTATAGATGAAAAAACTATTATTAATATCAAATAATATTTAGTACAAACATGGAATAAAATATGTACAGATTAAAACTAATTAAACTTTTTTACTCCGAAAGATTGAAAATAAATAATATTGATTTAGTTATTTAAAACATAAAATTTCGTAAAACCATTTTCAATCGCAATATAAGCGTGACTTATAAAATATTTATATATATATTTTTATAATATTTTCAATATTTTCAGCTAATAATGAATTACCCTATAATATTAGTACTAGTGTACTTCGCCCTGAACTGAGATCTTGCGCGCGATTTCCACAACCCTCATTGTGTATTCACGCCCTGAAGTTTTTGGATACACTTTATGTACTAGGCATAGGTGCATATTTGCCATACTGCATAGGTGCCATGCTTACGAGTACGTAACCTAATCACAAACAAATATTTTATTATCCTACTTAAGTAGGTACTTATGCCCGTGCTAAGAAAATCTTGTTTTTTTTTTCATAATATTTAAAAACTATCCATCCTGGAATAAAAATTAAAACCATTTTGTAATGTACAAGTATACAGTAAGTTAAGTTTTAGCTTCCTGAGGGGAAAACTACCTTCCCACTAATAATTATCTAACAAAGAAAAGAAAAGGTTGAGTATAAAGATATCCTACTAATATTATAAACGCGAAAGTTTGTAAGAATGTATGGATGGACGGATGGATGGATGGATGTTTGTATGTATGTATGTTTGTTACTCTTTCACGCTAAAACGGCTGAACAGATCTGAATGAAATTTGGCACAGATATAGATTATGGCCTGGAATAACACATAGGCTACATTTTATCTCGAAAAAATGTACGGTTCCCGTGGGATAGCGATGTTTTTGTTTTTCGCGGTAGAAGCTGTGAGCTATTATGGCGTGCGCTGCAAAAACCATTGCAGTTACACGTATATAATGTTGAATGGAAATGTTTATCTTAAATAGTTCTACAAAAAAGTCCGCGACAGCATATATCTATCTTTTATGTATAAGCCATTATCGTCAAAATAGTGAACCATAAATACAATAAAATCTTATAATTTATTTCTAATGCACATTTTGGCAGTAACAAATTGATCCTAATCAAAATAAATACTTTTTATCGCATCTGGTATTTCAAGTAGATAAACTTTGTCTTTTACACTACATCATTTGGACAAATACGTATTAAAATATTTATGACGATAAACAACCGAGTGCGCGATATTATTAAGCGGTCCGGCGGCGCGGGTGAGTGAGTCGCCTGCGGGCGGGATGGGGGAAGATGTCGGCTGTCGCTCATCGCTGAGTACGCGACCCGAATGCGGGCAGACGTGGGGCAAACGTCGACGGTTGTTAGATATGTAGGCAGGTACACTCAGCTAGAGCTACCTACGTTAGCTAGGTAGTATGTACGTACTGTACTGGTCATATACTTAGGCTTAGTAGGTAGGTAAATTTAAAAAAAAATCTGCCTTTCGTTTCCTAAGATTGTG
The DNA here is from genome assembly GCA_963675405.1 of Cosmorhoe ocellata. Lineage (NCBI taxonomy): Eukaryota > Metazoa > Arthropoda > Insecta > Lepidoptera > Geometridae > Cosmorhoe > Cosmorhoe ocellata. Next base: position 2,539,115 of record OY776265.1, on the reverse strand, counting down.
GTAAAATGGTAATCTCCTGAAAGTGAAACTTTAATTGCTAGACAGTGACTTTACAAGTACCTACCTACCAACCTACCTATAGAATAACGTACCTATTGTGTAGTTTAGTGTGTCAGATAGGTTGGTAGGTACCTACTTATAGTCAGGTAGGTACTTACTTTATTTTACAAGTTCTATAGTATTCTATTGAGCAAGTGTACCTACCTACCTAGGTACACATACTCAGTAAGTATCTACCATTGAGCTACTTACTTATTGGTGGATACGTGCTAATAATTTGAACTGTTCAATGTCCGTCTTAGTTAGGTTGCTATGTAAATCCTACTAATATTATTAAAAGCGAAAGTTTGTATGAATGTATGTGTGGATGTATGTTTGTTACTCTTTCACGCTGAAACGGCTGAACGGATCTGTATGAAATTGGCAAAGATATGGATTATAGTCTGGAATAGCACATAGGCTATTTTTTATCCCGGAAAAATATAAGGTTCCCGCGGGATAGATTTATTTTTGTTTTTCAAGGTATCACGCGGGCGAAGCCGCGGGCGGAAGCTAGTTATGTATATATTGCAAATTACTCCCTACCTTTACCATGTACCTATTTACAATAAATTAAAAAAAATGTAACTTGCGGCTAATATAAATTAAAGAATCACTACATAGTATAAAACAAAGTCGCTTTCCCTGTCCCTATATCCCTATGTATGCCTACAAATCAGTAGTCACAAATTAGTATCCGACACTCGCGACCCACCCGTTGCCTAGTCCAAACAAACAAAAGAGCTCGGCGTGGAACTACAAACGGACGTGCGATCACCTTGGAGACTGAGACGGTACTGAATATTTTTGACGCGCCTATTCTATTATAAAGCGTATTTTGACAGGCGCTTGCTCCATACTAAAATGTATGGCGGCGTGGAACAATTTCTGCTCACAAAATTAACAATGTTTAGGCTCAGATTAATACTTTTTGGTTTGAATTAGTAGAAAAAACTCCTGGTGACTGTGTTGTTTAACATTTTGTCTCACGATTTGTCCAAAAATATTACAAAAATAACAACGATAATTTCGTAAAAACTCATAATAGAAAAGGTCGATTTCGATGTTTTTAATCAATGTTGACGATTTTTTTTCTCAAAAATTAAGAATTATTTTAGAATAATCACGCGGTGTTAGTGTAGACTCATCTATTGAGAATTCGTATTATTAGTTTGTGTCCTTCTATGAAGTGATTTCTCATGGAAATTTCTAAAACCGTAAGTGCTTGTTCGCGCGTTTCTTAGGGACTCCGCTCTTAACAATAACATTCTTTAAATATTTTTACAGCTCTTAAGATCTATGTTATGGTAATAGATTTGATAATTTTCTCTTTGAAATGATCGCAGGTACCTAACTATAGTAATATGGAGAAAATGGCCGTGTAACCATGTAAGTAGGTATGTACTAGGTACTTACAACAATACCCATTGTTAGTGTTCTCTTGGAGACGGTATAAGTACAATATTTTTTTCAATTCAATTAAGAGCCTAAGAAATTTAAGCGTAGGTAATCATGTTGTGTGGCTACGGTACATACGTAGATATTTATTTGACTAGGTACTTATAAAAATGAATCGAATGAATGGGTGGACAATTTCGCTAATTCTTTGTTTGTTGTGTTTGTTATAATATAGAAAAGAATAAAAAATATATTATGCTTATTGATGGATTTTGGCGGACAAATTCGCGGGTAACAGCTTACCTACTCGATATTTTGTAAATAATAAAATCGTCCGTTATTATAGAAGTAGATAATAAATAAAAAAAAGCAATAAAAAATTTAAAACAATTTCCTACAACAAGATATTTTGCTTCATAGGTAAATTAAACGAACTTTGCAATTTAAGTACAGTGACTAAGAAAATGATTACATGGTGAATGGTTCGATGGTCACTTCCTTGTCATTAGAAGGTCAGGATCAAGAGCAATTATGCCCTTTTGCGACTCGGAAGAGACGAAACGAATGGAAGGTCAACTTCCACTTTCGTCCACTGGCCCACCATTGACCTAGTGTACCTACACGTGTAATTGCCTTTATACGACCATAAACAGCTAATACATACACTACCAAGGTTGACCTTAAAGTAAAGTCGACCACTTTGCGACAATACTTTAAAAATCTTTACAATTTTTAATTAAATTCAATGATCTTAGTCTGATTATTGCCGATTTCGTTCAGATTTTATTGCAGTTATTGAGAGTAAACAAAATAAAAGGTGTTTCATTAGCATGATAGCATTTTCCAGCTGGTATAAGTAGGATTCATGAAATGAGTGGGTACTGAGATGACGAATGATAGAGGGAAATGGAAGAAGATCACATGTTGTGCCAACCCCACATAACGTGGGAAAAGGGTAGAAAGATGATGATACGTAGGACTCATTTGTAGAAGTCCGTCTTGGTAGATACCAACACAGTGCTAGATATTCTGCCAAGCATTATTATTAGGTATTATGCAGCCATTATCGTCCCATAGCGGGCCTCCTTTTTCTTCTTCCGCTCAAGGGCTCAAATGAGAGTCCAGCTTGTACAGCTATTTCATGGGTCTTCCTCGTAGCCGCGTCTTGTGTGGCCCTCTTTGCCTATAAGTCATCTGACATGCGGAAAACGTGTCAGACCCAGTACTACTTCAGGCTAAAGGCTTTTTTTGACCAACGTCTACTATGCGGGGTACTCGACCAATACTGCGTTTAGTAGGTACCTACTATCAGTATTCTGTAGTGTAAGTTTGAAGGGTACCAAGTGAATTTGCTGGGCGAATAGACAATTAACTCTGTCTGGATACAACGACACGTGTGTGACAGTTCCAGATATCTCTAGTATTACCTAAAAACCCCTTAAATGAGAGTGAAGTGGAAGAATATGTTGTGCCAACTTCATCTGTAGTGGAATAAAGATAGGATGTACACCACAGTACCTACCTAAATCTTGGTTCTAAGCTCAGTTGTTTAAAAAGTTGGTTTTCCTACAGATGCAACCTTCATATCGCTAGATTTCTGTTTGCAAAATGGTGAGAGATCTAGTATGTAAGTAAAGACTCGTACGTGAACAAATGATTAAAAGAAATCGTGTGAGGGTTTTCATTCGAATCAGACGGACATCACAGTAAATAACTATGTGAAAGAAGCATTGTCACAGCCGAACCTCTAGGTCTGGGAACCAGCGATTCTGGAGATAGCGAAATTGTTTCCGTGTACAATAACCCATCGTAATGGATGAGCAAAATATTTTTTTCAAACATATCTCGTCCCGCTATGGTAATCGGATCTTGATGCGACCTGAAACGTAAACATGGGTCAAGGGATCTTTGCATACAGGATGTTACCAGACTAATTCCGAAAACTTCAGGTAGTTAAATTACCCATCAATATAAACAACTTTTTATAAGAAACGAACACTGTGAGCGCAAAAAAACACAGCTTTTCCAAGCAAAAGTTCAATAACTGCTTGGCTAAAATGTATGAAACCATTGTTATTTTATCGCGCTCATAGTGTTGGTTTCTTAGAAAAAGTTGTTTATATGATGTTTTTGGAAGTATCTATTTTAATTATCAAAAAACTCGACTGAAAGAAATTGAAAATAGCTTCTTACAGCCGCAATATAGGCAAATTTTTGATGGTTTTTGCCTATGTCACTCTTGTAATCAAGGCGAATCTAAAGAGTATTTGAAAGTTTATTTGAAAAAATCCGACCAGCCGTTAGGGCTACAGCGACAGCTAATGCCATACATACATACAGCCCAAACACATTGCCCTCCTTCTTTGCAGTCGAGTAAAAACACCAGTGATTGCAAACGTTGTTTTATTCATCATCTAATCACGCTCACCTAGTTTTCGCCGGTCGACACTCGGAAATGCACTAGATATTATGTAAAGTGTTCTCACGTAGATTTACAAAATATATACCTAGTTAAGGTTTTAATATGCAAGAAACAAGTCCAGACTAACGCTAGGTATCCACTGAGCTGTGTATTGTATTAAATACTAGCTGCACGTCCACGGTTTCACCCGCATAAAATACTTACTATCCGTCTAAACTTACGTCAATTAGCTATCAGTGAAATTATTTTTGAAATCGTATGGAGTAATTTCAGAGATTACCTCCTACATCCAAACTTTCAAAGCTGCAATGCTAGAAACATTACCTCTTTATGATATTAGTAGGTACAGATAACACTGAAAATTAAGCCAACCTAACACTGAAAAATTTGTGTTTTTTGTGGATATTTGCATGTGAGATGTTTGTGATTCAGCCACACATCGATTTGGATAAAATTTGCAATAGATATAATTTGTCATTTGGAGTGGCGTAAAGGCAAGGCATAAGGCATTTTTATAACCAATCGCGTGAAGCCGCGGGCAGAAGCTTATACATTAGGCCACAACAGCAATTCATTAGCTCACTAGGAAACTCTTGCGCAGATTGTCACACGCCGACAAAACTATTGTTGCTTTTTCATATTACGTTACGGGGTTAATGATAGCTTTCTCTGCACATTCATTTTAATTGTACATCTGGGAACTTGGAGATTTCGAACTCAAATTTGACTTTTGTTATGATTTACGTAGTATTTTTATTTAGCAACTAGCAACCGCGCGCGGCTACGTTCGCATAGGGGCTTTATCACAAGCTCTTACAAAGTATTATATTTCAGAAACGTCAAAGTTTCAAGCTTGAAGGAACATTACTTCAATATAACTTTATAGGTCATGGTACGAATTGGAGTTATATTACTTTAATATTGCCGGAGGAGCTTGTGGTGTCCTAGGTCACATAGACCACGCGTATTTCAGGTTTCATCTAGATCCGGCCGGCCGATTTAGCGTGATTGAACAAACATCCATATACATGTATCCATTTATCCAAACTTTCGCATTTATAGCATTAGTTAAATTCTCTCAACGTACTTATACCTATGTGTTTGTGTAATGTTGTAGGTACCTACACTCTTACGAACTTGTATATTTTTCGTTACCAAAAAACGGGTTCCGAACTATGAAAGTTGTTTTAAATATCAATGTATTTTTATGTATGTTTGAAGTAATTAATTATGTAATGTTAATTTTAATGTGAAAGTGGAGTTAGAATGTAGGTATCTGTACCTACCTACGCAATTCGACCCTGTTTCAGTAACTCCCCTATTACTTACCGATGTTTCATCATCATTCCAATAATATGTTTACAATTAGATTGTATAATATGTGATTAAGTTCATGTAGCCATAATGATTGGTTTTATTGGACTTAGGTACCGACTATCCAACTTGGTTCAAGTTACTTATAACTTCATCCAATTATTACTATGATCCAGGTAATATTTATCTGTTTATTTTTATTAGCTTCTATTTGCAGTAGCCTATGTTTAACTGCTACTTTAGATAACAAACTATGGTATATTATAATATAAGTACTTACTTTTTAAATAGGATATTTACGTAAAATACATGTTTTTATTCTATAACCACTGTGGTGAAAGGAATAAAGTGCCCTTCAGAGGCTCCTTTCGTGTTTGTATCCATTCAAAATCTCCAAATCCGTTCAGCTGTTATAGTATGAATCAACCATAAACAAACTCACAAACATTAATTTTCGGCTTGCATAAAAGGCATAACAATCGTAATTATTTCGAGTTATTTTTTATAAATGCTTACCTAAGAGTTCGAAAGTATTTTGCCAATTTCTTCAAACAAGTTGAACACCTAATCGCAAATACTTAAAAGTAGGTAAGTACGTACATATAGCAAGAACAGCATATTATACTTTTAACCATGACTGTGTGGATTGAGTGCCAGGTCATGGCATTTATAATATAGCACTTTCTGCATCACAGGTATACAATAGTATAGGCTAAGAAACTAGTCAGCCATTTAAAAATACACTAAAAACTAGAGAGTAAACGGACGAAACCTGTGTGAAGAATTATAATTGTTTATGATTGTATTAATGACCATCAATTAGTTTTATGGTCACGTTTCTATCAAGCATGGTAACTACTGTTCTTTATTTGATTGGATGTATCGAAACAGCTACAATTGGACACGCAATTCTAACAGCAATTACAAAAGCAAACTTTCATTCTTTAGCGGTCTTGATTTTGAAAGGCGAAGTTTTTAGATGCATAGATAACGGCTGTTTGTTATATATATTATCTTATTGTTACAGAAATAAGATGACCGTCAAGAAGACGGCCCGGACCGGGGGCTACGCTGCCCTGGTCGGCCGCCAGAAGCTCCACACAGCCACCCAACAAGTGGACATTTCCTCAATCAAACCATCTACAGTACAAACATACAATATTGTCGTCGGTTTCAATGAAAAAGACCAATTGCAACTTCTAACAAGAGATGACACTTCTGATGATGAAAAACACGAAAAATCTAAACTTTTTAAAGAGTACACAGAACTCAAGACCAGCAAATGCGAAAACATATCTATAGACAATATAGAGAATTGTATAAATATTGAAAATTATGCAAGTTTTAATAACACTCTAGTCTTCTATGTAACCAAAAATGCCACTCGAGAAGCAGTTGTGCTGAAATTTGAAAACGAACAAGATTTTAAGAGGATATACTTCACATACAAATACTTCAAGATGCGAAATCGCTTGACAAAAAATGCGTACAACTATTCAAGCAGCGACACATTATTCTCAAAGAAAAAAACGTACGACATTTTCAAGAACAGAAAGACGAGCTCAGACGATTATGATCTTCTGCAAACGACGGATAACGATGGTATGATGCATATTTCGGTCCAGCCGAAAAATTTGAACCTCAGGTTCGAACAGCCGATGAGTCTTATTGGTATTCGAAATGATTTACACGACAACGAGATCGACAGTGTTATTTACACAGATATAGATATACCATCTAAACCTGACAGAAAAAGGCTTTTCCACAAGAAACCCAAAGCACCTCAACCTCCCGTTTTAAAAGATTCCCCCAAAGTCTTGAAAGGAGAGTTTGTCAGAGTGAACGTAGACAGAACACCCGATATAATCCCGAAGGATAACAAAGCAAATAAAGTGCCAGATATCCTGATGTTCCGAGATAGTAAGCCGAAAAAGAATAGCCCGACAAATCTTTGGACGGCGAGCAATAAAGGTAAACTCATGATACTAAATTATGAAATTTTAAGGAATCAGTAGTTAAAAAGTTAGATGTAGGTTAAATTCCGGTTGTGGACAAATAATCGTATTGCATAGATTACACAAACTGTGCTTATTATACGTGTAAGTTTTTTTAACTTGGATAATGTGTTTATTGTAACTGATATTTTTTGAGAAACAAAAGCTATTGTCATTTTGAATTTACAAACCAAAAATAATAAACTAGATAATAAAAAACTAGATCAGTTACCACCGCTATGCCACGTAAGAGATTAAGACACAGACAAACGAGGGAATTACGTACGAGTAGGTAATCATCTCAAGTAATTTTCTACGTCAATAAATGATGCAACTTATGACCTTTTATAGAGCTCTCGGTTTCGCTGTAGAGAATTAAGGAACAAGTGAACTTATAAAACTACGGGGGTATTTTGATTCGTCTGCTTATCATAGGTTTTTTTGAAACTCTCTAGTGAATAGAGAAGTCCCCACTACTGCTGGTCAGAGGTTCCCTTTTCATCCTTCTTCTGTGCTTAAAAAGTTCCGTCGCCACGCATGCCATACATACAACTCAGTTGGTAATAGCTCTGCCGTGCCTATGTGCTATTGGTTGTGGGTTCGATCTTACTAAAAACCATTGTGTGAGGAAAATAATCAAGCAGAAATATTTATATGAGCATAATTGATGATAATGCAAAAGATTCCGAAAAGATGCGAGCGGACGATGCAAATTAATACGTCCGTCAAGCTGTCGACGTTTTTATGAAATCAGATCTTGCGTATAATTGAAGCCCATCACAGATCCTTATAATGATAGTCATTTACACAGGACTTGCGGAAGTCGGCTTCAATGGAAGGAAATTAAAGGATTATGGCGTAGTAATTACGCTTATTTGAGTATAGTTGGCAGAGCAATTAGAGAGCTGGGACCACCTAAGCAGTGTTTTGATTAGAGCTGAGTCATTACTGAAGTAAGAACAAGGAAAAAAATAGCTACAACAAAAATTCGACAAGGAATCTAAAGACATCTTTTTTGTTCAAGCGATCAGCAATCGTTAATTGAAAATATTATACTTACTCGTAGTACAGGAAAACGACATCGCATTACTCAACATTCTTCCAGCCGTTTGGGCTATTACTCGTACAGCGACAGTGAAAGAACATATCTAATAACATAAAAACATTACCCTCTTTCTTCACAGTCAGGAAATAAAAAGTTTGAGATCGATATCTCGCCTTTTGATTTACTCTCTTTGGTTTATTTACTCAGTTACAACATCACGTCCAAAGAAAAAGGTTTAGAAACGATTCAATTAAGCAAAAGAAGGGTCGATCTATAAAAACTCTACTTAGGTAAGTACATAATTGATGACCATATTCAAACAAACTCAACCCTGCAATTTCCGTATTTTCACAAGAGACTGTTTTTAAAGAGTCGCATAATGATGCAAACACATTACAGCTTACCTACTTACATTTGGTTAAGTAAACGTTTGATCTGCAATCGAAGCTCTTTGCAATCGTCCTGAGAGACCTAACTCTCTCCCCTCACGTACCCATCGCAACATCGGATTTGTCAGCCAAGGTCGCTTGCGCAACGCAGGTCATTCACTTGTTTACTTGTGCAGGTAATGCCAATTATGATACGGTTTTCTAAAAAGCGATGATTGTAGTAAAGCGGTGAGTGTAGTTTTCAAAATGTCTCTTTATGTCAAATAAATAAAATGATAATATTATGTATTTTGTGCGGCCGCGGCATCTATACGAAGTAATCGTTTTGGTCTTATAATACCCATAGCTATTTATTTAGGTGTGTATTACGAGTAGAAAGTAAATAGAAAAGATAAACCTTATAAAGAAAAATGGGAACCAAATAACTACAGTACGTCGTAATCTATAATCTAAGACATCGTATTGCAAGATTGTAGTGTATATAGGTACCTATTCGATTTTTAATAGAGCCTCAGATGCGTAAAATCAAAATCATGTAAGTAAAGCTATCGCCGTCTTGTGGCGGTAAAAATTGTTACTCGTATCACCGCTTTTTCGGCTTCCGTTTTTTATGGAACCAAGGCTTTACTGAACTAGTGAACTGATGAAAGTCACGTGAACACAGTCATTATTTTCTCCGCTCACGTAGAATACCGTCAGACGCGTAGGTCGTTGAGACATTGTTTTTGCATTTTAAAATACTTACCAAATGAATAAACTCTAACAAAGAATTAGGCTCGGTTCCAATATAAACTACCTAACCCGAGCAAGGGGTTTTTATAAAACTGTAGAACGAAAACAGCATGTGATGGCATTTTGTCACGATGCTCTTTTAGTTGGTTTTGTAACACAGCGTGCTCGTTTTAGTTTTAACCCACATTCAACCAGACATTGTTTTTCTCGATTCAGCCCATTTTTTTAGTTTAATTCTAAAAAGTCTCAAACCAGTAATTGTTCATTGATTTTATATAAGTAATAATTAACCTGTGGTATACCGAAACGCAGATCCACGCGAGACATATTGTGTCTGGAATCCCGGCATACCACAGGTTAAGTGTTTATTACTTTGTTACTTATGTAAATGATCTGTTTTATACTAAAAACGGTTCACATAAATGCCTATTATCTTGCTCTTGCGACACAGAAATATTACCTACTTAGAACAGAAAACATAACCTACCTTTTGCACAGTTGGGTAGAAAACGTCTCAGATTTCACAGACACAAATTGAATAGAAGCGACGTAATCGCAATTATCACGGCACGAAGCCAATCCATCGATCGTTCCTTACGACACACGGCGTGCTGACCTGAAGAGTTATTGGAGACAAAGGTGGAATCGATTTTAGGATTCATCTATTTCAAAACTTTCTTCAAACTTGAATCATGATTTAATTAATACTCACTATTTCGAATGAACCACAACCCATAATTAAATTGCGTTGAAATAACTTTATGTATCGATTCCCGTGAAAATCGGAAATTTATTTCGAAACATTTCGGAAATTTATTTTCTTACTATACCCCTATATCCGGAAAGAAAAACACCCCCAAATTTATCAAAATGTAACCTACATTAAATGAGCTATATTCTGGTCCTCATAGAAAAGACTTCAACGCGCTGGGTGCAAATTGTTCCAGCCGGTTGCCATGGTTCTGTGCCTCTGAATCAAAAATATAGGATCAAAAGTATAGGATAACTGATGTCTGGTGATCCTTTACGGATTCACTGCTTGCCTTTGGCACTACCGCTTGGCTCTACTATTCCGTACAGACGTACGACTGTCATAGCCAATTAGCTCTTTTGTACTGAGCCGATTATATTGAAATTTGGTAGTGATGTATTCCTGTTATCCAAACAAGGAGGAGTAACATAAATGAATTTTGAATATGGGGATCACAGACAAATCTTTATTGTTTTATCATAGTTTCAAAGTTATTTAAAAATATAAACGAAAATTGACACTCCCCCCACTTATCACAACTATAAATAATATACTAACTATAACTATATATAATCACTACTATAAAAAAATACAAAATCTCTTTACTTATAGATTACAGGAAACCTATAAGAACTTTGTAAAACCTCTCAATATTGCAGTTGAAATGTATTATGGAACCTCTCTGAGTTGATTGACTAGACTAGACTTCTTTGAAATATACCTACACAAAACTGTTTTAATGATGTATGTTTCGTATTTTTATTTTGATATTAGTTTTTGTATATTGATTCAATAATGTTTGTTGATGAGGCAATTGGCCTTATTAATTTTGATCACGTAATTAAACGTGTAGGTAATGAAAGACGGTTTGTCAGCTTGTTTGTATCGAACAAACAACAAAGCTAAATTAGTTTTGCTGTACGATTATTTTCAGAGTAGGTATTTCCGGGATGACTTGCATCATAAGTTTGACTTAGATTGTAGTTAAGTACCTAGGCATCTTCATAAAAAATAAAAACATAATTTTCAGGGTGCGTTTGTAGTTTTACTTATATCATAAAAATCATTTTCACGGAACCCTCGGTGCTCGAGTAAGCTTCGTCCTGTTTTTTTCAAAACCATTTTGGATTTTTTTATGTAAGTAAATAAGAACTTTTATTTCAAACCTCTGCTTGTAACCTCTGTGCTGAGTAAGCACTAAGTACATACCAAATAAAATTATTTTCTCGTCTTGTTGACGGAACGTTTCCAAACATTATTACACACATCTGCCGTCCGATCACTAAAAGGCCGTTAAGTGACATTTGGTCAAAAATGACTTTTATATACCACGCGAAAGCCCGCATTTTTCTCTATCGACCAGTCTTGGACACATGTTTCTATCATTTATAGTTACTGAGTTCTGGACACCTCGTACACGGCTATCTACACCTTTTTTGGACATGTCCAATTCTTAAATACGGTTAACTTGTATTAAAACACTACAATACGTTTAAATGCACTTAACAGTACATTTCAACATTAAATTATATTTATGAAACAAGACTAAAAAACGGTTTAATGATGTTACTATACTACTTAGCCGTTACCCGACTTAAGATGTGTTTTTGTCATTTATAAATTGTAATCCTCAAAGGTATTTACTACGTCTAAAAGACAGTTTTCCTTCAACTGCTACTCTATAACACCGCTAGACATACTTTGCCGCTTATTTGTTTTTCACCTCACGTGGGTATAAAACTATTACAACTCTAAAATACAGTGACTGTTTTTTAGTCTTGAAAGTTATTACTGAATGCTAATAAATACAATATTAGAAACTAACTAAACAACATTCCAACGCTAAAAAACGTCTATTTGCAGTACCTTCTCGTACGCACCGTACAATCCGCGCACTCGTTATTAGAGATTAGCATGGTATGGACACGTGATGAGGAGGGATGAATACCAAAGCAGTATAAGTGTATAAGTGTGGCTGGGTGCGCAGGTAGAGGAAAGCCGAAGAAGAAGTGTTTTATTGTGTGAAAGATGATATGAATGAAAGAGGAGTAGATTCAGAGTTGACGAATGATAGGAGTGAGTGGAAGAAGAAAACATGTTATGCCGACCCCACTTAGCGTGGATGGATATAAGGGCAGAAGAATGATGAATGATTATTTTGATATAATTATCAATATTATGTATCGTTTTAAATAGATAGAAGGTAATTAAATAGTTGTTGAAGTTGTTCTCTCTCCTATGAGAGAGAACAACTTCAAGCGTGAGATGATTGATGATTCATGATAGGCATAATCCTTACGAATATTATAAATGCGAAAGTAACTCTGTCTGTGTGTGTGTTAGGCAATCACGCCTAAATTACTAAACCGATTTATATAAAATTTAGTACAGAGATAGTCTAGAGCTTGAGAATGGACATAAGCTACTTTTTACTGCGAAAAAAGTAAGGAGTAAGTGTAAGAAGTTGAAATAGACGATTAAATTTGTGTGAAAATTACGTCATTTTTAAAGCTAGAAGCTTGGAAATTATTTGTTAGGCTTTGATTAGATATAAATAAATACAACATTCAAAGTTTGTAAAAAAATGACCCTAAAGGGAGTAAATATAGGAGATGAAAGTATATATTTGATGACGTTGGCAGAAAAACTTACGGCCCAGAAAATAAAAATATGATGGTCTGTTCGCCGCTTACCTCCTATCTGATTTAAAGAATGAGAGTGAATAAAGCAAAAGAGGTGTGTCAGAATCGTAGCAAGTGGAGATCCGTGATCTCTGCCTACCCCGTCGGGAAACAGGCGTGATTTTATGTATGCATGATTTAAAGAAGAAATACAGAGAAGTACGGAATCATTACAAAATGTGAACTTAAATTAAGGCAAGTAAGTCTAGCACGATAAAACTTGTTTGGTTAAGTAGGTACTTATTATTTTCTTATGTAACTCTTTATTATAAATTAAATATTTAACTTTGAAAGCTTTGAGAAGTATGTGTGGTTTAACTTTGAATTATAGGGAAGAACAGTATGATAAGATAAGAGAACGTTGTGGAGTGAAAGAAGACGTAGTGATGAAAATTGAGAAGCGTATGTATGGTTTGGGCATGTAGAAAGGATGGATGAAAGGAGATTGACGAAACAGGCGCATAAAGAGAGTGTGGATGGGACAGTTGGAAGAGGAAGACCTCGGCGTACGTACCTCGATCAAATTGGGGACGTTTTAGAGAGTACCCTAAACCGACGCGCATGTATGAAGAATGTAATGAGAGTGAATGAAGCAAAAGAGGTATGTCAGGATCGTAGCAAGTGGAGATCCGTGGTCTCCGCCTACCCGGTCGGGAAACAAGCGTGATTTTATGTATGTATCTAAATATTTAACTATTTTCAGACACCGTTGGCTAGTTTTATTAACTTGAACTTATTTATTTACTAAATAATAATTAAGCAGGATACAGATAGGAGTTCAAGGACATCTTTTTATATTCTAAAAATCAAAGTCCTGACTAAAATATTCATTCTAGACGCTGACATTATAGACAACGCACAGTCTAAAACGCTGGTCGTAGAGACTTGAAATTTGGAGGATACGACTTTCTTAGTACGTGCACTAAGAAGATTTTTTTTTTAATTCAATCTCTTAGGAGGTAAAAAAGAGGATATGTTTGTAAGAAAAATCGTATTCTATGCACTTGAAACTTGGAAAAAATATTCTTCAAGATAAATAAAAAAAGAATAAATTTATGTATCTTTTCCCAAAGCTACTCTTACGAAGGGGTGGTAGGGGTGTTAAAGTTTATATAGGAACTTTTTAATATGTGATGCGATTTGTTTAAAACTCAGCAAAAAACACTCTTCAAGACATCAATGTTTATGATTCAATTATTTAAAAAAATATCCTTAAAGCGTGGTGTAAACGACACAAGAATTTTATAATACAGTTAGTACATGATACCTATATTATTAATATAATATAGTATTCGTACATCGGGGTGGTAATGATTGACTATGAACTTTTTAACTATTTAAAATAAAACACGCAAATGCCGTTGCGAGCGGGCCAGCTAGTAAGCACATAACATTAAGCTGTGAAGACGTACAATACTTTAAGTAAATTAATAATTGATTTCATTTAGTTCCTTGGAACATATTGATTAGACTAAATTAAGTTACTATAATAGTAAAAAGTTGTGCCATTTTATTTGTAAGAGCTCCTTATAAGTGTAAGGACTTCATCATCGAAAGCTTTTTAACTAACAAGTACTATTTCGTTTTATTTAACAATCATTTTCATAAAATAATACCTTGTTAATGTAGGAAAATGTTACGCTTAGCCGTTCATTTGACAGTACATCATAACATTTCAAATATTATTGCCAACGCTAAAAAACAGTTTTCATTGTGTGTTCATTCTAAAACTGTGTTTAAGTGTAGAAATATAAAAAAAAAATAAGTTTGAAAACAATAAATAAACGGTTTTAGGCTTTTCACCTTGTTTTTAAAAATAATGTTCAATGTAATTAAGTTAAGTTTCAATTCTAGAAGAAGGTTATGTGACTTAACTGTTATATAGTATTGTAATTGTTTAAAACTGTGACTAATTTGGAATGAGTGCTGTAGTTACAATCGTATCCAACTCTATACAACGGTTGTACTTCAGCCAGCCGTTTTTTAGTATTTTAAATGATAGCATTTTAAAAACATATGTCGATGGCTAAAACACAAAAACTTGAATTAAAAATTAAATAAACAAGCTACGCCTGATTGTAACATAAATAATAAAAGCTTATAATAATACAAAGAATTTGGTATAGCAAAAAAAATTGTAAGTCTTCACAATTTCTAGAAACACCATTTTCCCACGTTTTTGCTCATACCCAAAAATTTGGTTTTGTCACTTAGCCGTCTTTTAACAAAAGGACGGCAGACATGTATACCTACTTACCTACTTATTAGATTCTTTGGGTAACATAATCACTTGACAGTTTGTCACGTACGTCCTAAAATTAGCAAGCGCTGCGCTCGCGCAATTCGTAAACACAGCACTTAGCCTAGGTACCTATTTGAGAAACGGAGTCCGATAGCGGAGTCAGAGAGTTGAGTTATATTGGCTTAAACCACTTAGGGCTTGTATAAACTCTATTAGCATAAAATACTTGGTTGGCCGGGCTACTTGACGAAATTACACATCCCAAAGAAGTGTACTTAGTTGGTTGACCTTTCTAGTTCCTAAGTAACCGTTCGCAGCTGTCATCTTATTTATTAAAAAAAAACATGTTTTTGACTCTGGTTGCCCTCCTTGTGACATAAAGATACTCAGAGAAGAAACTAAAGGTGATTAAGTGAAAAAAATAGAAAAATATTTATTTATTATCGAAAATTTCAATTCAATTCAAAAATAATGAAGTACTAGCTGACCCGGCGAACTTCGTACCGCCTTAGCGTAGCAATGATGCACTACTTTATTTTGTATAGCTGACCTATCTTAGGTACAAGTACCTATTCAATTTGAACTGGAATCTCAAATCCATTTAAAAACGAAAATCCAACTGAAAATAAAAGCTCTCATACATTTTCTGTATAACCATGTATACCAAATTATAGTATTGTGTAGTCACCAAAATCATGAATGACATTGACATTCGTTACGCGCGTTTAAATATGCAAAATAAGATGTATATTTTTCAATATTTCTGAGAGATTTTCTTAATATTTTTTTCCGTAAGAACCTTCTCCTAATAATAACAAATACAACAAAAAAAGAATTAGTGAAATCGGTCCAGCCATTCACGCGTGATGCCGTGACCAAGGAAAACGGGTTTCATTTTTATATATATAGATAGATTGGACAACTTAATTGATCACTCAGCGTAAAACCAACCAGGGAACCAAATTATGGATGAAACAATTATCACAGTTCATTATTTTTAATTTCCACTTTAGTGAAGCGAAAGACTTAATTTTATGGGTATTCCAGTCGATAACATGAAAGTTAAAAATTCGTAATGGAGTTTTGCATAAAAGCAAAAGCACACCAAAACACTATAACTTTAACCACAATGTTATCGTCTAACACCTTGCGAATTGCATATGTGTTGGAAACTAGTTTTACGAGCCAATTTTAAACCTGTGGTGTTACCTGCAACAAAACTCCTCAATTTAATGCCCCATTGTGACGAACTAAATGTGTACTAAAATGTGTCAATACCTTGTAGCTATGTTTGGAAATAGTTACTAGAATATCAAGATTGGCTTTTTCAATACCATAAATAGGTAGTTTATTTTAATCTCAGACGGTTTATAATGTTTATGAAAATGGCCAACTAGACCTTTCAATGGACGAACCCTGACATTATTTAACGCATCTGACATGATTTCTAATTAGGTCTCGTGACAGCAGAAAATGTTGCTCAAAGTTTGTTCTAGACCAATGGTTCCCAAACTCTTTTGTTTCATAGACCACTTTCAAAATTTTGTTGGATCCGGTGGACCCCCTGCATCTACATTACTACCAATTTCTAAATCTTGAAAAAAAAAGTGAAGATTAGATCTATCTATCTGTGGAAACTTGCGTTGTGGCTGAGTTTCAACGACGATTAGGTACTTAACAGATTTCGAAAAAAAAAATCTTTTCCATGTCCAAATTACCATTTTTTTCTTAATTTATTTATAAATTGTCTTATTGAGAAGGTTTAATTTAGGTATCATATTATTTAAAATAACAAGCCAACATTTTAGTTCTTCACTATCGAAACCAAATTAATTTTCATGCACGATTGTAGACCCCCATTTTTTGTCACGTCCAACGTAGACCCCCGTCGAGTCTCTGGACCACTGGTCACACTCCTGGACCACTTTGGGAATCACTGCTCTAGACTCTACTAGAGTCTAGAGTGTCTAATTCTAGAGCAAACATCATAACTTATTCTGTATAATTTTACGTTTAGCAACACAACAATTGAAAATAACCCAAAATTCACGCAACACTGATCATCTGTGTATCGCGGAAGCTTCTCATGTCAGCGACACAGAACAGAAAGTCAGGGAACAGAACCTGCCCTTCACGCTCGGATTATGTAGCAGATAGATACTATTACTGAAGCAGGTTTATGTTACTCGGAAAATAGGTCTCATTGATTTATCAATGACGTCGGTAACTAGGTATGTCATAGTCCTAGAATAGTGGATTATCATTGTTTTGATGACAAAGTAGAAGTCGCTAGAAAAACCTGGATACGCAGGTCTGTACGCACAAGACCAAGAACAATGTATATTATAATAAAATCCTACATCCAACGGCGGAAACTGTTATAATTAACAATGATACTGAGGTTTTACTTCTTCTACTAATCTCGATGACATTTGAGTCTATGGTAGGTAGATAGGTACTTAATATTATTGTGAATCAGAAATATACATAACAGCCACATTCATTAAACAATTTAGAAAACCACTGCAATAAAAGAAACCCTAAAGCTGCTAAAAAACTGCGCAATTCCGGGTTGACACATAAAATATTATGTCACACCTAAGACGATTGTGCCTACCTATGCAAACCGCAGAACATCTCATAACTCAGAGAAAGTTTGGAAATCATCATAATATGTAAACAAAATAAAACAAATCAACAGCACAAATAAATAGGAACATACCTACACAGTTGTGTCTGTTTATGTCGGTACCGACCAACAACAATAAAAATGAATTTGATTTTATCATCAAATAAAAAATCTTGTTACACATAATAACTAAACGTAATTGAACCAATCGTGGACCCCTGGCTAACACCACTCTTTATCATCAAATATCGATTGATCAACACCGATGCAAGCTCGTTACTAGGTTTTCACCTTGCCATTTAGAAAAGGTCTATTCTTTTGTATTCATTTTAAATTAGGCAACGATCAAACCTTTGTCTGAGGTTGTCGATCGATAGTATCTGATGCTTATTACAAGTTTCTGTTAAATTAATTGATGTTTATTGAATGTGGTACGTAGAACACCGATTTGTGGTAATTTGATGTCAGGTTTCTAGTGGATTTGAATTTACATTTTTCCCATTAGAAAGCCATAGCAAATATCAATCGAAAGGTTAACGATTTTTAGAAAACAAAAACTTTGAGCAGATACTCAAAGCTTTTGTTTTCTAAAAATCGTTGACCGTTGTATTGCGTTCCTATTATTATTTTTGTCTATCTGGTATTTATATTCACTGTATTGTTTAACTACCACTAAGTAAAAGTTTTGTAATATTTTTATTTCTCCGTTTCAGCTGCTGGTTATGAGTCTGACCGTGAAGAGTGGAAGAGCAGCAGATCACAGTTCTCCACAACAGCCTTTGACAGCCTAGCCAGGCCAACCAAGATGGCAATGGCTCTCACACTGCGAAAACCCCAAAGACTAGAACCAGTTCCCCAATACTACCGACTACCCAGCGAACCCAAGCCTAAGCTTACCCCTTTACCGTTTAGACAGAACAATTTCGTACAAAGGGCTCGACTGCCGAGACCTAACACAGAAGTTAAGAGGAGTCAACTTAATACAGACCATAGGAAATTTGCATCGTTGCAAAGTTTGGAGATTCCTAAGAAGCTGAGTGAACCAAAGAAACAGGTAGAACCGAAGAAGAATTATTCGAATATATCGCATAGGATAACTGGTCTTACAAATAAGCTTAGAGATTTGGGGAACCCGAGCAATACCTTGGGGAGGTTCAGAGCGCAGTCACACGGAGACGTGGCGAACCTGAAGCCAGTACTGAAGACAAACAATCAGGAGAAAAGGTCTGTCGTGAGGACTTGCAGTGCGGAACCACCAAAGAAAGTCACGTTCAGCGCGTTCGCTACGGTTCAAGTAGTTTAATAGTTTATTGAAGGATTGACTGATTTTATTTTACTGTACACTGATTTGGTAAATATAGAATAATGTAGAATAGGCCGGGAAATTTGTGTAAATAATTCAATTGTATAGTTTGTGTCAAATGTCTGCAAGGGTTTGTGGAGGATTTTGAAACTAACAACTGTGTTATTTTTTTTTCATGTTCTACTAAGTTTCACCATTGACGCTGAAAAATAAAACTACGTTAGTATTACTTGAATCAATAAGCTAAAATTATACTGCGCTTACTAATTTTACGAATTGTTTTTAGCAATAGGCCTGAGCGATTTTTAAACTTATCATGAAATGCCACCAATCTTTGCATCAGAGATTGATGTCGGTTAGTTTCAGGCAAATTGTGGCTTATTTACTTAAAGACTAGTATAATATATAACGTTTCTATTTATTGAATACCTACATTGCAAACTATTATAAATGCCTATAGGCCTTCAAGAATTTTTGTAATTAAGCTATTACTGCGCTTACAAGCAGTTTCACTACGAGTTGAAATATACAATAGGTACGATGGTTTTATTTTTATCGTAACGATAATATGTAATTACTTACTTAACTCCATAAAAACAATTATAGTTGTGGGTAATCTACAAACCTATTTACCGAATATTGTATTACCTACCTGTCTACAAGTAGGTAGGTAATTGTCAAATTTGAATATCTTTTGAGTCTGTGTCATACAATTCGATTTATGTGTTGTGATTTATGAACTTTCCTTATGTTTTTGTAAAACTAGTCGCAAATTTTCATTCTTAAAAAAGTTATGTAGGCTAGCTGCTTTTTTTTCTTATAATTACTAGCTTTTATGGCCTAGATCTAGACTACAAGTTCAACAAACGCACCACCAAAATTATGCGACCGTTCGACTATCCACCCCCTACGAAAATCTTGAATCTTTCACGATGTAATTTAAATCGGATTTTCCCGGTAGCGCCATCTAACGACAATGAGCTCAACCATAACACTTGTTTCAACGTTACCCACACCGGATATTTTATCTGTTGAGAAGAGATGGCGCGTTTTATGAGCAATATTTTTAGAAATATAAGTTTGTTATTTCTTTCCTTTTATTATTTTAAAGCGTATCACCACTTGAAGAGTAACATCTAATTTAAAATGAGATTCGAAATTTTCGAACAGGTGAGACTCAAACCGGCGTCTTTGCCTGGAGCCAACGCACCACCAAACAGATAATGCCACTGTTCGACCATTTTTAGCTCGAACGAAATACCTACCTACCCACTTATTTACCTACTAGTTTAATAATAAACAAGTAACATAGGTAATAAAAACAGCTTTGAATTTGATGTGTATTGGCCTACCTACATCCAACAGTACCTACTTAATGTTATAGTACCTGGGTGACCGAGCTTTGCTCGATTTTTGTTTGGTAAACGACGTTTTATAAAATTGAAACCTAGCTAGATTGATTTATCGCCCCCGAAACCCCCTGCATACTAAATTTCATTAAAATCGTTGGAGCCGTTTGTGAGATTCAGATTATATATATATTATATACAAGAATTGCTCGTTTAAAGGTATAAGATTATATAAATATGCGTAGGTACCTACCTATTTTATTATTTATTCATCATGGCTAGATGTTATTCTATTTTTTATTTTGTTAAACAATAGAAGTCAAAATATCATAGAATTGTTATTGATTGTGTATAGACTTATTTCTAACGTTAGAAAATAAATACTTAATAGGTACCAATAAACCCTGATTTTTAAATAATTAATTTAAAATACTTTATTATCTACATAAGTATTTACTTATGTCGTAGGTATTTTTTTTATTTTTAAGTCTAATTTGTGTGTTAATCGTGTGATTTTCAGTTGTTAACTAATTATGTACTTGTTTCAAAAAATTAATTAAATGTTTATCGAAATTGATTTTTTTTCTTTCTAGTATTAAGTACTTAACTAGTTACAACATAGACTCCATTTCAAAAAAGATACTTAGTATGCTAACTGTATTTACAAACACTGACATGGGTCATTATAAGTACCTACCAAAATAATATGTAAGTACCTAACCGTTTAAATGTCAACGTCTAAATACCTATATAATTAGGTAAAGGTATTTAAAGTGTTCATACATAAGATAGGTATAATATGTAGTGGCAAAAATATAAAAGAAATAGATACATATTAAGTACCAACCAGATACCTAACTAATTGTTTACTGGAAGGACAAATTCCTTCATGTTCCTATCAGTGAACAGCGCTTTTGATTAATCTTTACCTATCTCCGAAAATGTGAGCAATGTCAGGGTTATCCGTTTATTTTTATCAGTAACTAGTAAAATTATGCAATAAAAAATAATTATAGATAGAAGTACTTACAAGGTACCTAGGTGGACCTCTTTCAGTATCGTAAAGAAGGAATGAGACAGCATCATCCTACTACTTACCTACTTAGGTACCTACAAACCAGTTTACAATTTTTACACATCTAAAATTTGTTTGTCCGTACTGAAACCTTATGGGAAAAAAGATTCAGATAACTTTGAATACATAGTCCATGATCTAGAATAACCTAATATCCAGCATAATAGTTAATACTAAATACTAAATACCTACTAATACTCTCCCGTCTTTGTTTGCTAATTTTATTTTCAAACAAACTTTTACTTCTCGCTTGATTTGTTTGAATTCTTTCTAGACCCTTTAAGAATTAAAGACTTAAACAAAAACCCTTCAATATTCAGTCCTTAGGTTTTGTTTGTGACTGACAGACAATCAGCACAGCCTATAAGTCTCTAAATATTTTGTATTATTTAGATGTCTGCAACATTTTTTGTCGGGGTAAAATGCACACGAGTGAAGACGTGGGTAAAACCTAGTTCCACATATCGCACTGTCGATTATACCTACTCATTTTATGTTATGTAAGATTACGTTGGGAGTTTTCAATCAGTGTTGTGAGAGTGACCACGCTGTAAGAACAACATATCGGTGAGTTATTGTGTGCGATAAATATTTTGCGGTTGTAAGTATTCATGTAACTTGTTTTTTATGGTTAAACTCTTCTCGAAATAAGATTAAATGGAAATAACGAAACAGGGGACTACAATAATTGTTTTGACGTGACATGCACGTCCTAGATGAATTTCATTCTTAAATTAACGTCACATCAATACCTGGAAATATGTTTTCAAGCAATTATTCAAAAACTATGTAAGTAGGTACCTACATAATTTTGAAAGCACAGGGGATGTAAAAGGCTAACTTTTTTTACTACAGCCTTACTAGGTACTAACGCTTTCATCCTATCGGATAATATTCGATCGGTGTTTTTATACTTCCACTGTAAACCTTTACAATAATTCATGTTTCTAGCATAGTCTAAAACTTGAAAATATTTCAGGCATCATGGCTCAAGTAACTCAAGCTTTCCAGTCCAGCAAAATAGTGCCCGATGTGGTGACAAAAGCGCCCACGGCCCTTATTGAGGTAAGCATAGAAGGTACCTAATGGGTTTATGTTGGGTTAGGTCTAGTTTACCACAATGATATATTTTTACCAAAAAAATATTGTTATATAAGGTACCTGTGATACTTATCTACATAATCAATCAGGATAACTATTATACATTCTGCTGTAACTGGAAACGTCTCATAATAATTTTTTAATCATAATATTTAACTTGATAAGGAGCAACAATTTTTTTCCTGATTTTATTAACAGTCTTGATCAGCTTTTTTTGATTAGGTTGGTAATAAACTTAGGTACCTACGAGAAATAAATAATATAAGACTTGCAGAGCCGACAGAAGACAAAAAAAAGCAATTTTAATTTTTTCAATTTTCTAGGCGACTTTTCCAATAAGTAGGTACTTACATTTTTCCATAAAAACTTTTTTAGTAAGTATAGTAATTAGTATGGTATATATGAATATCTTAAATCGCGCACAAAAGCAGAAAGATCAAATTGCAGCAATGACCTTGAGACAGACAAACAAGTCTACACAAAAGACAAGTCTACTAACACCCTAAATACACAAAACACGCTAATGATATTAGGAGACCTAACATGGTCTAAGTAAATTATTGTTTCGTAAAAGCCAGACGGGGCAGTATTCAAGGTGCGTTCACATGACCCTAGCTAGATGCAACTAAATGTGAACGCTTCTTAAGGACGTAGGTATTTGCTACGTCAAAACAGGAGTCCTACGTAGACTTACTACGCTTAGTATTTTGCTACGCGCGTAGTCTATTACGACTACGCGCGTAGCAAAATACTGAGCTGAATTATAATTTTGTTTTATCTTTCTCTAATAAATAAGTATTAATAGAGAAAATAGGGGTCGTCTTACATCTCTTTCTAAACTAACCCGTGTGTTTTGTTGTGCGTTGACTGATCAGGTAGTTTGTATTGAGGTAAAGAACTCATCTTTATACATATAGGTCTAGCTTTATTATGATGAAGATATTGGAACATGAAGAAATCAAAAGGCTTTCTGGTTTAACTACGGGACCCTGAGTTATGGATGGATCACTTGTCACATGCGTGATTATAATGTAAAGATTATTTCCCAATAATATAACACAGATACACCATGTTAATAAACATTGTTTAGATAAATACGTAGTAAAATTAGAGTTTATGTCTTTGTTTTGTTTTCGAAGATTAAAAAACTGAATTTGCTCCTTAAAATGATAAAAAGGTTATCTTAATTATTACCGATAAGAGTACCTACAAGGCCGAAACAATTTATCATAATTATTATAACAATAATATATGTAAGTAGAGCTCACGAATTTCTGTTCGATGATAAATAAAAAGTAAATAAATAATGCTGGAAAATCCACACAGCATCATCTAGCCCCAAAGTAAGCTACTCAAAGCTCGTGTTATGGGTACTAGATAACTGATATATTTAATATAGATAGATATTTTTAATTATCCATTTATTATTACCCAGATCAACGGAACAAATTTCTGCAGATCGTACACAAATTTGCTCCGAGGCGGGAATCGAACCCGCAACCTCTTGCGTCGCAGGCGGACTCTAGCACGCTGCGCCACTGAGGTCGTCACATGGGCTACTTTCACCAGAAAAATGTAGTTACGGGTCCCGTGGGATTCCTTGAAAAACAAAAACAAATCTATCTATGTAGATACCACGCGGGCGAAGCCGTTGGCAGAAGCTAGTTATGGAATAAAATTTCGCGAACATGATTGTTCTATCGGCACCGTTTACATTCAAAATTGTACTTTCAGTTGAAATATCCAAGCGGAGTGGTCGCGTCCCTTGGCAATGAGCTGGCTCCGACAAAGGTGAAGGATCAGCCCAGCGTTTCCTTCCAAGCCGATCCTAACGCGTTCTACACTCTTGTATTCACTGGTGAGCAGCAGCGTAACTTATTCGGTATATAACTCCGTCAGATACCAACGAGGTCGAGGTTCTTATCTACGTCCCTTGGAAAACAGTGGCTTTGTTTTTTTTTACCCCCGACGCAAAAACGACAGGGTGTCAAGTTTGACGTGTCTGCTGTGAGGAAACAGTGGCTTTGTTTTTTTTACCCCCGACGCAAAAACGACAGGGTGTCAAGTTTGACGTGTCTGCTGTGAGGGTATGTGTTTGTGTGTCTATCTGTGGCATCATAGCTCCCAAACGCTTAAACTGATTTTGTTTTTTTGTTTGAAACGTGAACTAGTCGGGAGTGTTTTTAGCTATGTTTGACGAAAATCGTCCAAGATGGCCGCCGCCACAAAATGGCGAAAACCTTTTTTTTTCACAACTCCCTCAATGTAGGTATCAAATAAAAGGGCTCGAGTAGTAGAATTACAGTAGTAGAATTATACACTTAGACAAATTTCAAATACAAAATAGCCACCACCACAAAATGGCGGGCAAAGTATGTGTCAAAGGTTTTTAAAATTTTTGATTTAATTTAACTTGTTTTTCATCTAGTTGAAGAAGGTACTCGTGTATTTCAAAGAAAATAAAATATTTAAATATTAAGCTATATTCAACTGAATTACCAATTTGAATTTACGCAGGTGCTATCACTAACAAAATGTTAAAACACTTAACCTCCATAATTTTTATAAAAAGTCTTTACGATGTTCGCCATGTTTTATGGCTCGTGCGATCAACTACTTTTGAGGTTTAAGGAGTATTGTGGAGGTTTTAAAGTGCTCATTGACTTTTATTGGTGACTGCACCAGAACAAAACAAGAACTCAAACCAGTATCGATATCTTCCAGACCCTGACAATTACGACGGACCTGAGCTAGTGTACCGCGAGTGGCACCACTGGTTGGTGGCCAACATCCCCGGTGGAGACGTCTCCAAGGGCGAGGTCCTATCGGGCTACATCGGGTCAGGCCCTCCGGAGGGCACGGGCATCCACCGCTACGTGTACATCTTGTTCAAGCAGCCAAAGAAGCTGGAATTTGATGAAAAGAGACTAACTAATAAGTAAAGAGTTCTTTGATAATACTTAATTTTATGGTAGATCAACTATTATTTAAGTCATGTTGTGCCGACCCCACATAACGTGGGAAAAGGGCAGGAAGATGATGAAGATGATGATGATGAACTCTTAACCAGTCAAAACCAATTTTGATTGCGGCGGAAATTAGTCAAGATCAATATTGATGGCTTCGGTTGAAACTTATTTATTTATTTATTTATTTATACAATTTTGGAGAAACTAACAGCTAGATTTACAAATTTAGATGAACATAATAGAACATGCCTGGACAGACCAGTGCATGTTTGTTGACGGCCAATTAAAAGTTTCCGCAGATAGGGAAAGATATACTTAAAAATAGCAAGCTAAAAAGCAAGTTGACGACTTTATATAAACATAGTGAAAGAAACATTACTGAGAAGAAAAAAACAAAGAAAACATGAACAAAGTTAATTAAGTACCTAATGTAGTTGGCTTATACCTTGAAAAAAATGTCACTAAGTAAGCGCCTAAGCTTACTTGTACTTGTGTTGAATAAGTCTACCTCACTATTACCATGCACTAAAGTATTAAACAAGCAAGAAGCTCTACAGACAAATGCATTCTGCCTATAATTTGTCCTAACTGTAGGAACGTAAAGGGTGTACGGTTTTCTCAGTGCAACCGTGCCTGTGCGCAGCCCTTAGCTCCAGGAGCTCTGGGCAATCGACAGTGCCATTTGCTATGTTAATTAAGTAAGTCAAATCAGCCATTTCTCTGCGCTTATGAAGTGGAAGAAAGTGGAACTTGCGACATGTCTTGATTATGTCATAATCTGGTAGATATAATACGAGCTCGATACTGCAGGTAACGTAGAAACCTCCTTTGAATGGACTCTATTCGCGCTGAGTACACATCGTACCTTGGATTCCATACCTGGGAGGCATATTCTAGGTGGCTACGTACTACTTTTCTTTTACTAGTTTTTCTTTGGCTGTATTTTGCATTCAAAATTGGTTCTGACATTTTGTTTAGATATGAACGAGCAAGGTGGCGTGGTGAAAGATTAAGATGAAAAAATCGAATCATTACATGAACTACTAGCTTCCGCCCACGGCTTCGCACGCGTGGTACCTTGAAAAACTAAAAAAATCTATCCCGCGAGAACCGTACTTTTTTCCGGGATAAAAAGTAGCCTATGTGCTATTCCAAACAATAATCTATATCTGTGCCAAATTTCATCCAGATCTGTTCAGCCGTTTCAGCGTGAAAGAGTAACAAACATATAGTTTGCTCAACGAATCTAGGCATTCGAGAAGTTAGCCGCAAGACCTGCGCAGTATCGTTTTTCTGGAGCAATTGGAGGTATGAGGAGGGGGGAAAGGAACTGTACATGCGCAAACTCGCACCTGTGGCTAATTTCACGTATGCCTAGATCCGTTTGATGACCTATAGGTACATCCATATATTCTTACAAACTTCCACGTTTATAATATTAGTAGGACAATGATTTACGTACGAAACGTATGACTCTTTTTCCACCAGGTCCATCGACGGCCGCGCAGCCTTCTCCACAAAGAAGTTCGCAGAGAAGTATAACCTTGGAGCTCCTATTGCTGGCAACTTCTACCGCGCCCAATTCGACGATTACGTCCCACTGCTGTACAAGAGTTTGGGAGTTTAAGCTCAAGATGAAGTATTCTTAAAATTTCACTCAAGTGTCAATCTATTCCTCTATCTCGTTTATATCCACAAACATGTTTGTTACACGCTAATAACAAAATCTACTGTTATGTTTTAAAAAAGAAATATTTTTGACTTCCTTTGACATGTTTTCTTCATGTTTTGTTTACATAATTTATTCTAGCAAGTTGTTTTATGTGTACCTAAACAATAAATGAAAACAATGTGATGCAACGTGTAGAATACTTGTTACATACCTTGGTGTTAACGTGGTGTTAAGCTTCATTATTAGGTATTAGGCTAGTTCACTGCAGTCGGGCAAGGCAAAATTATAATTACAGAAGTAAAACATTATGTTATTAGGGTAGGATTCGTAAAACTTTTTAAAAACCCTAGATACTTTCAGAAATTTGCAACTTAGTATCTCGGCTTACTATAACTTCCTTCATAGATATATCTAGTTCTAGTTCACCTAAGTGGCTAATCTAAGTATCTAAGCCTACTATAAAAATAATATATTTTTGAAGTGTAGTGCAGTTTTGAAGTAGGTAGGTGTAGGTAAACATATAAATTTGATAGCTAGACGTGACATGTAGAATTTGGTAAAAACATCATCTAAAACTGTATGGGGTATCAAGATAGGTATGTTACCCATTATGTATTAATAATACTTTGGTACCTATCCACTTGTTACCACAGGTGTTGGTAAAATTTTAGTAAATACCACCGAAAAATAAATAATAAGTTAAATAATTAACCTACCAACCAAGTTAAAAATAATGTCTAAAAGCAGACGTATAATGCTGTGTATTTAGCGACACCTAAACAAACGTTAAATTTTCCTTTAAAAAGCTATCTATCAATGCAAGGTTGGCCACTATAAAATTGAATGGTTCACCTACCAGTACATTCATTCCTACTTAACCCTCCTTTTGCCATAATAGGTTAAAAATGGGTTTACTTCAATACTTTGCGGTATTTCTTTTGCTGGTGCAAAAGTTTTCAGCTGAATCTGATTTAAATGTCGTAGACCCGTCTACTTCGGTTGCCTTTGAATCGAGCAAACTGGTTCCAGATGTTTTATCCACACCACCTCGGAATCCAATTCAGGTAAGCTTGTATTTTGATTTATAATAATGTAATTCTATCTAGGAGATGGACAAAGGCGGTAACGGAGTGGTGGCCGAGGAATGCTCAACGGCCAAGAGGCTGACCACCCGATGGTCCAACGACATTATCAGCGTAGTCGGCAACCACTGGACGAAACTCGCTGGGGATCGGAAAAAGTAGCGTAATAAAGATGAGGCCTACCCAACAGTGGGTGCAAACGGGCTGAATGATGATGATGAATGATGCATTCTATCTGTTCCGTTTGAAACTTCGTCTAATGCGTCTCATATCTCAAAAAAACCGGTTAGTTTCGCTATGCTCGATTCCCGCTATGCTCAGTTTCTAAGACATCTGAATAAAAGGTCCCGCTCGGAATCAGATTCTTGACTGTCGAAAGGAAAATATTGACTTATATATAAGTACCTGGGTGACCGAGCTTTGCTCGTTTTTTGGGGTAAACGACATTTTCTAAAAATGAAACCTAGCTAGATTGATTTATCACCCCCGAAACCCTCTGCTTACCAAATTTCATGAAAATGGCTGGAGCCGTTTCCGAGATTCGAATTATCTATATATACTAGCTGTCCCGCCCGCGACTTCGTTCACTTAAAGTATCTAAACTGAGTTTCCAACACATCACAAAACTCATAAAAATCCCAAACTAACATTGACACCCCATTTTACCCCTTTTTGAAGGTTATTGAAAAATCCTGAAACACGAGTCCATTCGTTTTGCATTTACAGTACACAAACAAAGTTTCAGACCAATCGCACCACCCGTTAAAAAGTTCCCATACAAACATTGACCTCCCATTTGACCCTTTTTTTAAAGTTATATTGAAAAATCCTGAAACGCGAAACAAAGTTTCAGACCAATCGCACTACCCGTTAAAAAGTTCCCGTACAAACATTGACCCCCCATCTGACCCTTTTTTGAAGGTTATATTGAAAAATCCTGAAATACGTGTCTATTAATTTTGCATTTACAGTACACAAACAAATTTTCAAAACAATCGCACCACCCGTTAAAAAGTTCCCATACAAACATTGACCCTACATTTGACCCCTTTTTGAAGGTTATATTGAAATAACCTGAAACACGTGGCCGTTTATTTTGTATGTATTTACAGTACACAAACAAAGTTTCAAATTAATCGCACTACCCGTTAAAAAGTTCACATACAAACATTGACCCCACATTTGACCCCTTTTTGAAGATTATTTTGAAAAATCCTGAAACACGTGTTCATTTTTTTTCATTTACAGTACACAAACAAAGTTTCAAGCCAATCGCACCACCCGTTAAAAAGTTCACATACAAACATTGACCCCACATTTGACCCCTCTTTGAAGATTATTTTGAAAAATCCTAAAACCCGTGTCCATTTATTTTGCATTTACAGTACACAAACAAAGTTTCAAGCCAATCGCACGACCCGTTAAAAAGTTCCCATACAAATATTGACCCCACATTTGACCCCTTTTTGATGGTTATATTGAAAAATCCTGAAATACGTGTCAATTCATTTTGCATTTACAGTGCACAAACAAAGTTTCATAAAAATCGCTCCACGCGTTAAAAAGTTTCATACTAACGTTTTCACCCTTTTTCACCCTCTTAGAGGTGGAATTTCCAAAAATCCCGCCTTAGTGGGTGGTTTTGTTATAAAAGGAAGCCACCTTCCAAATTTCAGCTTTCTACCTTCAGCGGTTTCGGCTCGGCGATGATCAATCAGTCAGTCAGTCAGTCAGTCAGTCAGTCAGTCAGTCAGTCAGTCAGTCAGGTTAAGCTCTTATATAGATATAGATAGATAGATAGATATATATACAAGAATTGCTCGTTTAAAGGTATAAGATGTACTTCCTCTACACATTGTATTAAAGTAAAAGTATTTGAAGGCTTTTAATTTACGGCTAAATAACTTAGCTAATCGCTAAAACAACCTAAAAATAAATTTATTTATAACGCATTTAACTAGGTAAGTTCATAACAAAAGAAAAAAATTGGTAAAACTAAAAAAAACACCACATGGCATAAATGCTACAGTAGGTAAGACCTGCTTTACTTGTTATTATAGAAATATTCTTTTTTTAGATATCATTCCCGAGTGGAGTGGCCGTTTCCCTTGGCAATGAGCTGACTCCGAGACAGGTGAAAGACTACCCCAGCGTCTCCTACGAAGCTGATTCCAATGCGTTCTACACATTTATTTTCGTCGGTAAGCTGATACGCTTTACGTTTTCTAACTAAACATTTTCAAAAGCTCTATTTAGGTAAAATCAAGTTAAAGTTAGTTATAGCAGAGATAGTTCAAGCTTTGCTTAGTTTGGGACTAAATGGCGTTGGTTGGGTACTGCATTATTGTACGTTCCCACGGAAAAGTAGATAGTATAGGTACTTATTTATCTCATAAAACTATAAGCACCTAGGTACATATCAAGTTAGAAAACAGATTTTAGACGTATCAAAAATGTTTGTAAATATAAAAGTGGGGTTAGGAAGCCGTCCGGAATAGTGTCTAAGGGCTTGTCGACACATATACATTAACGAATCGTTATTTCTACCGAAGTGAAAAATCAGGAATACGTCCTAAAAATGAGAATTTATCCATAAAAAATAATAACGATTCGTCAATAGCCGCGTCTCCACCGGGCGACGGGCACGCGAGCCACATTCGGGCGAGCAGTGCGGCCGAGGCTGGCTCGCGAGGCAGCCTCATAGTTTACCGGCAACATCGAGGCGGGGCTCGCGAGGCAAGCCGAGCCACCCCGAGCCATCAGTTCAATCGAGCAAATCGAGTCCACACCGAACACACAGCGCACGCTGAGGCGCCTTTGAGCACGCGCACTTTACCGACGCCGCATGGCTCGGCTCCGAGGCATGCTCGGCCGAGGCACCGTGCGCCCGCACAACCCCGAGGCACGTCCACACCGACCGAGCATTTCGCTCACAAGGCTGCCTCGCCCGAGCATGCGTCCGGTGGAGACGCGGCTAATGACGCATGTAGTGTGAACAAGCCGTACGTTTATCTCTACTCGTATTTCCAGATCCCGACAACTACCAAGGTCCTGAGCCAGTGTACCGCGAATGGCGACACTGGCTAGTGGGAAACATCCCCGGCTCTGACGTCTCCCAGGGCGAGCACTTGGCGGAGTATATCAGCTCCGGCCCTGGCGAGGGAACCGGCCTCCATCGCTACGTCTTCAGTTTGTTTAGGCAACCAGACAAGATCACATTTGACGAACCTCAACTGAATAACAAGTATGGATTTCTTGACTGAAATATATTATTACTAGATACCGGCCACGGTTCGCCTGCGTGGTACCTTGAAAACAAAAACAAATTTATCCCGCGGGAACCGTACAAAGTAGCCTATGTGTTATTCTAGACTAAAATGTGTCAAATTTCATCCAGACCCATTCAGCCGTTTCATTCAGCATGAAAGAGTAACAAACATAAGTAGGTACACTTATACATTCTTACAAATTTGCGTGTTTATAATATTAATTAGTAGGATAGGTACCTATATCTACGAGTTTTATATTATTTAATGCAAAAAATCAATAACCCAACTGAAAATAATTATAAATAACTTTAAAAGCTGCTATATTGCATTTTTTTTAAATTTTGTATAGCATCTCGCTCTTGTAATTCAGACGAATGCAATGACACCATTTATCAATATCTGTGCAAAGGAACTCGCATGTTTCCCAAACACATTACTCTCTTTCTTCGCTTCGCAGTCGGGTAAAAATTTACCAAATGCCAAGTAGGTACCTACTTATAATAATTACAAGTCGTGTGTGATGTGATGATAATTAATGATTCGCTAGAGACTTAAAATTGTAGAGCTATCTAATAAAGTCACGATGTATTAGGCTAATGTAATGATCGTTATCCTTTCTCCACCAGATCCATGGATGGTCGCGAAGGATTCTCCACGAAGGAGTTCGCAAAGAAGTACAACCTCGGAACACCACTTGCTGGTAACTTTTACAACGCCCAGTATGATGACTACGTGCCAGAACTATTAGAGCAGTTGGGAGGGGGAGCTTAATCTGGAATCTCTTGTTTATACACACGAACGACATTTTTTTACCTACCTATCCATCGATATATATAGTAACTAAAGTAGGTACTTACCTACTTATCACACCAAGTCACATTCAGGCAAAATTGAGCATATCCGAAGTAATACCAATCCTATTTACTTTTTTACTTACAATTAGTCGTCTAGGACAGCGGAATGTGGAAGGCAAAGGGTTTTCTGCACTTTGAAGTTTCGTTTAGGTCTACCTAACTACTTTTAGCTTACTACTTACCTAGTTAGGTACCTACTTATAATAAATTCATCAGAATAAAATAATTCAGATTATGCCTAATAATTGTAAGTTATTTAACATGCGCTTTATTTAGGTAGGTACTCAGGTACACTACTTCCCTTTGGCACTACCGCTTGGCTCTACTAGTAGAGTGAAGGGAAATTTTACTTTCCCGTGACACTGGTAGTGCTACGGGTAAAAGTACATTTCCAGTGACACTACCCTGTTGCAGTAGTTTCACGGGAAATATTATTTCCCGTGGCACGAGTGGGTTATCAAATCTCTTTAGGTACCTATTTGAAATCAAATTCACTAGGTAGGTATTAGATTTACGATATGTATTATAGTCATCACAAATCAACCTAGCTTCTCATATTCCCACACTTTGTATCACAAGGGTAAATTACCTACCCTTGTTAAATAATGTTAAGTAGGTACCTACCTACCTATCTATTGAGGTAGGTGGTAACTATCGACATAAACTTGTGGTTTTCTTCAACAAAGACCAGTTTGTAGATAAGTATTATCAATATAAGTACCTATATTTATTGTACGAACTGCTTACTTAAATAGACACTTACAGTTTTTATTAACCGATTACAAACCTGTCCAGATACGTATTAGTAAGTAGGTACTTAGGTAGATAAAGTACTTACTTTACACAATTTACAGATTGGCCATGGTTTTGTCATTAATCTATAGTAGGTAATAAGTAGGTGAAAATAATGAAAAAGCTTTCGAATAGAGCTGAAAAAGGTGTGATGACGAAAACAAAAAGCATTGATGCGCCCGCCGCCACCTGCGATGGTAGATGGTAGGACCACAGTAGAGACCAGAGACCAACCGGCTCCGATAAGTGACCTAGGTACCTACTAGACTTCAATCTACTCATAAGCAACGTGAAAAAATGCCGTTTTCTGGTAAGCGTACTGACTAAGTAATATTCTCATGAATAAAGTAACTAAACATTTTACAATAATATCAATTATAGGTACTCGTACTCCGTTAGGAAGAAATTTCCAGCAACTGCTGCGCCTAATTTGTATTTTTCTGCAAACAAATCTGCGAAAAATCCACGGCGCCCTTCTAGATCACTGAAATTAAAAGTTTAGTTAACATAGAATACCTACATCGAGATAAATTACTAGGTACCTAGGTACATAGGTACATATAAATCTTTGCAAAAATGCATCTCTAGATCTAGCCCCTCTTCTAGCCTCTATTGTATAGATTTATCTATTGCACGTGTCGTATAAACGATATCAACTTTTATCTTCTCTGAGGGAAAACCTATGTAT
Organism: Cosmorhoe ocellata; assembly: GCA_963675405.1. Taxonomy (NCBI): domain Eukaryota; kingdom Metazoa; phylum Arthropoda; class Insecta; order Lepidoptera; family Geometridae; genus Cosmorhoe; species Cosmorhoe ocellata. The sequence goes on along the minus strand of OY776265.1, from coordinate 2,505,325 downwards.
CATGGTCACCAGTTCTTTGAAACCAGATTGTGCTGAAACGAATAATCTGCGCCGAGTCACGCTTGTACTACTGTTTTGAGGCTAAATATCTGTCATTATGGTGCCACTAAATCATGCAAGACGGAGTCTTATGTTCCAAAATGTTCTACCACACAGGTGCTTTCCAGAGACATTAGATCTATATACTTACTCAGGAATGTCTTCGAAAACAGTAAGGTCTTGTTGTTTATAAAGCAGGAACACGTATCGGTGTAGACCTGTCCCGATCGGCGGGCCGGAAGGCACGAAGCCTAAGATGGTCTGGCCGGAGGTGACGTCATTGCCTTGTATGTTGCCTACCAGCCAGTGGAGGTAAGAGCCGGGGGCAGGAGATTCTGGGTCTGAAAATAATGTCGTTCCAAAACAAAATACCCAAAGCTAATCACTTAACAAACAACATCACTACCCTACTAGCGAGAGTAGTATTTCACAACACACACTTTCGAACAGGCAAGGATTTACATAAGTACTTTTTCGTTTTTAGTTTTATTATACTTACTTAGCTAGAAAAATAGAGAACTTTTGCTTTAGTTAGGTACTTATCTAATTACTTACTTTACATAAATAACTTACCAAAAAATATAAGTGTGTAAAGAGTTTCAGGGTGTGCATTCCATGTAACCTTCGGTATCTCGGATACCTGGCTTACAAGCAATGAGTTTCCTTCTAAAACTTTTACTCCTCCTGGATAGGTTACCTAAAACCACAAAAAATAATATACATATTATAAAATAATAGGTAGGTACCTACCTACATTCAGGGTGTTACCAGACTACTTCCGAAAACTTCGGAGGGTTTTCGCGCTCTCAGTGTTGGTTTCTTAGAAAAAGTTGTTCTATATTATATTGATGGGTACTTTAACGCCCTGAAGTTTTCAGAAGTAGTCTGTTAACACCCTATAGATGATTTGATAAAGGTAACTACAACCAACTTACATTCAACAAATTCTTAGGTTAGATCGACACCACTTCTGGAACCAGACCATGGTCAATGAAAGATTGCAAATCAGCCAAACCACTATGTAGAAATACTGCCAGGATAAATATCTTCAACATGTTGATGGCAAGACGCAAAATACGATGTTAAAATAATGCGCTATAACGATGTAAGGAGATGACTCCGATCTGAAAATGGATCTGTCGGTACTTCAACGGATAAGATTCTGTAATCTGTATGTCAGCAATAATCCTACTAAATCCACCATAGTACCTAGGTAACAAACAAGTAGGTAGAGGTAGATCAGTCTAAAAATGCACGCCCCTCCAATGTATTTCCAATGTAAGTAGGTATTTACCTCTACATGCGGTACAAGTAGGTACAACTCAAGTGGAAGGGCGTGCATTTTTAGACTGAATCATCTCTACGTCTACTCGTAAGTAGGTAGGTAAATACCTACCACTTTTATGATACTATATACATATATTTAATCTGGGATGATACGCTTTAAATTTTTCTTCACACCTGTAAATATTGCTTTTTTACATGATTTGCAAATTTTTGCTTTTGGTGTTTTATGAGGCAAAGATTATAAATTTATAGTACCTACACCGATAGCAGAACTTGCGATATGATACAAGTACCAACCTAATACCCATCTACTTATGTACCTCCTTAGATCATACGTCTACATCATCCTATCCTACTAATATTATAAACGCGAAAGTTTGTGAGGATGTCTGGAAGTCTGGATAAAACGGCTGAACGGATCCGAATGAAATTTGGCACAGATATAGATTATGGTCTGGAACAGTGGTTCCCAAACTCTTTTGTTTCATAGACCACTTTCAAAATTTTGCTGGATCCGGTGGACCCCCTGCATCTTCCTTAACTACTACCAATTTCTTATCTTGAAAAATAAAGTGATGATTAGATCTATCTATCTATGGAAACTTGCGTTGCGGCTGAGTTTCAGATTTCGAAAGAAAATTCTTTTGCATTTCCAAATTACCACTTTTTTCTCAATTTATTTATAAATTGTCTTATTGAGAAGGTTTAATTTAGGTATCATATTATTTAAAATAACAAACCAACATTTAGTTCTTCACTATCGAAACCAAATTAATTTTCATGCACCCCTGCTTACGATTGTAGACCCCCATTTTTTGTCACGTCCAACGTAGACCCCCGTCGAGTCTCTCGTGGACCCCTGGGGGTCCACCTGGACCACTTTGGGAATCACTGCTCTGGAATAACATATAGACTACCCTTTTACACATGGTTCCCGCGGGATAGATTGTTTTTGTTTTTCAAGGAGTTTATTTTTGTTATACTTATCTACTGTAACCATATTAGGTACTTTGTTTAGCGACTGTTGGTAGGTACCTATATTTTATAAATTAATGTTTGTAAAATGTAAATCCATTATTGGCTGTATGTTATGTTACAAGATCTGTTACTTTACAAAATCCAATGGATATATATGTAGAAGACAACGAAGACGGATGAGCCGTAAGAAGCCGGAGGCGAGCAGACAACCTATCTTTCTGCCCTATGTGAGAGGGGTAACGGATAAAATTGGAAACTTAATGAAAAGATTTTCAATAAAGTCAGTTTTCACACCCCTCTCAAAAGTGGCACAGCAATTAAGAACCCCGAAAGATACAATACCTCTGCAAATGCCAGGCGTTTACAAGATTGACTGCAGCTGTGGCCGTTCTTACATCGGGCAAACAAAAAGAACAATAGCCGAACGAGTCAAGGAGCATATTGCAGCAGTCAAAAATAGGCAAATCAACAAGTCAGCGATAGCAGAACACCTGCTGGACTCAGGAACGAACCATTGGATTGAGCTCCATGATCCTAAGGTTCTCTCCAGTGAACGCCATTATTATAAAAGGATAGTCCGAGAAGCGATTGAGATCAGGAAACACCCGAAAAACTTTAATCGTGAGGATGGTTTCCGGCTCTCGGCCTCGTGGAATCCAGTTATTAATAAATGTGTGCGTCGTGCTTGCCGCAAGTTGATACAATAAGTATAGTGAGTGTGTCGTAGTGTGAACCTGGCCTTATCTGAATCTGACGACGAATTGAGGGTAGATACAGATTCTACTCTCAATAATAAAAACTAGCTCGCTGCACATCAGTCTGCCCGCGACCACGAACGCTGTAATGTGTTCGAAACGTCGGGAATAAAAACAAAATAGGTACGTGATAAATACCCGTTATTCAATTATAATTATGTCATCAAATCACGGAAGTTTAAAAAGTTTAAATGAGAGCTGTGGATTTTGTTAAATAAATAAATAAATAAAGGTACCACGCGGGCAAAGCTAGTAAAACATAATTTATCAAAGGTCTACTTTACATCTAGGTAGGTAGGTACTTACACCTCTTTACCGAGACGTTTTTTTAAAATTGCGGCGAGACAGTCTGTCTGTTCAGTATAGACCCGTACGTCTATCATGAGTGCTGACGACACTACAGTAGTTATAGTACGTTACTATGACATCTGTCAAAATTGTTACTCATGGTACCAAATTCTAAGCAAATTAATGAGCGCAAACTACAGTCGCTTTAGTACGCTGTGACGTAGGATAATTAGCTACGTGAGGTTTTAGTACCCAACTATCCGCTAGAGGCGCTGTACAAATTTTCATACAATTTTTTAACTACAGTCGATACCTAGCGAGTGTAGATTGTGAAAACTCATGGTAGAACTACCGGTACTCTATCCTGATCACAGAGGATTTAGAAACTTTTGTCGAAAACACATGGCCGAGTGCTCGGCCGAGCTCTCGGCTATGTGTTTACATATACCGCGGAGCGCTCTGCCGAGGACACTGTCTCACCACTCTCTACTCGGTAGGTGTAATCAGGCTATTTAGCTTATCATTTTTTGCCGTTACTGAATTTTTATTAGGTATGTAGGTACCTACTAACTAACGATAAAATACAAAGCCTATAATAACAGGTATTAAGTAAGTACTTATTTGTCTTAACACTAGGCGGTAATTAGATATAAATATTGCGCTATTTTGAGTTACCAGTATTAGTCCGACTGTGGCTGGTCACGTAAACATAGCTCTATACCTACCCTAAAAGACTTGCAGTTAACTAAATTTTCATATCGTACCTACACGCAAAAATGGGTTCATTTCAGTACATCGTCGTTTTCCTTTCTCTGATAGGAGCGTTTTCAGCTGAAACTGAAGTGCAAAGGTCTTTTATAGCGAACGAAATAGTTCCAGATATTTTAACTACTGCACCCGAATGTTTGGTTCACGTGAGTTATATACCTATTTACCTTACCTACCACTAAGTACTTACTTAGGTACTTACTTGACAGGAATAACCAAGAATGAGCATGAATTAATAATACAAAATTTAAAGAACCCCCGACATCTAAAACCTTACCCTCAGAATACAGGTATTCTGAGACCTTACCCTAACATGTCATATTTAAAAAGTCGTTTCGGGGACTTCTTTCAGACGATAACTTTATGAGGCATTATTATTATTAGTATCTGGGTGACCGAGCTTTGCTCGGTTTTTTTTATTGGTAAACGACGTTTTCTAAAAATGAAATCTAGCTAGATCGATTTATCGCCCCCGAAACCCTCTGCATACTAAATTTCATGAAAATCGCTGGAGCCGTTTCCGAGATTCCAATTATATATATATATATATATATATATACAAGAATTGCTCGTTTAAAGGTATAAGATAATGTAATAGTTTCATAATTTCTATAATTCTTAGTTTCATAGTTTTTGTAAGTACTTGCCTAGGATTTTTGATATGAAACTAATTACCTAAATGTTGAAAAAATCCTAGTTCTAAATTGTCTTTTCGGCCACGGGTACGGTGCCGTGCTATAAAATAAATTGAATTAATTAAAAATATAAATAATGATGCATTCAATCTTGTTTTTTTTCTCTGACTTTTAATGCTGTGCCTCCTGTGAAAGATGATTTAACATGAGTTGTACTACTTATCCTTTTTGTGATTTACGGAAATTACGGTTTTTTTTGTCTAACTCATGTTCTTCTATCTGCTATAGTTTCGGTTCGGAGATAATTTGGTGCAAAGTGATAGATAACTAACAGAATTTTGTGAAAAATATCGTGAACTTAGATAATTATGTCAAGTTGTAACCCCTTTAGGTAACTGCTCCACACATTTTTTTCGTGCCTCTTGGTATAAGAGCTATATTATTATTATATTAATTTTCACATATTATTTTTCAGTAGGTATATTTATTGTGAATATTAATATATTTAGAGTTACATAGATCACTTTGAACCAATTTTTCTCAATACTGATTAGGGTACAACTCAACATTAAGTACCTGCCTACTAATTTGCATCTAAAGTTATCCCTAATTTGTGGACATAAACTAATATAAATTGAATTGTATCTAAAATCATATATAATTATTTTGTAACTTAATTCAAAATTTAAAACATTTAGTTTCTATTTTTTTTTATAAGAGATAATCTGAGGATTTTAAAGACAAACATTAAGTTTTTCTGGAAATCCATTCGCTCAGCTAGAGGCAAAATTCAGAGCTCAGAGTTGAACTCGATCAAAGATCAGAATGGAAGTTTAGTGAGAGGTGAAGAATGTGTTTTGGATGGAAGGAATATTTTGAAAGCTTGTTTGAAAGAGAGGAGGCACAAGCACATACCTCGGTTACGAATGAGAATGAAGAAGAAGACGAAAGTTATATATTAGCGTGAATGAAATTGTGAGTAGGAAAATAATGAAATCAAGATTTTTAAATATACCTAAACTAATAATATTAAAAATGCTAAATACTTAATTATTATAAATTTATAATACTTACACAATATATGTATTTAGGTACCTATACATAAAATACAACGAATTAATAACAAAATAATGTAGGTATAGCCAGGAAGACAGGTAAAGTAGGTACCTAGGTACGACGTAGGTACCTACACTAAATAAGTGTTTTATATTTATATCCAAACTAGCTGATGCCCGCAGCTTCGCCCGCGTGAATGACGATTATCGCGACTTTTCATACAATTTTTCATCCCCTATTTTATACCCTTGGGGGTAGAATTAATCAAAATCCTTTCTTAGCGGATGCCTACGTCATAACATCTACCTGCATGCCAAATTTCAGCCCGATCCGTCCAGTGGTTCGGGCTGTGCGTTGTTGATAGATCACTATGTCAGTCAGTCAGTCACCTTTGAGTTATATATATTTAGATAGGTAGGTACCTACCAACGTAAACCGTTACTACTGAATTTTATTGTAGTGGAAACACTAGTTTTACTTATCAATTAGACAAAAACTAGACAGAGACGCTTGCATTATTTAAAAGAAGTACCAAAGAAAGTAATAAGTAAGTAGGTAGGTACTTATTTGTACTGTATACTAAATGTATGTCTTGACATAAAAGCAACTGAATAAAGATTAATACTAGGCGGTAATTAGGTAGGTATATATTGCGCAATTTTGATTTACCAGTATTAATCTGACTGTGGCTGGTCACGTAAACATAGCTCTATACCTACCCTAAAAGACTTGCAGTTAACTAAATTTTTATATCGTACCTACACGCAAAAATGGGTTCATTTCAGTACATCGTCGTTTTCCTTTCTCTGATAGGAGCGTTTTCAGCTGAAACTGAAGTGCAAAGGTCTTTTATAGCGAACGAAATAGTTCCAGATATTTTAACTACTGCACCCGAATGTTTGGTTCACGTGAGTTATATACCTATTTACCTTACCTACCACTAAGTACTTACTTAGGTACTTACTTGACAGGAATAACCAAGAATGAGCATGAATTAATAATACAAAACTTAAAATTTAAAGAGCCCCCGACATCTAAACCCTAACAGTTACCTTACCATGGTCTTTCAATATCATTATAGTAATACGGTACCAAATTTCGAATCAATAGAACATAATTATGGAAGGTAGTCAGATGCCCTTAGCAACTATAATAAAGAGCTGATGACCTTCAAACGGCTGATCGGGTCATGGTTACTTTACCATATACCTACTTTCAATATTACTGAAGTAACACGGTACCAAATTTCGAATCGATCGGACATTAAGGAAGTCAGTCAGATCCCCTCATCAAAAACAAAAAAGAACTGATTATCTTCAAATTGCTGAACAGGTTTTAAATTTCAAAGTGATCCTTGTGATTTTATTGAATAAATAATTTTCAATTTCAAATTCAATTAAACATGGCTAAAAACACTCGGAATAAAATTACTTATGAGTTATGTTATGACACACAAAAAAACTATGGTGACGACTATGACACGAAATCATTGTGATTGTGAAGCGATTGGCTAGTAGGTATGTACCTAATGTTAAGGATTTAAAACAATTCCAGGTAACTTACGGTGACAATACAGTAGTAAATCTTGGGAATGTGCTGCCCAAGCTTTCGGTGGCACCCCAGCCATCCTTGGAGTGGGCAACTGATCGCAACGTTTACTATACCCTCGTCATGATCGGTAAGTGGATAGGTACATTACATAGGCGACGATCATACGATCACGGTGCGTTTTCGTCGCGCGTTTATGCGTAATAATAATAAATTTGCAAGCCTAGGGCAATTTTAGGGCACTCTAGAAATCGTTCCGGCCCCACGGTAGGTACCTACAACTGTTAGGCTCAACTAATTGTGCCGTGGGTACTTTAAGGTTCCTTCTACACAACTAGTTGGTCCGTTCATTGTGTGTTTAACCTCGTCGTGCGACAAAAACGCATAGTGTTAGATCGTACGTAAATCGATATCTAAATAGAAATGGTGTTAGTTTTATTTTTTAAAACGTCCGGGTTCGATTCCCGAGCTAAACACTAGTTTTTTTAAAATGCAGTTTTCCTGGTTACTAAAATCGATGACATTCGGTTCCTAAGAACTTCTTCTTCTTCTTCTTAGTCGTGACACTCTTGACAGAGTGGTCGTGATCGTCATGTAGTACTGATGGTGGCAGATTTAATGCACCTCACGATGACCCGCCATTGCTCCCTGTTCGAGGCCATCCTGCTGCACTCGTTCAATGGATCTCCCACTGCAGACTTGATTTGGTCGGTCCATCGCATGGGAGACCTCCTAAGAACAGATCTTCGTAATTATGTCTTATAGTTTCAGACTTACCCCTAAGTACCTACTGACCGATCTAAATGTCACGCCCATAGGTACCATGTTTGTATTGAAATACTATTTATTTATTTATTTATTTATTTATACTACTACGTTAGTACCTACATAAGTTCCACTGTAATGTTGTCTGGGTGTTAAAGATGAGTCGTTCGTAGTCGTTTTTTCCGTAAGCTACTCTGGTTGCCTACAGTTAAAAAAAAAATTCACATTTAGATCCAGACGCACCGACGCGCGAAATGCCAACTATGGGCCAAGTGGAACAATGGGTAGTCGGAAATATTCTTGGAGACGATATCAGTAAAGGGGAAACTCTAGCATCGTATATCAGCCCTTCGCCGTATGCCGAGACTGGTCTACATCGCTACATATTCTTGATCTATGAACAGCCAGGACTAATTGACTTTGATGAAAAACCAATCACAACGTAAGTAGAAATTCCATTATCATATATTACCTATTCATTTATTTATTTGTTTAGGTCCGCCCCGGCTTCGCACGGGTATATATACCTAGGTACCTAAACATGGTCACAACTCACGGCTGTAATCCCCAGGCTCGGTAGAGATATCTCCTCAGATCTCTACCTACTGGTACTTATTTTGCATTATTTGTTTCAGGGTTGAGACCAGGTTTTATTTCTCCGCCAATTCATTTGCAACAAAATATAACTTGAAAATTCGTTTCGGGAATTTTTTCCAGACGATAACTTCATGAGGCATTCTATAATTTCTCTAATTCATAGTTTTATAGTTTTTGTAAGTAGGTAGGTACCTAGGATTTTTGATATGAATGAAACTAATTAAGTACCTAAATGTTGAAAAAATCCTAGTTTAAAATTGTCTTTTCGGCCACAGGTGTTATAGGTAGGTACCTAAACTTAATATAAATAATGATGTACCTACTCAATCTTGTTTTTTTTCTGAAACTGCCACGAATGGAATACCTACCTAGTCTGCTTCTTTTTAAATCCATACCTACTAATATTAATGCAAAAGTAACTGTTGGTTTGTTACATTTTCACGACTAAACGGCTGAACAATACCTATACACAATAGGTATATTTAATACATAAAATAGGTACAACGCCTATTAAGGCGCGGCAGCTAGCTAGTGGCCAGAGGCATACTGCCCGTTGCATGAAAAGTCTAAGTTTTATCCCTTCGAATTGTAATAATTTGAAATAATAATTTAAATAATAGAAATGAAACACATATTTATTTATAAGTAAATTATCTACCCGTTGGTGTAAAAAAAATATGGAAATGACCTCTACTTTAGAAGGAGAAGCAGAATTTGTTTAATTTTTGAGGTTTTTTCTAGAATTAATACTAAAGATAGTACGACGTTTAAAAAAATTTCAAACTCAGACTTTAGAGATAAAATATTGATTATTTTCAGTGACCTTTCTGTTATTTTCCACTAAAGCACTGAAGCAGTCTAGAATATATGATGTGATTTATTATAAGGATTAATACTAAGATACAAACAAAGAGCATTTTTCTAAGAGTAGCCTTTCAATTAAAATTTGAACTCTTACTGTGGCGTGGCGGCCTGGCGGTTTGTGGCATAACTATAAATAGTTGTAAACATATGCTATCGCGACACTTTTTGTAAATAACGATGTGTTCTACAAAGTCGTAGTACATTATTTTATTCTATCGTCAATAGTTTTTGCAGCGCACGCGATGTAAAGAATATTTTAGGTAATTTTTTTACACCTTGGGTTATTAAAATTTTAGTACCTAAGGATCCCTAATTTTTTTGAAAATATAATAAGCGTCACCCCCTGATAGTGTATCTTCCCAACAGTGAAAGAATTTTTCAAATCGGTTCAGTAGTTTCGGAGCCTATTCATTTCAAACAAACAAACAAACAATCAAAGTTTTCCTCTTTAAAATATTATAATAATAGTAAGTAGATATAGATTAGACAAACATTTAGACAGAGAAACTTGCACTAGGTAAATAAAAGTAGGTAGGTATTAAGTAAGTACTTATTTGTCTACATTATGTATGTCTTAAAATAAAGCAACTGAATGGTAAGTAGGTACCTGCTTAGTAGTGATGTAACGGAAGTGTCTTAGCGGAAGCAGAAACAGAATCAGATGTCAAAAGTAAATTTTAGCGGAAGCGGAAACGGAAACGGATGCGGAAACGGAAGTGTAAATAATATGAAAACAAATCTAAAATTTCAGTGGCAAGTAGGGCACTTGCCACTGAAATTTTAGATTTGTTTTTATTATAGTACCGTTAATCCAATCTGCATGAAACTTGAAAGGTCTGGAGATTCTACTATGTAGATTTGATGGAGAGCATATGAGCTTAATCGGTGTAAAGGTACCTACAGGGTTCTAAAACGAAAAAAACGTTTTATCCAGCAGTGGGACACTAATGGCTGATATATTATAATAATTGAGTGCGTTATCAAATAAAAGATCTTTACTTGATATTTCAAAATGATTTTAATTTTTTTTCTAGGATGTATAGTTTATGAAATATAACGTAAAAAGTGAATTTTACGATTTAAATCTTTGAAAATTAAGAAAACCGCTAACATCTTATAGCACGGATATAAGTACCTACCTATCTAGGTAGGATAATCAAATAATATTCTTTTTTGTTTAGGACTTATGTAGGTACATAAAGAGTGTCCAAAAACATCAGGGCTTGAATACAAATGAGGATTGTGGCATCGCGCGTGAAATATCTCGGTTCGGGGCGAACTAATAGTTAATATTCATAGTTAAGTTACGGTAGGTAAGTTATATTATATGAAAAGTAGTTTGGCCGCTTTTGCCTAACATATTTTTCGGTGTTCGTCGCATATTATAAGACCAGCTCTTACTAAAACAAACAACAGCAGAAAATCTTACTCGCTTACTCGCGGCGCGACGTAAACTAAAAAGTACGTAGGTAAACAAACAAAGTTGCGACAAGTAACGATAGTCCGCGCGAGGCTTCACCGTCAAACGCGTGCCTCGCCGCCCTTGCTCCAGCGCTGTCAACCGCCCCGCCATCGTTAACTTCCGTTCCTATTTCCGTTAAAAAAGTTGCGGAAGCAGAAGCAGAAACGGAAGTCAAAAAGCATGCGGAACTTCCGCAGTTGCGGAAATGGAAACAGATATCTGTTGCATCACTACTGCTTAGGTATATATTGCGCAATTTTTAGTTAACAGTATTAGTCTGACGGTGGCCACGTAAACATAGCTCTATACCGTAAAAGACTTGCAGTTAGCTCATTTTTTTTGTCGTACATGCAAAAATGGGTTCATTTCAATACATCGCCGTTTTTCTTTATCTGTTACGAGCGTTTTCAGCTGAAACTGAAGTGCAAAGGTCTTTTAGAGCGAACGATATAGTCCCAGGAGTTGTACCTACAGCACCCGAATGTTTGGTTCACGTAAGTTATCTACCTATTTACCTTTCCTACCTACCCACTAACTAGGATGAGCATAATTATAAAACAACTCATGCGCGTGACCAAGGGCGGATCCAGTTTTGGTGCCAGGGGGGGTGGTCACATAGTCGTGGTCAAGTCACAAAAAGTTATAATTCTTATCCTACTAATATTATAAACGCGAAAGTTTGTAAGAATGTATGGATGGATGGATGGATGGACCTATGTTTGTTACTCTTTCACGGTACAGATATAGATTATGGTCTGGAATAACACATAGGCTACTTTATATCCCGGAAAAATATACCTGAGGTTCCCGCGGGATAGATTTGTTTTTGTTTTTCAAGGTATCACGCGGGCAAAGCCGCGGGTGGAAGCTAGTTATACAGGGTGTCCCAAAAAGTAGTGTCAAGCGAAAGTCCAGAGATAGAACACCCCTTGGGGTACCCAAATCACCCCCATGTATGTTCCGCGATTTTCTATAGTTTTCGAGTTATTATTTTTTTTCCGAATTTTTGAAAATTTACGACTTGGAACAGCTTAAAACATTCTTACAAAAAAAGTAGAAAACTTTCTTGAGATTTTATTTTTGCTACTGAATTGTTATGAGTTGTTCTTTTATGCATAAAATAATCAGCTACGAGACTTTGATGAAAACTATGAAAATGTTGGTGTAAAGTCAAATAATTACATTCGGTGAATTATGACTTAAATTTTCAACTTTAAATTAAAAATCTTAACAAGTGATTTCATGGTTCTTAAATAAGTCTAAAAAATTCTCCAAACTCTCAGCTTTTATAATCATTAAAAAAAAGTAGTACTTAATTGGCTACTTTGGCTAAAATCGGCTTTCAAAAACGGAAAGGTGGAAAATTCTCAAAATTAGCAACCTGATTCAAAAATAGATTTTGGCCTTATTATCATTCCTAAGCTTAATTTGTTTGTTAACTAACCAAAAATGACTACAAAGTAGTTTATGCCAAAGAAATCAGCAATATGGCCGAATTAAGAACAAAATAAAGACAGGCCGAAGAAAAAATTAAGGCACTTAAAATAGCTTTCATACGATTAAAGGAAACCTTTTAAGACGACGCAAGATTTGTATCGACCTAGAAGGTTGACATTTTGAGAACTTTTTGTAAAAAAAATATAAATTTTACTTGTTATTTTATTTCATAAATTTAGCTAAACTAAATAAATAAAACCTTCAAATATTAATGAAACCTTACTTTCCTGCAGTAATTTTTGGTTATTTAACAAACGAATTAAGCTTAGGAATGATAAAATGGCCAAAATCTATTTTTTAATCAGATAGCTAATTTTAAGAATTTTCCACCTCACCGTCTTTGAAGGCCGATTTTAGCCAAAGTAGCCTATTAGGTAGTATTTTTTTTTAATGATTATGAAAGCTGAGAGTTTGGAGAATTTTTTAGACTTATTTAAGAACCATGAAATCACTTGTTAAGATTTTTAATTTAAAGTTGAAAATTTAAGTCATAATTCACCGAATGTAATTATTTGACTTTACACCACATTTTCATAGTTTTCATCAAAGTCACGTAGCTGATTATTTTATGCATAATAGAACAACTCATTAAAATTCAGTAGCAAAAAAAAAATCTTAAGAAAGTTTTCTACTTTTTTTGTAAGAATGTTTTAAGTTGTTCAAGTCGTAAATTTTCAAAAATTCGGAAAAAAATTAATAACTCGAAAACTATAGAAAACCGCGGAACATATTGATTGGGGGTGATTCGTGTACCCCAAGGGGTGTTCTATCTCTGGACTTTCGCTTGACACTACTTTTTGGGACACCCTGTATATAATTTTAACTAGTGGTACACCTAGGTCCTGGACTCAGCCCAGGGGAGGGGGGTCATGACCCCCATGATCCCCCCCTGGATCCGCCCTTGCGCGTGACTGAAGCCATTTGGGTCTGTTATACCTACTACTAGTATTATATTATCTAGGGTAATACCTACCTATTATCGCAAAGGTTGGTCAAATGTTTGAAAAAAAAGGTGTGCTACGTTTACCTTAGCACTATTTACATTAAGAACTCGCCTGCCTGGGATTTGCTGCAAAAAAACGAAGGTTCTACTCTATTTTTATTTTATTTTATTTATTTATTAGGCAACGCCAACAGCACACACAACAAAACATTTAAAAAAAAACAACATGAAAACAAATTATTCTATGAAATGTGTGCCAATTACAGGCATGCACAACATTTACCATAATATTTAAAGAAACAGACAACAGCTTCAAAAACTTAAAATTAATAAAGAAAATTTTATCAAATAGAATGCTAAATAAGGCAAGAAAAAAAACAGAATTAAGTCTAGATGGTTTGGTAAGCAATAGTGCGGGTAGCTAAATATATATAAGTGTAATGTTATATACATACATAATTTATATTATTTTATATTATTATACAAATATTATGGATTAATCATGTTATTGAGACTTGTGCTCAAGTTTATAAAAATGTTCAAGCAATTTATTTCTAAAAATAGGTAACGAGTCACCAAACGGATCCAGATCGGGTATTTTATGCGAAATTAAACTATACTCATTACATATTCTAGTTAGGGGAGAGTTAAGACCGAGGTTAGTGCGTGAAAAAGGGGTACTGAAAATGTTAGCAATGGGCTTCCTGGGATAGTTGTGGGGAACTGTGAGAGGGATTCGACACATCAAACTACTGTATCCAGTTTGGCCTTTGACGATTTTGTGTAAGAAATTGAGGTCATGAAATGTGCGACGGTTTTTAAGTGATATCATATTAAAATAATTTAATCGTTCTGTGTAAGGAGTTCTGTGAAAAATTCCTGATGAGATGTATGCAAGATGTCTCGTAAAATTGCGTTGAATGTTTTCAAATCTTTGAGAGTGAACTGCGTAAAATGGATTCCAGACTACAGATGCAAATTCAAGATGACTGCGCACAAGCGCGTTATAAAGGACAATTTTGGTTCTATGTTTAAAGTCTTTAGCATTACGTCTGATGAAACCAGTCATTTGAGCAGATTTTTTTATTACATGATCAAAATGAGCATTAAAATTTAAATTATTATCTATTATCACACCTAGGTCACGGATCTGGTGCACTGTTTCTAAATTAGAGCCAAACAATGTGTAAGTCGCAATACTTGGAGTACGTTTTTTCGAAAAATGGATGTGGAAGCATTTATGAACAGAAAGTTCCATGAAATTATTAATACACCAGTTTTGAATAGCGACTAAATCACTCTGTAAGATATTAACATCTTCACTAGACTTAATCACTCTATATAACTTTAAATCATCAGCAAACATTAGTGAATTACTTTTAAGAGTATGTGTTAAATCGTTAATAAATAAATTAAACAAAATTGGACCCAAATGCGAACCCTGAGGAACACCAGATTTTGTATAATAAGTATGAGATTCGTACCCATTCACAACTACAACTTGAGATCGCATGTGTAAGTATGATGCAAACCAGCTTAACATAGAGCCATGAACACCATTATATTCAAGTTTTTGCAACAGAAGAGAATGCTTGACTTTATCAAAGGCACTTTTAAAATCAGTGTATATCGCATCTACATCACATCTATCATCCAGCGCTTGAGAAATATCAGATATATAATTCACTAGATTTGTCTGTACGGAGCAGCCTAACCTAAATCCGTGTTGAGAATCAGATATGACAAGATTAAGATGTCTTGAAATTATAGGATAAACAAGAGACTCAAAAAGCTTGGAGAAACAAGACAAAATAGAAATAGGTCGATAGTTTGTGACGTCTGTGGGGTCACCTTTTTTAAAAATAGGAGTTATTTTGGATTTTTTCCAAATCTCTGGAAAGACACCGATTGATAAAGATTTGTTGTACAGAATAGACAAAGGATATGCTAACATTTTTCCACAACGTTTAACAAAAATTGGGGGAATAGAATCCGGACCTGGACCTTTACATGAATCGAGTGCTTTAATTTTGTTCAGTATATCTGCCTTAGTAAGTACTATTTTACCGAGAGAATCATTAAGCAGGTTTGTATTTAGATCAGTAGGACTTCTTCCGTTATTGATATCATCAGTATATACAGAAGAAAAATGGCGGACAAAAAGATTGGCTATGTCCCTAGCTATACTCTAGCTAGAAGTCTAATTTTTGAAAGTGAATAAACTTTAAAAAGCTTTCGTGCACCTGACACAATATTATAATTATCAAATTTTTCATTTTCTGGGACAAGACGGTTTCCTCACGATGCTTTTCTTCGCCGTTTGAGAGTACCTCATACCACCTAACTAATACAAAAGCGAACACATTTTTCGAGTAGATTTCATTAGTGTAGGTTCCTATTAAAGTAGGTACGTGCGATCGGAATCAAACACATGACCTACTTAAACCTTTTAAGAATAACCATTAGCACGCCATTATAGCGCCATACGATTCATCGATGATTATCATTTTTGCACTTTTAGTATTCTGCTAGAATCTGTTCATTCCCATGGTTTACGAATGGCTGTGGTACCTATCTCTATTATTAAATTGTAAGGCCATTGGTTAGCGCATACGAAAATTGAATACCTACTTACCTACTAATAATTATAAGTATTCATAGCAATGGCTGTTATCAGTGAACGCATAAAAAAATAATATAAAAACAGATCTTTGAGGATATCTCAATCATCTGTCAAAGGCGTATCCAAACATGATATTTGGCACATGCCCAAATTTTGTACAGTACCTACTTGTATTCCGTACGTAAGACGTACGACGTAACATGTGGTTGCAAGCCCATCGCCGCCTGTAAGAATACTAGCTTAGGACACACACCTGTGAATATTTGGTTCTAGAGTAGGTACCTATACCGGTTTCCTCGCGATGTTTTCTTTTACCGAGCATGGTGCTCATATGTTTTTCGAATGGAAAAACTCATTGGTGCACGACCAGGTTTGAACCCACGACCTTCGGATCGTGAGGCTGGGTTGCTCTACCACTACACCACTAGATTAACAACGGTGACGACTATGACACGATACCATTGGCATTGTGAAGCGATTGGCTAGTAGGTCGGTACTTACCAAATATTAAGGATTTAAAACGATTCCAGATAACTTACGGTGAAAATACAGTAGTTTATCTTGGGAATGTGCTGCCCGTGCTTTCGGTGGCAGCTCAGCCAACATCCGTGAAATGGGCAGCAGATCCCAACGTTTACTACACCCTCGCCATGGTCGGTAAGTAGGTACTTACATTTGGGTTACTCAAGCAAGATATGATATGGTACCTACTGAAAAACCACATGGCTATTTGAGATCATATACCTACCTAAGCCGATGATCGACCGCCAGCTAAACTAATAAGGAACTACGCTCAGTGAATTATGCTAAGTTATACATACTGTGAAATATGTAATCCGTCTGACGAAAATAAGCTAAAACTACGTTAGTAATGGTCAGTTTGTGCTAGATAGAACTTTGAGCAGGGGTAAGGCAAGGGAGTTGGAGCGCTTATTTTCGCTCACGTAGTTACGGATCGGCCTACACAACTAGGTACTTATGTGAGGACTTAGCAGTAGGTCTACCATGAGTTTTTACAATCTACACTCGCTAGCGACTGTAGTTTGCGCTTCATAGCTGCTTAGAATTTGATACCATGAGTAACAATTTTGACAGATGTCATAGTAACGTACTATTACTACTGTAGTAACGTCAGCCGATCTAAATGTGACAACTCATGGTAGACGTACAGTAGGTCTACCATGAGTTGTCACATTTAGAGCCCGCGCACACAGAGAGCGGTCATAGTTCTGCGTTCTAGTGACCGTTGACCGCCCAAGAGTTCCAAGTTTCCAACGCACACAAGCGGCGTGCAAATTCTCGCGTTCTAGTTTCGTTTGGGTCTTTGCACATGCAACATGTCACTAGAAAGTTCGTCATCCGATGAAGGATTATTGCTCTTGTGGAGCTCAGCAGCTTCTAAGAAGAAAAGGAAGTATTGGGTGCAACCGATTAACACAACGCGAGAAGAACAAGGCGAATTCAGTAATATTTTTCAGGATTTACTTATAGATGAAAAACGATTCTATACCTATTTATTTTCGAATGTCGATTAATAGTTTTAATGAATTGAATAACATTATAAAACATGGTATCGAAAAACAAAATACTAACTGGAGGAAATGTAGGTATTTCATCAAAAGAAAGGCTGGCTATATTTTTAAGGTATGTATTTATTTATTTATTAAAGATAAGAAAATACATTGTAAACTCATCAGACGTCGTGGCGTTCCGGCGTTCTCTGTCTTGGCGGGAAAAGAACTCTTGGAACGCGACGTTCCGCTTTGACCGCCACGGTCAGACCGCCCGCTGTGTGCGTTGTTGTTATAGACTCAGTATATTCTAATGAACGCCGAAGGCGGAACTCGGAACTCTGAACTCCTGACCGCTGCCTGTGGGCGCGGGCTCTTAGATTAGCCGACGTTACTACAGTAGTAATAGTAGGTTACTATGACATTTGTCAAAACTGTTACTCATGGTACCAAATTGTAAGCAAATTATGAGCGCAAACTACAGTCGCTGTAGTACGCTGTGACGTAGGATAGTTAGCTACGTGAGGTGTTAGTACCCAACTATCCGCTAGAGGCGCTGTAGGCAAGTTTTCATACATTTTTTTAACTACAGTCGCTAGCGTGTGTAGATTGTTTAAACTCATGGTAGACCTACTGGGCAATTTTACGTAGCTTAGCTGGCATAGTTTGCGGACGCACATGTATGTAAAACTGGCTCAACTATGCGAGCTAAGCTAAATAAACTAATCAAGTTTAGTTGGCGGTGGACGAACGGCTATAAAGTTTGAGCCCGCATTCTTCAAAACATACTGAAACACATAATGGTAATGTACTATTGTTAGGCGCAATTATTAATCTTCGTCGTGTCACACGAACTTTTTAAGTGTTTTTTCTATGTAGGTATAGGTAATACACTTAATACATTTTTATCCACGACAGCTGTGAATAACTAGTAATATTTATTGGAAAAAATTAAAAAAATCTGACTGAACGTAAATGAAAATAGATTTATACAGCCGCCATAATATTGAATATTTTGACATTTTGCAGTCTGTCACTCTTGTGATCCCAACGAATCGTGTCGCTGGAGCAATAACGGCTGAACAGAATTGATAAATGGGTGTTGGATTTGTCTGGAATTCTGGATTACAAGAGTGTCATGGCTTTATATGACTGGCTTTGAAAGTCTAAGGTATGGTGGCTATAAAAAGCTACTTTCAAATACTTTCAATTAGGTTTTTTTATTTTTTGGAATAAAATTATAGGTAAGTACTAAGTAGTTAAGTGTACCTATGTGTACGTACCTGTTTGTATTGCAATAGGTACCTACGTTAGTATGTTCCACTGGAATGTTGTCTAGGTGAGAAAGATGAGTTCTGAGGGTCTACCATGAGTTTTCACAATCTACACTCGCTAGCGACTGTTAAAAAAATGTATGAAAACTTGTACAGCCTCTAGCGGATAGTTGGGTACTAAAACCTCACGTAGCTAACTATCCTACGTCACAGCGTTCTACAGCAACTGTAGTTTGCGCTCATTAATTTGCTTAGAATTTGGTACCATGAGTAACAATTTTGACAGATGTCATAGTAACGTACTATTACTACTGTAGTAACGTCAGCCAATCTAAATGTGACAACTCATGGTAGACGTACTGAGTCGTTCATTTTTCCGTACTCTGGTTGCCAACAGTTTTAAAAAAATGTTCACATTCAGATCCAGACGCCCCGTCGCGCGAAGTCTCAGTATTGAGCCAAGTGAAGCATTGGCTGGTCGGGAATATTCTTGGAGACGACATCAATAAAGGGGAAACTCTAGCATCGTATCTCAGCCCTACGCCGCCTCCCGGGACTGGTCTACATCGCTACATATTCTTAGTCTTTGAACAGCTAGGCCTAATTGACTTTGATGAAAATATAATCACATCGTAAGTAGAAATTCCATATTCATATTCGTTTATTTATAACATTTATGATGACTGGCCTCATAGCTCAGTCAGTAGTAGCTCTGCTTCTGCGCTGTAGGTTGTGGGTTCGATCCCCACCCAGGACAAACATTTGTGTAATGAACACAATGTTTGTTCTGAGCCTCGGTGTTATTATGTATACTATGTATACCTATACCGCATTTATAATAATTTAGTTAGATTCGATTTATACAAATTATGTACATAAATATTTAAATATTATAAATCTTATACCTTTAAACGAGCAATATATATTGTATATACAGGGTGTCCCAAAAAGTAGTGTCAAGCGAAAGTCCAGAGATAGAACACCCCTTGGGGTACCCAAATCACCCCCATGTATGTTCCGCGATTTTCTATAGTTTTCGAGTTATTAATTTTTTTCCGAATTTTTGAAAATTTACGACTTGAACAACTTAAAACATTCTTACAAAAAAAGTAGAAAACTTTCTTGAGATTTTTTTTTTGCTACTGAATTGTTATGAGTTGTTCTTTTATGCATAAAATAATCAGCTACGTGACTTTGATGAAAACTATGAAAATGTTGGTGTAAAGTCAAATAATTACATTCGGTGAATTATGACTAAAATTTTCAACTTCAAATTAAAAATCTTAAAAAGTGATTTCATGGTTCCTAAATAAGTCTAAAAAATTCTCCAGACTCTCAGCTTACATAATCATTAAAAAAAAGTAGTACTTAATAGGCTACTTTTGCTAAAATCGACTTTCAAAGACGGTGAGGTGGAAAATTCTTAAAATTAGCAACCTGATTAAAAAATAGATTTTGGCCATTTTATCATTCCTAAGCTTAATTTGTTTGTTAACTAACCAAAAACGACTACAAAGAGTTAGTTTATGCAAAAGAAATCAGCAATATGGCCGAATTAAGAACAAAATTGAGACAGGCCGAAGAAAAAAATAAGGAACTTAAAATAGCTTTCATACGATTTAAGGAAACCTTTTTAAGACGATGTAGGATTTGTATCGACCTAGAAGGTTGACATTTTGAAAACTTTTTGTAAAAAATTAATAAATTTTACTTGTTGTTTTATTTCATAAATTAAGTTAAACTAAATAAATAAAACATTCAAATATTAATGAAATCTTACTTTCCTGCAGTCCTTTTTGGTTAGTTAACAAACTAATTAAGCTTAGGAATGATAAAATGGCCAAAATCTATTTTTTAATCAGGTTGCTAGTTTTAAAAAATTTCCACCTCACCGTCTTTGAAGGTCGATTTTAGCAAAAGTAGCCTATTAAGTACTACTTTTTTTTAATGATTATGAAAGCTGAGAGTCTGGAAAATTTTTAAGACTTATTTAGGAACCATGAAATCACTTGTTAAGATTTTTAATTTGAAGTTGAAAATTTTAGTCATAATTCACCGAATGTAATTATTTGACTTTACACCAACATTTCCATAGTTTTCATCAAAGTCACGTAGCTGATTATTTTATGCATAAATGAACAACTCAAACCAATTCGGTAGCAAAAAAAAAAATCTCAAGAAAGTGTTCTACTTTTTTTGTAAGAATGTTTTAAGTTGTTCAAGTCGTAAATTTTCAAAAATTCGGAAAAAATTTAATAACTCGAAAACTATAGAAAATCGCAGAACATACATGGGGGTGATTCGGGTACCCCAAGGGGTGTTCTATCTCTGGACTTTCGCTTGACACTACTTTTTGGGACATCCTGTATATGTATATATAATCGGAATCTCGGAAACTGCTCCAGCGATTTTCATGAAATTTAGTAGGCAGGGGGTTTCGGGGGCGATAAATCGATCTAGCTAGGTTTCGTTTTCCAAAAAACACGATTTACCAGAAAAAAACCCGAGCAAAGCTCGGTCATTCAGGTACTACTACTAAAATACTAATAATAATACTTTTAAGTACTACTTAAACACTTATTTGTTTCAGGACCGCAACCAGGTTTAATTTCTCCGTCAATTCATTTGCAAAAAAATATAACTTGAAACTTCGTTTCGGGAATTTTTTCCGGTCGCAAACATTAGGCATTCTATAATTTCTTAGTTTCATAGATTTGGAAGTAGGTAAGTACGTAAATATCGATCACCCGCGACTCCTTATAAGTTAGGTACCTACCATACGTAATGCACCTGGTATTTTTTTATCATTAGCAGTCAGTTTTGATATCGAGATAAAGTCAAGAAAAACGCGAATGTTTTCGCCCCATTTGGGGTTGAGTTTTGATAAAAATATTTAGTGGGTGTTTTTGCTATAAGGAAGCTACCTTCGAATCCACTTTCTAGCTTCAGCGGATTCGCCTTGGCGACGATGTCAGTCAGTCAAAGAGTCATGTTAAGATCTTTTATAGGTATCGGAGTTTACTTACATACTTTGATATGAAAATTATTGAATGTTGAAAAAATCTTAGTTTTAAGTTGTCTTTTCGGCCATGGGTACGGTGTTATAAATTAATTGAAGTGTCAATTAAGTTATCTATATACATAAAAATGAATTGCTGTTCGTTAGTCTCGCTAAAACTCGAGAACGGCTAAACGGATTTATCTTATCTTGGCCTTGAAATGTTCGTGGAGGTCTAGGGAAGGTTTAAAAGGTAAGAAAAATTCGGATAACTGCCGGGAAAACCCTAAAAATAGCCCTTTTCAATTTCCCATACAAACGTTTTCTAAATAAAATATAGAGTCAATTTGAACTTTATTACTATTTAATAAAGTTAATATTAAATTATAATCACTCACTGTTGTCTAAGCAATGTAGAAGGCGGTACGAAGTTTGCCGGGACAGCTAGTAAAATAAAAATAATGATGCACTCAATCTTGTTTTTTTTCCTTTGACATTTAATGTATAGTGAAATACCTAGTCTGCTTCTTTTTAAATCCATACTAATATTATATATGCAAAACATTGATTGTTACATTTTCACGACTAAACGGCTGAACAGATAGTAATTAAATTTGGCAAGGAGATTATATCCAGGAGATACATAGACAGCTACATAGATACATAGACTATTTTTGTCTCAAAAAATAATCTTGAAAGGGCTGATGTAGGCGTTGAAAGTTTATATTGATAACGCATGGTTATGTAACGCTTTTATACATCATAGAAATTTGAAAATTAACCGATATCAATAATTTCATAATTAATAGTTACATTGATGATTTTTTGCGGATGAAGTCGCGGGTAACAGCTAGTAAGTATATAAAAACTCTTAGGTTACTAACCGACTAAGAAGTCAACGCACTAAGCCAAGTCCTAGTAAGTATTAAACTAGGGGTAGGTACTTTTTTAAGGTGGTAGAAAAAAAATCCCAAAAAGGGGTATAACAGGGAGATAAAATTTCTATGAAAATAACATACGTGTGTATAGTTTCGCATAGTACGGAGTCGGTGTTACACTAGAGAATAAACTATTTTGTTTTTACAGATTTATTTAAGTAATAATAATTGTACACTTATTCTAACACAATGCAATAACTGGTTACACCACGTTATAGGAATATTCTTATATCAAGATGTATGCTGTTTGGTATAAAAGTTGGTTTAAAATAATGGCACGACCATTTTTTTGGGACCAATCTTTTTGATCATTTTAAAGATTATTTGATAGATTTTATTCCATTAGCTGAACACATACACTTAACCGTGAATGTAATAGGTAGCCCTCTAAATATTCCAAAAAATACCAAACAAACGCTGCAGGTCATGTATCGTTATTCGCCGAGTTGCTTGTAGAGAATGGGCACGTAGTCGTCATACTGCGCCTGGTAGAAATTGCCGGCGATAGGGTCGCCGAGGTTGTGCTTTTTAGCAAAAGCGGATATTGAGAACTTTCCACGGTTTGCACCGGAACTGAAACAAAAAATTCGTGCGATCTTATTGGCTTGCTCAGTTGGTAGTAACTCTGCCTTCTACGCTATAGGTTGTGGGTTCGATCCCTAGCCAGGACGAACATTTTGTGTGAAGAACAGATATTTTTGTTCGTTGTCTAGGTTTTATTATGTATTCTATGCATTATGTATTAAAAAAAAGTGTACTCACCTACCTAGAGGTAATTTAATCTATTAGGTATCTGATTTCTATAATACAGTTTACTTAGTTTGGGGCTAGATGGCGGTGTGTAAAATGTCAAGCCATTGACCACGGCTACGAAATTCTGGAGCCATACCACAAACTATCATGTTTTAGAAACGTCACATCTCAACCTTGAAGTAACACTACTTCCATACAATGTTTATGTATCCTAATACGAAATATAATAAGATAAAAATAGTTTATTTTTCTTCACAAACGGTTCTCTTAAAGAAGATATTAAATAAGATAAAAATGAAGGCCATAAATATAAAAGCCAAAGCAAAAGCCATATACGAGTATATCAAAGTTATATTACTTTTACTTCTATAACAAGATCCCAAGTGACATGCTTGATTTATCAATTGGAAAATTCAAAAATGTAATTAAACAGAAACTGTCTAGAAAAGCTTATTATAAAATATCAGAGTACTTAGATGATAAAAAAGCTTGGGATGAATCAGCTCCAACTCTGCTAGGTATTCCTTACAAAATTAACAAGGATCATACAAAAAAAGCGCTAGGGCCCAGCGAGTTTCTTGTCAGTTCTTCTCGCACTGGGGATAGGACTGGAACTGGCACTTAGACTCACCTAGTATGTAAGACTTTTCCCGAAGAGCTTTGTGGTAAGGCCCCTGAATGGAGTATCAATACTCACGTATTAGTCAATCTCTTCTCGTCGAACGTGAGTTTCCCCGGTTGCTGGTAGACCAGGAACACGTAACGGTGCAGGCCGGTTTTGGGCGGAGGGCCGGAACCGACGTAAGCGGACAAAGTCTCGCCACCCGCCACGTTGCTGCCGGGAATGTTGCCGACCAGCCAGTGGTGCCATTCGCGGAACGTCGGCTCCTTGCGGGAAGGTGCGTCAGGATCTGGAATTAACGTTATAAAAACTTATTATAACTTGCACAGTTCTATGGACCAACAGTTCTTCACAAACTTGAGCTGTGCTTGAGGTAAATAAATAGGTAAAATAAAATAAATAAATAAATATTGGTGAATGTCATGTGACGAGGAGAGTGTTAGATACGAATGTGGATGGATACAAGGGTAGAGGTAGACCAAAGAAAAGCTGGATGGACTGTGTGAAAGATGACATGGGTAGGGTAAGAAAGGAGTGAGTACTGAGATGACGAATGATAGAGGGAAATGGAAGAATATCACATGTTGTGCCGACCCCACATAACTTTTCCCACAAAAGGGCAGGAAGATGATGAAATAAATAAATATTGGTGGACAGTTAAACACAACGCCATCTAGGCCCAAACTAAGCAAAGCTTCAAATGCTTCCTTGACCATGAAACTTTTCTTCCTACTAATATTATAAACGCGAAAGTTTGTAAGAATGTATGGATGTATGTTTGTTACTTTTTCACGCTAAAACGGCTGAACGAATCTGGATGAAATTTGGCACAGATATAGATTATAGTCTGAAATAGCACATAGGCTACTTTTTTTCCGAAAAAATGTACCTACGTTTCCCGTGGGATAGATTTGTTTTTGTTTTTCAAGGTACCACGCGGGCGAAGCAGTGGGAGGAAGCTAGTTTTCCAATAAAAACTTCAAATAATTTCCAAGACATTGTAACAGAGTAAGTATGTTTACGAATCAAACGCACACAATGAAAAAATATATTAAAAAAACGTTCTATAGAACTAATGGAAGTTACAAGGTATAATACGTTCTATAGAACAAATAGGCTAGTTTTAGTTTCAATAGTTCTACCATTCAACTACACTGTGACAAAAAAGTTTTAACAGTTCTATGACGTCACAGTCTTAGAGAACAAAATGGGAGTTACCTTGGATTTTTTACTTATACAAAAAACAAACATGATCACGATTGTAATCTCTTGGTAGATAATGATCTCCTGATGTCTAGGTGCTTAGATTTTTGAGGATCTAAAGAAGGTAATCAGAGGCACGTCTAAACATGATACATATTTGGCACTATGCCCACAATTCGCACAGTAGTTTGTACCTATTCCGTACTTGACATACGTTTTGAATATCCAATTTATTTAGGGTGATGATGATTAAGAGTAGTTTGTGACATACTGGTGTTAATTCTGTTGTTTCGGCTTAGTTTAAATTAATTATAAGACTAACGATCTTATTTTATTCACACCAAAGACTAAACTAGCGTAAACGTACACAATCAGTACCTATAGCTTCTAATACAACACAACATAATTACATAATAAAGTATCTACCTCTTAATCCGATTTGATGTAAACGGAAGATTACCTTGGCAAATGCAATTCACCGGATACCTATTTGTTGATGTAGGTACATGTCATGGAACACCTAATAACGACAATCACGCAACGCGACTAACGAGGTTTCAAAGTGTACATTGGTGCAGGGCTTGAAACCGGTTAATAATTTACCTGAAAAAACCGGTAAGTATAAGTGGTATTTCGATAATAGCGTTCGGAGCGCAACTTCTTTCAAAACCTTCACTCGAGCTTTATGCCGGCCTTCCACTGCGAGCGGAGCGGGCTCCGTTTAACTTACACTACTCTTTTTGAGTGTGAGGCGGGCCCCGCATTCTACTAAAAAAGGGTAATTAAGTAAGTTAAACGGAGTCCGTACGGAGCCCACTCTGCTCGCAGTGGAAGGCGGGCATTAAACTGTTTAAGCGAGCTTCATTTATCTTCGTAAGAGCGGGCGCGTCGCCACAGAATTAACTAGTACTACGCGTCGCGGAGGTCACTAATATGGAAAAGAACGAAATCATTTCGTTCTAACCGCTTAATTGAGCGAAACCCTTTTGGATTTATCGCTCTTGACTAACCGGTAACTTTTAATAGAGGTTACGGTAGAACGTAACCGAAAAGAAATGGTTTTAAGTATTTAGAGCGATACCGGTTTGAAAATTTTCCGGTTTCCAAGCCCTGCACTGGTGTTTGACTGAAGATGTAAGATTTGACACCATGTAATTCCGTTCTAATGAGTGTCTCAAATAAATACTTCTGAAAGTTTTTGTTCACGCTTCGTTTCCCAAATAAAATACTTACAAGAAGGGATCATAATTCAAATGTTTTGGGTCGACCGGGAAAAATACCTACTGGTAGAGAAATCTCGAACGGTGAAGCACTCAAAGCGTGTATGAGCGATAATACAAGCATGTGAAATTGATATCGACAACATTTCAAATTGGATTTATGTTGATTTTCACGGTTTGAGTGTGACATTACAGTGGAACGATAGCGAATAATCTTACGACATCAGGTGTTTAATTGTATAAAGTAGTTCGCCTCGAACTGAGATTTTCCGCGTGTTATCCACAATCCTCATTTGTATTCACGCCCTGACGTTTTTGGAAACACTTTATGTACTACATACATACCTAGGTGCCTATGCCTACGTAAGTGGGTCCTAATCAAACAAATATTTGATTAACCTACTTGTAGCCTGTACTTAAACCCGTGCTAAGACGTCAGCGGTTTTCTTAATTTTACTTTTTTCTTTATATTTCAAAAACTATCCATCCTAGAATAAAAATAAAACTATTTTGGAATATACAAGTAAAGGCCTTTCATTTGATACTCCTCATACTCATTAGTTTTATTTTCAACTTTAGAACCCAATATCTTTACAACCCCTTCACGCTCATATGCTTTCCAGTAAATCTACACAGCAGAATCTCTAGACCTTCCAAGTTTCATGAAGATTGGATTAACGGTTCTTAAGTTATGCTCTAACGATCATAATACACAAACATACAACGCCATATCGCCCTACTTGCAACTGATATTTCGCTCGTTCAATCAACAAGTGGCTTTATAGTTCATCCAACGGATCTAGGCATTCGTGAAGTTAGCCACAGGTGCAAGTTTGCGCATGTAAAGTTCCTTCCCCCCTACTCATACCTCCAATTGATCCCGAAAAACGATACGGCGCAGCTCTTGCGGCTAACTTCACGAATGCCTAGATTCGTTGAGCCAACTATACTTACCAGTCATAGCCAATGTGTAGAACTTGTTGGGCTCAGCATTCCAGGATACTGTAGGGATATCCTTCACCTGCGTAGGGGTCAGCTCATTGCCCTCCTGCACTTCCACACCACTGGGATATTTCACCTGGAAGACATTAGGTAGATAATCTAAATATATATATAACTCAAAGGTGACTGACTGACTGACTGACATAGTGATCTATCAACGCACAGCCCAAACCACTGGACAGATCGGGCTGAAATTTGGCATGTAGGTAGATGTTATGACGTAGGCATCCGCTAAGAAAGAATTATGATTAATTCTAACCCCAAGGGGATAAAATAGGGGATGAAAGTTTGTATGAAAAGTCGCGGTAATCGACATTCACGCGGGCGAAGCTGCTGGCATTAGCTAGTACTGTAATAAGTATCACATAAATCCTTACTATTTAATATCCTACTAATATTATAAACGCGAATGTTTGTAAGAATGTATGGATGTAAGGATGTCTGGATGTATGTTTGTTACTCTTTCACGCTCAAACGGCAGAACGGATCTGGATGAAATTTGGCACAGATATAGAATATAGTCTGGAATAGCACATAAATACTTTTTATCCCAGAAAAATATGCGGTTCCCGTGGGAAAGATATGTGTTTGTTTTTCAAGGTAACATGCGAGCGAAGCCGCTGGCGGAAACTAGTACCTATCATACGAGTATAATATGCGAAAGTTTGGATGTTTGTTGAAACGAAGGATAATTTAACAAGCTATAGAAATGAAATGGGACATCTAAGTTTTTGTGGAAATTACAATACGCGAACGAAGCCGCGGGATGGTACACTCGTTTGTTGATCAAATGCTAACCCGCAGTGATCTGTTATAGTTACTAAAGCTAACCCGTATTTAGAGATACGTAGGCGGGCTACTAGGGCTACTAGGTTCTAGGGCGGAAATCCGGAGATTTATAAAGTACCCAAAGACTGCTGTAGCCGAGATTTTAGCTCAACAAAAATCACATCGCGAGCTAACTGAACTATGTCAGACCCACGGCTTCGCCCCCGCACCTTGAACCCGGTACCTTGAAAAACAAAAACAAATCTATCCCACGGGAACCGTACTTTTTTCCGGGATAAAAAGTAGCCTCTGTGCTATTCCACATTATAACCTATATCTGTGCCAATTTCATCCAGATCCGTCCAGCCGTTTCAGTGTGAAAGAGTAACAAACATACATCCATACATGCAGACATCCATACATTTTTACAAACTTTCGCTTACAAACTTTACGATGATGTCAGCTAAACGAAGTGAGCTTGGCGCCCTACGTAAACTGAGTAAGCTAAGCTATTAATATTTGCTCTTGTAGTTAGTCCCTAAAGAACAGAAGCGCTCAGTTTTAATGCTAGAGTTCATCCATTCTAATTTGAATTTAAACGACTTCCCCAAATTACTGTAGGCCCAAAATAAATGACGATGTAGATAACAGGAACGTACAATTCCGTACAATTATCTGCAAATATACAAATACCTATCTACAAATTGTATACAATGAATGGTAAATACATTAGCGTTGTATAATTCTATTGTGTACAATTACTGGTACATCTCACCTCAGTAATTGTATGGATATGGAAGTGGACGATTCTACTCAATTTGATATTATAACGTTATTTCAAAAATCTTTTTTAACCTTGATTTTAAAGCTCGTCTTTCAAGCACGAAGATGAAGCATTAAAAGATTAATTGATAATAAGTCATTTCACGAAGGGTAGGTACTTTTAAAATTAACGAATATATTACGATAACGAAAATTGTTTGTTGCGAACAATAACGAGTAGTGAGAACAATGACGAAATCGTTGAGTGGAATGGTCCAAGTGCTGTCATAAAACGAGCACCTATCAATTTCGCAAATTGCGTTAAAGCTAATAAGGGTGACTGTGTACCTACGATGCTATTTAAACATTAAGGGGTAGGTATGTACGTGAAGACTAGCCATTACATATTTGAAGCCATACTTCAAAAGATATGATTTCAATTAGTATGTGTTCAATGATTGACAAATAATATATGAGACAGCTTTTCATAGAATAAGATAAAATTTAGAATAGATATAGCCTGGAAACTTTTTATGTGAATACCATGCGTGCCAAGCCAGGGGTATAAACTAATTACTTACATTATAATAAGACACGGAAAAGCGATACTCTTGGGTGGAATATGAAACATTAAACAACTTTCTTATAAAGCCGAATTCCTTGAAGACGAAACAAAGCATGTTTAAAAACGGTGAAAGAAAACATCGTGAGGAAACCGGCATACCTTAGACCCATAATCAGTGTCACAGGTTCTTATAAGCGGTGATGGGCTTGCAACCTGTCACGTATGGAATACAAACTACTGTGTAAAATGTAGGCATGTCCCAAATATAATGTTTGGACATGCTTCTGATTCTGATTACTTACCCTCTTTAGTTATTCTCAAATATTTAAGAAAACAATTATGTTAGAGATCTGTTGAGACGTCTATTAAGCCTGGGAATTAAAGTCGCGGTAATTTGTTTTAGAATAGGGTAGGAAGCAGTGAACGGAAAAACATGGAAGCATTTCTTCAAGGGAAATATCCTCGCAACATGACACCAAAACTCCTTCGTGGACTTACCAAAAATTTATTAATGTTGACTTTATTCCATGGACGTTTGGGTTTACATTGCCGTGTAACGTGTAATAAGTTTATGTAAAGTTTTGATTAATTCCTTGGCATAATTGACAAGCCTTGCCAAAGCTCTATTTTTGTGGGGTAATTTTTTAGCTCAAGCTTCCATGTATTTTCTCTTCACTCGTAGGAAGTAATAATAATAATGCTGGACAATCCACACAGCATCATCTAGCCCCAAAGTAAGCTACTAAGGTTGCGGGTTCGATTCCGAATCGAACCCGCAACCTCTTGCGTCGCAGGCGGACTCTCGCCCGCTGCGCCACTGAGGTCGTCTAAGTAGAACAAATGCAGAGACTCACCTGAATCAGAGCACCCGGAGCCTTGGAGACGACATCTGGCACTACGCCGTTAGCTTCGAAAGACTTCGCCACGGTAGACATCCCTCTCGCTAGCACCCTAAAATTGACCATGCTGACTGCTATTAAAAAAACAACCACCAGTCTCAATATTCGGAACATTTTTAGACGATACCAAAACAGTTAATCTTAAAAGCAAAAATTTTAATAGTTGACTACGCAGTGGGAGCAACGGATTGTAAGTGGCGGCGACGAGCGACGTTATATAAGGTCGAGGACCAGTTTCCATGCTGTGGTTAAGTACAGTTGTGAGCAGAAGTGTTAAAGCCTTACTGAGACGATACAGTCGGTGTCGCTAAGAAGTCGCGAAATATCGCTCGCGATGCAGTCGCTATACAGATATACAAACACGATTCAACATCAATTATGGTCAATTTTATGTTTGAATCAATCTAAGTATTTAAGTATTGATAGTATTCTATCCAGAATGGTGCGATAGTAGAGTATAAAGTTAATTATCTTTAAAAGTAACTTAACAGGAGATATTTATCTTTATTAGAGAACTAGTTTCCGGCCGCGTGACGTACTTCATGTATTTATGACTAGATTAAACGAAAATATTTAAGTTTTAATTTGACAACATTTTATAAATCTCATTAACATAACTAATCAAGTGGATTTTTTTAGTTAACCTTTGTATATGGTTTTTTTTAAACGTTTTTATTACAGAATT
Organism: Cosmorhoe ocellata; assembly: GCA_963675405.1. Taxonomy (NCBI): domain Eukaryota; kingdom Metazoa; phylum Arthropoda; class Insecta; order Lepidoptera; family Geometridae; genus Cosmorhoe; species Cosmorhoe ocellata. The sequence goes on along the minus strand of OY776265.1, from coordinate 2,474,020 downwards.
TTATCCAGTTAAATTCAACTTTGTTTTTATTTGTAAGGAAAAAATTCAACTAAAAAATACAAAATAGATAATTTTAACAGGTTAAAAATATTATTATGTAACTTTTGATTTTAATATATATATTTTATTTTACTTTGATCAAGACTTGTCTACAAGGTTGTACCTATTGTGTGTGTTAGATGTATGAATGTTATGCTAAATCTTTCACACAGAAAGCCATATCTCTGTTTCATTCTGACTTCTACCACAATCTTGAGCTAGTTTGATCTAATTGTTGACTATTTGACATCATTGCTTTAAAATTAATACGAAAATAAACCACACCTTGAACATCTAAGAAAAATACTCACCAAGTGCGAGTCAGACTCGCGCATAAAGGGTTCCACATCATTGTACAAGATTTAATACTATGGTAGTAGGTAAGTTTAATTTTTAATTTATTTTTATTACTAGCTGTTGCCTGTGACTTCTTCCGGATTTAATTAATTTTCAAATGTTTTAAAAGTTATTCTGCTATTCGGAGCGGAGACAAATACAACAAATCAAAATCCATGAAAATTTACCTGCCATTCTAGTTATATAAGTGTTCAAACAAACCCAACTTTGTTTTATTTTATATGTACTTTTATAAAGATTATTTGTTAAAGCGGCAACAGAAATACACATTCTGTAAAAAATTCAACTGTCTACCAGGTACAGATGCTGACAGACAGATGGACAGATGGACGGACAGTGGAAGCTTAGTAATAGGGTTCCATACATTGGTTACCCTTTTGGTATGAAACCCTCAAAAAGGAATGGATCTTTTTAAACTACAAGCTCTAAAGAAAAACACTATACCATATGTTATGTACTGTACTTTGTTATTATCTTTTATAAGGATGATGAGATAGCTAGTATCTACTTAAGTTGACACTAGTGGTGATGTAAGTAGGTACCTAGTACATAGCTTAGTTGCCTATACCTACCTACCTACGTACCCACAGGATTCAGTACATACTAAGCTCTTGAGTTTTAATGCATTAAAACTCAAGTGTTACGTAACTGTTGATAAATGAGGGTACAATACCTACTCGTTTTAGTTGATAGAACAAAATCATTTTCGTAAACAGGTAAGTACTGTATTTTGTTTAACTACTACAGGGCAGGCGGATGGCAGGTGAAGCAAGATTGACAATCAGAAATAAATATTTATGAAATTAACACTTTTTACTTACTTTATGTACTTTTGAAGAAAATTGAGGAACCGGCCAGGAATCGGCAATAAAAATAATAATAAAATATGTAACTCGTTCATCCGTCAGAAGCCCGACCACAGACGTACTAGGGCGACTGAACCGAACTACAAACGTCAAACAAACAATGACATTGACTTGAAAACCCGAATGAAAACCAGATGTCATGTAAAGCTAAAAGTTTAACATAATTATGATACACTAGCTGTCCCGCCCGCGACTTCGTTCACTTAAAGTATCTAAACTGAGTTTCAAACAAATCCCATAAATAACTTTGACACCCAATTTTACCCTTTTTATAGGGCTATTTTGAAATATCCAGGAATACGTTTACATTTATTTTGCAGTTAAAGTATCCAAACCAAAATTCAGACCAATCGCACCACCCGTTAAAAGTTCCCATACAAACATCGACCCAACTTTTGACCCCTTTATGAAGGTTATATTGAAAAATCCTGAAACATGTGTGCGTTCATTTTGAATTTACAGTACACAAACAAAGTTTCATGAAAATCGCTCCACGCGTTAAAAAGTTTCATACTAACGTTGTCAGCCTTTTTCACCCCTTTAGAGGTGGAATTTCCAAAAATCCCGCCTTAGTGGGTTGTTTTGTTATAAAAGAAAACCACCTTCCAAATTTCAGCTTTCTAGCTTCAGCGGTTTTGGCTCGGCGATGATGAATCAGTCAATCAGTCAGGACAAGCTCTTATATAGATATAGATTACAGATTTCTAAGTGCGTTTTATACAGTTGGAACATAAATTAAATTAGTCGTAATAATGTAGAGTGAGTGATGAATGAATGAATAATACTGCTTTATTTTCTCTGTAGTGTTTCGTTGTGTGTTCAATGTTCATGTGTTGTGTTGTTTGTTGTACTTGTGTTGTGCGGAAATAATATACTTACATCTTATCTTTTATTTTTTGGGATTTATCTGATAATTTTATGTTAATGTAATAAATAACACCAAAATCTGGTTACTTAAAGTACAAAATGTTTGCTCTCAAAGTATGTTGAACGATATTCAACTTACTAAACGTTTAGTAGTCATCGCCGTGGTACTAGGTGTTATTTACATTTTGAAGGAATACGTGTTTGTGTCGATATGACTCAACACAGGGTAGCATATTTCTACAATGTTGATGTTGGGAACTTCCACTATGGGCCGGGGCACCCCATGAAGCCCCATAGACTGGCAGTAACCCACAGCTTGGTCCAGAACTATGGCCTGCATAAGAAGATGCAGATCTATAAGCCGTACCGAGCAAGTGCGCATGATATGTGCCGGTTCCACAGTGAAGACTACATAGAATTTCTACAGAATGTTACTCCTCAGAATATTCAAAGTGAGTTTACAACAACTATATAACTTGTGCGCTCGGATCAAGTGCTCTTGTTAATAATATAAATGCCTGCTCTACATTAATTTTATTAATACATACATACATGTATAATATCTCGCCGACGGGGAAGCCAGAGACCACGGATCTCCACTTGCTACAATCCTTACATACCTCTTTTACTTCATTCACTCTCATTACATTCTTCATACATGCGCATCGGCTTAGGGTACTCTTGACCTAGCCTTTCTCAAAAACTTCCCAAATTTGATCAAGGTACTTACACCGAGGTTTTCCCTTTCCAACTGTGCCATTCACACTCTCCTTATGTACCTGTTTCGTCAACCTTTCATCCATCCTTTCTACATGCCCAAACCATCTACATCAACAACTATTAAACCTACTATAATATGCTCAGATCTAATGCTCTTACATAGTGTAAAACCGGCTTTACAACCTATGGTCTTGTATAACATCAACTTTGTTCTATTTTAGGTTATTCAAAAGATCTACTCCATTACAATGTGGGTGATGACTGCCCTGTGTTTGAGGGGCTGTTTGACTTCTGTTCTATGTACACTGGAGCTTCATTAGAAGGAGCAATGAAGCTGAATAATAATGCATGTGATATAGCTATCAATTGGTCTGGAGGTCTACATCATGCTAAGAAATTTGAGCCATCTGGTAAGACTCAACAAGAGACTCAAGTGCAAGAACATAAATTTCCACCATTCTTTCCGCTTTTTTCAGTACCTCCTTACAAAGATTCCTCCTACTTAAATGATTTAAAACATATTAAATGTTTATGTGGAATAGCAAAACAAATTTTCTCAGTAATAAGTATTACCCGTTGATTTGATAGAAAGATAAATTGACAACTCATCTCAATAGCATCATCCTCAAAAAGCCTCAATATCATACATATTCATAAGATTATTCAAAACAATGAAAAAAGGCAGATAGTAATCTAACAATGACTTTACAAAGGTTCTGTAAATGTAACTGGTAAAAAGCATAATTTTGTTTGCATTCAATTATTTACAGGTTTCTGCTATGTAAACGACATTGTAATAGCAATCCTGGAACTTCTAAAGTACCATCCTCGAGTGCTCTACATAGATATAGATGTCCACCACGGTGACGGGGTTCAGGAAGCTTTCTACTTGACAGACAGAGTCATGACAGTGAGCTTCCATAAGTATGGAAATTACTTCTTTCCAGGTAACTAACACTTTATAATAATCTATACACATCATCATCAGGCTATAGCAGTCCCCTGCTGGACATAGGCCTCCCCTATTGAGCGCCATTGCGCCCTGTCCTCAGCTCAACGCATCCAGCCTCCACCAGCAGCCTTTCGCAGATCGACACTCCACCTGGCCGGAGGGCGTCTTACAATTTATATTTATAATTTAATTAAAGGTAAAGAGTTTCTTTGTTGGTTTGTGATGCGCTAATCTCAGAAACTTCTGCTTTGAATTGAAAAATTCTTTTGAGTTGGATAGTTCATTTACTGAGGAAAATTTTAGGCTTTATAACATCACGATGCGACCAATAGGAGCGAAGCATCAAAGCAAAATGTTGCAAAAACGGGAAAAATTATATCACTTAAATAAAACCCGCAGACAAAGTCGCCTGCTGGTCAGCTAGCACTACGTATAAGTATTAAGTATGTACCTATAGTACAAGCTTCACTTGGTTTGGGCTAGTATCCATACAAGATGTAGTAAACTACTACAACTCTTTGTATAGGTCATCCAACGGATCTAGGCATTCGTGAAGTTAGCCACAGGTGCGAGTTTGCGCATGTACAGTTACTTCCCCCCCTCCTCATACCTCCAATTGCTCCCGAAAAACGATACTGCGCAGCTCTTGCGGCTAACTTCACGAATGCCTAGATTCGTTGAGCCAACTATTACTAAGCTATACATCAAATTATCTAAATGTGACTGACATGACTAGTGATGTCACTTCTTACTAATATCGTGAACTTTGCAGGTACAGGGGACATGTATGAGATTGGTGCGGAAAGCGGGCGGTATTATTCAGTGAATGTACCCCTGAAGGAGGGTATTGATGATCAGAGCTATGTACAGGTGCGTTGCGTATATAATTATCATTCAACAATCACATGCTTACTGATCAGAACCATGTTTTAATTATTCAAAAATGTTAAAAACCTCTGTGAGGTTTCTCATTGAAAGCTAAATACAGAGTGTAAATAGCTTACATTGATCTTGTGATCTAGACAAACCCAACAACACTTAATTTGTCAAAATCTGTCCAGCCATTTGGGCTACAGCATGAGCCAAAGAACCTCACATAGACTGACATACATAGGTACTTACGTCCCAGACACATTATCTTCCTTCAAGGAATCAAAAAAATCTTCTGTTGGATTACAATGTATGTAGTTATTAACTTAAATTATAATCTTTCAGGTATTTAAACCAGTAATCCAGAATGTGATGGAGTTCTACCGTCCCACGGCTATAGTGCTGCAGTGCGGTGCGGATTCACTCGCTGGGGACCGGCTGGGCTGCTTCTCACTGTCCACTCGAGGGCACGGAGAGTGTGTAAAGTTTGTCAAGAACTTGAACGTGCCGACATTGGTCGTAGGCGGAGGCGGGTATGTTATTTTATTAGATCAGAAGTTTGTATTAAAAAAACATTACTTGTAGTTGGCTCAACGAGTCTAGCGTTCGTGAAGTTAGCCGCAAGAGCTGCGCAGTATCATTTTTCGGGAGCAATTGGTGGTACGAGGAGGGGGGGGAAGGAACTGTACATGCGCAAACTCGCACCTGTGGCTAACTTCACGAATGCTTAGATCTGTTGGATGAACTATATATATACACTATTAGTGGAGTTCTTATTAGTTTCAAAAATATTGGTACACTTCAGTCTTGTTCAGGGGCCTTACCACAAGCTCTACGAGCAATATATCCTACTAATATTATAAACGCGAAAGTTTGTAATAATGTATGGATGTGTGGATGTATGTTTGTTACTCTTTCACGCTGAAACGGCTGAACGGATCTGGATAAAATTTGGCACAGATATAGATTATAGTCTGGAATAGCACATAGGCTACTTTTTATCCCGGAAAAATGTACGGTTCCCGCGGGATAGATTTGTTTTTGTTTTTTAAGGTACCACGCGGGTGAAGCTATGGGCGGAAGCTACAAAATTTTGCGTTTATAATAGGTACTAGCTGTTCCGCCCGCGACTTCGTTCACATAAAATATCTAAACTGAGTTTTAAACACATCAAGCAACTCATAAAAATCCCATACTACTTTGACACCCCATTTTACCCCTTTTTGAAGGTTATATTGAAAAATCCTGAAACACGTGTCCATTCGTTTTGTATTTACAGTACACAAACAAAGTTTCAGGCCAATAGCACCACCCTTTAATAAGTTCCCATACAAAAACATTGACCTCCTTTTGATGGTTATTTAGAATAATCCTGAAACACGTGTCCATTTATTTTTCATTTACAGTACACAAACAAAGTTTCAAATCAATCTCACCACCCTTTAAAAAATGCTCATAAAAACATTGACCCCCCATTTGACCCCTTTTTGAAGGTTATATTGAAAAATACTGAAATACGTGTCTATTCATTTTGCATTTACAATACCCAAACAAAGTTTCAAACCAATCGCACCACCCGTTAAAAAGTTCCCATACAAACATTGACCCAACATTTGACCCCTTTTTGAAGATTATATTGAAAAATCCTGAAACAGGTGTCCATTTATTTTTCATTTACAGTACACAAAAAAAGTTTCAAATCAATCTCACCACCTTTTAAAAAGTGCCCATACAAACATTGACCCCCCATTTGACCCCTTTTTGAAGGTTATATTGAAAAATACTGAAATACGTGTCTATTCATTTTGCATTTACAATACACAAACAAAGTTTCAAACCAATCGCACCACCCGTCAAAAAGTTCCCATACAAACATTGACCCAACATTTGACCCCTTTTTGAAGATTATATTGAAAAATCCTGAAACAAGTGTCCATTTATTTTGCATTTACAGTACACAAACAAAGTTTCAAACCAATTGCACCACCCGTTAAAAAGTTTCCATACAAACATTGACCCCACATTTGACCCCTTTTTTAAGATTATATTGAAAAATCCTGAAACAAGTGTCCATTTATTTTGCATTTACAGTACACAAACAAAGTTTCAAACCAATTGCACCACCCGTTAAAAAAATTCCATACAAACATTGACTCCCCATTTGACCCCTTTTTAAGAGTTATATTGAAAAATCCTGAAACAGGTGTCCATTCATTTTACATTTACAGCACACAAACAAAGTTTCAGACCAATCGCAATACCCGTTAAAAAGTTCCCATACTAACGTTGACACCCCATTTTACCCCTTTTTAAAGGTTATATTGAAAAATCCTGAAACACGTATTCATTTATTTTGCATTTAAAGTACACAAACAAAATTTCAGACCAATCGCACCACCCGTTAAAAAGTTCCCATGCAAACATTGACCCCACATTTGACCCCTTTTTGAAGATTATATTGAAAAATCCTGAAACACGTGTCCATTCATTTTGCATTTATAGTGCACACACAAAGTTTCATGAAAATCACTCCACGCGTTAAAAAGTTTCATACTAACGTTTTCACCCTTTTTCACCCCCTTAGAGGTGGAATTTCCAAAAATCCCGCCTTAGTGAGTGGTTTTGTTATAAAAGGAAGCCACCTTCCAAATTTCAGCTTTCTAGCTTCAGCGGTTTCGGCTGGGCGATGATAAATCAGTCAGTCAGTCAGTCAGTCAGTCAGGTTAAGCTCTTATATAGATATAGATATAGATATAGATTAGTAGGAAGTGGGATTAGTCCTAAAGAGGTAGCGGATAAAAAAGAGTTACAGGTCATCCAACGGATCTAGGCATTCGTGAAATTAGCCACAGGTGCAAGTTTGCGCATGTACAGTTCCTTCCCCCCCTCATACCTCCAATTGCTCCCGAAAAACGATACTGCGCAGCTCTAGCGGCTAACTTCACGAATGCCTAGATTCGTTGAGCCAACTACATACACTTTAGCATTTATAATATTAGTACCTACCCTGTTACCTACCTATTTTTTATACTATTCCAGATACACCCTCCGTAACGTGGCGCGATGCTGGACGTACGAGACGTCTCTGCTAGTGGATGACAATATCTCCAATGAGCTTCCCTACACTGAGTATTTAGAGTTCTTCGCACCAGACTTCCAGCTGCATCCAGAAATAAATGGGTATGATTTTTGCTGTATGGCATAGCTTCATCTTTTTACACAAAGGAGGTTAAAGCGTTTGGGTTGATGTACCTAACCTATATCCTACTAATATTATAAACGTGAAAGTTTGTAAGGATGTCTGGATGTATGTTTGTTATTCTTTCACGATGAAACGGCTGAATGGATCTGGATGAAATTTGGCACAGATATAGATTAGTCTGGAATTGCACATAGGCTACTTTTTATCCAGGAAAATGTACGGTTTCTGCGGGATATATTTGTTTTTGTTTTTCAAGTTACCACGCGGGCGAAGCCGTGGGCGAAAGCTAGTGTATCTATATATTTGAGTTCCTTTGCCTGTCACTCTAGCCCAAAGGGCTGGATAGATTTTGATAAATCAGGTGTCGTTGGATTTGTCTGGACAACAAGAGGAACATAGTCTATACTAAATAACAAAGATCATATAAAAAAGCGCTAGGGCCCAGTGAGTTTTTTGTCAGTTCTTCTCTGACTGGGAATAGGACTGAAATTGGCACCTAGACTTAGTATGTGAGACGATTCCTGTAATTTTATTGAATAAAGATTATTTAAATTTTGAATTATATACAAAATGTTATTAAATCAATATGGCGGATGTATCTATATTAAAACACTTTTATGCTGGTTTTTTTTACTTTTTAAATAAATTTTGTTTTTATTTTTCAGTACAAATAATGCGAACAGCAAGCAATATCTAGAAGCGATATCTAAACACGTATACGACAATCTGAAGATGTGCCAACACTCGCCGGCTGTACAAATGTCACATGTGCCAGGTAATTTTATACCTAAATACTATAGTGTTTGGGTATAATTTAAGATGAATAGCTGTTGTTCCTTTTCCATACTATTTATTCAAGAGGCAGAAGTATTATTTAGGTTTTAACTGAATTTTCTTTTACACTATGTTTAACCCAACTGTAAGTGGGCACTGATGGTGTGTAGTGGTAGCACCCCTGCCTCACGATCCGAACGAAGGTCTTGGGTTCAAACCTGGTCGTGCACCAATGAATTTTTCCATTCGAAAAATTTATGTGCGCAATGCCAGTGCTCTTAAACGGTGAAAGAAAACATTGAGCGGAAACCGGCATACCCTAAAACCAAAAGTTCGAAGGTGTATGTCATAGGTTAGTATTCTTATAAGAGGCGATGGGCTTGCAACGTACGGAATACTAACTACCATGCAAAATGTGGGCATGTGCCAATTATCATATTTGGACGTGCCTCTGACTACCCTTTTTAGATATCCTCAAAGATCTTGAGCCCGGGGATTACAGTCGTAAGTAAATGGGTATTGTTGACGCCCGAACTTGGAACATTTAAAATGCCGTGTCTTACTTCAGACTGTATATAATGATCTTCAATATTCCAGGTGACTTCTTCCCCGACGAATACCGGATAAGGGACGACCCGGATCCGGACGTACGCATCAGCCAAGAAGAGTCTGATAAGATGGTCGATGCTAGAAACGAGTTCTACGAAGATGAGAAAGACAACGATAAAGATACTACCATAATAAGAATAAAGAGTGAAAAAGAGCCAATAGTTCCAGAGGCGAAGGAAGGCTGGAACACCGAAGCGTTGTCCGACCCGCTGGCCATATGACACGAGGAGTTCAGACGGTACGGAAAAAAGTTTTCTGTGAACGTTGAGAGGTTGAACACTGACACCCTTAAAATGAACAGTGAGAAGTGATTTCACAGTTTTCCATAAGTTAATTTTTTCTATTAGTTTCTAGCGCTTGTGTAAAAGATGACAAAAATTTGGAAAGGTATCTATTTTGGCTAGATATCTTTAGTATATAGGCTTTAGTTCAGACTAGTAGCTGTTTTCTGTGTACAGCACCACATGGTTTGATGCCCACACAGACCAAATGTGATGAGCATAAATAGAATTTTCATTTTGTATGTCTTTACGTACGGTAGGCCAAGAAAGTGGTGTACCAGTTTTGATTTAGTTTCCTAGTCATCGAAAATCACCACAAGGTTCAGTTCATACTAAAAAAATAGAAGTTGTCAAATAGATATGCAAGCGGCATTCAACCTTAGGGTGGTAGACCAATATTTTGGTCGACCGTACATTCATTATGTACAAAAAAATATACTTACTTAGTAATTATTGTGTCAGCTATCTCAATTCTATAGTACAAAACAAGATTAAACAAGATTTGCTTAGTTTGCGATGTGTGAAACGGCCACCATTTTTTTATGATTGGTCAATATTTGTCATTTTTGCACTCTTTAGTAACTATAGTAAGTCAACTTATGCTTAGAACAGCACGGACTTCATGTAAATGGCCTTATATCAGTGTAGTTTAGTTTGTAAATTAGACGCGCCGAAGGCAGTAAGTATCGTTCCTTGAATAGATCTCTTTCCAGCTATGCAGAGTTAAAATAACTGGATGGTGCAATATTGTTGGTTTATTTTCTCGCAGAAGCGTCTGTTCTATTGTTATTTATAATATAAGCAATAATAACTTGTGCTCTAGTTAGTTTTTAAGACAGAATTAGAATAGCAAAGACTATTTTGTCTTGCCGAGACAGGCGAGACTGATAAATTTTGTATTTACTTCCACTGGAATTTAATTAACTTACCGATTGTTACATTGTCCGAAAAGTACCTATATAAGTATGTAAATGATTCGCGTGCGTATCTTATGATTATATTAAGCAATTAATACTTAAGGCACACTTTGGGTAGGTACGTGGTTTGTACGCGAATATAATAAACGAGAGATTGGGGGTTGGTTTATGGTTAGGTTTATTGTCGTGGGTTACATAGGTGACTTTTCCACTGTGCAAGCAAGCATACGGCGGGTTTGTGTCCACGGATACCGGGATCAGATGTTAGCCACTGATCCCGCCAAGTTATATCCACTGATACCGGGATCAGATGTTAGCCACTGATCCCGCCAAGTTATATCCACTGATACCGGGATCAGATGTTAGCCACTGATCCCGCCAAGTTATATCCACTGATACCGGGATCAGATGTTAGCCACTGATCCCGCCAATTTATATCCACTGATACCGGGATCAGATGTTAGCCACTGATCCCGCCAAGTTATATCCACTGATACCGGGATCAGATGTTAGCCACTGATCCCGCCAAGTTATGTCCACTGATACCGGGATCATGATGGAATTAGCAGCATCTGATCCCGATATCCGTATCACTTCTACTGTAATCAATGGGTGCTTGCAAGGTAGGTATCATTCGGCCAGAAATTTCACTGCTCCAAAAACTCTTCACATCTAAACACAGCAGTGTAGAGATGATTCAGTCTAAAAATGCACGCCCCTCCACTTTTACTTGTACCGCATGTAGAGGTAAATACATCGGAGGGGCGTGCATTTTTAGACTGATCTACCTCTACCTACCTAGGATTGGTTGGAGGCAGAATATCGGCATAAAATTCGGTGTTATGGTAAATTGTAGTCTTATTTATCTGTCATGGTTGTGGCTAGAATGTTAATCAAGTTGTTGATAAAATCTACATAACTAGGTATGCTAGTTTGTAAGTTAAGCCTAATTTTAGGATGCACTTATAGGTATATTGTCATAATCCCCACTAAGGTGTCCCCACACAGGTGGGGATTATGATAATTTCTAAAAATTGAGTTTTCCCCACTAACCTGTTTAATCATGGTTAGTGGGGACTGACATCAACCGCACATAATTCACAACATAGTTTCTTTGCTAACTGTGTACCTCTTTAGAGTACAATTGGTGTTTAGAGTTTTTAATTTGAATACTTAAATTAAATATGTTAATACCTCTACCTACCAACTTATATCAAAATAATTGAGTGACGACATTTTAGATAATGTTAATTTAAAATTCTGTTGCATATTTATATGTAGATAGGTATGCGAATATTAAAATACTTGTACATTTACATACAATGATATTTTACTAAGAGTGTGTTCACTTGGATTTTTAGCCACATTCATACTGGCTTCCAAAATGCACCCGAGCTATTGTGACTGCACCCTAAGATTACTTGTATAATTTTATTTTATGTAAATTCAAAGCTTGCACTTGACCCTGGGTTCCATTCCAGTACATACTTACTACAATTATTATTATACTTAGTTAATTTTAATTTTAATTCTACCTACCTACATATTTACCTAGTTCTACTATTGCATAGGTATTTACCTATTTATTTTGTCCCTACTTGATATTATATTACAAATCAAGATTTTTTATACTGTATTTATTTCCCTTTCTATTTAAATTAAACACAAACATGTAAAAATATTATTTATTAACAATAATTACAAAACTGTAACATTAAATGAGTTAAAACTATTACTTCAGCTTAATTCCCTTGACCTCAAACAATTGAAGGCACATAATATGATAAAAAAATAATATAAGTAGTCTATATTAGCACTTAGCATTAGGGCTTCTACCAAAGCACAGAGAGAGAGATGAGGTGTGCAATGTAATGTGTAAGGTGAAGATGGCTAATATAGGTTGAGGTCTATTGATTTACTTTCTGTCCGTGATTGTCTTGCTAAGATAAGATAAGAGAGAGTTATGGTTTAGAACAAAACTCACTTTTAAGTCCATAAACTTTATTAAAATAAGTGATGGACTGGTCTCTCATAAATTCTTAGGAAAATATTAAGACTTCTCTGTTATGTTATTTAACATAACTCTTCTAAACCTCACCGGTTTATACACAACTAATAGCTACCTAGCCTCAAATCTAAATTATTATCACAAATATATTTGTGAATTTCACCTACGCCATTGTCCAGATCAACTGTTAACATTCTTAAATTCTCACACCATTTGATCAATTCCTTCACAGTGTCTTTGGAAACCTCAAAAGTACAGTCCAGCCACAAACAATTAACATTTCTAAAACAACCTTTTTGCAACAAGTGCAGTAATACACTATCAATTTTCGTTTTTGTTTGATATTTCACCACTAATTTTTGCATGTTGTTGGTATTTTCAAGGAAGAAACTTAATAATTGTTCAATGTTGAAGAATCCATTTCCAATTGTCAGCATTTGAAGCTCAGAGAATATTTGAGTTTGTTTTTGAAAGTGTTTTGGTATTACTAGATTCGGAGACTGAGTGATGAGAAACAGGGTATTGAGATTTGGGCAACTTTGTCCAATACATAACAGGGCATCAAAACTCAATGATTGCTCACTATCCCAAAGGCAGAAGTTTGTTAAGTAAGTACCTTTGACTGTCAAAAGCTTTTGCAACGAACCTGTAAAGGTGAAGAAAGACAAGTCCAACCGGTTGAGTTTCAAATCACTTACTGATATCTCATCTATAATGTCATCCTTATTGTTCTCTGATAGATGTGTGACCGATAGTTCAATCAAGTTGGGACATATTTTTAGTAGCTTCCTCATACCTTCAGCTGCAGCAAAGTGATAGTTGATTTTTCGAAGACTCAAAGGCCCAATTTGTATCTCTGTATTTATGAGAGTTGAGCCGATGTCACAAGTGTCAATCCTTAACTCCTGCAAGTGGGGCAAACTGCAGATAAGGTTGATGATCCCAGTTTGTGAAACGCACCTTCCTATTTTGTTGTGGCGCTCATTTCTTGGGGGATCCATAGATAGTATCTGCAACTTTTTCAAATTAGCTACATACCTGAGACCCACGTCAGAAACATTTCTGATGAGTACGGAAGCATTGAAAACTGATTTACAGATGTCTACTCTAGAGACAATATTGATTTCTCTGAGTTGAAGGCAGTATGTGCCCACGACTTCTAAGATTTCATTTGAGCAAATAAATTTGAGATCGAGTATGATCAGATTACTGAAGTTCGGAAGGATGCCTAGCCAGAATTGCAGGGGTATGCCGTTGTCGAGGTCTGATTTGCGGAAGACTGTCATATTTGGATGGGTAAGAACCAATAGCTGGTTTCGTGGGTCGCTGTATAAGGGCTGGCATGTTCTTTCTGAACAGAGGACATCAAATAACCTGAAAAAGAAATATAATTGCTATAGTGATCCTCCTTGCTCTACGATGTAATGTGCACATAGTATGTTTTAACAAATAGTTCACAAGCTCTACCATACCTGGCTGGTAACAAGGACGTCAAGTAAGATCTCAACGACAATGCCTCTCTATCACACTCATTATATTTATTTTCTGGATATTTCTTTTCTATAGCATAAATTGCGGAGTTTATGATGCTAATACAATTTTTAACACACAACTTGAACAAACTATTGGGCTGTCTTCTCGGAGACATTGTTTACTAATCATCTCCTATCACTTTCATACAAGATAGTTAGTTATACAAGTTGATCCAGAGGGAATACGCAAACATAAGTAATACATGGATATTGGTTTTATTTTTGAATAAAAGTTTAAAGATCTAGGTATTTCCTACGGTTTCCTCTGAACTTTATTCAATTCGATGGATCATCGAATTAAGTTTTTATGTACAAGTAGGTAAATAAATAAACTGAAAGAAGCTTCTTCTTCTGAGATGAAAACTGACAACCTCTTCTGCTCTGCTGAGATGACAACCAACAACAACAACAACGAACAATTATTGTCTATGGCTCTTTTCTTCTGAGATGAATGACATCCAGTCTGCAGCTTTACTCTGAGGTCTGCAGTCAAGGCAGCCAGATGCCAGGCATCTTGTCTGTCAATTTAAATAATTTTGCCAGTGTCAGTCAAGAGAGTCGGTTAACGGCTGGTTTCTTAGCTATCTGCGGTTTTTGGATTTTGGCCAAGTTTTTGACATTAAATCGTAGAGTAATGTCAAAAACCTATCTAAAATACAAAAACCTCAGATTGATAGAATATAGAAACCACAGTTGAACACCATTTCCAGAGAACACATTAAAAAAACTGATTCTTGTTGCCAGACATAATGCTGTCACAAGATCAGTCAACGTCAGTCTATGCCGATGTCATTGACATCGACATTGACTGGCAAAATTGTTCTCTAAGAGACAGATGCCATAATTGAAGAAGAAAAAGAGGAAGAAGACTTGATGGCACAAATCGAACCGGTAAGCACCTTGGGGGGCTAATATCTAGGTAAAAAAACACAAAATAAAACAAATAAACACAAAACATAAATCCTAATTCTATCAAGTAAATATAAAAAATATACTTCAAATTTACGTTATTAACTAACGTAAACCATTAAAAAACCTAAGTCCCACAAGATCATCATAAGATCACCATCTGGGATGGATGGAACTGGAACCCTTTTAATATTTATTTATAAATAGTGCTTCATTGTTCATATTAATATTATGTAGGTAATGCGTACAAAATTGAGCCCCACTAGGGTACTGGGTAGGTAGGTACCTATGTTAATAATAGGTTGGTTATCTAATAATATTATGTAGGTACTTTCAAGGCTTTTTAAAAATACCTATCTAAGTTCCATATTTGGCCACATGGCCCCTTGTTTTTTTTTCAGCAACCTACCTAAGTACCTACCTGCAAGTACCTACCTATCAAGATTGTCTTGTCTACCTATGCATTTTGCTACGTCGTGTAGGTATAGGTAATAAGCTAGGTAGGTACCTTCACGTCATAATTAAAATAATAGATCTCATTTGCAATTTCAAATTCTTTATTTTTCTTTTCGTATAAGTTTACACCTAACGCTAAAATAAAATTTATATTCAGTTAAAAATATGTTTGTATAGGTAGTAATTTCTATGTAACTAAGATAATACGAACTTAATATTTTGAATTTCATAGTTTTAAAATACAATAGGCTACATTTTAATATGACTTGATCGACGCCTTCATAGCCTATTTGTAATACCTATTTTTAGCTTCCAGTAGGCACGTTACCTATAAGTACAGGTTAGTAGGTAATTTATTTACAAATTATTTGTTTATATATTTATACTAGGTAGGACATTACCTACATTCTATAAGTTGTGCTTTTCATCTGAAACACTCACTTGGTAGGTACTTAAATACCTATGCCATAAGCCTGTTTTTATTTTGTTTAGTGTACCTACCTATTTAGGTAGGTACCCTAGGTAGTAAGTATTCTTATCTTCCTAATGTAGCTATAGTTACTACGTCATGTGGGTGAAGGTACCCGTATACCTAGCTACAATAATTTATTAAGTAGGTACCTACTTAAGTACTAACTTCTGTCCGTGTATGTTGTAAAATATTTAGGCTTCTTTTGTAGTTATATACTACAAAAGAAGCCTAAATATTTTATTCCAGATAACGATTTCATCTAAATCCGTCCACCCGTTCTTAGCCGCTTAGAACCACAAACAAACACCCATACAAACTTTTAGATTTGATAATTAATGAAACAGTATAGGTACCTATGCCTCTAATAAAATTGATACTAACTCAAATAGGTACGTCATATTTTGGAAGTAGATAGGTAGGTTTATGTATTTTGTCTATCTAAGGAAAATATCATATAAATTTGTACCTATTTTTTGGCACATACCTAATATTTTGCGAATATATTTTTAGGTACCTAAGTATGTACATAATTTGAACATCTAGATAATTATAAAAAATAATCGTAGGTAGGTACCTAAACTACAATCGTGCTAGTATTTAGGTAAGTACATGTTTATATATATACCTACCTACTTAGGTATGACTTAATTATAAGACAGTAAATAATTTATATACCTGGCTCTTATGTACCAAGGTACCTACGTAAAATAATTCAAAATGTTATATTCATTGTGAATAGTGAAACAAGATTCATATATTTTGTGCATAATGCAACCATTTTCTTTGCTAATATTCAATAATCAATCTACATTATACAATATTACAGAAGTTTGACTTCTAAAATTATATACTTAATTTAATAATTTAACTAAGTTAATATTATGTAAGTATTACATTATTGTGTACCTAAGTAGAGTAGATTAGAATAAAAATTATTAAGAAAGATTTAGAGAGAAGAATCGTAGTAATAGATTTAAGTATTCCTAATCTAAAACACTCAGGTAATTCACATTCTTAATACATTATTTAATGAAAAATCAAAACAACTACAAATTCATCATTATTAGAATCTTCGTAGAATAATATTATGACCAATAATTGACCATCATTCGCACTTTGGTCATGCAATCCGATGCTGTTTACATTCTCTCCTCCACTTACTTCGCTATTATCTCTTTCTCTTTCATCAGCAATACCGTCTTTGTCTAACATATCACTGGTGTTCTGACTTACACTATCACCCCTAACATTTCTTCGAAATTGATTATTATCATGGGCTTCAATCTTGCTATAGGTACTCTTATCTACATGGTTACTTGACTGGGCTTCAGCTTGATCGCTTCGGCTTGGCTTATCACCATACTTTTTTTTACTATCTCTAACTAAGCCTATGTTTCTCTCTAGTTTTCGACTCTTTCGTTCATAGACTTTTCGATTAAAATCTTTTAATTTTGCGCATTTTTTATATTTACCGTCGGAGCATTCATTTAATGCATTGTCGTTTACTTGATTAGATTCATTGATTCCGTTGTAGGCCTTGGTATCCGATTCATCTCCATTTATTATTCTGTATTCGCTAAAATTGAATCCATCTGACCTACAGTTCCCGAATCTTTGGAAAGATCCGCTTTGCATTGCCCTGTAATGACTCTTACTGCGTACAAATCTTTCCAAAGATCCGATTCGCGAAACGGATCAGAGTCTCTTGGGCGAGTCTGTGCTTGCGCTCTTGAGAGATCCGAAGCGCCTAGCTTGGGCTGCTGAAGACGTGGCACGGTCTAGACTGGCTGCTCGTAGAATAAGACCTCTTGATTGACGTAGCGAAGACTCTGGCCTTATCTACAAATTTTAAGTGAATAATTATTGACTGACAGTCATGGCATTAAGATAAGTTAGGTATTAGTAATTACGATTTAATATTCACATAGAGAAGTACTGCATATTTTTTGGATTTATTAGTCAAAGTCTTCAGTTCTTCTCAAAGTTTATGCAAAGTCTGTGTGATCATACCGGTTCTCCAACGGATCCCACTCGATGCTGCCTCGTTTCTCTCTCAGAGTGCCCCTCAATGAAAGAAGTCTCCAGAGACTTCTGTGATGGGTCGCTGATTGACTGCGAGAGCAGATGAGTCGTAGATGACGAGTTAGAGTCATCAATGTTTGAGTATTCGTCTGGACTTTCTTCTCTTTGAGGATCAGATTCCTGGAATAAAATGATAAATCTTTAATGCTGTTTTGATATTTTTATTTTCTTACTTCTTTTTTCATCATACATTATTCTAAAAATAGTGCTGTATTTTTGGATCATTCTCTCACACTATTTAAAGTTTACCTCCTCAAGCTCTCTGAGTGTGCTCGCATAGTGCATCCTCCTGACTTCATCTCGCTCCTTATCTCGCTCTCGCTTTTCTAGCTCATCTGCTAGCATCATCACTTCCCAATCACCTCCAATACCCGGCAATGCTGTAAGATAAAAACATCAGCCCAAATTAAAATTAAAGCGTTGCTAGAAGCGAAGTGACTTAGCGGAAAAATAAAGTACAAAAGACAGTGTTATACGAGTAGTTTTTGCCTTGTGAGCTGTGTTGGAAACGGCATAAGTTATTGCTATGGCTCGTCATTCAATCTTACCTCTTATAGGGGAAGAGATACCATGGTTTGAGCTACTCGGTCGGCATCGCCGGGAGGTGTGATCAACGAACTCTTCAAACATAGGAGTACGAGGAAGAGATTCCGAGTCACTGCTGGATGATGTTGACCTGAAGAAGAAAATAAGTTGCTAGAAAAGTCTAAGGAAAAATATTGAAACTTAAAATTAAAATATGTTTCAACCATCAACACCTGACAAAGATACGTGAGACGTTAGATTCGTGGTTTATCGAAATCCGATCTTTCAATTTGTTTGAGATGTTCGTAGAACCCACACTTACCCAGTGTGGATTCAATCATTTGCTCAGTTGAAAATAGGCTTAATAAGTATCACATACGTATCGCTCCAGCTGTAGTCACTGCCCATATCGAGTACGACTTCATTGCAGCTGTTGGTTGGCTTTTGGTGGGCAGCTTGCTTATAGCCAAAAAAGGATCCCAGGCTGAACTTACGATGCTGCCTTTGTCGACCGGGCTCTGTAAATATTGAGGATTCCCATGGAACAGCTGTTTTTCTTACTCGAATCAAAAAGAGTCGAATATTAAAAAAATGCCTTTAAAGACAATCGAGAAATCACTCCAAAAGTAGCAGATTTTTTTCAAACTCACTTCTTTCGTTCCTGCCAGTATGATGCATCCCGGTGTCAACTGAAAGTGTTTTCTTAATCTTCGACTTTGTCGTGTCGAGGTGGCTGCCGAAGAAGTGAAAAGGCATGGTCCGCCGACTAGCGCGGAGACTTGACTGCTCTGGGCTGAGAAGCGAGCGGTCTTCTGACGTTGTATGCGGCGAGAGAGGTCTGGGAAATTGACTTCAGCTGAGGTAAGTACGAATTCTTTTTTATTTTCTATTTTTATTATAATGATGATGAAAATGATGGGGAACAGCCCCAAAGATTATGGTTATGGTTGATGGTTTGTTTGAAGGTATGAGATGTTTACTGTCTCACCTAGTTAGATCATGCATCTCCACACTCTCAAGATCACTTTGGTCTTCCCACGATTTTCTTTGTCTCAACTTAGCTGCTCGTTTCCTCGAATACGTCCCCGCTTTACCATCTAGATTGAGATCTAATCTTTTTGATTTGCTTACTGTCCAATCTTCTTTACTTGAGGAGGTTTTATCTGTCCTGCTTGATAAAGACTCTGCTAAACTTTGCAACTCTGAATAGGAAAGCTTTCCCAGCTCTATTCCACCAGTCAGCTCAGATAATTTTTCATCTGTTAGGTCATCGGTCGCGAAAGTTTGTCTTGTTTCTGATGTTATGGTTTCTTGTAGTTTTTCTTCTTTGTCTTCTTCGTCGATACTTGCAGTCGGTGGAGATGTGGCGAATACTGTGTCTAAGGAATCTCCTCGCTGTAACAGATTTTAACTTTAGTAGTTCGAGAATTCATTATTATCAGCCGAAAGACCTCTCATGTTGGACGTCTTTTGGCTGATAAAATTTGTCCTATTTTTTAAACCTTAGATTCACTCAGAAGTCTACCTCGCGCTAGATCATGCCAGATGATCAGTTTGTCACATAACCCTACACTACTTCTTTCGGATTGGCGGTGTCTCTGATAATTACCATGAAACCTTCAGCAAAAGAACCTTCATCGCTTCCAGAGCTTCCGTTCTTAGGTGGTTTGTGTTTATTTTCCTGTTCGGGGTCTGGGTCTTCATCACCCGATGGTTGAGAAAACGGGCTCATACCAGTAAGTCCTAGCCTTTCTAGTTCCTGGATTCGCTTTTGAAGCTGGCTAATAATTTCATCACGTTTTCGAACTTCGTTTTCTAAACTGTTGAACCTGGAGAACATACTTTTTACATCATTATAATTAAAGTAACAGTTTTACTAATAAAGTGTATGTACAATCAGATTTCAACGATGTCGAGTAACTTCTTACCTTTCTTGAAACTTTCCTTGTACATCGTGAAGATGACCTTGTATAACTTGTTTGATTCCAAGGAGCACTTCACCAAAATATTCTTGTTCTTCTAGAGATCCTGCAACTGCAAATTTGTTATCTTATTGACATATCAATGTAATTTCAATTGAAGTTAATAAAATATTAGTAAAGTGAAAAGATGCAATTTGGTACCTCGCAGTAGTTTTCTTTGATTTGCTACAGCTGATATCAATGTGAGTTTCGGTTTTTCTGAAGGTACTTTAATTTCTTCAGGCCTCAATGAGTTCAAGTCATAAGTAGGATCTATGCTTGACTGCAGATCTGGATCTAACCTAACATCTTGATTATCTAGTGTACAAGACACATTTTCCATAGATCTAGTTTCGTGAGTGTTTGGACATTCTGAAATTCCAGTGTCCGTTGGTAGGAAAATATGAGGTATTGATTCCGTCCTAACATCAGGCATTAGAAACATACTACTTTTTGAATCAGGAGGTGCACTTGCTGGTGGCGATGGTAATGTATGACGCTGAAATGTAACGCTTTTCGAAAATTTAGAATGCCTCGCTGCAAACCCTTCCAATGTTGGAGCACGGCACAGCTTCCTCAATTCATTACTTCTTTCAGGACTTTCAGACGGCGTTACATCTTCAGACAACTTCTTTAAAATAGACTTAAGAGTTCGCCGTTCAAGAGTCTCGTTAGATTCGTGGCTGCATTCGGAATCCGTTGATTTCCTCTTGAATTTTCTCTTGTCCATTGTGCTACCTTCAGAATGACTTCTAGTTAAGGTATCTCCTAGTAAATCTTCTGATGAACTTTCACAGTCGAGGCTTGAACTACGAGTTTTGACTACTTTTTCTAGTTCAGCTAATTTCTGTCTTTCATTTAATATTTTAAGTTTCTTCACGAACGGCAGTCCTCCATATTCTGGAGAAAGATCATCTATGGATCTATACTTTTTCACTCTTGGCAATAACATTGATGACGTCGATGGGTATCTAGTGGGTATACTATCAGGCTTAACAATAATTTTCTTAGGAGTTTTAGGAGATAAAGTTAGCAAATCTAATGATTTATCTTGGACGGCTTCTAAAGGGCCTGTTAAGCAGATTTTAGGTTTATCTTGTTTACTAATACTGATACCACCTTCAACATTATTATTGTCTATTCTTACGAGCTCTGCTGTAGTAACAGTAGATCCTATATTTAAAGCAGCTTCAGGTTTTTCATCATTTTTATCTGTTTCGGAATTTTTTGCTTCATCTATACTAGACTTACTTGAAGTTTTAGAATCACCCAATATAGATGCTTTTTTAAGCTTAGACCAAGGTTTTTTACTAATTTTTGGTTCTTCCTTGGTTTCAATTGCTGGAATTGGAATTATTTCTAATGAAGTTGTCTCAAGCGAAATTGGTTTACACTTTTCTATAACCGCCTTACCTTTTTCAGGTAACGGTTTACTTTTGTCAGATACAGAAGGGCTGACGTCTTTCGGCCCACTTTGTAAGAGTTTTAGTTTATCTCTAAAGGTAGAACCAACGGCTTTTGCTGGCGATTTAATTTTGCTAACTACGGAATGAGGTATGGAGATCAAATTGCTCTCTGTTTTCGGGGTCGGTTCTATTGCTGCTGCTGGTTTTTGGCTTATATCTTTATTCAATGGTTGGCTCACGGCAGTTCCATCGCTCTGGACTTGTAAAATTTTGTCTCTAAAGCTAACTTTGGGACGGGAGGCCCCATCGCTGGATCCTGATGAATTTTTTCGTGATGTTCGAGTTGTTGGACTTTGAAGTTTACCCGGGGAACTTGATTCAGAACCTTTTCTAATCGGGCTTAGTGTTTTTATTGTGGGGCTGAGTGGGCTTTTTATTGAGCTTGGGCTTATTGTTTCTGAACTGGATGGTAGATTGCTGGTTGGTGTAAGTTGATTTTTATCACGTTCTTCCTTAGCTTTGAGTAGCAGTAACCTTTGAAGTAGTGGAAGTCCAGCTCCTATTACTTCAGGTTCGATGTCTGGGGCCGAGCTAGTTGATGGAGTGGGTTGTGACATTGACACCATGGATGAAGTTGAATTCCTCTGTTTAGCTACCTTTTCTTCACGGTCCTTAAACAAAATCAAGGTAGTTGAAAAACTAAAGTATTACAATAAGTTACTATAAATGTGTAGGAAGCGTATTGTAACCTACCTGTTTTTCTTTGAGGAGTTTCAATCGTGATAGTAAAGGCAGACCGGCTCCGATTGGTGAAATTGATTTCTCTCCATCTTTACTGCTCAATGCTATTTCACCATTGATATCCTAAAAATAATATGTGTCAGTTTTGAAACGTATTAACATACAAAATTGAATCGTTTTTTGATGCATTACATCTTGGTTATTTGGCTGAGAATCATCACTCTCAACTCTAGGCATTCGTCTAAGCACGTTTCCATCTTTGGATGTCCTCTCAACTCCGGCCAATGCTTGGAGCTCTAAAGATTCTCCTGATCTTCTTCCTGCTCTTGATCTGCTCCGGATGGCGTTGCGTATTCCCTGAAACATATAGTACTCTTGCATTTGCCTGTTCGACTAAATGACAAAATATAATGATTTACCAAGTAGGTCCCATAGATATTACCTAGTTCAGTTCTGTAATTTTTTTTTGTTTTAACAATTTACTATTCCTGTTTTTAGTCCACCTAGTTTTTTAACTATTTCTCTTATGAGATAAGTATTTGTGATAACGTTGGTATACATTTTGATAATGCTCACCTTGACGTCACTACGCAATTTGTGGACTATCTTCTTAGGTCCACTATCTTCATGTTTATCTGGACTTCTTAACAAGGCATCCTCTGAAACGAGCGATATTTATTTTACAGTAATGTATATAGTGTAACTACCGCAGATATACATTCCACGGTGGGGTCACTTGTCACCAAAATTTAAGAAAATGACTAACCTTTAGCATATTTCCTGGACATATTTTTCGCTTCCTGAAGCCGTTTTCGCCCAAGAGTCTGGAGGATGTCTTGTGCCTCTGGATAGTCTTTCATCGCTGCCAGAACGTCTTCACGTGATAAGGAGAACAGTTCTGAGTATCCAACGGAGCGAACATCAGCTGTCCGCCTGGAAATAATTAAATTACTCGTATGACGACCATTTTTTATGAAATAATTTTTTTGTTGTTACCTTTACTTTACAAAAATGAATCAATTTCACAGTTTAAATGCCTTTAAACTTACGGTTAGTTTAATAATAAATGATTATTTAACAAAAAAATATTCTTTTCACATAGCCGTAAGAAGTTGTTTTTCGAATATTGTAGGGCCTAGAAAATCACTAACTCCTTTTACTGCAAACGAACGAAATTAATTTCGTAAGCTATTGTCATTCCCATACATTAAGAATTCCATTATATTCTATTCGATTAACGTTTATGCCGCTTGTCTAAAAGGGCTGAGGATTTTCAAATGACTTCTTACTTGTTGAGACCATCGAGGTTTAAAATCCCTATTTCCCCGAAGAAATCACCAGCTTTCATAGTGGTCAGTACCCTGCCGGTCTCCGATATTACTTCTAATATTCCATCAGCTATTATAAACATTTCTCTTGCCACTTCACCTGGAATAAAATAATGTTTATTCAAACCTGTCTCGTTCGATGCAGGGGCTCCAGACATAATAGATACTAGTTATGTTTGTGAGGGGTTTCACGTTTTCTGTAGTTCGTAGATTCGCAAGACTCGTTTGGTAGCCTTGATGCAATTGATATAAGGTACAAATTGCAATAACTCACGCGTTGTGTTGACCAATTACTTCAATTTCGGGCAATATAAGCCACTCAAAAAGAAATAGCTATAAAAAGAAATTGACACACATTTTTGGACATAGAAACAAGTTTACGAGCGTACCTTTTCGGCATATTGAGTCGCCGGGGGTGAAGATGTAGGCTTTCATCTTCAAAACTAGGTCATGAAGGAACTCAGGCTGACACTCTTGGAATATTGTCACCTGAAATAGTTTAGATTTTTCAGAAAACAGGGTTTGCAAATTCAAAATAATGCTACACCTGTAGATACTCTTAAACTGTACAGAAAAACATCTCGAAGAAACCGGCAAACCAGAACCGAAACGAGTTTAAGTTTAGTATTTAGCCTTACATATAGGCAGCGATAGACTTGCAACCTGGCCCGTACGAAATAAATTGACAAAACATGAGTATCTGCCGAATATGTATGGACGTGCCTTTGCCTACCTCCACAACTGAAGCTGACTTCAAGTTTAATCCACTAACTAGATTAAACTTGAAGTAATAGAATAATTTCAATATACACGTATTATAAGTTTTATCCTAAAAAATACATTCAAAAAAGTTTCCAAACTTCACAGTTCTATCATAACTTTCATTCGCGACCTAGAGGAATTATATTAAAAAAGTTTTGTTACCTTCTTCAGGACGCTCAAGTTGACGTGTAATGCGAGTTCAGTTTTCAGCTTGTCAGGTAGCAAGCCCAGCGCTGTGTTGATGTCTCCGCCACCTTGTATCCTTCCTCTGGACCACGAGTAGTCGTACCAACGCAGCACGCGCCGCTTCATACCACCCGGCACCTGTTTTTGTTTGATTATAAGCAGGAAGTCAGCAATTATTGCTGGAGAAGATGGCGGGACTGATTCGACATGCATTCCTCAAACTAGCCGTTATAGATTCAAATCGTATTGAATTCCTTTTTGTGAAATGATTCAATATGACCTATGAAAACAAACGGAAAACAGGCATAGGCGAGAGCTGTGCCTACTCTGAAATATTCGACTGATTTCTAAGACCAAGCATGGGGTAATCCTTAGAAATCTAGTACATACTTTTAAGTAGGTACTAAACTCTGAAAATATCCGAAAAATACAATGTTTTTTTTACAATCTTCTATCTCCAGTTAAAAGTTGAACGTGATAAATCAACATAAAGCTTAGTTGAAATGGGTGTAAGCCCTTACAATATCAGGGAAAAACGTTTATTTTTGTGGATGCAGAAGCCGAATATACCTTTAGGCAGGCCGTTACGGCACTCCGATGGTAGGCGTGCTCCATCGAGTTTACGGTGAATTATGTGCCATTTATTACATGCTTAAATAGTTGAAGAAAAAATTTTGGAAATCGCCAAATATCAAATTAGTCTCTACAACTAATCGTATTGCTCGTAAAGTTCTATCACGCAAAACGTCTACGGTGTAGAAGAATCTACGGCGTAGAACTTCTACGGGCTATCATTAAATGACCCAACATTTTAAAGGACAGGACTCAAACTCGCGTCTTTGTCTGGAGCTGGCAGCTATCCTATTAGCCAGCCCCTACAAAAATCTAAGCCTTTTTTAACACAATACATGTCTATCAGAATTGTTACTGTCGGAATTTTTCTACTGACGTGTCTACGGGCTGGGCCGTCTTACTAAAGACTACGCCAGCTAACACTAATACTAAACCTAGGTATTTCTAACGTTTACCTTATGATGTCTCATGTAAGTTTTCGCACCATCGAGCAGCCTCTCAAACTCGAGTCGGTTCGCATTTCTGTTTGTTATCACGTTGCCAACTTGCCCGACTATAGTAGCGAATATAAACACGCCGATTAGATAGCTCACGATCGTAAACACGTATCTGTGAACAGAATTTCAGCTTTAGAATTTGCTTACATGAGGTGTAAATGCTCATGTTAAGAATTGTGTAAGTAATGTGTTTTATCATGATGGCAAATGGTTCGATATTGTGATGTTCAGGAGATCCAACGAATCGTATGACTGTGTGCGAGGAAAAATAGGGCATTTACAAGCTCTAGTTACTCATGTTCCCTGCGTGGAGTATGACAATGTAAGTAAGCGATTGACAACTGTAAACAGAGTATAGGTACAGAGTAGTGTGTGCATACAAACATGCCCCGCTCAGCCGGATGGTGGGCGCGTGTGTAACACAAGATTTATGGATACCGGAGCGGGAAATGAGGCACTTTGCTCTCTACTTTTCTACATTTCTCGTGAGAGAAATGTTCTACATTACAAGGTATTATTGCAAGAATTTTCAACATTCGTAAGACAGTCAAATTTTAAATGGTTGAGTTTAAACTGCGTCTAGAGGTCTGTAGGTAGGTAGGTACTAATATGAAGTTATTCTTATTTTATATTTTGCTAGTTTAAATACTTAAAAATATACTCGCATCGAGCTATACGTTTCTAATTACTCCTGTTTACAATTACATAGTACACATATAGAAATATATGCAATAAAAAGAACTAAGTAGACATGAAAAAAAAAAATACTTTAATACTACTAAAAGAATAAAGCATTAAAATGGTAAAAAAAGAGTCGGAACACTAAAAACAAAAACCGAAAATGAAATAATAATAATAGTGCAAAGTTTTCGAACAGTTGCAATGGACAAAACACCCAAAAGCTACAAAACATACATTATAAAGCTACTTTTCAAAATGGCGGTTCAAAATGAAGGCTGTTCGAAAACTTTCTAGAAACTTCGTATCGACACCGATGAGTAACAAAATAAAAGAAATAAAAACACAGCTCCATAATAAAACTACTTCACATTTATTATTACCCGAAGTTAGTCGCTGCGAAGCGAACAGCCTCCAAATTTCTGCCGCCGCCATTTTAATTTTTTATTGCCTATTTCACGGCTGTTTTCCTCGTACAAAACGTTTTGTACAGTGTTTATGTATTATCGATAACCAACAAACATAATACACTTACCTACATTCTTTGCAGTAAAGAACATGTTATGTATATTTTTCATCGAGTGGAAAATGATATTGCTTATCGGACAAAAACACTATGTTTATTCATATCCACCCTTTTATTACCCAGTCCCAGAATAATATATTGTTAAACACCGTTTTACACTATATACTAATGCTTGAAAAAAAGGCTAAATATGATTTGTGTTATGGTCTAAGATCAAAATATTGTTTGAATTCCATAATCATAATACTTAAATCAATGATTTTATACAAGTTACTTGCATTTATTTATAATTTTATATATTAAGATGCATCTTAAGAGGAAGCGCGTAGCCGAATTTTTCCCACGGTTTTGTACTACCTGAAGAGTTTTCTACGTTTGCATTGATAGCCGCCGCTTGCAATTCCTCTTAAGTAATGGTAAAGGCTAAGTAACTATATAATCAGTTTTGTTTAAATAATCTTAAAATGTGTTTCTCCCTAGTGCCACTGGTCTTAAAACGTTTGTATTAGGAAAACAACGTTCTAAAAGTGTTTGGTCTAGTGCAAATAATGTATGGTACGCTTACAAAGTGTCTTAGCAAAATTTATTTACTTATAGGTAAGCTAGCAATCGGTCAGATCGTAAAGACGCTTCACAAAGATACAGAATTATCATAATGGTTTTGTTTTGTCCCGGAAGTTTCCTCATGAGCTGGGAAAAGTAGGTAGGTACCTAATGTTTTATGTAATACTAGTACGTGCATTTCGTGTATGTATTGGAGAAACGCCGTAAATATAAGTGAATCCTTATTAACATAAATTCGCTGTAAGTTTAGTTCAGTGTTGACATAATTGAGCACGCGTTTGCTATGTTTTATCCATATCCATACTAATATTATAAATGCGAAAGTAACACTGTTTGTTTGTTACCTTTTCACGAATAAACGGCTAAACGGATCGTAATTAAATTAGGCAAGGAGATAGATTATATCCTGGAGACGGATATAGGCTATCTTTTGTTTTAAAATATAATCTTAAAGGGGTTGAAAGTTAAAAGTATTGGGAACGCATGATTAAGCAACGCTGGGCGGAGTCAGTTTTTGAATAGGTGACTGCCTCTTTTTTCACTCCATAGAAATTGTCCAATTAACAGATAAAAATAATTTCAGATATTAATATGTTATATTGGATTTATGCGGATGAAGCCGCGGTTAACAGTTAGTAATTTATAAAATTCTTTTAATGTAATACTACAGCAAATATAACAAATTAATAATGATTATAAAATATTTTGTAAGTTCATCCAAGTCTCGTCGTTTTGATAATATTTTACACAGAAGTGGTGAAAAAACATGAAAATGTTGTAACTTCGTACGTACATAATCGTATTCGCTTCCACTGCGTGCCAATTTAGCCTGTAACTTTTTTCATCACCAGAAAAATGATTACGAAATTTATTTTTTAAAGTGTGTTTAGCCGTTGGTTTAGGCACGTTTAGGTGGATTTAATGCAAGCTGAAAATTACACTAAGTAATTCACACAATTCATTTTCAGTCAGCTCGTACATCCTGCTTAGAACTCGTCAACCAACAAATTACGATAAATGGCAGGCTGATATTTCTTAAAGCTAAAAATAATGGATGGCTTTCTTGTGGCTTCGTGGAGCTCTTCAAAGCATTTGAATAGAAGATGACTAAATAATACAATGGATAAAAGCAAGATTTTGCAGGATTTCCGCAACGTCAGTTTCATCATCGATGGGTTTATGTATTTTAACCAAATCCCTTAATTTCATTACATTAAACCCGCGGTTTTTTTACTTTTGCTGAGAATTTAGATATCGGCAGATTTTCTATTGTCCTTTGAACAAACCCTGCTAAAACATTAATTTATGTAGGCGTAATCGAAAGAACACCCATTTCCACGCAGGTGGCGTTAATTGAAAACCACTGGTACTTACCTACCTGAGGGGGGCAATTGTGGTAATATAACGTATTTACCAAAGCAAAAACACATTTGTTAACGTTATAACGCACATTTCGTATCGTGGCCGCGCCACCAATATAAACGTAAAACTAAAAAAAAAAATACGAAAATGTTTCATATTTGTACGTCTATTCAAAAAAATTTACTACTATGGTTCATGAGAAATTTGATAATAATATATGTGGCCCGGCTAGGATGGTGAATTTTTAGCTACTATTCCTAATACATGACATTATTTGATAGCAATTAGCTAAAAAGTACGAAAAAAATCCTCGGCACCATTGAAAATCAAAAACGATTAACCAGTGTTCGACATCGATATTTAAAGTAACGAAGTATTTCGCACGGAAAGGTTGAGGTTATGGAAGCTGTCAAAAAATAAAGCGATATGAAATTGTGCTTAATGTAACGTTTACGAATCTGTTTTACTTTTGGTAAATACGCGATTGCCCCCCAGGTAGGTCGCGCGTCGGTCGATGGCAGAACAATGGGGGCAATTTAGGAAGTTTTCGTTTTTCACTAACCCGGCCTAATGGAACGTTTATAGGAAGGATCGAGTTACCTACATGTGAATAGCTATGGCTACCGTGTAAACAGGAAGTAATATTTGGTACAAGACTTTCTTTTATAGTTTCGCGCTAAATTGTTGATCATGATTTGTGGTCATCATTATTTTTAACCCTTGTTATCGTACATTGGTGAAAATTCTCTCGCAATCAATCAGATGCTAATAATGACACAAGCAACTCAGTTTTTGACGGATTATTGAAATGTTTAAACATTTTGATTCGAAAGTCGCATTTTAACATGGAACAAATCAGGAGATTTTCGATTTCATAAAATTTTACAGACGCTTGAGGTCACGTGTGACAGTGAATTATTGGTTCACAAAGGTCCTATAGGTTGATAAGGTTATCCTGGCAGGCTATACTTCACGGGAAGTGAAAGTAGAAGTAATTTATGAGTTCAAGTTCACTGACTTACGGCTTACATGAGTTCACGGGTGTGCTTTATTGCTAGGTGATTAAACATTTCACTAAAACACATAAGCTTTTAGTTATTTACTTGATATTATGTATATGTAAAATAAGATGATAATTTTTTTTTTTTAAAGATCGTTTATTACGATCCTTAGTAGGCCAACTGTTTCACATACAGTATTTGATTTAAGTATAACGTGCAAGTATATTAAAATAGATCTATACATTTCCGTAAATAAAGATTTATACTTTACAAAATACTGTTAAAAATTTACAGCAATAACATACATTTTAATATATTTTTAGCGGAAGTGCGTTTTTATTCATAATTTGGATAATATTATTCTTAAACAAACTGGGTGCCTAATTTACCTTTTGTTTTGAAATAATTTTGTTGAATTATAATGCCTCTGGCAAACGGTAACGCAGCATCAAAGTAACTGGAATTAGGTCTTTGCGCAAAAATCTGTCATTCGGGCTCTATCTAATTATGACACCATTGTAATCTCTTCAGTTTTTTTAAATATTTGCTATCATTTTTCAAATTATTTGAATTAAATTATAGTACCTGGTTGACCGAGCTTTGCTCGATTTTTTTGGTAAATCTGTTTTTTTGGAAAATGAAACCTAGCTAGATCGATTTATCACCCCCAAAACCCCCTGCATACTAAATTTCATGAAAACCATTGGAGCCGTTTCCGAGATTCAGATTATATATATATACATATATATACAGGGTGTCCCAAAAAGTAGTGTCAAGCGAAAGTCCAGAGTTAGAACACCCCTTGGGGTACCCGAATCACCCCCATGTATGTTCCGCGATTTTCTATAGTTTTCGAGTTATTAATTTTTTTCCGAATTTTTGAAACTTAAAACATTCTTACAAAAAAAGTAGAAAACTTTCTTGAGATTTTTTTTATGCTACTGAATTGTTATGAGTTGTTCTTTTATGCATAAAATAATCAGCTACGTGACTTTGATGAAAACTATGAAAATGTTGGTGTAAAGTCAAATAATTACATTCGGTGAATTATGACTAAAATTTTCAACTTCAAATTAAAAATCTTAAAAAGTGATTTCATGGTTCCTAAATAAGTCTAAAGAATTCTCCAGACTCTCAGCTTTCATAATCATTAAAAAAAAAGTAGTACTTAATAGGCTACTTTTGCTAAAATCGGCCTTCAAAGACGGTGAGGTGGAAAATTCTTAAAATTAGCTACCTGATTAAAAAATAGATTTTGGCCATTTTATCATTCCTAAGCTTAATTTGTTTGATAACTAACCAAAAACGACTACAAAGAATTAGTTTATGCCAAAGAAACCAGCAATATGGCCGAATTAAGAACAAAATTGAGACAGGCCGAAGAAAAAATTAAGGAACTTAAAATAGCTTTCATACTATTTAAGGAAACCTTTTTAAGACGATGTAGGATTTGTATCGACCTAGAAGGTTGACATTTTGAAAACTTTTGTAAAAAATTAATAAATTTGACTTGTTGTTTTATTTCATAAATTAAGCTAAACTAAATAAATAAAACCTTCAAATATTAATGAAATGTTACTTTCCTGCAGTCATTTTGGTTAGTTCACAAACTAATTAAGTTTAGGAATGATAAAATGGCCAAAATCTATTTTTTAATCAGGTAGCTAATTTTAAGAATTTTCCACCTCACCGTCTTTGAAGGCCGATTTTAGGAAAAGTAGCCAATTAAGTACTACTTTTTTTTAATGATTATGAAAGCTGAGAGTCTGGAGAATTCTTTAGACTTATTTAGGAACCATGAAATCACTTTTTAAGATTTTTAATTTGAAGTTGAAAATTTTAGTCATAATTCACCGAATGTAATTATTTGACTTTACACCAACATTTTCATAGTTTTCATCAAAGTCACGTAGCTGATTATTTTATGCATAAAAGAACAACTCATAACAATTCAGTAGCAAAAAAAAATCTCAAGAAAGTTTTCTACTTTTTTTGTAAGAATGTTTTAAGTTGTTCAAGTCGAAAATTTTCAAAAATTCGGAAAAAAATTAATAACTCGAAAACTATAGAAAATCGCGGAACATACATGGGGGTGATTCGGGTACCCCAAGGGGTGTTCTATCTCTGGACTTTCGCTTGACACTACTTTTTGGGACACCCTGTATACAAGAATTGCTTGTTTATGGGTATAAGATATAAATAAGATAGTGCCTTTAATTCAATGCACAACATGTTTATCTACTCGTGATTATGCTGACGCGATGTTCTGTATCTATTGTGATTGACTCATCTGAAGTTTTACGATCTGACCAACCGCTATTTAATATTTACCCTCGGTTCGACTTGAACTGCAAGAGACGAGATTTGAGCCCACGGCGTGGCAGAAATTTGGGGCCTCCGTGGGTGCTACATACAACCTTGTAATTAGTTTTTATCATTAACATAATGAATTTATATTATTAGTATTAAACGGGTATTTATTGCGTTCTAATTACCTATTTATTTTCCCGACGTTTTGACAGGTTTGCACGTTGTCGTGTCGTGAGTCTACCCGTGACCACGACAGCGTGCAAACCTGTCGAAACGTCGGGTAATAAATAGGTAATTAGAACGCGATAAATGTCCGTTTAATATTAATAATAATGTGTTCAGATCGCGTAAGTTCAAAAGTATATAATGAATTTCTTATATAAAGATTTTGTAAAGCTACGAGTATCTTCACATAAAAAACAAGGTACGATAGGTAAAATTTCATGTGAGACGTTTGCACTTTTGAATTGAATTGTATTCACGGAGTTGTAAGCATAAAAAAAGCTTTTCTCTGTTTAGAAGATACTAAAACTTTCGAAATGTATTATTAGAGCAGGTTGAGCAAGTTTATATTTTAGGTATCGAATAAACTATCTTATTTTTTTAATAAATGATCTCTTATGAGTCTTAAATAATCGTAAGTGACTGCACTGCGATAAATTTTGGCGTAGGAAAAATACTGATGAAACAAAAAATCAAAATAAAATGAGGATACAGCCTTAAAAAATCTATTTCAGACAACCAACACGAATACAATTGGACAAGGAAACAATGCCCTAAATTCAAAAAAGTATTGTAAAAAGTAATAATGACCTAAAAGGGACGTTCGCCGCGAAAGAATATAAACGACAAAAACATTTCAAGAAATGTCCCTGTTTATCACGGAATTAAAACTCCCAGCTTTTATCAGCGAGATTCTTTCAGAGAGCGAAAGTAAAACCATAAAAAGTATTTACAATTTTCCGTACACCGGGACTGTCTCCTTGAGGAATTAGTTTTCGAACTATAATACGACTAACTAGTTTAGTGATTCATTGGGCATTTGCAGGATTCATCACTAACTTACTTCTTGTATGCAGACAGAATTGTTTGAGAATAAAGCTATCAAAAATTAAAGCTTATTTTAGGTAAATCCGTGCAATATAATTAAACGAAAGCATTCTTAAACTAGAAAATCATTTTTCTTTGGTCGTATATGATGGTGTATTTTTAAAACGAGTTTTTTTGAGGCGTGTTGTCGTAACTTATTTCCAACGAACTCTTTTTTCTATTTAAGCTTTACCTAAGCCGCATTCAACTTTAATTAACAACCTAAGTGCCGTCTATCGTGAGCTCTCGTTAAATTCTAAAGACTTTAAAAATTACTGTCGCTGTAACAAAGTAAGCTCCCATTACGTTGCGAATAAAAAAAGCCTTTCACTGCGAATGGAACCGTTCGGTCATCAAAATAAAGTTCTCTTTCAAATAGCTTAGTAAAAAGCCGGAAATTATTTTCATTGTTATCAGTCTAACAACTAGGGAATACACAAGCAACAAGCTAGGCAGAAGCTACAAGGGAAATATGAAAATTTACTAATTTGGACTAAGGATCTGAAACGGGCAGTATGGGTGATTTCTACGACATAAACCTAACTAATAGTATAGTGTCATGGGTTGTGTTACTTTGAAGCTTCACTAGCACTTAGGCAGCCCACAATTATCAGTTATCAGTTATTACTAATTATAAAGAGGAAAGGTTTGTTTGTAACGAATAAGCTCAAAAAGTGATGGACCGATTTAAAAAAATATTTCACTATTAGAATGGTACATTATCCCTGAGTAACATAGTCAATTATATTTCCAAATTGTTCTTTATAAAAAAATTAGATTTACTTTTCTGCCCGTGTGAAGCCGGGGCGGGTCGCTAGTGTTTGAAACAAGTCATCAAAAATCTCTCTTTAAAAACATTTTTGACAGTTTATGACACGTTTTCTGCATGTTTTGTGCACAACTATTACTGCAACTTGTTTGAAGCGTAAGCAATACAATAAAAATAATGAGTATAACCAGTAGAATACATGTATGAATAAAACCTTGTCTAAAACTTTGAGAAATTCGTGAACATAACCAACCAAGTTATTATATAAAGACTCTTCCTATGTAACTTCGTTTATGAAATTATTCATTTGGCAACCTCTACAAGTTAGAACAACCGCTTACTTTAACTGAAACAAAACGTGAAGCACTCAATTATACATAATCGCGAACTTTACTCTTCCGACTTTGTTATTTTGTATTCTTAATTAATTCTCTAGATACTTTTCGTTCTAAGAATTTTGCAAAATGAAAATGAATTTATGTTTAGTTGAAATACTTGTTTTCAGTGTATTTGTATAATAAATGATTTTAATTTATTTCAAAAAAGTCTTACACAGTCTTTATAGATGTTGCGTTTTTGAGATTTGTAAGTTTTGCGTTAACATTTTTAGTACATAATAGTTTTGACCCTTCGCTCTAATCAACAATGAGCAAGCTTGGATTGGATGTTTTTCAAATATTTTTTATTATTAAAAAAAAAAGAACAATACTCTGAGTACTAATTTAATAGTACTATTTCATATTGAATTGTAAATTAGTTTAGCAGCAGTACTTAAACATGATGCATCTCATACTGATCATCTTTGGTATTTTAAGACAAATCACCAAAATTACTGATTTAAGTTTAACAGAGTTTATAGATTCAAATTGATTAATTCATCAAGTAATCGAATTAAACGAGAGAAAATTGTAATCACAACAAGCTGATCAATAGGCTGGTCGCCATCAGACTTTTCGTACAAGAAAATTAAATTCTTGCAAAATATATTGTAAGTAAAAATGTTTGTTTTTCTCTATCGATTTTAATGGATTATTTAAGTATTCTTACGTTAGCAATGAAAAGTCTGATCAACTAGTACACAAAGCGTTTCTAGAAAGCAACATGCCTTTTTCATGCCGGAACATTGAAAGCAGCATTGAACTATGCTCATAGTTAAGTGGTACATACTCGTAAGGGCATGTTCTGGGCCTCCAAAAATAGGTAGAAACTTAGGTAGGTACTTTTGCTAATATTAGAATGCAAAGTTTTAATGAACTCCGCCAAAAGGAATGGATGGAGAACCCAGTTTAGAATTCTTTGGGTTTTAATGAGATTTTTATGGATCATTTAGCGGTGAGTAATAGGCGTGGCTTCTTGGGTATAATGGGGCTCTGCGATTAACGCAAGGGTTTTTTTTAATTAATGACACTTTTACAAGCGTTGCGAAATTTGAATAATATTCTGTGATGGCACCTAATTGAATTTGAGGTAGAACAGTATAACTGGCATAGGTTACAGCAAACTTTCTATTGAAATGCAACTAAGTCTGTCATGAAAACCGGTGCCAACATTGAACATCAATTGTTATAAGATTCAAAATCCAATAATTCACCGGTTTTCATGAAATACAATAACTTGACTGGGCTTGTAATCTTCCCTTGGTTTCAGTATCATGTCTCAATATTATGCCAAGATTATCTCACTGATGAAATGGGATTCTCATGTCGACCGGAGAAGACGGACGATACATGATGCTCGTAAAACACAAAACGTGTTTCAACTTGAGTTCCCGTTTTTGGTAAAATTTTGCAGTGCAGTCACCTGAACTTATATTAAATATATATTTTTTGATTCTAACTTTTTGTAAAATAATTTAAAAGTAAAACTAAACTTGCACACAACTATGCTACAATCTGTGTAGTTTTTTCTTACAGACAAGGTCTACACACTTTTGGAGATCGACTTATACCAAACAAAGAGTAAACTCGTAGGGGTCTATAGCTCGGCCTAACAAGGTTAATATTTTTCCAACCTCAGCAATATCTGAGGTAGCAAGGTTCAATTAGCATTTAGCTGTCGAAAAAGAACAACAAAATCACTTCGTCTGAGGATAAGGAGCATCTTAAAACACCAGAATGAAACTGACAGATTGAGTTTTGTCCTATTTTTCGAAAACTTTGTAAAAGTTACTCACTCGGCATTGGTTTCTGGTGTAGGTAGATCACCGATAGTGGTTAGGGTTAAGGTAGACCAGTACAGTGAGCCCAAGTACTTTCTTGTCAATGTTGCATAATCACCAGGTCGATGGGGGTATACCCAGTCTCCCTGGAAAATAAATAGTTTTAGAGTGTGCTTGACAGCGTTATGTAAATGCCGCAAGCGGTCACCTAAACCAGAGATGGAGAATTTGAAAGCCATTCAAGTCAGCAATTCACATGAGATAATTACAAGGTGTAGGCTACATTCTAAACCTGAAATACTCGTAGGCTATAGGTACTTAAAACAGAAATTTAGATGTAAAGTCATTGAGGTTTAATGTTTATTACGTAGGAATAAACAATTTCAATGCCGCCTTAAAACAACTATCAGCAATGAGTTTCAGCCATGTTTAAATGCAAAGTCGTTATCACTGTGCAATCAAATTGCAGGAATCTCATACAGATTTAACAAATTAGAACTCACGCGTCGATAATAGATATTTATATGAATAATCTGAAAAAATACTGTAGCTAAACCCACCAGACCATAAACAACTGGACAGGTACTGAGTTATACGTTTATCTACACAAAATATCTTTCATTTCGCATCTTGACATTTTGCGTTCTCGAAAAACCTTTTGTAAAGAACAAGTTTCACGTGCGCTCTTTCATTTTTTCAAACTTCAACTGCTCTTAAAGGTTGGAGTTTCGGTTATTCTTTCTTTAGCCCTTGACTTTGAAGATACCTTGCAGGTTAAGATGCCTTACCGTTAACTTAAGTCCAAATTTTTAAATTAATATAATATAGATTTCATTCAAAAAGCTTGTAACTTATTATGGTTAGGTACTAGTATTGTAGTAATTTCTAGTAAAATTATAATCTAAGATGTCTTTGTGATATTTTTGGAAAAGGTTTCGAAAGGTTTATTATTCGAACATACGCCTTCGGTAGCGTAATAACAACCTTTTGTGTTATTTCTTCAATACTAGCATCTCAGATATCAATAGATTTCATCGAGGTTTATTAAGCCCACTGAGAATTTGATCCTGGTTTGTTCATTTTGACGAGGGTAAGCGAAAACCGTCAAATCTCAACCTAGATAACGGGTTTGATTTAGCTAAAACCTCGGGTACACAACTATTGTTTGACGAGCGCGTTGTATTAAAAAGTATTTACATGCTTCTTAATTTAATTAAATGAAGTTTGTAATTGATTAGAGTATAATCAATTAGAAACTTACTTATTGCAAAAATACCATTAAGAATACATACGCGAGAAAAACTTGAAAACCGACCGAAAAAGTCGTTTGTACTAGGTACATAAATTGAAACATAGTTTTTGATTACTATTATAATGAAGTCGCTATTTTTCAGCACAATCATTAAAAACAATCCCCCAAAAGTGTAAAAATAAAGATAAAAGTGTTAAGTATATTAACGTACCTGAAATCCTTCAGCTTCTGACAGCAGGAAATAGAAGCACCCGAACCAATGAGCGAGGATAAGCAGTATATGGATTAGATTGATAACTCGCCAGAAATTCGGATACACAGTTCTAGATTCCACAATGTAGTAGCAGCTGACGGCCCTGTAAACCTGTAATAGAAATATGGTGAAAAAAAACATGCTTATTGGAAAGAAAATTTGATGGAGTCACTTTGATTTAACATGTAGTACTTTTTAGTCTCAATAGACAGAGAAAGCACTGCTAGCTTTTAACCTCAATAATTACAATAAGAGGAATATTATATACCTCGAGTGTCAACATTATAATTTAAGCTCAAGTGTACCAAACTAGTTATCTGTTGTCAAACGAAATCCTCAGATAGTTCAGTTAGCAAAACTTACTTAAGTGAAGGCTTTTCTTGGTAACGCGAGAACTTACACGCCAGTTATCGGAAAGCAATTTTATCCCCCTTTTGACAACCCCTTTTGATTCTTATCTAAAAATAGAGTATGTAGAACGAATCACAAGCCAAAACAAAATGAAATGGGAAAGAGAACACAAAAAGTCGATAGCTATGTATCAGTGTGCTGAAAAGGGACGCGTTTAGTATGTGCTAAGCGATTCTCAATCAACCAGCACGCTCTCAAAAGTTTTATAAGAAATCTGAACTTTCGATATATTCCTAGTGCAAGCGTAGGTATACAGTCTTCACGTGCTTAGCTATGGAATGATCAGTAGTAGCATTCATAGCGCTTCTGTACTTCGGAGACTCGTAGGTAAGTAGTGGTCTCATAGTGCAGAGTTATCTGGTTCTCATAGCACAGAATTTACTTAGTTTGGGGGAGATAGCGCTGTTTGAAATATTTTCCAATATTTATTTAGTGCATTTTTTATATCTTTAGTGTTCTTATTTAGGATCAAAGCAACTTTTGTTAATATTATATTTTCTTCTGCATTGTATGTATAAATACATACATTGTTGTTTAAATTAGCTCTCAGCTTTTGATTTCCTGTTTATTTATTTTTAAACCACAGGGTCGGCAGGCTTACGATTTTAATCAAAGGCAAATGTTTGCTAAATCATCAAGGATAGAATGTAATTATGTACATCACACAAACCTGTAGCCTACGTATGATACAGACAGATACATTAATATTTAGTACTTGGATGACCGAGCTTTGCTCGGGTTTTTTTTTCTGGTTTATCGTGTTTTTGGAAAATGAAACCTAGCTAGATCGATTTACCGCCCCCGAAACCTCATGAAACCATACGAAATTTCATGAAAATCGTTGGAGCCGTTTCCGAGATTTCAATTATATATATATATATATATATATACAAGAATTGCTCGTTTAAAGGTATAAGATTTGCCATAGATAAAGCGAATACAGTTTTTTTGCCACCATTTTCCTTAAAATTTGCATCCAACGAAAGTATAAAAAATATTTTTATTAAACATGATTGCAAAAATCTTTGCTTTTTATTTGATTTTACCTACCATTGAGGTATAGGTCATTCAACGGATCTAGGCATTCGTGAAATTAGCCACAGGTGTGAGTTTGCGCATGTATAGTTCCTCCTCATACCTCAAATTGCTCCCGAAAAACGATACTGCGCAGCTCTTGCGGCTAACTTCACGAATGCCTAGATTCGTTGAGCGAACTATACCTACTATGACAGTCGATGACGTGATGGAAACATTTTTGACATTAGTCGAACGCTTTGCCCCGTGGGTATCTACATTATTATTGTCCTATATTCGACAAGTCCATGTCGACAACAATCAAAGGGTACGTCAAATCTAAAGCAGTACCCGCGCAGTACACATAAAAAGTTATTTCTATCTTTGTTTGACCCTTTCAAACCAAATCCCAAATTGCCACAATGTGCTTTCGGTTCAGTTACTTCAATTTACAAACGATTATTTTTTCGATTTATAAATCAATGTACGCTTTGGGGCTGCTTGAGATGTGGCGATCAGTTTCAATCAGATTTGTATTAAAATTCCGAATTAGATAAAGCAGTCATTGTAATCACTGAACCGTAAATTTCGAAAGTGATTAAAAATACAATTTGTGTATATTCCAATTCAAAATCAAAAAAATCAAAATCATTTATTAATAACTCAGTTACAGGTCAGATAATATATACTTAACAGTAATTGATAGTAATATTATGTCTATAATGTATAGCATAATAATAATTGCCTTAATAATATTTAATCTATTGAATTATATTTATATAATTGGCAATTCGTAGAACTCTGCTACAGAATAAAAATATTTTCTAAAAGCCATTTTCTCAGTCGATTTTTGTAAGCCATTTTGGAAGTTGCATCTTTAATCGTGTCCGGCAGCCTGTTGTAGACTGATGGACCCATTATGTACACGGACCGCTCCGACTTGCGTAGCTTGTGCGCGGGCGTGGCGAGGAGGTGAGCGAGCCTGTTACTGCGCAGAGCGCGGCCGGTGTTCACACCTCTCCTTTGGAACTTATCGATGTTGTTGTATGTGAACATCGCAACTTGGTATATCAGTTCACAGGGGAGAGGCATGATTTTTAGCTCCTTGAACAAGTCTCTGCACGACACATCGTCACTCGCGCCGACGATCGCGCGCACGGCTCGTTTCTGCATGACGAAAGCCCGCTCGACGTCCGCGGCTCGCGCCCACAGCTCCACACCGTAAGTAAGGATGCTGTGGACGGTCGCAAAGTAGCACGACAATACAACAATGCGAGACGCGGTGCTAGCGAGCCGCCGCAGTGCGAAGCAAGTTCGGCCTAACTTGGAGCAGAGCTCTTCTATGTGTACTTCCCAGGTGAGTCCACTGTCGATGTGGAACCCTAGGAGTTTTGTATTGTCGACCATCTGCAGTGTGTAGTTGCCGGCGACCACGTTACAGGGAGGCGATGGTGTGCCATTGAGGCGAAATGTCATGAAGCAAGTCTTCTCACTATTGAGGGCTAAACCGTTAGATTTAAACCATTGCTCGAGCCTTCGGACTACAATGTTCAGTCCGGCTTCAAGTTCGACCGATGATGGCGCGGTCACGACCGCTGCTAAGTCGTCGGCGTACATGTAGACTTGCGCGTCGCTCGCGGACTCGGGTAGGTCGTTGAGCAGCAGGCTGAACAATGTGTTCAAGAGGCAGGAGCCCTGCGGTACCCCCATCGTGTTTTCCAGCTCCACCGACCTTAGACGCCCTTGGTCACCAACCACTGTTTGCGTACGGTGCGACATAAAGGATGTAAGTAATGAGAGAGCTGGGCCGCGTATACCGTAAAACTCTAGTTTGTTAGCGATCAAGTGGTGGTCGGCTGTGTCGAACGTGCGCGAGAGGTCGCAGCACAGCAAGGCGACTTGCTGCCCCATCTCGCGCGCGCTCAGCACGCGCCACACCACTTCTCGCACGAGATCTGTTGTCGCGCGCCCGGCTCTGTACGCGTATTGCCTGTCTGACAATATGTTTCCGTCTCCTACAAAAGTCAACAGATACTAATCGCTGGTACTAGTGATATCGGTTGGTATGACTTCGTTTCTGACTTCTTACCTTTACCCTTATATAAGGGGGATATTTTTACCCGCTTAAAAGTCGCGGGATACACGCCCTCCCGGATACAGGCGTTAAATAAGTGAGCTATGACATGGCCAAGCGATTTGGCGATGGTGCGTAGAAGGTTCGACGATACTCCGTACAAGTCGGTGCTGTTTTTTGGTGCAATGTGGAACCCCACTATTTTACCGATCTCGTCCGCGGTGAAGGGTCTAAGTCGCAGAGAGATGTCGCGCGCTGTTTTGTTCGCGCTGAGAGTGGTACAGGCGCTGGTGATGTCGGCCGTCGGGGCGCAGCACTTGCTGGCAGCGGTTGTAAACTCGACGTTTAGCTCGTCTACTAATTGCTGTTTTGTACAATAGGGCGCCCCGGTGGAGTCTTTCACGAGGTCTGTATAATCGACTTTTTCGCAGTTTCCGCGTTCGAGTTCGGTATTAATGACGCTCCACATACACTTCGCCTTATTCGGGTGGTCGTGGATTTTTTTTGTGAAAAAATCGTGTCGTTTTTGTTTTATTAATAAGTTGTATTTTATAGTGTAGCGGTCAACGATATCGATGAGGTCGATATTTTTGGGAAAGTATTTTTTCAAATTTATTAAGTCGAACATAAACATTTTTAGGTCATGGACTTCGCTATCTACCCAGGTATTTGGTTTCGTAATAAAAGGTTGTTTTTTAATTGGGAAGCAGATTTCGAAGTTATACCGACTATGATCGCCATCAGAGTTTCGGCGAGAGAGTGGCAGCCACTAGCACGCTCCACCACCGAACACCAGTCAATCGATTCGAGCGCGCTACTAAAATTTAGTTTGTTGGCTGCAGTCATCGAACGTCTTGCCACGGACTGCGGCGGGGGGTCGGGGGCGCGGGTCACGCGGAGGCGCTGAGCGTCGTGGTCGCTGAGGTGTGTGACGACGCCGGCGCAGCTGGAGATGCGCTCCGCGGAGAGGTTCGTGTAAGCGTGGTCGAGAAGAGTGGACGTATCTCCGTCCACCCTAGTGGCCGACTCCACAAGCTGTACGAAATCGTGCCTAGATAGTATATCCATCAGCTCTTTTTTATTCTTTGAATTTTTTAGGAGGTCGATGTTGATATCTCCCATTATTATAGCGTCTGACTCTTCGTCGCATATCTTTGTAAGGAGGTTTTCGAATAGTTTTAAATAAGTATAGTCGTCGGTTTGATTAGAATGGTAAACTCCTACTATGAGTATATTTTCTACAACAAGCTGCAAAGCACACACGTCAAATACCTGTTCTTGTGATAGATCACAAAAATCCTGTCTATTGGTTACTATTGTACCGGCGCGAACATATATGCAACTTCCACCATGGGCGATTTTCGGTCTACAGTAATAAGATACTAAGTCAAAATTATTTAACGTAACTGACACTAGTTCGTGGCTTTTTAGCCAATGTTCCGTTAACACTAACACGTCGCAGAATAAGTCTTTTGTCAAGAGCACTTCTAATTTCTTAGTCTTATTTGTTAAACACCTGATGTTCTGGTGGCAGATAGTAAGGTGATTCTTAGCACGAGTTGCTCGCGAGGACAGCTGGGGCTGCCTCGGGGGTGGCGCAGGCGCTGGTTGTCGCAGGGCTGTTCCGGGGGCGGGCGGCGC
This sequence comes from Cosmorhoe ocellata, assembly GCA_963675405.1. Taxonomy (NCBI): domain Eukaryota; kingdom Metazoa; phylum Arthropoda; class Insecta; order Lepidoptera; family Geometridae; genus Cosmorhoe; species Cosmorhoe ocellata. The sequence goes on along the minus strand of OY776265.1, from coordinate 2,431,026 downwards.
CTGTGCCGAAGCTGTGCTTGCGCGTTCGGGTTGCCTGGGTGGACGTGCCTCTCGCGCGTCCGTCGCTATGCCGAAACCACTCACTGATCTCTGTACCTAGAGGCCAGTTTTCGGGCGATGTAAAGAAAATGAATTGGCTGCACGGTACGGTAATTGCGAACGATGAGTAATAAGTATGCGTTAGTTTCAGTTTAACGACATCATATTTATTGTTCGGGCTCTTTCTATTCATGAAAGCTACGATGGATTCCGGCGTAGTTTCAGGCTTGAAAAAACAAGCGTGAATTTTTCGCACTCGCACCACGGTTTGTAGATAGTTCTCGGTCGATCCCTTACCCGTGATAACTTCGCGCCGTCGTGGCGGGCGCTTAGTTTTATAACTTACGACGTTCCACTCTTTGTCATCATCATTTTTCTGTTTTTTATTTGCATACGGCCTCGAGATAGCGGGTGCGAGCGGTCTAGCTGGCGGGGGCCTGCGCCGAGGAATGACCACGGGAGCGGTCGCCTGCTGACTGGCGGGCGGCTCGTGTAAGGCGAGTGTAGCCGGCGGCGGTCTGTGCGGGCGCAGGCCGCGGCGGGTGGGGGGCGCGGTCCTGCTCGGTGGCTATGGTAGGAGTGGTCGATGTGTGAGTGGGCCGCTTCGCTTGCAAGGTGCGTTGCACCCGATCAGCTGTGAGCTTGTTCGACGTTGTCGGTTTTGCGAGCGATATTGCCGGTGAGTTTTGACTGCTACCCTCAAAGTTTGATGATGTGTGCTTTTTCGTTTCGAGTTTATCGATTTTTTCTTCCAGTTTCTTCAATTCTTTCATCACAATGGTGAATTTTTGATCGATGGGTGTTATGAATTGAGCTAGTAAATTTTCGAGAGATTTTAACGTCGATTTTGACATCTTAGATCGTTTTTTTTTAGCGTAACTTGATGTGCGGTATGCGCGAGCGTGACCGGCTGGTGCGAGTGCGCGCACGGAACTCGTTTCGAACGGAATTGGTTCGTCAATTATTTTCCATAAATTCCCGAGCAGCAAACGAAGGTGATAACTTGATTTATTCAAGCAATTAAGAGCTATTCACAACACCAAAACACAATTAGTAATTCAGGTCACGCTGTTTATATTTGTCTGCTCTTAAGGGTTTCAACTGAAAATCAAAATAGTAAAAACGACATTGATTCAGATTTTGACAACTACAAGAAGATAAAGACGGTATTCAAATACTTATTGACGCCAAACTTAAAAGCACTTCAAGTGTCCTCAGCAACGTGTGTTCAAATCAAACGCTTTTAGGCCAAAATTTTGAGACGAAAGTAAATATAACAATGAATTTATGCTTATTGCTGTTAAGTTCTAGTACCTTGACATAATTTTCACCGCCATGGATAATACAACTGTACGACTGAATATTAAAACTGAAAATACAGATGAATAATATACAGAATTTACAAGAAACCGCTTAATCAAAAGACCGAAATCATCCGAGTTTAAAGAACAACTTTACTTTTTGGGTGAGTAGGAAACACACTCGTGTTTGGAGCACGTTGATGAATTGGCCGGACTATGTTTTTTATGAATAAAAATATTGTTCTTTCTGTACCAGTCTGACAGTTTCGCAAAGTTAGAGAGTTTAGACTTTGGTGATGCGAGTAAACTAGTTAATCGAAAACTGAGAAAGTTCTAGCGTAGCTGCGCGTAGCACTTCCGTAGCAAGCGTGGAAAAATATTTAAAAAAAAAGTTAAGTATAAATGAGCATAGTCAAGATACTGAAGTTTACCTTGTCTATCTACTCTTAACATATCCACAATAATCTAACATGCCCAAATATTGATATTTTTTCATAAAACTTACCTTGAAAAACCTTGGAAAGCGTATTATAGGGTTAGTGCCGAACTTGAGTTGCAGCAGATCAAGCGGCGTCAACGAAGCGATGTCCAGAAGAAACGGCCTGGACGATAGATAGTGGCTTGCTAGCTTTTTGGAGTCGTACACCTAGGAAAAGGAATTGATTTTAGATTGACAAAGTTGCAAAAATACCACAAAAGAGATGAAACCGTGGCATATTGACCCGCCGCCATTTTGTTTTTTCAAAGTTTCTCCGCACGATGAAAGTAGTATTATGGGTAGAGGACACCCCTTACCCATTTATAGACAAAAAGGAGGTTCTAAAGTTGACGGGTATTTAATTGTTTTGCAAGATTTGGTCGTTCATGCACGTAGTGATTATACGAGTATTCTGTTTTGGTTCATGCGACTAGTTTTTAGTAGGTAATAGGCTTTCATAGGTAAAAATATACGCGTCAACTAACGAAACTTTTGTTAGTTTTTGTCGGTTGAAAACGTAATAAAAACTTTTCTTACCATGAGTCCTTGCTCCAGATAGCCGGTCCTCAGTTGTACGACGAGATCCAGCGCAAACACAATATCGCTCAGTGCGTCGCAGGTTAACCAGAAATAGTGACACATTATCTGAAAGCAAAAATACATTGGAAACGGTCTCTGAAACCGCACAGTTGTATTTTCGACTACATTTTTAGTAAAGATTTGTGAAATTTCTTCTTTCATGGAAACATAACTAGTGTTTTAGAAAGTAAAAACTAAGCTAAATAAAATAACTAAGTTTGCTAAATTGTGAATTGTATTGTTTTATTTTGCAAACAATTTCAACTAAGTCTATTTACGCTTATCCACAATTGGTAAGGTTTTATTTATCCGATGACTTGTAGTAAAAATAAATCTTGTTATCTTTTGGAAACTTTTACAAGCTAAACTCTAACTTCTTTGCCAGCGAAACCAATATTTTATGTTATAGAGTTTTTATTTTTAATATCAATTAGTCCACATCTAATTTGCAAAGTCAAAGATCCCACATGCAAAATAGTTACAAAAGTTTTCATGTTCAACCGTGGACATAAAACTGTTACCCCTAAACTATAGATCTTAAGTCCAGGTCATAAAATCCAAAGTATCGGACCACAGCGTGTTCAATCGTGCAGAAAGCACGTGTCTGCACATAGGTACCTGAGGAAAAGTCGACTGTACCTATCTAATCTCGTATTACGGTTTTGTATCCTTAGGGGAACTGTTAGGTCTTCGTGTGTTTTTATTTACTCGGGCAAACGCTTTGCGAAAGGGTGTATTACATTGGAAGAGACAAAGAGAGTGAATTGATGGTTTAAATTGTCGGCGTTGGGCGTGACTATTTTCCGGTTCCCGAAGACTTATGGTTTCAATATTCGGAACCCGAGCATGGTTCGTCGATTGGCTTTCTGTTACTTATTGTTCCTTGGTAAACAGCCTCATTCAGCGTCTGTGTCTCAACACCACTATTGAATGGTGACCCAGAAGTGGATCAAGGAATGTCACAATAATATTAGGCAGTTAGGAATTGGAGAATATTTTCCCAGACCGAAAGGGAATTCTAAAAGAGACACTTCATTTAATTTTAGCTGAGCACATTGATAAATTTTCTCTCTTTACAGGCATTTTTATTGAGTGTATATACATATGTTTTATTCGATTCTGTGTCGCGGCTGCTTCGTTAGTGTTTTATATCAGAGAACAAAATATACTTTTGTACATTATACCCAAAGGCACCAAAGGTCTACAGGTTGTCTGCCTCAAAAAATGAGTTTAATAGTATTTTCAAGAGTGAAATTGTGAATTGGATTGCGATTCTGAGAAGAGATTGTGGTTCGGTTTTATGCAGTGATTGTCATAAAAAATATCGTGGAATAAAATCTACTGCATTTAGAAGTGATTCCCTGATATACCGCTTAGCTGGTTGGCACTTCGTCAGCGTTTTAAAACGTCTGTATAAATCAGCTATTTAAGACTGAAACCATTTTACAAAGAGTTGTTTGAGGTTCATAAAGCTTGAAATTCTTGTGACGAGCATTTTTGTGAATCTCTTTATACATGATCAGTTTTACCATTTCCATGTATTCACCACTAATACAGACTAAGGATGAATTTCAATAACTTTTGGTATAACTATTCTCAGAATAATGTTACGTGAAATGCAAGTAAAATGTTAGTTTACTCTTTGATTACTACAATTTATTCTAGGGACAGTGCTTAGGCTAGTTTGGTCGAATCCGCTTTTAGTAGTGTTAAGCCGACCCAACTGTGATCAACAAAGACGATCCATAAGACTAAATAATACTTACACCAAAAGAGCTTAAATTACACCAAATTTCACAAATCGAAACTCTTTCGTGGATTATCCAAAAATGTATTAATATTGACTTAGTTCCCTCGACGTTTGGGATTAAATAGATGTGTAGAGTGCTGTAAATTTTTGATATAATTCTTTGGCATAATTGATAAGCCACGCCTACCAGGGTTCTATTTTTGTAGGCATATATTCTCATATTGTAGGTTCACTGGCTTTATGAAACTATAAACTAAGGTAAACAAGTTCATACAAGTGAACACAGTATTCAATTAATTTGTAAGGCTTGTTTAGGTACTAGTACGTGTTCTAAACAGATTAATAATAGATTAGTAACACAGTCACAGGACTATGTTGTTAATCTATTATTATCATAGAATAATGATGGGAATAAATTATATTGTCGAACAACAACAACAGAGTCAGTGCGCGGTCACCTTTCATTTTCAAGGACGCGTATATTGGTCGTCCATAAGGTTATTTTCATTCATAAAATATCAGTGGCCATGCTATGAAGAGCACAGATTTCCCAGTGCTCTCGAGTATAGAAAAATATGGTGAGGAAACCAGCATGTTATACGAACAAAGTTAAATGAATAAAAGTTATGACATTCGATGCGAAAATAATACGGCCGCAAATAAATATACTTGATAGAAACTTAACGGAATACTAACTACTGTGCAAAATGTGGGCATGTACCAAATGTCATGTTTGGATTTGCCTCTGACTACCCCCTTTAGATATCCTCAAAGATCTAAGTAACTAAAGATCTGAGGAGATATATACCGAGCCTGGGATCATTTTTATTTTTTTATTTATTTATTTCACAGAAACATATAAAAAATACATGAAGTTTCTATACCCAAAAATTACGGTCTATTTTTTCCAAATTGAATTTATATTAAAGTTTACTAAAGATTCTCTGCTAAGAGGCTATAATTTCCAGAGCAGTGCTAACCCTGTTTACTTACACTATACTCTTCAATTTACAACTAGGATATAACTTTCCTCGTGAAATGAAAATAAAATTAACCGCACGTTTTACGATGAACCAACGGCTTAAAGGCTGAAACACATACCCACGACACGCTGTCGGAACGCAGCACGTTACGACGCCGTGGAATCGATGACGATATCGTGAGTTTTTACGATGGACACCGTGATTTCCGTTTTGGCTGTAGTAGTTACTAATATGAACTGCGATTTTTCTCGTCAGTAAACTCGGATAGCTTATTTAATTTTGGGTACTTATTGCAAATTGGAAGCGGAAATGACTAGCATCTTTCTATTATACAAAGACAAAACTAGTGCACAAACCATGATTAATAACGTAAATTACAACGTGAATTAAACAGAAAAATTCTATACAGCAAAAGAGAGACAGAGCAAAAACACATACACACGACACGTCGTGTCGCGGTACGTTACGATACCATGACACGATAAAATATAGTGCTTTGAAAATATCGTAGGTATATATCCAAGGCGTGTATTTTAAAAACACACGACACGGCATTGCATTGTGAATTGCTGCTGTAACTTGTGACCAGAACGCGTGGTTGGCCACAAATGTTCCATAGGGTTGCGTACACAATTTAAGCTACATACACGATAGACTACAGAGTTTTATAACAGATTCCTAAGACAACATAGAATACATAAGGCACTTATTGCATGGCTCCCGAAAATATCAAGGTATATGTCCTCGCCAAGCTATTCTAACCAATAACTGCAATTTACAAAGGTTGCATTTCCTCTAAGCTCATAAAACTAGGTGGATAAACTGCACTGAATTGCATTGGCGTCGTGCCAGATAACGACCGGAATGGATTTAAGATGGGTATGAAATTAATTGATCAGCTGTTCATTTGAGAAAATATATCCTAATACTATTATTATAGACGGCCTCAAAAGCTTTGTCATAAATGAACAGAACTGCTTACAATGGTATTTTAACCTACTTCAAAAGGGAAAAGGTTTTCATTCGACTGTATACAATTTTTGTATGATTTTTACGCAAATATTCCGCCAACTAAGAGTTGATTTCAATGATTCTATTTTTGTTTGGTAGATTCAAGAGGTCCCTTGCAAATTTGATCCCTGAGGGCTTGATACATTTTCAAAATTCCATCCTCACTTGTAATTTTCTCCGTGATGCAACATTGAAGTTGTTTTTTTTAGTAGTTAAAACGTAATGATTTTTATAAATCATCAGCTTGTACTTAATTCTACAAACGAGTATCAACGATTATTGGTTTAGCTAGAATGACGTCAGCGCTCAAGATTATTTAAGTCCTAAAGTGGGCTTTACAATAGGTACCTGTAATTCGGGAAAGCTCTGGCGTACGATCAGGGTCCACAGATTATAGAGCACGCACAGCGTGATCAGCCACAACCAGTAAAAGTAAAAGTTCTCGTCGGGGTTCACCACAGTGCGTGGCACTCGTATCCGTTTCCGCCGCGTGCGATTGGAAGCTCTGTGTTCGCCGGTCGCGCCTTCCGAGCCGGTGTCTTCTATCTGCGGAGAGGTTGTTTGGAGAATTTATTTGAATTATGGATTCATTCAAGGATTGTTTTGTTTTTTATTCTTAAATTTGACAAAGGACATAAGTCGCTTAGCGACTATTTCAGCCCTATATTATATTCATTCAAGGATATCGGCAGACGCCTTTTTGATCGTGTGTCAACTTGAGTTTGTAGCGCATAGTAAACTCTACATTATAACTAGACATACTCAGTAGTATACATAGTATGTAATAATAAGATAGTTATTGCTGCTTTCGAAAGTTCTACCATTTTACGGTCGTGTATTAGCTTTAAAACCATGGACAACAATAGAATTGAATAGAATACCTATTGATTTTGAATATAGTAAACGGTATATCTATTCAAGTGGTATCGCTACTCTTGATTTTACTAAATTTAAACTAATCTAATAATTTGACCACTGGTGGTAAAGTGCTACTGATGTTGTTTTATTTTACCATTAGTGGTGATATGGGAGTAATACTGTGTTATTTGGTCACTGGTTAGTTGAGATATATATATCCCAAGTCACCACCAGTGGCAAGTTCATGGTGGTCAGATGGTCCGGAGGGGAATATTGAACGCTTCATAGGTAGGTACATGTTATCATTTTAATGACACTTAGAGCTAAAGGTCACGTAAAAAAACTGTACGTGAATGTAGGTTCGCATCTAAACTGTGTGTTACCACTTTGTGTAAAAATACTCTCATTTGGTTCCTCATAGTTAATTAGACATGTGATTTTTTGGTGCTCATGATGACCAGAACCACAAATTGCATCTTGATTAATTTCGAATTTCCTTTCAATTAGTAATGTTTCCCGGAAACTACCTTGAAACAATTCTGAATTCTCCGAGTAAGCCTGACGTCATTCGCATCCAACAGAAGACACAACGACACAATTATTCAAGATGCATCGATTGTGCCAAGTTTCACGATCCATTTTACATTGAGCTCAGCTGAAAGGAAGCTGAAAGGTATTCTACATTAGTTTGAAAAGGTATTTGCTTTAAATTTGTATCTTCCTTTGAATCTGTATCTTCTTGATAAGTATCTAAATTGTAGGTATAAAGTATACTTCTTTAGTACCTGCATTATTTGTTATTTACTTTATTGCATTTTCTGCGAACAGCTATAATTGCTTTCTAAAAGTGTATGAAGTATTTCTATAAATACATTATACCTACTAAACTTTCACCATATGTACAAAAATAATAATTGCAACTGCTAAGTATTGATCTATTGCAATCATAATGCAAATGGATCTAGTCCCGTTATTGCAATTGGCACATTATAGTCATTGGACTCGTTCAGCCGGTATGATTAACCCGATAACCCAATAGATAATTATTGCCATGTTAAACGTATAAGTATGAATAATGTACAAAGATATTGTTAAAGTTCCTACTAGTTAACACGTAACAAGCGACGTTGCGCGTATTACGCGTGTTTTCAATGCATTGACCGTCGTTCTGGGGCTTCTAAATTCAATAAAGTAGACGAAGACACTGGTTTGTTAGTAGCCTAGGAATACCTATTTTTGTATCGTAACAAGTTACTATAAAAACTTATAAATAATGACTTCAGTGTCTTATAACTAGTAAATTCAGTAAAATTATGATAAACTAAAAATGTGGAAATGATAATATTTACACACACTCACAGTTTCCTGTGTCGTCGGTGATTGCCTAGTTGAAAACCTTTTCAGAAACGAATCCTCTCGCTTTAATGGTGGCTTCTTCTGTATTGCTGAACTCAACTGCACTGTGGTCCGGAGTTTCATCCATCTTTGATTTGATTTGGTTCTGCCACCGTTGAAGAAAACCATTAAATTTAACAATAAAACAAACACAGCTACTCCTACGAAGTATTTCAAGATGAACGGGAAAGTTAAACAAAAGTAAGAGCTATTTATTCTTATGCTTTAAAAGTTTGCTCAACTGTAAGCTAACAGAGTTTTCTTTATGTTGTGTTGGAAGGAAATATCGTTAAAATGAATTTGTAAGTACTAATTGTTAGTGCATCGCACATAATACAGATATATAAAAATTCGTGCAAAACTAAACTATCCACATGCGGCATGACATACTAGAGATACTAGGAAAACTGTATAATAGTTAGTCTGTAGAGTGAAATTTAGTCGAATCATTGCTCATCTAAATCTAATCTCTATTCTAAATTAGGAAGTTTGAACTATTGAAATCTAACAGTGATGCATTTAAACACGGTCGGTTCTCCAGTGATAGGAAAGTCCAAGGTGATCTAACATAATACCGAAAAACACACAGAATCGAGTGATCCAAAGTACCATTCCCGTAGTCCTATACACAGAAGATATTACAGAGGGAAATCAAACAAACAATTAGGTATAAAATGGACATCGATGCGGCGTTACCGTCAGCCGCTTTTGTCGAACCTCTTTATTTTCCTGAGGGCTTGGTAGTATGCCATGACTGCTTGGACATGCCTCCATTTATGTCCGCGTTTGTCTGAGTCAGAGCCGCGCCTCTCGTCCGTGTCGGATTTGTGAGAGGAGGACGAGCTCGAGGCAATGATCGCTCGCCTATAAAGGGATGCTTGTGTTACATGGAGGAACGAGTGTACTGTGATTGGTACGCCGAAGCATCTAAGTTGCGACGCTACGGTGACAGTTCATGAAAAAAGGCTTGGAAGAATCTACATAAATGCTTGGATTCTATTCTATCCTAAAGTTGCATCTATGGGATCTACCGAAGCTTGCATCCACATATTATTTTCGCAGCCACCGGAACGTCACAACTAAGAAACGGTAGAGTTGTAACGAGACTTCACAAGAGCACATGCAATTATAAAGTCAGCTTCACTATCGTCGCATATTGTGTTTTTACATTTCTGCATAACAGTGACTCTGTGCGGGTCGTGATCTAACATTTCTATGCATTGCAGAATGTATCGGTGATAGGCGGGGTTGCCAATTACGTATTCGACAATGACTCATTTATCATGACATGTATCCGTTTATTTGCAAAAGTGAAGAATATTCTGGAAATTGCTAAAAAGTGCAACTACGAGCACATAGTATTATGTAGATAAGTAGTCAATTTTATATTTCGTGCATAGGTAAATCTAATATTGCTATAGCTATATAGCTGCGGCACATTGTAACCAAGAAAAATCAGTTTCTTCGGTATTTCAAAAGTGTTCTAGGACTGTACTATCTCTCTGTCCATGCGAAGTCGGCACAAAGGTGTTCAAAGACTATCCAATACAATAAACGTACCTTTCAATTGCTTACAGTACGCCACAACTACAGCGTGTTTTTACAGTTTTACTTGATAAGTCATGATAAACAAAGTCATTCGATACTCTCAGCTTATGGGTTACGTAATCAGCTTGGTTTGGGTCGTGCTCTAGGGTCGCTAAGCGTAAGCCGCAGAGCTACTTGGCGACTTACATGTCGTCCGGCCTCGCATTTGGAGTGAATGGCGACAACTTGTTCAACAATCTAGGGTACGAGAAAATTCATATCATTTCAGGATTCGTCACTTTGTTGTTGATGATAAAATTAAAAGTATTCATAAAATTCAACAATGTTCAGTGATGTTTTTCTTTTTTTGATTTAAAAAACTTTTTGAGTGAAAAGAAATAACAGTTGATTAATTAAAATAATTTTCTTCTTCGACTTTCTATAAAGTTTCTTGACAAAATTGATCCTATTTTCAACTTTTCATAATTGAATTTTGGTCTGAGCAATTAATTGGTGTTATAAAATATTTTCATTTGACGTCATCGTTATTCTAAAAGTGAAAATTGTTTCAGAGAAGCTGTCTAAATACCCTAGTTAAGCTAGACATCATAGTAAAATGATGTAGTACCTACTCGTAATAGGTTTAAATAAATAATAGTTATATATAAACACTATTTTGATAAAATTATTCCATTTTTCAATTTAAAAATTTTTTTTCGATCGTATAGCACTCTCTGATGCTTCGCATCATGAGTCGTGCAATAGTTTAAAATTAAAAAAACAAGCTATTATAAATAAACCAAACTAAAAAATAGAAAATAAATAATAGTTTAAAAAAACTAAAAAACACGCTTTTTATAGAAACCGAACTAAAAAATAGAAAATAAATTAAAAAAAAGTGTGGGGTGCATGGTGTCAATAGTTATAAATATTTTATTGACAGATATGAGTAGAGTGATTTTCATTTCGATAATATCTTAAAGAGCACCCCACGCTTTTTTTTTAATTTATTTTCTATTTTTTAGTTCGGTTTCTATAAAAAGCGTGTTTTTTAGTTTTTTTAAACTATTATTTATTTTCTATTTTTTAGTTTGGTTTATTTATAATAGCTTGTTTTTTTAATTTTAAACTATTGCACGACTCATGATGCGAAGCATCAGAGAGTGCTATACGATCGAAAAAAAATTTTTAAATTGAAAAATGGAATAATTTTATCAAAATAGTGTATTGTCATCGGTCCTCGATAAATCTACAAAGTTTGAACGAAATCTGGCCGTTTAAAGTGGGTCAAAATCGCGCCCAAAGAAGTCGGTTACAAACAAACATACAAACATACAGGTGAAGCTAATAAAAAGCGTGTAAAAAAAAGATAAGTACAGTCTAAAATTTTAGATCGTACATGGACTGATTCTAGTTATTTTCGACAGCAGATTCACAAGAAAAACTTTTCAGCTAGTATAGGCAAAATCTTATCAATACTCTTCAGATTGTGAGTTTAATACTTTAATTAAGGTCTTGAGCTATAAATCCCAAGTGAACGATTTTATCGTCAAATGGAAACAGAAAGCGATAGACCAAATTACAGCCTGGGTTAATTTAATGGACATTGTGGACCGAAGCTGGAAAATTTATAAATTAAATTGATTCTGTGGCTGATAGTGAATGGCAACAAACCCAATAGTTTCATCAGTTCAGAGCAACGACCTTAGACATTACGCACTCGTTTCATTCTGTGGTTTTGTTCGCATCGAAGCATTACCAACTGCGTATCATAAAACGCCGTTTAGTTATTATAGAGTGAGTTAAAACAAATACCAATGTTTCAGCATAAACTTGGTTAGATCAGGAGGATGTAGGCAGAGTGATTTCTCGAAAGCGGGGCCTATCGATATCGATTAGTTATTCTCGAATGGGCCTCATGACATTGATGTATTAGAAGCATATCAAGCCAATGTTAACTGCGTTAAGCTTGTTTTACTTCTGATCCATGAGACCTCGGGGATGAAAAGAGGAAAACACCCAGATCTTCATTACGAGCGATGGATCTTTGCCGCGAAAATGATCGATAGAAAAAAACACATCAACTGTTAATCCCCAGGTTTTTGGGCTGAAGGGACTCAGATCCCTAGTAATTAAGATTATTGAGAATGCCTAAAGGGTGATCAGAGGCACGTCCAAACATTATATTTGGCACATGCCCACGTTTGCATAGGTGTTAGTATTCCGTACGTGACCAATGTATGCCAGAGCCAAATCACACTCTATTGGTTCAAAGGTGCCAGTTTCATCGCGATGTTTTGCTTCATAATTTTAAAGTACTGGCATTGCGCTCATACATTTTCAAATGATAAATCCAAAGTACAAGGCCAAGTTGTAGCACACCGTCATCAAAGATTATAAGGTTTCTAACTCTTCAAATCCCAAGGTTTTTGATTATCATCATAAATAATTGAACCGGCTGTTATAGTCTTGCTGAATGGATTGTCAACACATTTTATTGAACAGTTTCAGTGTCTGCAGCTGACACTTTTGAATGTCTACAAACAGTATTTCTTCTTCTTCTTCTTCGTCTTGCCGTTTTCTCACGCTAAGTGAGTTCGGCACAACATGTTTTCTTCCTCCATTTCCCTCTATCACCCGTCATCTCAGTACTCACTTCAGTCTACGAACAGCCTTTATCAACTTTAATTATAACCGACTTTTGTTCTAAATCCGAGAGTGTATAAATAACATTGATAGAACCTTGCTGGAAGCAATTCTAAAATAAACATTTTACTTGTGACGTTGTTCACGTGTTGTTTTGTTTCTACTCCTAGTCTCGATTGTAGGTCACTAAGCTAAGTTTACTAGTAACCATATTTATTTAAGCAATCGTTACAATTAATCACGACCGCGGATTGATTTACCTCTTCGAAACCTGGGACCTTACCACAGGTTCTTCGGGCAACATCAAAGTAATATAACTTTGATATTTCATACCATGACATATAAAAATTGTATTGAAGCAGTGTTACTTCAAGCTTCAAATGTGACGTTTCTGAAACATAATGGTTTGTAAGAGCTTGTGGTAAGGCGTTTACTTCGCAAATCGACCACGACCATGTGTGGCCACAACCGCAACAAAATGTTTATTAAATTCAGTCGAATTAACAGTCGTATTATTGTCAAATTCAAACTATCTTATCGATAGTAGGTGGTAGTAAGTTTATAAAATCGATTCCCAAAATTAATGTCTGTTGTTCCATCGCTCAAATGATAGTCGAAACGATGTAACTTAGAGTAAGTTTTGCACGATTATTGTACCGATATATTTATCGTTGATCGTTTTACGGATTATTGGCTGTATTGACGATTATTTACTATCGTACTAGCGTTCAACTTCAAAACACACTAGCTGGACGTACAGAGAGTACAAAAATAAACACTTTACACGTCTTATGGCGCTTTAACTAAGCTTCAGAAAACGCAGGCTGAAATAACTTAGTTCAGCTTAGAGTAAAATAGAGCTCCATTTGTGGAAATGGAAAGACATCTGTTCTGAAGTAACGAACGGCGCTTCATTCTTATACACGAATCAGTTATAGAGACCTATCAATCTCCTGATAGGGTTACTAGTTTTTATTTGTTTATATTAGAACACATAACATCTTGTGCATCACAATACTTATAAAGGATAAAATTGCTTTCTGACATGAAAGTTTTTCCCTTATTGAACATAATCACAATACTTTGAGAGCATCAAACTCATTGATAGAAGTACGAGAAGAAAAATTGAGGGGTATACTTCTGGATTGACATATAAAAGCACATTTAACAACAGTAAATGGACAAAGTACAATTGATACAACTGCGTAACACCATAACTGTTTATGTATTATGTGCTTCCTTGAAATATTTTGGAAATTCAAATTTTACGGTAAATAGGTAAATAGGTCTTTTACGATTTGAAAAACGAAAATGTAGAGTCATTGGACTTAATAAATAGTTACTGAAAAAGCCGGTGCTATATAAAATTTGTCCAGTTGCCGTTTTAATTGATATTAACGAATAGCTAATTAGGTTATTGTATTAATACGCTCACCTCTGGCCTGGACTTTTGCTCTCACTGCTCGCGTTGTTGCTCGAGTCGTCATCTTCCTCCCTGGACGTGGCCGCAGACAGTACCCTCGAAGAACCTGCGTTGATCTCGCTGCAGTCATTGTCTTCGCCTTCAGAAGTGCGACTCGTGCCTTCTTCTGCCTGTGGCAAATTATTGGTTTCGTTAGTGCTAATAAGTAAATTCCCAAAATCATACCTAATACCCTTGTGGTTCTTGTTGACGAGCATTTATAACGGGTTGGTGCGAGATGACTGTCTTTGTCTGTCTGTCCTCAGTATATAAGACAAAAAAAGCAGTTTCGCACTAGAGCCCATGGTACTGTACACATTTTCAGATCATGCAGTGAATATAAAGCTGAACTTCTCGCATTTCAACCAAGGATTTGCCCATCTCTGAATCGTGAAGTGAAGTTGTTTGCAGATCCGTGCTTCAAAGTTCATTCACTTGGCTACTTTTGTTGTGTTAGATCATAAACTTTCAATATACAAACTAAATGTACATTGTAAACAGGACGTGTAAGTAAACATCTTCATGCAACTTCAATAAATGCATAATCGTGCTCCGAATGTGAAACTTTGAACAATTGATAGCAGCCAGTGAAGCTGGGATAACTCTACCTACCTAAACTATAGCTATATTTGGTTGAAGGACAAATTACTATTTAGTACTTAATTTGCTTGGAATTTATAGTTCTAAGCAGACTTTACTTTGTCTAGCAGCAGTCCACGACAGCACTAATTAGACAAATTGGTTGTGATAGGTAGTCTGATGTTCATGTGTTTGTTTACGTACACTAATTGTGTATTTCGGGGTGGAATTGATTTCCTGAACATTATATACTCCATAATATTATCTTCAAAATATTTCACAAAACGTATTAAGTAAAGCTTGATTTTTAACTTTTTGGAAACACACCCCTAAGAATATAATAAAAGAAAACAAGTAATCTAAATATTGCCTTATAACGCAAACAGGCCTGAATTATTTCATTTTACAGATGCTAATACGACTGCCAACGCGTCGTACCTATCCAATTACAATTTCAAATTGTGGCTCCCACTAAACCGTGTTGGGCAGTTCGTAACTACAGTAGCTGAAGTTGTACTTCTGAGGACTGTTGTTGACTGAGACTTAATACGAATTCTACACAGCTCAAAACCACTTATCTAACCGTTATTATTATAACTAGACTTCCCATCGTTCAATAATCAAATCGACCTAATTAAACGCGAGGCTTCATTGCAAACTGAGTTCTCATAAACGGAAAAGAAAGAAAAAAGATAAAAGAGAAAAGTCTAACGAAACAAAAGGTTCCGCTGATCTCAGAAGTTTAGGGTTCACGCGTGTAATTGTTCAAACAAGTGGATGGAAGGGTGAGATTCATTTCGTTTCTGTTTATTACGAATGTATAGTCCACACTCGCTGACAGGAGCTTTGCCAAATGCTTAGAGCTTCTTGCTGTAGGGTCTTCAAATACTGGCCTTGTGTAAACAAAGCTTCATCATTCATTTGTCTTGACTATATGCCTACTAAGAGGGCGACGTGTCGGACAGCCGTAAACTGAGGGAAATGCTTCCGGCTCTACGAGAATATATTCTTGTACGCTTGAGAAAATTGAATTATTCTGTTTCTGTATTTACCCACTAAACGGGGCATTTGTTCGAGCTGTAAATACACTTTACTAATATAATGTAGAAAGTTCGAAACTGTCTTACAATATTAAAGGTATGGCGGTTTGAATTAGTATGATATTTTACGATTTACATTTATTTAAAATGACATGATGGCCCATGTTTTTTCATGCCGTAATTTCACGTAGACCTGATCCATTTGGTGTCACTTTTATTATTATTTTATGTGTAATGAGAGCTGTAATAAAAGCATTTAAATTGGCTTATTCAGAACACTCACCTGAATTCGTATCAGTGGGATCGTTTCTTCTCTGAACATAATATTGATATTTCAATTTTATGAATAGTCTGTGGTTTTTAAAACTTTGCAGTGCAATATTACAGGCATTTACATACTCTACTTTTGTAAGAACACTTTTTAAATTGGGTACAACTTGTATAATTAAAACCTATAAATAACACCTACAGAATTTTTCAAACTATACTCATTAATTAACTTAGTTCGTAAAATAAATAAACGATTTTGTAAAACAAGCCTACTTTTTAGTGTTAATTAAAATTACATTTATTTGCCGTCAATGATAAAACCAAAACACATTCTACAACAGTAACTTTCAAAAATCAGAAAGTATAATTACTAAAATGTTCAACATTAAAATGCTAGCGAAACTTACTTTTCTATAAACTCAAGACCATGGATTTACTCGTAGTTATATTATTTTTTTGTATTATCTCGTGAAAAGTAGGCAGAGAAAATTGGCATCGGAAAGCAAACACTTCTACCACACGATAAAATGACGGTTCGAAGACAATGGAGTGTTAGTGATTCCAGACCGACCTCTTTGTTCTACTCGTATAGAATGTTCTATCGCAAATATTTCAACAGTCTTGTATAAAGAGACGATGAAAATCCAAATTTAAAGTAACAGGGAGGAAGGTAGGAATAAAAATTTGGTCTTGATTATAAAAGAAAAAGGTTATTTTTGCACAAACACTCATAATAAAGCAACGGTTTCAACAATGACAACTAATGACAATTATACGGAAAAAAAGTTCTATGTTCTACAAGCTAGATAAATAGCTATTGTTTGTCTATAACTGTTTCCTCAGTTTTAAAAAAGAATACTCGTATAAGTTTTGTAATTTCGTGTAACCAACTGATTTATTGATTGAACGCCAACCCGTGAAAGTAAACTAGAACTATTTAGATTTGGTTTATAGTTGATTGAATACAGTGTTTTAAGTTTACACAAAACGTTTGTCTTGCGTGGGAATTGAACAGAGAGCCTACTTCCAACTAAAATGAGACAAGCAGTTGAGCTAACAATCCTGTGTTATAAACACAGGATTGTTAACTCAACTACATTGGTACCTACAGGATCTAGATCAAGTATCTAGAAAAAATACTTTATATCAAATTTCAGATTATGTGTCTTACATCTTGAATGGGTACATAATATTTGTCTATCTGTCCAGCAAGGCTTATCCGACAGACTTATTTACAAAAACCTTTCGAAGATAATGGAGCGAATGAAAAATTGTTACGTGGTTTTATTTTGGGATATTTTTTCTTATATAAGTGAAAGAATAAAAGATTTTTATACGTTCAATATCATTTCATTATATTTTGTTAAGTATAAAGAAAACTTTTTTCAACTTTAAAACTGACTGTTAAGTAAATACTCACAGTATATTATGTATTCTAATACACAGATTATATTCTTTTAAAAAAGTTAATGGGCAGATGGGAGAGAGCGAAAATTGAAATGAAAACAACTACAATAAAAATCAACATCCAGCTCGGCGCCTATCGTCAAGTGCTGACTTCACAAGAGTCAGATCAGCAGTATGACCCAGTTAAAATGCTTCAAATAGCTTTAACAATTCTAAAATAGACCTTATTGCGTTGAAAAACTACTAACTACGCATTTTGGTATAAACAAAAATTGTGGATTCGTTCATTTTATATCGATTTCTAGATGAGTTTGTTGTCAGAATGTCGGTCAGAATCTCCCGCATGGGAGCAATATCAACCACGACAGAAATAGAAAACCATGATAGGGAAACCTTTTAGTTCAACGTTTTCTTTTGAGAGAATTGTGATTTATTATGATTGCTTCTACGGAACCATACAAATCTCACTGTTAGTTAAATCTCTTGAAGTGTTGGGCATAATATACCTAAAATATTTACTATTTAATAGTTGTGAGTTCAGTTTTGTTTGATCAAACTATCATCGATCTTCAATCTTTCAGTGAGTGGTGATGAGGATTCTGTAAAATCAGACACATTGTATCTTTTAAGGGAAAGAATTCGAAAATAAAAAATGTTTAAAACAATGCATTCTTTATCTTTGATATAAAGAAAACTTATTAATTTCTCCAAATACTGAGGGTAGCTTGCTCCTTATTACGTAAAGTATTGTCAGATGTGAAAGTTGATAATTAATTTTGCATAAAACCTCGTAACTTGAGAGATTGTTTACTTTGTGATCCCGTCTTCCGGGTAGACGCTTTTCCTATTAGGGCTTCCCAGCGTTGGTACTCTAAACTCATGCCTATACCTACATATTTTCCTTGCAATGTTTTAGCAACCATTTGAAAGTACCGAGTAAACTTAGTTCGTACGACAAATATTATCGGGGTTCTGAACTTACGTAAAGTACCTACATTTACAAGTATTTACATTAACACAATTTGTCGTTGAGCAGAAATCGAGAATCTGCAGAAGAAAGTATTTTCTAAACAGAAAAAATCTAAGCGTGGTAATCACACTTGTGATATTCTGCCGTGACTGTGACCGTATCTGTGTCCGACACACGCCCATATTTGTAACGCAGCTTTGTTCGTGTCACGGCAAAATGTCTGTGCTTTTTCGCGAAGTTCTATGAACATCTGTCAATTTTTTACGCATTGGTATGATCACGTCAGTTTGCCACAGGTGTGGACGTGTTTTTTGAGTGTGCTTAAATCTGACAGCGGGATGAGTCGACCGATTCAAAAATGCATTAAGTCAACTTATCCCGCGGGATAAGTTGACAGCGGCCTCAGTTGACTAAAGACCCGCGCTTATAAAATCGCTTTGCTACTGTCTATCATGACTGTAGAAACATAAAAAGTTGCTCAAAATATACATTATAGTTATTTATACATTATACTCGTACTGCAATCGATTCTAATTATACCAAAAGAACCCATGAGAACGTTCCAGATGATGCATCAACTACTCGTATGCCCTATTTTGCTTGAGTTGATCGATTTGCAGTCAGGTTTTAAAGGCTGTCTGTTTATATAATATACCAAGCAAGGTAGGCTCGTGTTATATAGACCTAACTTTTTACCTTGTTACCAGTTCAGTCACTATTTCTTACCAGTGTGAGAGCTATATCTTGGCTTCTATGATTGATAATTCGAAATCGTGCATTTTAAATTTTTGCATGGAACATAACAGTAAACATCTGTTTTCCAGAATGTATTAGCAATCTTGAACAGTAGAGTTTACTATGTTTTAGCAGATAAACGATCTTAATAAATAACTTCAAAGCAATTTGCGCTGACTCCCGCTTCGAATATACAGTTTTATGTCTTCATAACTGTAACACAGTGCAGAAAACGACTGGGACATTCATTATCAACACATTGTTTTTGTACTATCAAGACCTTAATTTTCTGTCTTGGACATTCCATCACTGTGGCCGAAGAATTCTTATGTAATTACGTATAAATTACGTGCTCGCACGTAGCCACGAAGTATTTCACGGCTCAGCATAGCGACAAATGACGTCGATTTGTAAAAATTAAATTAAAAAAATATATGTAGGTATGATCTTGACTGTAATTCCCAAGCTCGGTAGATATCTCCTCAGATCTTTTAAGTTACTTAGATCTTTGAGGATATCTAAAGAGGGTAGTCAGAGGCACGTCCAAACATGACATTTAGTACATGCCCACATTTTGCACAGTAGTTAGTATTCCGTACGTGACAAGTTGCAAGCCCATCGCCGCTTATTAGAATACTAACCAATACTAATAATAATACTAACACACACTTTCGAATGTTTGGTTCTAGGGTATGCCGGTTTCGTCACGATGTTTTCCTTCATTGCTTAGGAGCACTGGCATTGCGCACATAATTTTTTCGAATGGAAAAAGTCATTGAAAAACGCACGACCTTCGGATCGTGAGGCAGGGGTGCTACCACTACACTACCAGAACTCTTTCTTCAGTCGATTTGTATCAGTAACTAACAGTATTTTTGTATTACGTACGAGTATAGTATTCAGTAGAATAGTTGTGTTCCGCTAGCTTAATTTGACTGCGTTTGTACCACGTACGCGTAGCTTATACATAGTACCTACCTACTGTTGTGTAACAGGACTTCATAATCATAGAACAGCTGAATAAAACCAGTTCGTCAAAATGTTAATTTGTTATTGTACGCGTAGCTCTTACAGATCAGCGGGTTTAGCATTAACCTGTAATGTAGACTACGCTCTCTGAGCTGTTCCGTCATCTAAGTAATATTACCAACCAAGAAGCTGAAAGTGACCTCGTCTTGTCATTATATGTATACGAAAGCCACTGACTTGCGTTTAACGACACAGTAAATAATAATAGCGCACGGTTATAATTGACGTAGCTCGGAATGACTGGAGATATAGTATTTCTTATAAATCATGATGTGTTCTGCGATTATTATTTTATTTCTAGGTTGTGGAACACGTTTATAAAAAAACAGATAAATATGACCACGACACTGTTCTCTCCAGGCTTGGTAAGTACATATCTTTTCTGATCTCTAGTTACTTAGGAGAACATCTAAAGAGCGTAGTCAGCGGCACGTCTAAACATGATATTAAATTTAGCTTATGCCCACATCACCACTTATAAGAGCTCTTATAGCTTTAGAGGGATATTTTATAAATTTTTGGATATTGTTGAACAATGATTGCACATAATGTTGTAATGGTATTTAAGCGTTTGTAGACCTATATATTATTTAATAATTTATACGTATATATTGTTTTATAAAGAGTACGCTTGCCCTCGTCCTATGTTGATAAAAAAATCCCCTTCACGCTTTATCTAGAATTGATACAAAGGCCTATTTATTAATTTTAATCCAAATATAAAATAAATTCATGGGGACTTTGATAACAGAATTTTACGTAAAAATATACATTTCAAAAGAAAAGTAGGTAATCGAATTATCTTTTGAAATCAAATTTTTTAATGGAAATGCTTTAACAAAAGCTTTTATAAAATACCCTACATTTTTTTGTAATCATTGATCCGTTCATAAGTCGTAAAACAGAGTGTTTGTTCTGACGGAATTTTCGTATAATTTTAATGAAAACTTGTTTTTTGGTCGAATGATTTATTGCTTTCGATTTGCTTAAGGAAACTTTGGTTGCAGGGCACGTCAATACTTAAGATTACATTTTTTATGAATGTTATACAGAATAACCGTTATTTAACAATAATCAATCAATTGGAAAGCTACTTATCCTTAAACTTGTATCCTAGTATTAAATAACTACCTATTAAATAAATTTGCCATTTAATCTGGATCAGTTGAGCTATCTATAGATACAATTACATAGTTTATAACTGGTCAAGGTCCTCAGATGGCTCAACATGGCATTTTATTTTACAGTGTATGAGTGTTACTGTAATCGATGAACCCTATTCTAATTGCAATTTCAAATCGAAAATAAAGTTCAGCTCACCAGTTAATTTTTAGTTCAATTTTTTTTAAATTAACTAATAATATACAAAGTATAAACTGAATAATACATAAAATTATACCGTGTAGATGAGTAGGGAGTCTGAACTCATGAATAACATCACGCTACTTTCAAAATGCTTTGATCTACTAGGTTGGTATTTGCGGAAATATGAGCGGGTTAAATTATGATTTTGCTATGATAAAATAAACAGATCATAAATAAGGATGAAGAGGATATTGGTCTCATCGGAACGCTTTATTTCGGTGATTTTTATAAGCATTATAAATTACCTTTTATTTACATATAATTGTAGAAAGTTTGACAAGAAATTTATTTAGAATTATTATTTACTAATTATTAGGTTATTACAATTTCATGAAGACCGAAATTTATTGAATTTTGAATCTTATAAAAATATCATGGTTATCATCGCACAAAACTTTGTGAAGTAAATAAACTTACAGCTTGCTAGCCTGATAACCCCATAATCCGATAATAGTAGAGAAATTTAACTACGTAATATCACTGAATGAAACAGTATTTATATTAGTTATAAAATTGGGTATTTGCTTTAATTAAAATCAACTCTGATAAAAAGCGACAAAATATTTGTGTAAGCGCGGTTACAGTGCACTCATTCCAAAACAACTAGCAGTCAAACAATAGGCCAGTCATTTAGTGCTATTCTCCAAACAACATTTTACAAGGTAACGCAATATCTCACACAATCCAACCATTAAAATAACCTCGGAGATGACAGTGTGTGTTAAATTAGGGCCGTGATAACGTATTATGGACCAGAGCTGTCCCGCGTGCCATTGACGCCCTAACAAGGCCTTGAACGATTATAGATCACATG
The DNA here is from genome assembly GCA_963675405.1 of Cosmorhoe ocellata. Taxonomy (NCBI): domain Eukaryota; kingdom Metazoa; phylum Arthropoda; class Insecta; order Lepidoptera; family Geometridae; genus Cosmorhoe; species Cosmorhoe ocellata. The sequence goes on along the minus strand of OY776265.1, from coordinate 2,408,788 downwards.
CGACCTTATGACCTAAATCCAAACATCACATGTCATTGATTTTATCGGCCTAAACCGGCGAAGTATAGAAGTTAAACTATAGATATTATTGTATGTAGGAAATTGACTGCGCGCTATGCCTATGCAATACGACCAAACCACGCAAATTATATTATTTGAATTGCATCACAAATTTCATTTAGAATGTGATCGTATTATGTATTTTTTTTAAACCAAATTTTTATCTATCCTAATCTTTCTTTTATCTTAATCTTAATCTTTCTTTCTTAAATCTTAATCATTATCTACATATATCAAAATTTTTATATCAAAATCTATATAACCTTGTTGAATTGAACCTAGGTATAATTGAAGTCTCAAGCGGCTAAGCAAGAAAATATTTACTCGTAAAGCTGAATAACTCTACGTTGAACAGTCAAAGACTAGAAAATCTTCAAAGAGGCTTTGAATTTTTGCACAAAACGCTGGTAGTCTGCGAGGAAACACGATTCGATTTCACGGCGAAGGCTTATTGTTGAGGTAAATCACTTCTTATCAAGTAATGTTTGATAACGATGTTAGATATAAATTGATGGGTTGTTATTACATAAACGGCTCAGAGAAAAATTGGATTCTCCTAAACTCGTACACTCAGTTTTGTACATAATAATTTTAAAATTTTTATCTTATCTTATACCTTTAAACGAGCAATTCTTGTATATATGTATATATCTATATCTATATAAGAGCTTAACCTGACTGACTGACTGACTGACTGATTGATCATCGCCGAGCCGAAACCGCTGAAGATAGAAAGCTGAAATTTGGAAAGTGGCTTCCTTTTATAACAAAACCACCCATTAAGGCGGGATTTTTGGAAATTCCACCTCTAAGAGGGTGAAAAAGGGTGAAAACGTTAGTATGAAACTTTTAAACGCGTGGAGCGATTTTCATGAAACTTTGTTTGTGCACTGTAAATGCAAAATGAATGGACACGTGTTTCAGGATTTTTCAATATAACCATCAAAAAAGGGTCAAATGTGGGGTCAATGTTTGTATGGGAACTTTTTAACGGATGGTGCGATTGGTCTGAAACTTTGTTTGTGTACTGTAAATGTAAAATGAATGGACACCTGTTTCAGGAATTTACAATATAACCTTCAAAAAGGGGTCAATGTGTGTATGGGAACTTTTTAACGGGTGGTGCGATTGGTCTGAAACTTTGTTTGTGTACTGTAAATGCAAAACGAATGGACAAGTGTTTCAAGATTTTTCAATATAAACTTCAAAAAGGGGTAAAATGGGGTGTGAAAGTTAGTATGGGATTTTTATGAGTTGTGTGATGTGTTTGAAACTCAGTTTAGATACTTTATTAAGTGAACGAAGTCGCGGGCGGAACAGCTAGTATATATATAATCGGAATCTCGGAAACGGTTACAACGATTTTCGCGAAATTTAGTATGCAGGGGGTTTCGGGGGCGATAAATCGATCTAGCTAGGTTTCATTTTTAGAAAACGTCATTTACACCAAAAAAAAACGAGCAAAGCTCGGTCATCCAGGTACTTATTATAAATAGATACATCTACTCTCTTGTTTAATATTTGTACGTTAATTTTTGTTTATTGAAAATTGGTTCAGCCGTTTTGGAGCTATGATCACTTTTAATGTTTATATAATGTATGGTCAATAACTGTATCTCAGTATGATAATTACTGTGTTTTCATGGCTAATTACTGAATTCCTTGCCATATTTGACTTAAATAATCTTTTTTAGTAATAAATATCTGATTTTTATATAATTTGTTTGATTTTATATTACTTAGATATATTACCATTTGATTGGTATATCACAGGAACCTGTATCTCTATTGAATATTTTTTTATAAAGCATAGAAAAAATTTTTTTCCTTAAGTGGTCAATAACTATAGCAATCACCCTTTATAATATTATTTATATTGTTAAGATATGAATTATCTTGGACTTCTCGGTGTTCAGAACTTTCACTGTCCCTCATTTTGTTCAAACTCGATTACAACGTTAGTGTGTGACCCACAAAGTTTAGGAGCCACCTCTGGTAATAAAAAACTTTTCTTACTTTATTTCGGGGCATACTTTGAGCGTCATGTTCCCAGTAGTATCATCTCTGGCACTATTTTTATGAATGTATGAAACACAAGTCTTAAGACTGAGGAAAACATGGTGAGAAAACCGGGATGAAGGTTCTATACCTTAAAAGTACGAAACCTCTAAAGTAAACCTTCTTTTTTTCACCACACTGGTCGAAAAACTAATGACACGATAATAACAAGAAGTTAAACATTTATTTTATTCTATAAATAAATAACATGAACAAGATTGCAACAAATAAAATTAAAACTTTTAAACAAATGTGAAGAACTTTATGTACCTAAACAAACTGATATTCAAAACCAATTTATTCAAATCGTATTTGAAGATCTTATTCTATTTACCCTCACGATTTAAAAACTCATAAGTTGAGCTAACATAATCTTGAACCCTTTTCGACCCGATAAATAAAACCCATATATATGTAACTGTAGAATGGTCGGTCTGAGATGAATTATGCATCTTATTATTTATTTATATTTTCAGACTGTTTATGGAGAGACGGACAAGTATTATTAGAATCATCGATTGGTCGTAGCTTTTGAAAATGTACTCTCAATTGTTGATGAAGGTATTTATCAACGTGGTTTAATGTAATTTGTTGATAAAACACGAAGCACACGACATCTTGACGACACATTATTGACGAACTCAGTGGCGCAGTGGGCGAGAGTCCGCCTGCGACGCAAGACGTTGCGGGTTCGATTCCCGCCGCGGAACAAATTTGTTTACGATCTGCAGAAATTTCTTCCGTTTTTCTGGGTGTTTTCTATGTATAATAAAAAATATCTATCTATGTATATAATGTATTAAATATATCAGTTATCTAGTACCCATAACACAAGCTTTGAGTAGCTTACTTTGGGGCTGTGTGGATTGTCCAGCATTATTTATTTATTTATTATTATTTATTTATCTTTTGACTTAAACTCAAAAATTTTGTCATCAGCCCACTATATCACTTCATACGAATTCATATTTTTCCAAATGCCGATGTCACGTTGATATGATCGAAATCACTTAAAAGTATTACTAAATATACCACATAGATATCTGACACTCGTATAACGATATCAACTATAAGTAGGTACAAATTCTTGTCGCATCGCCACGCCATTTACTATTCAGTAGGGCTGCCCGAAGGACTTTGAAATAACACCACAATAGAGGAACGCTATTGAGCCAGCACACTTTATTACACCCTATGATATAGTGTGTGGAGTAAGAAAAACCGTTAGCTAAATAAATACCACCAAATTGGTTCTACATAGTTTGGTTAGGTATAAAAGAAAATGTTTGGTTAGTAAAACAAAAATAACGTAGGTCACTTTAGATTTTTTTTAATTCGTTGTTAGGTAGTCAGTTGATAAGAAAGGCCAAAAATAATATAAGTCTAGACCTTACTTTTTTATACCAAGTCAGTTCCTAAAAAAATATTTTGATTATCTTGGCCTAATATACAATACTTACAGCAATATTTTTTGGTAAAATCGAAGAATCTAATTATGTTACGAAATACAGTAATGTATTTTGTGAGTAAATAAGCTACCGAACTTATTCTTTATTACTCTTGTGAGTTCGCACCTTATTAATGTTCGCTTATGTTGCTATCCGAATATTCGGATATTTGGAACTTTCATACAAGTTTATGAGAGCAACATTGAAAATATTTTTTTCGCATTTACAAGGACCTATCTATCTATATAAATACTAGCTGTCCCGCCCACGACTTCGTTCACTTAATTAAAGTATCTAAATTGAGTTTCAAACCAATCACACTAATAAAAAATCCCATACTAACTTTGACCCCCCATTTGACCCCATTATGAAGGTTATATTGAAAAATCCTGAAACACATGTATTTAAAGTACAGAAACAAAGTTTCAGACCAATCGCACAACCCGTTAAAAATTCCCATACAAACATTGACCCCCCCCTCCATTTGACCCCCCTTTTTAGGGTTATATTGAAAAATCCTGAAACAGGAAACAAAGTTTCAGACTAATTGCACCACCCGATAAAAAGTTCCCATACAAACATTGACCCTACGTTTGACCCCATTTTGAAAGTTATATTGAAAAATCCTGAAACATGTGTCCATTCATTTTGCATTTACAGTACACAAACAAAGTTTCATGAAAATCGCTCCACGCGTTCAAAAGTTTCATTCTAACGTTTTCACCCTTTTTCACCCCCTTAAAGGTGGAATTTCCAAAAATCCTTAGTGGGTGGTTTTGTTATAAAAGGAAACCATCTTCCAAATTTCAGCTTTCTAGCTTTAGCGATTTTGGCTCGGCGATGATGAATCAGTCAGTCAGTCAGTCAGTCAGTCAGGTTAAGCTTTTATATAGGTATAGATTTATATTGTATGTACTGTAATGTAGGTACTTAACTAGCATTCCTTTGATTTAGCGATTTAGCAGTGCTAAATCGTTAGAAGTAAAAGGAAGGAAGAGAGGCCTTTGCCTTGTAGTGGGAAAATAATGATTGAAAATAAATAATATATAACGATATAAAACGAGTAGCTATCGCTGATTATGTCTCTACTACAACAAGTTTATTAATTAACACAAGTTTTTGTTAATTAATTATTTTTTTATTTTCATTCTAGTATTATAACACGAGTATGAGGTTGAATTAAATGAAATGAAATACAGATAAAATGTTGCTTATAAAGGATGTAATCCAAAAGGTATGACTTATACGTAACAAATTATATCTACATTTTTTATCCCTGTGGCGTTCTTTGTATTCCTAATTATAAATGTACAAGTAGAAACCATACTCGTTTAAATTTCTCTCTAGGTATAATGTATAAAATATTTTTCACTGGTGAGCGCTGGTGGTGTAGTGGTAGCACCCCTGCCTCACGATCCGAAGGTCGTGGGTTCAAACCGGTCGTGCACCAATGAGTTTTTCCATTCCAAAAATTTATGTGCGCAATGCCAGTGCTCTTAAACGGTGAAGGAAAACATCGTGAGGAAACCGGCATACCCTAGAACTAAAAATTCGAAGGTATGTGTCATTGGTTAGTATTCTTATAAGCGGCGATGGGCTTGCAACCTGTCACGTACGGAATACTAACTATTGTGCGAAAATGTGGGCATGTACCAAATGTCATGTTTGGACCTGCCTCTGACTACCCTCTTTAGATATCCTCAAAGATCTAAGAAAGTAAAGATCTGAGGAGATATCTACCGAGCCTGGGGATTACAGTCGTGATCATATATACATATATATATATATTTCACTCGTTATTATTTAATTTAAAAGTTTACGATTTTCATCAAGCCAAGGTGAAGTGATTTACCGCTTGTTTAACAAAATCGTTACCCCTTGGTCTTTTGTATAATTTTCTATTTACCTAATTACTAATAATGTTTTGAAGTCAATATTTTGTTAAAGACCTTTACTTGTTAACTCTCATAACAAAAAACATCCATAAATATTTTATTTTTATTTGATTTATTTTAAGAATTTACTACATCGTTGTTCGGGCAGTGTTTTTTTAGACATTGTTCAGAAATTCAGACACATTTTCAGACTGATTTGTACAAGTTTTACAAAAACACAAAAATATTTGACGACCTCAGTGGTGCAGCGGGCGAGAGTCCGCCTGCGACTCTAGAGGTTGCGGGTTGCGGTGTTGCGGGGATCTGCAGAAATTTGTTCCGTTGGTCTGGGTGTTTTCTATGTATAATCAAAATGTATCTATATAATGTATTAAATATATCAGTTATCTAGTACCCATAACACAAGCTTTGAGTAGCTTACTTTGGGGCTAGATGATGCTGTGTGGACTGTCCAGCGTTATTTATTTATTTATTTATATTTAGGGAAGGTTTCTGTACTTATGATAAAATACATCAGTGTTCTATAAAATCTTTGATTAGTTTTTCGGCAGCGCCTTTCAGTTCAATATCCCACGTATTACAGGATGATTCGTATTTTTGCGTAATACATCAAATTGAGAAGGGAGCAAAATGGCACAGTCCCGTTTCAATATATTTTTCTTATTTCCTGATATCCCACCCGAAAGAAAATGTGAATTCGATGCTTGGTTTATACCTTGTGTCACTCTAAATCAGTTCTCACGTTGAAATAAACCTAGCCGGTCTGACTTAAGATTGGATATGGATACATTTAGCGATGTAGGTTGATTGTTGACTTTATTTTAATTAATTTTTCCGTAGGTATATGCATGTCTGTTAATAGTTACTATTATTATTATATAATTTTGCACACCAAAGCTATTTAGCTGGTAAGTCATCGCAAGGGACATTTTAATTTAAATAAGCATACCAACTTGTAACCCGTTGTCTGCAAATAAATGATTTGATTTGATTTGATTTGATTTGATTTGATTTGATTTGTGTAAAGGTGAGGTTTCAATAACCCTGACATTCTTAAAATAAAGGTTAAAAAAAAACACGGTGTTATGAACTGCGTAATGGGTTATGCATTTTCTACCTAAGGTATCATTGAAGACAAAAATGATATATTAGTCTTATTTTAAATTGCCATAAGATGTGTTTTTTATTGTTTATAGTTGCTTAAACTTGTATAAGTTTCATGTTTGCAAAGCGAATAAGCTGTAATAATGATAAAACCTACAACCTTTTATGGAATGATGAGTGATTCCAGATCTTTCCAGAAAAAAGTACTTCTGAAGGTGTCAAACTTTTTGTAAGTTACTTTCTTAGTACCTACGGGGACCCAAAAGTTTGATGACTAGCAAGTTTAGTTTGTTTAATGGATTAGTATCAAAACTTTATCAACACCGCTTGATTTGTGATTAGGTTCGCGAACACCAGACTCACTATTCCAGGTTGCATAGAAACATCAGTAAATTTCTAATCACATTGGCTTCACAAACAATAAGCAGATGAATATAATTTGATGGTATGGTGAAACGTACAACTATGGAGATTTTTTGTAAAACTATACTGAAATAGCAACCGAATTGTTAAAGTTTTTAACAAATACAGCAAGTTTTTGCAAATAGACGTTTAAAACCTAAAAGTTTGAAGACCTGGTGTTAAGTGACCAAAAGTTTCATTTTAATTTTATAACCAGGCATCGGAGAGGGGCGCAAGAGTCGCCGAATATTGGTAAAAAAAGATTTGAATTTAGTCGTTGAGTTGAAAGAAGAAGAAGAATTCTACTAATACCACGTTGTTCGAGAACTTGTGAAACGGTAAGAAGAAGAAAAAATAATAATATCATTCGCAACAGTCTTTCTAATGTGAAACAACATTATTTGATCCAATTGTGACGTTTTTATGGTTTCTAGTCCGTGTTTGTAGACTAGTATAATTCAGGTCTGAACATTATGATCTTAATTTTCACGAAAAATATGATAAAAATAAAGAAATTCATCATTTTACCTTGAATCGTGACAAAATTTTTGCGGTAAGACAAATGTTTGTAATCCTCTCCAAGTGTCTACTTCATGTAAAGCTATCGCGTAGTTCGGAAGCTGCTATATAGGTATCGCCTGATACCAGAGATATGTTTGATATAAAGTGTTGGCATCTGTCATTATATTGGATATCAAACTGCCAGCTTGAATATCAAATTGCCTTCAATTCGATATCAGTTTATCTATTCATATAACTTCGAGAATTATTTGATGCAATTTTTGTGGACCTGAGAAGCAATCGTGGTATTTTTTAACGTTTTTAACCAAATCCAAAATACATTCGCAAACGTAAAAGATTACCAAACACATTACCCTCCTTCTTCGCAGTGGGGTAAAAAATAGAAATAAACGCACCGATGTATACGACGTTGACATGTTTCATGGAAAAAAATGGTGTTTCGTTTTTGTCATTCTCCATTAAATATTGTTGAAATTCGAGCTTCGAGCCGGTAATAACGGGAGCAATCTGTCTTAGATATCTCTTTTTAAAAAAAGGAAAAAGTTGATAAGTAGGTTGAAATAAATCTAAAATAAACGTCTATAGTCTACTTCTTACGTCATACTTTATAGAGTTGTTTACTTTCGGTATTGGAAAAGAGGTTAAGGGTGCAACTATACGTGTACATGTGATACGTATCTATAAGCGAAACGGTATCGGCTTAAGGCGGTAGTAAAAGGTTGTATTACAACTTAGAGTGTAAATATGTTTTAGCGTCATCTATCTTGTTTTGTTTTCAATCGGCATAAGGCAATTCTAGCTAGACACAGAATAGTAAGTGCTGTTTCGGCATTTTTATCCTATGTTATGCTATCCCCAATTAAATTTTAGTAAAAATATAAATACTTATACGGAATACTAATACTACGCAAAATGTGTGCATGTGCCAAATACCATGTTTGGACGTGTCTCTGACTACCCTCTTTAGATATCCTCAAAGATAAAAATAACTTGAGATCTAAGGAGATATCTACCGAGCCTAGGGATTAGAGTCATGTTGTGTTAAAAATATTTCATGTACAGATTTGCTCCGTTACAGTTTTATTACTTAGATAAATTGAACTCTTCAACAAAAGGAATTGAAATAACCCAAAATTATACAAGCCTTATCACGGCTATGTCAAATGCAATTACGTCACAACAGCTCCCAACACAAATGGGTTGTCCTGACAATAGAGACACCAAATTTATGTGGAAGTCGGGATTTGTCAGTGAACCTGAGAACTTGATCATTGGCAGTTGTGTCCTCTTTGTGTCGCTGAGCTTAGATTCGAACTTGCCACCTCGTTCCCAACCCCTTTAAAGCATAATGTTGGTACAACACATGTTGTTGGGGCTTCAACTTAAAATATAGCTTTCATTGACTTTAAAACATTGATTTATTACAGTTATTCAGAGTTATACATACATTTAAATTTTGAAAAGAAAATGTTAATATCGCAAACTCGCGCGCGGCCATTGATCGAGAGAGACGATCGAACGGAAACTGTTTTGCCGAGCAGAAGCGACACTAGCGCCCTCACTTGGGATGGGAAATGGTTATAGTGTTGCGTTGCGACACATTTTTCAAAATGCTAGGAGAATAAAATTTTGTAAACAAATTTTTAAACATTATAAGGTAAAATAGTGCATAATAAAATTCTATCAATGTAAAATTATGCGAAAGTTTAAATGATTGTGTGTTTGTTGCTCAATCACGATGAAGACGGCTTACGTACAAATAAAGCTTATGATTCGGAATAGCATATAAGCTACTTTTAGTGTGGGTGCCATGCGCGTGAACTTACGGGCGGGAGCGTGTTCAATATTATGTTATGCCATCCAAAATAAACACTGTTGACACAGAATAACACTTGTAAACAGAGTAATGCTGAACAGACTATAGCATTCATTGCAGTGGGTAAGAAAGTGTGTATTTTTTATCTATTTTTCTTTGTCTATCAACTTCTATCTCTCTACTATTGATGCAACGCTTTACACTGCCTTATAAGAATCAAAGTTCTGACTGACGCACTCACTCACTGACATATTATATACAACTCAGTTTAAGGTGTCTCGTAAAGGTTTAAGACGGGATTTTTCAAAATTCCAGTGGGAGGTCAAAGTTTTTATGAAAAAAACATTATGCGAACAAAGTCACGGGGAATCCGGACATATACCTAACCTATACAATTTTAATCATATACAAATCTGTAGCATTTTCACATCGCCTAAATATAAGACAACTTTTCACCATAGCTTCATGGTACTTATAGATCATTTGAATCGCTTTAACAATGAAGGCAAATTACAGAACGCTTGGCTAAGGCCGGTTGAATGATAATACTCGTTTCCTGTGCGAGACGACAGGCAGAACCATCTATCTGAAAGTGCAATTAGGCTTTTGCTGAATAAGCCTTCCACAGGTTAAATTAAACGTTTCCATGACAAAGGTTTGAAATAGAAATTGCTAAGCTAACGTGGGACAAGTGAAAGAAAATGGAATTTAGTGCTATTATGAGCTTGCTCACGACTGAATTAGCTTTTATTCCTGCCAGCAACTTGACTTTTGTTACTCTGAGGTTGGTTGTTTTCAAGTTTACATTGCGAAACATTCATTTTTTCTTGTTGTTTTGTTATGGTTTGCTCGTTGGCTTTGATTTTTTAGCTCAGTAGGCTTGTATCAAGCTTTACAGACTAATTGAAATGTTGAATATTGGGACCGAATATAATGGAAAATTCAAAAATGTGATATTTTTCAGATATTTGTGTAAAATGTGGGCAAATGCCAAATGTCATGTCTGGATGTGCTTCTGATTAACCTCTTTAGATATCCTCAAAGATCTAGTGATTAGAGATCTGAGGGGATATCTACTAAGCCTGAGGATCACATTCGGGATCATGTTTTGTTTGTTTGTTTTATTTTTGTTGTATGTCATAGGTTGGTACGAGTATTACAACAAACTATTGTAAAAACGTAGGCATGTGTTAAATATGTTTGAACGTGCCTGAATATTCCCCTTTAAATATCCTTGAAGATCTAAGTTACTAGAAATCTTAGATGTCTACCAAATCTGGGGATTACAGTCGTAATCGAAATGTGAAAACTTTTGTTAATAATTCTAACTTTATATTCTTAGTGTCGATCAGTAAAAATATGTAATAGGTAATATTTTGTAGTAATCTGACGCTATTGAAGACACAGACTGAAGGCAGACAGGCGCTTGTATGCTACAGTTAAGTCTGTTTTTCACACAGATCGCAATCCGTGCTCTCCCATCTAAAATTTAATTATTATTCGCAAACTATTTTATAGACAATCATAATTTTATCGATGACGTCACACTGAATTTCGGGACAAAAAAATACGAGAGCTGAATAAGTTCACTGAAGTGAGGTTGGTATCTGGTTATAAGTAAAATATATATCCAAAAAAAAGAGAATGAGACATGTTAGTGTAAGCAGCGATGGATTTGCAAGCTGTCACGTGCGGAATTACTAATTAATTACTGTTGAACTGGGACACGTGTTTAATATTTTTGATTTATTCCACTTTTGCCTCTTTTTTACGGGTTTCTGACTACCCTTGTCAAAGATCTAAAGTAATGTAAAACATCTATGTGTGTATCTTATAACTTTAAACGAGCAATTATTGAATCTCGGAAACGGCTCCAGCGATTTTCATGAAATTTAGTATGCAGGGGGTTTCGGGGCGATAAATTGATCTAGCTAGGTTTCATTTTCCAAAAAACACAATTTACCAACAAAAAAAGCCGAGCAAAGCTCGGTCATCCAGGTACTGTTAATAATGTATGCAGCGTCAAATGAAACTTTTTACTCACTTACAGGACGCTGTAGTAACTGGGAAAGTTTATTTAATAATAATAAAAATAATTTTGTCACCATAAAAGTATATATAATAAAACTAAAATAACCCTAAGTAAAAAAAATAAAAACCAAAATGGCCACCTCTCAGCATGAGCTCTGGCAAGACTGTATTTTGCCAAAGCAGTGGTCTTCCGTAGCAGCTATCTTGCGCTATATTACGCTATCTTGTAGCTTTATATTATTTTTAAACCTCATGAACACTAATAATTTTTCCCGACGTTTCGACAGGTTTACATACTGACGTGGTCACGGGATGACTCAGTCAGTCATCCCTTGACCACGACAGTGTGCAAAAAATAGATAAATAAAACGCGATAAATACCTGGTTCATAGTACCTGGTTGTCCGAGCTTTGCTCGATTTTTTGGGGTAAACGACGTTTTCTTAAAATGAAACCTAGCTAGTTCGATTTATCGCCCCCGAAACCCCTTGCATACTAAATTTCATAAAAATCGCTGGAGCCGTTTCCGAGATTCCGATTATATATACAAGAACTAGCTGTCCCGCCCGCGACTTCGTTCACTTAAAGTAGGTATCTAAACTGAGTTTCAAACAAATTACACTAATAAAAAAATCCCATAAATAACTTTGACACCCAATTTTACCCATATTAGAGGGCTATTTTGAAATATCCAGGAATACGTTTCCATTTATTTTGCATTTAAAGTATCCAAACCAAAACTAAGACCAATCACACCACCCTTTTATAAAGTAAGTAGCCATAAAAACATTGACCCCACATTTGACCCCTTTTTGAAGGTCATATTGAAAAATCCTGAAACACTTGTTCATTCATTTTGTATTTACAGTAAACAAAGTTTCAGACCAATCGCACCACCCGTCAAAAAAAATCCCATACAAACATTGACCCCTTTTTTAGAGTTATATTGAAAAATCCTGAAACAGAAAACAAAGTTTCAGGCCAATCGCACCACCCGTTAAAAAAATCCCATACAAACATTGACCCCCTTTTTTAGAGTTAGGTATATTGAAAAATCCTTTAACACGAAATTAAGTTTCAGACCAATCGCACCAGGTTAAAAAGATCCCATACAAACATTGACCCCATATTTGACCCCTTTTTGAAGGTTATATTGAAATATCCTGAAACACGTGTCCGTTCATTTTGTATTTACAGTACATAAACAAAGTTTCAGACCAGTCGCACCACCCGTTAAAAAGTTCACATACAAACATTGACCCCACATTTGACCCTTTTTTGAAAGTTATTTTGAAAAATCCTGAAACACGTGTCCATTCATTTTGCATTTACAGTACACAAACAAAGTTTCAAGCCAATCGCACCACCCGTTAAAAAGTTCCCATACAAACATTGACCCCACATTTGACCCCTTTTTGAAGGTTATATTGAAATATCCTGAAACACGTCTTCATTTATTTTGCATTTACAGTACACAAACAAAGTTTCAGGCTAATCGCATTACCCGTTAAAAAGTTCCCATACAAAAATTGACCCCACATTTGACCCCTTTTTGATGGTTATATTGAAAAATCCTGAAACACGTGTCCATTAATTTTGCATTTACAGTGCACAAACAAAGTTTCATGAAAATCGCTCCACGCGTTAAAAAGTTTCATACTAACGTTTTCACCCTTTTTCACCCCCTTAGAGGTGGAATTTCCAAAAATCCCGTCTTAGTGGGTGGTTTTGTTATAAAAGGAACCCACCTTTCAAATTTCAGCTTTCTAGCTTCAGCTGTTTCGGCTGGGCGATGATAAATCAGTCAGTCAGTCAGTCAGTCAGTCAGTCAGTCAGTCAGTCAGTCAGTCAGTCAGGTTAAGCTCTTATATAGATATAGATTGCTCGTTTAAAGGTATAAGATGTAGCTTGAATCCTACACCCTGTGCTAATCGTCTACTCTATACGATTTCAGACCTAAGCGTGCCTATTTGAAACTTAGGTTATAACCATGTGCACGAACGGAGCCTGAGGCGCACTTTGATCCTTTCACCACACTGGTTTCTAAAAAAATACCGACACGATAAAAAAAACGAGTTGTATTGCTATAGTTGCACATATGTATTATAAAAGCATTTTGTTGTTTGTGAATGTCATACGAATCACAATACTTACTAAAAATATACAAAAAATAACCCAAAAGAAGAAAAATATACTACAGCCATGCAAAACTACTGAAGTTATGTAAAAACCTGTAAACATGCCACAATACCATTGTCATTTCATTTTGAGTGCATTACATTCATTATGTCTTACCACTGACGGCAAACGCACAATTTTAATTTTTTTATTTGCCATTTAACTGGCAACGTATAAAATCACTATTGCATTTTCAAAAAGAAATCACTGGATGTATTTTTGATATGTTTCACTCGATGATTACTTGTAAAGTTCACTTAAATTCACTTCACTTTGGCGTATATTTCCTTGCGAGTGTGATGGTTCGTCCGGGGAAGGCTGTCGCGTATCGCGACCAACGATAGACTGAGTTAGACACGACGTACAGACGAGCGCAGAAGTGATTTGTCTTACGAGTTCTAATTAGTTATTCTGTCTAGGGTTTCGAATGTGTATAATGCCACTTAAAAGTTTGGTGGCGAAGAGAATGTAAAAGTGGTTTAAAGTTCGTCGCGTCGTTTTCAACAGCTTTACCATTCAACTTACTTACACTTTGTTTTTTTAATTAGTTAGTATCAAATACCACATTATACTTATTTTAAATGAGTTTAATGTTATATTCATAAACGCCCCTTCGTTGTTTAAACCTTATATACATGCCATTCATTTAATTGATGTTATTTCAGTATAAACTTTTCAACACATATGTACTTCTCGAGTTATTGTAGGAATCTAGATATATAAAATCCGTAGCATGACTGACTGACTAGTTGGCCAACACACAACCTAAACTATAAATCTAAGGGAGCTGAATTTTGGAGGCTAAGTTCTTTTTGAGTGACTGGGGGTTAAAATATAAAGAAATAAATAAATAATAATAAATAAATAAATAAATAATGCTGGACAATCCACACAGCATCATCTAGCCGCAAAGTAAGCTACTCAAAGCTTGTGTTATGGGTACTAGATAACTGATATATGTATTTAATACATGATATTTGGTACATAGATAGATATTTTTTATTATACATACACACCCAGAGCAACGGAACAAATTTCTGCAGATCGTACACAAATTTGTTCCGAGGCGGGAATCGAACCTCTTGCGTCGCAGGCGGACTCTTGCCCGCTGCGCCACTGAGGTCGTCAAATATTGTGTAACAAATAAAATAGCCAAAAATAACAATGCTAAGGAAATTATCTACAATCTGCATAAACAATAAGTAGGATTTGATGAAGTTTGCGGATGATAAATATTGTTTATGTGTGATTGCAACCAACAAGTGTGTAACACTGGGCTATGTGTCTATTATTCATTTTGTTATCACCAGCTTAGATTATATCGAATTTACTTACAATCATACAAATTCTACTCAATATCAAAACTTTTGCTTTATAAGTGTTTTTGCTCAGTCAACAACTACGTAAAGATGATATTTTTGGAATATTTATGTTGTTTTTTTTAGAATAACATAAAAAAATATCGTATGAGCTTATTTAAACTCAACATTAAAAGTGTTTACCAAATAAATCATCAAACAACCTAACAAAACATTTACAATAAATAAAATAACAGCA
Organism: Cosmorhoe ocellata; assembly: GCA_963675405.1. Classification (NCBI taxonomy): domain Eukaryota; kingdom Metazoa; phylum Arthropoda; class Insecta; order Lepidoptera; family Geometridae; genus Cosmorhoe; species Cosmorhoe ocellata. The sequence goes on along the minus strand of OY776265.1, from coordinate 2,393,718 downwards.
AAAATTAGTAATTTAAATATTTATCCTAAATTATAACTTTGAACTCTAAAATTTAATATTATGAGCTTTCGCTTGCGGCACCGGTCGCATGGTACCTACCTGGAAAAATATGAAATGAAAATGAAATGAAATATATTTATTTCTTGCAAACCACAACAAAACCAAACATAAAATAGAAATAAGTTGCTTAAAAATATTATGTACCCACTTAACAAATGAGGTAGGTATAGAAGTTATCCTATGTTATATAAATCTTCAGTAATACCTAATATAGCCTATGTGTTATTGCAAGTCATAAACTACGCGTATTCCAAGTTTCATCCAGATCCGTTCAGCGTGATTGAGTAACAAACATCCATACATCTATCCATGCAAATTTTCGCATTTATAATATTACTAGCTTCCGCCCACGGCTTCGCCCACGTGGTACCTTGAAAAACAAAAACAAATCTATCCCGCATGAACCGTACATTTTTCCGGGATAAAATGTAGCCTATGTGTTCTTCCAGACTATAATCTATAATCTATCTGCGCCTAATTTCATCCAGTTCCGTTCAGCCCTTTCATCGTGAAAGAGTAACAAAGATATATCCAGACATCCTGACATCCTGACATCCATACATCCATTTTTGCAAACTTTTGCGTTTATAATATTAGTAGGATATAGAGTAGAATGTTAAGATAGGATAAAGTACTTTTTATATGGTTACCACGCATGTAAAGCCAGTCCTTCATAAAAACGACAAAGTACTTTTGATTCGTTATTGTATGGGTTTTTATTAATACCTTAAATTGCGTAAATTCACGTATTTACTTTAAGCCCCCCAGTTCACCCTTAAAAAGTGTTTTGAATTCCTAAATATCTAGTTTCTAGGACTCAAAATGTAGGTCGTGCGCTCGTTTCCGAAAACAACTTGCTACGCCGTAGATAGTGCTACGACGTAGGTATCTCGTAGCACGCTCGTAGCACTTTACGAATTAATTAACTCAAACACTTGAAATACCTTTACGTAGTGAAAACATACTTGTTCCTGATTATAAATAAGTTGCTTCGAAAATAGCAAAATCCATACTAATAATTTGGAAAATAACTTTTCTTTATTTTACCTTTTCACGACTAAACGGTAAACTTAATGAAAGGCAATGAGATACATTTTTATTTTTAAATCCAGGCAGACGAAGTAGCGTATAACAGCTAGTATAATTATAATTTAGAATTATATTTTCATCATTTGAATACAGGCGTGGGTTTACTTACGCTTGTGTAAATGGTGTGATTGAAATGATGATTTGATGGAATATGTTATTTTCGAGTGCTGATTACATTAATTAGTCTGATTTTAAATGGCCTTTTCTGTCGAAACAACATATAAGTATCTCAATATATGCTAATATACCTGGCGCCATTGATTATCGCTGTAGCGTTGTGCTGATAGGTGACCAATATCTTAATCACAACCCTACTAATATTATAGATGCGAAAGTTTGGATGAATGGATGCATGGATGGATGGATAGATGTTTGGTACTCCAATCACGCTGAAACGGCTAAGATGTGAATTAGAATGTGTTATTCTAGATTATAATCTACCTGTGCCAAGTTTCATCGAGATCCGTTCAGCCGTTTCAGAGTGATTGAATAACAAACATCCGTACATCCATCGAAACTTACGCATTAATAATATTAGTAGGATTGTGATTTAGATTTAACTAGCTTCCGCCCGCGGCTTCGCCTGCGTGATACCTTGAAAAACAAAAACATCGCTATCCCACCGTATTTTTTTTCGGGATAAAATTTAACCTATGTGTTATTCCAGACCATAATCTATATCTGTGCCAAATTTCATTCAGATCTGTTCAGCCGTTTTAGCGTGAAAGAGTAACAAACATACATCCATCCATACATTCTTACAAACATTCGCGTTTATAATATTAGTAGGATGTTGTAGAAACTTCATCGTAGTCTGATAAAAAAGCTGCAGTTTACTATCGAAGCATTGTCTCCCATGGGGTGATTAGCTACAGGCGCTCAGTCTACAAGTGTATACCATGCTGTCTACAGCCTGCACCCCGGGACATCCGGGACATTAGTAGCCAGCTGTGAGGAATGGAAACTGTTGGGAATAATAGCTTAGTTTTGTTTGTGAAGTGAACTATCTGTTTTTGTATATCTTACGTCTGTGTTAGTGTAAATACATTTGGTTGTGTAGCAATGGTGACGTTAATTTAGTAACTATATTACCTATGCAGTGATTTGATATAGTTACTTAAGTAACTATGTTATTATCCATCATTAGAAACAGCTGGTTATAATATTTAACTAGCTTCTGCACGCGGCGTCGCCCGCGAAGTACCTACATAAAATATAGCCTATGTTCATCCTGAAAGTTCGTTCTACACATTGGTGAAAGAATTTTTCAAATCGGTTCAGTAGTTTCGGAGCCTATTCATTTCAAACAAACAAACAAACAAACAATCAAAGTTTTCCTCTTTATAATATTAGTATAGATTATATTAATGTATCAACAGCTGACAAATGAATCGTATAATGTCTTTGAACAAGATTTTTGAAAAAGCCGTCTTCATTGTTTTTCGTCAAGTTTTTTTGTGAACAACTTATGATCGTATCTTATTACTTAATTTTTGTAATTTAGTTTGCGGAACGAGAAAATACATTGAGAAAATACAGAATTAACATGAAGTCGACTTTCCTTTTAGTTTCTTAAACGTAATTCTTATTGTATATGGAGTACAATATATTAGATTTATATACTATCTGTCGGCTGACTATTTTTCTTATCTTGCGAATGTAGTACTCGGTTGTAATTACGCGCGTGAACATCTTAATGGCACTTGCGCTCTCCGTAATGTCACCGCTTTGTTCTCATTACGCAGAAATTAGCTCCGGTTGTGACTTTAGTTTCGTAATGGTGGCCATTTGGCTATGTACAATAGCCTGCGACTATGTAGTTAGTTCAATCAATTGCACGGTTGGGTACGAGCGATGTATGTAGGTACTCATAGTTGTGTCAAGTGTGAAGTATCTGACGGCGATGCGTTTGAGTATTAAGGGCTTGTACACAAAACTGCGAATCGGTGCGACGCGATTTGATTTCTTAAATAAATAAAATAAATAATGCTGGACACTATCACACAGCATCATGTAGCCCCAAACTAAGCGGAGCTTGTATTATGGGAACCACATGACTGATAAACTACATAGATATACTTTTTTTTGTAAATACCATACATATTATACATAGAAAACACCCAGACCTGAGACAAATATCTGAAAATAATGCAAACATTTGTCCCACGGCGGGAATCGAACCCGCAACCTTCTGCGTCTCAGGCGGACCTTCGCCCGCTGCGCCACAGAGGCCGTCAAAAGCAGAGGCCGAGTTTCTTGTGACAAAAGATAGGGCTAGATCGCAGATTTTTGCGATGCGACGTTCGCTTCGCAGTTTTGTGTACAAGCCCTAACTCAACAACAACTCCTTACCTCCTTTCAACACATTGGTTCGAAAGAACTATCTTTCGAACCAATGTAGTGAAAGGATGTGTAAGTGCGCCTCAAACGCACCTTTCATGCACTTGGCACATGTCTTTTAACTTTTAAGGTCGACATGCCGGTTTCTTCGCGATGTAAGTATTTAGTACCTGGGTGACCGAGCTTTGCTCGTTTTTTTGGGGTAAACGACGTTTTCTAAAAATGAAACCTAGCTAGATCGATTTATCACCCCCAAAACCGTCTGCATACTAAGTTTCATGAAAATCGTTGGAGCCGTTTCCGAGATTCAGATTATATATATATATATACAAGAATTGCTCGTTTTTAAGGTATAAGATTCACCGTTTAAGAAACGATGTATTTTTTCCGGGTTTCCTTACGATGTATTTTTCTGGTAGAAAAATAAATTGGTGCACGACTAAATTTGAACTCACGTCTTAGGATCAGAAGGCGGAACCAATACCACCAGTGCTCTGTGATAAAATCTTTCCATTTAAATAAATAAATAGTTTTGTCCGCAGAAACGTCCAATATTCGTCGCTCCGTGTTCATTAGTTATCTCCAGCCGAGGCAGCCTTCACCGCGACCTTTGCTGCGCCGAAAATAAACATAGCCTTATAGCTATCGACATCGAACGTTCGGCATTTGCTTTGGCATAGTCTGAAGTTTTATCTCTAGTGCTTAGAAAACATGTAGCATTCATGGCGACTCGCGTAGTACTAACGCTTACACATTCTTCAGGCATGGTTGTTGGAAACCCAGTCAGTTGAAACCCTAAGCACTAGTTTTTTCGAATCTGTGTCATGTAAGGATATTTTTCTTCTTCTTGCGCCGTGATCACATTCGTGGTTTCGATGTAAATACAAAGATAATACTCTAAAATTTCTTAAAAAATTATATTTTTGTAGGAATACAAAATCAACCGTGAAATTGAATGAAATTAGAGTTATCGGAAAGAGTTTAATTGCGTGACCTACAAGTCCGTGAAACGAGTTTTGTAGAGGTGTATGTAGCCTTGCACCTACTTGGGATTAGGGATTCATCAGTTCATTGTTAAGATTTTAGGCCTAAACTACAATCAATTAGATATTTCAGTACTTCAGGACTTCTAGAAACAGTAAAAATTCTAAAAAAATCTTGTTAAAACACTTGGTTTTTATACAGTTTTTGAATATGAATTGGCAACTTCAATATTCCGGACGATGTGCTAATTTAGTGGTAACTTGCTGATTTAAAATTTATTACACGAACAACCCCTGGCGATTCATAGAGAAACGAAATTCGCGATTCTGACACTCCAAAAATATTCCGCTACACGTTGTCTTCGTAGTTCAGTCTCCACTCGCTAGATGGTGCTGTCTTATAAATTTACTAGTTTTGGTCAACTTGATACGTTTGATATAATAATATGACGGTAATACGTTTTGAAGGGTTTTGTTGGACAAGATTACTTGGGTTGTTGTACATTTGCCACAAAGTAAATTCGTCACGAAAAAAAGTATGTGTAAATTCGCCACACTTTTATTTTATTATTTTAGGTTGTTGTAAATTTATATAAATTATTATTATTATTATTATTAGTATTTATATAAATACTTTATCTTTCTAGAAAGTTTAACTTTAAAAACATTTAATAATAATAATAATAATGCTGGACAATCCACACAGCATCATCTAGCCCCAAAGTAAGCTACTCAAAGCTTGTGTTATGGGTACTAGATAACTGATAAATTTAATACTTTATATACATAGATAGTTTTATTATATACATAGAAAACACCCAGACCAACGGAACAAATTTCTGCAGATCGTACACAAATTTGTTCCGCGGCGGGAATCGAACCCGCAACCTCTTGCGTCGAGGGCGGACTCTCGCCCGCTGCGCCACTGAGGTCGTCAATGAATGACTTATCTTCGAAACTGTATCGTTTTATCTTTTGGCATCCTCATAAAGGCAGGCCTTTTGGTCGATTAATTTCCTACTTCCCACAGGAACATCGTTTGCCAAAATATAAATTTAAAATTTTAACGAATAGATCAAGATGTAATAATGGTCTTTGCTAGGAACAAACTTGTTTTTTTTTGCCTGTGTCAAGTGTATTTTTATATCTGTGTGTCAGCGTCACAGAGTCATAGTCAAGTTGTTATGCGAACTGATTGACTATTAAAGTTTGCATTAATCTCAGTATCATTCACGTCAATATTGACATTCGGAAAAACCAAATATTTGGGAAACCGACATTTTTTAAACTTACTGTTCTGTTCACGACTTCATCCACGTTTTTCCAAAGATTGACATTTATTTTTATTTTTACCCTAACAGCTATTTATCTAAAACGAGGTCAAGGCCCGCGGGATACAAACAGGCCAATGCCAAATGCTTATTTTCACAGCCATATCAACATTATTGTGCCCCATTACCCAAATCGGATATTAATAAGGTATAAAGAAATAAATATGAATCTGGAACTGGAAAATGGCTGACAACATTGTAAATATAAAAGTTAATGAACATGACAATTATTAAAAGACAAAACAATCATGTTCACGATTTGAGTAGATAGACTAGATCAGGCTAGGTAGACATACCTATTACACTCAAACCACTTATTACTTAGATCTTTGAGAATAGTCAGAGTAAAAGTCAAAACTCGCCTAAACATAATATATATAGCACATGCCTCTCATTTGCACACTACTCTTTAATTTAATTTAATTCTTGATCTATAAATATACACAAATAATATTATTATAACCTACACATTATAATATAAAATACGTGTACCTAGAACATAAGATATTTGATGTATCGGTAGGTCAACTAATCCATAATACTGTCAGAAGAAAGCGTCTCCAAGATGCTTGTAGTTTGTGACTATAATTCCCCAGCAAAGGACAAACCTTTTGAAATCTTTATTAGATAGGTCCTTGCGAATGTCTAAAAGAGTAGTGTGCTATGTTGCCACGTACTCATAGTTACGTGGTCAAGTAAACCCTAGAGACTCAGATGTATCAAAATTATATCAGAATAGAAGATATAGTTTTGTAGAAAGATTTAGCTCCAAGCTTTGTTTCGACAAAAGAAATAAAACTAATACCAATATCTTGAGTCATTCTTCATCGCCACTTCTAGCCACGACGAGTTTGTATTTTTTGATGGCAAAAAACTACCTAATGTAATTACTTTATTGAGAAGCAACCAACTAACTAAATTAACAAGGATCATACAAAAAAGCGCTAGGGCCCAGCGAATTTCTTGTCAGTTCTTCTCGGACTGGGGATAGGACTGGAATTGGCAATTAGACTCACCTAGTATGTAAGACGTTTCAAAATGATCCCTGTGATTTCATTGAAATAAATATATTTGACTTTTGACTATTGACTATTGACTATTGACTACTATGGAAAGTTGTATTGAGTCAGTAGCCAGCAATCCACGTAAGGAGCCCCCGCTGAGGCACGCTTTAATCTTTTCACCACACTATTGCAATGAGACAATAAGAAGTGGCTAACTATGGTGACGAATTAACTAGGCCGCCCAAAGGCTTCCGTCATCCTACTTCATACTAATATTATAAACGCGAAAGTTTGTATGAATGTATGGATGTATGTTTGTTACTCTTTCACGCTGAAACAACTAAACGGATCAGGATGAAATTTGGCGCAAATATAATTATGTAGATTATAGTCGCTATATATTGGCTACTTTTATCCTGAAAGAGTGTACGGTTCCCGTGGGATAGATTTGTTTTTGTACAAGGTACCACGCGAGCGAAGCTGTGGGCAGGAGATAGTAGCTTAATAAGTTTTTAAAAGCCGGGATAATTCCTAGTGCTTTCCGAAGTCAGAAGCTTTCAGATGAAAATACCACTTTGGTCACCCATCCAGTAAAAGTTAAAGATTTTATCTACAGCATTAGAACTTGGGCTATACCATAAGGTCTTACAAACCATCATGTTTCAGAAAAGTCATACTTCAACCTTGAAGTAAAACTACTTCAAGACATTTTTTATAGTTTATGGTACGAAATAATAAAGTTACATTACTTTGATTTTGCTTGTGATCAAAATTGAGATATAAACAATTTTAGCTTAATCTTCATTAACATAAAAAAAGTTGGCAAATGATCATAAATAAATAGATATTGGTGGACATTTCACACAGCGCCATCTAGCCCCAAATGAAGCAAAGCTTATACCTACTATAGGTACCAAGATAGAAATAGCATATTTTTTTTGTAAATACGCAGTTTAAGCAATACATAGATACAAAGAAGATATAATAACACCTAGTACAGAACAAACATCACAAAATGTTTGTCTTGGATAGAGATCGAACCCACAACCTACAGCGCAAAAGGCAGAGCTACTCTGATCTGTGAGACTAGTCAGGATCAGGGTAAAGTTTTTTTATAAAATTAATAATTCAAAACACGCGCTGTTCGTAATAGGACACGGTTCACTTTTAAAGGCTATTTTTCAATGTTCAAGCAAAGAACCTTTGACCTCATTAATGTTGTTTTTCTGAACGCCTTCTCGAAGTACGAAAGTACCTCATTTGGGGTTGACAATGTTTCATGTAAATTGTTTGGGTAATAAATGAACGGCGGGAAAACTTCTGACATATGAGCGCTTTATGGAAACCATCGGCGAATGCGTAATATTCACAGAAGTGAAATTCTCAAGTTGTAGATTGACCACTTAATCAAAACCACTCCTTTTAAGAGGATTGTGAAGCTGTAAATTTTAATACAAAAAGCGATAACGTTTTGTTCCCTTTTGACTTACTCCAATGTTTATAATTTTTGGATATGTTGTAGAGTATCTACAACATAACCAAAATTTACAAAAATTGGACTAAGATTAAGTATGGATTACATTCTTACAAACTTTTGCGTTTATAATATTAGTAGGATTATAGATATACATAATATTATTGATGGAAGTATGTATACTAATAATAATAATAATAACAATAATTACGTTACAAATTAGAGTTTCGTTTCTATATCTTAATACAGTAGCTTTTATGAAGGATGTAACAAATTGAGGTTGTTACACACCGGCGTAACACTTTGACACGGCGGGAATATCGCAAGATACGATACAATACAGTCATAATTTATTACTTGATATTAGGGAAACTTGTGCTGAAAGTGCCTTAACTTTGTGCCAAAAATATTGAATATTGAAAGAAATCACATCGTAAGCATTGTACTTTCCAACAATTCCTATCCTACTAATATTATAAACGCGAAAGTTTGTAAGAATATATGGACGTGTGGATGTAAGGAAGTATGTTTGATACTCTTTCACGTTTAAACCGCTAAACGGATCTAGATGAAATTTGGCACAGATATAGATTGGAGTCTGGAATAGCACATAAGCTGCTTTTTATCCCAAAAAAATGTTCTGTTCCCGCGGGATCGATTTGTTTTTGTTTTTCAAGGTACCACGCAGGCCGAGCCGCGGGCGGAAGCTAGTAGCTAATAATTATCAGTTCTTCGAAATGTACGTGATAATTTTGTCACTAACTTAAGGTGCATTAATTGCTCCAATAATATATTTTTTTGCAGCGGTGTACTCATAATGTAAGTTGGTGTGTAAAAACAAAATGCGAACAAAGTCGCGGAGAATTCTATGTAATAAGAAAAAGCTGATAAACATAATACAAATAGGTATGTAGCCTATCGTATAATAAATGTTAATAGAAAGAGAATGGTTTTATTAAGATAATAGCATAATGGTGATGACTGTGACAATCAACTGTACTAAATTGCTGTTTTGGGGGCCATTTTATGTTATTTATTTATAACATTGTTTTTATATAATGTTGATGATATTTTAGACAGCACTGATGTTTTAACCTAGGTCTTAATGTTGTAGATTCATAGAACATGGAAGCGTTAGTTCACTACCTGGTTGGTTCGCTACCTGGGATGACAATTCAAGGCATAATTGACAAGCCTCGCTTACCAGAGCTAATTTTTTTGGCGTCATTGTTTAGCACAATGCTTCCATGTACATATTTTCCGTTTACTGAGTAGATTCAAATTTTGATTCAAATTTTTCAATGTACACGTGAAGAAATCAAAATTATTCATTTTAGTAGGTACAGAGTGATCAATATACATGAAAGGTCACTCTTGGACGTGTACCATAAACGATAGGACGCCATACCTAAGTCAATCATTGTTATAATCAGGGATATTCCGGTTAAGGTTAACCACCGTAATGAATCGGTTGTTTAACACTTTCAATTACGGTATACCGAAACTATAGGTTACCGAAACATTTCTGTTAACATTAACCGAAATAATAAAGGTTTTTATCTTAAGGTTTAAATTTGCGCATTTTCATCATGTACTGCGTGCAAGTAGCGCGGTAGGTAATATGAGTGCGAAGGAAAATAATGTCTCACTCATCTTCTGTCGTGTTAAACCGTATTGTTTGAATTTGTGTTGAGAGATGGGCGCTTACCTGGTTTTGAGGTTCAACTAATTATATATGCTTTAACTTGTTAGTTTTTATTCCTGTTTGTTTTTTGGGGCTAGATGGTGCTGTGTAAAAATGTCCGCCACTATTTATTTATTATTTTATTTGTTTTTTTTAGTGTTTCGATGTTCTCTGGTGTAAAATAATGTAATTATCAGTATAATTTGGTTGGATTATATTTATTTAAGTATTATATTTATTGATTTCGTTATGCTGTGCAATTATTATATATATATATATTATATATATGGTTTTTTAGATTGTTTATAATGACATAGTGCGTATACTTATATATTTTTAATCTTTCTGAAAATAAAAAAAGCCTTTAAGTATGTAAAAACATAAAAACGACAGATTACAATATAAAGGCTTTTGTTATTTTTAGAACAATTATATAATAAAAAAATATATAAGTGTATTATGTACTATGTCTTTTAAAAAAATACTCGGCTTATTTTGAAGTAAGTACGGTGTAAGTTTACATGACTGAAAAGATAATTAATGTTCTATTTACACAATATACACTCGCAGGCTTTAAACTGGAATCGCTTCATCAAGACAATTTTTTACAATTTCTGGTCAATGAACTAGGGATTGTGGTAAGTATATCATTTTTTTTTAGCTATCAAAATCTTTGTCGTAGGACGTGCCTTGCCTACATAGTATTGACCGACGACGGTTCATATTCTGGTTATGTCCGAGAACTGGACTCGACTCCATTGCTCCATATAATCAAGTGATCGCGAGCAAACTGAAGCCGGACTTGTAGGTGGGCTGGAGACAATTTAGTTCCCATGGCTGGCCTTTTTGGGGTTAATTTCACTTCTTTGTGTTTTCGTCTGACTGTCCACTCGCTCACAGCTCTCCCTCTAACTTCTCTTAGCTGCTATTTGACGTCGACGCCAGTCAGGTGTCTTTTTCGGAGTGAAGTGGTGACAATAAATCGACCATCTCTTGGCGTATTGCATAGCCATCGTCCAGATTCTGGTCTCCGGACTAAATTCCTGATCTCCCTGAATCTCTTGTGCACCTTGGAGACACTGGACTGGCTTGGGTGAAGCTGTCGAGCGATACTACGCTGAGACAACCCTTGCTGAATTAGGCTGACGATTAGAGCGGCTTCTGTGGTTGTGGTTTCCATTTTTCTTAAGTTCAACTATTCCCAGTAAAGTAAAACATTGGACTGATGACCAATTTTCATAAAAGCTCACTATTTATAGGATTTCAGGACTTCCAAACAGTTGGTGATTTGTTTAATTAAAAAATTGATTTTTTTCTTTTTACGTTCCATGATACAAGGTGAATGCTTATTGGTTATGATATTCAAAATTTTCTTCCTCCTTGCGTCGTGTTCCTCAATGCTGAGGGTCGTGACCTCCCTTCTGCATCACCTTCTCTTTAATAATTATCCTCCATCTGTTTCTGTCTTCGGCGATGTGGAGGGCGTTGGTTGTGAACCGAAATATCAAGCGCGGTTCGGATCTGGTCCGACCAATGTAATGGACTGCGTCCACGAGGCCTTTTCCCGTCTACTTTGCCGATCACAAAGAGCTTTTCGAGGTTGTCACCGTCTTTTCTTGCAATGTGACCGAAATATTCGAGAACTCTGCGCAGACACTCAGTGGACGGACAGTCGCGAGGAGATATTGAGTTCTCGCAATATAGAGACGTTAGTCCGAAATGCTGTCCAAGGGATACGGAGCATCCTTCTCCAACACCACATCTCAAAAGCGTCAATGCGTTTGCGGTCTGCAGCTTCCAGAGTCCAAGTCTCAGCGCCATACGAAAAGATCGAGAAGACTAGAGTCCGTACAAGTCTAATAATAATAAATAATAATAATTGTCCACTGTTTCTAGGTCCAAATCGCCAGTGAGTTCTAACTTTCCAGATCTGTCTACCACCATAACTTTAGTTTTGGACCTGTTTATGCAAAGTCCCATCTTCTCGCTAATTCGCTCCATTCGGTTTAGAAGAGTAATCATCCCCGACTCATTTGCTGCAAGAAGAGTAGTGTCATCAGCGTAGCGCAGGTTGGTGATTTTTACACCACCAACTGTGATACCTCCCTCTCAATTCTCGCAAGTCTGTCTCATTATGTACTCTCCATAGGCGTTGAACAGAATGGGCGATAAAATGCAACCTTGGCGTAGGTACTCCTTGGTGAAATTTAAAGGGTTTAGAAGTTACTTTATCAACTCTTACGACTCCCTGGCTTAAGTCATACAAGGTGCGAAGTAGAGCGATAAGATGCATTGGTACTCCAAGTTTTTGTAGGACCTTCCATACAACCCCAGTTGACACAGTCGAAAGCTTTGCTGTAGTCGACGAAACACATTATCACTGGCAAATCAAACTCGTATGCCTTCTCAACGATCTGCCTGACATTGAGAATCTGCTCCCGAGTGCCCTTGCCCTTCATGAAACCGGCTTGCTCCTGCGGGATTTGCCAATCCAAGTATCCAGGATGCGATTGTTGATAATATGGAGCGAGATTTTGCTGGCGTGTGAGATGAGGGACAAGGTTTGATAATTACCGCAGCTCTTAGTTGACCATTTCTTGTGCAGCGGTAGAATTACGGACTCCGTCCAGTCTTCCAGCCAATTACCGTTTTGCCAGATGTGTGAGCAGATATTGGTTATCGTCACACCCAAGTCACCCATAGCTTTAAGCACCTCTGCTGTTATTTGGTCGCTTCCTGGCGCCTTCTCTTTCTTGAGAGACTATAGAGCAGTAGCTATTTCGGAACGAAGAATCATGGGTTCCAGTTCTAGCTCCTTCCAGTTCGGTTAAAAAAGGGATCAGTATATAACTGCTCACAGTAGGCACGCCATCTCTCGGCTAGAATTTAATAGCTAATAAAATATTCTTTCAAATGATATACGACAATCATTGTTCATTGGACAGAAATTGTACAAAATTGTCTTGATGAAGCGATTCCAGTTTAAAGCCCGCGAGTGTATGTTTTCTAAATGACTTTTATGTTGGTTTTATTTGATAAAAACATCTTTTACTCATAGTTTAGGTTTTCCTATATAATATTAAGGCTGCCCTACTTACTACGTATTTTTAAAAGTAATTAGGTTTTTTATTTTCATTGAAAAATATACGTTGAATTTTTACCCGGTATAAATAAAAAATACCCGGTATAAATGGGTATTTTTTAATTTTTACCTATTTTACCCTTTCCTTCCTATTTATCCCTCCCGAATTTTTACCCACCCGCCCATCTCTTTGTTACCTGTATTTGCGGGTTGCGGTAATGTAGTTTCGGGTATCGCCGTGTTGTTTTTACGCTAACTACCCGCTTTTAGACAGATTATTTCTTGCCAAAGCGGTGGCGAATGTATTATTCAGTTATTGTGAGTCAGTTGTATTGAATACTACAAATTATTTATTCCATTGCTAAAATTGTTTTGAAAATTTAAATTAGACGATAATGTAAAAAAATGGTTACCCCTTTCCGTCGGTGACTGTACCTACCTATTTTATTTTAGTATAACATTTACCTTCTGTAATACGTTCCGTCCGACACACTTCAAGCAAATTTATTCAATTGTTTTATTACTATAACTACTAAAACAGTCTGGTTTGCTAATAATGTATGTAGGTAGGAGGTAGGTGTAGTTACCTACTTAAATACTAGTAATTAGTATAGTAGTTGAGTTACTACTCACTAGTAGTAGTAGTAGGTACTAATACCTAGTAGTACTACTGTAGGTACTACCTACTAGGTATTATTATACCCTCTATTACTATTATAAAAGAAAATCACATACCATATTTAAAAAATATTAAAGTCGCACTCACACTGCATTAATTTAACACTTTCCGCTTGCTCAGTAGTATCCCTCCAGTCATCAACTAAGTCGAAAAACATTCGCATACCTAATATCGCACGCACTCAATTTCTACAAAGTATTTGTACCCTAATAATGCAACAAAAAATACAGTTTAAAAAAACCGAATTATTTCGGTATACCGTTTTATTCGGTAACAGTTATTATTTCGATTAAAACCCAATGTAAAAGGGTTATCGTTTCAATCGCTTACCGTTTCTATCGGTAACCGTTTGAAACGGTTACCGTTATGAATAGGTTTTCCGATCCCTGGTTATAATATAGCAAAATGACAAAGAGCTATATTATACTAGTAGTTCGCCCCGAGCTGAGATCTCGCGCGCGATGTCCACAATCTTTATTTGTATTCATGCCCTAAAGTTTTTGGATACACTTTATGTACTATGCCACGTAACCTAATCACAAACAAATATTTGATTATCCTACCTAAGAAAGGAAAACTATCTCCCTACTGCTATTTATCTAACAAAGAAAAGAAAATGTTGAGTAAAAAGATATACATAAATGTATGTATTTTACAAATTAGTCCCTACCTATACCTACTATTTACAGTGAATTAATAAAAATGAAACTGAGGCTAATAGAAATTAAAGAGTTTAGATATAAAATACAGATAAACGATTGAGGACAATATTTAGGTAGTCTTCCTAGAGCATCTAGGATAGCTGTTGCTTCAAGGTCTCACGCCACTGGACCACAGAATATGAGCGGAGTGGACTTTATCTGTCTCCAGAAGAACCTCGGGGTAGATAATTTCACTCGCGAGAGTCCCTTAAGATTCTGTATGACTCTGTTGGTCGCGCTGGTAGAAAATAACCCAATTTACTGTGGTTCGTTCCTCAAGCTTTCGAAGCTTCATCCTTAGGGCCTCACCAGGCTTTGTTCAAGATATTGGTTCCAGGATTAGTTATGCTTTATTTAAAGTATTACAGTAGGTATCTGAAATTTAACGGGGTTAGCACTGGACTGGTCAAGGTTTTAAAATATTTTCCAGGACTTGAGTTGTTGAGATAAAGAAATCCTCGGAAGGAATTTTTCAGCGATTCTTCGTAGGATGGTTTGTTCACTCAGACCTTGAGATCAGACCAGCGTCCGATTTTTTATACTTATGTTTATCTTCCATTTTTTCCATCGATGTAAATATTATACTTTTTCTGCTCATTCCTTCAAATATAACGTTTATTCATTTGCTTTTTAGTTCGAGATAACAGTAAAAAGGTTTTATTATAATAAGTTTTTATTTATAAATAGAAATAAATAGTAATATACACCGATTAAGCTCATATGCTTCCCAGTAAATTTGATTAGCAATATCTCTAAACCCTCCAAGTTTCATGCAGATTGGATTTACGGTTCTCAAGTTATGCTCTAACAAACATACATATATGCATACATACAACGCCAAATCGCATAGCTGCCACTGAGATCTTCGCTCGCTTCGCTCGCTCGATCAATAATACATATAATATATTCATTTGAATCTGACTCAGTTTTATTCACTCGAATTTGTATCGTGATTTTCATAATAATGTTCGCACAATTTTCATTAGTTTTCAGTTTATTAATAATGCAAACAATATCTCGAACAAAGTACACAAACCCTTATATTTTAAACTAACCAAAAGTTTAACTCCCAAACTCGGTTTCAGTAGTAACTAGCTGTTGCCCTCGACTTTGTCCACCTTTAATTAGTTTTAAAATGTTTTAATATTTTTTCTGCTAAGTATTCGGGACGAAGACAAATTCAACAAATCAAAAACCATGAAAATCAATCCAGCCGTTCTAGAGTTATAAGTGTTCAAAAAAGCCCGAGTTTGTTTTATACGAGTATATTAGAAGATTTTATGTGCAGGCATTCAGCGTATATTCAATGTTACATACAATCCATTCTCTGTTATTTCATTCAAAAATATTACTGTGAGTTTCATGAATTTTTTTAGTTTCCGTCATTTTTCGAGAAGCTTTTTCAAAACATAAACATTTACAAACATTATACAATTGTAAATTGTAGCAAAAACAAAAAAATGTATAGGTAAACTAAGTTTTTGTATTTTTATTGCCTATGACTTTACTATCTCTTTTTGAATCTTTTACAACAAAACATTTTACCCTATATTTTCATAGTCAATATATAATTATGTAGTTACCTATGAGTAGTAATTTAGTAGTTATATTCTTAGCTCCTAATATGAACTACTGTCAAATATGAGGTAAGCATTTGCTCTCTACAGCTCTATTCAGTTGAATATTATTCTTCTCATCGCATCGTAGAGAAATGTTTACGTAAACAATAGCAGTGTTTGCAGAAGAAAAGCAATCATTGAGTTTGCGTTGGGCTTTGGTACTGGAATAGAGTTGCTACATACATCATTGCTTTGAACGAACGCTAACAATTATAATTACGTTTCCAAAGCTACAAAGAAAACCGACTTCAGTGTTGCACTACGTAGAAAAATTAGCGAGAATAAGCTTTTTAAGTTTTATGCTGAAAATATCATTATCTATCTGTATATAGAGCTACCTCCAAAGTGACAAACTAAACAAAAAGCTATCATCAAATTCATAATTAGCGGAATAATCGCGTAACAAGGAAGGAAAACATCGTAAAGAAACCTATCCCAGAACCAAAAATTCGTAGGTGTTTGTCATAGGTTAATAGATTCTTATAAGCGGCTATGGGCTTGTAGCATGTCGCGTACGGAATACTAACTACTGTGCAAAATGTGGACATGTGCCAAATGTCATGTTCGGACGTGCCTTTACCCTCTTTAATATCCTCAAAAGATCTAAAATAACTTGAGATCTGAGGAGATATCTACCAAGCCTAGGGATTATAGTCGTGAACATGTTTTCAACGCGTAACAAACATAAAATAACATGCATGCTAAGTTACTTTAGAAGAATATTGACTTACCGGCGCGTTTTTACTAAAGTTAACAACTTCTCGTGGTTTCCCTACGTAAAATTATCGCTGACGAGATTATTAAAAAACTTCAAAGATGCGAAACTAAGTTGAGCGCCTCCGAGAGGTATGAATTACACTGAGGGATCAAATAAGTGCGCGTGATAGATTATTTAATGTTGTGATATGATATCAGTGAGCTGCGAGTCATCACGCATTCTGGAGAACGCCGTTGTCTGCGACCCGCCGTCGCGGCACCGTCTGACTTTTAATTAGATTCACGATATGACTATATTAAAATAGTCGTTTAAAAGTAGCAGAATAGCTCTCTCAATTACAGAATCGGCTATTAAACTCTCCCGAAACTTAAAAATAATACTTACCTGCTATTTTTATAGTAAAATATGTCAAAATTGTCATCAGATAATCCAACTAATATCTATTACAATCGCGAAAGTTTGTAGGGTTAAAGATTATTTATTTCTAGGAATGCAGGAATGCATGTATGTTTGGTACTCTTTCACGCTGAAACGGCTGAACGGATCTGAATGAAATTTGGTACAGATATAGATTATAGTCTGGAATAGTACATAGGCTCCTTTTTTATCAGAAAAATGGACGGTTCCCGTGGGATAGATTTGTTTTTGTTTTACAAGATACTACGCGGGCGAAGCTGCAGGAGGAAGCTAGTATACCTACTATATTAAGCATTACGTATTAATTCATTCATTTGAAATTCTGAGCAGAAACAACACTATTGGTTTTGAAAGGTTAATATCAATACGAGATTTTGACATTGCGAAACGTGTAATGTCGAGAGTCTAAATATTTATCAGACTATATTATATGCCTTTGAACGTTAGTCGATACGGTGATTTAAGCAGTGGCTCAGTGATATAATATTTGACTCATGAGTATACGTTTCTATTCAAAACTATTATTAAATTTGCGTTTTGTCATCGATTTACCCCTCAGTAGCTAGTATTCACAGCTCGAACGGAACTAATATCTTAAACCCGTTAGAGGTGTCTTCATTTACGAGGGAGGTCTTTTGAAGTTTCAATAGCTATAACTTTACTATTTGTACATTAATTTGTCCTACCATTGATCTTAAATAACCCTATGGGTCAGTAATCACTGATCACAGGTAAAGTGACCCCGAATATCAAATTGAATAATAAAGAGTGAATGAAATAATTTAATGCGCTTTAAAGAAGCTAGCCCCAGGGTCATTTGATACATGGATTGTTTTACAAAAACCGGACATGTACGGTCGGACTCACCCACCGAGGGATCCGTACAACTGTCTTAACCTCGATAGTTGATTACGTACCTACTTTAAAAAAAAAGACTATATTTTTTTGTAATTTATACAAATATGTAGTATTCTGATTTTCCCCCGTTGGTACTTGTAGTAAAATACTATATTACTTGCCAAACATAGTTCTAGGTCAACAGAAAGTACTCTATAAATTTTGTATCCCATGCTTGAGAGTGTCGAAATATACCTACGTATTTTGCGGCTTAAGCGACCGTATCTTTTTTTACGTTAACTTAAAAGTTTTGTTTTTTCACTATTCAAGAGACTGTAGATCTGAGTAAATGGATTAATTTTAACTCCTTTAAATACCTTCACGCGTTCTTAAGATAAAGGACCTTGACAGACCACAGACAACACAGTTATACAAAGAAGGGTTTCGTTGTTTCCTTCTGAGGTACAGTCCCCTAAAGATTAGACATGGTTTGATAAATGAATGTTCATTTAGCTCATATTTCTTGACTATATAGACTTAGTAGGTATAGCTGTCCCACTAGGCACCTATGTGATGCTGCACGTTACAATAGTCTCTCATAGACAGTCCTTAGTTACTACAAGCCCTCTAATCTCCAACTCAGTCACAAAATGGTGGGCTGACAATCACTATCGGTCATGATCGGTCATTAGTGTAACGATCGCGGTCCGACTCATTAATCAGGCACAGGCATTGCCATCATAATTAGAAGCATTCAGAATCACCTAGGATAGATTTACTTTACAAATATTGCTTCCCTTGTTTGGACATCTATACTATGAAGAGAAAAAAAAATGAATTTTTGTTTGTGATGAATAAACTCAAAACTTAACCGACTATATATCAGCAAATAAAATATGCTATATTTTATTTTTATCTTTTTATTTTCTACACGTGCAAAGCCAGTCACTACTTTGCATTTAGTCAGCTAAAGCTACGTAGTCAGAGCAAGTGTAGTGGTAGCCCTACAATTTCTGATTTTAAGATCGTAAGATCGAATATAATGCAGCCATGCACTCCATTAATTTTTTTTTAATGATTAACAACTTGAATAATCACAGAATCAATGCTTTTTTTTTGAGGAAACTGGTATTATATTATCTCTAAAACTCGAAGGAAAATTTAATACCAATACTAAAATTAAAAGACGTTAAAATAAGCGAGTTAGCTCTTTCTTCTGCGGTCTGAAAACTATTCATTTTGATTAATTAATTTTACTTTTTCCTCTAGTTTACTCGGGGAAATAAGTAAAGCATCTCAACGTCTATTTATTAACCAGGTCAAACAAGGAAGAAACTGGGACATAAACAACATGGTTGTTATGATAAAATAAAATTAAATCATCTGCGTAGAAACGAAATTCGTTTGATGGCCCTTATTTATGACCCTTTTCACTATCTGCTCACCGAAACCCAAAAACCAAAACAAATCCAAAATTATTGCATTAATTCTAATAATTTGTAGCAAGCAACTTCTACTATAAATATTTTTAAACTTACGCTATCTGATCACATTATTATAAGCATTAAACGAGTATTTATATAAATATAAAAGGTAAATAAAACTCGATAAATACCCGTTTAATACTAATAGTAACTCCTAATTTATTTATTTTTTAAAACTAGCTGACCTGACAACCGTAGTCCTGTCTTAATTATGAACATTGATGATTTCTTTCTTATGAACCTTCTACTTCAGAAACATAGACACTAAATTCAGTATTATAATAGTTTGGCGCATCAAGTATTAGCTACTGCAAGGTAAATCTGTTTTAATAAAAAAAAATTAAGACAATACATAGGTAATAAACATAGACATAGTAATAAAACAAAGGGTACATAAGGTGCACTAAAAGGGTACATTGTTGTATTACTTACTTACTTGTTTAGTGACTAAACGACTAAACATAGCTAAGTAAAATACTTAATTGAGCCTGAACTAGGTAATCCTGTGTTTCAGGTTATGTTTCTTCATACTGAAACACTTCTATGCAGTAGTATATTTTTTGCTGTTTGTCTTCTCAGTAAACATATAAACACGAGATCTGACTAAACTCATTCCTCTTCGTCGGATTTTGCAATTTATCAAAAAGATATTCTGAGATGTGAAGTTTATTTGAAAAGTTTGCATAAAGTTTTGTTTGTTTTTATAACGCACGTAATCACAATTATCAAAGTTTTCTTATCCATAGCGATGTTTGAATGTCGCTTTGTCCAGCACCACTGAAGTAAACACTAAGTACTCGTATACCCCGACCCTGTCCAACTAAAGACAACAAATCCTTGAGACCTAACTTACTGAGTCTAAGCTAATAACTTGGGAAATTATTTCATCCCTTATTATTATGCATGGTCATACCACGTCTCTGGCATTTCCCGTTATAATCTGTTTTAAGTAATAAAATATTATAAATGCTATGTACGTAAAACCTCACTAAGCATATTATGAAATAGGAAAATGTTGAACAATTACATTTTTATGTTACGTTTAGCGGCCTATTTGATGGGATTATTTTACAGATCTTTCAAAGATCCTGATGACCTTCCGAATGTTTCACTATTTGGTCACCTTATTGGTGACCACTCTAAACGTTGCTCTATAGAACTTTCGATCTGTTACCTAAATCTTAAATCCAATACATCAAATTCGTTTCGTAATTACCGGTATCTAAAGTTAGTAAGGAGTGGGTAATTTATACCTTAACTACATAAATACTGAAGAATTTACGGATAAATTAAATAAATAATGAAATAAAAAACCCCAAGAGCAATCGCACAATTTACAAGTCAGAAAAAGACTTAAAATTTATTGAAATTGGTCCACAATTCTGAGCAAATTGGCGTACCTTCTCCTCCCGGCCGGCTCTTTAAATGCAAATACACGATAATAATAACCGCGGAGATAAAATTACTTTAGACAAAATATGGATTTTATGCATGGCTATTGAACTTAAGACGTTTAATGGACGCTTTGAGGGTCCGCTAAGCATAAATATGTAATTAAACTTATATAAGACATTCTATTGAATGATTTCAATGAATTTTACAGTGTACTTGATATTTTGGAAAAGTTTCAGTCAATACAAGAATAATGGTAGTATGATCTCTTCAACCACTAACAGTTTGCAAATTAAAAATAAAATTCGGTATAATTTAGAGTTAAACGGGGATCCAAACTCACGACGAAGGTCACGAGCTACAACCAATACCACCTTAAGATACCTAATGTTGCAGTCACGTCATATGAATGCGTACAAAATGAATGTACATACGATTTTATCCTGTGCTTTGCCAGTTTCTCGTAATGCTCTAATATTAGCTGTTTACAAAAACAAAAATAACTGCGCAATGAGCGCTGTAATTTCTGTTCGCTGCGTTTCATTCAAATCAGTGATGTTTCCGACAGTAGTCAGATATGAAAGTGCACAATATAGTGTTATTCAACAATAACAATTTAGCTATCTTATTTGTTCTCTTTGTATCGGTCACCACAGGTGAGTTGAAATGCCTAACATAATCTTGTAAGAGACGATCAGTAGGTAGGCGATTCAACCGATAAACAACAGATAGTTAATAAAACACCTCATAAAATTCTTCATTAAATTTTTTAAGTGTTTGGCTTGACATAATATTCTGTTGTCAACCACTAACAGTTAATCCAGATGACTGGGTAGAAAGTATCTTAACTGGATTGATCTGTTGGAGCTACTAAGTTTTGACACGAGAATTTTTTGGTGTTTTGGACACAGAACTTATAGCTCCAGTTTTTAAATTTTCTCGTGTTATTTTAAGTTTTATTGTGTAATTTTGGTGACAATTTTTTCAATAAAGTCTGAGTTCTTGACACGGGTGAGAGATAATGTGAATTAAAGTAAAAGTTTCTTTCCAAATCCATCAGAAATTTTTCAAGAATTTGCTTGCCAATTTGACTGACTTTGTGATATTGATAAAACGACTAATTATAAACACTTGATAATGGCAAAATTGTTCTCAAAAGAGACAGATGCCATAACATAGAAGAAGTTTTGACATTTTGAAACTACTAAAACTAAGTTTTAATCCTCAGGTGTCAAGTTTAGGTTTGACTACGAGTTCAGTTTTCTGGCTGACGGATGGATGAAGCTGCATCACGTGCCAGCGGTATGGAGCGATGCGCGGTTGAGGTGCTATGCTGAAGGTAGACATATTTTGACAAATCTGCTTTTCTAGCGAGTGACGCAACAAAAATGACCCTATTTGGTTAAAAAAGTTAATAATAACTTTTTTAGTTAGTCATTTTCAAATTTCTCTTTGAAGGATATAAGTACTAATTTACCAATGCATAGGTAATTTTGTTTTAGAACATAATACGAGAGTATCTACAAATCGCAGAAATAAATTATTCAATTATTTATCATTCGAATGCGAAAAAGAACGACTGAATGGATTTTGACAAAATGAATGGCGTCGTTGGTTTCAAAGGCGTAAATGTCAAAAAAAGCCAATATGGTGGCTGTAAGAAGCAATTTTCAATCGGTTTTTTATTATTGTAATAAATAGGAGTTTATATTTACAGGGGCTATCCTGGCGTCTCCATTAACCTCTGAGCTACGTGATGCTATACTAAATCATGTCTCACAGCATTCTTCAATTCGCACGATATATACAGGAGTCCATGCTACTTTCTCCAAGGGTGTCTATGCTTCCATAGAAGGTAATGTTTATGCTATAACATGATACTACTTTTTTTTCTTATTTTCCTGTTGAGCCCTTTGGATGCTATGATAAAAAGTCAAAGTTAAAGTAAAAAAATATTTATTCCGTAAAATCACAAGGATCCCATTAAAACGTCTTACATGCTTAGTGAATTTAAGTGCCAATTCCAGCCTAACAAGAACAAGACAGATACTTAGTAAAAATCACACCTCTCATAGAGTTGAACCTGTAATGGTGTTATGGTGTTTGGTTTATCAACGATTTTCTCAGCACTTATACTTTTCCTTCATATTTAAGATTAGAAAAATTATAGATTGTAAAAAAATAAAAATAAATAAATATGATCAGGACTGTAATCCCCAGGCTCGGTAGATATCTCCTCAGATCTTTAGTTACTTAGATCTTTGAGGATATCTAAAGAGGGTAGTCAGAGGCAAGTCCAAACATGACATTTGGTACATGCCCACATTTTGCATAGTAGTTAGTAATATATATAGTTTTATAGATTGTATTATGTATAATTCAAGTGAATCAGTCCGAACAATGTGTAGTATTTTATAGACCATCAATAAACATTTGTAGGAGTACCTTTGTCTCGCCTGCCCATAACCTGGGCACCTGAAGAGCCTAACAACTACGACAACTCTGAGAGTTGCCTAGTCATGTTGGTCTCTGGCAACGGTACCATGGCTGATGTGAGGTGCACCGACGTCTTCCCCTACGTCTGTTACAAGAAAAAAGTACCACTGGTGGTGACGGGGTGTGGAACCACAGATCCAGGTAAAAGGCACGCTACCAACAATCGTATAGATTTATCTAATGAGAAATACTTAGTTTTTATCTTCTTATCGTGTCAGCAGATCTTTCAAACCAGTGTGTTGAAAGGATCAAAGTGCGCCTCAGCTTAGAAGCTCCTTTCATAAACTTAGGTTCTTGAGTTATTGTGCCCTTTGCATCTATGCTAGATTTATTTGACGATGTAGTGAGTGATCCAGCTTCAAATTTTAGACAGAATTTTGGACAGTTTTAAGATGGAGTAGGGTTAGGTTTAAGGTGCATAATTAGTTTAATTTATTGGTTTAAGATTCGAAATGCAATTATTCATGCGTCTTCGTTTAAGGCATCTACGAGTATTATAAAATGAATCCCTTTTCTTTCTTCTTCATGACAGAATACAACTTAGACGTTCGTACGGGTAGCTGCTACAAGTTTCATCGACGGGGTGTGATTTGGTCTCAAGCTCATATGACTTGCATGGCCGAAGGGGGTCATCTGGCCATTATCAATAGCGAGCAGGAGGCAACCCTCCTAGGGCAACTACATACAAAGCAACCCGACAAAGAGATCACTTCCAAAAATCCCCACATAGCATCCATCGGCTTCCTTGAATGGGGAGATGGGGGATCTTGGATGACTATTCATGGTGAGTTTTAAATCGTGGTTTTCCAGTGGCTTTTGTATAAAATACCTTTTGGTTATCACATTTATTTAAGAATTTAGCAGTTTAAAAATTGAGTCTGATGCAGGTGTTTCAAAAAGTTGTTTAACCTCATTTCAGTCAAAGAGATTTAATAATATTGCAGACCAGCAGAACTCCTCACGATCTCGCTTATGTTTTTCATACAAATTTCAACCTTTCGCTGCACTCAAAGCTTATTGTATTTGTGTTTTTTTTAGGGGAAACCCTGACAGAAGCCGGGTTTAACCGCTGGTGGGATAACGGGCCTGATAATGTGACGCGAGCTCCGTACTTCAGCCCTGAACTCTGCGGCAGTATTGTCAGGAGTGGCGTTATAAATGACGTAGCGTGTGACGTGCCCTTACCGTTCATATGCGAGAAGAAACCAGAGAGCCTTGAAAATGATGATGAATTATCTTTATAATGAGGGTGCAAAAGAAAATTTACACTTTGCTTGGGATTACATAGTACTTGCAAGGTATTCAACTCAAGACACTACTCGTAGTTTTAACTATACGAGTTCTAAAATAAAATGAGAAAAAACAATAAAGCCGTGTCAGGATTTATATAACGGCACCGGGTGGCTGGACGTGGTCCAAATGAAAGGATCGGCAGTCAACTTGTTTGCAAAGTCATACATTTCTAGACAACAAGGCGTAGGTAGTAAGCACCCTTCTATACTAATATTAGAGGAAAGTTTTGTATTTTTGTATTTTTGTTTGTAACGAATAAACTCAAAAACTACTGGTCTGATTTCAAAAATTCTTTTACCATTAGAATGCTACATTATCCTTGAGTAACATAGGCTATATTTTATGTAGATACCTCGCGAGCAAAGCCGCGAGCGGAAGCTATTATTTTATAATCATACTATTAGACTTATGAGTTTTAAACCTATTGCAGTCTCTTTTCTTTAACATTAAATTACAAGGATAAACTGCATTTTATTGAGCGTTTCGAAATGACAAGTAAGTAATTAAAAATATATGTTTGGGTGACTAATAACAAACACATAACCTAAACCATAATTCCTAATGAAGCTAAAGTTTAGAGAATGTGGACATCGGGTGATGTTCAGTAGTCTTAGATACAGTAATGGGAGATTTCCTCTTACAGGCGTATGATAAGGATGGATACTCTGTACGGATGGATAAGGTTTTTCATCAAATATATCAAATTCTTATCTCTTTATTTGTCAACCGATTTCGATGAAACAAAGCCTAGGTCTTAATCCAAGCTTATCTCAATACATTGAAAACTGCATTCTATTTGGTTCAGCCGTGGCGAAGATTAGCGTGCACAAACGCAAAGAAAAACGATTTTATTAATGCGTAGATGTAGATAGATAAAATTTGGTGTTTGGTTTTTAAAGGAGCTAAGAAAGCAATCTTACTTGAATCCATTTCACTTGAAGAAATTTGCCAGTCGCTGATGCTTTTATCTTGTACCGCTTCAGCGGAACCCTGGTTTACGACATCAGCTCACACAAGTGAACTATTTCACGAGATGATCTTTATAGCGCCCGGAAGAATATGAGTTTACGGATTATAAACTGCGGGTCGACGGAATTGAATTAGAATAGCTCAGAGCCGGTCAGCTCCGCAGATAATTTCCTTTTTGTGAGGAAATTGAAGGATAAGTCTTGCTTACGTACTGAGCAATAAAATAAATTGTATGTAGGTAAATAGGTTTTGTAAATTACTTCACCTACTTCGTAACGTGTCACTAAAAAAAAACATCACGACTATAATCCCTAGGCTCGGTAGATATTTCCTCAGATCTCTAGATCTTTGAGGATATCTAAAGAGGGTTGTCTAAACATTATATTTGGCACATTTTCACATTTCGCACAAACAGTGTGATGAAAAGTTTAAAGATCGTCACAAAAGAACCTTTCATGTTCACCTACTTGATGACAGTAAAAATTCATGAGTTAGTGGTTAGGCCTGGTGTTCTGGACGTCTACTCTGCAAAACGACAACGATAAATCTATAATCTGAACGAAATGTTTGTCTAATTTAGTCGAAATTTAGTTTTTTGTGGTCAAATTCAAATTATCGTTTACGAGATCGATTGCTGTCATTCCATTCATCCGATGTACATAGCTTGGACTAGGTATTTACACGATTATTATTCCAACATACCATTGATCATTTTGCGGAGTAGACCCAGAAGTACGAAGTTAATAGACTGTCGGCCGCTGTCATGACCTAAGCTTTTTTTAGTCCTGAATTGATGAAGACAGTATTGGACTACACAATGTTGATCTATCAGCGTTCTGTGAATGATTAATGAAGATGAGATTTAACTCAATTAGTTTTACTTCTAGACAGAGCCTTCGATGAGAGTGCGGTGACATAATAATGTATCTATACTTATCTATACTAATAATAATATTATAAAGAGGAAAACTTTGATTGTTTGTTTGTTTGTTTGTTTGTTTGAAATTAATAGGCTCCGAAACTACTGAACCGATTTGAAAAATTCTTTCACCAATGTGTAGAATGAACTTTCAGGATGAACATAGGCTATATTTTATGTAGGTACTTCGCGGGCGACGCCGCGTGCAGAAGCTAGTATATTATAAAGAGGAAAACTTTGATTGTTTGTTTGTTTGTTTGTTTGTTTCTTTGAAATGAATAGGCTCCGAAACTACTGAACCGATTTGAAATATTCTTTCACCAATGTGTAGAATGAACTTTCAGGATGAACATAGGCTATATTTTATGTAGGTACTTCGCGGGCGACGCCGCGTGCAGAAGCTAGTATGGAATAAATTTAACAATGATTTTTTTACACACAAAATTAGTAGCGAAACATTTACAATTAAAAATATATATAGCTATGAAGTAAATACCCTATGTAATTATTTAGACTTTTTTACTATTAATTTATAAGTATATATATTTTTCATAGAAAACGTTTTGCTAACAATAATTATTATATGCTACATGAAACAAAACCTTAATAAAAAGTACCTACATCTGAATACCCGATTGTGCCCAATTACACCAGTTTATGCCTGATTGGTTTTTGTAGCGATTTGTACAGGACAGTCGCAATATAAACTTTTGTCATTATCTTCTAAATAACCTGCGCTGGATAAAAAAAAAATACAGATTTGTTCATATAGCTGTACCCTTCCTGTTGATGTTCTGCGCGGCGTTGATTCTTGAGATGATTTAGCTCAGTTCCTCAGGTCATGGAGGCGAGAGAGTACAAGTGGGATGCACATATTCCTTCGCCTGCATAACCTCAGGAGCTGAGCATCGGTGATCTTCTTTCCTCTTCATACTTTCTACATATTATAATCTAAATATATATAACTCAAAGGTTACTGACTGACTGAGTGATCTATCAACGCACAGCCCAAACCACTGGACGGATCGGGCTGAAATTTGGCATGCAGGTAGATGTTATGACGTAGGCATCCGCTAAGAAAGGATTTTGATTAATTCTACCTCCAAAGGGATAAAATAGGGGATTAAAGTTTGATATTATTTTTCAAGGTACCACGCGGGCGAAACCGTGGGCGGAAGCTAGTATTTTATAAAATTCTTATGTTTTATACACTTAAGTGATCGGAATCAGGGCTGCGATTACGTAATTCTGATAACAAAACATTATTGGTAGCCGCTTCTAGTTACTAGCGCTGAATTGTTTCATGGAAAGTTTATTCCTATAAAATGATTAATATTACATTTTTGGTTTATTACTTAGGTATATTGTTTGTAAGTATCAGAATTTCGTAATTGCAGCACTGTCGCTGATAGATATTCATTGTAATTGATTGCAATTAGAGTTCCATAATAGCCAATCAGTTGAGCTATCTAATCGTTTATAAAAGTTTTTAGATAGAGCAACTGTTTTAGATGTATTTTAAAAATCGTGTGTATTCATTTAAATGTGTAGGTACATTATATCTTTGTATAAAATAAAGTATATTTTTCTAAATCTTGATTAAAATAAAAATAAACTTAGTTAGGTCGGTAGATTAGTTAGTATATACATTAAATCCGATGAATTATTCGTTTTGAATCTTGTGAAGTGACACGATGAAAAGAAAATTTGCAGATAACATTACAGTCTGAGTTTGTTTCTCTAAACAAAAAGTAGATACCTAATAATAATAAAATAGTGTGCCAAGACAGTTTGCATTTGCATAACGGCCATTAATCTTTACTCCAGTGATCACAGTCGTAAGATCTTGACAATGTATGCAAGCTTCACAATGTGTTAATCTCAGCTTTATAATATAGCCAACCTCTACTGCAATGGCTTATCTGAACTACTTACTTAGCTAAGCCATCAGCTTAAAATGCTAAGCAGGTAGATATAGTTAATTTATCTCAAGAAGTCCTTGGGTCTTACCACAAGCTCTTACAAACCATTATGTTTAAGAAACTTCAATGTTTTAAGCTTAAAGTAGCACACCTACCAGAAAATTTTTATTTGTCATGGTACGAAATATCAAAGTTATATTACTTTGATATTGCCCAAAGAGATTGTGGTAAGGTCCTTGGTCGTTGACATTTGCAACATTGACATACGGTTCAAAATCAATTAAGTAATTTACAGAACTTTTTAATAATAAGTACCTGGGTGACCGAGCTTTGCTCGGTTTTTTTTGGTAAATTGTGTTTTTTGAAAATGAAACCTAGCTAGATCGATTTATCGCCCCCAAAACCTTCTGCATACTAAATTTCATGAAAATCGTTGGAGCCGTTTCCGAGATTCAGATTATATATATATATATATATACAAGAATTGCTCGTTTAAAGGTATAAGATAAGATAAACCCAGTTCCAATGTTAAAACTAAAAGACAAGGTAAATAAAGTTAATAGTTTTTAACCAATCACCTAATTTGCCCGGTGAACAAATACATTTCAAAATTTAAGGAAAAGTGTAAACGTAAAGGTATTTATTTTAGTACAACAAGATTTACAATCATTAAACAATTTATGTAATGTAAAATGTATGGATAAAATGTATACCATGAGCAGCGGTATATGTGACAGTGTTGCCACTTTTATACGATTTTTCCTTACGGTTCTTTATTTTAGATACATATCATTGTATCGTTAAACGAACTAAGAATTCACAATGTTGCAAGGTATTTTACGACTTAGGCGATACTTTTGCAACCCTCAGTGGCTCACACAGATAATAAGATTTGTTCAATACCCACCCCATGATGCGTGAAAATGACGTTAATGGCATCTACCAAAATAAGATTGTCAGCTTTATCTTTCGTAACCTATACCTACCATTAGTAAAGACACCGTATTCTAGCAACACTGATATAATATGTACTCGGAAATATTAAAAAGCATATTACACAGAAAACAATGTATTTTTACCCGACTGCGAAGAAGCATGGTAATCTAAATATATATAACTCAAAGGTGACTGACTGACTGACTGACTGACTGGCTGATATAGATGATCTATCAACGCACAGCCCAAACCACTGGACGGATCGGGCTGAAATTGGTCATGCAGGTAGATGTTATGACCTAAGCATCCGCTAAGAAAGGATTTTGATTAATTCTACCCCCAAAGGGATAAAATAGGGGATGAAAGTTTTTTTTTTTTTCAAGGTACCACGCGGGCGAAGCCGTGGGCGGAAGCTTGTGTTTGTATAATTGTATGTATAAATAAATAAATAATAAATAAATAATGCTGGACAATCCACACAGCATCATCTAGCCCCAAAGTAAGCTACTCAAAGCTTGTGTTATGGGTATTAGATAACTGATATATTTAATACATGATATAGGTACATAGATAGATATTTTTTATTATACATACATACCCAGACCAACGGAACAAATTTCTGCAGATCGTACCTACACAAATTTGTTCCGAGGCGGGAATCGAACCCGCAACCTCTTGCGTCGCAGGCGGACTCTTGCCCGCTGCGCCACTGAGGTCGTCGTATGTACATAATTATGTATGAATGAGAATTCCTTTCGCTGTCACTGGAGCCCAAATGGCTGAACGGATTTTTCCAATAAATTATGTTTCATTGGATTCGTATATTTTACAAAAGTAGACATTTATGAAATGTCCAAAAATCCAATATGGCGACTATAAGAAGCTGTAATGTAGAACTAATTGAAAATTATTTTCAGAATACTAGTTTGTGATTCATTTCAATTGAAAACTTTTTATTTGTACAACAACTCGTATTTGACGGTGTGAAACAACGATTTACATAAACATTTTGTTCATGCGATAAATTTGATATATGACAATGTGTCTCAGGGAAATAAAGCATTGCAACTCTGCGGAAGCCCTCGTATCTCACTGTCTCACACACGGCTAAAATGTCCCTACAGCCTCTCGTTCTACCCGCATAATTTGCTAATAAAGTGATTTTCCTGAGAAATGGTGGCCCTCGCGACAGTTGTCTACCAGCGATTTTCAACCTTACGTCAAAGATATTAAGTGATATCATTTGCCACACAATTAGTTGGACACTGGTATCCGTAGAGATGGTCCATTGTTAGGATTATTTTGAGACTGATCAACTAGGTAGGTATTGGATTTTGAATCTTACACCAATGATATAAGATCACCGATTTTTATTGGATTTTTTGAGCGGTACTAAACCCAAGGTTTGATACCTTTTGGTACCATTTTTTACCATACCTATGAATGTATGAAACACGTAAAAATGTTGTTTGTAAATTTTTTGATTATGAAATAAAATTGTAACAGCAAATCCGGATTATCCTCTTAACAAGTTTCTTCATCAGTTTAAAAATTCAAAAGATCGAAGCAATCTTGTCGCTATTGCCTTACATGACAAAATTTGTTTTTTAAGCCCTAGTCAATGGAAAAAGTGCCTTAGCTGGGTTGTAATACAGTATTGTGTTATTAAGTTACATAATAACTGCCTGCTCCCTTGATGCTGTTGAGATACAAGCAATTTAGTTTTTGTTTGCTTTTACTTACTACACTATTCAGATTTCCATAAATTATCTCGCTGTGAGGGACAGTTTTTCCCGGTTCACGGACGTGATTCAAGAACCAAATAAATTGCAAGAAATTGTGTGATACTTCGTAGTCGCGCCATCAGTTCATATTTTTTAGGTGGCGTGGTTAGGAGTTCTCTTTCTCAGCCGCGCCACCTAAATTATCAAACTCATGAACCATACTAGTAAATTTTTTGACGTACAATTATGCAAAAAGGTTGTACACTTTTTAGTCTTAATCGCGTTTAAATTATAGTTGGTCACGAAGTGTGACACAAGAAATTCTATTCCAGTGAATGGTTTAAGTTTTAAGTCCAGTGACTGCTGGTTCTATGAGCTAATGGTCTACACTACACACGCCATTTCAACTTACTAATTCTGAGCACGTGTACAGTGTTACATTAAAGCGATTACAGATTGGGCAATTTTATTCTTGCGTTCTCTTTTTTTGCTCGTGCACATACAAGCAGGAACGTAATATGTATGTTAGCGCTATAGCACTGTAAAGCAATAAAACGAGATGTTCTTAGCAGCTCGTGCGTTTTAAGTTACAATACCTGGTGACCGAGCTTTGCTCGGTGTTTTTTATTCGTAGACGACGTTTTCCAAAAATAAAACCTAGCTAGATCAATTTATCATCCCCGAAACCCCCTGGATACTAAATTTCATGAAAATCGTTGGAGCCGTTACCGAGATTCAAATTATATATATATATACATATACATATATACAAGAATTGCTCGTTTAAAGGTATAAGATAAGATAACATTAGCCCCAGAGTCGGGGTGTCAAGGTGCCAGAATTAAATCGAACATTTAGTAATAGTTAGGTTACTAAGGGTGGATTATATTACTAAACTAGTAAGATTACTCAATGGCTTTATGGTTATGAATTAATCTTCACGACAATGGGCCTTAAAGTTGTATCCATACACCGCATCGTCGCATTTGATATAGATCATACTACTGCTCCAAAATCACTAAAAGCATTCGATAAAGCACTATCCCCGGAGTAAATCGTAGTTTTCGAAGAGTAAACTGTCATGTTCCTTGCATTTGACATTACATTATTCTGAGAATAGTTATACCTAAAGTTGGTCAAATCCACCCTAAGTGTTTCTAGTTCGAGTCTCTACTCGTACAAAATTTGCATGCCAGTCACAAATGGTACGCGTCCTTACACGCGCAGAATATA
This sequence comes from Cosmorhoe ocellata, assembly GCA_963675405.1. NCBI lineage: Eukaryota > Metazoa > Arthropoda > Insecta > Lepidoptera > Geometridae > Cosmorhoe > Cosmorhoe ocellata. The sequence continues at coordinate 2,361,332 of OY776265.1, read as the reverse complement.
CGCCCGATCTGTAATCGCCTTAAAACTCGACATATTCTGCATCTCAGCGACTCGTATACCCGTACTCACAATGGAGGAAAAGCGAGGCGAGCGCTTCCGTTCTGCAATTTGTCACTTCCGCCCGCGCTGGCCTCTAATTGGTAGAATTTAAATTAAATTCCGAACGCTAGATTGCAGTGATTGGTGAAGAATAACTTAGTCAATGGACGTGATTTAGTTTTATAGACAGTTTTACCAGGATTGAGAGGAGATAGTGCTAATTGGTTAGTTTTATCACGATTTGGCTTGGTCTATCTCGTTTTGCTTACTCTTTACTTGGAAGGCTTTTAGTTTTGAATAAGAATTATAAAATTCCAGTCAAAGCATATACACTACAGAGCAGCATCGTAGAAAACGGTTCTATCTATAGAAAAGAGAAGAAAGACATGACAGTACCTAACATTTGTTTGTGATAAGGCCAAAATAAAAATGACACTTTTGTCGTCATAAATGTCACTTTGCTTTCTCTTCTGTAGAGAAAAGCACTGTTTATGGAGATTTATAAATATTACACACTGAGTTTTAGAAAAAGACAATTATTTTGAGTGTCATCTCTGTCACTTATGCATAATGGACATTATGTTATAAATATAAGATACATAGGATATATTTATATTATATTTCTGATCTAGTACTGTACCTACTGTTTGTTTTTGGGTAGCTAGCGAGTTGAGTGCGGTCGAGACCAATCAATAACATTATTGCTATTCAGATGTGCTTTTCAAGTGCTCTCAAGTTTGAATTCCTCTGCAATCTTGCTAATGGACGCTAGTGGTCAATATTTGTACATTTTGTGATTACTTATGCGATCTACTTAGTTGAAGTTAATCAAATTCAAGTTTAAAACATTTATTTAAAAAAATCACGGCGATTTTTTGAATTATCTTTAAATGTTTGATGAATTTGATTAGGTGCCAGTTCCAGACCTATCCCCAGTCTAAGAAAAAAATTAAAAAACTCGAGCCTTGCATCAAGTAGATAAATACATGTATAAGGAGCTTGAGCTTATCTATTTTTTTCGTATTCTTTGAAATACATAAAAATAAAACTCTTTCGTTACAAACTGACTCACTGATATAACAACACTCAGCAAAACTAGAAATCTATAAATTTGGAGCGCAGAATCTAGAGGTATATTTTTTAAAACGCAACCTCTATGAGGTGAAAAAGAGGTTGAGGTTGCATAAAAAAAATATGACGTGACGAAATCGAGGGTAGTTCCACAATCATAAATATACAAATTAGTTGGGAATCCAGTAAAAAGTAGCTTTCTGAAGAATTGCGGAAAATAACTATTTTAGTTAAGTAGAGTATAGATTTTTTTTAGTAAGCTTCTAACCTAAGGCAGCGTGTGCGCGTTATTAAGGTGACGTAAAATAAACGCGACTATATAGTAGGAACTATAGAAAATCGATAATTTATCACATGCTATTGTCGTACCCGATGCGCATTTCCGCTCGACTGTCGTTTCCGTTTAGACGCAGTGTGCAATTATAGTGCAGTAAGTCAAGTTCTTGTTGTTGACTTGACATTTTTGTTGTTAAATTATTCGCTCATTTGAGCAGGCTTATAGTCATAGACCTTACTGCCTAGTCTTGCGTAAATTAATTTCTTCCGTTTTCTATAATCTAACATAATCTAACCTAACCTAACCGCCATTTTCTCCTTGGCGGGAATCGCAATTTCTGTTGACTTGACAATTGACTGCAATTCTGTGACGTAAATGAAATAATACATACAAAACAATAGACAATTTAATTTTGATAGATGTCATGATAAAGAAGAAGACTGTTTATTAGCCGATATTCAATAAGGAATAGAAAATAATAATAATGGCAAAAACCGAAACCTAATAAAATCACGTCATCATTACCATGATTAGGTTTTTGTAGGTTTCTATTCTAGTGATTGTAGAATCTCAACGTGACTGAGGATTTTGTATTATATACATATACTCGTATATCGATTTTCCCTAACCCAGTAATTTAGTGTAATTTTCTAATATATTTATTTATTATTATAAAACTGAAACGGTATTTATACAAGTAACCAATGATCTAAATCAAATAAAACAGGGTCTAGAGATGCATTTAGAAGATTAAATTAAGCGTTTGTGTAAAAAAATTACGCGAACTTAATCAAGGGGAGTTCTAATAGTTTTATATATAGAGTTACTAGCTGATGCCCGCAATTTCGTCAAATCCAAGAAATTAAAAATCATGAAAATCGGTCCACCCTATCTCGAGTTATAAATGGTGTAGCTAACACAACTTTGTTTTGAATAGAGAGATTAGGGCATTAGAAAAAGATTTCCTACTTCAGTTTATTCAAACTGTGTCTCGAGAGCCGAGCGCCTGTACCGGAAGGATCCTACTAGCCACTAGATTAGGTGCTCTATTGAGATTTCAAGTTGGGAATTAGCTCGGTCGCACTAGGGTTGTACAATTTATTTAAAACATCGGAAGAAATGACATCACGTTAAGACCACGTACACATTAGGCGCTTGGCGTTGCGGTAGGCGCGCGTTGGTAGCGTAAATATAGCGCGCTTAGCACGGCGTTTGATCAGAAACGCGCGCTTGCATGTGTACACCTAGATAAGAACTACGGTTCTCAAAACGCGCGTTACCAAAGCGCACGCTTCAAAACGTCTAATATGTACCAGCTCTAAGACCTATCACGTTATTACTAACCAAAAAGGGGCTTTTTATTTGAAAATGGTGGTTCGAAGAACATTTTTGTTGGAAAATCGTGTATAATGTGAATGCATTCTTTTTTTTGTGCCGAATATTTTTTTTATTAATTTATTTATATTTATAATAATATATATACCAAGCCTGGGGCTTACAGTCATGATCAAGTTTCTTTTTTGATTTGTTGAGCAGGAGTGACATGGAAAACATGGTGGTTAAGTTATAGCCGGACAAAAAAGCCAGATACTTGGCAACCCTAGCAGCACTGAATGTTCAAATAGAGTGGTTGCCGTGGTTGGAGCCCGCTTTTAATTTTGCTGAATTGCGTGCATGATTGCAACTCTGATGCGTCTGTGAATGTATCTCCTGCAGTGCTTATAAATACGAAGCTTTCAGTCATGTCACCGACAGTATGGTCTCTAAAATTACATGCTTTGCATGCATAGTTCAAAAGAAACTCCATTTGAGTGATGTTTGTTTTCGACGAATATGAATGATATAGTTTCCGTGCTATCGTATTATGGCGAATGAAGATCTATTGTTATGTTTAATACAAAATGTTACACATTTTTATGCCGAATGATAACCATAACTTAAGGTAAGATAGGTAGAAAATAAAAAAATATGGGTAAGAAAGAAGTGAGTACTGAGATGACGAATAAATAGAGGGAAATGGAATGAACATCACATGTGGTGTCCCACATAGCGTGGGAAAAGGGCAGGAAGATGATGATGATGGTAACCATAAGTTATGTAGCGGCCTGGGGGCAGACTCCAATAGTCAGACAGCGTTGTAAGGGCAGCTGAAGAGAACAGTGGGTCCGATTGACCCAAGAGATTCGTGACAGGCGTGGAAAAGCTTATAGGTTATTTTTTGTCTCGTATCAATAAGGATGATTTTTCGTCTCATCGTGTCACTATTTCTTTCGAACCAGTGTAGTGAAAGGGTTTGTGAGCTCAGAGGCTTCTTTCAAGCTTTAGAGGCTGGTAATGCCAATAATGACGACGGAGAAAACGAATACAAGCAAAGTTAGTTTTTATTCATAGTAACTCAACTCGGTATTTGATTGAACCCGGTACCCGAGGGAGATTTAATTTCAAGTGTTCTTTAATGCGTCTCTAGACCCAGCAAGGAACATGACCTCCCTGCCTGGCTACCCCAGCCAGTAACATGGTAAGTCAGTCCTTACAATTTTATTTAGATTTTGCTGCGTTCTGCAAAAGCTTAGCAGTATTTACTTGTTAGTATCAACTTTCAACAAGTAGGTATCGCTCTGTTCTAGCGGCGAATTCCGAAATATCGTAGCGAAAACTAACTTCAAATAAGTACATCTAGGAAATCACTTCTATTCGAATGGTCAATTTCTATAGCCAATGCTCACAATTCAATAATTCCAGCCCTCTCCGGCCCGATAAGGGATCAGTGGAGATCGTTTTTGTAGTGTTATTGTGCAATAACGATGTTCGGTGATGAAAGAAAATAATAAAAAGCACTATTCATGCCTATTTATTATTACCCGACTGCCCAGAAAGTGGGTTGTGTGGTTTAACTACCTGTTGTGGTGCGGAGATACCTCCAAAAATACCCTTGAAATTCCATTAGATTGAATGTTGATTGTCAGTCAGTCAGTGTTTATAAGTTTTCCCTGCTACTCTGTTCTCGTTTTTTCATACAAATTTCTACTTCCATCCCTTAGAGATTAGATTTTATGAATTTATTTCTGAGTGAACTTCTAAAGACCTAGTTTAAATATAATTACGAATATAAACCTAATTTAATTTGTTTGTGTATTTCAATATAAGTAAACCAGTGTTTGCATGAGAATAAAGTTCTTTAAACCTAACCTAACCTTTCAATTCAGTTCTCTATATCATATGGTTTAGGCTGTGGGTTATTGTCAGTCCGTAGGCAACTTGATCTTTCTTTAACTATATTTAAATAGGTTACAGTTGTTGAATATAAAATCAATTTTAAAATGCACCACAGTGAAACGGCAAGGAAAAAGTCATAAAAAGCTTCAGCGAGGAGACTCGTAGCAAATTGCCATTTTTTAAATCTTGTAAGTAATATTTCATAGCGGTAACAAGAGAAGACGAGAAAATTTTCTGCTGACTGAACTGTATAGATAATGCTGTTTACGGCCCTAGTGGGAGCGAAAACAAGGCTGTAAATACAATCATATTTCTAAAGATAGGCATTTTAAGGCTCTGCAAAGTGATAAATTCTTTTTTGCATTTTTTTTGCATGCTATTTGGGTAAAGTAGCTATTATAGTAATCAAAAGCTGCGCTGTTGTTTTACACTTAGTTATGCAGTTTTGTTTTATCATTATTAAATAGTAATAGCTTTTTGATCCTTATGGGGGTTTTGGAGACAAAAGTACCCAAATTCAGTATACCAAATTTCATCCAAATCTGTTTAGGGCTTACAGAGATAAAGAAGGACAAACATACACACCGCACATACACACACACACAAACTTTGCGCATTCTTAATAATTAGTAGAATTCATTATATTATAAGGTTGCACCTATGGTATTATCTTTATCAGAAACAACGACTGTTCATTGAAGTTTGCAATAAAGATATCACTTTTCTTCTGAAACATGTACATTCCAAAGTACAAAAAAACTTTGTTGATATTTCAATCACAAAGTAATCAGTTAGAACGGTCAGTGAATTCGGAGTTTAATTTCAAAGTAATGGTGTCTATCGTATAGAATATCGACCCTTGGTCCTAAAACCATAACTAATATTAACAAAGGAAGGCTTAATATTCACTGCTGGGTATAAGCCTCGCTTTGTTTATGCTATTCGCTATGGTCCTGCGCTAATCCCGAAGTCCCACCCGTGATGGTGGCTATCGAAGGTTGAACCTGAATTTGCGTCATCATCATGATCAACCTTTTCTACAATGACCGCATTGGGGTTAAGTGGTGACCGCAAATTTTGTTGTACGAATTTTTCGCCAAGAATTTGTCTTAACTCTTTTGACGTGGTCGGTTCGCCCGTGTGCGCGTCGTTTATATCTTATACCTTTAAACGAGCAATTCTTGTATATATATATATATATATATATATATATACTATATATAATTGGAATCTCGGAAACGGCTCCAGCGATTTTCATGAAATTTAGTATGCAGAGGGTTTCGGGGGTGATAAATCGATCTAGCTAGGTTTCATTTTTAGAAAATGTCGTTTACCCCAAAAAACGAGCAAAGCTCGGTCACCCAGGTACTGTCATCATTATCAGTTCAATCCTTAATTACCTATTTTAGTTAGACAAAAAAGATATTAAAAAATGTACGTCTATTAAAACAGTTTTTTAAATCGACGTAATTTTTTTTTCGTATGTAGTTGCAGTACGGTTTTCAACCGTACTGCAACTACATACGAAAAAAAAGGTCAGGAAAATAGTAAAGATAAACGCGATATAAACTCGTTACAGTTTATAAAATAAGTTTAGGTATATATGGCAACACTGGCTTGTTGCCTCTCATTGTGCAAGTGCCCTCTGCCCCTCGGAGCATGCAGTACGCCCGGCCGATAAAAAAGAGATATGTGCTCACCACCAGACGGAAACTTATTGTGAGTAATGCGAAAGTCTATTGTCGTTTACTATTGTTAAAGCCACGCTCGAAATAAAGCTTTAAAGAGAACTATATTTTCAGTTTTCTTTGAAAATAAGTCCTATTACTGGTAGAATAACGACTATATAGGTACTACTTTTAATTGGCTATTTGACAGTTTTCGGAAAGATACTTAGAAATATACGTAAGTTTATTCTAGACCTCTTACAATTATCTTTTCCTCAAAAAAAGCGTTATTTATCAGAAAAAATATATATTTTCCTCCAGTGATTTGAAATTCGCGTGAAAACAGCCGATCACGTGACATTTCTGACTGTGACGTCACGGGTCTAATCTAAACTAATATTATAAAGAGGAAAACTTTGATTGTTTGTTTGTTTGTTTGTTTGAAATGAATAGGCTCCGAAACTACTGAACCGATTTAAAAAATTCTTTCACTGTTGGGAAGCTACACTATCAGCGGGTGACATAGGCTATATTATGTTTTCAAAAAAATTAGGGATCCTTACTAAAACTTCAATAATGTAACCCAAGGTGTAAAAAAATTACCTAAAATATTCTTTACATCGCGTGCGCTGCGAAAACTATTGACGATAGAATAAAATAATGTACTACAACTTTGTAGAACACATCATTATTTCCAAAAAGTGTCGCGACAGCACATGTCTAACTATTATGGTTTTGCCACAATAAGAGTTCTTTTATTTTAAAATTGTAATTAAAAGGCCGCTGTTAAAAAACGCTCTTAATTTGTGTCTTAGTATTAATCCTTATCAAAATAAATCACATCATATCCTAGACTGTTTCAACACTTATAAATAACTTTTTAAATTACTCAATTTGGACATTCCATTCGAAAGAAATCACGAAATTAAGAATGTAAGTATTAGAAAAAAGTTGCGTGGTAGCCGCTCACCCTGCTCGGCTAGCTAGACAGCACCATAGTGTAGATACGTACGTACGTACGGGACGGGAGGGGAGTAAATTTCAAATAATAACAAAAAGATCTTTTAAATAAAAATAAAATCATAAATATAATAATACCTATTCAAACTTTCTTTATAATTTTCTTCTTTTAGTAACCTGACGCAAATAGAAGGGTTGGTTATGTGTGTGTAGAGCATTGGTGGTGTAGTGGTAGTACCCCTGCCTCACGATCCGAAGGTCGTGGGTTTAAACCTGGTCGTGCACCAACAAATTTTTGCATTTGAGAAAATTATGTGCGCAATGCCTGTGTTCTTAAACGGTGAAGGAAAACATCTTGAAGAAACCGGCATACATTAGAACCAAAAATTCGAAGGTGTGTGTCATAGGTTAGTATTCTTTTAAGCGGCGATGGGCTTGCAACCTGTCACGTACGAATACGAAGTACTGTGCAAAATGTGGGCATGTGTCAAATATCATGTTTGGACGTGCCTCTGAGTACCCTCTTTAGATATCCTCAAAGATCTAAGTAACTAGAGATCTGAGGAGATATCTACCGAGCCTGGGTATTACAGTCGTGACCATGTATAGGTAATAAATACCCGTGCGAAGCCGGGGCGGACTGCTAGTAAACAATAAAATACGCTCCAACTGAGTGGAGAGTTTGTAGCTTTTTCCCTGGAAATAACAAGCTTAAATAAAAATGACAAGCTACAAAACGTGTGCCGTGCCTTTGTGTAAAAGTACCTACTTTAACTAAGGATCCTGACAAATTGTTTATAACTGTTCCTAAATGCCCCAAACGTCGAAAGCAGTGGTTACGAATAGCACGCAGAGACCTGGATTCGACATCTGATAAAACCGTGATTTTTTTTTGTGAAGACCACTTTAATGTATGTATATATTGTTAGCAATATCGTCCGACGATGACTAATAGGGGACAGCGCGCCTATAAAAGCGGGCGCAAAGCGAGCTGCAGGCCAGTTGCGCACGAGCCTTCGACGAGTGAACATCTATTTAGTTAGGATTATCGGTGATTGTGAGCTACCTACCTACTTACCTATGTGGTTAGATTACGAGTAAGTTACTCTGAGTTCATGTTAAATTTAACTGTGGTTTGTTGTTAGTTTGATTTGATTCCTTTTGGTTTTCTTTATGTTTAATTTTTATCAAATTGTAAAGGATTAAAGTTAATCCGCCGTCCGTCTGTATTTTTTATTTGAATCATTACTTGGTTCCTAAAATCAGAAGTGGGATAGGTCTGTGTCCACATACAGCTTTCTCTTTCTTTTCTCTGTAAAACGCTACCTTTGCACTGATAAACAACCAGACAAAGGCCTATAAACCAGAAAGGAAGCAAAAATACAACTACCCACAGTTAGTCATTTTTTGTGTTTTGTTGTTTAAATTGATGAATTGAGAACTCGTGTTAGTTCTGGACATTGTTTAAGAGGTAGCTCACGCAACCGTACACGAAGTCCTCGTTCACATCTCGAGATGTCACACATTGTGTGCACATGTCTCGCATGTCGAGGCAGTTCTCGTACAAATAGATCACGATCCCGTTCCTGATGTGTCATATCGTCGAACGCCGTGGCGCACATATAGGGCTCCACGTAGGAGTGGGTCTCACTCGTGTCACGTCTTGTTTGAAAGACGATGCTAAGGTTTGGCTATCTGAATGGGTCACCCGCGACCGTTCATGGTCGAACTTTGAGGAGGTAAACATCTTTGTCCAGGTAAATTAGCCTTTGCCAATATTTTGTTCGAAACCGTGAAGAAAACATCTGACTCATACACCACATACCCTGAATGCACGTGTCGTATCGTACTTCACTGCGTTTACAAGCGGTATATGGTCTTAGTGAAGAACTAAGGACACTTATTATTATCCGTGGAATAGGTAACCCTTAGATAAGTGCAGGTGCTGTCTCATGTTTTTGTGGTGGACAAAAGGACCATATTCAGATACAATGTCCCAAGAGAACAAAGGTAAGTAACTACTGACCTCACACCAAATGTCTGCTCATTTAGTAAGAAGTCTAACGTCAATTTTGTATTAGCTAACAGGCAACAGAAACTGAACACTATGTCTCCCTCTGCTGGACAATCTGTGAACAATATTTGTTTCCACCAATTGCTGTTCTGTCGCTAGTGGCGCTAGTGTTCAAAGGCAACGTGCATTCGGCGACAACTTAGCGATAGGCAGATGACTGCCTTCCGTGATACCGTTTACGGTAACAACTTGCAACCGATCGCGTAAGCGGTCGCTGTTGCTTTGCTGCTGCTGTCGATCTGCTATCACTCTGCTCGCTGCAAGGTTTGACATTGTAACCCTTCTGGTCACGCAGTTGACGATTGTTTTTCAAAAGAGCGCATCTGTAAACAGTCGTCATCGTGTAGGCATGCCCATCCCAATGAGCAGTACTGTATTTCGACTACCCTCGAGTCGAAATTACCTTTCTTCTCCCGCTAATATAACGTGTACTGACTAACCGACTTGACACCAGCTGATTTCGCGTCTAAACGAGACTACTTGATGCTCTGAGTCGACGATCAACAACAGCTGTGATGAATAGTGTTCCGATCAATGTTTTAATTGATAGCAGCGCTTTTACAATCTCATCACACCTGATGTGCTTAAAGTAAACAGTCTGCTAGTGTGGTAGTTATCAAGGTAAACATGTTGACAATCGTATAACCGTTGTTTGTGAAATTTCAGATGTATTAGACAAGGTCAGGTGAAGCCGAGCGTTTGAGGAGTGGAGTACGGGAGGCCGATCGCGAGGCGGTCGCTGTCGCTTTACTGCTTCCGTTGCTCTGCTGTCGCTACTGCAGGGTTTAACATAATAAGCCTGCGGGTAAACTCTACTCTGGTATGAGAGGCTCAAACAGTGTTATCAAGGTTTTACCAAGCGACCGTTATGAACTTAAACTACTGAGTGGTGCGCGGGGTAAAACTACCCAAGCTGCAGCTCCGTACAGTACTCCTTTGAAAAGAGAATGGTATCCCAAGAGGTTTGCTGCATTTTAAGTGTGTGTTAATCTGAATGTTTTATGTTGCAGTCACTTATTTGGATCACACATATCCTAGCGGTGTGTATGATGGCATACGTGAGGCGTTTCGCTTCGCGTGGTGGGACGAGCATGCGACGCGAACTTTCTACTTACTGCGCGCGATGCTTCCCTTGGACTTCTGGCCCTGCAGACGTGTTTCTGAACGAGTACAGGTGTAATCCAAGCAGACGCATTTCTCAGTGCGTATGAACTCATGTCTGGCAGACCAGTGGCTAGTGTGTAACACTAGAACAGGTAGACGATGTAATCGTCGGTATGTTGGTAAGCTAAGTGTTCCTATTGTTTTTATAAATACCGCCGCGCTGGCGTTATTGGGTAAATTAGATGTGAGACACCGCACATTGAGCGTGTCTAGTAAGTTTGCTATCGGTGCAGTTTGCAGTTAGTCTCATTATTTCGTGTATACTTCAGGGTAATTCACTGTTTGGTTTTATTGAGAAACAATGGTTAGCTGTTTCCAAATTAAAGTTAAATTGACAGAGACTAATAACTGGTAGAGTGAACTACAGGTTAGAGGTTACAACTGAAAACTGTAGGCCAAATTGTAAAGCCTTGCGTAAAATATTGAGATGTCGGACTCGACACCTTCTCGAGTCGAACCAAGTCTACCAAGACGAGTATTCCAAACGGAATAGACGGTTTGCACTTGATGTGATGTGATGACTTTGTGTTCGTGCTTAACCTTTCCTGTTCACAGGGAAGTTAGATCTGAGAGTGCGTGGCCCCTACGAGGTGGTCAACGTTCTGTGCGCTTACGCTGCGCTATCGAGTGGTAGCTGTGGGCAGACCCAGCCTGCAGTGCAGTCATTTAATAGGATCACACGTGTCCTAGCGAAGCTGAACTCCAGGATGCGCACTGCGCAGTCCCTATGAGGTCGTGTGATCGTTGCCGTATCACCGATACGAGCTCGAGCTATTGGCTGGTTTGTACGGAAAGAAGACTGACTGCCGCAGAACATTATGGTTCAGTGGTGTGGCAAGTCGACCCTGGTGAAGTATGAAATATTTTTCTATAGTAGTGAGTTATACCAGCAGCCCCGACATAATGGCTATTTGATCCGACATTTAGCAGTTTGCTATTCGTAGCTTCGACATTTTTGGCTACCTTTTTATTTCGATAATAGTTACCCGGTGGCTTTGCAGTTGTTTTGGTAATGATCGAGGTCCGGAACTCCTTCATTGGTGAAACAACTTGCAATCTGCAGCTTATTTAGAGGCAGTTGCATGAAAATATGCTTGTGCTTTCTGTATGACAGGAAAACTGAAAATATACTTGTGCTTTCTGTATGACAGGAAAACTGAATCTGGGAGTACGTGGCCTTTACGAGGTGGTCAACGTTCTGCCGAGCGGTCGGTGTGAGCTGACGCTGCGCTGTCGAGCGATAGCTGTGGGCAGACCCAGGCTGCAGTGCAGTATGGCGCTGCGCTGTGGCGAGGCGATCGATGTCCAGAGAGACGTACACACTCCGGCCTCGCAGACGTGTCCTTGACGCGTAGGGGCTATGCCTCGCAGACGTGTCCTTGACGCGTAGGGGCTATGCCTTGCAGACGTGTCCTTGACGCGTAGGGGCTATGCCTCGCAGACGTGTCCTTGACGCGTAGGGGCTATGCCTTGCAGACGTGTCCTTGACGCGTAGGGGCTATGCCTCGCAGACGTGTCCTTGACGCGTAGGGGCTATGCCTTGCAGACGTGTCCTTGACGCGTAGGGGCTATGCCTCGCAGACGTGTCCTTGACGCGTAGGGGCTATGCCTTGCAGACGTGTCCTTGACGCGTAGGGGCTATGCCTCGCAGACGTGTCCTTGACGCGTAGGGGCTATGCCTCGCAGACGTGTCCTTGACGCGTAGGGGCTATGCCTTGCAGACGTGTCCTTGACGCGTAGGGGCTATGCCTTGCAGACGTGTCCTTGACGCGTAGGGGCTATGCCTTGCAGACGTGTCCTTGACGCGTAGGGGTTATGCCTTGCAGACGTGTCCTTGATGCGTAGGGGTTCTGCCTCATGAACGCTTTAGCGCGTTAGAGCTCTCAGGGCCCTAGCCCCGTAGGAAAGGGCTCTCGCCCCATAGACGCGTTCCTAACGTGTAGTAAATTGTTTAGGCACATGTAGGAAGGATGAACGATCTTGTGTCTGATGATGAATGTTACTGCACCAAGGTGATGAATATGCGTCTGTGTAGAAAATAGGAAAAACAGCTAAGTGTGTTTCGTTGAAAGAGGGCCTTGCCAGATGATGAATGAAAGAATAGGCAATTGCTTTTGATGTTATTACTTAACCCGTGTTTTACATCGACAGGTTCTTAGATAGACGCTTGTGCGCGTGTGACGCACGTGCGCTGACCTCCACGACGTGAGGTGATGCAGAACGGTCTGTGGAAGACCCGATGCTGCGTCGAGACATGATGGAGAAAAGTATCAGGGGCCCTATTTTTTCTTTATTATTATTTGAGTCGTCTCTGAGGTGACTCCTGTGAGACTTGAGTTACGAGATGGCGATTGATGTGCGATGTATTAATTAAGTGAAAGAGATTATGAACTGAGAATGAATAATGAAGTGGCAGTTTTAAGAAACTGCGCACGTATTTATACATGTCGTTCTTTCACAGAAGGTGAATCTGATGAGTCCTAGGATAGCTCATCAGACTCCGCAGCAAGGGTTCAGCGGTCTACGCCCCTGCTAGATGCTGGCTGATCCTGAAGCCGGACCTTCAACAGCTTCTGGCACCAGTCCTGCCTGTTGCTACCATGCTTGCGGGCCGAGGACGACCCGTCGTCAGGAGAGGCCGTGTTAGCAATATCGTCCGACGATGACTAATAGGGGACAGCGCGCCTATAAAAGCGGGCGCAAAGCGAGCTGCAGGCCAGTTGCGCACGAGCCTTCGACGAGTGAACATCTATTTAGTTAGGATTATCGGTGATTGTGAGCTACCTACCTACTTACCTATGTGGTTAGATTACGAGTAAGTTACTCTGAGTTCATGTTAAATTTAACTGTGGTTTGTTGTAAGTTTGATTTGATTCCTTTTGGTTTTCTTTATGTTTAATTTTTATCAAATTGTAAAGGATTAAAGTTAATCCGCCGTCCGTCTGTATTTTTTATTTGAATCATTACTTGGTTCCTAAAAATATAATATAAGCAATCAAAGACAAAGTATATATAAGCGTAAAAGACGACGTATGGACATAATACCTACAATACAAGAAATACTTGCGGAGGAAACTGAAATGCCAGCAACATCAGGCATGACATGCAATAGTGGTGAGTGAAAGAGTTATCAGTTTAATTGTTTAAAAATAGGTTCGTTTTCAAAGTTTCATCTTTACTAATACCTATAATTTTGAGGTAGTAGAGTACCTTTATACTTTGTCAACAGGAGTCGATATACAATATTTACGAAATGTACAAGCTAGTAGGTAAGTACCTACCTAAGTAAATAATATGTTTTGTTTTTTTTTAGATTTTCTGTCTGCTACTGAGAAGAATGTCTGTTCTAATTTCCAAGATTAGGCGACACAAGTATGGCCTGAAACAACTAATAAATCAATTCAATTATGTTTGTCTGCGAAGATTAGAAGCAAATATGTGCAAACTTCCAGTCAAACTAAAGATAAAAATACTTCTCCTTTAAAGTCTTTCTCTAAAAAACTTCTCATTTCGTGAAACTTTGCAAAATATTAGATATTTAAGATAAGTAAGTTCTTCTCAGCAAACATACAACTTGACGTTTTAAAAATAGTGACGTCACACGATGCTCAAACATGGCTTCCCGCGTTTCAGTTCTTGTAATCACGGATGTAAAAAGCTCAAATTTATTTTTCAAAAATAATATATTTACAATTTATTTTAATGCAAAAAACATATTGCATGAGTATTGTGAACCTATAAGGTACTGTATTTAATATATTAAATATTGTATCGTTACTATTGTCAAATAGCCAATTGTAGGAATTGCGGTCTGAGTTTTGCATTTTGACTATACTCTTCTTATCGTGACACTCGTTGTTTCGAAGTTGGAGCATATAATAGTAAAAAATATAATAGCGAGAATTTACTTTTAGCTAGTTCTCGGGTGATGCAAGCGAATATTAAAATTTTGAATGCAGTTTTGTTTCTTTTTAAAAATATAGGGAAGTTTTTTAAGTGAAATAATCTGTCGGATTTAAAGTGGTTTTCCTCATGTTTTCAGGCCTGAATTATATAGTTTTTCGTAATGTTACGTTAATGAATTAATCTGTTAGTTTATGTAATAGCGTTCCGTAGCACGTAGCACTGGCCTACAGCATGCTAGCTGCTACAAACTACTCTATGCTACAACGGTTACGTGCCTAGTAGGGATTTAAAAAAAAAAAATTCGTGCTCCGACCTTGATGGGGCTTCTGGAAACACATGGATAGCGCTTCTTTAGAATTTTGTTGCGTAAATAGTAAATAATGATTAACCAACAAAAACAAAGCTTTAATAAGACTTTGCTCTAAACAAACTTTCGTCGTTTTCTCAGTTATTTGGTTTCGCAACTTGATATTTTTCCGAGAAAATAATAGATACCTACTTAGTAAATAAGAGTTTTCAGTGGCCCGGTTGTGTAAAGTTTCAAGTGCCTACTTCGAAACTAAATCACTTAAATAAAGTTTCTCACGAAACGTGACCAAACTGAGGTACGAAACATTTATTTGGCATTATTTTATTAAGTAAATGCAATTTAGCATCATAGTAGTGCAGTGGACGAGTGAACTGGAACTAGAAGTTGCGGGTTCGATTACCGCTTACAAAATCATGATCGGCAATTCCTGAAAAAATATCACGAATTTTGTACATGTTGCGGGATTTAGTGGTTCAAGTCATTAGTTGGAATCACTAACCTGAGGTGTGAATGCGGTTGGGTTGCAGGAAGGCGGCGCCGCCGTACTCCCATAGTGCTGCTGGTATGATGACGTCAGTATCTTCTTATGCGCAGACGCGTGCGCACGGTACGCACTCACGCTCAATTTCATTATTCACTTACAAAATTAGTTCTTATCCCATTTATAATACGCAACAAAATGCTACGATTAGTAGTTACGTATCACTAGTAAAACACTGAAACTCGGGTACACAAACCAACCGTTTTTCAAATGTTGCACGATTTTTTTGTGTCACCTGTAACAAAAAAGTAGGTATTAAAACCAATCAAAGAAGAAGGTCTTACCACTTTACTTTGGTAAAACTTTGGTTTTAAAGTTATATAAGATTGGCTTGAAGTTAGACGTTTCTGGAACATAATGGTTTGTAAGAGATTGTGGTAAGGCCTTTAAAATAGCTATTTGATCCAAACAAAGGCAACGACACTTCATTTATGACAATCTGTCGAGACGTTTATGCTAAGCGATAGCCAAAAGAATTCACATACATACATACACATAACACACATACATGTGTACACTCTTCCACAGTTGTTAAAAAATAATAATATTATGAAATTAATAATAAATTAATTAATTAATTAATAAATTAATTAATTAATATTATGAATGAAATTTAATGAAATGACATTTCCATATTATGGAAATGTCATTTCATTAAATTTCATTTACACGTAATACGTAATTTCCACACACTCTTGAGAAGTTTCCTATTCCTTCCATAGCCAATGTTTCTTGGTCTACGTTCTCAGGTATAAGAAAACTCAAGGAAGAATATTCGTAAAATATTATACCTCAAGTAAAGGGCGCTTAAGTTTTATAACGGGAATAAATTACAATTTAGCGCTCAATTAAGGACTTAAGTATCATTCTCAAGGTTTGCGCTTTTGATATTGAAGAAGCTCTCTCTTGCTTTGCCGTTGTCGGATAAAAATGTTGCTACGTCATGATAAGTGACTACGGAACCACGCGTCGGTTTTTTGGTTCTGAATCTGGAACATAAAAATTAACCTTTATTACGTTAGAACATTGAAAGTGAGTTTTGTTTTGATCGCTTTGAAACGTCTAAAAAAAATATAAATCACTTGATAAAAATAATATAATAGCTAAACATAGAACATAAAAGGAAAAGCAAAGTTAAATATTATGAAAAAACCCATGACGGTTAAAAAATAGTTGAATTAGAAGATTCACCAATGAAACCCGAACCCATAACTGAAAACCGCATCAAAATCGGAATAGTAGTTTTGGAGAAAAATGGCAACATAGATTTGCAAAAACAAACATCCTAAATGAAACAACCTTCTCCGTTCCGTCGCGGGTAAAAATAAAAACAGCTAAGTATATAACCTTTTTTTTTCTTTTTTTTTTTTTTAACCCAGAGGAAACCCTTTATGGTACCAACGGCCCCGGGGGGAGCCAGAAGGTTATGTCAGACTCCTGATACTGACTAAAACCTCTGGGGTGTTCCGCTTTGCGCTTCCGGGACGAGAGCGCGGGAACGCTGTTGCTTCCTTCCGCAAAAAACCTGACTGTGTAGTTAACAGCCTAAATCGTAGATTGAGAGCTGTAAAGGGTAGTTTTCACTCGGGCTTTAGGCTCCCTAAGAATTTAAGGATTATTCTGTGAAATAACACACCAAGAGGACAAGGTACTTGGTGAGCAAATTGGTTAGTTTCTCTACCTATGAACATAGTCGCGGGATATTAGAATTTAAAAGTCAGATATAAATAATACAAAGGTAGAATTATATTTTTTATATTCGTTCGGAAGTTAAGTAAATTACTAAAAGTATCTCGTTAAAAAATATTCCAAAGGTTCTTCTAAGTATCTTCTACTGTAATTCTATGTAATTTTGGCTTTATATTAGTAGGAATTCAACAAAACAATAATTTTGCTCAGTTTCGTGGTTAAAGCAACCGGATCGCGGTTCAAATTCGTTTATCATCGACTCAGCCTTTTGAACTAACGCTTTTATTAGCAGAAAATATTAAGAGCAGCGATTATAAACCACTACCAACAGTACCATGTTCCGAATCCGGAATTGAAGCCAAATCCCTTTTGTGAGAGTCCCTAAAATAAATAATGAATATTGAAAAAAGCTTCAACATCACTCTGCCCTCAGTCTAGGGATGTGACGGCGTCGTGATGTATTGCTATCGATCATCATACATCAGACAGTATGATAGTGATTTCAATTTGACTTTTATTTTAACTCGAGTTGTAAAGGTCCATAAGAGTCGGTGCTCAACTCTGCTGAAATAATAGGCCGCTCCATAGCCTCGCTCGTGGCCTAACGACTTTTTGAAGCCAAGTTCTCGTCTTGACAAAGAAGCTAGCGGAAGTAAAATAGGTTCGAGAGTTATTTCCTTCTCTTCATCGGAACGACGGTCAATATGACGGTATCTATAATACTCATGATTTATAATTGAACCAACTTTTTGAAGTTTAATTCGATCATATTTAATTGAGCGATATCACCTTTTTTAATTCACAAAAGTTAAATTTTTAATTACTTTTTTGTTCGTTTTGTTTTAAAAAGGTCAATCATATTTTAAATCATAATACTCGTAATATAAACCAAAATCATAGTTATCTGACGAAAACGATATAAAGACAGCTCCATTGATCTATCTCTATGTTGTACTTATGTATAAATAAACCTTTAAACCTTAAAGGTTAAGGTATGTTTATTATCATTGAAGTCACATGCTATGTACAAATTAGACTGATTGGCAACTTGTGTACACGCTCTATAGTCATTAATTTACATAAGGTAGTACATGCTAACTAGAACATTCGTGTATGGAATATCGATGTAATTAAATACTTGATATAGATAAAACAAAAGAATAAAAAAATCTTTTTGTCTTCACCTAGGAAAAACGACAACCAAAATCGGAGTTTATGCATGCGAATTTTTAAATTACATCAATAGCGTAATTTTTTACGGTATCGATATTATTGAATGCTTACCTGTCGACGTAAGAACATCACTATTCATCGGCGCCAAGTTGTCGAGAGTGCGCGAGTGACGAGGGCCTGAATATTGCGAATGGTAGAGCTTTATTGATCTTACTAATGCCCATATTATGACACGAGGGTTTCACATAAAAACACTCTTTGTCACAAACTTTTAGGACGACTAAAAAGTGTTTCTTTTATGTACAAGTACATTTTTCATCGAGCACCTATATAAACCTTAAATAAACGGGTTTATTTTTGGTCAGTCTTCATTCACAGCAAGCAACCGCACGCGGCTCCGCTCACTTGGTACCTACCCGAATAAAAAGTTGCTTATGTGCTATTCCATTTTTCATCCAGACCCGTTCAGCCGTTATAAAAATCTTTACACACATCCATACATACTTTCGCATTTATATTTTTATATAGTAGGATACGATATGATAAATAAAATAACACTAAAAATATGAATGAACAAAGAGCCAGTGTTTACCCGAACAGAGAATCACAATAGCTATCCAACGAGGTAATGTTGCCAGCCTCTTGGGATCATTACCTGCGGTCAGTGACTTGAACTCTGTTTTCTGTTTGTTGCGCTTAGAAAATATAGTTCAATTAAAGTCTAATTTAGGATACATATTTAAGTTTTACAATTGTTTTAAAATGCATTTATAGTCGTGACTATGTTTATTTTAAAACTTTAAAATTGAAATCAAGGCAATTAATAGTATTGTATATCAAGCTTCTAACAATATTACAGGCAATATAATTATTAATTTACTGGCCTATATAAAGACGCATGCTTCATGAAATGACGCTATAAACTGGTGCTGAAAATAGGATTTCACATGGAATTTGCCGTCACAAAACACAGGAGCACTGTCTGTTTGCAAACAACGCATGTAAATTAATGTGTAGCTAAAGTTTTGTTAAATAAATTGCATTAAAGTTTTCCTTAACAGTATCACACTGCGAAGAGTAAGAGAAAATGTAGTGGATTTTAACTTCTTAGATTTAAAATATATGTATATGTATATATATATAAAAATGAATTGCTGTTCGTTAGTCTCGCTAAAACTCGAGAACGGCTAAACGGATTTATCTTATCTTGGTCTTGAAATGTTCGTGGAGGTCTAGGGATGGTTTGAAAGGTATGAAAATATCGAATAACTGCCGGGAAAACCCTACAAATAGCCCTTTTCTATTTCCCATACAAACGTTTTCTAAATAAAATGTAGAGTAAATTTGAACTTTATTACTATTTAATAAAGTTCATATTAAATTATAATCACTCACTGTTGTCTAAGCAATGTAGAAGGCGGTACGAAGTTTTCCGGGACAGCTAGACTAGTGTATAATAGAAAGAGAGAGAGTTTCGTAAAAATAAATTCTGCGAACATAATCTTTTATTAAACTTTTTTTCATTAAAGTAAACAAAGAAAGAACACGTAGGTACGTTAGCCTGTGATGTTAACCGTAGCACTAGTCCTAAACCCTTGAAAGGTTTTATGTAGGTGCCAAACGTAAAAAGAGAAATGGAGATGATTGATACGTTCACCATAAAACTAGGGACGTTCTTTCAATAAATGAATTACGTGTAAATTCTTCAATAAACTAAATAATACCAGATAATAAATGTCTTGTTTCTCTTCAAATTGTTTTCTCAACGCCTTGAGGTTAAGGGTAGGCCGAAAGAATTTTTCGCGTATCTCGAACCAAATATTTCATTCTACGAATTCTTTCAATGCGGTAGACTCACCAGCGCACTTTGCTTTAGTTACTTTTGTATGAGAAAGGTACGAGAAAGTGCTAAAGTTTTGTATTGACAGTTTAATAGCTCCGGTTTCTGAATCACAATAATTAATGGTTCCACAAATCAACACGATCCCAAACTACAACTATGCCAAGATTGTAAAGTTAGAGTGGGAACCACTATAACTCCAGCTCCACATCAAAGGCTTTGGTTTTTGTTTCAATCCTGCGATTTTGTATTAACAAACAGACTTCATTAGCATAAAAAGACCGCACTTTGCCGTTCAAATGTGACTGTATATTTGGAAATTTCGAACTGTGTAGTCGACTGCGTTTAAAAACAACAATGACTATCATAAATTTAGCTAAAATTACAGACATGTGACACATTCAAACCTGCTTGACTTTTAAATGTTATGTGGGCGTGTTTTTAAGTTTCGTTTGATTAGCCTGACAACAAAATTCAATTATAAAATACTTGGGTTGATTAGTCTGATGGCGCAGTTAGCTCAGCTGTTGCGTAGTTAAGCGCAATCCAGCATTTTAACTGCACTGCCGTCCGATCACTAAAAGGCCGTTAAGTGACATTTGGTCAAAAATGACTTTTATATACCACGCGAAAGCCCGCATTTTTCTCTATCGACCAGTCTTGGACACACGTTTCTATCATTTATAGTTACTGAGTTCTGGACACCTCGTACACGGCTATCTACACCTTTTTTGGACATGTCCAATTCTTAAATACGGTTAACTCGTATTAAAACACTACAATACGTTTAAATGCACTTAACAGTACATTTCAACATTAAATTATATATATGAAACAAGCCTAAAAAACGGTTTAATGATGTTACCATACTACTTAGCCGTTACCCGACTTTAGATGTGTTTTTGTCATCTATAAATTGTAATCCTCAAAGGGATCTACTACGTCTAAAAGACAGTTTTCCTTCAACTGCTACTCTATAACACCGCTAGACATACTTTGCCGCTTATTTGTTTTTCACCTCACGTGGGTATAAAACTATTACAACTCTAAAATACAGTGACTGTTTTTTAGTCTTGAAAGTTATTACTGAATGCTAATAAATACAATATTAGAAACTAACTAAACAACATTCCAACGCTAAAAAACGTCTATTTGCAGTACCTTCTCGTACGCACCGTACAATCCGCGCACTCGTTATTAGAGATTAGCATGGTATGGACACGTGATGAGGAGGGATGAATACCAAAACAGTATAAGTGTATAAGTGTGGCTGGGTGCGCAGGTAGAGGAAAGCCGAAGAAGAAGTGATTTATTGTGTGAAAGATGATATGAATGAAAGCATTCATATCATCTTTCACACAATAAATCACTTCTTCTTCGGCTTTCCTCTACCTGCGCACCCAGCCACACTTATACACTTATACTGTTTTACTGAATCTACTCCTCTTTAGGAGTAGATTCAGAGTTGACGAATGATAGGAGTGAGTGGAAGAAGAAAACATGTTGTGCCGACCCCACTTAGCGTGGATGGATATAAGGGCAGAAGAATGATGAATGATTATCAATTTTAATATATCAATATTATGTATCGTTTTAAATAGATAGAAGGTTATTAAATAGTTGTTGAAGTTGTTCTCTCTCATAGACTTGAGATGATTGATGATTCATGATAGGCATAATCCTTACTAATATTATAAATGCGAAAGTAACTCTGTCTGTGTGTGTGTTAGGCAATCACGCCTAAGTTACTAAACCGATGTATATAAAATTTAGTACAGAGATATTCTAAAGCTTGAGAAAGGACATAAGCTACTTTTTACTGCGAAAAAAGTAAGGAGTAAGTGTAAGAAGTTGAAATAGACGATTAAATTTGTGTGAAAATTACGTCATTTTTAAAGCTAGAAGCTTGGAAATGATTTGTTTGGCTTTGATTAGATATAAATAAATACAACATTCAGAGTTAGTAAAAAAATTACCCTAAAGGGAGTAAATATAGGAGATGAAAGTATTTATTTGATGACGTTGGCAGAAAAACTTACGGCCCAGAAAATAAAAATATTATGGTCTGTTCGCCGCTTACCTCCTATCTGATTTAAAGAATGAGAGTGAATAAAGCAAAAGAGGTGTGTCAGAATCGTAACAAGTGGAGATCCGTGATCTCTTCCTACCCCGTCGGGAAACAGGCGTGATTATATGTATGCATGATTTAAGGAAGAAATACAGAGAAGTACGGAATCATTACAAAATGTGAACTTAAATGAAGGCAAGTAAGTCTAGCACGATAAAACTTGTTTGGTTAAGTAGGTACTTATTATTTTCTTATGTAACTCTTTATTATAAATTAAATATTTAACTTTGAAAGCTTTGAGAAGTATGTGTGGTTTAACTTTGAATTATAGGGAAGAACAGTATGATAAGATAAGAGAACGTTGTGGAGTGAAAGAAGACGTAGTGATGAAAATTGAGAAGCGTATGTATGGTTTGGGCATGTAGAAAGGATGGATGAAAGGAGATTGACGAAACAGGCGCATAAAGAGAGTGTGGATGGGACAGTTGGAAGAGGAAGACCTCGGCGTACGTACCTCGATCAAATTGGGGACGTTTTAGAGAGTACCCTAAACCGACGCGCATGTATGAAGAATGTAATGAGAGTGAATAAAGCAAAAGAGGTATGTCAGGATCGTAGCAAGTGGAGATCCGTGGTCTCCGCCTACCCGGTCGGGAAACAAGCGTGATTTTATGTATGTATCTAAATATTTAACTATTTTCAGACACCGTTGGCGAGTTTTATTAACTTTAACTTATTTATTTACTAAATAATAATTAAGCAGGATACAGATAGGAGTTCAAGGACATCTTTTTATATTCTAAAAATCAAAGTCCTGACTAAAATATTCATTCTTGACGCTGACATTATAGACAACGCACAGTCTAAAACGCTGGTCGTAGAGACTTGAAATTTGGAGGATACGACTTTCTTAGTACGTGGACGTGCACTATGAAGATTTTTTTTAAAATTCAATCTCTTAGGAGGTAAAAAAGAGGGTATGTTTGTAAGAAAAATCGTATTCTATGCACTTGAAACTTGGAAAACATATTCTTCAAGATAAATAAAAAATGAATAAAATGATACCTATATTATTACAATATAGTACTCGTACATCGGGGTGGTAATGATTGACTATGAACTTTTTAACTATTTAAAATAAAACACGCAAATGCCGTTGCGAGCGGGCCAGCTAGTAAGCACATAACATTAAGCTGTGAAGACGTACAATACTTTAAGTAAATTAATAATTGATTTCATTTAGTTCCTTGGAACATATTGATTAGACTTAATTAAGTTACTATAATAGTAAAAAGTTGTGCCATTTTATTTGTAAGAGCTCCTTATAAGTGTAAGGACTTCATCATCGAAAGCTTTTTAACTAACAAGTACTATTTCGTTTTATTTAACAATCATTTTCATAATATAATACCTTGTTAATGTAGGAAAAAGTTACGCTTAGCCGTTCATTTGACAGTACATCATAACATTTCAAATATTAGTGCCAACGCTAAAAAACAGTTTTCATAGTGTGTTCATTCTAAAACTGTGTTTAAGTGTAGAAATATAAAAAAAAATTAAGTTTGAAAACAGTAAATAAACGGTTTTAGGCTTTTCACCTTGTTTTTAAAAATTATGTTGAATGTAATTAAGTTAAGTTTCAATTCTAGAAGAAGGTTATGTGACTTAACTGTTATATAGTATTGTAATTGTTTAAAACTGTGACTCATTTGGAATGAGTGCTGCAGTTACAATCGTATCCAACTCTATACAACGGTTGTACTTCAGCCAGCCGTTTTTTAGTATTGTAAATGATAGCATTTTAAAAACATATGTCGATGGCTAAAACACAAAAACTTGAATTAAAAATTAAATAAACAAGCTACGCCTGATTGTAACATAAATAATAAAAGCTTATAAAAATACAAAAAATTTGGTATAGCAAAAAAAATTGTAAGTCTTCACAATTTCTAGAAACACCATTTTCCCACGTTTTTGCTCATACCCAAAAATTTGGTTTTGTCACTTAGCCGTCTTTTAACAAAAGGACGGCAGTGCAAACGTGCAGTTCATTTGCATGTGCCCGTAAAGTCCTTCTGCTGGCACCCTTAGTTCACACGGAACTTTCATAACCGCTGTAAAATGAGTAATAGGAAGGCCCCTAACCCTTGTTTGGGCCATTCAATTACGTTTATATCCCTTGTAATCTGGGCGCACGTTGTTGGTACGTAAATTGTTATTAGATAAGGTATTTTTTTTGTAAAATAACAGAAATATACAGGGCTTAGTTTTTTTAAAGGTGAGCAAATATTTTGTTATCCGCTGAAACAGAACAAACGTAACTTACGCGTCAGTTTGCCTGGTACTTGCTACGCCAGAGGAGTCACAGTATATCAGAATGTCGTGTAGATAGTTAAGTTACGGGAACGTCAACTTTGATTTTTAAAAACTAACTTTTAAAATTAAATGAAGGAAAATCTCAATGAAATTCAGTAATTTAAAGTGAGACGTCCGAGACGAGTTTTATTCTCTGAACAACTGATTAATTCTAACTTACAAACTAAGGGCCACAAGGCACAAAATACGTAGGTGGTCGGAGATAAGACATCCGACTGCAGCTGCCGAAATGCTTAGCTTGCATTCTCACACATTGAATGTTGCGGTTAGCCTACTGTCCGGTTGCATAACTCCTCCCTCCTCAAGTGCGAAATTATCGGGTTTCACGGAAGTTGTGATACGATCATTTCGCATTGACATAAAACGGTACACAAGAAAACCTATAAAAACTAATACTAAAATTAAGTACAATAACAATGTGCCTAAACTAATACTCTTTATCGTTACGCCACTGATCACATTTTCACTTTCACTTTCACTGAACGAATTTTCTTTTAATTTAAGAATACGCGAAAAATGTTTCATTTCTTCTAAATTGATGTTCTTAAGGTTGACAGTAGAGAAGGACGTTGTGTTTATGGACTTTAGTTCCGGTAGAGTAACTATCGGGGTAATTTTAAACAGAAAACCCTCTGCAATCGTTTTGCGATATCTTAACTTGTACTCATCCAGGTAAACCTCACAATCTTCCGTCGTTGTTAATATATAAGTACCATAGAGTGACTCTCTGATGTTATCGTTTCCACATTTCTCTAGCAATCTGGTCTGTTTCCTCGTGAAAACAATCCAGCTATCTAAACTGATTCTATGAATCTTGATATCTTCGATGTCAACAGCGTATGGTACACACAAGTTCGGGTCTGCCTGGAACTCCATAAGTTGCTCTGCACAGGTTAGTGTTGGAAACTGAGCCACGTTGTCAGTATCACATAGGAAAGTGTTATCCGCGGCGATTCTCTCACATGGCTTAGTAACCGGTAGGTATTTCGAATCTTTCACCAAAAGGTACGGGAATTCAGGAAAAACTACTACTGTTTTGTTAATGGAATCCTTGTAAATAGGTAATGAGTAAATTTTAAAATAATTGTAAGTATTTTTATCTGTAAGTGGGACTTCCAATATAAACGTTATCTGGTTTTCCTTTACATAAGCCTTAACCTTAATGAGCCTTTCTAGTTTTAACAAGTTGCTCTCATTTGCTTCATATACTAAACTATCCACTTGCTCTATATTTTTCAATAAGTATAACAGTTCGGTAGAGTTTACAATCGATTGATGTAGTACAGATACTTTAGTAAATGCCAAGGCTGTCTCTATTTCATTAAGTGTCACATATATAGTCCTGAACATACTCATAAACATATCAAACATGCTTAACACGTATGTCAGATAGAGACAAGTGTTTTCCTTAAATTCTTTATATTTAATTATTTCTTCAATAACTTTCAATCGTTTATCTAAAATTAAGGTATTTTCGTGTAAAATTTCTGTACTATTCACAAAATTATCCAACATTTTGGTGATCAGCGTTATCTTATTATCTATAGCCATTTCTTTGGAACCAATTCGTGAAATGAGTGAATCGTATCGAATAGCATCGTCATTATCCAGGTTTCCTGAAACTGCCTTAATTAACGACCCAAGGGGATTAACTAATCCTCTCTTATATCTATGTAACGGAACCAACTGCCTAAGTTTTACTACAGTTATGTTACGTATGTACTCTACTTGAGTTTTTATGCCCATAAATTCATTGACAAGGGGTTTATGACTATCAACTAATTTAATTAACTCATTGTATTTTAATATGTGAAAATCTAAATCATTACTAATACCGCTTAAATCTAAAATCTTAACTATCAGCCACTTGTCTTCCTCCTTGAACGCTTGTCCTTCTTTAACAGGTAAAATTCCAGGATTATTTTGAATCCTTAGAAGATGAAGGGTCTGGTACAGAGGAAGTAGGGTCACTGCGACCAAGCACCACCTGTGGAGGGCGTTTGACATTTTTAATCGCTACCTTTGTCTCTCTTTTACCTATTTGTACCGAAGCTACATTACGCTCTACCCTTCCTGTCACCTGGTTCTAACTCTACCATTTCTCCTAACCGTTTTTCTCTTATGTGTTCTTTCCTTTCTATCATTTTATCAGAAAGATATTTATAGAGGCACTTTGTTCTTTTAGCGTGGTCATTTAACAATTGCTGCATGTATGTTTTTTCGAAGTTACCATCAAATAATTTGTTAGAATCTGTATGCCCAAAAACTATTTCAAATGGGGTCAATCCCGTTGCTGAATGTATGGTATTATTATAAGCCATAATAGAATATGTGATTATTGAAGCGGCGTCCGTACATTTTTGTTCATATTTAGCCAAACGATAGATTTCTATTAAAGTCGAATGGAAACGTTCAACAATACTAGTTGAGTTAGGATTGTTTGGTGTACAGATATGTAACTGGACTTTGTACATACTAGCGAATTCCTTCATTAATTCGTTATTGAATTCAGACCCCGGATCACTACTTATTTTGTTAGGTACGCCATACATTGCAAAGAATTTGATCAATGCGCGAAC
Organism: Cosmorhoe ocellata; assembly: GCA_963675405.1. Classification (NCBI taxonomy): domain Eukaryota; kingdom Metazoa; phylum Arthropoda; class Insecta; order Lepidoptera; family Geometridae; genus Cosmorhoe; species Cosmorhoe ocellata. The sequence goes on along the minus strand of OY776265.1, from coordinate 2,334,382 downwards.
TACTTCTGGTGTTGATTTATTTTCAATTTCTAGCGCCTGTCCTAGTTTACTGAATGCATCTACGATAGTTAAATAACTTCGGTTTTCTATTGAAAATATATCAATAAAGATTTCCTGAAATGGAGCTGACTGCGTTTGGGTTAACTCTATTGTTGGTTTTATCGGTTTTCTATCGTACTTCATTTTTTTACAAGCCTCACATGCATTGATTACAGCTGATGTTAGATCTTGCATGTTGTGCCAGAAATAATTTCTTTTTATTCTAACCATAGTTTCTTTAATTCCTCTATGACATGTTTTCCCTTCATGATGCTGTAGTACAATTGCTTTCTGTTCATTTTCATCTTCTACAAATATAACTCTCTCTGTGCATTCATAAAACTCTACCATATCTGCTTTAAATAGTTTTATGATAACCTTGTTAAATATCTCCCGGTGTTTGTGATCTTCAAAATAGATGAAGTACTTAGTTTTAGGTTTGATATATTCCTTCAAGAACTGTTTTACTAGCTCTTCTTCATTTATTGGCAAAAACACCTCAATGATTTTTTGTTTTTCTCTAGTCATGTTATGTACCTGCATTTCTTTTTTAAACCAAGTAAACACCAATACTTGGTTAGGCTTCGTGTCAACTGCTTCATTCAAAATAGGAATCCCTTTGGACTCTAGATCTTGTGCTGAATGAATAGTTCCATCTGTACTATCTGACAACGGTGGTAGTGGGTAAGTACAATCTAATTCTGAAGTATTATGGACCGTTTCCGTATCAGATTCATCTGACAGTACTATTGTTTCAAGAGGTGTTTCCTTATCGTCGTTATCATCTTTACTCAATTCAACAATTTTCTCAGTTAAATTTTGAATGTGTTTCTGAAGCCGCTGTTCTTTTTCGTCTAAATTAACTTTCATTGATCCATCCGACGAATCATTATCTATAGCGTTTACTCTGATACGTGATAATGCATCGGCATTTGTATTTTGCTTACCACTCTTATATTTTGTCTCAAAGTCATACTCTTGCAATCGAAGTCTCCAGCGTGTAAGTTTACTATTTGGTTCTTTAAGGGAATCTAACCAAGCTAACGGGCGATGATCTGTATACAGAATAAATTTTGTACCATAAAGGTAGGGTCTAAAGTGTTTGACGGCCCACATAACGGCTAAAAGCTCGCGCTCTATAGTGCTGTAGCGCATCTCAGTTTCGCTGAGGGTCCTGCTTGCGTAAGCAATAGGTTTATCAGTTCCTACAATACCCTGTGATAGTACAGCACCGATAGCTACGGCAGATGCATCTGTTGTTAATATATATGGTTTTGATGGATCTGGATACTGGAGTATGGGTGCGTGTGTCAGTAGTTCTTTGCACTGATTGAACGCATCCATGTATTTCTGGTCTATTATGATCTTACATCGTTTTTTCAGGCAGTTAGTCAATGGTTTTGTTATTTTGGCAAAATCTTTAATAAAACGCCTATAGTAACCTACAAGGCCCAGAAAACTTTTGATTTCTGTAACAGTTTCTGGTAGAGGATAGTTTAAAACTGCTCGTATTTTATCATCATTAGGCTTAAGGCCTTGGTCAGTGATGGTATGACCCAGATATAGTACTTCTTTTCTTAGAAATTCCGATTTATCTAGTTGTACCTTAAGATTAGCTTCCCTTAGTCTGTTGAAGATGGATTTTAAATCTGCAACGTGTTCCTGCATACTAGTACTATAGATAATTATATCGTCCATATATACTAAGCAATGCAGTCCTTGGAGCCCTCTAAGGACATTGTCCATGGCACGTTGGAAGGTCGCTGGTGCTGTTTTGAGCCCAAATGGCATTCTAAGAAATTCGTAATGACCTGCTTCTGTGCTAAATGCTGTCTTCTGTCTGTCAGTCTCGTTGATTTCAATCTGGTGGTAGCCGTTAGCTAAATCTAATGTCGTGAAATATTTACTTTTACCTAGCTTATCAAATAAGTCTGTGATGTTGGGTAAAGGGTACTTGTCATCTGTGGTAATTTCGTTAAGTCGCCTATAGTCTATGACCATTCGAAACTTCACTTCCCCTGAAGCGTCCATTTTCTTAGGGACAAGATGAACAGGTGCGTTCCAAGGCGAGTGCGATTCCTGAATTACGTTACTCTTTAATAACTTCTCTACTTGGGTTTTTATTTCTTGTGTTTGAACAGGAGGTTGTCTATATGGCTTAACATAAATTGGATCTTCATTTTTCGTTCGAATGAAATGTTTTACTCGACTTGTGAAGCTCAAAGGAAGCTGGTCACAATAAAAGATGTCCTTATATTCTTTACATAATTCGGAAATGCACTTCTGTTCTTCTTGATTCATATGGTCAAGTCTAAGTCGCGTCAGGTTTTTTTCTAAAAGGTCATCTACCTCCATATCTTTCATTTCTACGTCATTATAACAGTTAATGTTTATAACACTATCGTCCTGAAATGTCTCAACCTTAAAGGGAGATGTAACTGTTAGAGTCATTTCTGTCTCTAGCGCATTCTGGATAATGGTAGTAGCATATCCATTTTCACATCTAACAATAGCAGTAGGCATTCTGACACCTTCACAAAATTGTTGAAAGTTCATTAAGGCTTCCCCAGAATACATGTCCGTTGGTAATTGTACTCGTTGTTCAGAGCGTGGAGCTAACTCTACCACGTGGTTAGCTATACGTTGTACTATAGGTAAGGTAGTTGTTTTGGTCCGGAGCTTATTATGTTTCAAGTCTATTACGGCCTCTAACTGTATCAAAAGATCATTTCCAATAAGTCCATCATATTGAGCGTCCACATCATAGACGTAAAACTTGTGAAATTCGTTACATTGGAAAGATGGCATTAATGGAATTTCCACGACCTCACTATGATTACTCGATGCATGCGTACTTATTACCGTAAATGGTTCACATAATGTGAATTGTTGGAAAAATTGGTGAGCTTTTCGTGGACTGATAAAAGATCGCGTACTTCCTGTATCTATCATAAATTTTCCGTTAATTTCAGGCAAATAGATGTATGGTAATTTTAATTTTATGTTACAATTTAAATGGATCACATTGCGTTCCTTGTTGAGGCTAATATGTGAAAATTTCCTATATCTGTCTTTTTCTCGGTTTTGTCAGTCACCGGTTTTTCTTGCTCTGGTTTGCTCTCGGTCACTTGAGCTTCTGGTTCCATTTGGGGACCATAGCATTCCGCATAATTATTACCTTCACCATAATCGTAGTATCCTTCATTTTCATACCCTTCGTAATATCCATAGAACCCATAGTAATCACCTAGGTCCAATTCGTTTAATCTAAAGCCTTGAGGCTGAGGTGTCGGGACCTGTGTTTGTTGTTTTTGAGCAGCTAAGGTCCTCATTGATACGTCAGTGTTATCTAATGCCGGATTGGGAGGCTTGTACCCGAATTGATTTTGGGGCCGATAACCAAACTGCTGTGGCCGATACCCAAGCTGTTGTGGTGGATAACCATATTGTTGTGGCCTTGGGTTAAAACCTTGAGGTTGTACAAACCTTGGCATGCCAAAGTTCTGCGGCTGCATCAACTGTGGTCGATAACCAGTTGGTAGAGTTTGTGAGGCAAACCGAGGCACAAACGGTTGTCTATACTGACTGTTACCCGGAATCCCAAATTTAAAACCAGGGTGTGCATTGAAAGAAGGTCTAAAGCCGCTGGGCTGAAATGGCATGCCTTGAGCTGGAGGGTTGCCGCTAGGTTTTATGGGTGTTTGAGTAATTGTGCCCGCTGTAGACTGTGGCCTAAGCATTTTACTACGGAGGTTATACTGCTCATAGAAGTTAACTTCCTCTAATACGCACTCTAATGCCTTTTCCAACGTATTTGGCATTTTCATACGAACTGACCTAATAAGATTTTCGGGTAAATTGTATAAGAATACATTAAGCGCTATGTTGTTATAGATACTAGCCTTACTAGTCCTAGTGTTTGCGTCTAACAGTTGGTTCACTTTGGATATCAGTACCGATCGAACTGACTGAATCCGGTTACAAAACTCTAAATAGCCTTCCCCTTGTTTCATTTTTAGGGTTTCCAGTTCTATCGCAATACATTCTTCGCTCCTAGGATCACCAAAGTGTTGGGTTAACAAAGTCTTAAGTTGTTCCCAGGTTTGAATATCATTTCGCTCGCTGACTAAAGCGGCGGCCTCTCCAGTTAACCTACTCGTCACCGTGTGGAATACATACAAATCTTGTTCTGCACATCCACGGTATTTGTTAATGACATAATCACCTTTTCTTATAAATAAGTTTAAGTGGCGTTTACTGCCATCAAAAGATGGTATAATACACATTATTTCTTTTGGTATTACATTTACTGTTGTCGTCATTTTTAAGACTCTACTATTACTACTCTAAGCGTCTCTATAGTTAAGTACCTACTCTATTGTTTCTTATTTAAGAAACAATCACTAATAACTAAACAAAATCTTACTCACAATTTATTTTAATTATTTGTAATTTATTTTACCTATTTAATATTTTTAATAATGAATATCAAAACTAACAATGACCTAGATTTAATAAGCACTGTTTACTTAACCCTACTTATGCTATTTCAAAATTCCCGATGATAGGAAACCAGAATACGTTATAATGGAAAAAGTTCGATTCCGAATAATAACAAAACACAAAGTACAAGCAGGTAGGAAAGGATGGTGAAAATTCTACTCACCAGCCGGTCACCAACATGCTCGATTGCCTCCCAGATACACTTCACTAATTTATTTGGTTCGAACAGATCCGATCCTTCGGAAAACTGGAGAAAACTCTTTATATTTTCCGTGGAAAACTCGGGAAATCTGCCCCGGCTGCGCCAGTTAAGTTACGGGAACGTCAACTTTGATTTTTAAAAACTAACTTTTAAAATTAAATGAAGGAAAATCTCAATGAAATTCAGTAATTTAAAGTGAGACGTCCGAGACGAGTTTTATTCTCTGAACAACTGATTAATTCTAACTTACAAACTAAGGGCCACAAGGCACAAAATACGTAGGTGGTCGGAGATAAGACATCCGACTGCAGCTGCCGAAATGCTTAGCTTGCATTCTCACACATTGAATGTTGCGGTTAGCCTACTGTCCGGTTGCATAACTAGATATTACAAGGCAAGCCTAGTTGTCGGTATATTTCCGTGGCAGCACAAATGGAAAGGAGCGCCGCAAGCTGCATCCTTATTTATTTCGATTCGATGCGAAACTAAATTGCTTGGAAAATTGTAATTTCAAGCTGGTTTCCTAGATTTATATTCTTCTGTGAGGCAACGGTAAACATGATTGGTAAATAAGGCAAACTTGTTTAGGTCTTTTTCTTTCGCGAATTACATATTACTCCGCTATCGCAGAATCCAATTAATCTATAAATAATCTAACTATAAAAAATTGTCAGAGACACGTTCATATTTGGCACTTGCCCACATTTTACACATTAGTTAGTATTCCGTACGTGACAGGTTGCAAGCCCATCGCCGCTTATAAGAATACCTACTAACATAATGTAATGACACAAACTGGCATACACTAGAAATAAAAAAAAATTAGTTCTAGTGTATGCCGGTTATCTCACGATGTTTTCCTTCACCGTTTAAGAGCGCTGGCATTGCGCACACAAATTTTCCAAATAGAAAAACTCATTGGTACCCACGACGTTCGGATCGTGAGGCAAGGATGCTACCACTACACCACCAGTGCTTCTAAGGTCTCTTTAATCACAAGGAAATGGTTTACGCAATCTGTTAATGGCGCTTTACCAGCTTGGCATATTATTTATGGCAATTTCAGACGTTCACAGCCGATAATGTAATAGCAGGAGATACTTATCATAAAACGAATAATTAGGAAATAATTTATTCAAAAACCGTTTTATATCTGTTTGTTCAAATAAACCGACTAATATAGTTATACCAACCCTCCGTCCCAAAGGGTTTCATAATTGCGTTCACCCTTTTTATTCTAAAAGCCTTTTGACTAATTTTGGGTTGTTATAAAAGTTTGTAAACAAAATTTAGGGGTTTATTTTAAGGTTTTTGACTTCTCTGCTATGATTTCTACTTCATCTATATGCTTTCTGATTATACTTGATAGATAGGTACCTACACTTTGTTTCCGATATTTAGTTTATCCGTTTCTCTTAAATTTAGCTTTTTTTTATATAAATATATGTTCTTAATTTGGGTATTAGGTATTTGTTTTTTTTCATTACTGAATAACAAACCAGCTTTCAAACGCATAAAATGACTTTTTTATATTCTAAGATTAGTATATAACCACTCAGAACGCTTTGGTATAGGTACAATTACATTTTATAAGATAGCAGACTAGGTGCAAATTAAACTTATTAGTATATAATTACTAAGCTAGAGTACTTCCTATTGTCACTATCAATGACGTCCCTACATCGTCCCTATTGGTGATGAATAGGATAGTTAACTTCCCATTAGTCACAATGAATGCGATGGCAACCTCATTGTGAGCATTGACGAGGTGTGACAGTTTGGAAATGATCCTATATAACGATCAACAAAACAATAAAATGAAACGGTAACAAGGTGATCCGACGAGCTCGCCACTTTCAAATGAAGAGTTCATTCGAATCTCAATCGCTTCAGCCTTCAAATTTTTGCAAACAGTAAAAACCACTCCATTGTGCTTAATCTCGTTAAAATTAGTGATGGGCTGTTAAAATACGACTTCTTTTTCGTAGTCTACGGGACGATACTATGTAGGCACGAGTATCAATCGACGCATTTTTTCAAACTTGGAATGTAATTGATTATACTAATAAGGTTCGTTATGCGCAGGATTTATTGAGTCAACGATTACGCCAAAAAGGCCGCATACCAACTATTATTTTTATTGTATAGGTAATCAGTTATTAAGCATTTATCGCGAAAAATTGCTGGCTTTAAGTACATGTAATATCTTCATTTGGGAGACAAAAGTCGCACCACGTTGTTTGTTTGTGTTTAATGTCACTTGACGTCCACGCCACAGAACAGAAAAGTTTGTACGTCGAAAACATTGTACAAATACGTAGTGCAAACTAAAGTTTGCGTTATCTATGCAAGTAAAACTTTAGACTGATTCATACCTTGCAAGTGCAGCTTTTCTCAATCCGATGTTTTATTAAATTAGATTATTAAGCGACGCAGCTGTTTAATAATTTTTATATAACAGTAAATTCATTTTGGTATAGTCTCGTACATTAATTACCATACATACTTTGTCTACCAATCCTGAGGATTTAGTCGTGGTCATCTTTGTTTTTTTATTGGTTATCTAACAAAGAAAATATTGTTTTGAGTATATAACTATGCGCACAATTATGTGAACGTGCTAGTTACGCTGCGAAAATTATGTGATAATGCTTCATTCATAACGTCTCAGCGTCCTTTTTTGCTCGTGTAGGTACGCAGGCCGTTCGACACGACTGTACATAGCGCACGAACAGAGCTTGGGAATCCGTCCATGTGTTCCATGAGCCTCTCTTACGAGCTCACTGAATTCTGTTACTGTGTACATTCATTTTTTCTTTTAAAAAATCACGTATCAAATTTAAACATTTTATTACCAAATTTAACCATCTAGTCTGAAAAAGATATAGTTATCAAGTCAGTTAAAAGAGCGCTGGTGGTGTAGTGGTAGCACCCCTGCCTGACGATCCGAAGGTCGTGGGTTCAAACCTGGTCGTGCACCAATGAGTTTTTCCATTCGAAAAATTTATGTGCGCAATGCCAGTGCTCTTAAACGGTGAAGGAAAACATCGTGAGGAAACAGGCACACCCTAGAACCAAAAATTCGAAGGTGTGTGTCATAGGTTAGTATTCTTATAAGCGGCGATGGGCTTGCAACCTGTCACGTATGGAATACTAACTACTGTGCAAAATGTGGGCATGTACCAAATGTCATGTTTGGACGTGACTACCCTCTTTAGATATCCTCAAAGATCTAAGTAACTAAAGATCTGAGGAAGATATCTACCGAGCCCGCGGGGTCGTGATCATATTTTTTTTTTTTTTTTTATTTAGAAAGGAGCTTATCAAGTCGACTGTAGTTTTTAATTATGTTAAGTTTTGTTAGTCGACATCTCCGCCATTTATTAATCTTTTGCTAATTCTTTAAACTTTGTAGTTATAGAACATAATCCCATATTAATAGTTTACCTATGTACATTATCGGAAGGAGTCCCATGTTTCCCGTAAATTCTAGAAAAAAGTCATATTTTTGTTTTAAATCACGACTTATATTTGTAACTGATTTTTGTTCTGGTTTCTAGGTTTAGCACAGTATATTTTAAAATAGTTTTCAGCTTTTTATAAAATATGCAGTATAACTAGTACCTAGTATCAATCTCTTTACAACGTTGCTATAAATTGTCTCACAGTAAAATACCTATTACGTACTTCACCGTGTCCCATCCCTATTAACGTTACGCGGACAGAACTCAAACTGAAGCTGCGGACCTATTTCATTAATTTCCTCTGTGAAAACTCTGGAACAATTGAATGTTCTGTAACAATGTTTACATTACTGTGTCATTATCATTACCTACTTACCTACTTACTCTCAAACATGGCGTAGTTTCAGCTTATTCTATTATCAGTACCCCTAGTATGAGTTTTTGATAATTTACTAAAACTTTTTTCGAATAGTATCATTGGTTCAATAACCATGATGGCAGCCTAATAACTCCGTCACCTGACTTGACCACAAGGTCATACAAACGACTATACATATCATATATATATATATACAGTCGTGGTCAACTAATTAGGGACACTCTTTGGTTAAACCGAATTGTGAATTTATTTTTTATTTTCCAATTAGTCTAAACCATATTCCATATCTCTTACATGTAAGTATAATTAGTCATTTATGTGCCCGATTATACAAACAATAACAACTTCTTAAACATTAAACCTCTTTACAGTATAGCTGATAGATTATCGTAGTGCTATTTGTTCAAATAATGCTGGCTGGCCATTTAATAAGGGACACTGAGATATTGCGTTCTATTTTCAAAATTTGAATCTCAATACTTTTTTACTTCTTCTCTTATTGTTTCGTGGTAGTTTTGGCGGCAATCCCGATATTTATTTTAAGTTTTGAAAAATATTTTGAAGAAAAATGGGTAAAAATAAAAGTTGCGATCCAACACTACGAAAAATTATCATGAAGTTTGTTGTCGAGCATGGTTGGCCATACCGAAGGATAGCAGAACATTTAAATTGTTCAAAAACTATGGTATACAATGCAGTGCAACATGTCAGACGCAATAACACAGATTTAAATGTGCCCAGAACAAAAAGATCGAGAAAAACAACTCCGCAAGAAGATAGAATGATAGCCAGGTTAGCTAAGAAAGATCCGTTTCTAGGCTCTATTTTAATTAAACACGAAGTGTTTGGGACAGACGAAAGAGCTGGTGTCTCAGCTAGGACCGTTCGACGACGTCTGGTAGAAGCAGGGTTGTTCGGAAGAGTGGCTCGCAAAGTACCGTTGTTGAAGAAAGAACATAGAAATGCTCGTTTGGCGTTTGCACGTAAATATGGACATTGGACCTACGCCCAATGGCAACATGTATTATTCTCTGACGAGACCAAGGTTAATTTGATTTCTTCAGATGGAAGGCAATACGTACGGCGTCCAGTAAAAGCGGAAATGAATCCAAGATTCACAAAAAAGCAGGTGAAACATGGCGGTGGAAACATTAAAATGTGGGGTTCATTTTCTGGACGTGGAGTGGGACCTGTGAGGAAAGTTCAGGGTAACTTAGACCAACATCAATACAAGGCAATATTGGAGGAAACGATGCTTCCCTATGCTGAGGAGCATCTCCCTATTATATGGACGTTTCAGCATGATAACGACCCAAAACATACCGCCCGTTCAGTCAAGTCGTTTCTTACCAGTCAGTCAGTATCGGTGCTAGATTGGCCAGCAAATAGCCCGGACCTTAACCCAATCGAGCACCTTTGGCACGAAATCAAGAAAAAAGTAGCCACTTATCGTACCACAACTTTAGATGAACTTAATGAAGCTTTTTGTGAGGCATGGGCAAACATTCCTGTCGAAACATGCCAGAAACTGATAATGTCTATGCCACATCGGTGTCAAGCGGTAATTACTAACAAAGGTTTTGCTACTGGGTACTGATTTTACACGTAATAAAATGGAGCTGTTAAAGATATTATAATACTGCAGATTATTAGTTTTGTTTAACTCTATTTTTCATTATAGTTTACTGTCCTTAATTAAATGTCCAGCTACAGAATTATACCTTAAAATTGAATACATGTTCAACCTTTGATATTAAATACTTTTTTCTATTTATTTATTCTTTTATTTACAGCCATTTAAAGCATAATAATCGGACCAAATTATGCAAATAATAGTTACTGAGAAATCAATAGGGTTTTATATTTGTATGTACATAACCGGTTATTGTTCTTCACTATCTTGCATGTCCCTAATTAGTTGACCACGACTGTATATATAATTATAGAGATTCCAATTAATATATATATATATACAGGGTGTCCCAAAAAGTAGTGTCAAGCGAAATTCCAGAGATAGAACACCCCTTGGGGTACCCGAATCACCCCCATGTATGTTCCGCGATTTTTTATAGTTTTCGAGTTATGAATTTTTTTCCGAATTTTTGAAAATTTACGACTTGAACAACTTAAAAAGTTCTTTAAAAAAAAGTAGAAAACTTTCTTGAGATTTTTTTTTTTGCTACTGAATTGTTGTGAGTTGTTCTTTTATGCATAAAATAATCAGCTACGTGACTTTGATGAAAACTATGAAAATGTTGGTGTAAAGTCAAATAATTACATTTGGTCAATTATGACTAAAATTTTCAACTCCAAATTAAAAATCTTAAAAAGTGATTTCATGGTTCCTAAATAAATCTAAAGAATTTTCCAGACTCTCAGCTTTCATAATCATTAAAAAAAAGTAGTACTTAATAGGCTACTTTGGCTAAAATCGGCCTTCAAAGACGGTGAGGTGGAAAATTCTTAAAATTAGCTACCTGATTAAAAAAATGATTTTGGCCATTTTATCATTTCTAAGCTTAATTCGTTTGTTAACTAACCAAAAATGACTGCAGGAAAGTAAGATTTCATTAAAAATTAAAGCTAAATTAGCTAAATCAGCTAAATTTATGAAATAAAATAACAAGTAAAATTTATTAATTTTTTACAAAAAGATTTCAAAATGTCAACCTTCTAGGTCGATACAAATCCTACATCGTCTTAAAAAGGTTTCCTTTAATCGTATAAAGCTATTTTAAGTGCCTTAATTTTTTCTTCGGCCTGTCTTAATTTTGTTCTTAATTTGGCCATATTGCTGATTTCTGTGGCATAAACTTATTCTTTGTAGTCATTTTTGGTTAGTTAACAAACAAATTAAGCTTAGGAATGATAAAATGGCCAAAATCAATTTTTTAATCAGGTAGCTAATTTTAAGAATTTTCCACCTCACCGTCTTTGAAGGCCGATTTTAGCCAAAGTAGCCTATTAAGTACTACTTTTTTTTAATGACTATGAAAGCCTAGAGTCTGGAAAATTCTTTAGATTTATTTAGGAACCATGAAATCACTTGTTAAGATTTTTAATTTAAAGTTGAAAATTTTTGTCATAATTCACCGAATGTAATTATTTGACTTTACACCAACATTTTCATAGTTTTTTTCAAAGTCACGTAGCTGATTATTTTATGCATGAAAGAACAACTCATAGCAATTCAGAAGCAAAAAAAAAATCTCAAGAAAGTTTTATACTTTTTTTTAAAGAATGTTTTAAGTTGTTCAAGTCGTAAATTTTCAAAAATTCGGAAAAAAATTCATAACTCGAAAACTATAGAAAATCGCGGAACATACATGGGGGTGATTCGGGTACCCCAAGGGGTGTTCTATCTCTGGACTTTCGCTTGACACTACTTTTTGGGACACCCTGTATATAATTGGAATCTCGGAAACAGCTCCAGCGATTTTCATGAAATTTTGTATGCAGGGGGTTTCGGGGGCGATAAATCGATCTAGCTAGGTTTCATTTTTAGAAAACGTCGTTTACCAATAAAAAAACCGAGCAAAGCTCGGTCACCCAGGTACTTATATTTACGTGTGAAAATACGGATCAGTTAAACCTAGCTAAAAACAAAATAAATATCTAAGGCTATCTAAGTCATCATCTTCCTGCCCTTATCCCACGCTATGTGGGGTCGGCACAACATGTGATCTTCTTCCATTTCCCTCTGTCACTCGTCATCTCATTACTCACTCCTTTCTTACCCATGTCATCTTTCACACAGTCCATCCATCTTTTCTTTGGCCTACCTCTACCCCTGTATCCATCCACATTCATACCTAACACTCTCCTTGTCACATGACATTCATCTCTTCTCATAACATGTCCATACCACGCTAACCTATTACTCCTCATCTTTTCTGTCACCGGTGCCACTTTCAGATATCTATAGCTATCTAAGTAATTTTCCAAAATAAACATAAACCCAATATATTTGTTTAACTTAAAAATACATCCTCATTTAGTCCTAGTCAAAATAACTGAAGCTACACGCCAAAGCAAATTACCATGTTTAGAAAACAAACTTTAGGTACGTCCCGTTTTCTGTAACACTCCGTTCCAAAAGATACTCTACTACATTGTGACAGAGTCGTTTTTAAATGTGCGTTTGTGACAAAATACGGTGTCATTTCATTTGGAAATCCAGTGAGGTGAATGAGGAACATCGTGTAGCATTATGTTTGATCTTGTCGTTATTTATACCTTACGCGTCTCTATCACTTAAAATCTTTCGTAAGGTAATATTGAAATTAACTCTATTTGTTCAAAGTACCTTACATTTATCCGTATAAAAATCTGTTTAATCTTGTATACAGAATTTTACCCCATGTTAACATTGTAGGTAAGCAAGAACTGCCTAGAGGGAAAACATTACGCGCAATTTATTAAACCTCTTCGATACTTCTATGCTCCTAGTACATGGTATCTCGATTTGTTAAGGGTTTGGTTAAGTACCTTCTGGAAAAAATGTCTCCACGAGTTTTATTACAAGCTTTTCGGGCAATATCAATGTAATATAACTTCGATACTTCGAACCATCCTAATTTATAAAACTAAGTGGGGTTTGTTCGAACACTTATAACTCTAGAACGGCTGGACTGATTTTCATGGTTTTTTTTATATAAGTACATTGGAAAATTTACAAAAAAACTCGCGGACAAAGTCGCGGGCAACAGCTAGTGTTATATAAAAAATAAAAGTAAAGGTTTCACATATTCTTATCGTGTCCATTTAGCTCGATTTCAGGTAAATGTAATAAATAAAAACTAGCTACTTACTTACAATGATAATCCAATAGAGTTCAGCAACTCACACTACAGATTGATTGATGAAATTTTATGTGTAGGTCAAAAGGACTAGAATCCAGGTTTTAAATCAAAAAGACTGCTCACATCGGTTTAGAAAATGTCAAACAAAATTCACAATCAACTTTCAGTTGGTTCACGTCATGTAAACGCGTTTCAGTCATCAATTAACTGACCAATCACTGTCGTCGCTATCAAAAGGTACTCTTTGTTCTCGTTGTATAATGTGTATGTATTTTATTTCGCTGAACACATGTTTATGTACTAACAACTAGGTACTACTATCTGACTCCATTTCGACTAGGCAGTGATATATTCTACCACTGATATTCCACTGATATTTTTATTTAACACATCACCCATAGTTTTCCACAATTTCTACTTGGAACAAATCGAAAAACAAATCTAACCTAACACATTGGAGCCTAGACAATCTCTTAAAAGCCTCTACTGTACAATGAACTCCATCCCATGGAAACACGACTTAAAATCTTTTAAATTGGAAGATCAACTACCGTGCCAGGTCATTTGATTTCCTCCAATCCTCTCAAATAAAATGGACGGGACGTGAAAGGGGTGTCAAACACAATGCTTTCTCTATTTACTCGTAAAACTACCAATTCACCTCTGTCATTTGGAATTGGTTAAGCGAGGAGGAAAGTAAGTAAGTATGTAGGTACCTACCTATGTTCTATAAAAGAATAACAAAATGTAACGACGACTCGTAGACATAGACATAGATTTAAGACCGATTTACAAGTTTATAAGTAATGTTTTGTATCTATAGGGCGAAGGTACCCTAGTGTCTAAGGTTTGCTGGCAGAAAACTCTTGTAGGGATCGCCTTCCTTTGTACATGTTTTTTTGTCAATAACTTGTTTGTAAATATTTACCTATGTACTATAAAGAATTACAAGGTTTACCTCAGAGTATGTAGGTTCACATGGCTTTAATTTTAATAGTTTGCAGTACAAATGCTTATATTCCGAAGACTATATTTTGGGGAACTATAATTTATGGTCAATTAATAAAATAGTCAATGCATTTTTTTTATTATTGCACACTACTGCAAAATGGGAATAATTCTATTTTTTTTTTTCAAATATAAAATCTCTACCAAGCTGTGCTGGCTGTGTGATTCGTAAGATTTATCTTTCAATATTTTAAACCTTTTTGGTAATAAAACCAAGTATTAGTATTGTGACCAAGATACCCCATTTTATTTTTAAATGCAAGACCCTAAAAACGCTCAAACTTTATTTCATCTGTGGATGATCCCGACTTGGCGATGAGCCAGCTTGCATGTACGATTTGAGAACCTGCTCGGACTATACTAACGGAATACAAGAGAGGCCACGACTCCGCGCTGTGTTAGTGTTAATGTTTCGGAGTGAAATAACTACATATACTCGTAGACAGTACATTATGTAATCCTACACATATCCTACTAATATTATAGACGTGAAAGTTTGTAACAATTTATGGATGTATGGTGTATGTTTGTTACTTTTTCACGCTGAAACGATTGAAAGGATCTAAATGAAATTTTGCACAGATATATACTATAGTCTGGAATATCACATAGGCTACTTTTTATTCTGGAAAAATGTACGATTCCCACGGGATAGATTTGTTTTTTTGCAAGGTATCACGCGGGCGAAGCCGTGGACGAAAGCTAGTATTTCTCATAAAAAAGTCGCCCCTGCATATTTGTGCATCGTTTGTGCACTAGACATTGTCGTCAAACTGCTCTTTTATACGTTCTGCGACATACTCATATCCTCACGATGTTTTCCTTAACCGTGTTAGAGTTCTGGTAGGTATAGGTAGTGCAAAAAAAAGTTTGAACAGAAATATCCTTTGGTGCACTACCGGTATCGAAGTCACGACATTAAGATAGGAATGCGGTGACTCTATGCGGGACCATTATAACTAGACCATCAGTGGTCTCAAGATAGCCAAATAAAACCACTCATCCAATATTTCGCATGGTGTTTTTAATGAAAGAGCGCTGGTGGTGTAGTGGTAGCACCCCTGCCTCACGATCCGAAGGTCGTGGGTTCAAACCTGGTCGTGCACCAATGAGTTATTCCATTCGAAAAATTTAAGTGCGCAATGCCAGTGCTCTTAAACGGTGAAGGAAAACATCGTGAGGAAACCGGCATACCCTAGAACCAAAAATTCGAAGGTGTGTGTCATAGGTTAGTATTTTTATAAGCGGCGATGGGCTTGCAACCTGTCACGTACGGAATACTAACTACTGTGAAAAATGTGGGCATGTACCAAATGTCATGTTTGGGCTTGCCTCTGACTACCCCCTTTAGATATCCTCAAAGATCTAAGTAACTAAAGATCTGAGGAGATATCTACCGAGCCCGGGGATTACAGTCGTGATCATATTTATTAATTTTTTTTTGTTTTTGATGAAGCAAATTATACAAAATAAGCTGTTCTGTGTCTGACGGTGGCTTTGTGAAATATCAGCGGTGGCGCCGACGGCTGTGATGGATGGGCTCACTTGAGACCTTTCAGGAATTCCACACTGGACTGTTGGGATTTGAATTAGTCTAATTTGTGGGGTAGCAATGTTTTCAAGGTACAATGACACGTTTAAATCGTTCGAGAATTGTGGTCGCTCATTGGAAATTGCTCATTCAAAGATGCTATTTTCAAAATATTTCAATCAAAGAATTTCGAATCTAGCAAAAATGTCACAATGATGACATTTTTAATCAACAGAATCAGCACTTTCCTACTCTACTTACCTACCGTACCTTGTACAATTTGATAATAACCGTATTTTTAATTGAAATACCGCTATTTTATTGTTTTTGCAAAGAGTGACCATAAAAGACCAAGTTAAAATAGTATTGCCGTGTTATATCTACTTATTCAACTGTCCTTGACTACGAAAATAGGAAAACTGATGAATTTATGTAAATCGGTACTTTTCTGTATAGCTATAGGTACCTACTAAATTTTTTTGTGTACCTACCTAGTTTAAAATAAATCACAATGTTAATATGCGATGCGAGAGTGGAATCAGAAGTTATTAACACCGTCGAGATGGATAAATCGAGTTTGAAATTGGATTAGAGAGACACGTGGTGTACTTTCGAATGAATGCGAAATCACATTTCAATGTTTATGTAGATACCTTCGTTTCTAATAAACCGGCTACAAAACTCTCCAACTCGCACCGGACGGTGAACTTCATTTTAATTTCGGTCACATCTTCAAGCGTCTGCATCACCATATTCAAGCCATGACATTTTTCAAAAATATATTCTTTTTACTACTAAAATATGCAAACGAATTTTCCCACTGAATAAGTTTACCCGACCACGCATTAATTGAAGCGTTACATTCAATCAGTTTTCATAAAACTCAAAACAAACAACGTTTTGTGAATGGTCTTGTTTACTTTCATTATTTAACTTGTACCTATTCATGCTAGGAGAATACCTACTTATAAATTCAAACTCAAACTATTCCATTAATAATTTGGATTGAATTAAATAAAATAAATATGAACACGACTGTAATCCCCGGGCTCGGTAGATACCTTCTCAGATCCTTAGTTACTTAGATCTTTGAGGATATCCAAAGAGGATAGTCAGAGGCACGTCCAAACCTGACATTAGGTACATGCTCACATTTTGCACAGTATAGTATTAGTATAGATAATACACAATTAAGTACTAGTCACTAAAGTTTGCATGAATAAAACTAAACAAATATTTTAGCAATAATGCCGATCATTTAACATATTTATGAATTTATGACGTAACATAATGTTCTTCCAGGGCACAAGGTAGGTATATATATATTTCAAATTTGATTTGTGAAAATCCGTTCAGGCGTGGTTGAACAACAAACAATCTTGCAAACAACCTAACTTTCGTATTTATTTTAAGTAGGATTTCAAGTAAATGTTAAGGCTGTTGAGATATTAAAAATTCTAGGAAAAAGCTATTTGATTTGAGTTCATTGTATACCACCTCGCTGACAAAATAATTCACAAACTCAATAACGCCTAAATAAAAAAAGAGTAGGTACCTATATCTACGTAATTTAAACAAAGAAACAGGAAATAACACGATAACAGAATTATGTAAACGTATTTATTTATTTACTTACCTACTTTTTTCTCAAAACCTTCATTCGATGGAAAGAATGTAAGTAGGTATCGAGTTTGTAAACAAAACAAAACGTAATATTAAGGGTAACAGCCCAATTGCGTCTTATTAATCATTTACAAACATTACATTTTTACTTTAATTACGTCGTCGTGTGGACGTCCAAAAAGATTCATTTCTTTTTAGTCTGATAAAACCTGAGCTTACACAATTCAGAGCAAGATGGCGCCAATTGTCAAACGGAAGGTTCTTATCCTATTAATATTATAAACGCGAAAGTTTGTAAGAAATATGGATGGATGTATGTTTGTTTCTCTTTCACGCTGAAACGGCTGAACGGATCTGGATGAAGTTTGGCACAGATATATATTATAATCTGGAATATAGACTATAGGCACATAGGCTATTTTTTATCCCGGAAAAATGTACGATTCCCGTGGGATAGATTTGTTTTTGTTTTTCAAGGTACCAGGCGGGCTAAGCCGTGGCGGAAGCTACTTTAAAATATTTTTTAACGTATTTACAATAACGCGTAGACGAATTCGTGAGCGAGTCAGCTGGTAAAAAATAAATGAACATTATCCGGTTACTGAAACCGAATGAAGCGTGCATTTGTATTGTATAATGATCACTTGATAACGCGACTTTTTGTGCACGGATAGAATGCAATTAACTGACGAATTCTTCAATTTCAATGGTTCGATTTGCACTTGATCTTTTATATTAGTAACTGCTTTTCTGAGCTAAGCGTGAGTTAAGTATATAGACAACATTTGTCTCCACAGAATAGAAGACAGTGACCAACTTACAAATATATATCTCAATGCCTTCTCTTCTGTAGAGAAAAATGATGGTACTCATGATAAAGGGATCTTTGTAGGATTGAAAGGGTTTTAAGTATACATATAGCCCAAACACATTACCCTCCAACCCTCCTTTGCAGAGTAAAAATGTAGATTTTTGTGATTATTGTGTGATTAATTGTCATAAAAAAAACACTGTCAAGACCTCGGAAACTCCCAGATTCTGAAAAACATGGCCCCAGAATTTTATTGGATATCTATATCTATCTTTGAAGATGTCTAAGTTAGTCAGTGGCTCATATTATATTTGGCACATCCCACGTCTTACCACAGTATATCAGTAGTTAGTATTTCGCACGTGGCAGGTTACAAGCCCATCACCGCTTATAGAAATTCCAATGAAATACACCTTTGAATTTCTGTGTCTACACTACCACAAACACAAATCAGTAGGTATATGTACATTATCTACGAGTACGTATGTATATTTGTATATACAGGTAAAAGATCGCGTAACTTTGATCCTTTGATTATAATTTATAACGGAATATTAGGTTATTGTAAGTAGCTTAGATTGTAATAGGAAACATGATCCAATCAGAATAAACAATGGCTCCTAATGTATGGTATGGCTGAGATTTCGCTAAGGTATTGTAATACGTTTATACATTATAGAAAGGTCTCTCTTTGAGGTAAGCTAATAGTGTATGATAATGATACGTACAAATTTAATAGAGCCTTTACAAGCGAGGCTACGCACAAGTTCCTAAACACAAAATAAACTACTTTCATCGCAAAACGTCCCGCGTTCCGTTCTCAAAACGTCCGGTGCAAACGCATAAGGCTTTTCATATTGATTTAATTTGGTAGATTTCTATTACAGGTACTTTACGTTATTAGTTAGAGCTTTATTTTTACAAATAATTCAGACTCAGTGGCAATAAAAACTACAAAATTGTTAAAATACCTACGAGTTACTCAAATATGGTAAATAGTATACAGTCGGCGAATCTTCTGAATAATACATACACTTAAAGCAATGAGGGCGCCTCTGCAAACAAAATAACACGAATATAGAAAACACGAAGAGGCTTTCAATGCTTCCAGCCAAAGACTGCACTGGTTAGTATTATTCCATTCTGTAAAGGTTTCTCTGGATCCAACGTTTGGAAAATGTACTGTAGAGCTAACTGTGCCGACATACTGCGACCAGTAGCTAATACAAGTGATAGCTATACTGTTAATGATTTTACTGATTAGTGCTGAAGAAAAGGCGCTGAAGAGCCATATGATTTTTAATCTGGATTTTTAGGTGCTTCTTACTCAATCTCGCGAAAACTGCTTTGAAAGATATTTGACCCAGAAGTTTTTAACCTAGATTAATACCATAATGATGCTTTCTTTTTCACGCAGACGTAGTCGCGGACAATAAGTTGTTTACATTACTTTTAATAGTAAAGGTTGTTGGTGTAGGTTTTGGATTTCCAGTTTGAAGTGGAAATGAGCAAAGCACTTGACGAGAAAAGACGAAAGGACAAAGATGATGATGAGGTCGTGGCTAAAGAATCCCCAACAGCCAAGAGATAAACCCCCCAATTATTCTTCTTAACGTGTCTAGTATTTTAGAACCAGTGTGGTGATAAAATTATAGAGCGCCTCTGATTTCATGCGTATCAGTCCGATGCAGATGAGATGGTCAATGAAATCGTCAGCGTAGTTGGGAACCACTGGACGAGACTTGGTAACCGGAAAGAGTGGCGTAATAAAGAGGCATTTATCTACCCAGCTGAGGGTGTGAATGGGCTGAATAATGATTACTATCATATACGCATCGTTCCTAGCTTCCCCCCAGCGCTGTATGATTACAAAGTCTAAATGTTATCGCTGATTTGTTCTCCAGAAATAACCATTTATATAACGGTTATTTCATGATTATAGTGCAAATAACGCCCTCAGTACAAAACAGAGACGCGAAAAAATTCGCGCCCACTTGAACCCTCCTCCGCCCTTCTACTTTGAATAAAAAGCCATTATTTTTAGCACAGCAAGTTCACATACAGTAAGGTCACAAAATTATAATGCTTTCGATAGACGTTTGCCAAACTGAACTTTCGATTGTGAGGTAAGTAGAAAAAAACCGACATTACAAGAATAAAACATTTTAAAGTAAAAGTTTTCTATTCCCGCCTTTTTTCATCTTTTTTTTTCAAGAACGAAATTGAGCTTCGCCGTTCGATATTTAAAATTGATGACTATTTTATTCATACGAAGACAAGGCTGAATAGCGAAGCGACCTTTTTTGTCATTGGGCTGAATGCATGATGTCTATTGCCAGTATGATGGTTAGATGTACGCGAACTTTTTGAAAGAGTGAAGTTTTTTTTTAATTACTTACCGCCCTAGGGCTTTTCTAGGTACATTATTACCCTAGAGCGCTAATTGGTCACCTACAAGCCCCATTTGGATGAATAAGGACCTACTTACCGAATATGAGAGATGTAAAATATATTGTAGAGCAATGCGTGATGTAAAGTTCGGACATTTCCTTCTAGCAGTGGTTGGATAAGTTGAGCTACATATACCGAGTACCGTTTAAAACGGTCCTTATTTATCTCAAATGTTTCACATGTATTTTATAAATACGAGTATACTTTTATATTATTTAAGTATCATCAGTCTATTCAGATTGTATACAAGATGACAATGTAAGTAAATACCTACTGTTACTTACTTGTCACTGTTTTATAATTTCTACATAACTGCTTTTACTGCTAGTACATTTCCTGTGATACTACCATTTTACTTTAAATCTTCTTTTGCTCCTAAACCACGCGTTTTATCACCGCATGCAAAAGTGGATGAATCTATCTTCACACATAACATTTTATGGATTGAAACGTTGAACTGCTTTACTGTTCGCAGGATTTAATACAAAGTTGCAGTTCAGTTAAAGCCTGTTAAAGCGTACTTAACTTTTACTAACTTGGATATGATGTCAGCACTGGCACCTAAAAAAATTATAACGAATCAAACACATTCAATTGCAATTGCGACATTCTTGTCCCGTCTCGGCCGACTGGTTGGTCATGTCTAAGATATACATAACTACAAAGGAGATGGTATCTCCTCTATATAGTATGGCCACCAATATCGTTTTTCCATCACCGCGTCTATGTAAATTATCAGTTTACTAACTATTACATATCACTGGTTTACTCATCTTTGAGTTTGCAACCAAAAGTACAAGCAAAGCTTTTTCTGACAATTGTTTGAAAGTCACACATCAGGCAGCTAGCCCAACATGCAAACTGGATTTAAACCGCAACCGAATGAGTATACTTTTCCAACCGAATTTAACTTATCATGAGCTTATTACTTTTTATTGCTAGCTTTTCTCCTGTCAGGCTTAAATTGAGGACCTAATAGCCTTCACTTCGAACCCATTTACCGAATTCTTGCAGGCGGAGATGGAGCAAAGTAAATGAAATATTGTAGAAAAGCTAACTCCATCACCATGTGGGAAGCATTAGCCTGAGAGATAGAAAGAGAAAGCATCAAGTTAAGGGTAGAAAGCGAATTAACCAAATCTATAATGCATGCTACGTCATGCTGTTTGCTTCTGTTATCCCAAACAGCTCCATTATTATTAAGTTTAGTGAACTTGTACCAATTAGTACGGCTCACAAATTATATTGAAATCACACTAAGGTAATTTATAAGCAAACTTAACTATGTAGTTCAGTTTGCGCTGGCAGTCATTAATTATTAAGAACGCTTTTGGGCGACAAGCACACCTTCTTAAAGGCGAAATGGGATCCAAAGCAGATATACTCGTATTAACTAACCTGTTTCGATGAAAACTTTGTTTTATGACCATAAAAAAAATATTTATTAAAAAAAATATAATCGTGAGCGAATTTTAAATATTGAATGAAACAAGTAGCTATAAACAAATTGATCAACAGACTTTACCAGCAACACAAAATAGTGATAAGTAGATGCTTATGAAAAACAAATCATTTTATTTTTTATCTGTAGCATGATACTGTATTTTAGTTGATCTGTACTTCCGCCGGATTCCTCCCGTCCATGTTGTTTTAGTAGCAGTAAGCAAAAATAAAAGAAAATGAAAGTTAATATTATTTTGTTACTTATAAACAGTGGGACTCTCCTCGTTTTTTCATACAAACTTTGAACCTCCGCTACACCCTTTAAAGATTTAATACCCTTTAGGACTTCATTATTTAGAAGAAGTCTATCTCATTCCGTCTCTTATCCGTTATTTAATACCCCAATTGGACTAGGCACACGCAGTAAAGATAGCCTTTTCAACTGACATGGAGGTTTTGGTTCAATGATTGTTCTACGAGTTTCAACAAGTCGGCATAAATCTTGAGTATTCTTCGACTGCAATTTATGACACATTAGTGCTATAAAAACTTCATAGACTACCATCTTCAGCAGCCGTAACTACATTGTAAAGATCAGCTTAACGATCTCTGTCAATTTGTAGCTGATGTCCAGGCTTTTATAATAATCACTGGAAAGTCCTTCCTTTGGTTTCAGATTCTTTCTGGTAGACAATTTAACAATCAATAATCGATCTCACTAACCTTTTATGATTAAAGTTCTAGCCGTAACCAATAAGGGTAACGTAAACCGCTGATAGAGACTTGAAATTTTTAGGGTTTGTTTTTTGCAGGCTGTAGTGTAGTGCATACCGAGAAAGGAATGCGAGGGGCTGAAGTTTGTATATTATCTGATATCAATGAATTATAATCATCATGCACAACAACGACTTAGTTTAAGGTTGATATTCCTACAAATCTGAACCCGACACTGTTTCGTTAAGATATTTTGTGAAGTAGGCAAATTTAAAAAAAACACAGACAATACAACAGACGATAAAGACCCACGAAAAAGCAAGACACTTCCCGTAACAAAAGCCATCTATCAAACACAACACCCACTTACTTACGACAAACATGTTCTGCTAGCTGTAGGTACACAGGGTGTAAAAACTACCTTTACAAATTTTCAGAACTTATAAACACAAAAAAATGTCCAAATAATAATAGGAAAACCTCTAAAAAATATATATTAATTTATGACCTTAATAACTTATATTATGTACTGGTAATGAATGTGATGGTAATGAAACTCTTATGTGTTTTTCTGATATTTTTAGATATTTTCTTGTTTTTTAGATATTTGGTTGTGATTTTTATTAAATTTTAAGTCAGACTATTTACTAAGCTTATTATAATAGCCAGAAAAATGTCTGTGAACTGAAAATTCACTGTAAAAGTTACACTTGTTTCGTGATGTCTCAACGGTTATTTATATTTCAAAGTGTAAACACAAGGTTTTATAAAACCTTTTTCATCTTGAGCTTTCGTCAGCTTTTCTTCCACCTTGTACCTACATGTGTACGTTTACTAAAGTATTTTGTATGTCAGTGGTAATTCTTTGAGAGCTTTATCTTTATCTGCGGAGATTCATGGCCCTTCAAAAGCTTTGCGGTCATTCGGAATCCCTCTATCCTTACTAAACCCGTATTTAGATATTCGACTTGCGTTTTTGGTCCACACATCTTTTTGTCTTTCACTGATCGTGTTGTGATTCGTATCGTGTTCAATAAGGTATATTTCTTTTTTGCAAAAGGTCTGATTTCCGTTTAAATTCTACGATTTTCCTTTGTGGTTTTTTTAACTAAATAGCTAAGTTATGATATAGTTATAAGGTGTTCTTATCATAGCGTTAGGCCAAATAGATAGTGCGAAAGATATACCGGCTTCACAGCTGGGCCTAACAAGCTCTTCGGGTAATATAACTTTGATACTTCTTGCCTTGATATTTGCTTCGATACCTCGAATACCTCGTTTTTAGTATGTTTTCACAATGTAGTCAGATTTGGTATGATTTTGACGTGTTCTGTGAACAAAAAATCAAAGGTGTGTCTTATTATAGGTTACTATTCTCATAAGCGACGATGGGCTTGCAACCTGTCAGGTACGGTTATATTAAATGAGCTAATGGCATTGAGTCTGCCCAAACTAACGTATAAGCCAGTAAGCGGTAACGAGACGGCTAAAGGTAGATTTGATCAACTTCTGGCAAAACTATTCTCAATGTAATAAATGCAATTAAAATATCAGTTTACTCTTCAATAACTACGATTTATTCTAGGGATACTACTTAAGCTAGAATGGTCGAATGCGCCTTAACTATAACATAAAACTTGGAACAAAAAATAAATAAGAATAAAATAGGATATCAGTAAAATAAAACAAATAGTAGTACTAAAACCTAGGGTACCAGTAAATTGTAGCCATAAGAAAGCTTGCAAAACATATTGTTTTATAGAAAAACTTTATATTGTGCTGAACCATTTATCTTGGGCTAGTTTCATACCATCTTATTCAGAAAACAAGTAGGCAAACAGGCAACTCGATATTATTTGTGCTAAAAATAGAATAAAAAATAATTACAGATAACTTCAGCCACACGAGTTTTGACCTATGACGTAACTCGTGAGTATCAGAAATTCTCACAATAGAATCGAGAGGAGCACTAAGAAAGAAAGGAAAATTCCTTTTATAGAAATCCAGCTTAAGGGATGTTGGGAAGTTGCAGCGACTACGCACTGGCCATCTCAATGCAATACCTACCCTCATTTAAAAAAAAATATATTTAGAATTTAAGTATAATATTATATTCTATTTGAACCGACTTCAAAGCGAAAAAAGAGGGTAATGTGTTTGAGGTGTATGTATGTATGTATGTTTCCATGTGTGCTAGTTCCTTTGGCTGTCGCTAAAGCCTTAACGGCTGGACAGATTTTGACAAATTAGGTGTCTTTGTATTTGCCTGGATCACAAGATTGACATAAATTATACAAAATGCCATTAAAATTAATAAGTCGGCTATAAAAGACGGGATTTTAATAAATACTAATTTGGAAACTCTTGCAAAATACATGCAAACCCGTAGGATAAACTGAAAAAATGTAGGTATGCACGACGGTAGATGCAATCTGACTGGTTCAAATAGTTTTTCTTGGAGTTGCTGTTTAAATAAACGATAAATCATATTTTATCTATTTGAAAGGTAGCAATTTATATTGGGCTTTTGGCACGGAATACGGCCTTCTGAAATATCTTTGAAATCTAAAAATTTAAGACGATTCAAAATTGTCCCTGGGAATTTATTGAATAAATCAATTAGAACTTCCTTACAGACGATATTATCATTGCTAAAGCCTAGATTTCCAAGTAATTACATGATTGATCAGAGATAGAGAGAATACAAACAATATACAATATGTGATTTCTTTGAGTTTTGCAATTTTTTTTATTATATTTTAACAGTGAGTGGCAGAAAGATAATAATTACTCATAGAATATATGGATACATAATTACAATACATATTAAATACTTATAACACATTCGTTGCTTCAAAATACGTCCATGACGTGACGCTCATTGATTTTATGAAAAGCTTTAGAATTGTTTGATGAATGTAAAACAGATTTTTTCAATTAAATCAGCGGCTATTCTTTCTGAACCTAAAAGCATTCTTTGGATCGATGCTCTATAGTGATTTTTTTTATACTAAGACTAGAATATCACACATTTTTTAAT
Source organism: Cosmorhoe ocellata (assembly GCA_963675405.1). NCBI lineage: Eukaryota > Metazoa > Arthropoda > Insecta > Lepidoptera > Geometridae > Cosmorhoe > Cosmorhoe ocellata. The sequence continues at coordinate 2,308,372 of OY776265.1, read as the reverse complement.
TAATTCTATCCCCTTTGACACAGACTGCATCATTGTGTGTAAGCCTTTAGTACCTTTAGATCTATTTTTGAAAAAAGCCTTGAAATTTTGCCGTGGCACGTACGTACAGTTAAAAACTCTCTCTTTGAGGTTCTATATGTACTACCTATAACTATTTGCATGCCTTTTTTTGCAGGTGGATTAGAGGTGCATGATTCGGCATAGTTTGGCAAATTACGACATCCGTTTCACTATTTTTTAATGGTTTTCAGCAAAGGCACGCTTGAGTCAATCAACTATCATAATTTTCCTAAAAGATTTTTCAGCTGCATGTATTTATATGAATAAAAATACTTTGGTTTAACTCGTGACTTATTTCCAAGTAGAGTTAAATGGAATAACTCGACAATAAATCTCAGACAGAAAACTACTTTATAATTTTAATAGGACAAGCTGGGACAGCGAAACCGGGAGAAGTAATTTTCTCACAAAAACTGAAAAGAAAAGCGACTAACCGAGCATACGAATCGATAACATCACAACGATGTGAGCCCACATCAAAGGAGAGCTTGTTCCATTAGTTCGCCGAAGATCACTAGTGACGCGGAAAATCGACTCGTGCCAAACAATTAGTGATTGTGTTAGGGTGTAACTGGTCCAGCACCGTCTCACCACATTTTCACCGAGAACCTTCTTTTTGAAGTAGTTTGAAAATAATGGCTGCTTATGAGCACTTTTGCGTTTTTCCCGAAAGTAAAAACTAGTCTGGCGAGAGACTAGGAGGTAATTTGGTGAATAGACTGGTTTCCGCAATTACACCGCAGGTGAGGCGAGCCCATTTTGTGTGGTAAGACTAGGGGACTAGTTACGTCAAACTATGACTTAACATGGTACTTACAGTATTTTATAGCTTTTAGAGACTGAGATTTATCTGGCAAAAGTAAGTTTTTATAAATTCCAGTAATCCCCATACTAGAGGCAAAGACTAAAGACAAGGTATAATTAGCGACAGATCTATGAACAGATTGCTAATGTTTGAGCCAGCGATTTCTTTGGAACTATCGTCCTGGTCTGTAATGTAATGTCGTTTTATGGTAGCGATTGGACGGAAGATAGATGGCGTACCATTTATTTTGGTTGCTACACCAAAAGAGAAAACTTGTGACGATGTTCTAGGATGTTGGGGAGTAAGTGTGGAAAATTATCGAACGGCTCTTGAACGCAGTAATACGTATCAGTATGGAAGAAATTAACACTAGTGGTTGTAACCGTAGTGTCGCGAAATAGGGGCTTTTGCTACGGTATGCTAATACGAGTATTCCATGCATACTATCTCTACGTGAACTCGCATCCGGTTCCATAAATGTCCATTGCAACGAAACTACACTGTGAGTTTCGTGTCTTTCGTTTGCATACTGTTACATAACTCCATTGTAACCATACCATAATACATCAATGTTGATATCTTATACCTTTAAACAAGCAATTCTTGTATAAAATTTATATGTATGTGTACATGTATAATCTGAATGTCGGAAACGGCTCCAACGATTTTCATGAAATTTAGTATGCAGGGGGTTTTGAGGGTGATACATCGATCTAGATAGGATTCATTTTCTAAAAAACACGATTTATCAAAAAATACGAGCAAAGCTCGGTCGTCCAGGTACTAAACTTTAACGTAGGACGTTGTTTTACGTGATAAAAGTAGGTATATCCATTATCAAAATTATCCAAAATTTCCATTGTTTTTGTTGACGTCATAATCTATCTATAGACGAAAGTTCATTTAGGTAGACGATGAACAATCTTTCAATAGAATAAATTTGTTTGTATTTGTAATATTAAGTGTGATATACTATCACATACAATCATAAAAATTCTAAAACTGGAATCAAAGTGATATCCCGTCCGTTCCAATAAACATAGATATCTAGTCTGAAATAAAATATCAACGTGTAGGAGTAAATCCTCTTTCAAATCAGATTGCATATAGACATTCTGTCTCTGTTAGATAAACGAGCTTAGAGAAGGATAGCTGGGATAAGAAATAAATGCCAAACGTTACTTGCTGTAGGATTGAGTATATTTTCGTCCCTTACTGGGTGTAGGTACAAATGTCTTACAAATAAAATCATTTCTGGATAACTTTCATTTTCGAATTACTCATAGCATCATCTACTCATCTTAGTAAGCCCTGAGTAGTATTTTCTTTGTATTTTTACCCGACTGAAAAAAGAGGGCAAGGTATTTGTTGTCTATAATCGTACTTACGTCGAAATATCCAATATGGCGGTTTTAAGAAGCCATTTTCTGTTTACGATGAACTAAACAGTTTTGTTTTTATTGGATAAACTATGCACAAAATTATAATTAGTCGGTTTTTTAATAAATACTAGTTGAAATAACGAGTTTTGGACAAATATTCCCATAACAAATATTTACGTATCACGCAACCGTTGCCAACACGGAACCCGCTGGGGTCGTCAGCTAAATTCGTATTCAAATCACACTAGGAAAATAGACAGAATATAAAGCAGTGAACACAACAGAGGACAAAGTGGAGCGTGCTCTATGACGGAGTTCATTAGTGTTATGGTGACAACTTGAGGCAAGAGGGTAGGCTAGTGCCATCGTGCACCCACCCTTATAGGTCTAATTTTGTTTCATCCTTGTATGTATAGTTAAGTATCATGTTCTTATCGTGTCACTAGTTCTTTCGAACCAGTGTGGTGAAAGGATTATGCGCCTTATGGGCTCCTTTCGTGCACTTGACACTGTATTTGAACTTATTTAGTATCTACGACGTGCAGTTTTCCTCACGATGAGAGTACCCACTGGTACAGCGCACATAAAAATAAATCCATCGGTACATGACCATATTCGAATCCACGACCTTACGATTGAAAGGCGGCCACTACCACTAGACCACCAATGCTCTTTATGTAAACAAGTTACTTAAAAACATTGCACAAATACAGTTTGATGATCAAAATAATGAAATAGGCTGGTTGTTTAAAAATACGTATTTACTTCAATTTGGCACAGTTAAAACTATTATTTAAATATCTGAGAGTAAGTATGCACCATGGATTGAAGACAAATTCGTAAGAAGCAGAATCATAATTGTGTGGAATAATTTAAGTTGAAAAAATATATAATAATATTTTAGCAGTAGAAAACCCTACTACAAAATTTAAATAAAAAATTATTTCGAAAGAAACTTAGTAAATACATTATTTTAATTCTACTCGCTCACTTTAATATCATAATAAACGATAAACAAGCAGAACCCACTTGATAGCAATTTGTTAATGACTTGCCAGAGGTAGTAGCAAAAACCCGTAACTAAGGCTTCATAGGTATCCATATTCTAGTAACAAAAATATAGTAGGTTGGAAAATCACTCCTTTCTTTTTTATATTTTGATGGTGATCGGATTTCCTACCCTTAATTTATTTCACAGAAATAGTGAGTCTGTCAAAACAGGCTTTAGTACCAATGCTATCCAAAATCATAAAGGCATATTTCATAGCAGCAATGGACAGGGATCTCCGGAAATCCGCTGCAAAAAGCCGCTCCATAACTCGGTATAAAAATACCATATATTTGGAGTGTTGACCCCGCCTAAAAGCGTCCGCAAAATCGACAAAAATCGGACAGGACGCTCTCATAAATCCAATGAGAGTCGGACCGAGATGGGTGTAGCCAAGTGACGTCAATTTATAACCAGACCTATTGAAATGGAATAAAATAGGAGCGAGACAATAGGTGTGACAAATTGCGGGACTTTATACACGTGTTCAACCACGAGAGAACTTTAAAACTGATATATTGGCAAATAAAACTTCTGGAACGTATTATGTTCTGAAACATATTGAACATGAAACCATTGAACTTTCCTGAGACTAGAAACATAAACTAGCTGGTTTTATATTAAATTCTAAAGTACTGTTTGGCGTATCTATACTTACCTCATGCTGGTTGTGGTTTTATTGAATTATAGTTTTTTTAAGAATCAGCTTTACCTGGAACAAAACAAAGTACAATATAAAACATTACGTTTAATAAATAACTGTTATACTCGTAGTACCATAACTATAACGCGTCAATATTAAACACCAGTTTCAGTTGATACTCAATCTGGCATGAGTCCAATCTTCGATTGTACATTGCGGGTGGGGTCCAATTGTTATTTTGTGCATTGACTGATGGTCTGACTGAACCCTAGAAAGAATCATTCTGTTATTTCGTTCTTGTTAATCTGTACACTTTACACACAGCGTCACTAACGGGTTATCCTCCTTCACATAGGTTTGAACCTGCATTTCTCTTGAAGGGAGGTAACATTTTAGTGACACTGTGTGTACATATCATCGTCATCATTTTCCTGCCCATAACCCACGCTAAGTGGGGTCGGCACAACATGTTTTCTTCTTCCACTCACTCCTATCATTCGTCAACTCTGAATCAACTCTTCTTACATTCATATCATCTTTCACACAATCAAACCACTTCTTCTTCGGCCTTCTTCTACTTGCGTACCCATCCACACTCATACTCATAACTCTTTTGGTGACATGATTTTCATCGTGTCCATACCATGCTAATCTAGCACACCTCATATTTTCAGTAACAGGCTCCACTTTCAGACTTTTTCTTACATACACATTCCAAATCTATTACCAATTAATAATACGTTGGAAGGTATAATTTAACATATTTACTTAAAAGTAATGTAATATTATTATTAAATGTTGTGAAACTGTAAAGTTATCTACACCGTTACAAACTATCTATAGATAGCTCAAGAAGTAAATAAAAGTGTACGGAGCGTAGCAACGTGGAGCACTGTCTACCGTGCAACTTGTCTAAGTTATTACACCTTAAGATTATCAACTCCGGTAAGGTTGAATAAATATTTCTTATAAATAAAATGTTCTTCGCCAGTATGATATATTTTATACATGCCTGTCGAGTTCCATCAAAATCGTATCAGCAGTTTGGAACTTATCGTACACAAACAGGAAACGGTTATTTCCCAGCACAGCTGTTTGCCTAACGATTATGGCCTTACATCACATAGTTATTCAAAACCTGGTTACGTATGAGGACTTAGGGATCAATCTGTAACTAAAAACCTTTTAGGCGTATTGAGAGTTGAAACCATAACAATTTTAACGAACAAACCAACTTTTCGATTGAATTTCATCATTAATCTTGTTGTTAACGCTAGAGATGTGCTGAATGTACTAAACGTTCGGTATTCTGCACATTCGACAAGTTTACCGAACATTCGTATTTGGCCGAAAGAATAATTATTAAAAAGTCATCCTACTCAGTAATAGACTAACTGAGTAGTATACAGTATACACTAACTCTCAACTTTTGCGCTTCTTAGGTAGGTTTTTCACACAACAATAATCACCTATAACCATTAGTCAATTTTAAATGTAATTTGTTGACATAGAAGAAAGTTTCGCCACAAATAAGATAATGACAAAAAAAGACGAGTTTTGCCTCGCTACACTTGCCTATACTTGTATATTTGAGATAAAAGATATAGCGTGCCAAACTCTCTGAACGGTCGGTAAACTTATTGCCGAACCTACGGCCGAATATTCGTATTCGGTGAAAACCTCATTTGGACCATCACTAGTTAATGCGTGCACGAAGAGTTTCAGACTAATTGCTTTGTAAACTCATATCGTTATGTTATGTTATTATGTCCTATCTAGAATTTTATGCAAGTTTTTTATTTTTTAAGAGACAATACCTAGATATAATGCGTGTTTAATAAGTTCATTCGTTTTCTATTCTTTCTTATTTCCAATAAGCTTCTGCTCGCGGCGTCGCCCGCAAAGTACCTACACAAAATATAGCATAATTATGTTCATCCTAAAAGTTCATTATACACATTGGTGGAAGAATTTTTCAAATCGGTTCAGTAGTTTCGGAGCCTATTCAATGCAAACAAACAAACAAACAATCAAATCTTTCCTCTTTATAATATAATATTATATCATATCATAATATCATTAGTATTAGTATACTCGTAGAAGACGTGTTGTGTGCGGCTAATATCAAACGATTTGACATGTGCCGCTGTGATGTGGGTCGCGCGCGCTTCTTGTAAAACTTATTTCATATCTGTGACCAAGTCTGTGACACACCTATCTTTTATAATACCTATATTTTTTACGAAAAGTTTAAAACGACTTCACAACACTGACAATCTCAATCGTAATTATTGTTGCTGCAAACTAAAAGAAGTCATTGATGTAGAAGAAATTTATAGCTCGAACGACGTTTGCGTGACACACACATACCGTCACACACAAAAAAAATGTCATACAAATGACATTTTAATCATATTTTTAATGTAAATTAAAAAAAACATGAATTTCTTCCTTTTTGATGTCGTTAAAAATAAAGAATTCTCACAATTTTAAAGAACATTATTGTGATTGTATTTTCTTTGTAAAATCATTAGTTAATTAGAGTAAAAATTTAGAAGTGTGCTAATGTAGAACTAGTGCTAGCTAGCTGTTTTAATACTAACCATGTATGGATACGACCGTTTAATCTTAGGAGGGAGGAATACCGAGGAGGGTTAGGTGCCGGGCAAGCCCACTTGTGCTAAAACAATATCCTGGGTACCATAAAAGTAAAAATTCCGCTTATCGCTGTTTCATCTAGACAACCTATCTAAGTAAGATTTCTAAATTTGATTCTAAATTTTAAAGAATTTTTCCTATATCTAAAAAGTTACGTAACTTACTTTATGTGCCTTTCTACTCAAGATTCACAGTCTTGTTGTTAACAAAAAGGGTAAAGCAAACATGTTTAGGGTAAACCGTTTGCCAACTCAAACTAGACTCAAACCCTTTATTTCTCAAACTTCATGGATCTATCTTCAGCGCTGGCGACCTCCTTTTCCCAGCTATTAAGGCTGCGGCGGTCTCATTAGGAGCATCTGTCAAATCTCTCATCGGATAGGTATCATTTTACAAGTCTTGAGCATTTTTTCCGAGCTATCTGAGGAAAACATTAATCATTACTTGGAAAACTGTCTATAAAGAATTTGGGGCTATTTGAGTTTTTGATCGAGGTTTTGTGAAGTTTGCATTTCGACTCTTATCGACGTTACACAGCAATTTAGAAGCAAAAGAGGGATGTATGTCAGGGTCATGGCGAGTGGAAATCTCTGCCTACCTCTATGAATCAGACGGGATTTCACGTATTTACTAGCTGAGCCAGTAATAGAACATTTCTTATCTCTTTCGATGGTAATATCAAGGATTTTTAGAACCGTTTACTATATCAAAAGATGTTCTACTTACAAAAGATGGAACTTTTAATACACCTCTTTATAATATTAGTCTAAAGGTGTAAATGTTTCAGTCCGGTTTTCGGGTTGAAATTACTAAATTCAGCTTCATCTTAATTTATCCACAATACCATTAGATTACACTTTATAGAGCTATCTTTGAAACCAGCCCGTTTATAAACAAACGACTGCTTAATTAAGATAAGGTTCCCAAATATTGTAATTGGTGCCCGAGGACCTTGAGTTTACTACAATACAAATAAAACATCAACTAATTTGAATTCTAGTGTAAAAAAGCATACAGCCGAATTCATAACTTCCTTTATCTCTATTATAGCCTACCGCTAAAAACACAGTTACAACGTAAATGAGGCGTTACAGAGATTTTTTTACTGTTTCTATTTCACTAATCTGCGCTAGCTAACAAAAATCAAAATTTAAAGTATTCAATAAAAACGCCGGGATCAATTTGGATCTTCTCGTATGCTAGGCGAGTCTAGGTGCCAATTCCAGTCTTAGCTCCATCCCGAGAAGAACTGAATAGAAAATCTCTGGGCCCTAGCGCTTATTTTGTATGATCCCTGTTAATTTTGATAAGGTTACCGTGCCGAGTTGAAGCTGATTTGTCTGAAGCTTTTTTGCATCTCAATAGTTTTACATTTTATAATAAGCTTATTAATCGATAAATCAAGCATACCGCTTGGGACCTTGTTAAAAGAGCAATGGGAGATACGTTTAAAGATCTCTAATAATTATAATGGCATTATCTGCATGCCATTTTTAATTTTATTTTTGTTTAAATTTGACGGCCTCTGTGGCGCAGCGGGCGAAGGTCCGCCTGAGACGCAGAAGGTTGCGGGTTCGATTCCCGCCGTGGGACAAATGTTTGCATTATTTGCAGATACTTGTCTCAGGTCTGGGTGTTTTCTATGTATAATATGTATGTATTTACAAAAAAAAAAGTATATCTATGTAGTTTATCAGTCATGTGGTTCCCATAATACAAGCTCTGCTTAGTTTGCTACATGATGCTGTGTGATAGTGTCCAGCATTATTTATTATTATTATTATTATTTAGCTACGAATACAAAGCATTCTCATAGACGATTCCACGTCTCTAGCACGCATCTAGTTTGCTGATAACGTCACTGGCCTTGCCAGACGTGCTGTCACTTACTCGTTTAACATAAGGTTGATAATAGAACACGTTATTATGACGCTAGCAAGAGATCTGAAAAGCAATGTTTTAAATAGAAAATCAAAACATGAGATCAACACAATAATAGAGAACCGTGATAATGTTTCACGTTAACAAACAGGTCATGCCTCTGTGTCCTCTATGACCTGTGAATGTCCGTTGTGATTAAACCATGCGTGACACAAAACAACATTGTTTTTACAGCTATTTCATCTCACGTAGTTCACAAACTTGTCTAGGTCTAGTACCAATGCCTTACCACTTTTATCTTGACCGGCCTCACAGCTTAGTTGGTAGTAGCTCTGCTTTCTGTGCTGTAGATTGTGGGTTCGATTCCCATGCAGGACAAACATTTGTGTGATGAACACAGATGTTTGTTCTGCATCTGCGTAGCAACTTCTCACGTTCCTTTAGAGGTTCCTTGTCTGACTTACGGAATGCTAAAGTCAAGTTTTGTGTGAGCGTAATGCCTGATGCACGACCGGAAGTCGTGGTTCCGCACTTTATCTAGCCGCCGGAAATGGTCAAAAGTTTTGTAACCTGCTTAAATTGTAAATGTAACTAGATATGCATTAAAAGTTGGCTTGTGATTTTAATAACTTCATAGAGCTCATTGCAAAGTTTGGGCATGTGCTATCTAAAGGTTTTGAGTACAGGTTTATTTAGAAGATCGATTTTATAAGCGAGTTATGAGCATCACATATTTTTTTCCTTCTATTCTTTTTTTTATTACCTCGTCTCACAGGCATGCTTGTGCATGCAAAGTGTCTGCATAGGGTCTGTTTTCTATTGTTTATTTTTTTCTTTTAAGTTCTTCTTATCGTGTCATATCTTATACCTTTAAACGAGCAATTCTTGTATAATTGGAATCTCGGAAACGGCTCCAGCGATTTTCATGAAATTTAGTATGCAGAGGGTTTTGGGGGTGATAAATCGATCTAGCTAGGTTTCATTTTTAGAAAATGTCGTTTACCCCAAAAAACGAGCAAAGCTCGGTCACCCAGGTACTTTATTTTATTTATTTATTTATACTTTGTACACAAATTATACATAATAAAACTTAAAACAAGTAGCATGTACAAAGGCGAGCTTAACCCTAAAAAGAGTTCTCTTCCAGCAAACCTTGGGATATGGAGATTTTAAGTAATTGGTAGGTATATTGCGTACAAAAAAAATGCTATTTCGAACAGTGTGATGAAATTGCGCCTCAGAGCCTCCTTTCGTTACGCATAATGCATCGCTCACATCCTATTCTATCGCAACTATAGCTGTATCACAGGTCGCATGGAACGAAGATCGATTGAGTCCATTGACGCCCGCGCCTCGTTACTCGCCTCCAAAAGTGTCGAGTGACTACACAGAGATCATTTATACACATCGACGGGATGAATAGACGGAATATTCATGTTATTTTTGAAAACTTTGTCAAATCCTGGACCGCAATTTAACCTTTTTGTTTTTTTTTAAGTGGTTTTATTTTTTCCTTGTTTCATTTTGCATAATATTGGCATTGGTACCTTAGGAAACGTTCACCTTAGGAAGGATTTTTTTAATTTGCAGTGTTGTAGAGTTTTCTTGGGTGAAGTTAGGAAGCAACTGTTTTCTCAATTTCAATTTAAATAAGCCTTTATGAACATCATAGAACTAGTTTTACAAACTAAAGTTTATTATTTTAGGTCATAACTTTAGGACTGTCGACTCAACTTGCTTTTCAAATGCTATGTTTAGATACAGCCCAAGATAATTGATATTACTTACGAAAGTACAGTTTATATTTTAATACTACAAGCCAACATTTTGATATTGTGTGTGAATAAAACAGTATACTTTCGATGCTCTGGAAATCGGTGTTCAATATGGAATATTTGACATTTAGTTGAGCACGTGAGAGATACATAATCTGTGTTGAAATCTTCAAGTTCCTTCAACTAAGTTTATTTTATTCACTGGCACCTGTGGATCCAGTTACTCTGTCTGTTAATCACCGGCTGTGCATTCCAGGAGTTGGGAGCAGCAGCTGCCATCGGCGCGAGGTAATAAATCAAAACTTGCCGGAACTTCGTATCTGTGTGCTGTGGGAGGTGGCGCTGGATAGATGTGGTCTAGTTTTGTTATCGCTTTTATACCTAACTGATGTACCCTATAGCTATGTTGCAATAATTTCAAATTAATGTGGATAAAAATTGATTAAATTGAGGACGTTTTAGAGAAAGGCCAGGTCAAGAGTACCCTAAACCGACGTGCATGTATGAAGAATGTAATGAGAGTGAATGAAGCAAAAAAGGTATGTCAGGATCGTAGTAAGATGATATCTGTGGTCTCTGCCTACCCCTTTGGGAAACAGGCGTGATTTTATATTATTTATCAACGTGGGTAATATCCACATACATAATGTGGATATTACCCGTGTTTACAAATATGTTTTGATACACAATTAGAATCAAAACATGAATTTGATTTATCCTTAATTTTCTACGAGTAATAATTAAGTTGATAGAATATAAAATATTGTAATGTTAATTATTGTTGTTGACTGTACGTTCAACTAGGATGAGATGGTAAACATTTTGGGAAAAAGCGCGTAGCTAAACAGTTGAGTTAACAGTCCGTTAAATCAATAAGATAATGGTTATAAATAGGTGAGCCCTAAACAATTTCCATTACAAGGCGATAATCTTGGAAGTTCCTTTTCAAGGCCGACAACAGTTCGCCCGAGGGCCTGTCAAAATTGCTGATATTATTATTAGATATTCGGGAGTTCGACAGCGATGCCATTAAGTTTGCGTGAATTATAATCCGTTTATGAGTTTAGAGTCATTACAACTCTAGTTTTCAAAGTTGGTATTCTCTTGGCATGCGCCTCACTATCAGCTTTTATTGTTAAACGACTTCAAAAAGGTTTTTAATTCGTCTGTATTTTTTTTTTTAAATAAAAAAATAAAAAATATGATCACGACTGTAATCCCCAGGCTCAATAGATATCTTCTCAGATCTTTAGTTACTTAGATCTTTGAGGATATCTAAAGAGGGTAGTCAGAGGCAAGTCCAAACATGACATTTGGTACAAGCCCACATTTTGCACAGTAGTTAGTATTCTTTAATTTTTTCAAAAATATAAATATAAACTACTAGCAACCTCGCCTCATGATCCGAAGGTTGTAGGTTTAACCCTGGTCGTGCACCAATGAGTTTTTCCGTTCGAAAAATGTATAAATATGCGTAATGCCAGTTCTCTTAACAGTGAAGGAACATCGTGAGGAAACCTATATAGGCATACCCTAGAACCAAAAGTTCGAAGGTATGTGTCATAGGTTAGTATTCTTATAGCGGCGATGGTCTAGCAACCTGTCACGTACGGAATACTAAATACTGTGCAAAAAATGAACATGTGCCAAATATTATTTTTGGACGTGCCTCTGACTACCTTTAAATGTGCTCACAGATCGTAACTCTTTTTCATAATGTACAGCGTAAGTTTTCACGACACGACACGTATTGTTTCACTTACATTTGTCATTTTTCGTAACGTGGGTAGTTGGCTTAACGAATCTAGGCATTCGTGAAGTTAGCCGCAAGCAAGAGCTGCGCAGTATCGTTTTTCGAGAGTAATTGGAGGTATGAGGAGGGGGGAAGGAACTGTACATGCGCAAACTCGCACCTGTGGCTAACTTCACGAATGCCTAGATCCGTTGGATGAACTATACGATGGTATGCCGCGTCGTGGCTTTGAATTTCGGCCCTAAAACCCCACTTACGGGTCAGTGCCGTTCGAGTTATGTCCGACATTTGCAGTGGCCAAGTGTAGTCGCTGACACACGTCCACTCTATTGAACATCTGAGTTGAAATTGTGGCTGTGATTTGGGTTGGTCACATGGTTTTAATAATTACTGCCTAACAGTAAGAACAGTCAAATAGGCCCAACTTTTCAACTCGTATATTTTTTTTCAATAAAGCGCAGTTCGATAATCTGACGGTTTAGTTTGCAGCAGCAATAAATTAATCTTATACCTATAAACAAGCAATTCTAGTACATATGTATATCGGAAACGGCTCCAACGATTTTCATTAAACTTTGTATGCAGGGGGTTGCAAGGGCGATAAATCGATCTAGCTAAGTGTCATTCTTAGAAAACGCCGTTTTATCCATGTTTTAAGGCAATTAAAAATTGCTATGTTTTACTTTTTTACCGATACAGCAACACTAGGTCCTTGACAATACTCGTAGATGGCGTTGCTAAGCAAACGTCGTAAAAAAAAACCGAGTAAAACCGATCATCCAGGGGCCTTACCACGAAGTCTTCCAGAACGGTTCCGTAACGATTCCATTATAGAAACGTCACTACTTCCATACAATTTGCATAGGTCATGGTACGAAATAACAATGTAATACTAATTCGGTAATGTATTATGAATTCGTGGTAAGGCCCCAGGTACTTACTATAATATTGAAATTGCCAGTGTCATTTAAAGTCGTTTTCAACTTTTTTTAAAATACACTTTCCTTTATACCTAGTAAATATTTCACTAATTATATAAATGACAGATAATATACAAGTGATACAGTTAAGCTATCTAAGAACCATTATAAACGATCCATAGATAGCTGCACTGATTCGAGGCGTTTTTTGGTAAATAAATGTTCAGTTCGGTTTGAAGGTAGCTTTACTGAGCACGTGCTCTAAAGTATCACTTATTTAGGTATTTTCCTCGAAGATAAAACTTTTTAGAGTCCCAACCATGTTATCAAACGTCTGACTTAAGCGCCGTGCTTATAACTCCCTAATTACAGTCGTTTGTAAAGAGATTCACTTTCTCCCGGATCCTTTAAACTTGAAAATTGGTTAATTAAGTTGGTTTTCTCTTAGACAATTTGGTTTTCTGTAAAAACATTTTGTTTTAAGGATTCTATTTTAACAATGTACTCTACTTTTAATGTGATAAAGACTCATTAAGTCTTGTACCGTCACTATGATTTAAAAACATTTTTTTTTTAAATCATTTATTAACGATCTAACTTAAATCTTTGTTTAAAAGATAAAATTTCATCAACTAGAAAATAACTGATGGTTTTAAAACGGCTGAACATATCTTTCTGGTCTACTTACCCAACAAAAAATATTAAATTAAGATCGGTACTTACTTAGATCCGTTTGGGAAATCAACAATTTAAAAAGTTAGTACCTACATAACCCAAAATAAAGTACGTATTAGAATCTAGCTTTACTTTATTTTTGATCGTAACTAACAACACATAGAAAGACGTGTTAATAATAAATCTAATACCCTTAAACGATTTTTAACAATTCTTGTAAGTATGTATATATATAATCAGAATATCGGAAACGGCTCTAACGATTTTCATGAAATTTAGTATGCAGGCGGTCCCGGGAGCGATAAATCGTTCTAACTAGGTTTCATTTTCCAGAAAACACGATTTACCAAAAAAACCCGAGCAAAGCTCGGTCATCCAGGCACTAGATATTTATATTGCATAGATAAGCATTTAGTCTTAGTGCTGTTTGTTTCCTTAACAAATAAAAATAAAAATAAGACAAATAAATAAAACAGAGTTCAGTTCGCTGTTTTGTTCCTACTTTACTCGCTCCTAATTAACTAGTAACACGTATATCTAACCCAGTCGTAGTTTGCAACAAACTCTATCCTGTGTCGTCGTAGGGAGAAGTTGTTTGTTGCTAAACAAAGTGTGAAAAGATCCTAGGATTCCGGATATATCTGCTATATTCTATCTGATATATTATATATCTGATATATTCTATCGAAATTGTTTCCAGTTTCATTTCTCAACATAATCACAATTCGATCTAGGTTCTGTCTGCTGCTGATTAAAACCCAGTGATTCGGCTGATATACCGAACTGATTTATTCTGGTAAGCTCTTGCTATGTACTCAGCTGAGGAGTACCTACTTGATCTACTATTTCTACCGACCTACGAGTAAAATTATACTAATATCATAAAGTGGTAGGTAAAGTTTGTAGTTTTGTGTGTTTACTAGATACATGAGTGCTTTGCGTTATTATATTATTATTTACTGGCTTCCATCAGCGGCATTGCCCGCATGGTACTTGAAAAACAAAAACAAATGTATCCCTCGGGAACTGTACATTTTTGCGAGATGAATGGTAGCCTATTGTGCTATTCCAAACTATAATCTATCATTTCGTCCAGATCTGCCATTTAAGCATGATCGAGTAAAAAATATCATTATTTATCTAACATAGCATTACGATACAAAATGTTTTCTAAAATTAAGTTTTAAAATTAGCCGAATCGATGGTCTTGTATCGCGAAGATTTACCAAGAGTTTTTTGTTGAACGTTACATTGTTATTCGTCGAGTGTTTGCGAAAGTTCTTGGCTCTTTAGGTTTTTTAGGGTGCCAGTTGAAGCGGTATAGCACATAAGTAGTACATAATTTTAAGTACATAATAGGGTTCAATTCAAGTCTGTCTGATCCTATAATTCAATGTATCACAGTACAATGGTGACAAAAATCTGAAAGTGAGATTTTTACTCAGAGTTGGAGTCGATTTTACACGGAAAAACCTCTCTATGCAAACGATCTTTTATTCAAACATGAATCGACATTATCCTCCCTACCTACCGTGTCAGGTACATATCCTGGCTAGACTTCGTTCAGAGGTTTTGGTATTCTCTGCATGGAGAATAGGGTCGACAAAAACAACTTATCTTAATGGCTACGAACGGATTAAGATGAGCTTAAAAGTGGAACTACTGCGACTTAATACTGCTGCTTAGAAAAATAGACTTTACCGTGAAGTGGGTGCTTTCATAGCATTTTCTCGTTTTGATTGATTACTTTAGAACTTTAACAAAGTTATTTTTTTCTGATTCTTGCAAAATTTGCTCGTAAGCCCAATAGTTTATCTGGACAGTCTCACAGAGATCAGTTGGTAGTAGCTCTGCCTTTTGCGATGTACACAGATGTTTTTTCTGTCTGGGTATGGTATTCTATGTGTGTATTTACAAAAATATATATATATATATATAATTAATCTATCAGCTACCTGGTTCTTTTCTAAATTTGGGGCTATATGGCGTTGTGTAAACGGTCCACCAATATTTATTTATTTTTAATGATCTCATCATACTCACAATACAATCCAGCGAACATTTTCGAACTAATACCGAAGGGCCGGAATTCGCGATGTAAGACTCTTGTTAAGCTTGGTCACGTACTGAATATTGACCTATTACTTTATTATGTACGATATTACGATATTCCCTTTCTTTTTTTCTCATTTTCCAAAAATGACTGAGAATATCATAATTGGACATCTATAAGGATTTTTGAGATTTATAACCAGTCTGATGATAAATGGTAAAGATTGGTGGCCCATTTATAGGTTCACGTTTAAGTTACGTAACAACTGTAGCTCATGGTGATGGAACGCGGCTTCCAAAGAATTGGAGTACAGCAGTTGATAGGATTTTCATCCTTATATCAAGGAAATCATGAACGTATTTCACACTTCCGTTTTATTTCGGATGTCATGTGACGGTCACTGCTTCAAGCAGCCTAACATAGTGATTTATAACAGCCGTTCCGTTTTTCCACGCAAGCATTATTTGTTATCAATACCACAAACAAAATTGAGGCTAGTCGGTCACTGACCTAGAAAGTTTGCCAAGAAAGGTCCAGGATAATCATTTTCCGAATCTGCGAAAATGGCGTAGAATTGAACAACTTCTCAGTTATACTTGCCTATCGACATAGTGTTGCGAGCTTGCCTTTTTACTCGACTGCGAGGAAGCAGGGTATGTGTTTGAGATCTACCTATGTGTGTATCTATGCGAGTTATTTTTGGCTGTCGCTGTAGCTCGAACAGCTGAACTGATGTCGTTGGATTCGACTGGATTAAAAGAGTGACATAGGTTATACAAATTATGTCAAAAAAATATGTAAGTTGTTTATATAAAAGATCACACCGGTGTGACAGAGCAGTGTGGAGGTTAGTCGGGCGCGGTTATAACGGCCAGTACCAAACGTCTGAGGTGTACCGTCACCCATATAAAGTTAGGCGCGTTCAAGTTTAATCTGAGAGGTGAACTGTGGAAAAAAAAAAAACTTTCCACAGTTCACTCAGGTGGTCTCAGGAGGTGGTCGGTGGGCAATAACTGAAAAAATATATAAGAGGCTGTAAACAACTGTTTTCAATTACTTTCAGTCAGGTTTAACCGACGACATAATAATAACAATGGGAAAAGTTTTATATTAAAAACTATGTTTTTACAAGTGGCCTAGGTTTCATACATTATGAAACAATTCCTTTCTGTTACCCAATCATCTCCCTATCCACGCGGGTCAAGCTTAAAACCAACTTAAATACGAGTATAATTTATGTACTTACAAAAGCTTATCGTTGATACCTAATGATATGAGTAAATTATAATCGCTCAATTTAAGCCTATTTGAATACGTAAATTAGTTACAAAGTTGGCTCACATCCATTGAGTTGAAGCTTAAAAATATTTGAATCGTTTTATCTGAATTATATCTGAATAAACTTATTTTATTGTATCAAAAACAATTGTAAGAATCAATTAGTTATGTAATGAACTACCATAAGGGTGAAAATACAAAAATCAATGGTTTTTAGGTACCATTTCAAGAACCAGGAATTACAACTATAAAGATGCTATGGTATAAAATTGAAGATAATATATTCATCGCTGCAGGTAGCCAATAAAAACTGGGCAGTCCTATACAACATTTTGATATAAATATGGTTTTACCATCGCAAGATGCGCTAAAAATGACGAAAAATGGGGTCTGGTTAGGTACCAAAATAGCTTAATCCACTGCATATTATATCGTGAAAATCATAAGAAATTGTGGCTTATATAGTCCTCTATACGTCTAGGTTATTAATTCGTTTTCAAATAAATTACTTTTTCACTTATGAGAAAGAACAGCCAATAGAAAATGCACTATAATTTCTCCATACATTTTTGTATGGGGATGCCCTGTTATATTGACGGAATTTTATTTTGTTCCTCATTCCGCGCTAAGACGGTCATGGAAGCACGGGTGCATCGCATTTTTTTGTTTACATATTTAGAACGACAAAGTTCTAAAGCATCATGTATGTGGTATACTGTTCCTGAATAAAGTTGATACTTTTTGGACATTGTGGTAGATCATCAGCATCATCACGTCATAATCATTCATCCATCACGTTAGGTATAATTTTAAATCAAGTTTGCGGATGTTATAGATGTATTATAGGAGTTATAGGTGTTGGAGTTATAGTTATATAAGATCTAGTTTTTTTGACAGCTGTCAAAATAAAAACAGAAATACCTCAGAAACTAGATGTCGTAGGCTAGTGGTTTCTTTAGAGAAAATATAGGTATCAATGAAATCTACATTTCAAGTGACAGCTGTCAAACTTTAATCCGAAATATCTCGGAAACTAGACGTCGTAGGCTAGTGGTTTCTTTAGAGAAGTTATAGGTATCATTGAAATCTACATTTCAAGTGACAGCTGTCAAACTTCAATCCGAAATATCTCGGAAACTAGACGTCGTAGGCTAGTGGTTTCTTTAGAGAAGTTATAGGTAACATTAAAATCTACATTTCAAGTGACAGTGTGATTCGTTGGGAAAAAAATCCGCTCGCCTAAAGCCTGCGTAAAGTGCGTAATACCGTCACAGGCTGTCAGACAACCTAACATACAGTGAGTTCCACATCATAAATATAATTTCATAACTTACCTATCTGACCTTCAAGTACCAAGATTAGTTAGCTAATGTATAAAATCGAGCGTCAAGCGGCTTCAATGTGTGTGTGTGAACTTTGCTGTAGTGTGCTGACGCAGATAGCTGAATTCGAGAACGTCAAATCTGTAATTACGTCCTTAATAGTCCTTCAACTTTTTCTCGCTGGTACCGTGATGTGTGAAAATATCATCATTAGATGATGAACCGAAAGAAAAACAAGTACCTATCCCTCAGTTCCGATAAAACCTGCTTCGGCGCTGATGGATTGGAAATCTATTACGTGAATTTTGAGCCCTGGTATTTAATGTGCTGAAAGTTTTCGAATTTATGCTCGGAGGTGTTTTCCAAGCAATTTCCTTTTCGGTTCTCATTTCAGTTACCATAATTGTTTCGTTTATTTAAACAAGCTTGTGATTTAATATTAAAATGTATAGTAATGTTTATCTTTATGTTTTAACCAAACATTACCTAATACCTAAAAGTTATTTGAAATAAAGTTATTTTATTTATTTATTTAAGTTTAAAAGGTTTTGTCATCAGTCGAATGTCACCATGATACCACAGTTGAAATGATAATCCTGCACATTTTCGTAAAGCTACCAACGTCATAGTGAATGAATGTGTGAGTGAACGAATAGGAACACATGAATTGTCAAGGTGACATTATGATCGAAAAGAGTGATGAATTGAGATGAGCTGAGCATTGCATGTAAGGATTGATGGGTTATGAATCG
This sequence comes from Cosmorhoe ocellata, assembly GCA_963675405.1. Taxonomy (NCBI): domain Eukaryota; kingdom Metazoa; phylum Arthropoda; class Insecta; order Lepidoptera; family Geometridae; genus Cosmorhoe; species Cosmorhoe ocellata. Next base: position 2,289,367 of record OY776265.1, on the reverse strand, counting down.
ATTTATTCCAAATTTATAAGGAAAATTATACCGTTGTTGCTTATTCTACCGCGCACGAATTCCCGAACCCAACCTTGCAGATAGATTCCTGTTCGGTCGGGAACGTTTCCGTTCCTGGTCACTGGTTTCCCACACCACGCTCTAAGCGGTTGCACGCAATGCAATTCTGTCTGATGTGCGAGCACTTGTAGATATAATCTAGCTATTTGCTATGGATCTAACCCTTACAAAACCCTACAAATTAAACCTAAAATCAGGTTTGAAGTAATCCTGTTTTACTGATTTTAGGGCTCGTTTCAACATGCTCTGTTAGTTTAACTAACAGTTGATAAGTCTTTTAATCGCCTGTTAAAGTTGTTTTATGTTTCACCAAGTCCTGACAAAGGATTGTCTTCCGTAAAATGAAATGATGTTTAATATATAACGATACTTTAACATTCTTGTTTATTTTGATGCCCGATCAGGTAACACTTTGTTAAAAAATGTTTTGTGAAATTGGACGTAAGTGTTACAACTATGTACTGTGTTACAAAAGTGACTTAAAATTACCACGATCTTTAATCCCTTGTTTTTTACAAGTTTGGTAAATATCTCCACAGATCTCCAATTACTCAGGTTTTTGAGGATATTTATAGAGGGATATTCAGAGTTAATTTCAAACTAACCAACCATAACTTCAAACCAGGTTATTATAGCACGATCTTATTGCTTTCCACTTCTCTCCGACTGACTCCAAATGTTGAGTTGAAGAACTTTTTGCACATCAGTCTATTCTTACGAGTTTTATCAACGTCAAACGCACGGATAAAGTTCTGAGACTCGTTTAAAATGCCCGAGGTCGGCCCCCGCTTCACCATTCAAATGTCAATAATTGATTTAACAAGAATATTGAAATCATTTCATCCGCTGGTACACAACTGATTTAAAAGCTATTAATTTAGGGTTATTGTTTAGGATATATTGCGGTATAAATACTTATAAAGTTGTTTTGTAAATTAATTGTTTCATAATTTAGTTTGAAACGTACAATAATGGAAACTTCACTAATATTATCATACTGAATTCCATGTTAGCACATAATCAAGTCGTAATCAGTGCGGAAACAGATTTTCTATTACGTAAACTCATTTAGTATTAATATTAAAGAATCTCTGTGTCGAAAAATAAGGAGTATATCTAACAATCCCTTAAAATGAAAAAAAATCGACATTTTAAGAACAACTCTTGTGAATATGATCATAAAAGCACGTACATACACACCATTACATTTAACGCATAACCAACCCCGTGCTGCCGGTAAAACAAATAAAACAAAGTTGTTTACTTCGGAGTTAAGCTATTATGTCTTGGGCAACGGTTTATAGGCGCAGCTGTAGCGAGTTCAGTTTTCGGGGCTTGTCACACAGCTAACATACCTCGCCTGTTTCTCTTGTGTAAATCTCAAGACAAATGTACTGGGAGTAAGTTATAGCGAAGGTTTTGTAGCAAACTGAATTATTTAGAGGCATCGCTCATTAAGTCACTGTGAGAGTAGTTAGATAGCATAATAATAAGTAAGCAGCTATCATTTTTGTGGTGAGTTAGTACTACCTACCATTAGTAGGTACTAATATAGCACTATCAGCACTTTAGCACGTTTACCATGAACCATTTTGTACGAAGTTTCCGTTTATTCCATCCAGTCCTACCAGTAGTTCGATAGTCGAACTGTTTGGATGTTTTTTTTCCAAATTGTTATATTGACGGATCGACCACGGGCGATTTTTAGGTACCTACTATACAAAATATTAATTCCGAAAACTTACGGAACTAACTACGGAAGACAGGACGTGGCAATTCATCGTGAGTAAATACTACCATGTCTGTATACCACTGACATTCGGTCAGTTTAAGCAAGTGGGCCCGTTTTGAGTGTAGGGTGGCAGTGGTTGCTACTTCAAACTTTTGCAGAGGTGTATTTCCCTCACTTCCCGACTATTTATCACATCGCCCTATCCATGTCAGATAGTGAAGGATCCCGAACGAAAGAAAGAAGTGAGATGAAACCTCATGGAATCTACTTCGTATTTCGTTCGGGTATCATTCTCATCCGAAGTTACGTAGACGTTTTCACGGTTAACCCATAGTATAGTATAGTATAGCGAGTAGTTCTCCAATTGACACCGAAAATTTCGTGTCGAATAGTGTAAGTTGGGGAAACTCCGGGAAATACAAAAAAAAAACATTCTTTAACTACTCGGTCACAGAACAAATAAAAAGTACCTGCTACAGACAGACTATGAATCTTTAGGTCATACGAAAGCATTTGGGCGGCCTATGTACATCACAGAACTGTAGATAAATTGATAAGAATAACATTATTTCTAAACAATATGTCAGGTAATCATTCACATAGATACATACATTTTTGTATTTTTCTATTCCCTAGCGACTGTCTACTGGATATGAACGAAAAAAGCAGATAAATCAAACACATTTTACGCCCGCAACGTCTTCACATTTTACTGATACTTATCCGCTATCTTAGAAATCCTTGGTCAAAAATAGGTACACTTAGCCAGAACAAAAAGGTTGGGTTCCGATATCCTAACTCTCGTAGGGTCAGTAGGACCCATCTGTAGAAAGTAGATCAATCACGGTGTATATGTAAGCTTTTAGCGTAAAAATAAACCTTTTTTATTCTGCAATGTGGATAAACTAGCATCCCTGTGAAAATTGAAAAAAAGTTAGTCTTTACCCTAGATAAAAGTAAATAAGGCTGAAAATCGTGTGATGCTAATGACGTGGGCTTTGACACCATATCTACGTAAAAATCATCATGACAGGACGTGGGCGAGCGACTCATGTCACCGGTGTGAGTCAAAAGGAAAATATTTTCGTATTTCTAATACTTATCATTTAGAATAACGAGGAAACCTTATCGTAAAAACATAACATGAACTCGGTATGTGTGAAGAAGTTATATTCACTCGCGCTATCGTGTTTACGAGCAGGTTTATGAGTCTGACAACTGACAGTTAAGACTACTGGAATGGCAGCCAAATGATTTACGTATGTGCCTTTATGTCAAAGCTAGTCTTAACCTTAGATGTGGATTTTGTACGTGTGGATCGAAGAGAGATGTGGGCCGAATCACATTGCAGCGCAAAAAGTAGGTAAAAAAAAAACGCTTCGCATATTTCATCGACAAGTTTTACCTAGAACAATTTTCGTTCCGAGATACAATATACTTGAATATACTAAGTTTAAATTTTTGATCACTTCTTTAATTTTTGCACTTTACATTTAACATTACTACTTTTATTCTTCTTCATAACGTGTTATTAGCTATTTCAATCAGTGTGGTTAAAGAATCAAAGAGAGCTTCAGAGACACTACTTTTATTAGTTTGAGGCAACATAGTTAGAGAAAGTCAAGCCAAATGACAATGAAAACTACACTGCCACATTTCACTCTACGTAATAAAATTAAGTCAAATATTACATTTATAAATGATGGCCCATTAGCAGTTATCTTCACAATGAGCGTCACATTTCGAAACCGAACAAAGAAAAACTGGCATAATTACGATAAGCCAAAGTCTAGGAGCTAAGAATAGTTCTGTTGCATCATACGCAGGTACTTTTTTTGATGACAAAGTTATATAATTTTACCACTTTTTGTCAATCCTAAGGTCCAAAATGCATTATAAAGTCTCTTATACAAACGGAGTCGCAGTGATCATTCAATCCGAAAAACATTCCGTTCGTTAACACGTGGGTTGACAGGCGTTTGGTAGGAAAGCGGAAAACAGGACATATCAGTTCAGCTCAGCATTATGAATATGACGAAAGATAACGATCACTAGCTTCCGGTCTCTGGTTGTGGGTTGCTTAATGACCCCACGTTCTTCGGAACGCTCCTATTCATACATAAATCAACTTTATCCAGCTTTATTTAAATACATCCTACGAAAAGGCCATTTTGTTTTACTTATTAAATAAAAAAAATATGGACATCCACGTGGCAATCTAGCTGATATTTTACTTGAATTATTATGTAAAAGTGGCCAGATATTCTATCTCCAAGCAATAATGTATGAAAGCGATACTGTGTAAGATACTGGTACTAGTGAAATTACTTGGCGAATAGACAAATAACTATCTAAAGTCGGCAATCTCCTGGCTAGCTGTTGGAATGTCCACTAATATTTTACTTGACTGCGAATAAGGAGAGTATAATGTGTTTGGGGTGTTGCTATGGTCGAAACGGCTGGACGGATTTTGATGATTCGTTGAACCTGTGTGGATCACAAAAGTGGCATAGTAGTGACATTTTAATGTCTTAGATAAAATATACCTTTATTATTATTATTATTATTATTATTATTAGTACCTGGATGACCGAGCTTTGCTCGGTTTTCTTTTGGGGTAAACGACTTTTTCTAATAATGAAACCTAGCTAGATCAATTTATCGCTCCCGAAACCCCCTGCATACTAAATTTCATGAAAATCGTTGGAGCCGTTTCCGAGATTCAGATAATATATACCTATATGTACATATACATATACAAAAATTGCTCGTTTAAAGGTATAAGATTATGAGCCGTTTCTGGGCAAAATAAATTGTAAAAATATAATATGGCAGCTGTAAAAAGCACATTACTTTCAGTCCAGTTCTTTGATTTCAAATTATTATTTGTATAATTATTTATTTCTTTTGGATAAATTGCTCATCATAAATTAGAACAATTTTAGGTAGGCTGTTGTCGTTTACTGTAGGCACATTGTAAGTACAACCTAAACGTTTAACCGTGGTTGGACATCAAAATCGCTCAAAATCGCTATTGCATGTGATGTAATATAAACGGCATATTCCGACTAAGCGTCTAGAGACCCCTGAATTGATTTGTGAACGTTGAATAACGTCTCTGGGCTCTGAATGATACAATATGAACCAATTCATAGTCGGCTAGATTCCTTAGGGAGTGACAAGAGGCACAGTTACATTTGAACATACCTACCTACAGTAGTAGCTTCAGACCAGGTTTCAATTTCGATATTGTTTTTTTAACCTTGTTGCTAATGTCTAGTGCTATTGCTAGTTTAACCTTTAGTAACTACTAGCTGTCCCGCCAGCGACTTCGTTCGCGTAAAGTATCTAAACTGAGTTTCAAACACATCACACAACTCATAAAAATCCCATACTAACTTTGACACCCCATTTTACCCCTTTATGAAGGTTATAATAAAAAATCCTGAAACACGTGTCCATTCGTTTTGCATTTACAGTACACAAACAAAGTTTCAGACCAATCGCACTACCCGTTAAAAAGTTCCTATACTAACTTTGACACCCCATTTTACCCCTTTTTAAAGGTTATATTTAAAAATCCTGAAACACGTGTTCATTCATTTTGTATTTACAGTGCACAAACAAAGTTTCATGAAAATCGCTCCACGCGTTACAAAGTTTCATACTAACGTTTTCACCCTTTTTCACCCTCTTAGAGGTGGAATTTTCAAAAATCCCGCCTTAGTGGGTGGTTTTGTTATAAAAGGAAGCCACCTTCCAAATTTCAGCTTTCTATCTTCAGCGGTTTCGGCTCGGCGATGATCAATCAGTCAGTCAGTCAGTCAGTCAGTCAGTCAGTCAGTCAGGTTAAGCTCTTATATAGATATAGATTACAGATCACTGAGTTTACCTCTGGTCAAAATTTGGACATTATATCGGGCTATAAATAACAATTCTAAAGTATTTTAGATCTAATTTATTGAACGTAGGTTCATGCAATCTGTTATTCTTATTTAATTTATCTTCATGAAATCAGATTCGTCGGTTCATTGACTCAAGAAAACAAGATCCAAACTTATTCACGGTATAAACACTGGAAAATGAATGGTAATGTGGTCGTTATTCCTTCTTGCATAAAGGTGAAAACGCAAAGAATGTTGAAAAATATCGAAATGTTCCCATAACGGGCCGTTACTAGCTATTGTGGGAAGTTCAGAATTAATATTATTTTCATTCCTTCTATGGCCCGTTTAATGTTTTCATCACGAGAGGAGTGATATTTTATCAGTGACTGTATGAGTTCGTCCAATAAGTATTTGCATTATTTATAAGATAGACAAATAAACACTAAACAATGAAACATATTAGAATTTTTGGTCCTAGCGTTTTTTCAGGAGGACCTTAATTTTACTATGATTTAGGTAGGTATATGAAAGGATAATTTTAAATAGAATACTTACTTGTAGATATCATAATAAACGAAAAGAAAATATGTTTTTTGTAATGATAGGTAGAGAAGAGAATATCGCAAGCAGGGATGTAGGCAGGTGGTTTTATCGGAACGGAAGTCGGATTTGGAGGTTTCTTGGTTTGTCGGAGTCGGAACCGGAACCAAAGTCGGAGTCAGAGTCGGTGGTGGAAGAAAGACTTGCTAGTTTAGGGCAGATTTAATAAAATAAAATATTACAAACATTAATCAGTTTGTACGCCCCGCTGCCCACGGTCAATTCGCCACCGCCACAGGGCTTCAACCTTCGGTCCGAAAATATGGGAACTGAAGTCGAAGTCGGAGGTGTAAAATCAATCAAGGAAGTTCCGACTTTTCGGAATCGGAACCGAAGCTCCGTAACATCCCTCGTAGTAGCTAGTATCACGGCACAGCACGGTACCTAAGTAACTCGATTATATCATAGCCTTCAAAGGCTACATTTTATAGATATAGTGCGCTCTTGTACCAGGAAATTACATTTTGCAAATTAAATCTGTATCTGGGCTTTCATTGATGAAATAAAGTGGGTAAGAGACAATTTTTAAATGCTTTTGTCATTCCCTGGCTTTTGTACACACAATTATTTTGAGTCTCATACACGCAATAAATTCCCGTTAAAACAAAAAAGAGTACATTATATTAATGATAAACATGATATTAATTAACGATTTAAAATCTTTGAACTCTAGTTTGACCACATAACTCAGACTACTTCCTTTATTTTACAAGAACACGGGGTGTAATATGCGAGAAGATAGTTACATTTTTGATTGAAGAATTTATTTACTTGACAGGATTCTGTTTTCAGATATTTAACATCATTGTGTTTGCATAAAAAATCACCTCAACCACGTATTTTAGAACTTGGGAGGCAGGCTATAATAATCAGCCGTCTTTCTAAAAATCAAATAATTTGCCGAAATATGTGAAATGAGATAACGCTATACAGTAAAAATACCGTTTCAGGAGCTGAAAATGTATTATACCTTCCAGCTATTGTATTTATTTCGTAGGCAGAGTTTTAGTTGAAAAATCTAAGAATGTTTTATCTAGAGATGAGAATGTGAGTCGTTGTTGGCTCTGGCGTATTGACTCCGATATATTATTTTGTAGCGCGTTCTGAGCTCGGCTTAATCGTCTCTGATCGTAATATATTGCGCCGGCGACAGCGGTTTATTGAAAACCGTTGAAAATGTAATTGCTTTCGAAAGAATTCTATCCGTTTAATTGCTTCTCGAAGAAATCGAAATTGTACTGAAGTTTGATGGATCGTTTTTATCTATACGACACTTTGCTATCTAATATATACAAGTGTGAATTTTGTTTACTGAAAATTGTGGCTTATTCCACTAATCCCCGTTGACGATCCCCGTTAACGGGGATTAGTGAACTTTTTGTTCACTTTTCCCCGTTGACGCTGATGCGAACTCGCAACGGGGATTAGTGAACTAAAAAGTTCACTAATCCCCGTTAAGTTAAAAATAAAATACCAATATTTGGAATAAGCCTAATAATCATTTTTTTATTTCAAATCACAGTTTGTTACAATTATTAACTAAAAAAATAACATAATATTCCTAGTGTTCATTGAATTTATAATGAAACAATGAAACAATGAACAGATGTTTGCAATTATTAATTTAAAATGTAGAGCATTTATAACGTTACATTCCTGTTATGTACCTAATAAAATCACAGATTATTAAAGCTATAAATTAAAAAGGTAGCATTAAAAACGTTACATTCCTATATTATGTACTATGTAATTCCTATAATATTATGTTATGTATTATGTAATCAATCAGATTATTATAGTTATTCATTAAAAATGTAGCATTAAAAACATAATATTTCTTTATTTTTATAATATAACTTAACATAATAAAATCACAGATGATTTCAGTTATGAATTTAAAATGTAGAGCATTAAAAACGTTACAATTATCTATTATGTCACTGATAAAATCACAGATTGTTACAGTTATTAATAAACAATGTAGCATTAAAAACATAATATTTATATATTTATATAATATGACATAGTAAAATCACAGATTGTTACAATTATTTTATTACGTTTATTAATAGTAAAAATATTATGTTTTAATGTTAAGTACCTTTTTTAATGAATAACTGTAACAATCTGTGATTTTATTAGGTACATAATAGGAATGTAACGTTATTAATGCTCTACATTTTAAATTAATAATTGAAAACATCTATGATTTTATTATGTTAAGTTATATTATAAAAATAAAGAAATATTATGTTTTTAATGCTACATTTTTAATGAATAACTATAATAATCTGTGATTTTATCAGGTACATAATAAGAATGTAACGTTATTAATGCTCTACATTTGAATTGATAATTGTAAACATGCATCCGTGTCAGTAGTTCTACTAAGAAGTTAAACTGGTAGTACAAATGATACAAACCTGTATCTCTAGTACTACCAGTAGTACTAGTGACCTTAATGCAGCATTGGTAGTACCACTGAACATTTATCATAACAATCTTTATTGATAATTTTAAACTGTTTAACACACAACTTAATAAATTTTTTTTGTAACCTAAAAAGAAAGAAAAAAAGTATGAAAGAAATAGGTATGTGTCTGAGAGAGAAATATATAGAAGTCCAAGTACCAGGAATGCATAAACCATGAGAGGTTTTCGCGACCCGTGATCTTTTGACTCTTTGTGAATCTACAGTGACCTCTCCATCTACAGTGAACTTCTCCATCGTTTCTGCTATCCTGGTATCTAGTATGGATTTCTGGAATAAGCTTACTACCACTAGTAAGCTGCACCGTGACGTTCGCGAAAACCTCTCATGGTTTATGCATTCCTGGTACTTGGACTTCTATACCCCATGTTTCTCTCTCAGACACATACCTATTTCTTTCACACTTTTTTTTCTATCTTTTTAGGTTACAAAAAAAATAGTTTAAGTTGTGTGTTAAACAGTGGCCAGTTTAAAATTATCAAAATAAAGATTGTCACTAGTACTACTGGTAGTACTAGAGATACAAGTTTGTATCATTTGTACTACCAGTTGAACTTCTTAGTAGAACTATTGACACGGAGGCGTCAACATCTGTGATTTTAATATGTAGGTACACTAAGAATATTATGTTATATATTTTTTAATTAGTAATTGTAACAAATTGTGATTTGAAATGGAAACATGATTCGTAGGCTTATTCCAAATATTGGTATTTTATTTTTAACTTAACGGGGATTAGTGAACTTTTTAGTTCACTAATCCCCGTTACGAATTCGTATCAGCGTCAACGGGGAAAAGTGAACAAAAAGTTCACTAATCCCCGTTAACGGGGATCTTCAACGGGATCTTCTAGTGGAATAAGCCAAAATTGTCTTTACAGAACGTTACAACCAACTTGAGAATGGCAGAGCTTTTCAAGTCGGTGGATGTGCCATTATTTCATCCACAGGAGAGGTAATATACGTTTTTATGGCCAATATTTTTAATTTTTATATCAATCATTTACAGAAGCTTATTACACGTTACACGGCAATTTAAACCCAAACGTCCAGGGAATAAAGTCAATATTAATTATTTTTTGCAAATACAATATAAATAGTCATGTTTCGCGGGTATTTCCCTTGAAGAAATGCTTCTCTATTTTTCGTTCACTGGTTCATTGATACAAAAGTAACAGAGCATGCTCAATATTAAATAAATTATATGTTAAATATTTATCGACAGTTCACACAACGCCATCTAGCCGCAAACTAAGTAAATCTTGTACTATGGATATCAGATAGCTGAAAATATTAATTATATATTTTTTTGTAAATACATAGAATACATAAAAACACCCAGACACAGAACAAACATCTGAATTCATCACACAAGTGGAAAAAATCCTTCAAATCCTTGCCACTACTTCCTTCCCTGGGTCCCCACCCACGAACCATGCAGAAGGCAGAGCTACTGCCAACCGAGCTGTGAGGCCAGTCAGTATAGCATTACGTTATGAATATAGACTCACAAGAAAACGAATAAGTAATTTAGTAATAAAATATGAGTATGTCTTCCACTAAAAAGTAATAGGGGCATGTGGAAACGTGCCCATTTCGTTTTACTGTAAGATGAGCCTGGATTTTGGATACTGGTATGTAGAAAGTATTTTCATATAATTAAAATATACTCCAGTCAGCCATTATCTAAATTTAATTGTTACCAACTTTAGATACGAAAAGAGCCTCCGAGAAGCACTTTAACCTTTCACCACACTGATTCAAAAGAGACACGATAAAAAGTAGAAGTACCTAGGTACTTATCACTAAAAAAAGTAATATTTCATTAAAAACTAGTTTAGACAGTATTTTCAGTTATTTTCAGTTCTAAAAGAGATGCAAGATGGAATCACGATATTTTTTTTGCTTTCCTAAATCTAGAGTTTTTTCATGGCATGTTCCACTGTAGCTTTTTACGGTATTAATTGTACTATCGCCATTGTTTGTATTGCGTGTTCAGTCAAATGAAAATATCCGACTTTGCTTTTGACAATATTGAATGAATCTAAGCGTGGGTCGACACTTGTGACATTCTACCGTGACTGACACCGTATCTGTGTCCAAAACACGCCCATATTTTGTTAAACGAGTTCACACGTGTCACAGCAAAATTCTGTGCTGACGAAGACCCTTGAAAATCTATCAAATTGTCAAGCGTGTTTGTTACGGTACGGAGACACGGTCACGGCAGTTTGTCACTAGTGTGGACGAGTTTTGAAACGCATAACTGCATCGATGTTGCAGAAACAAAACGTTGAAATATTCATCGCTATTCCCCGATGGTATCGTTGAGTGTCTACGACGAAACTTTGTTATTAAAAATTCAATATAAAAGTTGAATTGAGTTTCAGAGGCTTTCGACGGATTGCTTATATGGTTTTTGTTCCGTACCTTTCGGATTCTCGGCATAAATACGTGATAGTTTTCCCTACACTTTGTTTGCTACATTATTTGTATGCGCCATCGAATTATATTTAATCGATCAGAAATGGTGTTTAAAAAATATGTGAAAAAAAAAATTCATACATTCTCATAATATTCAAAACTCTGGTTTGTTTCTCAATTTGTTCGCTCGCACACTTTAATCGATCGAGCAAAAATCGTTTTAAGTATTTTTCGTACATTATTACCAATAAGCGTGCAGGAAATACCAAAAAAAAAGACAGTAATAAATGAAGAAAATAAAGTACCGCCTCGTAATTCACTACTTGATGATTTTTTTAAGTCGAAACCAGTACCGTGTAAGGAAAAAATCCTAATAAGTAGTAACTAGTATCGTAAAAAGAATATTGTTTCTTCTACCGCAACTGGTTACGAAGCTTCGATTTCGTACGCGGCCAAAGGCACATGATGGCTATATTATTTACTCCTTATTTAGGTAATAATTTGTAGACGTAAAAACAATGCTTTTTACTAAACAAAAACTGTACTTACCTAAATAACTGATAAGTAGGTCCTATGTACAGAATAAACCAGGTTTTAGGACATTGACTGACTAGCTTTTGTGTTCTGGACCTTATAAATCTAAATTCAATTTAGAAAATTAAAACCCAACTTTTAAGGATGTAAATTTAACTTTGATCAGCTGTATTATATTATTTTCTCTTAGCATTCCCACCACATCAAAATTTAAAGCAGCCAGCTGAATCGGTTTAAGTAAACAGGTTCAACTGGCGAGGTTTGAAGTGAAATGTAATAATTTCATTTCCACATTTGCGTGTTTTTTGATGTTAGTCAATGTTTATTTTTAGGCATTGGCTTGTGGCACTGTACAAATAATAGAACCACATACCTGCTTGGGATTGAATAGGCATATTTTGCGAAAAAAATTAAATAAAAGGTCATTTGGATCTAAGTACCTACCCACCAATTGAAATTATTTTGGTTAGCTGGTACAATAGATAAATTTGATAGGAAAAGGATATCAAGGGATCGTCAATGGGTACCCAACAATGAGACCCCTAACTGGGTTATACTAATAAGTAGGTAAGGCACATTAGTATTTTTACCCGACTGCGAAGGCGGATAATGTGTGTATGTATCTAAGTACGTGAGTTCCTTTAGCTGTCGCTGTCAGCAGCCCAAATGAATTTTGACAAATGAGGTGTTGTTGAAATATGTACTTTTAAACTTACGCGATCTGAACACATTATTATTAGTATTAGACGGGTATTTATCGCGTTTAAATTACCTTTAAACGTCGGGAAAATATAAGGTAATTTAAACGCGATAAATACCCGTCTAATACTAATAATAAGGTGTCGTTGAATTTGCCTGAATCACGAGCGTGACTTATTATGTAAAATGTAAAAAAAACCATTATGGAGGCTGTAAGAAGTTCATTTAAAACACTTTCGGTGTGTTATCTTTTTAAATTTCTTTATAAATAAAACAACTTCGTGTTATAACACCATTTAATTTTATAACTCGAGAACGGCTGGTCCGATTTTCATGATTTTTGGTTTGATTGGTTTGTTTTTGCCCCCGAATAGCAGAATAACTATTAAAACATTTGAAACTAAATTAAATGCGGACGAATTCGCTGATTTTTAATAGTTACTATTCACTAATGGCAAACAAAAACTATACATCATCCTACAATGTAGAGTTTAGTTTTTTTAGAAAAAATAATCACTTGCTTAATGCCATGCCCATTGGCCAAGATCTACTTCGTTAAAACGTGCTCTCGAGTGGAGCACCGCCGCCTGATTGGACAGCCCTCGAGCTGTCGACCTCCCTCAATCGAGCCCATGAATTGTTTTGCCCATATTATGTTGGCTAGCCTGATTTCCTGGTACAGAAAGAAAGGTGCTGATTTTAAGATAATTGAGACTCCCGACTAGGTGTCAGTTTAATTCGGGTGAGAGTGATGTAGGGTTTAAGAACATTGAAAATACAAATTCTCCTTGTAATTTTTTACCGAAGACTGATCGTGGTGCCTGTCTAAGCTCTTTTCGATTTCCTGCCACTTTTCACTACAAAATTCACCATCCCATTTTAGGAGTTTAGAAATGTAAATACTTCCATTTTTAGAAAATCTCCCTTTCATTTATCACTTGGTCTTAAACACAGGGTCTTAAACCAGTGAATTGTTATAGTTACTATGTCTTAAACTGTATAAATATTAACATTAATCCTACTACAATGTTCAACAAACTGATTGTATTTTTCCAAAACTCAAAATAAAATAGCACAAGTATTTACTTTCATGCCAGTCAGATTAAGCAGTGGTACGGATTTTATTCCATACGTACCTAAATAATCTATCGCTATCGAGAAAATATTATTTATAGAGCACAAAACTGTTTTTCACAGAACTCAGTGGCTGTAATAACCAAACAATACCAAAATATACACCAAATAAAATGAAACTGATAGAACACGACCCTACTTTGTGTTGCTAGCGGTTTCCCGCGGTGTCACCTGCGAGACAATTTAATTTTAGGTAAGATTTAAGATGCTACATTAGCCAAGTGACTCAGCTATTATGGTTGGAGTGTGTACACTGGCATACATTTGGGGTAAAGTTGGAGACAAATGAACGCAGCGAGGCTGGAACAATGGTATGATAAAGCGGTATTCTGTGGCAATTCATAACGTCTTGTAGAATTTGAAGTGTAAAGCCAGGGTTACATAACGATCTTCATATGCTATTCTTACAGAATATTCAGAGTGACTATACAGAGTTTGAATCAGAAGCATAAATAGGAATAACTTGATCAAGTTCATCGGATTTATCGTAATTGGGTATTTTTATTCGAAATTCTTGAAATTTAAACGAAGTTTAAATAATTCAATCGAAAAGAGACGTTAAAAATATCCGATTATTATTACAGAGTCCACTTTTTCAACCTAGTCTTACACTGACTGACTCTACTGATTTACTGAAATTGAAATTGAAATTGAAAAATATTTATTCAGTACAATCACAAGGATCACTTTGAAACGTCTTACATGCTAGGTGAATCTATGTACCAATTCCAACCTAACCCAAGTACGAGAAGAACAGGCAAGAAACTCGTCTCGGTCCTAGCGCTTTTTTGTATGATCCTTCTTACAAAAAAATGTAATCAAGATTATCTCATAAGAATAACATAAAAACAAAAGACAAAACAGAACATAAATACATAAAACTGACTGACTGACTACATCTCCGTTTAATCTTATAGCTAGAATTCACTAAAACTTTAGGCGAATTCGTGGGCTTTCTAATAATTTCTAAACCAATCGCTAATTCTCAACCCTTGTCAAAATTGGTTTCATTTACATTTATTAATTAGGTAGTTCATTATTAATAATACTTTGTGAAATACCTTTAGCGGTGTTTTATTTATTACAAACTATTTTTGGATGTGGAAACTATTTTTGGATGTGTACTCACGTGGCGTGGGGCTGCGCTGGGGCGCAGGTGAGGGTCTTCGAAACTTTTCGCGACTTCGGAGTCTCATTCATCGTTCTGTCAATTTCATTCTCCGCCATAAAAAGTACGAGTATGTGAAGCCCAGAAGACATTAGCATTGCAAATGCAGCTGGGTGTGTGACTTAGTAACGTAGAATTCTTGATTAGGAATAGGTTAGTAGTACGTACTCATATTTTTAGCCAAACACAGTACATACTCGTATTTTACTATCACAATTTATATTTAAAATGGGCTTTCAGGTGAACGTTAATCTTTTTACCACATTGATTCGAAAAAAATTGATCATTAACATTGATAAAATTATATAGCGAATAAATTATAACCTACAACTAACTAAAAATTAAATGATTCAAACTTACAACTTGTTAACTTACTTATTAACTTTACTGCTGATTCAAGTATTATGATAGCGTTTTCATTAGGTAAAATTGCTTTTAAAATATCGCTATTTAAACCGAAGCACAGTAGTTAGTTAATTTCTTGGCAGCTTCACCTATTTGGCGGCGGGTTGGACGGGCCTCACCCCAAATTAACTTCCGAATAGAGATGGAATAGGGCTGCTACCTGCGAGAATGTAATCAAATTTTTACATTTATTTCATAATCCATTCCTTGACCTCGATGTACCTCTGACTACGATTATTTTTTTAATCATAAAATGAGAGAACGAGTGATTTTTTCTTTTAGTGAGTGATTTCACAAACTGTCTAGGGTTCAAAGAAACTACAAGATGAAAGTTAGTATAAAAAGATTCAAGCGACGGTCTTGTGACTAGAGTGCTCTGAGCTTAACAAATGGAAGATGCAATTACGTCCTGCGGGAAACAAAGAGATCCCGCGTGCTTCGAGTATGTACACTGCGAGACAGAGAAATGGGGGTGTTTTGAACATATGTTTTTTTTGCGGTAAACAAAAGTATATAGCAACAGCGGTTTTTTGGTTCTAATCGAAAACCTTGAACATTACTCAGTCACTGTATCGAATCCACGACTTTTCTTTGCATTTAGCTTTCGAGTCAATCGACTAATAAAAAAAAGGGTAATGTTTCCAAAAAGTAATTCGTGAAGCAGCCTACCCAAAATCGGTTACATTGAGCAATTCTTCCGGAAGTAAGAGGAAAGCGAACCCCAATACGCAGGTTTTAGACAATGCTGAAGCAACGTTAAAGGTCATTGCTGATATGTACATTGAGGCAAATAATAGTCAAGATCTTAGGTCTCTTAATTGTCGTCTTTTCAATATATTTCTTGAGCTACAAGTGTAGAGCGTCGACGCCCCGAGAGATAAGGCGTTAGAATTAATTACTTCGGTATTATCCTCTTCTTCAATTAAAGTGTATGTATTCTTCAAACCGCTTTGCCGCACTTAAGAGTGAGTTTATCTAAGAACTAGATAAACTACTTAGAAAAATACGAGATTTTTGCAGTTATTTACTGCACAAAGAAATAAGATCTTATCCTTGTAGTATTTTAAAAAAGACAGTTTTAGGACAGGTTTTAAGAAATATGTTGGCCCACTAAATCATGCGGTTTCGTGCGCGTTGTGTGACGTTGCGACATTTACTGGGAGTGTTTCGCGCGGCAGCTTCGGCACCGGTCTGTCTATGGGATGCTCAGTGCTTGAAGTTGCAATTTATATTATCGTGGTAACGCATTAAAGCTTTTTAAACACATTAACAAGAAAATTGACGATTTCATTAAAAAATCCGTGAGAGCTTACCACTAGTACTACCTTTAAGTTTACTACTAGTAGTACCTTTCACGGTAAGAAAAGTAATAAACTAAGATTTAACCCTTTAGGTAATCAATTAACTCGCAGTAACTCCTGAACATCTTTTGCTGCTAGACTTTCTTACAAATAGCTAAGTACTACAAGTACATGTAGAAAAGATAGAAATAAATCTTTTATCAGTCACTTCTCATGGAACTAGAACATTTTTGTACTTTTGTGTGAAACGTTAGGTCTGTAAAATGTTATATTAAAAAAAATGGGGCAAAACACTAACAGAACACACGGCCATAAAGACGATTAAACTTTTTTGGGGGTTGAATGGTTGAATGTGTTGGTGAATACGGAATTACCTAATTAATTTAATTATTAGAGCGAAGGAAGAATTAAATCAGACGCAATCATCACAAGACTTGTGTTTCACTTTGCAACTTCAACGTTCTCTTATCTTAAATCCAAGAAAACTTTTCAAACTGCTTTTGGGTTTTTCGTTCATATTTCAAGTTGAGGTTAATTCATTGTCGAGACTTCTAGACTTTTAGGTTGACTATTAGACCAAACTCTAAATTATAAGGTCTTAAAACAAATGTTCATTACGCCAGTATTTAATTATTCTTTAAGTTTAAAGAAATCGGTGCGCCTTAGGATCAACTCGAAGACTACTTTCTTCAAAACTTATGATGATAAAAATAATGATCAGGTAGATAATAAATATGACAAAATAACATTCCTTTACCTAAGTACCTAGATAGGTACCTAAGAACCATTGAAAATTGAGCAAACAATGTCTAAATTTCTAGGATACTAACTACTGTGCAAAATATGGGCAAGTGCCATGTCATGTTCAGACGTGCCTCTGACTACCCTCTTAGATATTCTCAAAGATTTAAGTAACTAGAGGTCTGAGGAGATATCCACTAAGCCTGGGATTACGGTCGTGATCATGTCTAGGAATAAAACTGTGAGCTTATTTCAACAAAAAAACACTATTAGAAACTATGGGTATATCCAGGGTATATCACTATTTTGTTATAAACAACATGGGAACGCCAAATCCATACGTTTATGTACCACAAGACAAGCAACTGACATCACAAGCAGCTCGCCGCATTGTTTTCCCCGAACACCGGCTTCAAACCGCGCACAATTAACCCTTGCGTCGCTATAATAGCAAGACGAGACAATAGCACTACCCATCTCACTATCTAATGGCATGGATAATAATAAAACAAGTTGAAGCGTTTTGCAACATCAGTTCATGATGCAATGATAATAGTTATCACGCTGAGGGATTTCAAATATCAATGCACTATTTCACTAAAAAATTATTCGCTCGGTTAAATATTATGTGGAAGCGGATATATATTATCATATCAAATAACTGTAGACCATAATAACGGGAGGTAGATTAACTCATCGTGCATGAATCACGACAAATCAATTCGCTAAATATTGGAACTACTCGAATAACTAATCAATATGTAGGATTTCATTGAACAAAATGTGGCTTATTCCCAAAGTACTCCATTCTTTTGTTCAAAAAAGATAAGAATCTCGAACATTAGTTCCCAATCTACTCCAAAGAATTAATATTAAAAAAAGGTAAAATAAAAATAGTGCGTTTAAGTTTCAAGACTACTCCATTCAAAACATCGAAACAAAATAATGTTAGGAGTACAGTCTGTCACAGTATTTCTGTAATAAAATTAGGTATGCTGGCAAAAGTTTTCTTCAAATTAGGAATTTTGAACGTTTACGTCTGCGGTAAATAAAGTAAATTGTAATATCACTTCAATATCACTTAGGTACATACTTTTAATGCATTATTATTTAGAAAAAAAAGGGTAGCAAAAGAGATAAGTTTTGTTTACACCTAGGTATGTTAATGTTACAAGCAAATACCAAATTACAAATGATTTAATTTCTGATAATAAGAGCGCTGGTGGTGTAGTGGTAGCACCCCTGCCGAAGGTCGTGGGTTCAAACATGGTCGTGCACCAATGAGTTTTTCTATTCGAAAAAATTATGTGCGCAATGCCAGTGCTCTTAAACGGTGAAGGAAAACATCGTGAGAAAACCGGCATACCCTAGAACAAAAAATTCGAAGGTAGGTATATGTCATAGGTTAGTATTCTTATAAGCGGCGATGGGCTTGCAGCCTGTCACGTACGGAATACTAACAACTACTGTGCAAAATGTGGGCATGTACCAAATGTCATGTTTGGACTTGCCTCTGACTACCCCCTTTAGATATCCTCAAAGGTCTAAGTAACTAAAGATCTGAGGAGATATCTACCGAGCCTGGGGATTACAGTCGTGATCATATTTATTTATTTATTTTATTTTTTTATTTCTGAATATATTCTAAGACCTAATATGTCTCGCATTAGCATAATGCATAGCTGAAGAGACTGATTTTTACGGGTAAGTTATAATAACGGGTGTTTTTTAGAGGCGAAGAACTTTAAACTGAAATAAAACAGAGAAAAACGTTATTAATTTATACATCCAGTTGGCTTTATTCATAGCGTTTTTTTTATTTCAATTTAAAGTTTCTAAGCTTTTAAAAAAACACCCTTCTGTTAATACGTCATGGTTTTTTTTCTATCAATATTTATGGTAAACTTCTAAATTTTGGTTTCTCATAATTAAGTAGGTAGGTATATTGTTTTTTTTATTCTACCGTCTATTTTTGAAAATGTGTACTTATGTTGATCTTCTTCTTCTTTTTCTTGATGTTGATTAGATTAATATTTTTTTTTTAAATCAGTTAAGTACTGTATTTTATTTTAAATCTTCATTCATTTAGGTTTAGGTAAGGCATTTTATGACGTTATAGGCGGTTATCGCTATTATAAGAGAAGAAAAATCAGTTTATTGTACTATTAAAATATGTATTTCTTAAGCTGACTGTACGTCAGTTACCTTGTGGAGTAAAATGCGAAATAAATCAGTATTATTTACATTACTGATGACTAATATTAAATGTTTGGAGGAGTTTGAGAACGAATGTATGAGATAATTATTTTTGGACACCAGTGGGGTGGAGTCGAATTTAACTAAAAAAACAATATTTTGTTTGTGGAGTAGTTTGAGAATATTTCTTGGAGTACTTTGGGAACAAAACGTGGAGTACTTTGGGAATAAGCCCAAAATGTCACCGACAGACAAAACGTTAAAGAGACGGCATGGTGCAAAGGCGAGTTAAACCCTTTATAAAAAAATTTTTTGTCTTATCGCCTTATCGTCTTATGCTTTGATGGATACCTATCAAGTTAGTAAACTTGATAGGTACAAAAAACAAATTTAATATTTTTCGATTGTACTAAATATCGAAAAGTAACCAACTACAAAATACCTAGGCAATATACATATAACATACGTTTTTTTATCTATATTAACCAGCCTATTCACTATGCAAATATGTAGATAAAATATGTATCGTTTCACTTTCAGAACAATCAAATATTTATAGTTATCTGCCTTCACGAGACAGTTATGCTCATACTTCGTAGACATTGACGCATCAACAGTTCACACCGGTTCAGACTTTTCTTTAAATTTTTGTTTTGAAAGGGTGTTTAGCAAACTGATGCAGCAAATAGGTCAAATATCCAGAGATTTATTCATTAAATCAAAACACTGTTTATACACACGAAACAATTAATATTTGTATACCAATAACATTTAATTACAAATTCAGTTTAAATTTTAAAGAAGAACGCAATAAAAAATTCTGTTATTAGCTCGAGTTTTTCGAGAATTCGTTCACTTAGCAATTCATTTTCACAGTCGTAATTTGTCTTTCCAGTCACTGCTGCTAGGGCTGCCAGATGCTATCTAGCAGGAGGATCATTACCTCCTTTCCAACAAAACCTCCCACTCCCGTCCTCTCACACTATGATACTTTATTTGTCGCACGAAAGACAACGAATAAATATATTTATTAAAACAAAAACATCGAAATATATTTTAAGAATATCTCTTTTTATGAAAAAAAAACATATGGATGGTACGACTATGTCTAAAAACAATTTTAATTATACCTTAACAAAGATTATTTCTTACCTACTCTTTCTAATTGCCCTGTCTGCCTAGAACTCCATATTTTTCTGCATTAATTTCCGTTCTTATAAATTTACTGTAAAAAATTCTACTGTTTCATTTTCAATTGAAGCTTAAAGGGCCATCAGCGAGCAATTAACGTGTCAAGAAGGCTTCGGGAAAGAGACGAAAGGCTTGAAGCATTGTGTGCGAGAGGGAGGGAAAATGCCCCAGAAGGGTTGTTGCTTGTTCTCAATCATCCACCGGAAAGAGAAGCCGGAAATCTTTTGCAAATTTTCAATACAATGAGAGTCTGCAGGTTAGTACTAAATGTTTAACGAATTAGGGATTATTTTTTAAAATTGAATTGACTGTAATTTTTCATTTAAACATAAATTAAGTACCTACCTACTAAGCGCAAGCGTCTTCTTTGCTTTCATATTTCATTTCAACTGTATATAGAGAGAAGGCTGTGAGATTTGAATATTTTTAGCCGGACAAAGTCAAAAACAATGAGGCACCTCTACTTTCGAAGTATGGGTTCATGCAAATCTTCACAGGCTATTATGCTTTAAGAAGCTGAGGATAACCAGCATAATGCCAAGTAACAATGTAGAGTGCCGATATGAATTTGAGGTAAAATGTATTGTGGAACATATAGCATTTTGGTCTGGCATCAGCCCAGACACTAATTTGTAGACTGCTGCAGTTTGTGGCTTGTAGGTACTGGTTACCTACTCTATCACTGCCAAAATATAATGTCTGCTGCAATTATAGTATGTACCTACTTACTATAAATATTTTTATTCATCCAAAAGTATCCACATTTGAGGTCGAAAGTGTCTCGCGTAATGGTTCTGATGTGTTTCTGAATTCATCATCATCATCATCTTTCTGCCCTTATCCCACGCTATGTGGAGTCGGCACAACATATTGTGATCTTCTTCCATTTCCCTCTATCATTCGTCATCTCAGTACTCACTCCTTTCTAACCCATGATGTGTTTCTGAATTGTTGAAAGTTAAAATCAATGAGTTAACATTTAATTACATTTCCAAAAATTATACTTGCAATACTTTACCAATGTTATTTTATTTATTTTGTTGAATGTTTGAATTGTTAAAATATCCGATCGGTGTAATTTAATATTGTGCCGTGTTGGCCGCCCAGAAATGTGCCAGAAATGCATGTAATTATTTTAATTGAATAATTATTAAAATGACCGCTTTCGACAGCGTGATTTACTCTTTCAAAGAGCAGCAGTTTCAGCCAAACTGTAAACCATACATACCTTTTGGTTATAAGGTCGTGAATTATATCGAATTGACAAGCCAGTTAGTAAATGTAAGTTAATCGGTACTTTCAATTAGGTATTGAATGAAGTTAATGAGTCTATGGCTTCGTATTGATTACACAGAAGTAAGGCATTAAATTAAAATTGGAATATTGTTCAACACGTGAGAACATGTTGGAGTTGCAAATGTCATAGTACACTTACATCATGTTTGAAATAGTCTCATACATGTTTTGTTTTACACAAGCAAACACTTTTTAGTCTATGAAACTATTTCTACGAGTTTTTTACCTACGCATTTTATTCTCACAACTAGTTTTTGGTATAAACAATAAAGAAAACAGTAATTGAAAACAGTTTGATACAATAATGTAGAATACCTGTTTTATACCTTGGTATAAACGTGGGCTATTAGTTACCAACGGATTGCATACTTGTTTGCCACCTAAATCGCATACGAGTATAAAACCAAACTAAAATTCCACCCACTGAGTTCGATAAAAAGGAAAGTTTCACGAAGAATTCTTACTAGTTCATAGACTGCGGAACAAGCTATATAAAATACGTGCTTAATTTACGCGTCTCGAGATTTCATGAGACATTTTATTACATTCCGTACACATGATTATAGTGCCACTCGCATGGAAATAGAGCTATCAAAAACTTTTCATGTAGATGTATAAGTTATGGACTTACATGCAATGTTAAATATTTTTAAAGAGGAACATTTTTCATTCAAAAATCAAACACAATTAAATAGTTGATTGTCTAGTTTGTTCAACATAACGCTCGGTGTCATAAATAAAATACAAAATGCATTGATTCACAACTCTACTGATTGGGGAAATAAGAATACGAGTATATGAAAGGTTCACTGCGACCAGTTATTATAAAATTTGCGGGAACGATCTGATTTTCGGAACTTTGGGTCAAAATAAAACATCGATGTAGTGTGGTTTCGGTATTGCGTCTTTCGATAAACGGGTACTTTCTAAATACTGTTCTTCGGTATTTTGAGTTTCGATACTCAGTTTTCCAGTAAACATAATATAGTTACTAAGATAGGTTTTTCACTTTCATAAAGTGGCAATTACATAAATTTTCCTTTGATTGTTCAGACTCTAACTCATTATATTCAGAAAATAAGAATGTCCAAGAAATATTATTACGTAGGACACTCGACATTCTCGTACGAATTTGAACGACACAAATTACTTACAGAAACATATTTATTCCCAATTCTCTTAAAAATATTATTTGCTAGATACGCGTGTATCTACTTAACTTATTTATCAGCCGCACCCGTCTAATTCCGCTCGACCTTTTTCTCATAATTTGATGCTATCATTTGCAAATCCGAACGCTTAATTAGCTTTAAACAAAATAATAAATGATCTTCTAAGGTAGTATACCGCTATTATATGTTCAGGGGCCTTACCACAAGCTCTTTGGATAATATCAGAGTAATATAACTTTGATTAAAAATTTAATTGAAGTAATGTTTGCCGTCGTAAGACCTTGTGGTTGCCACAGGTTATTTTTGACGTTCTTTCTCTATCATTATTACCCTAAACGGTCCCAAAGAATCGTGAGTAGTATGTAAAGTATCTAATATTAATAAAGTAGGTATGTATACTAATATTATAAAGTGGTAGAGTTTGTTTTTTTGTTTGGTTGAACGCGCTAAACTCAGGAACTACTGATTTGAATTGAAAACATATTTTTATGTTGTATAGTTATAGTTAATTTATTAAGGAAGGCATTTAGGCTTTATAACATCATGCTCCGACCCAATGCAGCGAAGCATCAATGCAAAATTTATGCAAATACGGGAAACATCTTAAAATCGACAGACAAAGTTGCGCGCTGATCAGCTAGTATGTATAAATATTAGTACCTGGATGTCTGTTTTTTATTTGGTAAACGTCATTTTCTAAAAATGAAACCTGGCTAGATCGATTTATCGCTCCCGAAACCTCCTGTACGATTTTCATGAAGATCGTTGGACCCGTTTTTGAGATTTATACTTATATACTTACTTACAAGAATTGCTCTTTTAAAGGTATCTTATACCTTATACCCTATAAATGATATACGAGTATAATAGTAAAACATTTTTATGGCACAAACTGTGTTAAGAGGTAAAATGTTAAAAAACCACATCCTACCAACATAATTATAAGTTTAGAATAATATTGAAGGATATCAAAACAATCTTCCATAATCCCATAATGAAAAGGCTTTATGAGACCTACGGCCAATTTGGCTTTGCGGGTTAGTGAATGTAAGTGGCCCTTGAATTAAAATGCCCTCCCGGCGCGAGGGAATTTATTTAGCCCTGTAGGCACTCCGGGGCACCCGGATTTAAGGATTATGTACACATGTGCTTGAAACAAGTGATTGCGTGATAAGAACAAAACTTATTTTCTTTAATTTATCCAAAAAAACCTTTTTAAACGACTTCGAATAAAAGGAGGTTCTCAATTCGTCTGAATGTTTTGGCCAGTGCCAAAACATTCAGACGAATGTTTTGAATTGGGTATAGTGGTGGCGCCCCCGCCTCACGATCTGAAGATCGTGACTTCAATTCTGGTCGTGCACCAATGAGTTTTTCCATTCCAAAAATTTATGTGCACAATGTCAGTGCTCTTAAACGGTGAAAGAAAACATCGTGAGGAAACCAGCATATCCTAGAACCAAAAATTCGGTGTGAGTCATAGGTTAGTATTCTTATAAGCGGTCATGGGCTTGCAACATCACGTATGGAATTACTAACCACTGTGCAAAATGTGGGCATGTGCCAAATGTCATGTTTGGACGTACCTCTGACTACTATATACTCGCTTGATATCCTCAAAGATCTAAGTAACTGGATATCTGAGGAGATATCTACAGAGCCTGGGGATTACAGTCTTGAGGCAGAGGCACGTCTAAACATTATATTTCACATGCCCACATTTTGCACAATGGTTAGTATTATAATATTACAAAAATATCTACAAGTAAACCTAAAGGGGGTGCTAAGGGTTTTGTATAAATAAACGAAAACGTCGCGCTAGTTTATTTTTAAAAATATCTCAGCTTACGATACCAAGCATATCACCAGGCATTTTAAAAATAAACTCTCGAGTTTTCTTGAAAAACAGCGACGCCTTCTTTTTGCCCGCTGGTTGATAAATTAACTTTAGCTGGTTTTTAAGTAATTTACTTTTTAATCTGTGAGGTACCTTGAGATGAGAATGGCAGGCATCTCTGTTTTACCTGAAACAATAAAATAGTACGCAGATAAGTATACATACTGGGTGAACAAGCATTACTCGGTTTTTTTTTGCAAACGACATTTTATAATCTAATTTTCTAATTAGTTTTCTAATTATGCAGATATAATATAATAAAGAGTATACAAATAATATAAAGAAAAGATGAAGGGACGTTGTGAAAGATGACTGAGATGACAAATCTTAGAGGTAAATGAAGAATCACATGTTGTGCTAACCCCACATAACGTAAGAAAATGACAGGAAGATGATATCCAGATATATAACAATTTACAGATATTCTATAGCTAATCACAGCCACCTAGGTACAACTAGCTAGATATTCTATCAGGCTTTGTAGCGATCACAATGCGCGGCCCACAATAGTGATTCCTACTGATTCATCGGTCCTCACGGGATCGAGCGGCTACACGGTCCTTTGATTCTTTGTAACTGTGTCGGTCTTGACAGAATAAAGACTGATTGTCCATTGATTTAACTACCTGTCGATGGAAATGGTAAGTACTGAAGTTATTCAGTCCAGCTTTGTGTTAGTATTTGCTAAATACTTTTTGTATTTATGTTTTATTTTATACTAGGTGGTTGCACGCGACTTCGTCTGCGTTTCATGTTTTGTATAAAACAAAGAAAACAAATCAAAAACCAAGAAAACCGTTCTGAATTTATAAGTGTTCAAACCAACCCGTCTTTTTCTATGTACATACATACATACATGCATAAAATCACGCATGTTTCCCGACGGGGTAGGCAGAGACCACGGGTCTCCACTTGCTACGATCCTGATATACTTCTTTTGTTTCATTCACTCTCATTAAATTCTTAATACATGCGCGTCGGTTTGGCCTCTCTATCCCGTCAAAACCCGTTAAAACGTCCCCAATTTGATCGAGGTACCTACGTACGCCGAGGTCTTCTCCTTCCAACTGTCCCATTCACACTCTCCTTATACAACTGTTTCGTCAATCTCCTTTCATCCATCCTTTCTACATGCCCAAACCATCTTAACATACCCTTCTCAATTTTCATCACTACGTCTTCTTTCACTCCACAACGTTCTCTTATCACGCTGTTCTTCGCTCTATCATTCAAAGTTAAACCACACATACTTCATAGAGCTCTCATTTCCACTGCATTTATTCTACTCTGATGCTTCTTCTGCCATACCCAACTTTCGCTACCATACATCAATGTCGGCACTAACACTCCAAAGTGCACAACCAGACCTGCCTTTTTAGACACGATCCGACTGCTCATAAATGTGTGAAGTGCTTAATCACACTATTTCCAGCATTCACTCTCCTTTCAATATCGTTATCCATGTTTTCCATCTCTTAAACAGCGTACCCAAATATTTAAACTCTTTTACTTGTTCCTCTCTTTTTTCTATGTAGTGTACTAGCTGTCCCGCCCGCGACTTCGTTCACTTAAAGTAGGTATCTAACTAAACTGAGTTTCAAACAAATCACACTAATAAAAAAATCCCATAATAACTTTGACACCCAATTTTACCCTTTTTAGAGGGTTATTTTGAAATATCCAGGAATACGTTTCCATTTATTTTGCTTTTAAAGTATCCAAACCAAAATTAAGACCAATCGCACCACCCTTTAAAAAGTACCCATAGAATCATTGACCCCACATTTGACCCCTTTTTGAAGGTTATATTGAAAAATCCTGAAACACGTGTCCATTCATTTTGTATTTACAGTACACAAAGTTTCAGACCAATCGCACCACCCGTTAACAAACATTGACACCCCATTTGATCCCCTTTTTTAGAGTTATATTGAAAAATCCTAAAACACGAAATTAAGTTTCAGACCAATCGCACCACCCGTTGAAAAGTTCCCATACAAACATTGACCCCCCATTTGACCCCTTTCTTAAAGGTTTTATTGAAAAATCCTAAAACACGAAACAAAGTTTCAGTCCAATCGCACCAGGTTAAAAAGATCCCATACAAACATTGACCCCACATTTGACCCCCTTTTCAAGGTTATATTGAAATATCCTGAAACACGTGTCCGTTCATTTTGTATTTACAGTACACAAACAAAGTTTCAGACCAACGCACCACCCGGACCCGTTCAAAAGTTCACATACAAACATTGACCACACATTTGACCCCTTTTTGAAGGTTATTTTGAAAAATCCTGAAACACGTGTCCATTCATTTTGCTTTTACAGTACACCAACAAAGTTTCAAGGCAATCGCATCACCCGTTAAAAAGTTCCCAAACAAACATTGACCCCACATTTGACCCCTTTTTGAAAGTTATATTGAAAAATCCTGAAACACGTGTTCATTTATTTTGCATATACAGTACACAAACAAATTTTCAGGCCAATCGCATTACCCGTTAAAAAGTTCCCATACAAACATTGACCCCACATTTGACCCCTTTTTGAAGGTTATATTGAAAAATCCTGAAACACGTATTCATTTATTTTGCATATACAGTACAGAAACAAATTTTCAGGCCAATCGCACCTCTCGTTAAAAAGTTCCCATACAAAAATTAACCCCACATTTGACCCCTTTTTGATGGTTATATTGAAAAATCCTGAAACACGTGTCCATTCATTTTGCATTTACAGTGCACAAACAAAGTTTCATGAAAATCTCTCCACGCGTTTAAAAGTTTCATACTACCGTTTTCACCCTTTTTAAACCCCTTAGAGGTGGAATTTCCAAAAATCCCGCCTTAGTGGGTGGTTTTGTTATAAAAGGAAACCACCTTCCAAATTTCAGCTTTCTAGCTTCAGCGGTTTCGGCTGGGCGATGATAAATCAGTCAGTCAGTCAGTCAGTCAGTCAGTCAGTCAGTCAGTCAGGTTAAGCTCTTATATAGATATAGATTAAAACCAATAGTGTCAATTTATTTTGCAATTCATGTACTTATCTAATTTGTGTTTCAAACTACTATCACACATCTCGTTAAAAAGTCCTATAGGTATAAACTTTGATACCCCTTTTTTTCCATTTGTGAGGGCTATTTTTAAAAATCCAGAAATATGTGTCCATTTATTTTGCCTATTAAGTATTTAAACCGAGTTTCAAACAAATCACACGACTCATTGAAAAAACTTTCACACCCCATTTAACCCTTTTTGGAGGGTTGTTTTGAAAAATCCAGATATACGTTTTAATTTATTTTGCATTCAAAGTATCCAAGCCAAGATTCAGACCGATCCTACCACCACTTAAAAAGTTCCCATATAAACATTGAGCCCCCATTTTACCCCTCTTTAAAGGTTATATTGAAAAATCTCGAAACACGTATACATTTGTTTTGTATTTACATTACACAAACAGAGTTTCATGAAAATCGTACAACGCGTTAAAAAGTTTCATACAAACGTTTTTAGCCCGTTTCACCCCCTTAAAAGTGGAATTTCCAAAAATCCCGTCTTAGTGGGCGCTTACATACCAAGACAAACAGTATTTCAAACAAATCACACCACTCGTCGAAAAAACTTTGACACCCCATTTAACCCTTTTGGGAGCGTTATTTTATAAAATCAAGATATACGTTTTACATCATTTTGCATCTAAAGTATCCCAACCAAGATTCAGACCAATCGTACCACCCCTTAAAAAGTTCCCTTATAAACGTTGAGCCCTCATTTTACCCCTTTTTAAAGGTTATATTGATAAATCTCGAAACACGTATACATTCGTTTTGTATTTACATAACACACATAAAGTTTCATGAAAATCGTACAGCGCGTTAAAAAGTTTCATACAACCGTTTTTAGCCCTTTTCACCCCCTTAAAAGTGGAATTTCCAAAAATCCCGTCTTATTGCTCGCCTACATACCAAGACGAACATACCCTCCAAATGTCAAGTCTGTGCGACCGGCGGTTTAGGCTGTGCGTTGTATCTATTCAAATCAGTCAGGACTTATCCTTTTATATAGTAGATTTTAGTCCGAGATTAATTTTATGTCAAAACGAAATATTCCAAAAATAGTTTATCAATGGAAAGAGTATGTAGGTGTTTCTATTTTGTAATGAATTGACGCAGTATAGAACACCCACGGTGAGCTTACGTACTACCCACATATTAATACCCATTTTTCCAATTAGTGTATCTAATAATATATTTTTTACAAATAAAAAATTGGTTGATAATAAGTTATTTCACGAAGGGTACATTTAATTGTGGTTAATTAATTTTACAAGATCACCAAAATTGTTTGTTGCGAACAATGACGACTAGTGAGAACAATGATGAAACTGTTGAAGAGAATCGTCCAAGTACGTATGTATCATCTTTCTACTCTTGCCATTTTTAAGATTGGGCTAGTCTCGTACTCTTATGGCTCACGACATTGACAATCTTCAACCCACAGTGCTACGGTCATCTATGCTCCTGCCACCAAACATTCAATATCTTCCCGAAAATGTTTCTCAACTCAACTTGAGTTAAATCACCCAATTTCTAATGCCTTGAGCTATTTCATCTTGAGATTACGTTATTACGAATGAGGTCTAAAAGCTATTACAGGTAAATTGGATAAGCACTCGGTATTTTACATTAGTACAAACATTTCTAACAAGAAAATATGCCGTTTTGTTCACATACAGACAGACCCACCGATTAGCATTATACATCCTTTCGTCATGCGAGGACACACCCGAAGCCATGTCTATTCTGAACACCGAGAGAATACCAATTATTACACACACCTAAACGTGCATAGGTCTATCGTGACTGAGCTACTTTATTTTGTGTACAATAGATTGATATTGTAATGTGCATTATTGAACAAGACCAAGAGATCCAACTGGACAACCGTCAGTAGTTTTGTTGATATAGCAGATGAAACAGCCGTAATATTGGTAAAGCAGTACCCCTAGTATGAGTTTTTGATAGTTTACGAAAACTTTTTTCGAATAGTATCCTTTCATACATTTGCCTCCATCGGAAATGTTAAGGAATTAAAATACAGTCGATATCGTGAAAACTTGGTTTGGAAATCATTGCTGGGACTGCCGATTAGATAATATTTTCGATATTATCGACCTTATTTTAGTTCCTTAACATTTCCGATGGAGGTAAATGTATGAAAGGATACTATTCGAAAAAAGTTTTCGTAAATCAAAAACTCATACTAGGGGTACTGAACATAATTGGTTCGCTATAATATATGGTGCTATAATACAGTAACTACCGCTATAGAAGCTGAATGTGCTTTACCAATGTCTTCTATCAAAGTTGAGTAGATATACTAATATTTCAAATAAAGTTCTTGACCGACAATCGTTAACACGAAACAGAATTAAATTTATTTTTCGAATTTCCTCGGGATAATACAATTGAATACGAAACTTTTCGACAATATATTTTTAGATCAATTAGTATAGAGTGTAACCTCGCTTCAGTGCCGTGCTGCCGTTAACGATTGCTTTGTGTAGTAAAGTGTAGTGAGTATACCTTTGAATTGGTGGTGAGTGTACCTGCGTAGTATGCACATGCAAAAGTGCAGTCTTGATGGAGCGTACAAACGAAGGCTGATAAACCAGTTTGAACAGTTTATGTATTCAAGCCTCATCCCCGACTTTCTATTTTATTCGCAATGTGACTTGACGGATTAGAATGAACGATAGATAATTGAGTTTGACGAACATTTTCCGTCTTCACGCCTTCGCGGTTCCTTCAAATAAGAGAAGATTGTAATTGAAAATAATAAAACTAGGATAGGTCTTTGTGATTTGCTGATGAACGGCTGCTACATTATTAAAGTATTCGTTTATGACGTAATCCAGCTATTGGCGAGATCATTACGTAACCGTAAAACAATAAGTAGATATTGAATCAATAATGGTGAAAAGACTCATAATGTACATAGGAATATAGGGTAATTCATATTCATAATATTTTTAGTCAATAAAACAATAAGGACCTTTATTAAACGTCTGAGGACCATAGTAGTTTGTAGATACCAACTAAAAGTCTTAATAAAACATAAAGAAGAAAATTTTCTTACTCAAGTTTTCTACTTAAGTTTATTATCAAAAACTCTTACAAAATTAACCGACCAAAATCGCGATAAAGGATTGTGCATTATCCTCTGGGGACATTGTAGAGTATCTCATGTGAGCATAAGTACCTAGACAGTTCAGAGCAAGTACGTATTTTATGTGAGCATAAGTACCTAGACATTGTTCAAGAGCAAGTACTTCATGTGCATAAGTACCTAAGCGGGCGTGTCGGCTCCCAGAACCCGTTAGTTCCGGATTGCTGGAGAACTCTACAGCAGCCGTATCCAAAGAACCTACTTAGACCTTGTAATGTTTTCACTAATAAGATGCTTAAGGCGCGGCAGCTAGCTAGTGGCCAGCGGCATACTGCCCCTTGCATGAAAAGTCTAAGTTTTATCCCTTCGAATTGTAATAATTTGAAATAATAATTTGTGTTACATTTAAATAATAAAAATGAAACACAACATTTTATTTATAAGTAAATTATCTACCCGTTGGTGTAAAAAAAATATGAAAATTACCTCAACTTTAGAAGGAGAAGCAGATTTTGTTTATTTTTTGAGGTTTTTTCGAAAGTTAATACTAAAGTTAGTACGACGTTTAAAAAAAATTTCAAACTCAGACTTTAGAGATAAAATATTGATTATTTTCAGTGACCTTTCAGTTATTTTCCACTACCCTTATTTATCGAGGGTTAAGTATCTGAAAAACAGCAAAACTCCGCGATCAGCTGACCACCGCGCCTTAAGACACTGCGCTAAAACTAAAATCACAATTTTGAATATGTACATAGTACATACTACATCCTACGCGAAAGTTTTTAAGAATGTGTGGATGTAAGAATTTATAGATGTATGGCTGTCTGGATGTATGGATGTGTGTTTGTTGCTCTTAGGGTGAACGGATCTAGATGAAATTTGGCACAGATATACCTAGATTATAGTCTGAAATAGCACATAGCAAAATTTTATCCCGGAAAAATATATGGGATATGGATTTGTTTTTCAAGGTACCACGCGGGCGTGGCCGTGGGCGGAAGCTAGTATCTTATGTCCTCAACCCTACCAGTTCTGGAGGTAGGAGTTAAGAACGCGGCCATCACGTCCTCTCGATAAATTACAGAAGTTCTGACCTCCCATTACTCATCGCCTCTTCCGAGCACATACTTGTGTAATTAAACGTTCAAGATTATAGCCCATTCCTTCGTATCAGATGGGGAAATTGAAAAAGTTGTATTTAGTAAACAAATAGGCCTAGATTTAACCTAATCGGGCATTTACAATATTAACTAGCTATTAACAAACATACATCCATACATCCACACATCCATGCATTCTTACAAACTTTCGCATTTTGTTCCTAGGACGGACCCTTAGACGACCTCAAGGGATGAATTAGATTCTAGAATGGCCTAGACCCTAGTTAGGTACCTACAAGACCGTAAGATATTAAAGTTCACGTAACTGAGTGATGCCATGTACTTATTTACGGACTGCGGAAATTTATGAAACAGTTTCTTCGCTATGAACCCTTGTTCTATTCCGCAGTGAAGGAGTCTGGACGTCCAAAAGTTTCACTCTCCATACAGTCAAAGTTCGTTGTTTGTTTCGAAATGACAAGTTAGAGTGGAAATTTTTGTATTTTTGTGTATTCGTATAATAAATACCGCTTTTTAAAATACGACTAAAATAAACTTTAAATCTTTGCTTTTATTTTTGAGGTACTTTATTAATACAAAAATTAAGTTATTGTTTTGAAATAAATTCAAAACTTGGATTGTATGGAGGCCCCTGTAGTAAATTTGCGGGGCTAATATGGGTATTTATGATGTAATCTTGGTTTAGGGCGGCTATCATACGTCATAATAAGCCCTATTTGTCACTATTACAGTGAAGTTGGATAAAGATACGTACATAAACGTTTTAGCGATAACATTTCGTTTGTTAAGTTGTTTTTAATAGGAGGTATAATATCAAATATGGTCAGTCGGAAACTGGTCAAACATAATACATATAAAAGAAAATGTGGATACATACATATGCGCTATAATCATATGTGCTTTATTTCTTTCAGCGCACTGGTTTGTAAAAACTTGTGGCACGATAATAAGATATAAAAAAACAATTTATCTGCTAAATAAATTGTGAAGGTTCAACAACTGATTTGTTATACATAATGTAACAAAAGCTTATCCAAGAGCCACATAACGTTACATAAAGCATCCTTCATCAACGGAAGTTAAGAAGTTAAAATGTGTTTTGTACAGAGTTCCATCTACAAGGATGGGACCACTTTACCAGTATACGGTTTTACTCAGCTCTTTAGTCAAGCGAGGCCTACTCAAACAAAAAAAGGATGCGGGTGGGAGGAGAAAGATCGATTTTATAATACTACAAACAAAACATCACTAGTTCTCAGAATGGTTGAGTGAGCATAATACTAAGGACCTAATGGTATCCAGCAGCCTTGAGTACAAGATTCTGTGTGTTTGTACAGAACACTTTTTACCAGAAGCGAAGAAGGTGGGTAATCTGGTAAGTTTGCGGTGTATGTATGTATGTATGTGAGTTCCTTTGGCTGTCGCTGTAGCCCAAACGACTGGACAGATTTTGACAAATGTGGTTTCGTTGAAATTATCTAGGTCGAGCGAGAGTGACATCGGTAGATAGAATGTCATTGCATAGGCTTATAAAAAATGTCAAAAATCGAATATGGCGGCTGTAAAAATCAATTTCCAGTTACGATCAGTCGGATTTTAAATTTTTGCGTAATATTAGTTTACTCAACGTAAGGTTGGTAGATAAAAACTATAAGTAGATATTTCTGTTTCACCAGGACAACAGAAAGCGCCAAGGGCTGTGTAAACCTCGCTGTTTACGTCAACAGAACTTAGTCAATTCAATCAATAGCAAATAATCTATTTCCGTGCTGAAGCAATCCCAAGGGGTGCGGAAAATGAGAAAGTCCTACCGTGGAGCAATCTAGAGCACTCTCGTTATATGCATTCCTGGTACTAAGATGCTCTTTAAGAGGTCGATCGTAATACTCGTAGTTGCTTACGTAGTACCTACTTATTCTCAGGTGCCTTAATAAGGTTTTTACTTTGATCGTAAGGATTTTTATTAGCCAGAAAAAAAAGAAACATGATCACGACTGTAATCTCCAGGCTCGGTAGATATCTCTTCAGATCTCTAGTTACTTAAATCTTTGAGGATATCTAAAGAGGGTAGTCATAGGCACATCTAAACATTATATCGGTAGTTATTATTCCGTACGTGACTGGTTGCAAACCCATCGCCGCTGATCAAAATACTAACCTATGACACACCTTCGAATTTTTAGTCCTAGGGTATGGTTTCCACATGTTTTCCTCCACCGTTTAAGAGCACTGGCAACGCGCACATAATATTTTCGAATGGAAAAACTCACTGGTGCTCGACCAAGTTTGAGCCCACAACCTGCGGATTGTGAGGCAGAGGTGCTACCACTACGCCACCAGTGCTTCAGCTATAACCAGAAAAAAACCACTTTCTTGAAGATGTATAGTGGACTTGTAGACTTGTGGTAAAGATATTATAAGCAACAACGAAAACATTTCATTATTCTGGGTCAACGGGAAGTGCCCTATAGGTTTTGATTTATTGGATCTTGACAGATAGACAGATGGATGTCTAAGTGATCCAAAGAGAGTTTATTTTTTTCCTTTTCAAGTAAGTACTTATCGAACCTAAAAACGAACTAATGACATTTTGCTCTCTAGCGAGAGGACTCGCGGTCTGGTGGTAGTAGCCCCTTCCGATCCTAATGTCGTAGGTTCGAATCCAACGGATTTTTCTGTTCGTAAAATGTATGTGCAATATATCAGCACTGTCGAATGGAAACATCTTGACCCAAGCATGTCGTAAAACATAAAAAGTTCAAAAACATGTTGTGTCAAGTGCATAAAAAAAGTCTCTGAGGTGAACTTTAATTCTTCCTTATCTCCTCACCACACCTGTTCGAAAAAAGTAGTAACACAATAACGTTCTCCAGTCCGAAAAAAAACTACCGACAACCCGATGGCCGGAGACCGTGAAATGGAGCTTAGCCTATAGTTATGGTGCCTCTCACTCGTATAGAATACTGACACATATTTTAGATAGCCAAGGCTAATGGAAAACACATTTCAAATCCGATAATTTAATACAAACCTCATTCGCTCGTTACACCCAACCTCCCCAATCGGCGTAAAATGTTTAAAAGTTATCCAGAAGTAAGAATTGCAACTTGGTATTAGGTTAGAGGTATCTCAGCAGGTCCATGCCACTCAAACTTATTTATAAGTTGAAAACTTTGGAAGAAACTTTATGATTTATATCCTTGATTCTTTGAATTTAGGTTCATATTTCACGGATGAACGTTCATGCTTAAACAGGAAAAGTTTTATTGCTAGAGTTCTGTATAAAAACCTCTAATCTAGAAAGTTCTACCAACTTAATTAATTAGTATCAGCAAGCTTTGCTAGATGGCGCTGTGTATTATGTCCACCAAAATACTATATAGACGGTACCTACAACATAAGTTACGAACAAAAGTGCATTACCTACTGTAGTGTAGTGTAGTAATAACGTCCTTTCTTACAAAAAGCTCATAACAAGAAGCATTCTTCAAGGGATCTCATCTCATAGACATTCCGACGTTCCACTGTCCACCCACAATCCACACTAATACGTACCGCTTTATTATCAGACAAACATACCTACTTATTTTCATAGGATTTATGGAGCTCATCATGTAGCCAGTTGGATTCCACTACAAATTAGCAAATGGTGTGTTAGATACATATTTGAAACCGTTAGAGGTCAAGTAATGTAATGTTACTAAATAGAGACAAAACAATTTGAAAGTCTATAAATATTAGGGCTCTATCCACGGAGTTAGGCTGTGTTTCAAGACAGCTCCTAAATTTCCAAAAAAATAATCTTTAAGTAATTTTGTTACAAAAAATCAAAAATAGGTAAAAGTATAGCTTAGGAGGAAACCTGACATTCCATTACCTTAAATTAGTTTTGAATTATTATTAATTTATTTTTGAATTATGTTTTTTTTACCTAAGTACTTGAAGTTGAAACTATAGGTACTTTGAATGTTCGAATAAAAACGTGTAGCAAAAGACTGTTTATATATTTTTCATTATAAAAACATTTGCATTCCTTCTGCCGAACGACAGAAGATTTCCAATTTCAGAAGTAATAATCTCTTTGATCCCTGAAAATGTTCTGATTTTCCGAATAGGTGAATTGAAAGTCACGACAGATGCGAGCCGATACCAAAAAGAATGCGAATAGTTCATAGTTTCACAAGCGCTCTGTGAAAAGTCGCTTCTGTCCACATTTTTTCGGAGTGAATATTACTGCAGTAGGTATCGTAAAAAGGAAATAATAAAAAGTTCTTTTGAAAGGGAGGACGTGAAAAATAAAATGAATGTTCTAAGTGCCAAATCGAAACAATTTTAATGGAATGGAATTAGTCGTTTTGATTGTAAGTACGTACAAATAGGTCTTTCTTTCTAAAAATCATTCAAAACTTAGTTATATAGACGATATTCTGGTTGTTTTGGTCAGCAAGCAATATCTGCGTTACTAAACCTACCATTTAAATAAACACGCAACAAAGATTTTTTCTCAAAGCAACTGTATGTTTTTTTTGTATTCAATTTTTTTTAATTTTAGAAATACCACTTTGAATGTCCTTTTATATTGATCTTTAGAAAGATTAAGTACCTAATAAGAACGTTCCTATTTTAGAAAAATTTAATAAATCAGTAAACTACAGAATCACCACTAATATGTATTATAAATTAGGCCACAAAGACGCGTCTGAGATCTTTGGATCAAAATAATAAGCTCCTCAGAGTAAAATAATTCATGCAAGCTTCCAAAAAACAAGCAGCTAATATATTATAAGTACCTATCCTGCTCCTACCAGAAAATTTTAAGACTTCAGGATTAAACTTCAAAATCCTTTTAACTCTTAAGAAGATAAGTCTCAAGTTGATTAAATCCCTCTGATGTCGTTTACATGAAAATATATACTACTTTGTAGCTTAATTATAAGATCGGAGTAACTTTTTGATTTACCATTTCCATTTGGATTAATGGGACCAGAGAAAGGTGAAGGTTTGTGAAGTTTCTTGGGTCACTAGAGAATATGGGAGATGACCAACTCAGACAGTACCTACTTCAGTAAATATAGGTTAGGTACCTAGGTACTTCATAATTAACACAAGAAACTGATTGACTATCAAATATTGTAGAGCCTAAACTATACACTAACTAGGACCTAGATAAAAAGACAATCGAATTTAAAACTTCCTCTTTTTTGAAAATGGTTAATAACTGACGATACGATACGCGTCGTGTTGCGTAATCGAGACATTTATTGTGTCGTGATAGGATCTGTGGGTCTAAAAGCGCCGCTATCGATAAATCATAAATCAAATTAATTAAATGAGCTGGGATTTCAGAAAACTGTAATACATAATAGAGGTATTACCAAAATTATTCGTTTAATGGCCGGATACAGAAACGTTCTATCTATACTAATATTACTCATATAGGTAAATGCGGAAGTAAGTTTTTTTGTTTGTTTGTTACCTTTTCACGACTAAACGGTTGAACTGATGATACTGAAATTTGGAATTCTATTAAGTAGTCTTAAAAAATAATCTTGAAATGGCTGAAATAGGTGTTGAAAGTTTGTATGGGGGCCTCACTGGGTGCAGTCAGTTTTGAATGTGTGGCCACCTTTTTTTGCACTCCATAGAAATTTCCTACGAAAACAATACTTTGAGAATTACTAATATTATATTGATGGATTTTTGGGGATGAAGTCGCGGGTGACAACTAGTTTGAGATAATTTCATATATCTAATAAATAATAAATAAATAAATAATGCTGGACAATCCACACAGCATCATCTAGCCCCAAAGTAAGCTACTCAAAGCTTGTGTTATGGGTACTAGATAACTGATATATTTAAAACATTATATACATAGATGGATATTTTTTATCATACATAGAAAACACCCAGACCAACGGAACAAATTTCTGCAGATCGTACACAAATTTGTTCCGCGGCGGGAATCGAACCCGCAACCTCTAGCGCCGCAGGCGGACTCTCGCCCGCTGCGCCACTGAGGTCGTCTAATATCTAAGACTCCGTCATCCTTCAAAACCTTCTGTGACCTTTTAGTAGCCTTCAGCTGAATGTTTGAGTCACGTTTCATTTTGGGTGCTATTTATGTATTTATGCAAATAAATCTTGAATTTAGTCATAGATGAGATATATATAGTCGAGTCATAGTCGAGATGAGATGATGTGTTCTAGCGAATCTGAAGGATGGAACTAGATAACGTTAATAACGAGCAATTACTGATGGACACCGTCGGGCTAACGCGATTAGGGAGAAGCCTCAAACTTGACACTACAATACAGTTGCAATTAGTTTAAGAAACGTCGTGTTTAAGATTCTTACTTGTCTTACTATTTTCTTACCTGACTGCGAAGAAAGAAGGAAGGTAATGTGTTTGGTATGTATGCATTTATGCGAGTTCTTTTGGCTGTCGCTGTAGACTAAACGGACAGATAGACGGAT
Organism: Cosmorhoe ocellata; assembly: GCA_963675405.1. NCBI lineage: Eukaryota > Metazoa > Arthropoda > Insecta > Lepidoptera > Geometridae > Cosmorhoe > Cosmorhoe ocellata. Next base: position 2,250,671 of record OY776265.1, on the reverse strand, counting down.
TTTGACAAATGAGATTTCGATGGATTAGTCAGGATAACATGTGACATAGGCTATACAAAATGTCAAATAATCTACAGCGGTAGTTACGTTCAGATGGATCAAAAAAAACAATAAATACTAGTTACAAACGGCATCCTTTTCTAAAAATAGGTATACTGATGGTATCGATATATATATGTAAGGATATTAGTTGGTAGGTACAAATTGTGGGCAAAGTAGCAGACCCATACAAATATTGGCTCGTACTCTGAAACGCGAAATCGAAGCAATCAAACATCTCGTCCTATTTACTGCGACATCAACACGTCAACCAATGACATCGTCAAATTTATCTCCAGACCCCTTAGCATGGCGATTTTTGTCTACTCTTCGGAAGAAAGACAAAACGTTCTCTACACTTCCAATTTTCTCTTCTACCCGAGCATGGGATGACATCAAGACAAAACTTTCTTTGTAGACATAGCTTGTCCATAGCAACGGGGGAGGAGCTAGCGCGGAGTGATTTTAACAAATTCAAATCATGTTTAGTTCATTCATTGCGTCATTAAAAACGTAAATCTAAGCAACTTTACTATGACATTTTATCAATATACTATACTAATAATAAAAACGCGAAAGTTTGTTTGGATGTCTGGATGTTTGTTACTCTTTCATGCTAAAACGGCTGAACGGATCTCAATAAAATTTGGCACAGATGTAGATTATGTTCTGGAATAACACATAAGCTACATTTTATCCCGAAAAACTGTAAAGTTCCCGCGGGATAGTTTTTTTTTTTTTTTTCAAGGTATCAGCGTGCGAAGCCGCGGGCGGAAGCTAGTCCATAATAATAAAAAAAAATAACGCAAGCCAAAATACTTAACATTGGTAGGTAGGTAGGTATAAATAAATAAATAAATAATGCTGGGCAATCCACACAGCATCATCTAGCCCCAAAGTAAGCTACTCAAAGCTTGTGTTATGGGTACTAGATAACTGATATATTTAATACATTATATACATAGATAGATATTTTTTTTATTATACATAGAAAACACCCATACACAAAATATTATACATAGAATTTTTTTATTAGTGTGATTTGTTTAAAACTCAGTAAGTATAGATAATTTATGTGAACGAAGTCACGAGCGGGACAGCTAGTACTTACAATATAACGTCGATGCGATAGTTGACAGTTTTTAAATGGTCCGTGAGAATTTTGCATTACGGTCGTAATTTTTAAGTTCACCGCTTTTTAGTAGACCAAAGTTTAACGGCTTTTGAAGAGTATCTCAATACATCAAAGTGTTCCTAGCGTCACCGACTGATTAACAATCGTACCTACCTACAAACCGAAATTCCTGTCCAGTGAAGGGATTATTTGTTAATTGGTCAAGAGATGCATTTATCAGAAAATTACCTACTGTGTGAATAGATGTAGAATATTGGGCTAAGCAGAGCAGAGTTTTTCACATCTACGGACTCGAGAAAATTAATAAGAAACACAAATCTGTATTATCAATTTGTCCCACGTTTATTATCCAAAAGAAAGTGGATACTTACAAATTAATATTGTATTACATTAAATTTATTTGATTTACTCGTATTAGAAGGTAGGTATAGGTAATTAGATATTGACGAGTATGTCTAGGTAAAGTTGGCAATAGGGATATTCGATATACATCGATGCATCGAATTCATACGAATGCCTCTGGTATTGCAAACGCCCTAAGGTTACTTATTGAAAACACATGCTATTGGTTTTGCCGCACGTTTGTATATCGACTTGTACCTTCTTCTTCTTCCTGCTCACGTTATGTGGGGTCGGCACATGTAATATTCTTCCATTTCCCTCTGTCATTCGTCATCTCAGTACTCGCTCTTTTTTTACCTAAGTCATCTTTCACATAGTCCATCTATCTTTTTTTGGCCTACCTCTACCCCTGTATCCATCACATTATAAAGACTTGTACCTAAGAAAAAAAAATCACAATGCTGAAAATTTTTAATTATCAAATTGAAAGGTCAGTAAGGTCTAATCCTGGCTAATCGGGTCAAGTACCTGATTTATAACAAAACCTTTTTCTGTCTCTGGTGGGGTAGCTTTAATTAAGCCTCCTTTATGACCGAGCGAGCTAAATATCCGAACCAAAGTACGTTTGAAACAATCTGTGGGTTTCAGGGATCGAACTGTAGCGCACTTCACTATTTTATTAGATGCACGATGTTCACGATTAGTTATACACTTAAAAATTCTACTCCTTCCTCCCACTTTTCATTGCATTGAGGGTTTTTTCCGGGATAAAAAATCTACTCATACCAATACTATCAATACCTGTTACAGAGATAAAGAAGGACAGACATAGACACATCAACTTTCGCATTTATAATGACTCTCGCGCAACTGCGTTTTTCAACATTTTCATTGATGCTTTATTGTCAGTTCTTTTCGGACTGGGGATAGAACTGGAATAGGCACCCAGATTCTTAGTATGTAAGACGTTTCAAAATGACCCCTATGATTTTATTGAATAAAACATTTTTGACTTTTGGTATGGTTATTTGTGATTTTGTTAATAATTAAATAAATAAATAAATAGTTGATTTTTCTCCTTTATTGACCTGTTCTAAAATTAATCATAAAACAAAAATATACATTCTGAGCATTCCAGTCACATCAAGCCACGGTGATCCTTACACATGAACTCTATTCGACTCTATTCGAGTATAGATGATGTTATAATCGACTTTCATACTTAGTTCTGCTACTCTCCGCATCGACAAATTAACTTCGGGGTGAGGAAGTGCGGGTGAAAACTGAAATTAGTGTGACAGTATTCTGGGCCTTAAACAATAGTTAGGTACATTGGAACCTCGTCATTCAATGCTTTTTGATATCACAGAAGCTACAATACCTATTTGTTCTATTGATATATTTCGTCGCCTTGAACCTAACCCAGCAATATAGGGTGGCTCTGTAGTCAACAGCTCAATCCAATGGCATCCAATACACAAATTGCAAATTAATATAAATCAGTTTCGTGCGTCCGTGTGATCCAGCGAAGGTCATTGGCCAACGATGTCGTTACAGCCGTAGAGCACGGAATATTGTATCACCGTCACTATTATATAAGAACTTATCAAAGTATTAACATATTGACATGCCGAATGTATTACTACCTTCCGCCACGGCTTCGTCCGCGTAGTACCTAGTTAAGTTATAGCCTATGCGCTATTTCAGCCTACAATCTATCTATATCCCGAATTTAATCCAGATCCGCTCAGCCGTTTTATCGTGATTGAGTGACAAACTATGGTCATTCAAGTAAATATTGACAATCGCAATCTACTGTTTTGAAGACCTTTTACCACTGACTTTGTTTAACATAGGCAGATACCTAATTAAGGAGGAATCATAGTGTTAGCTAGCAGCGTTTACAGAACGATAGCGAACAGGGTTAATAACGTTCCTAAACAGATACGGTATATCGATAACTCTTTCGAAACGACACAATACTTTCCCTTACGTGTTATCATTTTGTCTCTATTAAGAGACGCACTGGGCTTTCCCTGCTCTTCGAGCCTCTATCTCACCCAGTCGTTTTCCTCCCTCACCACATTGCCACTTCGTCCTCAAAGTAATTTTATTTTCGTTCTCACGGTAACTTTGTTTCATGAGTTATACTGGTTATATTCATTTATCGGAACCGCGGAAGCTAAAATATAATGAGATGTTTGAAAACCCGAGGTCATGGTTTCATCTTACACTGTCAGAGCTATCAGATATAACAAGCTTGTATAACACTATTCATAATCATTTATAACATAAACATACAGTCGAATAGAGAACCTCCCTTTTGATGTCGGTTAACCCAAAGGTTTTAGTGCCTAGATATCTTCTTAGTTACGGACCTTGAAATAACTAAAGGAAGGGTCAAAGAAACTTCAAAACATTTGGCAATAATTGGCACATTTTCGAGTGTTTTGCTTCTAAATACTTCGATATTTTTTTATCTATTTTAAAAAGGTAATTCGTTAACGTTAATATAATATATTATTATCATAATTTATAATCTGTTTTATATTTATTGACATCTCTATTTATTGTTACTGGAATGACAAGACCAAACAGTGTCCCTATTGTATACTAGGAAAATAGATTTCTACCAAATATATTTCTACGAGAAGTGGTTTCAACGAATTTTTACTAGAAAAAAAAACACATGAACTGGTAACATTGAGTTCTTGATCGTTGCTTTTGACGTCCTCACTTCTCTTCCCGATCAATGATACGGCACGCGCACTCTAGAGTGGTGAATATCATCCTTGTCTTTGGTCAAAGACAAGGCCTATAGGATATCCTAATTATTATTATTATTATCATTTATTTCTCAAAAGAATTTACATATTCACTTAAAGAGAAAATACAAAGATATCTTACAGTTAAAGTTATTGCCATAAGCGTATTTAGTTAAATAAATCACTTCAATATTCGTTTCTTACAATCTAAAACTTTTTGTTGTTCATTGTCGGCTTTTGAGGGTAGTTTTCGTCAACTGGGTGAAGATAGCTTGCAAGCGATGCGTTTAGTGAGTGGACAAAAAACTGTTTGTTAATTATGCGGACAGGATTGATTTTTTAGCTCTCGTACAGGTGATTCGGCGATGGTCTGAGAGTATCTGAGCGTCCGAGTGAATCGACGTAATAACGACCTTATCACCATAATAATACGAGCAATACGTACCTTTGAACGAGCAATTGCTGTATGGTATGTATTTACATACTGGTATATACAATAAGGTACTAAACCTATCAATTCCACAATATTCACAAGGCTTCGCAATGGTATTAAAAACAGTTTTCACAAAGTAGCCAAGTGAAAATTTCCATTGAAGCTAAATATCTCACAAAAAAGTCGGAAAATTCCGTGGAGTTATCCTCAGTAATGGTTTTTGTGACTATATGACACTCAGGGAGACTCGATACGACATGATACAATTTGCGTCGGGGCGGGGCCGGTGGTACAAATATGTGAAACATTATTTGTTAGGTTTTGGGTTCCGTTAATAGGATAAAGTATATAACCACTTTCCTGTCCATCTGTCTTTCAAGAATCTTATTCTCAGAAACGGCTAAAGGTACATTGATAAGTTACTTTTTATTTAATTTAAAATTCTGTGAGCTTTAAGGTGTACTAATTATATAAACTTATTCAGTTATCAAAAAGATAATTGTAGAGTCTATTTTCTTTGGTAATGGCAAAAATAAAAACCTCTACTTATACTTCTAATTATTAAGGTAGGTACTTAGATTACGTTCCTCACAATTCTTAAATGTTGAATGCTTTTAGAAAATGTTGCCTTTTTGAAATAAAATGTCTTAAAATAGTAGAATTTCTTTAACCTCCAAAATGAATTTTATAGGAAAAGTGGCTGGAACTCGAATAAAAGAACTCTAAAAATTTACAGTGCCTAAGTACAGAACTTTCAGAGAGAACTTTCTGAAAGTTTCGCTTGCGCTTGTCGCTTGCACCGTAAGTTGTCACGTATTAATGTAGCCCCACGATTGGGCCATTCATATTAGTTTTTCCTTATTTATTAATCAGTTGATCAGTTATATTATATCCCAAAACCATGTTACCAGACATCCGCTAGCTCAAAGAGAATATAATCATTACGTTTACGCAAGCTTTTAGTAACTACCTATTTAGATCGATGTCCGCATAGAGATAATATTACTTATCAGATCACTGGATGCCCGCCAGTCAATCTCTGAATGACGTTTCATATTATCTCAAAACCAGCTCCTTTCTTTAAGAAGGTCGCAATTCGCTAACATACGAAAGAGGTTCTATTTTATTACACAAGAGTAGCGTCTGAGCGCGTCATCACAGCCCATGAGCAAACGCATTCAATATGATGCTAATTAAAAACTCGTAAATGCTTTAATAATTTCACTTCAACGGCACCGATATAATATTGTAATAAATATCGTAATAATATAACGTTTACAATAATTGCAGTAGCTTGCTCATCGTTCCGTTAGAGCGTAGTTCCTGCGATGTAACCAAGCGGACTAATTGGAGACAAACAATAAAACAAATACTACATAGTATTTTGTATTTATAAATTCAACTGTAATACAGAAAGGTAGGTTGACACCTACCTTAAAAAAATATAGGTATGTAGGTAATAGTTGCGCAATTTACTCGGAATATCGAGGTTGATTATTATTGCTACCGCCTACAGAAAAGACGTACTTTATCCAATCAACGTTTCATTAAAAAAAATAATCTGTTTCAGCTTTGCCGATTGAGTGAAGGTCGAGTAAAACCATAACATAGTCACGTGAGCACAGAAAATTACCTTATTGAAAACTGTTTACGGGAAATTAATAACTTAATATATTCTTACTAATAACTAAGTATTTTTCTAGCTAACTTAGTTTTCTAATGAAAAATATAACTTCTTGTAGCAACTTTTCTTAAAACGACTACAAATAACAAAGACTTACTTAACAATAGTTCTATCTTATACAACAGACAGACTCATAGACATTTTTGATATGATATCAATAGCCAACCAGGCGCATGAAACACATCTTTAGAATTTTATCATTATTTTACTACATATTTGATTCGAAACACTTGTAGTACATTCGATAACTATCGACTGTGTCGCGCCTTTAAAAAAAAAACAAAATCGTTTGTTTATCCCGCTTATTATTTGAACACTCATTCATTCTTTCGCGACTCGACGCGGCGCCATAATTTATAGCTTCTCCTCGCAAAAGAAATATAAAAGTAAGGAATTACCATGCCAATTACAAAAATTACAAAAATGTAATTTACTCATCTTCATATTTATAATATTATGAATTACTCCGGTGGAGTGGGAAGTGAACCCTAATATGTATATAACTGCCCTTATATGATACGAAAAAATACTTGTGGTTTTTTGAGCTATTATAAGATCGGTGATCCAAAATAGCTATACTTTACTAACAGTAAGCTTCGAGTACTGTAAAACTATATACTTTAACCTTAAAGGTAACTAGCTGGTAGCCTTGTTTACCTTCCTACCTACCATAACAGGGTAATACTAAATACAATTATTGTATTTTCTTTTAAGGTGAAGAAAATATCAGTGTTACTGATTTGGATGAAAATATTGTAACAGCCCTGGGTAGTACCCTAGTCACTGAAAGGGTGTAGGGTTATGATGTTCACAAAGAAATTATAAAGAGAATGGCAGGGATCATAGTTCATGGCATAAACAAAGAATCTCTAGAAGAGATATTATAAAATAATTTTTAATTTAACTTCAAGGCTTATTAAATGATCAAATCAAGGCAAGGGATAAGAAGCAACAATCTTGCAGATCATTGATAAATTGGTTAGTGGAAAGGAAGCAACCCGCTGAAGTCAATTGCGGTACTAACTGATGTATCGAGATTATTGGCCAAGTTTCATTTCCAAGAAACAACCATGAGGAGGAAACTGATAAGTTCCAGCCTTGATATAAGTCTTTGGAAAATGTAAAAAGAGATTGTCTCATTTGAAAATGTTAGTGAAAACACAAAGACATGCTAATGCCATAAAGAAATCAGCCTTTTTTTTTTTTTTTTACCACGCTTTTATTATAAAGGAAACTTCAGAAGCCCTCCCCGGACCAACCAGTACCAGTATAACAGGCAAGAAAGGGGGGGGGGAAGAACCAACAAAGAGGGTTCCAACGGTGGTTTTCCAACCACATCAACAGCCTCAGCCACAAAAGAATTACCAACAAAAACGTCATGTACCACAAACATAAAGGTAAATAACTTTGCTGGTAGACTACAACATTTTTACCAATCTTGTAAAAAGATGACTGATGATATTAATGTTCTGTTATGGGTAAAGGAATATACTATTCCTTTTAAATCCACTCCTGTTCAAGAAACAGTACCTACCCAAGCAAGAAGTTTTTCAAAATCTGAAATATTTGTTTTATCTAAGGAAATAGATGTAACAGAGTTTAGGTGTTATTTCAAGGTGTACCTACTTAATACAGGAAAAATACAATTTCTTTCAAAAAATTTTACAATTTAAAAACCTAATGGATAACCTAATAAGATTTATATTAAACTTAAAACATTTGAATACCTTTATTCAAATGGAACATTAAAATTGAAGATACTAGAACTTTATGTTCTGGTATCATACATATATGTATATATTGCTGAATAGGGATAATTACATATTGTGTATATTATACTTGAAGGAGTTATATTTTTTGATTCCAGTAGGATATGATAAGAGATATCTAAGATTCCTTTTCCAGGGTAATATGTATGAATTTAATGCTTTGTCCTTTGTAATATGCACAGTAACAATGACATTCACAAAACTACTAAAACCAGTAACTTCCCTATTGCGAAGCAAGGGTTTGAAATCTGTGATTTATTTAGATGATATAATATGTATTGGCAACTCATTTAATGAGTGTTGACATAACTGCCACACCACAATATTACTTCTTGAATGCTTGGGATTTATAATAAATAGAAAAAAGTGTAGGTTAACCCCTTCACAGACGGTTTATTTTCAATAGCTACTGGTGTTATGATATTATGCTTACCTAGTAGGAAAAAACTTAATACAACTTCACTTATACAGAAGTTTTATAATAAAGACCAGTGCATAATTAGAGATTTTTCAAATCTTATAGGAACCCTTATTTCAAGTTGCCCAGCTGTGCTTTACGGTTATGTATATACTAAAGTTATTGAAAGGCAGAAATATTTAGTTTAAAAAAAAACTCAAATAATAACTTTGACTGCAAAATGGATATTACTTATGAATGTAAAAGAGATTTGTTATGGTGGCTTAACCACATTAATACAAAAAATACTAAAGCAGTCTAGAATATGATGTGATTTATTTTGATAAGGATTAATACTAAGATACAAATAAAGAGCATTTTTCTAAGAGTAGCCTTTCAATTAAAATTTTAAAATAAAAGAACTCTTATTGTGGCATAACTATAATAGTTGGACATATGCTATCGCGACACTTTTTGTAAATAATGATGTGTTCTACAAAGTCGTAGTACATTATTTCATTCTATCGTCAATAGTTTTCGCAGCGCACGCGATATAAAGAATATTTTAGGTATTTTTTTTACACCTTGGCTTACATTATTGAAGTTTTAGTAAGGATCCCTAATTTTTTTGAAAATATTATATAACCTATGTCACCCGCTGATAGTGTAGCTTCCCAACAGTGAAAGAATTTTTCAAATCGGTTCAGTAGTTTCGGAGCCTATTCATTTCAAACAAACAAACAAACAAACAAACAATCAAAGTTTTCCTCTTTATAATATTAGTTTAGACAAACAGTGAAACTTAGAAGTATAGCACCAGGCAATACTAAAAGTTTGTTAATTCGTTTTAAGAAGCCATACAAAGAATTAAATAACGGAACCATCAGTTGATGGATTAGAAGTGTGATGAAAGGAAGTGGTATAGATGTTAGGAAATTCACACCACACTCTACTTGGCGTGCTTCTACTCCTAAAGCAAGTAGAGCAGATGTAACCTTAGATACTTTTTCAAAACTGCTGGGCAGAAGTTTCTTAAGTTTTTTGCTAATCATTATAATAAACCTGTGTATGAAGAATCCCATAACTGTGTTTTTGCCAAGACTGTATGCAACATTGATGAAACTAAATAAATATATATGTGATACATATTGCAATTGCTGATTCTGTGAATATAATTATAACTTTAATTAAGCCCACTTAGGGATCTAACTAGTTCTAATGTTTGACTGATTATGGTTAATTAAACAATTACTTAGTTGATATATGAAAATGTGTGTAGGTACTTACCTGACATCTTAAATAGGTATTTTTTGATGTTCCTACCTAATAGATAGACACCTTGTCTTCTAATTTTGTTACTTTGTAATGATTGATTATGATAATAAATAATTTATTTTTTTAAATACATACTTACTATTATTATGTAGTGGTTTAAATCAAGTTCTTAGTAGATTTAATACCATGTACAAGATTATCTCTAAACATCTATACAAGTGTTTCGAATCAAATATGTAGTAAAATTACATAATTAAACGAAACTTACCCTAAGTGAAGTTCTATTGTAATTTTATGTAGTACTAGCTGTCCCGCTCGCGACTTTGTTCACTTAAAGTATCTAAACTGAGTTTTAAACAAATCACACTCATAAAAAAATTCCATACATAACTTTGGCCCTTCTTTTACCCTTTTTAAAAGGTTATTTTGGAATATCCAGAAATACGTTTTGCATTTACAGTACACAAACAAAGTTTCACACCAATCGCACCACCCGTTAAAAAGTTCCCATACAAACATTGACCCCACATTTGACCCTTTTTTGAAGATTATATTGAAAAATCCTGAAACACGTGTCCATTTATTTTGCATTTACAGTGCACAAACAAAGTTTCATGAAAATCGCTCCACGCGTTAAAAAGTTTCATACTAACGTTTTCACCCTTTTTCACCCCCTTAGAGGAAGAATTTCCAAAAATCCCGCCTTAGTGGGGGTTTTGTTATAAAAGGAAACCACCTTCCAAATTTCAGCTTTCAGCTTTCTAGCTTCAGCGGTTTCGGCTCGGCGATGATCAATCAGTCAGTCAGGTCAAGCTCTTATATAGATATAGATTTGATTCGAAATATACTATATTCCACCCGCCCTGACAACATTAGGCAATGTTTACCCTACATTTAAATTAAATTATAGGTACCTAGTTATTCTAGCCTAGCTAGTTATAGGTATGCTATAAAATAAATGAGTGTTCAAATAATAAGCGGGATATACAAACGATTTTGTTTTTTTTTAAAGGCGCGACACAGTCGATAGTTATCGAATGTACTACAAGTGTTTCGAATCAAATACTACATAAAATTACAATAGAACTTCACTTAGGGTAAGTTTCGTTTAATTATGTAATAACCGATCAATACAAAACAATCGTGAGTTGCTAAAGTACCTACGAACAGAAAGTGCAGATTAAGAAACGTAACATTTGAAGGTTAGTCCGGTCGTTTCCGGTCCGGTCAATTTACACACATAATTGGAGTAGGTAGGTAGGTAATTCGGATGAGACTATAATTGTAACTGTTGGCCTCGGCTATTCTACTTTGTCACCAGAGAAGAGAAGACGAGGAAAGGAGCATCTGTGACGCGTATTTAAATCTATACCAACTCCACAGCCCTTAGCGATGTTACAAAATAACTAGTGATAAGATAAGAGAATAATATAAGTTTTTAACTTAGTTTGGTTTGATCATCTTTTCATCTTGATTTGTAATCAAATAATGTGAACACACCCTAATCAAGTACCTACAAGTCAGAAGTCAGAACGGTGAACTCCCCAGCGTACGAGCCACCTTCGAGAAACTTCGCGATATTAATTCTTAACTTCTGGTGTGAGTTCACTTTATACATAGGTAACCTAGCGCGCCGGACATAACTAGGCCATCCTTTACTAGTTCCCTTGAGACAGACAATAATACCTACTCAAAATCTGTTGCGTAACAAATATGGTAGGTATCTAGGACATGAGTTTTTTTAGTTAGCCTGAAATCAAGTATACGGCTCTCCTGGTTACAGTAACGTATCGGTGCTTGCAATACCAAGATTTATACATATAAGTAATAGTACCTACCAGGATGACCACTTCGCTCGGTTTGCCTATTGTCAAGTAGCTTTAGTGTTACTGTGTCGGTAAAACGGTAAAACAGTAGCAGATTTTCACGATGTTTTCTAAAAATTAAACCTACCTACCTAGACGAATTTATCGCCTTCAAACCACGTGAACGGAGCTGCGCGTGGTTGTTAGTTTAATTTATACGCGCTACCCATTCCAAAAGAAACCGCAATATATATAAAATCCAAGCTCGAAGTGTGATGTAAATTTATTTCAAATCAGATTTCTTCGGCGACCATCTCTCAGCCATGCTATCTTACTAGCAATATGTTATACTGTATTTTTAACGGACGTTCAACCCCCCCATATCAAACCCTAGGGTTGCCATTATATATCAAAAAATCGGATACTTACTCTTACCTAAGTGTATGCGGTCTTAGAGAACTTTCAAGCCTTAGAGAACGTTCTGTAGATTTATAGTACACAGCAGCGATATTAATCAAAACTTTTCAGGAATGGTAGACATGAGCTAAGTACCTACATTAAAAATATACAAGTACCTTTGATAAATTTGTTTAATTTCAATAATTAAAATAAAATAATGTGAATAATTTCAGACAGTTACTAATATGTTTTTACTGATTAAAACGGTAGTTAGCAACCCTACCGTTTGGGATCACGCTGACGACGGCAATCGATTGGGTCCAATACGGAGGAAGACATTACCCAACAGCTGACTAGGTATATTGCTAAGTATTGGCGGATATTTGTTCTCGTGGAGATAATTAAAGATATCGTGTTGTCTCTGAATTACCGAGGCACGCGTGGTATTGCTTTTTTAAAATCAATTTCTTCTGTACACTCGGGAGTAAAATCTGAAGCTACTTATTCTGTTAAAAACCTTGAAAAAGAAAGCTTCAAGTTTCATCGTTAAAAACTTCAACTTTTGAAGAAAAAGAAGAGTTTAAGTACTTGGTTTGTAATTGATGGAATTTGAGAAATGTTTATGGTAAAAGTTTGAAAACAGCGTTTAGCTATGATTTTATGAAGCAACATATCAGAGGCTAACAAAAAGGCTTATTCCCAATGTACTCCACGTTTTGTTCCCAAAGTACTCCAAGAAATATTCTCAAACTACTCCACAAACAAAATATTGTTTTTTTAGTTAAATTCGACTCCACCCCACTGGTGTCCAAAAATAATTATCACATACATTCGTTCTCAAACTCCTCCAAACATTTAATATTAGTCATCAGTAATGTGAATAATACTGATTTATTTCGCATTTTACTCCACAAGGTAACTGACGTACAGTCAGCTTAAGAAATACATATTTTAATAGTACAATAAACAGATTTTTCTACTCTTATTATAGCGATAAGCGCCTATAACGTCATAAAATGCCTTACCTAAACCTAAATGAATGAAGATTTAAAATAAAATACAGTACTTAACTGATTTAAAAAAAAAAATTAATCTAATCAACATCAAGAAAAAGAAGAAGAAGATCAACATAAGTACACATTTTCAAAAATAGACGGTAGTATAAAAAAAAACAATATACCTACCTACTTAATTATGAGAAACCAAAATTTAGAAGTTTACCATAAATATTGATAGAAAAAAAACCATGTATTAACAGAAGGGTGTTTTTTTAAAAGCTTAGAAACTTTAAATTGAAATAAAAAAAACGCTATGAATAAAGCCAACTGGATGTATAAATTAATAACGTTTTTCTCTGTTTTATTTCAGTTTAAAGTTCTTCGCCTCTAAAAAACACCCGTTATTATAACTTACCTGTAAAAATCAGTCTCTTCAGCTATGCATTATGCTAATGCAAGACATATTAGGTCTTAGAATATATTCAGAAATAAAAAAATAAAATAAATAAATAAATATGATCACGACTGTAATCCCCAGGCTCGGTAGATATCTCCTCAGATCTTTAGTTACTTAGACCTTTGAGGATATCTAAAGGGGGTAGTCAGAGGCAAGTCCAAACATGACATATGGTACATGCCCACATTTTGCACAGTAGTTAGTATTCCGTACGTGACAGGTTGCAAGCCCATCGCCGCTTATAAGAATACTAACCTATGACATATACCTTCGAATTTTTTGTTCTAGGGTATGCCGGTTTCCTCACGATGTTTTCCTTCACCGTTTAAGAGCACTGGCATTGCGCACATAATTTTTTCGAATAGAAAAACTCATTGGTGCACGACCATGTTTGAACCCACGACCTTCGGCAGGGGTGCTACCACTACACCACCAGCGCTCTTATTATCAGAAATTAAATCATTTGTAATTTGGTATTTGCTTGTAACATTAACATACCTAGGTGTAAACAAAACTTATCTCTTTTGCTACCCTTTTTTTCTAAATAATAATGCATTAAAAGTATGTACCTAAGTGATATTGAAGTGATATTACAATTTACTTTATTTACCGCAGACGTAAACGTTCTAAATTCCTAATTTGAAGAAAACTTTTGCCAGCATAGGTACCTAATTTTATTACAGAAATACTGTGACAGACTGTACTCCTAACATTATTTTGTTTCGATGTTTTGAATGGAGTAGTCTTGAAACTTAAACGCACTATTTTTATTTTACTTTTTTTTAATAATAATTCTTTGGAGTAGATTGGGAACTAATGTTCGAGATTCTTATCTTTTTTGAACAAAAGAATGGAGTACTTTGGGAATAAGCCAACAAAAATACCTACCTACCTACAAATGTCCCCCCTTCAACACGCGTGTTTCGTGGACAATGTCGTAAAACATTGTGTTTGCGCAACCAGGCAGAGTCACGTAGATGTATTATGTGCAACGTCGCTGGTAAAAGGCAACATAGGCAAAAAACTCTATTTTAAAATTCACCTTTCCTGTCCCCTAGTAAAATCAAAAAGTAAAGTATGCGCAGTCAAATTCTAGTGAACCTATAGCTTTACTGTTTTATTACCGTACCCAGAAGCATAAAGTCGGTTGTAGTCCAAAATGAAGCTTATGTTAATGGTTTACCTAATGCATATAATTCAAAGCTCCATGAGTGCACAGAGCGTAATAATGACACGAATCTATCACGCATCGGGTCATTCCCCGGGCTTGAGTCGATGGGACATGACGGCAATCGGAACACTAATTACATCACCATGTCGGCGCTCAAATCACTTTTATTCAGCCTATCTCTCACAGCTCCTATTCTATTCTTCTATCTATACGTTAGCGAATGTAGATTATGGAATTCAACATGGATAGAGAGGGCAGAACCATCCTACAACTCACTGCGGGTACAAAATAAATATGTAGTTAACTAAGACTTCGCTTTATTTCCAGGAAATTGGGAAGGCTATTTTGCAAAAAGAATACAGTGACTTGATTTTCCGCGTCAAAAATTCTGAATGTGTCTCTTCTGTGCTGTTTTCATTAAAAACATTATGTTCCTTTTTACTAAGCCCTATCTAAGTAGAAACTGATATCAATTAGTGTTAACTACACACTTTCAACGTATTCACTCTTGAAAAAAAGTAACAAAAGGGAGAAAGATTTGAATTGTATATTATTTCAGCTATATTTAAGCCTATTAATACCTACTTATAGGCAAGGCGATGAACTTCTTTGTTGAGTATTTTGTTTATTATCATCAGCTAGTTTTTCATCCCTTAAGAGCTTTCGAGGCCTTGGAATATTATATTAACACGTAACTAAGGAGACGACTGAGTGTAGGCGGTGACTAGAAACAGATAAGTACACTCTGTGGCCACGTGATAGATAGTCCCAGACTTATGGATTGATGTGATCTTTGGTGTAAATAAATACGAGTTCGGTAGGAATATTTGATGAATCTGTGTAATATTTTAGAATAAGATAGACAAATAGTTTTATTGTACGAAGAGGGACGTTTTGTTAAATCCAGGCATTTTTTTTCAGGGGAAGTTTAGCTTTGACAGTTGAAAATCCATAAAAATAATAAGTAGATAAATAATAAAAAATACAAAGATCTTTCGTAATAAACCTGCTCTTTCAAACCGTGTGGTGAATGGTGCCTTAAAAACTTCTTTCGTGCTCTGCCAAAGATGACAAGATGACTAGGTATTATATTGGTTGATTCGGATTCCGTTTCCACTCATCTCCAGTGTATACTACACCTTAGATGATGTGTGACGTGATCTGACACCATGCACGAGACCACAGGGCAGGCAGGAATGCAATTAGCCGTGCCTTTATGGTGTGTAATAAAAACGTCTTGATGTTTACGGGATGGCGCTTTTTCGATTACGGTGTCTTTGAGGAGAGCTTGCTGAAATAGAATAGGAATATCTACCTATCCTACAATTTGAATAGCGGAATTATAATAACAAAGGAGCCTTTGAACCGCTTCAAAAATGTTTATAAGTAGGTAGGTACTTACTGATATTGGTAATGGTTAATATTTTATTTGATAAAAGTTTGAGTCGCTACTTACCCTCTTTTGTTGGCGAAAGTTGAAAATAAAATAGCTCCTTTTTGTACGTAGGTCTTACTCTTCGTTGACGCTAAATCCTTTTCATTTGTGAACTCACCTACTTCCAGAACACATAAATTGAAACTTTTTTCAATTCAGGATTCAATTTAGGGTTATTCCGGTAAAGCAGTCTTAAGTGAAAGTCTAGACATTGTATCTTTGTGTAAGTAAACGTAGACAAAAATGTTAAAAGCTTAAAATAAATAAAAATCTAGATTAGGTAAAGGTTCTAGTCTGTTATTTTTTTACATCAACAAAGTATCGAAAACAGTTACCTACGTACCTTCTATACCAAATCGGGCAAATCGAATCATATCCATTTTCCTATTTAAACTAGTAGTTCGCCCCGAACTGAGATCTCGCGCGCGATGTCCACAATCCTTATTTGTATTCATGCCCTAAAGTATTTGGATACACTTTATGTACTATGCCACGTAACCTAATCACAAACAAATATTTGATTATCCTACCTTAGAAAGGAAAACTATCTCCCTACTGCTATTTATCTAACAAAGAAAAGAAAATGTTGAGTATAAAGATATATGTGTGTATATTACAAATTAGTCCCTACCTATACTATTTACCGTGAATTAATAAAAATGAAACTGAGGCTAATAGAAATTAAAGAGTTTAGATATAAAAAACAGATAAACGATTGAGGACAATATTTAAGTAGTCTTCTGTTTTAAATGTTATTCGGAGTCCAGGACTGTCTAGCAGGAGCATCTAGGATAGCTGTTGCTTCAAGGTGTCACGCCACTGGACCACAGAATATGAGCGGAGTGGACTTTATCTGTCTCCAGAAGAACCTCGGGGTAGATAATTTCAGTCGCGAGAGTCCCTTAAGATTCTGTATGACTCTGTTGTTCGCGCTGGTAGAAACTAACCCAATTTACTGTGGTTCGTTCCTCAAGCTTTCCAAGCTTCGTCCTCAGGGCCTCACCAGGCTTTGTTCAAGATATTGGTTCCAGGATTAGTTATGCTTTAAAGTATTACAGTAGGTATCTGAAATTTAACGGGGTTAGCACTGGATTGGTCAAGGTTTTAAAATATTTTCCAGGACTTGAGTCGTTGAGATAAAGAAATACTCGGAAGACATTTTCCAGCGATTCCTCGTAGGATGGTTTCTTCACTCAGACCTTGAGATCAGACCAGCGTCCGATTTTTTATATTCCTTCTTCCATTTTTTCCATCGATGTAAATATTATACTTTTTCTGCTCATTCCTTCAAATATGACGTGTTTTCATTTGCTTTTTAGTTCGAGATAACAGTAAAAAGGTTTTGTTATAATAAGTTTTTATTTCTAAATAGAAATAAATAGTAATACTACACCGATTAAGCTCATACGCTCCCCAGTAAATTTGATTAGCAGTATCTCTAAACCCTCCAAGTTTCATGCAGATTGGATGTACGGTTCTTAAGTTATGCTCTAACAAACATACACGCAAACATACAACGCCAAATCGCATAGCTGCCACTGAGATCTTCGCTCGCTTCGCTCGCTCGATCAATGAAGCTATACCTTAATTTACGTTTACGGTAACAACTTTTTTATATCCAACCACTTTGTGGCATTGACTTTGAATAGTTTTTCATAAGTAATTAACAAGAAGTGAGTGATGGAAACTAAATTAAACCGACACTCAAGCTTTGTTCAACTTTGTGGACGAGTTTATAGCGACGCGTGACGAAAGCGACGAATGCGAAGCGACAGGAACATTTTGACGTCACTTCAACGTGACCAAAGTTAAATGATTTAAGTTATGTACCTTTAAGCAACGTATCATTCGTAACGCTAGATATAGTACCTACCTAGATACCTACATTAATGTATGTTTCTAAGTAAGTGTCCCAATGATACGTAACGTACGTGGGATGAATGAATGAATTATTGAACTTGAAACTTAGTTTAATTTAAATACATTAAATACAAAATAAAACAACATTTGAAAAGGAGTCAAAGAGGGTGTCAAAATTTGCGATGGTCGGTTCCACTTTGAATAACAAAGTTCCAGTGCAACTTAATCAAATTTTAGTGAACTTGCTACCTACCACTTAGCTTTCCTAAGGACTGAATGCCTGAATACAACTACTGCATGTTCCATCACATTTTTACCTAATCTAGGTGATTATCCCAAGTTATCATCATTATAAAAATGTAGCTGATTCATGATAACCTTAAAAATATAAGTATCATGAAGAAAGAGAAAATAAAAACCTACTGCACCGTAGGAACATATACTCGTAAAAGTAATCTAACGCGTACGAAGCCTATTGATCATCCATTGATGTATGGAATACTATTCGCAGAGTCGTCAGTTTTACTGAAATGCATCATTTAACTAATCTGATAATCGTATCAACTGAAACTAGGTTAGAATATTTATTAACCAACTATTATTTGATCAGAGCGCATCGTATATTATAGCGGCAAATTAATGGATTAGGTACCTACTCAATTTAGGCTTAATTGTAAATAGTGATGGGAAAGATTTTCGAACAGTTTCGGATAACATCTACAGCTTGATATCGTAGGTATGTTCGATGGTTGTAATCCGTAGATTTACCTACGTTGATGTACATATTTTATTAGCGTCCACGACAATACAGAGTCAATTTGAGGGGCTGGTTTTCTTTTAAACTTAAAACGGGATTATTGAGTAATGGTTCTCAAAAAATTTCTAAAGCTTTTCAGCATTTGTTTCCTACAACAATTAACAGTACATACCTGTTTTTTTTTTAATTGAAACCAAGCTAGATCGATTTATCGCCTCCAAAATCCCCTGCATGCATTTAATGAAAATCGTTGGAGCCATTTCCGAGATTCAGATTATAAATATAATTATAATACATGTCTAAAAGAATTGCACGTTTAAAGGTATAAGATAGCTTTACCTACCTACTATTAACAATTGGTCGCATTACGGCGCTGCAGTACAGTAGGTAGGAATGTCTATAAAAAGCAGTGAAATATTTATTATTTCTGAACCACTGTTCGTTTTCCACTTCAATAAGTATCTATTGTAAAATACGAAAGTAGGTAGGTAGGTACATCTGTTTGTTTATTTTTTACCTTATTACAACTAAATGCCTGAACGTATTGTATTGGGAAAGACCTAGTAAACATTTTGTCTCTAAAATATTCAAAGCCGCGGAGAAAAGCTAGTTTTATATTATTTTAATAATCAATCACCGAACTAAGTACTATATTAATAAACTATAACACGACATGTTGGTGTGAAACCACTAAATGCTGGTTAGATTTATTGATAATGTTATAAAATATTCAGTTCAAACAAACAACCAGAATACCCACTGGGCAAGCAATTGTAGAAAATGTTTTAAATAATGGAGTCCCAGCCCACACACTATGTCAAAGGTATGGTTTGTGTTGATCAACCGTTCAAATAAATCCGGATAATGTCTAAACCATACCAAATATTTTTTTCGATCTTTCCCGAAAATTTCAAGGACTATCACAATATCCCATCATTACCTACAGATAAGACGGTTCACATAACTAACGGGTGGTCACTGAGAAACGGTTATTTATATAGAGTAGATACTACCGCTAGAGCTTAGTGCTTATAATACCAGTTTAGTCAAACCCGCCCTTAGTACTCAATATAGGTAGTAGGTAGATACCCACTCGTCGCCAATAGGAAATTAGACTTACTAAATAGAGCATTGTTTGTGCGACGTGATACAACAGTGAATAGTATCTAATAGTTAAGCTTATTAGTTAAATAACAAGCCAGTATTACTCGCAGGCACTCACTGAATTTGTAGAATCTCTAATACCCACCTACTCGGTCTACTAGTCTCATACTATGACGTTTAAAATCTATCTATCTAATACCAGTCCATATATCAATCATAATGTCCAATGATAATCAAATGATTTCTAGCTACTCTTTACCATTGGCCATTTGTATTTGTTTAAGCACTGCTAGCGCGTTATGGTGAAACACTAAATTTAATAAGGTACTTACTTTGAAAAACAAAAACAAATTTAATCCCCCGAGAACCGTTCATTTGTCCGGGGTAAATGTAGCCTAAGTGTTATTCCAGACTATCTAAACTAATATTATAAAGAGGAAACATTTGATTGTTTGTTTGTTTGTTTGCATCGAATAGGCTCCGAAACTCCTGAACCGATTTGAATAATTCTTTCACCGTTTGAAAGCTCCACTATCAGCGGGTGACATAGGCTATGTTATTTTTTCAAAAAAATTAGGGATCCCTACTAAACTCCAATAATGTAACTCAAGGTGTAAAAATATTACCTAAAATATTCATTTAATCGCGAGCGCTGCGAAAACTATTGATGATAGAATAAAATAATGTACTACGACTTTGGAGAGCACATTATTATTTACAAAAAATGTCAACGATAGCATATGTCTAACTATTATAGTTATGCCACAAAAAGAGTTCTTTTATTTTAAAATTTTAATTGAAAGGCTAATCTTAGAAAAACGCTCTGAGGAGATATACCGAGCCTAGGAATTACAGTCGTGACCATGTATACCTATATAAATACCCGTGCGAAGCCGGGGCGGACCACTAGTAATCTATGTCTGTGCTAAATTTCATCCAGATCAGTTCAGCCGTTTGAGCGTGAAAGTGTAACAAACATACATCCACACATCCATGCATCCACACATCTAAGAGTGTTCATTCTTACAAACTTGGCATTTATAATATTAGTAGGATGTTTTTTAGATTGTACCTACTCGTTGGAAACTTATCAGACTTTTCAGTTGTAGAAATCTATAAAACCGATACGTAGGTAAGTATACCTATAGTGTGTTTACAAAAAATATTTTAGATTAATAAAAACCTAGCTATAATAGTATCTTAGTACGTAAATGTTACTTACGTGGTAGTTACGTGGGTGCAACCTCTCAAAACCATTTAATTTCCTTCTCCTGTGGAGTTAGCAACTTTCATTTACATAATCTGTAGGCTTTTTCTAATCTCAATATTGTTTTCAGGCGTTACATAAAGTATAGGCATATAATGAATATTATGTAAATTTATACAAATTAATAAAATTAAAGTGTCTGTAATGTTTAATTATCAGCTTTTTATACATAATACATAAATGCAGAAAGTATATCACGGTAGGTACCTAGGTACTTATACTTAACAAAAAAAAAATGTTTGTCTGTCTGTCTCTTTGTTCCGACTAATCTCCGAAACGACTGGATCTATTTTGAGTGTACTTTCACTTGGAGATAGCCTATGTTATAAGGAGCAACTATAAAAATACAGAGGCTTATAGCAAATGACGCCTCTAACTATCGGGAGTCAAAAGAGGTCTCATAATAATATAGGTAGGTACCTGCCTAAATACCAAAGTATTTAGGCAGTCAACCATTTTAATTTGTATGCCACTGTAGAACCTCTTTACAGTAAATGTAGAAACTTTCCAACCAAGAAGGTATTGCAATATTTACGTCAAATCAAAAATGTCTAATTTCTCTCTAGTTCAAAGAAGTTTACAAATCCAATTGACTACATTGAGTCCTCTTGTGCGAATTCATGTGCTTTTGCTCGAAAGGGTTTCTACAGATGTCTACAAAACTAATTGATTGACTATGTATATTATACGTCTTCTTCTGTGAACTCATGTGTTTTGGACGAAAGGAGCCTCCGAGGTGCTTTAATCCTCTCACCACACTTGTCTCGAAAAACTAGTAACATGATAACGTATATTTTGCACCCTCTTACCGCACTAAATTACGATTTCACTCAGAAGGAGTATTATCTAACTCTCAGATTTTAGTATTTTGTACGACATTTCTAACTACCGGACAGAGCTATCTAATGGGCCATTAAACGATTCTATAATAAACATCTTTACTAAGTACTTACCATTTAATGTCAATTTTATTACTACATAGTATCTACATTTTACTTTCCAACGATTCTGATGAAGAAGAGATAAAATCAAAAACATCGATGTCGAAATTTTTGTTTCTTAAAAAATAAGCACAACATAAAACCTTATTTTATGCCTACATCAATAAAATTATATCAGCAAAAAAATAGAAATATAAGTATTTACAAAAATTCAAGTTTTCCTAACACTCACCTTAATTAAAAGTTCCATTATCAGAAGTCTCATCACTAAACATTTCTTAAAACCCACAGTTTTACCAACACATTCGAAACGAAACTAAAAATATTCAAAGTTGCATTCCAAGTTTAAAATCGTCATTATTTATTTTTAATAGCAAGTTTGACAGTTATTACTTTTTAAATTAAACGTTTGATTTGTATTCGGAATGGCGGGAGAGGCCGGGCTCGCGCGGTTCCCGCCTGTCTCGAACATTTTATCACACTGGAGTATGAACGGTGCTGAAATCTGCTATTAGGGACGTCCCGATTATTTGCAGTGTTGATTTTATCGACAAGTTACATCACTAGCACATGAATACTGGTAAAATTATAAGTAAGCATTCAAATTATCATTCAGTTGTGTTCTGTTTTTATAAGCTAAGCAAACTTTTCATAGAAACTCAAAATGAAGTTACCAATCGGTTCAAACAAATCTCATGTTATCTTATTAATGTCAAAAAGATATTTTCACAAAAGTTTTAGAAATGTGTTGGTTACTTACTACAATGCTTTTCGCCACACTAGTTCAAAGAACGAGTGACACGATAAAAAGTGGTCATGAAACGCCTTTCCAGCCACGCAATCGTAAAACCTAAGTATCTTCAAATAAAACTTTAATCAGCACTTCATCTTAAGCGGACATTTACATTTAGGTAGATACTTTTAAACCTCTTAACTGTTTAAAGCTGTATTTTAAATGACAGTTACGAATCAGCCGAAAATACCTACAATAGACGAAAAAGGGATCATTTGTGAAAGATCAATTATTCCTTTTTTGCTGTAGCAGGAAAATAAGTAGGTACCAAAGCAGCCTGTCTTCCAAGTTTGAGTATTACAGACGTGATCAGTTGTTGTTTTTTTTTTGGAAAATTATAGAAATAAAGACAAGTAACTTTTCTAATACTAATAAAAATTGTTATCTAGTACTTAATAACGTCGACAACTGTTTCACTATCAATCGACTATCGATAGCAATTCATCGATAACTTGTCGTGTCTATTCATCTCGCGACTACGCACTATCAGACAGACAGGGCACAAGATTGGCCGGCACAGCGCATGCGTATTGCCTGTTTTTCTCAACAAACTTGAATTCTGTATCTCCATGGTGGAGATGGCCTTTAAATCTCAGCACCAACGGGAGACGATATCAGGGCCCATTCGTGTGCAAATCAAAGGTTTTGTAAACGATAATATACACATAAGTCTCAATGGGTTGAACGACCTAGCCGAGGGGATAGCTAGGGTCGAATTTGCCGGGCAATTTAAACTTGCAAAAACTACGACATTCTACTTGTAATGCTCGAAGTTTTGAATCGTTTCATATTTTCCGCTTATAATGCTTGACTGCGACACGGTGTCTACAAGTTTTTCAATAGCGTTTATGGCATTTTGATTAAAAGTTACTGATATTTTCGAAACTGTCGTTATTTCCATAGTTTAACGAAAAACTCTTGGTTTTTCTTATAATTTCTTATTCTTTAATAACATGTGCAACTTATAGATAGAATACATGTATAATTTACTCTTACAAAACACTTAAACAGCATACTATCATAATTATTATTGCTACGCTTAAACACTACGCTACGGAGCGTAGCACTTTCTGTAGCAAGCGTAGCACTTTGCGTAGTAGGTCTACGAAACATGTGTTTGAATACTCCTACGATAAAAAGGGTTTTGATATTTTAATTTTCTTCATACCGTGCTAAAGGATTAAAATGAGTCTCAGAAGCTTGTTTCTTGAACCTTACATGAGGTTTCAATGACTCAAATAATATAGGTAAGTACTTGAAAATCAGTGACTCAAATAGTACAGTAAAATATTACGTATGTAAATAAATGTGTCAAAGTTTGAATGTTTTTAGATATTTCTCATTCAATCACATCGAAAGCACTGGTGGTCTAGTGGCCTTCCCTAAAGTCGTGGGTTCGATTCCGGTCGTGCATCAATGGATTTTCCTGTTCGAAAAATGTATGTGCGTTATACCAGTGCTCTCAAACGGTGAAGAAAAACATCGTGAAAAACTTCCTTTCACCACAATGGTTGGAAAGAACTAATAACTAGTTTTTTTTAGATTCCGATTTTTCTATTATTGTAGTTGTATTTTTTAACTCACTTTTTTTTTAACCCCCGACGCAAGAGAACAGGCTTTTATTAATTTGACGTGTCTGCTGTGTGGGTGGTTGGCTGTGGCATAGGCATGGAAATGATTGCTATTTTGAAATCATTATCATTTGATGAAATGATTAAATTTGGTCACTGCTATTTCACCTGTGATTTTTCTTCTTCTTCTTCAATTATGGCATCTGTCTCATGGAGAACAATTTTGCCAGTGTCAAGTGTATTTATTTATAAGTATTGTCAACGTCACAGAGTCATAGTCAATAGTCAAGTCAATTTTAAACAAAAGATGGCTGTTTTGTTGAAAATTTTCGGGATTTCCTCCGATGGAATTTGAAGAGAACTATTCACTCTAATTCACATACTTTACACTCGCGTCAAGAACCCGGGCTTTATTGGCAAAATAACCACCAAAATTACGCAATAAAACTCAAAATAACACGAGAAAACATATAAAAACCAGAGCGACGTAGTTGTCAGGCAAATACACCGCAGAAAATCCACCTGTGATTTTTCACAGGCAATGATTTTTAATTTGACAGCCTAAATGTCACTTAGTGAATTGCGATAGCTACTGCTACTTAGTATGCTACTATTCACAATCAAATCACAGTCAGAGCGAAATGATCCGTAAAACGATGATTTCGTAAATCGAATATGTAAAAGTGAACTTTACATGTATGCGATTAGAGTTTTTAATTAACCGTCATAGCTGATCATCATATCTATGACAAGCATAAAGCTAATTTTTGCGCTCTTTCTCGCACGCCGTAATAGGCATCTAACGTGTCTCGCTCTCTGCGATTTCATTTGCTGTGATAAATAGCAGACTGTGTGAAAGTAGCAGGTGTGACGTATGAAAACAGAATTCATATGATTTTTCACTGCTACTTATGATTTGTCCCATGCCTACTGTGGCATCATGTTAGATGGAAAACGGTCTAAGATGGCCGCCGCCACAAAATGGGGGATGACATAATTTTTTCACAACTCCCTCAATATATGTATCAAATAAAAGGGCTCGAGTAGTAGAATACTATACACTATGTTAAGGGTTATAAATTTTTAAACTTGTAATTAATTTTGTTTGTGTGTGTCAAATAAAACTATTCTTATTGTTTATAATGTACCTTTATTAATCAAACATTAAGCTTATTTAATCATGTTTCTCGTAATTTACTTATTATAACTTTATTTAGATTTAATCAACTTATTCTCAGAAGAAAGGAATTATTCCTATCTGTCAGTTGGAATTAAACAGTTCGATCCTCTTTTTGCTCTTTGTCAAATTGTCATTTTACTTTTTGATAACTCCGATTTATTCTGAGGATAGTGTCTATACTATACCAATTTGATAAAGCTGAGTATTTTATTTAACTACTGTTTTATTGAACTGTTATATAATATAATTAATTTATTATATGTATTATTCAAAACTTGTGTAAGTACTTATTAAAAAAAATATAGTGCGTATTAAAGAGAACATTATGATAATTTATCATTACCTGTGGAATGTACTTATGTTTCAGATGGCGCCACAGAATACCAGAGGCCTTACCACTAGTTCTTCGGACAATATTAAAGTAATATAA
The DNA here is from genome assembly GCA_963675405.1 of Cosmorhoe ocellata. Classification (NCBI taxonomy): domain Eukaryota; kingdom Metazoa; phylum Arthropoda; class Insecta; order Lepidoptera; family Geometridae; genus Cosmorhoe; species Cosmorhoe ocellata. Next base: position 2,224,664 of record OY776265.1, on the reverse strand, counting down.
CTTTGATATTTCGTACCATGACCTATAAAATTTGTATTGTGTTACTTCGAGCTTAAAACCTGACGTATCTGAGCCATGATGGTTTGTAAGAGCTTGTGGTAAGGCCAGTGCTTCAGCAACATGGCTTCCGGAGCACCAAGCTGAGTGCAGTACCCTTAGTATGAGTTTTTGATTTACGAAAACTTTTTTCGAATAGTATCCTTTCATACATTTACCTCCATCGGAAATGTTAAGGAACTAAAATAAGGTCGATAATATCAAAAATATTATCTAATCGGCAGACTCAGCAACGATTTTCAAACCAAGTTTTCACGATATCGACTTTATTTTAGTTCCTTAATATTTCCGATGGAGGTAAATGTATGAAAGGATACTATTTGTAAAAAGTTTTCGTAAACTATCAAAAACTCATACTAGGGGTACTGGCCAATTTTGTTTACTATATCTGTTCTGTCTAGATTTTAAGAGTTATGTTTTTATCTCCATACTAGCTACCGTCCCGGTTTCGCACGCGTGGCGTATCTAATGACCTAATGAGACAAAACTAAAAAAATCAAACAAACACAAAATATAAAAGAATTATCCAATATCGGTCGTTATGAAGTTATACATACATTTCACCGATTCATTTATTATTAATTAATTAGATTTTCATATTGTAAACAGAATAAGTATATATTTTTCTTTCTTATTTTATGTGACTATGCAAGCTATTTTATTTTTCATTGTCATTCTAAATCTAATACTATAGAACTAATTAGATTTTAATTAGATCTAACAAATACAGTAAACAAACATAATCTCGACTTGAATTCCCATATTGAGTAGACATCTCGTTAATTAAACCTCTAGTTATTTAGATATTTTGAGAATATCTAAAAGGTTGTATTTAAAGGCACGTCCAAACTTTATATTTGGCACATACCCAAGTTTTACACAGCTAGTGTCGAACAAAGCTAAGTTCTTACTTATGGAATACTAGAGGAACCCCGCGACTTTGTTCGCGAAATGCTATTTAATTACAAACTTCAACCTCCTACTGCTCCTTTCATTGGTTGCATTTCGGAATTCCTTTCCTAATGTGCATCTACTAATAAGGAATGCACCCATCCAGCTGAAACCGCTGGTTCTAAAGACTTGAAATTTGGATCAAGTCTCTAGAACCAGCGGTTTCGGCTCTGCGTTGTCTGTCAATAGGTCAGTCAGCCAGTCAGTCAGTCAGACAGGCAGTCAGTCACTCAGTCAGTCAGTCAGTCAGTCAGTCAGTCAGTCAGTCAGTCAGTCAGTCAGTCAGTCAGCCAGCCAGTCAGTCAGTCAGGCAGTCAGTCAGCCAGTCAGTCAGTCAGGCAGTCAGTCACTCAGTCAATCAGTCAGTCAGTCAGTCAGTCAGTCAGTATATAGTACTGCGATTGCTAAGGTATTTTTCGCACGTACTATAATGAGATGCAGTAATATCGTGCTTATATCTTTTTCCTCCTTTTCTCCGGAGTCGACTGGAAGATGCCTTCGTCGGCGCGAATCAGCCGGTTCACTGCGCGACTCAACGACACATCTGTTACCAGAAAACATAATGTTATGTACTGCACATACTCATACATACCTTATTACGTAAAGCGGGCGAAGCGAACGTGGCCTACACTACGCGAGCAGCTCAATCCGTATTCTATGCAGGGAAATAAAACGTGCAAGAACTCATACGTCACGCGCGGTTCATTTCCGGTCCGGTTGAAAACATGCTTCATGTCACACCATCGGGCCTTAATTTAAACTTTATTACTATTAATATAAAGCTGAATATAACTCCGCGTAATGGGCCTGGAGACGATCGATCTGTATGCGGATATTAGCCTCAATCACTTAAGAAATAAAGTTCAAATTTCCGGCGTATGTGTGAGCAAGACACGGTGTAGCATGAATCATTTTTTAGACTTATTCAGTATTATCGTGACGGTCAGTTCCAACGGTCCCTTTTGACTGTCAGTTCGTACGAACTTCGTTCTTTATCGTATGCGGACGCGTTCAGACGCACGCAGTTTCTATAGCTACGCACGACTGATGTCAGTATTGACTGACCGTCAGGACACGACTAAATTCAGCCATATCCGTGACTTGTATAGACTACGGTTTTGGGCTGCAAGCTACACAAACTCACTCTATTATCAATTTAACATTAAAATCGAGTATTTTTAGTATGGGATGATTTTTAGTAAGCCATCCTATACTAGAAATAATTTCTATGTAGAAGATAATAAGTGCGAAAGTGTGTTGTAGTGTGGACCAACTTATCATACCCTCCTTCTTTATTTTTGAAACCGTTTTCATTACAAAAGATGGCTAAATCGTTCAAGCTCAATTTTCGAACCAAGTTTTTTCAAGGTTCTAAAAATTCATAGTAATAATAGGAATAGGTATTCCTGATTTGATAAGAGTGACGAAACAGTCACGTCGACAAAAGTAACTCGTGCGCGCTATCACTAAGCCGCTAAATGTTTAAATCTCAAATAGGTATTCTGTATTTTTATTTCATACTACATATTGAACCTTATTTGCTTTGCTATAACATTGATTTTTGAACAAATTGGGGTAAGTCGAATCCCAAAATTAAGCTAGACCTTTATTTGAGCCATACTTTGTAATAAAAGTCACAAGTTCTACAGTACGTTGTTCCTACAATCGTTATTTTGCACTACAATGATTTCAGTAAGCAGATTGTGTCAATTGAATCACGGAAGCTAATGATAATGATTTTATGAAGGTTGAAAATGAAACGAAAATAAAACTTTCAAAAACCTTTAATGTGATATAATTATAACAGTCCACTTACTTTCTTAGAAATTTAAATTGTTCCGTAAAAACTGCATGAAAAATAATAATAAAGTCTCTGTCATATATTTTTGGTGCATTTATTTTTCATGCTGCATTTACAGCGATCCTTAATATTAATGTGTACTTTAGTTTCTTAAATTGTACTCAAAAAGGCAACGTCATTTCATGGTTAAATTATTTAAGTACTTATTTTATTTAAATTAATTAAAAACAGTGCACAGATTGGCGATCTTGTTTGACAGTAGCAATAAACACTACTGTGATACGTTACGACAGTTGGGCATTACGATGCCACAACTATTATTGTGCCAACGTTTCGCACTCAGACTATAAAATAAATTAAATAACAAATTGAGCTAACAACTATAACATTGGGAAAACTTTGATCTAGAAAAACAGTCTCAATAATTATGAATTAATAAAAATAAAACTAATACATAATTGTACCCTTAACATTTTCAAAATTATTAAACAATAAACAAAAGCTGAAAAGCTCCCACGCTCCAACCCAAACCATTTAAGCAATAAAAAATACCTGAGAATAAATTAACATTATTTTTATGTAAAATTAAATGATTGATAAAATAAATAATAATTTCGCCTCTAAATCAATATGATTATGAAGTAGCCGTGATGTGATATCGAAGCGAAAATTAGCGAACGCTTTAATACGTACGTAATAGTATACTTTTCAAAATCCTAAAAAGACATAATTATAAAAACTACCATGGCTTTAAAAAAGACTGAATCTAGAATGAATATCATCAAATACAGTATAATAACCTGATTTAACCAGCTTTCAAAAACCCGTATCAGACAAATACTTCAAACTAATACTACCCTCTTTTTGTCAGGGGGTAATCAATAAATAAATATTATAGTATCAAATTGATGTTACGAATAGGTTATAATTATATTAGTATACTTGTGATTACATGCAATCTTACTGAGCAGTCCCAGCTAGAATATATTAGTATATTATGCTAGAAAAAATGGAACCATCATAAAAATGTGTTCCAAACACAGAATACAAAGAACTTTAGATCGTCAGGGGATTTTAGACTATGGGATCTGTCACTAGGGGCCTTAAGAGATAGCGCGCACGGGTAACTTTTGTCCCCGTGACTGTTTCGTCACTCTTATCAAGTCCGTGGTTATGTATGGAGATGTGCGCATGTTACGACGTGACACTGGGTGACATCTTCATACATAACCTAAGAGTGACGAAACAGTGACGGCGACAAAAGTTACCCGTGCGCGCTATCACTTAACACAAGCTCTTACAAACCATTATGTTTCAGAAACGCTTCAATAATTATATATCATGCTTTAATAATTACTACTTCATTATAAGTTTTATACATTGTACGAAATATCAAAGTTATATTACTTCGATATTGTCCGAAGAGCTTGTGGTAATAAGGTCCCTGGTCTCGTGAGTCTTAAGTACCTGAAAGTGGTTTAGCCTATCACGCATCACCCGTCACACAGAACGCATCAGTTGCCAATGCCATCCAAATATTAACCGCACTGAATATACTTATACTTTGATCTGTTAGAACAACCAGACAATATTCCGTACGTTTTTAATTACATTTGTTTATGCGAAAGGCATATATCTGTATTATTATCTGATTATTGACTTATTTGGTAGTCTTATGCTAAATTTAAAGCATGTGTGCATACATATCTCTTTCGTTTATTTTCAGAGTGACAGAGACAGCAAATAGTCAATTCTTGCATTCGTGATATTTTATGTGTGATCCGTAGAGATGGTTAAAAAAAGTGACAGATTAAGAGACAGCCATAAATTCAACTGTCAATTTCCTGTCTCTATTATATTATAAATAAACGAAAGAGATGCATACTTTTTCATTTTAAAATTAGTTTACTGACACCCAGAATCAGGGCCAAGATATAAAATCTTGTATATTATAGTTTATAAATATCTCGTGCGTGTGTTATGTAAGTGGGTCTCCTGAATGTGTAGAGTAAGAGGCGAGGTTACCAACCGGGCGTGGTGTTGGCGAGGCGGCGCATGCGACGCGTGTTGCGGTCCTGGTCGCGGATCTTCTTCTCCATCTCCGCGTTGGTGAGCGTCTCCAGGTGCGGCGCCCACTGCTCCGCCTCCGACGGCTGGCGGTACGGCGTCTAACGGACAAGTCAATAGTCAAATCGACTGGCCTCACAGCTCAGTTGGTAGTAACTCTGCCTTCTGCGCTGCAGGTTGTGGGTTCGATCCCCACAAAGGGCAAAATTTGTGTGATGAATAATTATAGATGTTTGTACTTTGTGAAAATTGAGAAGGGTATGCTAAGATGGTTTGGGCATGTAGAAAGGATGGATGAAAGGAGAATGACGAAACAGTTGTATAAGGAGAGTGTGAATGGAACAGTTGCAAGGGGAAGACCACGGCGTACGTACCTCGATCAAATTGGGGACGTTTTAGAGAAAGGCCAGGTCCAGAGTACCCTAAACCGACGCGCATGTATGAAGAATGTAATGAGAGTGAATGAAGCAAAAGAAGTATGTCAGGATCGTAGCAAGTGGAGATCCGTGATCTCTGCCTACCCCGTCGGGAAACAGGCGTGATTTTATGTATGTATGTATGTACTGTGTCTGGATGTGACTATCTATTCTGTATGAATTTACAAAACAAAAATGTATATAATTAAACTATCAGCTGCTTAGTTTTCATAATACAAGCTTTGCTTAGTTTGGGGCTGGATGGCGTCGTATGAATTGTCCACCAATAGTTATTTATATTTATTTATTTAAATTAAAGTAATAAAACCGGCCAAGAGTGAGTCGGACTCGCGCACGAAGTGTTCCGTATCACGACTGTAACTTTCTTTAACAAAGACCATTTTGAAATCTCAAAGACTTAATGATACGCAAAAATTGTACTTGTACAATATAGGTACTTATTCCAGCTTTACACAAATGCGAGAATTGGCAAGAAACTCGACATAATTATAGTCATTATTTTGTATATTATTGCTTACAAAAATTATTAAGCTTCAATGGTGGAAAAAAATGGCCAATGGCAAAGAGTAGCTAGATTCATTGGTCAAAATTTTGGTTCCTTCTACAAATATTCAAGAACTATATTGAATCGACCATTGAGAACAAAAAAAATAACAATAAACGTATGTTTTACCTCTACAATAGGTAAGGGCGCTTCGCTAAACGCATATGTCCGTTGATGCCAACTCAACTGCCCGCGAATACTATAGGCGATGCCGGTCACAAACTCCCCTCCCAAGCCGAGCTCAGAGCAGAGTTTCATCGCAAACTGTTCAGGGTTGTTCTCTTTCTCCGTCATATCCCATTCAACCTGAAACCAATTAACATTATCAGAGGGTTTTATGAATTGTGATTTATATTTTGACTTTACGGCCATGCCAATTTTTATCATTTAGTTGGACCACAATTATCACTGTTGCTACAGTCAAAAAATATCAGTTAAGATGATACAACTGTGCGTAATATAGGTCTTATAGTATAGGTGTAGACTAATAATTAGACTATTGTTGTTTGAAATAAAGAGATTTTAATTTATTTTATTTATTATTTAATAATAATACCACAACTATTAAGTGGGTGTAGGCTGTGCATTATGAGTTGTTACCTATAAACTGTTGCATAAAATATATTACATACTAGCTTCCGCTCGCGGTGTCGCCCGCGAAGTACCTACATAAAATATAGCCTATATTCATCATACTTTCATCCTGAAAGTTCATTATACACCTTGGTGAAAGAGTTTGAAATCGGTCCAGTAGTTTCGGAGCCTATTCAATGTAAACAAACAGAGAATCAAATCTTTCCTCTTTATAATATTAGCCAAAAAGTAGCAAAGTGCAGAAAAATGTAATGATGTTGGCACAGATAGTATTGCCCAGCTTAAAGAGAGCAAGATAAAAGATTTGTTTATACCTGATCAACAAGCGATGTATTCCCCACGTGAACATTGAGTTTGATGATCACTCTCTGGTCTGGATTCTCTTCTAAAAGCAAAGTTAATAAGTTTATCATCATGATCACAGAGACTGGCCTACTAAGCTAATAAGTATGAATGGATTTGATTTGAATTCTAACCATCATGCTGGCTCAATGTGAATTAATGGATTTTCTTATGTTTTTTTCAGCTGAATTTTTCATCAATGGTTACTATCTGTTGCAAGCGACTTCTTCTACATATAATTTTTTTGGTTTTTTCAGACAAAATGTAGCCTGTCTTTTCCTAATATACAATCTATCTCCTTGCCAAATGTCAATAAGATACATTCAGCCATTTAGTCGTAAAAAGGTAACAAAATTAGACTTACTTTTATTTATAATATTAACATGGATGAACCAACATGCAACCAATTAAAACAATTAAATAATATTAAATAATGCTGGACAGTCCACACAGCATCATCCAGCCCCAAAGTAAGCTACTCAAAGCTTGTGTTATGGGTACTAGATAACTGATATATTTAATACATTAATTATAGGTAAGTACATAGATAGATATATTTTTATTATACATAGAAAACACCCAGACCAACAGAACAAATTTCTGCAGATCTTACACAAATTTGTTCAGAAAGTGCGGGAATCGAACCCGCAACCTCTAGCGTCACAGGCGGATTCTCGCCCGCTGCGCCACTGAGGTCGTCAAAATTTCTAGTCATCAATTACTAGAGTTGGGTGCTAACTCATATTATATGTACTAACTTTATATACATTATTGTATATCACAAATGTACCAAGCACAAATAAGAAACTTGCCACAAGAGAATAAAGGGGTACCTTAACTTCATTGTTGAAACAATATTTGCTGTGTACAAACCTATAATGGCTGGCGGTTCACTTGGGTATCCCTCTATCTGCTGCCGGATAGACATAGCTATAGCAGGTATGAATGTGCTGGTGTTCAGTTCAAGATCATCACAGAGCACCTCGGCAAATTGTTCGGGGGTTATTATTGACTCTGAAAAATTTCAAACATGTTTTTACAATAAAAATTACAGTATGAAATGAACAAATATATATTTTTAAACTTATGTGATCTGAGAAAATTATTATTAGTATTAAACGGGTATTTATCGCGTTTTATTTACCTATTTTTCTCGGCGTTTTTACAAGTTTACATACTTAGTGACTGACCACGAAAGTGTGACTAATAATAAAATGAACAAGTGTAGTATATCAAATAAATTTTGTTACCATTTTTATTCCAAGTGAATGTGTCTCTAAGCTTCTGTCCCTCAATCTCCATGTCGAGTCGGATCGGGACCAACACTTGTTTTTGTGAAGAGTTTTCCAGCATTGCTGTCATGTCTGTGTCATCAAAGCATAGCGGAAATGTTCTTATCTGAGAAAAAAGATATTGATAAAACAATAAAGAATTTAGTCCACCTACAACCACTATTGAAACACAACATCCTGACAAATAAGAGGATAAATTAATTAATTCAGTAAATCTACCCAGTCTGGGGATTAGAGTTGTGAACATATTTATTCAGTAAATTTTTGTAAGTAATATATTTAAGACGAATAAAAACCTCATGTTTTGAATTCTAAGACCTATCAAGTTGAAATAAAAAAACATATTTCCCTATCCATGTGGGATAACCACAAATAATTTTTAATGTAGTAGTACCTTTTTATTGTGTACTCTTGTTCTGCTAATGGGAGTGGCTTGAGGCACAGCGTCGAGATGTGAGGAGTTGGGCATAACAGGCAGCCATGACGGGTTCTGAGACTTCTTACTCTTGCTTTCACGAGGAGTGGCTAGCTCTTGACTCACTGACACTGCTTTATATCTAAAACAATTGATATCTTCAAAAAACAAAATTGGATTGGATTACAATTCTTGTTCTTCTTCTTAATTTAGAGTTTGACTCTTGTCAGCATAACTGATAAAACTGTCTCCACTTAGTTCTTTCCAAGGCAATAAATTAATGTATTACAAAATTATTATGTAGGTATAAATAGTGCTAGGGTGGATACCTCCTACATTTTAGCAAGTACAATACCAAATAGTGTGATAAAGTGAACAAAATAGGTAATCAACATACTTATCATCATTGCCTTCAATAATATCCTCTACTTCAGCAGCTTTCAATAGTGACACTGAACTGGACAGCACATGAGGCCCGAGACCGTTATCGACAAGACGTTTCCGTTCTTCATTGTTCAGGGTCCTCCTGGCCATGCCAGGGTACTTCTTGTAGAGCGACCCGCGGAACAGCCGCAGGTAATTTCCAACCTAGTGGAGAGTGAGAGAGTGAGTGTTTTGGTAAAGCTGTATGGGACTTAGTACCTATGTGGGGTGGGTTGGGTAGGAAATGACATACATAGTTGCAATTATTTCAGTTTATATTGACCTTCAACAGTGTTATAAAAATTAGGAAAACAAGACAAAATAGAAGCACCAGGAGATTTATGTAAGGTACTAAGATTGGCAAAGATATATTCTGTACTTTACCTCCGAGCCGACACAGTAGAAGTCTCCACCTTCTTCTATTTGGAAACTTATCGGCTTATCGCCGTATGTTCGCAATGCCATTTTCGTTAGTTTTCTTTCAGCTTTTACTAAATATTTACAAAAATAGATACCACGACACAGCCGACGCGACGCGTCTTTTTTTTCTTTTGCTTTTTTTTATGGCAATTGGCATCTGTCTGCATCTGTGTTTTAGTAACAATTTTGTCAGTGTCAAGTGTCACAGTTAGACAGTAATGAAATGGTCAAAAAACCAAGAATCCAGGTTTAAAAAAAAAATAACAGATGTCAGTTCTATGACTGATCTGAGACGTTGAATTGTAGGTAACACACTTGACACTGGCACTTGGCAGCCGAAGACATAACATAAATACAAAGAAGAAGAAGTAAAGTAAAAGGAGAAAAAAAATCAGTCAAAATCGTATTTGCAAGGGGGGTGGTTGTCGCAGCCGTTGCTTGTAAAAAGCGTCTAACATTACTTTTAAATAATGTCTTCAAGGACAGGAACATTCAAGAATCCGTTCTCTAGACCATGGATGTCGGAGACGGGTGCAGCGGCTGCGGCGGGGGGTGGTGGCTCGGTCGGTATGAAAGGTGTTGTGGCCGGCGGAATCACAGGAGGCATTGAAATTTGTATCACATTCCCCACTGAATACGTGAAAACTCAGCTCCAACTGGATGAAAAAGGTCAGTGTATAGTCACGTTGCTATCCTACGTCCTTACATCAATGAGCTAGTTATATGTAGCTAAGTATAAAATATTATTGCAGGTAAACACAGGTCTTCAATGAACGCACGCATGTTTTAATTTTCGTATAACTTGATTTTTCTGCGATTAGCTAGCTAGGTACATACTATTTTTCCATTCATTTTAATGAAAATGATATATAATTCAAACAGATTCTTATTTGATTCATAAATTAGACAGTCACCACGAAATTTTCAGGTTAGCGAAACCTTGTGACCTTGTGTGTTATTTATTTACGTTTATAAAGTAAAAAGTTGGAGGAAATATTCACGCGCTATGTGAACTTTGATCATTAGAGTGTTGCTGCTATGCCAGAGCAAACAAACATGAACAAAACCAAGGTCTTATCAATAATATTGATAATGCTAATACTTACCATCTAGCAAGATGTTATGATGATTAGAATGTTATTTAAAAAATAGATAGGTATTGGGTAACTAGCCTATTGGTGTTGGGATGAATACTAGCACAGATAGAAGTAGGTACCTATAGAAAAGCAGAAGGAATGCCTTGGAAATACTAACAGATAATAAATAAAGGATTTTAAGATTAAGCACAAAAGGACTATGAGGTACACTTTACTCTTTTCATTATATAGGTAGGATATAATTAGTGTGATGATAAGAATAGAACAATAGAATTCAATGTTATCTATGAACATATATATTCCAATATAATTATATTAGGTACCTGTATTATTTGTACACTATCTCAGTTACAATAATCTTTATAGTTGTAATTGTTTTAATTACATCATTAGATTAAGTAAGAATAGATAATATTGTCATAATGTCATGCATGATCAATCTACAACTAGGTTGTTAACCTTAAATTGGACTTGACCTAAAAATTCAAGGCCAAAAAGTTAATCAATATTATGATCATGTTAGATCATTTTGTTACAGTTTCACTATCATAACTAGTATTACCAATCTTGTTAGAATCTTATTTTCCTATTACACAACACAGTTAGATAAATAATGATTTTTTCACAAATAAAATGTTAATGGCATTTCTTGTGTGTTGTTAAGGAAAACATGTTACAAAAAAAATTATGTATTTGAATGTAGATGGATAAGGATATAAAGATTCATAATCAATTGTTTTTAAGAAAAGCATTACAAAAAATTTACTATGAATTATGTGTGTGAAAGAAAGGATTAATGAATTACAGAGGAGAGTGGAGGAGAATCTATTGAGGCAAGCACACTTAGTGGGATAAAGACAGACAGGGAGATAATGTTGAATAGTAACCATTCCAACCATAGTTTTTAATTTAGTTTTATGGTTTATCAATAAACTTACTGTATTATTTATCAGGAGGCACTAAGAAATACACGGGCATTGCTGACTGCATCAAGAAGACTGTCCAAGGTCATGGCTTCCTCGGCCTCTACAGAGGGCTCAGTGTGCTACTCTATGGCTCCATCCCTAAATCTGCTGTCAGGTATTCTAGTTGTATCCATAAATACCTTGTGTACAAATAAATATTTATTTACAGAAATATTCAAAACTATCATGATATACAAACAAACTACTTATATATAAAATACATGTTAAACAGTTTAGCTATCTAAGGAGAAACAATCTATAGATAGCTCAACTGATCCAGATCAAGATCACTGCCAGACGAAAGTGTTCCCAAAATGTTCTGGCGGCATTACTATATTGAATTGCAATGCTAATTAATTAATTAATTAGCATTGCAATTCATTAAGCTTAATTGCATTAAGCCAAATATGAGACAGATCTGGGCCCTTGTGTTATGTACCTACTCCATTGAATAAAGGGAAATAAACATCCATCATGTAGCTAGAGCTTGTTATCAGATTTTAAATGCTATATTAAAAAAAAACTTCACAACTAATCCCTAGGGTTGGTACACATTCATTTCTTCTTAATCCTCCGATCTTTGAAATATTTTATTAAAAAAACTTTTATTAAAATTAAGCAAGATAATCTGTTCCATCATAACGCCCACGCACAGACAGCCGGCATATTATAGGTACCTATTCGAAACTTGCTTCGCTGCCGATGCCCGCCAAATAGCCGACGTAATATAATATAAACTTTTAAATCTGACGCGGAAAGTTTTTCGATAGTCATTGCAACATACCTACCTTCTAAAAATATCACTCAATCTAATAAACAGAAATAGCTGTTTACGCCAGTACAATATCTAGCTTTCCTGTTTCTTCATACCTGTTGCTATCTACACCTTTTCTACCAGTCTCATTATATAGTAGGTATGTTTTTTTATAATGTTAATGTTTATTTGCGTTGACTGTAAATATCCCACTACTTAATGTTGTAAATAAGATAGTATTTGTAAAGGTTTTTCATCCCTAAATGGCTGAACGGTTTGGATGAAAGGAATATATTATATATAACTTACTAGCTTCCGTTCGCGGCTTTGCTCGCGAGGTAGGTACCTACATAAAATATAGCCTATATTACTTAGGGATGACGTAGCATTCTAACGGTGAAAGAATTTTTGAAATCGTACCAGTAGTTTTTGAGTATATTCGTTACAAGCAAAAATACAAAACTTTCCTCTTTATAATATTAGTAAAGATTAGCCCAGGGCCGCGCCGACCCCCCACAGCGCCTGTGTGCGAAACCTATGAAGCGCCTCTTTTTTTCACGAATCTTCATGTTTCAACTTAGGTGCCTGTGTCGCCTGATACGGCAAAATTTTTAAATTTGGTCTATAAAAGTGGTGTACATTTTTTAGGTTTTACTTATCGATACTCATGTGTATCAAAAATAATTTCGATGGCGGCGCCTCTATTGTCTTGGCGCCTGTGTGCGCCGCACACTTCGCACATAGGGGCGGCTCGGCCCTGGATTAGCCTATGATTTGGAATAGAATCAAAGCTACTTCTTATGTACCTATATAGTTAGCACGCGTGCGAAGTCGCAGAGGCAAGCTAGTGCCTACTTACAATATAATCCAATCTACTAAAGAGTGCCGTCTCTTTTTCTTATTACATAACATCGGTGTTGTCTCACGTTTCTACAAAGTGGAGCAACTGATAACAAAGGTCCATTATGTCAGCCGACTCGCAATTCAATGCAGGGACCTCGTGATGTAGGTATTTACTCAATGACATCGCGGTCATTCTCATTATGACAGCCTATGTTTAAAACATTCAGAAGCTAGTGAGGTGCGACAACGTTGTAGGTAGCTACATAATTTATGATAATTGAACCTCTAAGTAAGAAATGAAGTACCTAGGCCGGTGTTACCTAAAAAGGAGGTTTTAAGGTTTTTAGGTATCAAGGCTGTAATACCTAAAAACCTTAAAACCTCCTTCAAGGACTGTAAGGATAATAGTAGACAGGTCGAGGGCATTTAAAAAGACCCCGATCTTCAGCTTATGTAGGTAAGCCAAACTGATGACCGCGCTGCTGAGCAATTTGTCAATATCGCTTTCCATAGAATGTGTTATTTACCAAAGTTACAATATATTTTCGTGACCTTAACACAAATCTCGATTGCTTAGTGAAACCATTGAACTACCAGAGAACAACAAATTAAATAAGTACCCACTAATGTAGTTGTTAGGAAACTACATTATATTATATAACCGGTTTCATGGAATTGCAATCTATGATATAAGTAGGTAGGTATTTACTAGCCTAATATTGGGGCTTCGCTCTCATATTGTAGGCATCAACAGACCAATAGACAAATGGTCGAATGACATCGCGCATGTCGTAGAAAAGTAGTAGGTACTTTACCTACTTTTGTTTTGACTGTAACAAGTTCAAAAACTGCTGAAGCCTTACAACAAGCTATTCGAACAATATCAAAGTAATATAACTTTGGTATCTCGTACCATGACCTATAAAAATTGTTTTGTTATAGTGTTACTTTATGCTTGAAAGTGACGTTTCAGAAGCATGATAGTTTGTAAGAGCTTGCAGTAAAGCCCCTAGAAATTATAGCAATTAAGACTACTTATTTATAAAAAGTGTGAAATATTTACCTAATCTTTAAAAAATCACGTCTGTTACCCGACAGTGTATATTGACACCACATATTTTCACTTGCCTCACACCACTATGTATTTGTTTCTTGTTTGTTTTGTCATACAAGCACATTGGTTTAGGGAACTCTTGAATGCTTTTCTAGTATGAATAGATAATATTACTACGTCATACTCATACAGGCAAATCTTCTATCTGTACTATGAAGGTACGTAGGAATATATACAGGACGCCTGAAAAACTACTAGTTTGTATGTAACCCCTACAGATTCGGTGTTTTCGAGCAAGCTAAGCTCTACATGGTCCAAGAAGACGGCACGCTTTCGACGACTGGCAAACTAGCGTGCGGTCTGTCGGCCGGCGTCGCTGAAGCTATCTTCGCTGTGACGCCCATGGAGACAGTCAAGGTCAAGTTCATCAACGATATGAGAATGGAGAAGCCAAGGTTTAAGGGCTTTTTCCATGGCGTCAGGACCATCGTGAAGGAAGAAGGTGAGTTGCGTCATAGAGATTTCAAAACGGTACTAAAGCGACACATTATATAAATTAAATCACAATAAGAAAAATTAAAAAATAAATAAAAATAAATATGATCACGACTGTAATCCCCAGGCTCGGTAGATATCTCCTCAGATCTTTAGTTACTTAGATCTTTGAGGATATCTAAAGAGGGTAGTCAGAGGCCAAACATGACATTTGGTACATGCCTACATTTTGCACAATAGTTAGTATTCCGTACGTGACAGGTTGCAAGCCCATCGTCGCTTATAAGAATACTAACCTATGACACATACCTTCGAATTTTTGGTTCTAGGGCATGCCGGTTTCCTCACGATGTTTTCCTTCACCGTTTAAGAGCACTGGCATTGCGCACATAAATTTTTCGAGTGGAAAAACTCATTGGTACACGACCAGGTTTGAACCCACGACCTTCGGTTCGTAAGGCAGGGGTGCTACCACTACACCACACCCGCTCTAAGAAAAATTAATCGCAATAAGTAGGTATTATAATAAACCAAGATTTTGATTGACTGTCTTGTTGAAACACAACGCAGAGCCTAGAGCTGGTCCTAGAAACTTAAAATTTGATGGTGCATTCATAATAACACGTACATTGTACAAAAAGAAAGGAACTTTCGAAAAGCTCTAAAGTTCCTCTAATTAAAAATATTTATTCAGAACAAAATGTCCAAAAAACTTTTTACAAAAATAACGATGAGAGCTGCAAAAGTTATAAAAAACTGTAGCAGTCTCAACGGAAGAGGAGGCACCTTATAGTTTTGAGAAAAAAACTTACTATAACTTACTTATATAGATACAATATGCTAACATTTATCTCGCAATAAGGAATCGTCCCCGCGACTTCTCACTCGCTCACCGCTCCGTTGAAGACACTATGATTTGAAACTTTCCTCTATTTTGTTAATTTTGAACGATATGCAAATAGCCGAGACACGTCGAATGCGTAATCTTTAATATGAAGGTCAAATCAAAGTCGGAGGCAAAATCAAATCAAGGTCAAAAACACAAACCGTGCGTCAATGCTTGGAACCAAATCTGCTTCAAAATGCACTTACACATGACGCAACTGAATTTTCAGAATGTGCTATTATTCAACTCTTATGAAATGACGGGAGTGAATCGAATGTGTCTGATAAGTCTCAACTCGTTTATCAGTAGATAGCAGATACATAGTACTATTTTTATTTACCAATCAAACTGCATTAGGTTTTTTGAGTAACTTCGTACGCATCGTTTTATGAAACGCTAGCAGCCCCGCGGTTTCACCCGCATTGAATACTTTAGTCTCACTACCTATCTTATTTATCAGAGGAAGTTTTTTATGAATCCGTTTGGTAATTCCAAAGATTAATCCATACAACTCAACATACAAATTTGTATTATTATAGAAAGTATAATTATGTTTTATTAAAAACTATTGACCATAAAAAATATTCAGAGCAATGTAGTAGTTCTACTAATTTCCGCAAACGGGAAATTGTCTCTAGTTCCGACAGCGTAGACATCGGGGTGAGGAAGTGGGGGTGAAAACTGAAGTCAAGTGTGGCAGTATTCTGGGCCTTAAGTACAAGGAAAACAGTTTACAACGATGAGAACAGTAAAAGTTACTTACCTTGACTAGCATACATATTTCCGACAGAAAAAACCTTTCTATTATAAACAATCTAAATAATAAATTAAATGTCTTCCAAGGTATCGGCGGAGTGTACAAAGGAGTGACGGCAACCGTGATGAAGCAAGGCAGCAACCAGGCTATACGGTTCTTCGTAGTGGAGTCCCTGCGGGACTGGTACAAGGGAGGGGACAGAGACAAGCCTGTGCCCAAATATATCGTGGGACTGTTTGGTGGTATAGCTGGTACGTTTCATGTTCTTCATCTAAATATATAAAAATCTTACATCACTCGCTGACTGTCATATCAAGGCAGGGAGGCAGATTTTTAGGGTTCCGTGCCCGAAGAGTAACGGGACCCTATTACTAAGTCTCCGCTGTCCAGTGTTGAAGTTTGTAACACAAAACATTAAGCGTACAAAGTCGCGAGGAGATTCACAAGTCGCTTACTTAATGTATATTGACTTACAAAGACTAGTAAGTATGTTAGCAAATTTAAGTTGTGATGCTAACTAGATAAGCGTCTGAATTTATCTGAAATAGCGAAAGAATTTGTTTCGTTATGATTCAATGACAAAATATTTTTTTTATTTTCGGAGGTTAGAAAAGCAATTATTACTGGTTTTCACTACTTACACGACCTAGTGGGACCGAGTGTCGTATAGGTCGTATAAGTCCATATAATGCAGACGCCTGAGTGTTCTCGAATGACGTGTTTACACACTACGAATTAGTACGAATAGCGTGGGTATAGTGAAACCGTGGCTTAACTATAAGGCGGCAACACTTCAAAACTAACTACGAATTAGTACGAATAGCGTGGATAGTGAAACCGCGGCTTAACTATTGCCCATTTTATGCAATAAGACGGCAACACTTCAAAACTAAATTGCATTTCAGGTGCGGCGTCCGTGTTCGGTAACACGCCAATAGACGTCGTCAAAACTCGTATGCAGGGACTGGAAGCAGCTAAGTACAAGAGTACGTGGGACTGCTTCATCAAGACGTGGAAAGCGGAGGGTCCACTAGCCTTCTACAAGGGTACCGTGCCTCGGCTGAGCAGAGTCGTGTTCGACGTGGCTATCACATTCACTATCTACGACAGTATCATGGATGTCTTCAACTATATGTGGAAGTAATGAACCTATAGTTGGCTCAACGAATCTAGGCATTCGTGAAGTTAGCCGCAAGAGCTGCGCAGTATCGTTTTTCGGGAGCAACTGGAGGTATGAGGAGGGGAAGGAACTGTACATGCGCAAACTCGCACCTGTGGCTAACTTCACGAATGCCTAGATCCGTTGGCTGAACTACACTGTATGTGCTTCTGATATCTATACTTGTTACCTAGCTGTTAGTAGCACCAAAGTGCGTGAATGATAAAAGTTTAGATGTGTTATTGATCTTGGCACTGTTTGGTAGAAATAGGTATTGTTGAATGTAATAGATAAGCGAAAGTATAGAGTAAGATGTAGGTGTTTCTTCTGATGTAAAGATACTCGTCGACTAAAGCGCAGCGGATGAGTTGAATATTTTATAACTATATTAGATTGAATTCAAACAGTATAGTTTTCGAAAGTTGTTTACATTCCGCATTTCTTTAGTCGACATGTTTTGCCTCGTAATGTTTGATAAAATAAAACTATTTATCTATGTCTCGCATTGTTATGGATGTACAAACATTTAGCTGTGCTAAGTGATTTAGGAATCAAGTGATAACTTATTTGTTTTTAAGTGTAAACCAACATCATAATGTATTTTTGTAAGCTTACGTTTGTAAGGATATTTTTTATATTTTGTTAGTTATTTAATTTTGACATGGATTTTAATATTTACCTATTTATTTCAAATTATTATGTGTATTCTGGTATTCGTGGTGATTTGACCGATAAGCGTTATTCAATGGGTATGTTTTTTAAGAATTTATGTTCTGTAAGATACATTTTATGTTTTTATATGTTTTTAGGTTTTCAAAAACTGTTTATTTTTTGAAGCTAAAAGCTTCCGTTTTTTCTTTTTATGGATTGTTTGTGATGCTTTTGCCAAATATGAACAATGTTCCAAACTGAGGCGGTCTGATGTGAGCGAATTTAGAAAAAACCTGCTTGCGGGATTTCTCACAAACCAATGTATTTTAATTTTCTCTCTATCTCTATTTTGAAATACTTATGCATTTTCCAATTTTTATATGTAGGTAGTACCTACTTATTTTTTACTCTTTGTAGATTTTGGATTAATATTTTCTTACCTCTGCTGTACAATAGCATTTTTGTAATTATGACATTCCAATGTTTTTATTCAATGACACACAGCTCGGATTTTATATTATGTTGATTTCTATTTTAATTCATTTGACATATTTATAGATATTTTTGTTTCGTTTTTAAATAAATAAGATTTTGTTGAATAATGTTCGTATTATTTTAATTACTACCTATTTTACCTGAAACTTGATTACTTTAATTTATAAAGATAATTAAATAAACTTTTATGCCTAAATAATAAAAAAACGCCATTTTTTTATGTAAATATATTCAAAAATAACAATGGCTATAAAAGTAAATATAATATTAAAAACCTTACAATTTCTACTTTCTCCATTTTCACTTAAAACTGGGGTGTTGTGTGTATCTATTATCACAAAGTTCTGAATTTCTATCACATGCCTCCATTTGAGTTTGGCGAACACAAATATTTTATGTTAGCCAAACCATGATTAAGAAGAGTGGAAGAAGGGAAGGGAGGCCTTTGCCCTGCAGTGGGACAGTAATGGCTAAATAATAAATTTAATAATAAAAACCATGATTTATGTTCTTAAAAATCTGTTGGATATAAAACTGCATGCTGTATCTTCGCACGTATGGTGCCCACATAGGTAAAAGGTAGGTATGCATGGTTGTGGCATGGTTATCTTCCCATTTTCAAATATCTACAAAAAGTTAATATATCACTCATATGGATAGTACTTAAAACCCTTAAGGGCAGTACCAGGTACGCATCTGTGGTCAAGATTATAACTTTCAACTACATCCATTTCAGTCTTGTTCAACGCAAAGTCGAAAATGTTGAGGTTTTCCTGCATACGCGACTTTGTGAACGATTTAGGGAGGGCTGCAATGCCGCGTTGGATCTGAAAGGAAAATATACATTAACTTAGTTGTTATGAGATTTCATAGATCATCATTCTGAATGAAATGATTTAAACAAAGGTTTTTTTTTTTTTTTTTTGAGATTTGTATAGTGAAAGAGAAAGGCCAAGGCCAAGAGTACCCTAAACCGACGCGTATATATGTGTATGAAGAACTAGCTTCCGCCCACGGCTTCGCGCGCGTGGTACCTTGAAAAACAAAAACAAATATCTCCCGCGGGAACCGTACATTTTTCCGGGATAAAAAGTAGCCTATGTGTTATTCCAGACCATAATCTATAGCTGTGCCAAATTTAATTCAGATCCGTTCAGCCGTTTTAGCGTGAAAGAGTAACAAACATACATCCATCCATCCATCCATACATTCTTACAAACTTTCGCGTTTATAATATTAGTAGGATGTAATGAGAGTGAATGAAGCAAAAGAGGTACCTATGTCAGGATCGTAGCAAATGGAGATCCATTATCTCTGCCTACACCATCGGGAAACAGGTTTTATATGTTTGTTTGTATGTATGTATAGTGCTTTAGTTAAAGCTTTCATATTTTTACCATAGATCATTAGAATTTTTTTATAACATGATGTTTTCTTTTATTATTCTTGTGAAATCTCGTGAAACTATTGGACTCCTCACCAAATATCTCAAAGCGATCTGAGCCCGTGTTTTGCCATACTTCTGGGCCAATTCTCCAAGTTTGGGATCTGTTTTGATAACGTCTAACCCGACGAACTCTTGGCGCGCTTCCGAGATCAGTCCCAAGGGAGTGTAAGCTACCGGCACTATTGAGTTTTGCTTGCAGAAATTCACTAGCTTATGCTGTGTTAGTGTGGGATTTATCTGGAAGAAACAAAAAAAACTTCATATTATAAAGTTCAACCTGTGAAGATGTGAACAAAGTTACCATAATGAAACTTTCTGAATACTGCCTTGAGACAAGCTGAATAGTGTGGAAAATATATCAAGATCACGAAAAGAATCAAATTAAACAAAAACAAAAAAGGTGCTATAAATCACTTTACTTAACTTTTAAAATAAAGCGACATGTATATTATATCATAGAATTTCACTCATTTCAATCTCATTTGATAAAGGCATCAAAAGTGGCATACAAGATAATTATGTATGTCATTGATGGCAAAATTTAGAAGCAGAGAAAATAACTTCAGATTTTGAATAGCAAAACTAGTATACCTAGCTACTGTGCAGAATGTGGGCAAGTACCAAAGAACTAAGTAACAGGAGATCTGAGGAGATATCTACTGGGCCTGGGGACTACCAGTTGGGATTATGTTTTCTTTTCTTGGTTATAAAATAAGTCAGAATTACCTCAATCTGATTGCACACCGGCCTGACTGTAGCACTTTTGAACAATCTTTCTAATTGTTCCTCATTGAAGTTGGATACTCCGATGGACCTGGTCAGGTTAGCTTTCAGCACTCCTTCCATACCTTTCCATGTTTCTACATAGTCTATACCAGTGTCTTTGTTGTCAGCCTAAAACACAGAAAACAGTTTATTTTTACTAGTTAAGGTGCATATACTTTTACGATGCCAATCATCATAGGTCATTGGAAAAAACTAATAAAGTGTTAGACAGAGAAATATGGAAATAGAGGGAAATGGAAGAAGATCAAATTGTGCCGACCCCACATGACGTGGGAAAAGGGCAGGAAGACGATGATGAAAGTGTTAGACATTTTGTCAAGTAACTAGTGATGCAACAAGAAAAATAATAGTCATCATGATCTCCTTGCCCTTATCCCACATTATGTGGGAAGATTAGTGTTGTCAATAAAATATCATAACTACGGTTTTTCTGAAGACCATCACACTTACGCTGATTGAGACTGGCCAGTGTATGAGATACAAGTCCACATAGTCCAGCTTAAGCCTTGCTAGAGATGCCTTTAGGGCTTTTTCAACATCTGCTTCAGCGTGGCAGTCATTCCACAGCTGAAAGTATATAGAAAGTTAAGATATTCTAAAAGTCACATAGGTACCTAATCTTTTAAGTGTATGTAGGTACAGATACTTACATACCTTGGTATGTACCTAGCCTATCTTATCTGCTTACCCTATAAATTTATATAAACAATAATTGTTTAAGTATATTATTAGTTATATATTTTTATTTTTTATTTATAGCCTATAATTTTATTAGTTCTTATAAATTTAGGTAGGAACACCTCGTTCGACTCAACTGCGGACTTCACACTATGACGTCATCATTATGGTACTTTTTGCAAAAAAAGTTCATCAGAGTTTTGGAAATACCAATTGCTGCACAAGCTCGTTTTATAGCTTGGTCCACGGGAATCATTAAATGTTTATTTGCTTTCTCATTTTCAATCAGCAAAGTCCACAGTTGAGTTCACAGAACCAACCTACTACTATTTTAAAATAAAAAAAAAGATCACGACCGTAATCCCCGGTCTTGGTAGATATCTGCCTCAGATCTTTGAGGATATTTAGAGATATCTGAGGGGCATGTCCAAACAAACTTCTATTTTACCTACTAATAGTTTTGTCCTAACAGACCTTTAAACCACTAGACTCTTAGGATATAAGTTATGTATAATTTACCTTAGTGGTGACAAATAACTCATCCCTTCTGACCACTCCCTGGTTGATCTTATTCAAGATAGCTTGTCCAACTTCCTCCTCATTCTTGTAACACGCGGCAGTGTCTATGTGCCGGTACCCTACATCTATCCCATCTTCCACAGCTTGCTTAAACTGTCCGGGCTCAGCTTTTCTCTGAAAAAAATATTATAGGTCCAGTGGCTATCTCCACTAATGATGATGGATGTTTATACGTATTCGGTACGTACCTACATCATAGATAATTCCCTATGAATAACACTAGGCGAAAGCTTTCAAAGGTCGAATAGAAGACAAGTGATAAGTAAGTTTGTACCTACTTTGTACATCAAATTTATAACTTACAGCGTAAGTTCCTAATCCCAGCATAGGCATTTCTTTACCGCTAGACAAAAGTATAGTAGGAACTTGCGGAGCCATTGTCATAACTTGTAAAGCGGTATAACTAAATTACTTTCCTATCTTACTCACGCACGGAAAGCGAATTAGGAAGATGTGAATTGAAAGTAATAAAATCGAAAAATCCGCAAAAACAGATGTCAAATACATCAAATAGCGATTTTTTTTTTTGATTGTTTGGCAAATAACGCTTTGTTTATTCTACCAAAATCAAATCAAGCATGGATTTAGTCGATTTTTCTTACGACACTAGAGTTTTCGCCATCCATGTGCACTCATGGTTCTGTGTGTTGACTGTTGGGTGAATTCTGTCTGTGATCGATCATCCAATCCAACATACGTAGTATGTTGGATTGGATGGATTGGATACCTAGTACATCTGTGACTCCAACATTCATTCATTCAACAGAAAGCAACACAAAACAGTGTTTTTTATTTTAATTTATTTTGAAAACTAAGTTCTACTGTTTTTATGTGTTTAATGATATTTTAAAAACATAAGTTAAATATGTAAAGATTATAATATAGGTTCTCTACCCAAGCCCTCCACACTTACATCGAAAAATAAAAAGCTGTGAGCTTTTAGTTTGATTTTGCTTGGCTGGCACCATATTTTGTGGCTAGGAAACTGGCACGGTACAAAATTTAGGCCCACCATGGCTGAATCTACAGAAGAAACGTTTAGCAAAGAAGCTATACAAAGTATAGTGACATTACTGAGTTCCAACGTACCGAAGTCTGACAATCAAAATATCAAGTCAGAACTAAAAACAGACTTTCTTCTCGCCAAGCGAAAAAGCAAGCGATCAAAGAGCAAAGCTCGGAAGAAGAAAAAACAAATCTTGACCAGAAAAGAGAAGACGGCTTTGGGGTTTTATGAGAATGCATTACCTAAACATTTACTTTACAAAGACTTCTTGCCCATGAACGCAGTTTGGTTGGAGTATATGAATAGTGTATTAGATACCCAAAATAAACCAATACCAGTACCTACTGATAAAACATGGGAAACGTTCACACAGAGCATTTATAGAGCAGACTTTCATGGGAGCCAACTTACTGTAATCCGATCAAAATGTCCCAGCTATGTGGATAAAACTGGGATATGTATAATGGACACCAAAAACACTTTCAAAATACTGTCAGAGAACAACGTAGTTACTACAATACCTAAAAAAGAATGTGTCTTTCAAATACTGTTGAGAGATAAGAAAATTCAAATATTTGGCAAACATTTAGTTGTGCGACCCGCTGAGAGAACCTCAAAGAAAGTGAAGGGACACCTCCACCCTGATTTGTAAAAGTAAAATAAAAGATTTATAAAATCCATTTCATTTTATTCATTCTATTGAGATTGATTGTTCATACGTAGCTTCCTCAAGATAGTCTGACAATTTTCTATGTTCCCTGTACAGATTTCCAAATACATCTGTAAAGGCAACACTTTTGGAGAATTGATTTGTAGAAGAATCTTTCTTGCTGTAACTAAGTCTCCTCTAAGTATGTGACAGACCGCTGCTTTGGCCCAAACTGACACTGCAATTATGTCTCTTGTTTGATAGGGCAGAACGGAAACTAGATCATGTATCATTGGAGGGTGTAGGTGTTCAACAGCATCCGTTATTCTGTCTAAGTTTATCAATGCCTCTGCAGCGTAAATGTGTGCCCATGCTTTGTGAGCATTGGAAGCATCTGTTTGACTCAACAATTCATTTGCACATAGCAAAGCCTGTAAAGGGTCTTGTAAATGTAGCAGTACATAACTTTGTAATACATAAGTGGAGTTTTTGAGGTCACATCTATGCTTCCATGTTATCGGTGGACCAGGAGGTGCTTGAATGATGGGTGCATTGACATCAGCAGGCGGATCATGAACAGTTAGTAGAAATTCCGCATTCCTAAGACACAAAACGGCAAATTCTAAAGATAATGAGGGCATTGCAAATGACTCGACAGGGGTTTGTGAATAGTGTTCTTTCGATTCTTTTGACAGCAGAATTCTGGTGTGAGCTCCACTGCCAAGTTTTTTCATTGTGTACTGAGTGGCTTCATCGCTGCAGCATTTTTTCATGCAACACTCGGCTAAATGAATCCATATCTGTGGGTTGTTGGGGTAGTGTCGCGCTGCTTCAACAAAGCACTCAAACGCACCTTCACAGTTGTTAGCTGCAAGTAATGCTAGGCCCAGGTTGTAAATATACATAGGCCGGTCTTTACATACTATTAATCGGTCACTCTCTTGACTGTCTAAAGCCCTAAAGTGCTCTTTGACAGCATGTTGGAAGTACTTAGATGCAAGGAATGGTTTTTTTATGGAAAGATAGATCACGCCAAGGTTGTTATTGAGGGCTGCCCAGATGTCTTCCCCCTGTGTCTTCAGATCATAATTGAACTTCATTGTTCTATATTTTCCCAGCATATTTGCTGCTTCTTTGACATCATCATTCAAATACATTTGCTGTGCGAGCACAAAAACATTTTCAATAGTTTCCGGTTTCAAATTGACCTTATTCTTCTGTCCAACCATCATGTGAGCTCTGCTGACCAGTCTCTCATACAAATCACTGATGTCTGGGTTTATTTTAACTTTATCACCGTGGTTTTTGGCAATTTCCAAGGATTTTTCAAAAGTCCGCCTGCATAGAGTCGCTTCTAATAAAAGAAGTATAACTTGCTGGAACAGTCTGGGGTCTTTTATGTTCTTGGTAGTGAGAAGCTTCTCTAGGATAACCACGCATTGGTAGTAGTACCGGGAATGGTATAATACTACCGCGTAATTGTACACCACGAATGGCGATAGCGATTCTTTCAGCTCAATGTCAGGGAAGCTCTGCCCAGTCTGTTGAGCGATAGCCTTTTTGAATTTGCTGACGTTTTTCATATCCTCCAAAAAGAACTCGACGACAGCTTTATTGTGTTGCACTCGTTTATTGTTAGTTCCAACTAGGCCTTCTAACTCCTTCAGGTGATGAAGGGCTGATGCGTAGTCTTTTTTTAGAAAACATTGGTGAGCCAAAACAGCTGGCTCTTCGCGATCTTTTGTATTAGCCATTGTTTGATGTAGTATACAGGACAACCAAGAATTAAAGGCACAACAATAATTTCTTACAAGAAAACGATACAAGAACTTGAACTTCAAGATAAAAAACAAATAAGTAGGTAGGTAGCCCAACCAAATTTACCAAACAATATTTTTAACCACAGACAAGGTAGGTAAGGTAGATACTCAGAGTAAAGATAAATAGAGGAAATCTAATAACTTGTCAAGTGTTATACTCCTTTGCATGTGTAGCGTTATTATACGGCTAAATTTGAAAGGCACTATAGATATCTCGTTTTAGCGTGTTGCCTCTGTATTTCTATCCCTATCGCGCAATGTCATCCCTACTTGATAGGATTTCTGTGTTTGGGATCTTGATTGTCCCAAACAAAGTCTTGTGTGGTGCGTTATTTAGAAATTAATGTATTATTCAATAGTTTCAATTAATTCAGGCAAATCAACTACACCAAATTAAGCTAGAGTACATTTTTGATGGTTTGTGCAGTGATTTCAAACAAAGGAACAGCAAAAAAGGATAATAATCGTGAAATCATTTGTGTTCATTGGTGAGTTCAGTGTTTTGCTACTTTTTCATTAAAAATGTGGACTAAATACATCGTCATCATAATATTTTCAATCGCTAACCATGCTGCTATGCCTGCAGCATGATAATTTTGCGTTTAAGATAGTTTTTATTTGATTTCGTACTGAATTGGTTATGTTCGAATAGTGTTGTACCTAAGGTATCGATATTTTTTGTTAGGGATATGCGATATACATCGATGCATCGAATTCACTCGATGTTTACATTACGATACATCGAATCGATCCGATGATTTGAAAAGCTGTTGATTTCTTCGATGTATCGATATATTTCATGAAACATCGAATAAATCGTAACCAGCGTTGCCAGAATGTTACTTTTGTAACATTCTACGTTACTTTTGACCCTCTCATGTTACCTCCATGTTACACGACTCAAAATGTTACTTTTGTGTTAATTTTAGGTCAATGTAATTATACCTTAAAATATTTTCCAGCAACCAAAAATTTTGTGAAACGGAACGTATTCAAGCATGTTTTTGTATTTGTTCGTCATGTTGGCGCTCTTGTGGACTGACTGATATGCCGTCGTCCGCGCGAAAATCTGTCACTTCGTCGTACCGCATATTCACTCACTTGCATGTATTTCTCAATCTTCCATCTCGCTTAGGCGAGAGATTATTCGATCAACAACGATATAAAGTGATTAATAAAGTGGCGTAGCGGTAGCACCTCTGCCTGCCTCACGCTCTGAAGGTCTCGGGTTCAAACCTGGTCGTGTAACACTGAATTTTTCTATTTGAAAAAATAATGCGCACAATGCCAGTGCTCTTAAACGGTGAAGGAAAAATTCGTGAAGAAACCGGCATAGGTACCTTATAATGAAAAATTCGAAGGTGTGTCATAGGTTAGTATTATTATAAGCGGCGGTGGGCTTACAACCTGTCATGTAGGTACGTAATACTAACTACTGTGCAAAATGTGGGAATATGTCAAATGTCATGTTCCGACGTGCCTCTGGCTACCTTCTTTAGATATCCTCGAAGATATAAGTCGTCACTAGAGATCTGAGGAGATACCACCGAGCCTGGGGATTACAGTCGTGATCTTGGTTTTTTTTTTTTTAATGTTACTTTTCTCGTGAAAATGTTACTTTTTGAGCTGTCTCACGTTTGATTAACTGTCACTGGCAACACTGATCGTAACTAACTAGCTACTAGCTAACTTGCATTTTAATGATTCAATTGCTCTATTTTAGACGACAAAAAAACATAGGTATTGGTGGCGCTAGTTAGCGGTTGGCGGAATCGAGAAATTGACATTGGTAACACTGCGTCAGTGCACTGCGTGACAGCTGACATTGAATAAAAAAAAAGTTTGTTGGTTGACCGTTGTTGTTGTGTTGTGTTGTGTTTGGACAATCTGATTATATATGTGAAAACATTTAATTATATTTGTATTTATTTGTGTCGTAAATTAGCAATTTGCATACCTTGCAGATCAGAAGAGGATTTTTGGATATAATAACTGTAAGTAATGTATTATAGTAAGGTTAGGTTACATTATTATCTTTTTTATTCTCATGTAAACTAGAATTAAGTAAATTCGTTAATGAATAGAATAAAAATCTAATTATGTTGATATTATTAATATATATCTATTGATTATGATATTTAGTCCATGAATGTAAACTTTTGTACTTATATTGCACAATTGGTTAGTAATCAGTGGTTTACGTGGTTGTTGATGAATATAATTTTCTACGTTTTATTAATTGTTTAGCTAAATAATTCCAGTGTATTTATGTTTGTGAACCCATATAAAATAAATAAATAAATACTGAGTTAATGTTGAGAAATGTATGAAAAGGATAATGTATTCATAGCTATTAGACGTGATTGTACTTTTGTTATAAAAATAAAGAATATTTTCACTCTTTACCTTTGGTATTGTTTTTAACTAATGTTAGAAAATGTACTCGATGTTAGGAAAACATCGATGTTTTGAACCGATGTATCGATAAGCATCGATGCACACTCGCGATGTATTGCATCGAAAAAAACATCGATGTATTTTCTAAATGGACACCCCTATTTTTTGTACAATAGCTTTTTGTACAACAAAATTTGTGTTATTATGTTCGTTGTTCGTCATGGGGGCATCTTTTATTGCGATTAATGTTGATGGATTGGTGTATTTAGTCAGTAATTTGTCAGTTAAGTAGCAAAACTGAACTCACCAGTTAGACGAATATCGTTTCAAGAACTATGTAATCCCTTTCTACTGTTCCAGGTTGGGGTGTAGGTATAAAAGGCAGCGATTAGCAGGCCAGGACTTATATTTTTCTGTCTTATAATGGGTTCCGTACTTTAAAAGAAAAAAAAAACGGAATCCTTATAGGATCACCTTGTTGTCCGTCTGTCTGTCTGCAGTGAAGACCCTGATGTTTATGTACCTACATAAAATTATCTTCGAGCAGGTGCATTGAAAAGAAATTTACGAACGTGAAAGATACACACAAAAAAAAATTACCCTTCTCGGCAGCCGGTTAAAAATAAGTATCGTCATCCAGTTATAGGCACCTACTTTTATTTCAGACATACAACAAATTTTATAAGCTGGTTGTGTTTTAGTTGGTATTTGTAAATAACTATAAGCATTTGAGAAATCATAGTTATATTGAAATCACAGAAAGACACTTCAATTTTATTCATAATTAATTAAATTCAAATAAATTCATTATTGATAAATTTTATTACTTTTAATAATAAATGTAAATAGATTAAATGCAAGTAGATATTTTATTTTAAAAGTAGCTCTCTCCTTAATGAAATCCTACTAGCTAATATTATATTAGAAAAGATTATGTTTGTGAGGATGGATGAATCGCTATTTGTTACTTTAACAAGATAAATGTGGGAAGTGGAGTAGTGGTTATAAAGTTATATTAATGATATTCCAACCTACGATCTACGTAGGTATCTACATCTTATCCAAGTTTCATCCAAATAGGTCCTAAGGTGTGATTTTACAAACATTAACATCGAAACATATGATGAAGGTACATAATTTTATAGATATCTACTTAAAAACTTGCAGTCCATTTTAAAATAATTACGTGGCCAAGGTAGGTGATTAAATTACTGAATATTGCCTGAACAATTCATAGGATTTCTATCTACCTACTCTCTTTTCTATCCGTACAAAACTATTTTAATATGACAAAAACATTCTTACGCTATTCAAAGTCAGCCCAATTGAATATTATTATAATATGCAGCAGCCCGCTAGCTAGCTACCAAGCCCGCTAATCATTGTAAATATCGATATTAAACTATCGATATAACCCCACACTAGCTTTTCACTCCAAATTCATGTACAGTGTACGTGCATGTTTGTGTAAAATTGAACGTTCTACAAATCTGTGATTATTCTTCTCTTTCTAACACACCAAACACGCCATTTGCCAAACAAAGATGACTAAATGGTGAATTTTATACTTCAACCCTTGGGTAGATAGTTGGAATGTCTTTTTTGATCCATAAATTGAAAATTAGACATAGACATTGACGTTGTTAAAGGATCTGCAAAGGCAATTGCTTGGTTCCCGAAGAGGATAAAATAACTCACTCCAACTCCTTTCGTTGTTTGTTTGATAAATATATGGATTATGCTAAATCCATGCGTTGAGCGATTTCCGCGAGTTTTGGAAAGAAAATATCAGATAAATAAAGAGCAAAAATTAAGCACCTATAATGTGCGATGTTATAAAGGGTGTCTAAGTGCAAATTCCTGTGACATTGTTTAAACTGGATAAAAGTTTTATTCATAAATTGAGCGTGAATGACTGTTTGTTTACATTTGTGATGGCATGGGTTGTTCGGGGGCGTAATTCTAAAACTATGAATAAAAACTACCACCGTATCTTTGACGAGTAATGTGTGTCATGTCTCGCAGATCTATACTATTCATGCTGGCTGCTGGTATAGTGTTACTTTACTTCTCAATAATTATATTTATGCTGAGTCCTCTGCATGGAAGAAGGGGAACTTACTACGGCAATAATTATATGAATCACCTGTCGTTGCGGCAAACTCCTGAAATAAAGTGGTGTAAAGAGCTGCAGTGGCGATCCCATCACACTCCTAATGTGACGGCGCTTGTATCTTACCCTGGCAGTGGGAATACCTGGTTGAGATATTTATTGCAGCAAGTCACTGGTACGTAATGTGGTCTCTTTATTAACTACTAGTGGTATTCTCCGCGACTTTGTTAGCATTATTTTTTTAAAACAAATTACAACCTTCTATGGCTTTCCTTGGGTTGAATTTCTGTGAGCCCTTATCTGTCAATAGGTAAGTCAGTCACAACAAAGTCCTAATTAGTGTTGTGATATCTGAATGACACAATCCTACCTAAAGACCTAATGTTCTTTTGTCTCAATTATCTTCTCTCTTTGTATTAACTAAATTTCAACTTTGTAGGAATACTGACAGGTTCAATATACATGGACCATAGTCTTCGAGTGCATGGATTTCCAGCTGAGAATGTGACAGACGGCTCAGTGCTAGTGGTAAAGACCCACGAGGCTCCCCCAGTGGACTCGGACAAGTTTAAATCTGCCATACTATTGATAAGGAATCCACGAGATGCTATACTAGTGAGTTTTATGTTCCATTTTCTTATTATTGCCTTACAAATACCATTCATGAATATTATCAGTGTTTGTAGAATATAATATAGCTTACCACTTAAATACTTTACTTACTTACTTGCAGTCCGCCCTGGCTTCGCACGGGTATTTATATATACATACATGGTCACGACTGTAATCCCCAGGCTCGGTAGATATCTCCTCAGATCTCTAGTTTCTTAGATCTTTGAGGATATTTAAAGAGGGTACTCACACTCAGAGGCACGTCCAAACATGATATTTGACTCGATATCGCCGCTTATAAAAATACTAACATATAAAACAAACCTTCGAATTTTTGGTTCTAGGGTATGCCGGTTTCCTCACGATGTTTTCCTTCACCGTTTAAGAACACAGGCATTGCCGCACATAATTTTCTCAAATGGAAAAAATCATTGGTGCACGGCCAGGTTTGAACCCACGACCTTCGGACCGTGAGGCAAGGGTGCTACCACTACACCACCAGAGCTCTCAAATTAAAAAAAAAAAACAAAATTCAAAATTATAATACACACTTGTCATAACCATGATACCTACTCTTCTTTAAAGAAAGAATTTATATAGAAAGTTTTAGTTTTATTATTTTAGTGAACTTTTTTTTAGAAGAGCGCTGGTGATGCAGTGGTAGCACCCCGGCCTCACGATCCGAAATCGTGGGTTCAAACCTGGTCGTGCACCAATGAGCTTTTCCATTCGAAAAATGTATGTGCGCAATGCCAGTGCTCTTAAACGGTGAAGGAAAACATCGTGAGGAAACCGGCATACCCTAGAATCAAAAATTCGAAGGTGTGTATTCTTATAAGCGGCGATGGGCTTGCAACCTGTCACGTACGGAATACTAACTGTGCAACATTTTTTGTAAATAATGATGTGTTCTACAAAGTCGTAGTACATCATTTTATTCTATCGTCAATAGTTTTCGCAGCGCACGCGATGTAAAGAATATTTTAGATAATTTTTTACACCTTGGGTTACATTATCGAAGTTTTGGTAAGGATCCCTAATTTTTTTGAAAATATAATATAGCCTATGTCACCCGCTGATAATGTAGCTTTCCAACAGTGAAAGAATTTTTCAAATCAGTTGAGTAGTTTCGGAGCCTATTCATTTCAAACAAACAAACAAACAAACAATCAAAGTTTTCCTCTTTATAATATTAGTTTAGAAAGAAAATACAGCCGTATTGTATATAAATGCAGTAGATTTTTATTTTTTGCTGATAGTATGTCATCTTCCTGCCCTTATCCCACGTTATGTGGGGTCGGCATATTTGCATTTTGCTGATAGTATGTATTTAATATTTTATTTTGCTCTGGTAACAGTTGTTTATTATCTTTATTAACTACTAGCTTCTGCACGCGGCGTCGCCCGCGAAGTGCCTACATAAAATATAGCCTATGTTCATCCTGAAAGTTCATTCTACACATTGGTGAAAGAATTTTTCAAATCGGTTCAGTAGTTTCGGAGCCTATTCATTTCAAACAAACAAACAAACAAACAATCAAAGTTTTCCTCTTTATAATATTAGTATAGATTTCAATATGTAGCTTGCTTTATTGTGTTGTTACTTTTATGTTGTCTGTATAGTTTCAGTTATGCTGTAATAGATGTCAATAACTTTAAGTTGTGCTTCAACTCACATTGTGTAGTCGTCATGACAAGTCATTTAGCATGGATCTCGGATTATGTGGTATGTTAAAATCCTATTTTTGTGTTCAAGGTTTCACAGTACTATAATTTTATCTAATCTAGTGTTTGTATGTATAACTGTTATCTTAAATGCAATGTGATGAACTATGTATGCACGCTGATAAAGAAAAATCACCTATAATGTTATTTTTGGCTATATTATTCAGCAGAAATATAGCTAGCACAAGTAAATATACAAACCTTCCTATGGAACCCTACTTTAGCCAGTGGCACACACTTGGATAATTAAACAAATATATTTTCCCATTATTTTGCCTGTGTGGTATGTTGAGAAACAAAAACAATTATATCCCACGGGAACCGTACATTTTCCCAGGATAAAAAGTAGCCTATGTGTTATTCCAGACCATAATCTACATCTGTGCCAAATTTGATTCAGATCCGTTCAGCCGTTTCAGCGTGAAAGAGTAACAAACATATGTACATCCAGACATTCTTACAAACTTTTGCGTTTATAATATTAGTAGGATAATTATTTAAAATAAATGTTGTCTTTGTAACTTCCAGGCAGATTTCAACAGGCTACACAGAGGGCATGTTGGATCTGCCCCAAGAGCAGCTTTTGAAAAGAGGCCTAATGAACTCAGAAAAAGAGACAAGTTGAAAGGTGCAGAAATACAACAAATTATTCAATAAATAAATAAGTACTGAATCTATGTATTGTAAAGGTTGACTTTTGTGCTACTGCCTAATATTAGAGCTTAACAAGTTTCTTGCCAGATTCTTATCAGACTAGCGTTAGATTAGAACTGTAATTGTCACCTATAGATTCAACAAGTTTATATATTTTAACTACCTGCACCCTGCGGTTTTGTAGTTTTATTAACTTTAACGCCTATTTTCATTCACTTGGGGTTTTTATCTTGTGTTCATTGTAATATTTGTAATCCAAGGTATAATCCACATTCATACCTGATTTCATCCAAACCTATTCAGCGGTTAGAGTTAAAGAGGTACAGACACCCTCACACGAACGCATTTATAATGTTAGTAAAATTAGGATAGGATTTCATGAGTCATGTTTCCAGGTGCAGACTGGGTGAAATACGTATTCGCACAGCTCGGGGAGTGGGAGACGCTGCACAAGCTGTGGCTGGAGAGGTTCCCGAGGACGGTGCACATCGTGTTCTACGAGGCGCTCGTCAGGGACACCCAGAGGTGTCTGGAGGGGATTCTGCAGTTCTTGAATTATACCGTCACAGAAGTAAGATTCTTTGATTATATATTTTTAATCATCGCTATCTGAACACATTAAACTTAGTATTAAACAGGTATTTACCGCGTTTTATTTACCTATTTTTCCCGACGTTTCAATTATTTATAAATTTATATTTATTTATTTATAATAATAATTCTTCAGTTAATTTAGTAAATTAAGAAATGTGTAAAGTCAATGCATGAGATATTTAAGTGCTAAGATTTATCCCTAGATGTTTAGCTAGGCTTCAATAAAAAGGCGCCATAACATAAGGCATTATTTTTACATCCATTATTTTATTGTAGAACTGTGTAGGTAGGTAGAGTAACAAGATGTAGATGTAGCTCGCTGAAGACGTATGTATATGTACCCGTTTAGCTTATATTTAATCAGTGCATACTGTTTTCAGGAGGACATGAAATGCGCTCTAGCAAACAAAGAAGGCATTTACAGACGCAGAAAAAAGCTTAGAGACTTTGATCCATTCACCGCTGAAATGTACCAAGCGTTAGAAGTGGTCAAGAATAGAGTTCTGAACATGATCGAGCAACATAAGAATAAGAAGAACGAATCAAATAGAAATAGGGCAAACAAGGATGGGTATTTTGAGTAAAATGATTGATTCAGGCGTGACTTTGCAAAAATCCATTACAAATACTGAAAAGGACGGAAATATCTAGTACTTTCCCGCTAAACTATTATCTAATGAGCTTATTAATTAATTAAGCTTATTAAATATTAATGAGCTTAACAACATACCTCAAAGAAATTCGACACGTGTTTCGCTTCTCCATGAAGCATCCTCAGGACTATTGACTCGCTCCGCACTGGTGTTGCTCCACCGAGCGACGAAAGAGAAGATAGTTCTGTACTTCTCTTTCGATATTTCCGTCTTTTTCAGTATTTATTTTGAGTAAGTTTAAAGATTGATGTCAATTTTGTGCAAGAAATGCACCGATCTCTATAAATTTATTATTAAGAAATTACGCCCTAACAATAATGCCCCAAAGATTATGTAGGTACCTTAAGCATAAATTATTTATTACAAAAATAAAATAATTTAACAGGCATTCCTCTAAAAAAAGAAATTATATTTATTGAGAACAAATAGTCTGCCTTTTCACAAAAACCGCTGAATTATCGATTCAATTGAATCTTATTTTATTTTAATTGCCATTTATATGGTATTCCTAAAATATATTAACTTTACCACCGCTGCCAAAAATATTTACTAATATTACTTCATGCATAATATTAAGTACTTACTTAACTTAAAATGTGTTAAACAATGTCGCCACAGAGCAACTATTTTAACAAATCTTAAATCTTAGAAACGCCCGTCCAATGCGCTCGAAATTCTATGTAAGTTACCTATGTAGTACCTATTGGCTTTATTTTAAACGAATTTAAATGCCTCAGAGCTACATGCAGATAATGCTAGATTCAATTCCCATTTCTTACCTAAGTGTGTATTCTTCTAGTTCTAAGATTTTAATCGCAGAGAAAAAAGAGAAAAAGGAAAATCAGACAGTTCACTGTTGTCTCTTTCGCTAAGGATTATACGCGAAATTGCCAAACACCATTACAAAAATGCCTTCCAACTATTTTATCCTATCGTAGTAAATTGTTCCTTGCTAACGTTTTAGTCAAATTTTCTAGTCATGTTATTTCATTTTCTATATTACTGTGTTATGCAACGAATGTCCCAAGAGTTCAAAAATAAGGCCTAATAAGCACATGTTTAATATTGCACCCTAGATAGTTTTATTATACCTAGATTTAATCATACTTTCCAGAGAATTGCTACTTCCTAAACCCATCAATATTATTAATGTAGAAAGTTATGGATGATTTGATGTTTATATTTTTGACTATGTGTTTGATGTAGACACAGATTATGAATTTTACTAACTACAAACGGGTCAAACTACAAATATACGTAGTTTAATGTGTAAAGTATTTAATTTATTTCTTGTTAATTATTTTTAAGATTATTTACCTACTGTTTAAATCATAAACTACTTATTTATTGTTTTTGTAAAACATTTATTTTAGTTCTGAAGTATATTTATTTTTCTACATCACTATTAATTTTAATGTTAGTGAAATTATGTTTCGTACTTTATTGGACTCGGAAAAGAAAACAAAATAAATATTAGATTTTGATTGCATTACAATGTATTTTTATTTTGAAAATTCTCAAAAATAATCTACATGATTATTATAAAGTGGTAATGTTAGTTTGTTTGTATGTAGTAGGTAATCTCTGAGACTACCTAACTAATTTCAAAAAATCTCTCTCTCACTAATGTTTGGAATTAACTTTCAGGACAAACTAAGCTATATTTCATGTAGGTGCTGCTAGTTTTCCTAAAATTAAATAAATAAATAAAAAACCACGTTACATAAAACTAAATAATGCTTTATTTCACATCGTGTCAATATTCATTGGTCACAAACGTTTGCACTTCGACAATGGAACACGCGTACCAAACATTCAGTTATAAAATATATGCAGATAACAACAACCCCTTGTAGAATAACTTACAATTCATCTATAAATAAGCAGAATCTCCGCACGAGTCAATCTAGTGTGTCTATGGTGCCAGGCCCGTAGACAAACGTTCAGAGCGCGTAGCCAATTGAGCGGAGATTAGCGACAGGCGAACACGCCGCCCGTCGAGGTAACACTTAGTAGGATGAACGTTTGTCTTAAGAGCTGATTGCATAACAATGATGCTTCATCTACAGATGTGCTGTCTCAGAATGTCGCCGCCTGTTTCTACTTTTGAGAGCATTTTCTTAGGCATTGCAACACATCTAAAAAATTAACATCATTGGTCTGTCGGTAATAGGGTTTGAGTTTACAATCAATATATATTTGAAAGCCACAAATCTGCTTAACATAATAAATAGAGACTTTCATTAGGTCCGTTGTATGGAAAGCAAGGTACATAATATTTTGTTACAAGGTTAATAAGTTTTTGAAAATCAACCGAACCGAGTCGTAAAATTTAACTTCTAACAACGTTATTAAACTCTTACTTACAAAATTATCATCAATATCACAAAAAAAATACAAACTCGACACTTCACACGCACTTATGGACTATTCGACTATTCAAGTTGTTCCCGTCACCCTAGACAAGTGGACATCGATAGCGATTCCCTAGGACTCGTTGTGGGCACCTTCCAAATGTTGAATAAATGAATGGCTTAGTGCCAACAATGTTTTAGAAAGTTATTAATATTATTATTTAGTAACTGTCTAAAGACTGCAGTCTCATGAAAGCAATATATGATAAGCATATCTTAATTGGACAGCTAGGTTAAGCACCGCTAAAGTGTTGGCACACTTTTGACAACTCGTCTACCTTTAGATATGAAAGCTTCGTGATCCCACAACACACAGATTAATAATAAACATACTTTATCTTAAAATAGGGTATCAGGAACAGACTATAAACAATTTTCAGAACTCTCTTAAAAACCGGAATAGTCCATTTTGCCAAAATTTAGTTCTATCAATGTATCAACACAAATAACATTACAGCTCCCGAGTTGAAACATCTCGCAATCGAATTCAGTCGTACATCCATACATTTTAATAGTAAAGAAATGTATCTCATACATTTTAAATTATTGGAAATAGGTCGAATATACAAAATTAAGTCTTATTACAACGCTCACAGATTCGAAATTCCACCGACGACAGCCATTAATTTCTTTCATTCAACGTCAGTAGGAACGAGTGTGAAACAAAACGTTACTGTACAAAAATAATATGAACAAAAATGAAAACACTATAATACAAAATAATAGAAGAAAAATATAACAAGTTTATACAAATAGTCTCACGTTGTCTGTTTACCACTTAGGGGCCAGTTTTTACAACCATATTCTTTTAATAATTTATCTTTACTTGATTTTGCAGATTTGTTGCGAAAAAAATCCTAAAGAGACAAAAGCGTATCGCCTTTACATCATTCGATCGAAATCCGAATTGCAACATTTGTTTGTAACATGATATAAATATCCATAGACAATTCTATAGTGAAACAAATCTAAGGACTCGGCCACAGTGAAATGTTTCCTTTTCACTGTGGCCAAACACTTAAAAACTAACAAACAAAATCTATTGTAAATTAATTAAATATTACGTTAAAATCAGCCTTTGTGTATTTACTACATTTGCCTAACTACCATCTCAAACCGGCCCGCCTGCTCCACAAACCACGAAAGACTAGACTCTGCTATGTTTCACCATCGGAGTAACAATAAACGAGCTATAGTCCAATCATTGTTTCATTAAACTACATATGTATGAACAGTGAACACTGCTTAGGCTTTCTACAATCGACACTAAAGCCCTAGGTTTCTTATGAAACAGTGTTCAAATTTCAGCTTAGATGTGGATATCGAATGAACTTTGGATATGTGGTAATGTTCATTTAAAATTAAACTCTTGTTCACTATAGCCAGCTGATTTTACTCTAAGGCTCCGCAATAACACTATCTCCTTCCCACTTTGGCAATAAGACAGAGACCGTTGTCAACTTAGCTTTCGCATATACATACGATTCTCACATGTAAATCAACGTCGAAGAGTTGAAATTCAATTGAAATTATGCGGACATAGTGATGCAGTTTCGTACTAACAAACAATAATATTGTTAAAATTAAAGACGAGTTAGTTGAAGCCATATGACTAGGATTAACTAAGCAGAACTGTTTAGACTGACAGAGCTTGATGTGTGTGTCCACAACTGTATGTATTGTAGTGCCTCTGACTATGCGTTCACAACTATAATTTTGTCGAGAAAAAAATTGGCAGTCTTGGACACGTTTTCTACAAGTTTTGTGCACTCACAACTTGTAGAATACTTGTACAAGATGTAGAATACTTACAATGTTTTATATCTTGGTGTAAACGTGGGGTCAGACGCACTTCATTCCTTTCACCTCACTGGTTTGAGAGCTATACAGAAACATGAAGATTACTAGATGCATCATAGAACCTTGAAGAGTGAGGTTTATTCAAATCCAAAATATCACGGACAAAGTGTAATCTAAACAGTTTTACTTAAGATGATGATGACAATTCGATATGGAACCATAACATTAACGCTGTAAAGTACAATTTGCCGTGACACTGCCGTAGTTTTAATAGATTATTCTATAGTACTAGCACTACTTTGTAAGGCCATGGAGAAGTTAGTTTTAATGGAAGCGAAACTCCCACGCGTGTTAAGGGATTTTTTGGTACGATCTGACACGTCACACGCACGCAGCAGTAGGAGTGAGGGGTTTACAGAGCACGGGGGAGTTGCGCTTCTGTACGCTAATATTATTTACTTTATGGTAGGTAAGGCTTTTGTATATGCGATATACTGATATAAAATCTATACGACACATTAGCAGCTAAAATATATAAATATTTGGCCATAACTCCTATAAGCTAATATATTCCATTAAACATTATTTTGTACCATAAAAGTATATCATTTAGTAAGTATAGAGTTTTATTATACTATGTTTAGCTAAAGTTATTGCTTGATTGATATAGAATAGATTATATCACATCACGTTTTGTGCTAAGTTATATATTCATCTGTTAATAACAAAGTAATCGTTTTTCAATACTATTATTTGATAAGTAATTAATCTAACGCTAAAGTTCACCAGCACACAAACGGGTTAATCATCGGTTATAATTAACGTGTACTTTAAGCTAAACGATTCTATATACTATGCAATAATCAATAACATACTTTGCCTGGTCGGCATATATTATCTTCGACGCCGTCAACTAGCTTAGCTAGACAAGCGTTTAGGCATAAGGGCCAGCGCACACTGGGACGGTAAAAATTGTATACTTTTTTATATTTTTAAATACGTGCCGTGACCTGGGGCCTTACCACAAGGTGTTACAAACCATCATGTTTCAAAAACGTCACATTTCAGCCTTGAAGTAAGATTAACTCAATATTTTTTTTATAGGTCATGGTACGAATCAATTTGTGAATTATCAAAGTTATACTACTTTGATATTTCCCGAAGAGCTCGTGGTAAAGGCCGCTGGTCTCGGTTGACCCTTTGTGTGATCGCTAACTGATCGCATGGTATATCTTTGCATAGTAACTAAACAGCAATTTAACCCGCGAATGTGTTGGTGAGCTAGAGTTGAGCTAGTTTTAGTATTTAGCAGCAGTGTCACAGGTATTCAATGTCAGGGAACGAAATCTATGATATACTGAGACGAATCAATGGATAACAAAGATAGTACCACAGCCTCAGAGAAGCTTCTGTTCTGACCAGAATCGCTTTGGACCCTTGACAGGTGTATAATACGCATGCGTGAATACATATCAGAATTGACAGGTGTCACTCGCTTTTCCGGCGTTCTATACATTGATGAAGGAATCACACGCAAGGTAATATTGATCACTGTTTTATCCGAATATCTGATAGAAACCACAGAGTTAGCTAAAACTGACACTGACGAGCGGAAATAGAATGCATCTATAGACATACGTAAATGTTTTGGGTTATAAATCATCGATTCTGTCTTATTAGTACAGTGTTTTATCTGACTCTTCTTAAGTTTCATCAAATCTCTGATCATCTCTAGGACCAAAGAGCGTTTGAATGTGCGAGCGAAAGGACAATAGTGTGACGTCACAGACTTTATATCTGCACACAAATGTAGGTCCAATACATATGATTTCTGTCTCTTGTGTGTAGCTGTGTGTTCCGGTAG
Source organism: Cosmorhoe ocellata (assembly GCA_963675405.1). Classification (NCBI taxonomy): domain Eukaryota; kingdom Metazoa; phylum Arthropoda; class Insecta; order Lepidoptera; family Geometridae; genus Cosmorhoe; species Cosmorhoe ocellata. Next base: position 2,184,374 of record OY776265.1, on the reverse strand, counting down.
CGTTTGGTGTCCAACTGAAAGGTTTAGTACAGTTTTACTGACAGATTTTGACAGATTCTTATCCTCTTGCTCTTGAGAGCGTGGATTCACAGCGTTCGCATAATCAGAGCGTGGTTTCTTGTACTCGCAGAGTAGAAGTGACAGATTCAGTCCAGTATTTCTGACAGACAGTGACTCGACTGCACGTAAGTGTGGCTTCACAACGTTCGCATGGGCAGAGCGTAGTTTGTTGCACTCGTGGCGCGGGGGCAGCGGGCGGGGCGCGCGGGCGGGGCCGGAAGGGCGTCACCGCAGCGCGCGGCACCGCCTACACACTCGGACGGCGCCGCACTCGCCCCACGGACTCATCTCGGAACAGGAGCTGCAGAATATACCGCCGCAGCTTCTGTAAGAGAGAACAAAGTGTGAGTTTTATACAATATGTTAACATTGTTTCTTCTGATGTCTTATCTTACCATATATGACTGTGTTGATATGTTCAGTGTCAAAATGATAACACACATCTAAAGCCACCATGGTTGACCCAAAAAATCCCTCACCCTTAATTGAAAAAATACAACGGCTTGGAATATCCTTTTTATTTAGTAAGGCTTTGTACATACGAAACGAAGTACTAGACTACCCCTCACAGCTCATTTACTAGTAGCTCTGCCTTCTGCGCTGCAGGTTGTGGGTTCGATCCCCACCCAGGATAAACATTTGTGTGATGAACTCAGATGTTTTTTCTGTGTCTGGGTGTTATTAAGTATTCTATGTAAGTATTTTAAAAAAAAAAAGTATATAAAATAATTCAGCTAAGTATCTGGTTTCTAGCTTTGCTTAAATTGGGTCTAAATAGCGTTGTGTGAACTATCCAGCAATATTTATTTACATAACAAGTATTGATTGATTCAGGCGTGACTTTCCGGAAATCCATTACAAAATGAAAAGGACGGATATCTAGTAAGTACTTTCCTTTAGCGGAAAAATCTAGTACTAGATATTTCCGTCTTTTTCAGTAAGTATAATAAGTCTTGTCAAAATCTTTGTTTTGGTTCTGTCTAAACCTACATCCAGCCATCTCACATAGTTTTGCAAGAGCTAGAGCCAATTCGTGAGGTGATTATTGTTCCGATGTGTTCTGGTGTGGATACCTGCAGTGGTGCCTGCGGCGCGCCAGCCAGAAGTGGTGGTGGCAGTGCTGGCAGCGCGGCGCGGCGCTGTCGGGCAGCCACACCACGCCGCGCGCCTCCTCGCCCACCTCCACCTCGGACGCGGAGCCGCTGCCGCTGCCGCTGCCGCTGCCGCTGCTGCTCACGCTGCCGCTGCCGCTGCACGCGCTGCCGACGCTGCCCACGCTGTTCTTCTATACGCACACAATAATACTTGAGGTTTGGTTCATTTATTCATTTACTAACTAGCTCTTGCGCAACTTTGTCTGCGCGTTTTAAGTAATATATTTTTCCCCGTTTTTGTTTTTTTTTATTGATGCTCAGCTCCTATTGGTCGTAGCGCGATTTTATATAGCCTTCCTCGATAAATGGACTATACAACACAACATTATAGTATATCAATTCAAACCAGTAGTTCCTGAGATTAGCGCGTTCAACTAAACAAAGAAACGAACAAACTCTTCAGCTTTATAATATTAGTATAGACTAGTTTCATTTTACCCGTGGATATGCATTTCTCATTCACAAGGCTTTTTTAAACAATAGTCTGTGTCATAATCTAAATTCATATAAAAAAAGGAAATACCTTTAAGGATATCTTATAATAGAGTATTTATTAAGAGGCAGGTTCAATAGAATGAGGTACCTTATTGTGCGCAGGCGCGGCGCTGGTGTCGGCGCGCGGCGAGGTGCGCGGCGAGGCGGCGGCGGGCGCGGGGGGGGACAGGCGCAGCGCCTCGCGAGCCTCGCGCAGCTGCCCGCTTAGCTCCTCTACTACTTTCTGTATCGACAAACAACATCATCGTTTCACAAACTTACATATAGTTCGTACATTTCTACGGTTAAAATAATGTGAACAATTTTTTTTGTATAAAAAAAAAACGGTTTTTAGGTATAAAATTGACTTATTGATTCAGTAATTGTGGATTTAACCAACTTCTCTTATTCTAAGAATAATGTCATCAAATGCAAGTAAAATGTCAGTGTGCCTTACGTATGATACAACGTTTATTCTGGGGATAGTGCTTGTTTAATATTGCCAATGTCACTTTCAGTAAATGTCTAAAAGTGGGATCACCATTATTATTAACGCACGTCTCACCTCTCATTGAAGTAGTTATTTAGTTACCTGTTGCTTATTATTGGAATAAACGTTTATAGTGTATCAAAAAGTGATGTTTTTGAGAAAATCTCAAACAGAAACTAGTCAAATCCATAAGGGAAATTAAGTTAAAGGGTATTTTCTGTATTATTTAGTTGAGTAGGCGGCTCACCCGCTGGTAGAGGATGATCTGGTGCAGGCGCGCCTGCAGCGGGTCGGCGGCGGGCGGCAGGCCGTCGATGGCGTCGGCGCGCGCCGGCGTGGCGCCGCCCGCGCCGCACACGCAGCGCACGCGCGCGCCGCTCACCGCGCAGCCGCACACGCCGCACCAGCACGCCGCGCCCGCGGAGTCGCCCACGCTCTCGACCGCACCTGCTGGAGCCCACCCGTTACTTTGTAACTTCCTAATGTTTCCATCTACTGATCTACTGAAGGATTTCTTGAGCGTGTTACTTATTGTCATCGAGGTACACACCTCTTCGTAATATTGTACACCTCTTCATATCATATTCATACTAATATTTGGTCCTTACATATCAAATTGGCGTTCTGCAGTACTGACCATTTCGAATCGAGATATTTTTTGTTTGGCTAAAAATTCTTATCACAAGTTAATTTTATTTTAAAAACATGCAATTCTTTGTTCATAATTAGTCAGTTATTTATTGATTAGCGTTATGTTTTCATCGCATTTGAATCTTTTTCGTCATCATGGAAACGTTAAAAAATCCAGTAATTATGGAATAATTACTCGAAGCAAAGATCCATAATCGCCCCACTGGTTACAGTTAAATATCCAGCCGTTATGCTATCCGGTACCCGGCCGGATTTTACATTCGTAAACGAATATGTAAGTCGTGGCGAACGGGATCGGTGGTCGTACTCACCGTTGACGCTCGGTCGCCTCGAGCAGTGGCAGCAGGCGAACCTGCGCGGCGAGGCGGGGCACAGCGTGAGCTGCGAGCCGCGCGCGCGCACGTGCGCGCCGCGCCGGGGCTCGGCCGCGCCCGCCTCGCCCTCGCTCTCCGAGCTGACGCTGCTTGAAGTGCCCGCGCCTGTCACAACACCTATATCATATTTTATATACTCATCGCATCGGATATTCGGATGAATTTAGAGATTTTAGTAGAGATTTTATTTTTAACCCCCGACGAAAAAAGAGGGGTGTTATAAGTTTAACGTGTCTGTGTATCTGTGTATCTGTCTGTGGCATCGTAGCTCCCTAACGGTTCATCCGATTTTCGTTTAGTTTTTTTTGTGTCATAGATAATCTTATCTCGAGTGTTCTTAGCATGTTTCATGAAAACTTGTTCGCCCGATTGAAGATTATCAGCTCTTTTCTAGTTGATGAGGGGATCTGACTAATTTCCTTATGTCCCATTGATTCGAAATTTGGTACAATATTACTTCAATGATATTGGGAGACCATGGTAAGGTAATCATGACTTTAAATATGACATGTTAAGGTAAGGTTTAGATGTCGGGGGGTATTTAAAATTTAAAATATTGTATTATTCTATAGTTTGTTTAACAAACAAAGATATGGTGGAAATTATTTTGACTGGCCTCATAGCTCAGTTGGTAGTAGCTCTGCCTTCTGTGCTGCAGGTTGTGGGTTCGATCCCCATCCAGGATAAAGATTTGTGTGATAAACTCAGATAGTTTTTTTTTTTATTTTTCAAGGTACCACGCGGACCAAGCCGTGGGCGGAAGCTAGTATATATTTATGTAATAACCTGATGTTACTCACCATTCAGCTCAACATCCAAAAACTTAGTCGACACCTCCTCAATACCATTTAGTACTATCCCATTGAGTCCATTCAAACTGTTGACTCCATTCAACTTGGCTTTAACTATCTGATTCTCATCAATATTGTGGTTCAGTAAGTGTCCCTCGGCGATGTTGTGGTTGCCTTGAGGCGAGGCTTCGTGCGAGTTGCCTCGCGAGGCGTGCAGCGAGGCAGGGAGCGAGGCGTCGCGCTGCGCGTCGCCGACGTCGAAGGTAGACGATTGGTTAGAGGATTCGGATATAGAGCGCCAGGTGATGCTAATGTTGCGGGTTCGCCCGGATTCGCGGGTAGCCTGAAATCAAATATATATCTTAATACCTTTAAACGAGCAATTCTTGTATATATGTACATATACAGTCGTGGTCAACTAATTAGGGACACTCTTTGGTTAAACCGAATTGTGAATTTATTTTTTATTTTCCAACGAGTCTAAACCATATTCCATATCTCTTACATGTAAGTATAATTAGTCATTTATGTGCCCGATTATACAAACAATAACAACTTCTTAAACATTAAACCTCTTTACAGTATAGCTGATAGATTATCGTAGTGCTATTTGTTCAAATAATGCTGGCTGGCCATTTAATTAGGGACACTGAGATATTGCGTTCTATTTTCAAAATTTGAATCTCAATACTTTTTTACTTCTTCTCTTATTGTTTCGTGGTAGTTTTGGCGGCAATCCCGATATTTATTTTAAGTTTTGAAAAATATTTTGAAGAAAAATGGGTAAAAATAAAAGTTGCGATCCAACACTACGAAAAATTATCATGAAGTTTGTTGTCGAGCATGGTTGGCCATACCGAAGGATAGCAGAACATTTAAATTGTTCAAAAACTATGGTATACAATGCAGTGCAACATGTCAGACGCAATAACACAGATTTAAATGTGCCCAGAACAAAAAGATCGAGAAAAACAACTCCGCAAGAAGATAGAATGATAGCCAGGTTAGCTAAGAAAGATCCGTTTCTAGGCTCTATTTTAATTAAACACGAAGTGTTTGGGACAGACGAAAGAGCTGGTGTCTCAGCTAGGACCGTTCGACGACGTCTGGTAGAAGCAGGGTTGTTCGGAAGAGTGGCTCGCAAAGTACCGTTGTTGAAGAAAGAACATAGAAATGCTCGTTTGGCGTTTGCACGTAAATATGGACATTGGACCTACGCCCAATGGCAACATGTATTATTCTCTGACGAGACCAAGGTTAATTTGATTTCTTCAGATGGAAGGCAATACGTACGGCGTCCAGTAAAAGCGGAAATGAATCCAAGATTCACAAAAAAGCAGGTGAAACATGGCGGTGGAAACATTAAAATGTGGGGTTCATTTTCTGGACGTGGAGTGGGACCTGTGAGGAAAGTTCAGGGTAACTTAGACCATACAAGGCAATATTGGAGGAAACGATGCTTCCCTATGCTGAGGAGCATCTCCCTATTATATGGACGTTTCAGCATGATAACGACCCAAAACATACCGCCCGTTCAGTCAAGTCGTTTCTTACCAGTCAGTCAGTATCGGTGCTAGATTGGCCAGCAAATAGCCCGGACCTTAACCCAATCGAGCACCTTTGGCACGAAATCAAGAAAAAAGTAGCCACTTATCGTACCACAACTTTAGATGAACTTAATGAAGCTTTTTGTGAGGCATGGGCAAACATTCCTGTCGAAACATGCCAGAAACTGATAATGTCTATGCCATATCGGTGTCAAGCGGTAATTACTAACAAAGGTTTTGCTACTGGGTACTGATTTTACACGTAATAAAATGGAGCTGTTAAAGATATTATAATACTGCAGATTATTAGTTTTGTTTAACTCTATTTTTCATTATAGTTTACTGTCCTTAATTAAATGTCCAGCTACAGAATTATACCTTAAAATTGAATACATGTTCAACCTTTGATATTAAATACTTTTTCTATTTATTTATTCTTTTATTTACAGCCATTTAAAGCATAATAATCGGACCAAATTATGCAAATAATAGTTACTGAGAAATCAATAGGGTTTTATATTTGTATGTACATAACCGGTTATTGTTCTTCACTATCTTGCATGTCCCTAATTAGTTGACCACGACTGTATATATATATATATATATATATATATATATATATATATATATATATATATAATTTGGATCTCGGAAACGGCTCCAACGTTTTTCTTGAAATTTAGTATGCAGGGGGATTTTGGGGGCGATAAATCGATCTAGCTAGGTTTCATTTTCAAAAAAACACAATTTACCAAAAAAAAAAAAACCACCTAGGTACTATATAAATATCGTGGACAGTTCACACAACACTATCTAGCCCCAAACTAAGCAAAGCTTTTACTATGGGAACCAGATATCTGATCCTACTAATATTATAAACGCGATAGTTTTTAAGAATGTATGGATATGTGGATGTATGTTTGTTACTCTTTCACGCTAAAACGGCTTAACGGATCTGGATGAAATTTGACACAGATATAGATTATAGTCTGGAACAGCACATCGGCTACTTTTTATCCCGAAATAATATACGGTTCCCACGGGATACATTTGTTTTTCATGGTACCATGCGGGCGTAGCCGTGGGCGGAAGCTAGTATATAATAATTATGTTATTAGGTTGGTTTATTTCAGGAAGATCTCTCTGGTGAACTTTATGCCTTTGATATACGAGTAAGCTTCAAAATGCAATCACACGCGTCCTTGTGAAACTATACATCTACACTAACTTTAGAAGAAATTATTTGTTTGTTTGCATTGAATAGGCTCCGAAACTACCGGACCGATTTAAAAAATTCTTTCACCTATGTGTAGAAAGAATTTTTCAGGATGAACATAAGCTATATTTTATGTAAGTACCTCGTGGGCGAAGCCGCACTAAGCTAGTATCAAATAAGACCAACCTCAGCGATACTGATGACATCTGTATACGGGTCGCATACAAACACCGGCTGCTCCTCCGGCGTGTCCACGTCTATAGACACCGCTCGCCTGTCGTTGACGTCAGCAGGCGGCGGCGTTACCTCCGCGCCGTCAGTGACGTCAGCGCCCGCGTCAGTCATCTGAGTGACGTCAGCGGTGATGGTGGGAGGGCATAGCTCCCGTTCTAGAGAGCTGGAGCCACTGGTTAGATCACGCGGTGGACGCGGGTTTTCGAAATGATCCGGGTGTAGGCCGTCCACCTGGGGGAAATACTATAGTTAGTTACATAAGGTGTTGGATACATGGACACATTCCTTGAGCTAAAAATTACCCCTCTTAAAAAGAGCTCTGGTAGGTGGGGCTTGTCAATTACGCCTAAGAATTATGAGCTTATTACACGTTACACGGCAAATTAAACCCAAATTCCGAGGGAATAAAGTCGACATTGATCAATTTTTGGCAAATCCACGAAGGAGTTTCGATATGTGAAATTCGATGTCATGTTTCGCGGAAATGCATCTTTTTTCTTCCGTTCACTGGCTAAAATGATAATATGTTTGTACGTGTTTATCAATACCCTCTGATTATAGGTAGAACGGTAGAACTAAGAGAGATTGCTATCGTGATCATAAAATTTAAATTTGATCTCACTCAAGCCCGCGTCTTTGCCTGACTGCCAACGCACGACCAACTATGCCATCGTTAACTAGAATGCTTCTTCATTTCGTGTCACTAGTTAGTGTGGTGAAAGGATTGAAGTACGTCTTCTTTGGTTCAAAATATTTTCACAAAAAAATCTTGTGGTGATAAATGTCTGTTTGTATTTTATTATGCGACTGCGAAGCGAAGGAGGGTAATGTGTTTGGGGTGTATGTAAGTACGTATGCGAGTTCCTTTAGCTATCGCTGTAGCCCAAACGGCTGGACGAATTTTGACAAATGAGGTGCCGTTGGATTCGTCTGGATCACAAAAGTGAAATAACCTATACAAAATGTCAAAAAAATCTAATATGGCTACTGTTAAATCTACATTACATTCAGACTGGTCTTTTAATTTTTGCAATACTATCAATGTTCTTAGTATTCCAGTTGGGATTACCTGTACCCCTAGTATGAGTTTTTGATTTACGAAAACTTTTTTCGAATAGTATCCTTTCATACATTTACCTCCATCGGAAATGTTAAGGAACTAAAATAAGGTCGATAATATCGAAAATATTATCTAATTGGCAGTCCCAGCAATAATTTTCAAACCAAGTTTTCACGATATCGACCTTATTTTAGTTCTTTAACATTTCCGATGGAGGTAAATGTATGAAAGGATACTATTCGAAAAAAGTTTTCGTAAACTATCAAAAACTCATACTAGGGGTACTGGCCTTTGCACTGCAGTGGGTCAGTAATGGCTAAATAAAAACTTGAGAGGGGACACCCGGATGGAACGAAGTTCCTTTCCTTGCTTTCTATGAGAGAGAGACAGACAGACAGAGAAACACGCGCAAAAAGTGTCGTTACAACTTTTCGTGAGATTTTTTTCCGTCTAGCCCCCTTTCACAACGCGCGATAAGGAACTTCGTTCCAATTATAATTACCTGATCGCGCGCGGGGTCGCCGGCTCTGTGCAGCAGCGGCAGGTCGTCCACACAGCTGTCAGTGAGCGCCGACCTGCACTCCTTCCTAGAGTCGCATTCATTTACAACCATTGATAATTTCCTGCAACAAATAAAATTTATCTATCTTTCTATATCTACTCGTAACTCGTACTAAAACTTATTAACGCGTGGAGCGATTGGTCTGAACTTCGGTTTGGTTACTTTAAATGAAAAATAAATGGATACGTGTTTCTGGATATTTCAAAATAACCCTCTAAAAAGGGTAAAATGGGGTGTCAAAGTTAGTATGGGATTTTTTATGAGTTGTGTGATTTGTTTGAAACTCGGTTTAGATACTTTAAGTGAACGAAGTCGCGAGCGAATATTTGGATGGATGTATGGATTTTTGTTACTCAATCACGCTAAAACGGCTGAACGGATCTGGATGAACTATGTCACAGAGATAGATTATAGACGGTTCTTCTGTGTATTTACAATAAAGCTGTATTTTATTTATTTTATTCTGTGTGTTGGCCTCCAATTTGCTTTGGGTCCAACAGATCTTTCAATTCCACTGGTTGGCTTTACCACAAGCTCTTCGAGCAATATCAAAGTAAATTTGATATTTCGAGCCATGACTTATAAAATTTGTATTTAAGTAGTGTTACTTTAAGCTTGAAACTTAATTTTTGTGAAACATGATGGTTTGTAAGAGCTTGTGGTAAGGGCTTAGGTGTCCCAGCAGTGGGCGTAGTTCGTTCATGAAGCTTACATGACATCGGGCGCAATGCTGGGATCGCTGCATCTTCTCTGAGTTGTTCTCTTCTCTCCTTCGTTCAGCAAGTTGTCGCACGATCTCGTCTTTGTCATCAATCCTAATGACAAAGTTATTACAACTTATTTATTGCAGCAAATATGCACTATACTTTTTTAAAACGTAAACTGAGAGAGTACATTTTAGATGTCAAGGATAGCACTATTTAATTGTCTATTGCCAGAGCGTGATAGCATGTTTTCGCGCGCTTCGTCTGTTAGTTAATAGTCTTGAATAGCACGTAGGCTACTTTTCATCCAGCAAAAATGAACGGTTCCTTAGGGATAGATTTGTTTTTGTTTTTCAAGGTACCACGCGGGCGAAGCTGTAGGCGGAAGCTAGTCTTTATTAATGTTTCTATGGCCATGGGTAATACTGTACCGTTGGTGTGCTGCGTCCTAGGAAGGTCTTGTTGCAGTGTTGGCTCGTCGATTTCATCGATGGTGTCGCCTCGCTCGCTGCCGAACATGCTCGTCCACACTTGAATCGAGCGGACGCTGTAGTCAGGCCATAGCACCTGCAAATGACACATTTCATTATCTTATGTCATTTGTATTTAAATGAAATAAATCATTGATGTAAGAGAGAAGATTTGCAACTTTTTAGCCACTTTTGCAACCAAATGTGATTTTTTTATTGTTTTTAGTATAATGTTAAGACCATAACGAAACAAGTTAATAAAAATTTGAAAAGCCCGTATGAAATTCGCACAACAGGCTTTTATTTTTTTACGTATAAAGCCTGCAATCGTATCCAATCAATAACAACAAAATTCGTCTAACTGTTGCATACATACATCCCAAATACATTACCCTCTTTCGTCGTAGTCGAATTACATACATACATTCTTCTTATTAGATCTTTCGAACAAGTTTGGTGAAAGGATTCAGGTTCGCATCGGCTCTTTTCGTGCACTATAGGTTCATTTATAATGTGAATGACCTTTATTGACCCTTCATACCCGAATAGTGTGAATGACCTTTATTGATCTTTGATAATTGAACTTTATCGGACAGGACAAGGTGTCGGGTGAGCTAGTGTACAGGTCATCCAACGGATCTAGGCATTCGTGAAATTAGCCACAGATGCGAGTTTGCGCATGACAGTCCCACCGCCCCTCTCCATACCTCCAATTGAGCAATACGATACTGCGCAGCTCTTGCGGCTAACTTCACGAATGCCTAGATCCGTTGGGCCAATTATAAATTAAATGACCAATTCCGTCTTTAGCATAAGGGCACACGGGGCCCGCGCCCTGGGCCCCCTATCTTCAGGAGGCCCCGAATGACTGTCAATTTCTCTCACATTTATTATCAAAACATTATTGTTGAGCACAGTAGGTACCTAACAGCGCCACCGCCATAAAAGCAGCGGCATACTAAGTAATATCATTTGATTACCCATAATAAATAGCAGATCATAATAGAAAAATGTTAGTATAATTAGCTAAATGTCCAAAAGGGCCTTAAACTCTTGCGTGCCGAAGGGCCCCAGCAAAGTTTAAGACGGCCTTGTAAATGACCTGGTCTTGTTGGTGCGGCTGGTAGAGATGGTTCCGGTAGGCGGGCGCGCGCAGCAGGTGCCAGACGTGCGCGCACGCGTCGCCCAGGCGCGCCTCGCCGCGCTCGCGGGGCGTGTTGCACAGGAACGTGCCGAACATGCACGAGTGAACGTGGGTCGCCAGCTTTATCTGACGAAATCATAAAAAAAAATATTCAATTCTTGCGATTATTTTTTAAAAGTGACTCGCCCCGCTTTCTCATGGGTACATTGGAGATAGTTTATACTAATATGTTGTATAAACCTTCCTTGAATCACTGTATCTATTGATATTTAGTTTAAAAGATCAGCGTAATACAGGATAGACGGCGGGAAGCGACTTTGTTTTATACTATGTAGAATAGAGCTGCAAACGATATCCGGTTACTATTCGGTATCTGGCCTATCCGACCGGTTTTCGATTTCCGGGATCCAGCCGGATATTCCACGCTATTCGGCCGGATACCGAAATAGCATAAAATCTAAGAAAAGATGATTGAATTTGTTAAAAAGTCAATGTCAAAGTTATGTAGGTATACGAATTATTACGAATTTACTTAATTGATTATAAAGTGTAATACAAATCAGTACCCCGCTCCCTTCGTGATCACAGGGGTGGAAGAGATAGGAAGGGAGGGGGAGTAGGGCCCCACCCCCTCTGCAGGTTAAAAAAAAACTAAGGTAGGGATACATTATCGTTTCACCTGCGTTAAGTACGTACCAGATATGCCTCATTGAATTCAAAGCTGCAAGGGTACTGCAGCGCCATCTGGTGGACCCAGTCGAGCCACTGCAGGAAGATCGGTGAGCGCTCGTTCGGCTCCTCCGGACCGAACTGGTGCCCGCATCGGTCCGCGAACTTGTGCCCGAAGTCTAGCCATTCCCTCTCGATCAGTATGCGGAAACCCTAAAAATAGACGCACGAACTTAAAATCAGTGCTCATTGTTTTCATCTCATGTAATTAATTACTAGCGTCACACACACACACCCCCAATTTTCACATGTCCTAGTGTGGGCGTCAGAGTGCAGTGTGCACGCTGACCTCCTAGTGCCCTAGTGCGGGTGTCAGTATGTCTAGGTACTTTTAAACTTACGCGATCTGAACACATTATTATTAGTATTATTGGGTTTCAGTATCTCTAGGGATCCTGTAGTGCGGGCGTCAGTATCTCTAGGATCCTGTAGTGCAGGTGTCAGTATCTCTAGGGTCCTGTAGTTCGGGTGTCAGTATCTCTATGGTCCTGTAGTGCGGGTGTCAGTACCTCCAGGGTCCTGTAGTGCGGGTCGAGCAGCAGCTGCGCGGCGGCCACGATCTGCGGCGTGCGGTCCCAGCCGTCGGAGCAGTGCACCAGCACGGGCCGGCCCGCCAGCACGGCGCGGCACACCACGCCGGCCGCGCGCGCCACGCCCGACACGTACTGCAGCCACAGCGTACGCTCCAAGTTGCTATGCCAGCTGTTGAATGACAAGCTGTTAAATCCTACTAATATTATAAACGCGAAAGTTTGTAAAAATGTATGGATGGATGGATGGATGGATGGATGGATGTCAGTATGTCTGGATGTATGTTCTCCCGCGGCTTCGCCCACGTGATACCTTAAAAAACAAAAACATCGCTATCCCACGGGAACCGTACATTTTTTCGGGATAAAATGTAGCCTATGTGTTATTCCAGACCATAATCTATATCTGTGCCAAATTTCATTCAGATCTGTTCAGCCGTTTTAGCGTGAAAGAGTAACAAACATACATCCATCCGTCCATACATTCTTACAAACTTTCGCGTTTATATTATTAGTAGGATTAATACGCAGGAAATATAAAAAAAAAGTAAATTATTTAAATATCTCGACCGATCGAGACGTACCTCCATAAGCTGCTATCGGTTATCTGAATATAAACAAATAATTAAAGTTTGTTATGCAAATTCTTTTAAAGGCGACCACACATTCATTAACACGTGATTTCCAAGTACATTGTGTACTTATATCTATATCCAGCTGTATATAAACATTCCACGCATCGACCGAGACAGTATAGTATGTTATGTAACGGTGTTGAACCGCGCACGGTTCTTAACACGTGATTTTTTTTACTAAAATTTCCAGTAATTGATCAAACAGCTAACGTAATCGACCTAAATATTATATACTAGCTGTCCCGCTCGCGATTTCGTTCACTTAAAGTATCTTTGACTCCCCATTTTACCCTTTTAGAGGGTTATTTTGAAATATCCAGAAATACGTACTGCCGTGCTAACGATAATCGCAATAAAGGTTTAAATAATAAATAATGAAGGTTTTTAGCGAAATTGAGTTAGTACCATATCTGGAATCAGGAAAACGAGATCTACAAACTTCTCTAAGAGACATTTCATGATTCCTTCAGGAACCCAGTTTTTCAGTTTTCATAAGCGCATTATCTAAGACTTCGATTAAAGTTTTACATAACAAGAGCGCATCATCTAGAGTTGGTACAAAATTGTTTTCTAGCATTCAATAGATTACTAGTCATTACCGCACCATGTCTGAGTTAGTGCACTTATTTTAACCAGGTGTATATGAGAATAATTGGCGGCATGCTTCAGTTAAGAGCATCAACCTTCTGAGATAATGCTCTTATTTTATGGAAAACATAGCATGTTTTATAATGGTATACAATAAAATCCCTCTAAATATACCAGATAGTGCACTTATGCCAAGCAAGGCGGTGATTCAAGTCCGAACCCGAGCACAGTTTAATGAAGTATGTTTATGTTTTATGAGTTATGCTTATGTTCAGCAGTACCTAGTGGAGCTAAGCATATGGGCTGAGATAATGTTTCCTGAAACTCAACTAAAATTATTATTATTTTAGTGGTTTTATAATATTACTAGCTGCTGTCCGCGTCTTTGTTCGCATGTAATTAGTTTTCAAATGTTTTAATAATTATTCTGCTATTCGCTGACGGGGACAAATACAACACATCAAAAACTATGAAAATTCTTCCACCTGTTCTATAGAAAAGTTCGAACAAACCTGACTTTATTTTTTAAATTAAAATATCTACCTAGGTAGGCTAAATAGTGCTATAATTATCAAGTAGGTACGTTTTATTTTATTTTACTCTATTTTTTTTATAATACAAAAAAATGATATAATTATAACATATTATGTCTAATTAGGCTAAAAATGGGCCATGTTTCACACCAAGTCTGGTATAGAGGTTACTGTTATGGAAAAATCCATAAATATGTGTCTATTTATTAAAACCGAAATTCAAACAAATCACACCGCTCTTCGAAAAAACCATTTAACCCTTTTTGAGGGTTATTTTGAAAAATATAGATATACATTTTAAATTTATTTTGCGTTTAAAGTATCCAAACAAAGATTCAGACCAATCGTACCACCCGTTAAAAAGTTCCCATATAAACATTAACCCCCACCCATTGACTATTTTATCTCTTTTTAAAGGTTATATTGGAAAATCTTAAAACACGTGTACATTTGTTTTGTGTTTACATTACACAAACAAAATTTCATGAAAATCGCGCAACGCGTTAAAAAGTTTCATAAAAAAGTTTTCACCCCTTTCACCCCCTTAAAAGTAGAATTTCCAAAAATCCTGTCTTAGTAGGCGCCTACCAAGACTAAGATACCCTCCAAATTTCAAGTCTGTACGACCAGCGGTTTAGGCTGTGCGTTGTATCTATTCAAATCAGTCAGGACTTACCCTTTTATAATATTAGATTATTGAAGGACTAAGGGTACCAAGCTTGCTACTCAAACTAGTATTGAATGCCAGTGCTCAAAGCAGCTTATGACACAGCGGCACAGCTCTGCCTGTTTCAGAGGCAGCTTCCGCTATGCAGCTTCTAATAATATCCCGCCGCCGATTAGAAACTTGCAAAATTTATACGGTTTTAGAAAAATGTTAAAAAAATTCTTGTTTATTCATCAAAGGGAGCAAGAAGGCCAAAGACATGACACGAGTGTTATATAATCGCATTTGGTAGTTTAAGGTGGTTAATAGTGTGTTAGTTAATAGTTAGAGTAATTTAATGTAATTCATAATTTGTGTGTGTGAATAGATTGTCCGTAATGCCAACAAAAAGAAAAAGGGCTCTGACTTATTTACTAAGCATAAGCGCATCAAGTAGGGTAGTTGATGCGCTTATGACTGTACGCGTTAGCTAAAAGTATATAAAGCTGCTAGTAATAAGTACCTTTTTCAAATTATATAGTACACTATAATAGTATTTTCGTATGTATTTGCATTTTTTTTATTCTTGACACTTTTCTCTTTATTTGAGTATATCTTTCATGTTCGTATCTCATTTAGTTCCGGAGATACAAGAAAAATTAAAATAAAAACTTTAACCGCGTTTTTCTCAAGAAGTGTCAAAACCTAGTTAATGCGCTTATCGTAAACACGGCAGCGTAAGTATCCATTTATTTTGCATTTAAAATATCCAAACCAAAATTTAGACCAATCGCACCGCCCGTTAAAAAGTTTCCATTCAAATATTGACCCCCATTTAACCCACAAAACAAAACAAAGAGCCATGAAAATCTCTCCACGCGTTAAAAAAATTCATACTAACGTTTTCACCCTTTTTCACCCCTTTAAGTGTGGAATTTCCAAAAATCACGCCTTAGTGAGTGGTTTTGTTATAAAAGGAAGCCATATTCCAAATTTCAGGTTTCGGCTCGGCGATGATGAATCAATCAGTCAAGTCAACCGCATTAGATAATAGGTTAGCGGAAAAGTACTAGACCAGGGGTCGGCAACCTATTGGCAGGCAAGGGCCACAAAGTGGCAAAATAAACTAAAGGCGGGCCTTGTGATATTAACCCTAGAAGCTCAAAATATGGCTTTCAAATGCTCATCTGTGAGACGAGAAGCATATTAATTTTTTCTTTAATTGACAATTGAAAAAGTTTGTTTGCATAAATTATAAGTGCTACCAAAAATTGTAATGAACTCGCGCTTCGCTCATTTCGCGGTCAGAGCGAAGCGCGTTTTAAGGCTCTGGGTCCACAGTATACGGTCGATCGTGCTAAGTTCATGCATTTATCTTGATCTTTAACTTATATAAAAAACATTCACGGGCCGCAAGCAAGACGTCCGCGGGCCACATGCGGCCCGCGGGCCGCGCGTTGCCGACCCCTGTACTAGACATTTCCGTCCCTTTCAGTATTTGTAATGGATTTCCGCAAAGTCACGCCTGAATCAATCATTTATCAGTCAAGTCAGTCAGTCAGTCAGTCAGTTAGTCAATCAGGTTAAGCTCTTATATAGGTATAGATATATTTTTTACACTTTTCAAACCAGTGTGGTGAAAGGATTATAGTTCATCTCAGAGGCTCCTTTAGTGCACTTGATTCACACACGTTTATTGTTACTGAAGTAGACAGATTAAACTAACATGAAAGGTGGAGCCAACACTCATAAAAGCAGAATTCTAGAAATCCACTTCCCATTACTCCATTAAAACAATACCGCGTTATATGTATTTATTTACTTCAGACTACATAGGTTTTGGCAGATTTCCAAGTCGAGACAAAAGCACAAAGGAATTTCCATCACGTGCGTCAGTTTTCACGTACATTTCAAAATGTTTATTACCGAGTTTTGCTATTCAAAAACCTTCTTACTACGTGAGGTACTTTGGAATATAGTTTTGAATTCATCCTGTCTCATTTTAACGCCTTTTTGCTCTAAGAGACGGTCAATTTTCAGGTATAGGCTATTATATCTGTGATGTAGTTCCTCAGAGTGCAATGGCTACACAAGTTTTATATTTTAGGGCACAGTAAACACGTTATCCTTGTTATCCTTTAGTCAGTTTACACACATAACAGTTAACACCTTGACTGCCATAGTCACTAATCAGTGTTGTCTTCTATAGTGACTCACTATAGAAGACAATTAGTGAGTTCTGTGCGCCAATGACATCGAATGTGACAAAAACGCGCCCTACCAAAATATTTAAAATTATAACTGGTATTTTTACTCAAACCCTAAAATATAATATTCACAGATATCTTAGATATATTGCGTTTTTGGCGTGGCGCTCAAAAGTCAACAGTGAAAATTTTTCTTACTGGAATCCCAAAAGTCTAACGTTACTTACTTGGTTTGGTCGCTAGACTCGGCCGCCAACGCCCGCATCTGCTGGAAGCTTCTTCTGACATGATGGATATTGGGCATTGACATGAATTGAATGTCCGCATTAGGATAGTACTGAGCGCATTCGCAGCCCCCACCCCTCGCTCTGTTTGTAACAGCCGAGGCGTACGAACGTGCGTCTACGATCAGTAATTTGATTTGCTGCAACAGAAGAAACATGTTATAATAGCCTAAAATAGCTTTTAATTTCAAATGTCACTTAAGCGCAGTTATGAATTTATATGGCGCAGCCGGTAGGATGCAATCATTCCGACTGCGCCACATAGTTACATATAGGTCTTCCAACGGATCTAGGCATTCGTGAAGTTAGCCAGGTGCGAGTTTGCGCATGTACAGTTCCTTCCCCCCCTCCTCATACCTCCAATTGCTCCCGAAAAACGATACTGCGCAGCTCTTTCGGCTAACTTCACGAATGCCTAGATTCGTTGAGCCAACTATACATAGTTACATAGTTTTACCTTGTTAGTAGGAGGTGCAAGGCCAGGATCAGTAGCACACGCGGAACCCAGTGCGGCCAGTAACCGTTCGTCTTCACTAGAGCGCCAGCCAAGCCAGCCTACTTCCGGTTGAGAGGAGCGAGCGATGACCGCGCCATTGCCACGATGACGCCATACTACGGCCGGTATTCGTCGCATCGCTCGGAAACTGGAAGGACAGACATGATATTTTTATTTCGTAGAACATTTGCTAACTGAATTTAAAACACATTCTGATTTATATGAAAGAAATGGAATAAACATAACTGGTGTGCACTAAAGGTAAATAAATACAATTATTTGCGACATCAATTTAAATTCTTGTGCAAAACACCAATCGTTTAATGGCGACGGCTGACGCTTTACCATCGGTCAATAAACATCAGAATTTTATAAAGCAAAAAACCTATTATAATTGTTAACGGTTTTGTTTCCTTTCGTGAAAGAAATCTTTGCTACAAGGATTTATTTTTTCCGTGTTCCAGTACTACCTAACTTTAAGTAGGTATATGATAAAGTTGTTTTATTAGGAGTTGTTTATCCGGCTCTGATATTGGTACTAAGGTCAGTTCACCGAGGCAAGCCAGGTTAGCTTTACTTGGCTAACTTGGCTGTCATTTAGATGTCTCACAGTGCAGTGCTAAGTACGTCTAACGGTACAAGTATCTAACTCCTCATAGCTTAAAATGAGAAAAAAAGCAAAAGATGTCACTGAAGAAACAATTTACTAATTTAATAGTAAACATGATTCTAACTCTTCTAAAAACCGGTGAGTTAATTTTCACTTGTTTCACTTAGTGTTCCACTCGTTTCACTTAGAGTTCACTTGTTTCACTTATTCACTTACCGAGCAACAGAATCTAGATCCTCGTCGCAGATGGAAGCAGGTACGACCAGAAGAGGTGGGTAAGATGGGCAGAGCTTGAATTCTGCGTTCGCAGCTGTCACTCGCCATGCACTTTTCGTCGTGAAGCCTAGCCGTTCCAACTGGAAACGACATCATACGATCACAAATGTGGACTCAGCTCAGTGTTGAGAAATAGCTTGCTAGAAAATGGCCTTTGTGAAGCACTGTAAATAATCCCTATAGACAAAGAAAGAGTTAGATAGAGAGACAGAGAGAGAAGTGGAGGGTATGGTTTGACAGGCTTCACAGACAGATCATTCGACTATAATATACATTGACAAGAAGTATTCAGATAAAAATTTCTTCAGTGCTTCTCTTTTCCTTCTTGCTGAAATAGGTACACCTTTTTTGAGATTATTCCCTGAGCACATGTTAGGACACCACGAACAAACGAGTAGACTAGGCATAGATTTAATGGAAGTCACATCCTACTAATATTATGTATAAACGCGAAAGTTTGTAAGAATGTCTGGATGTATGTTTGTTATTCTTTCACGTTGAAACGGCTGAACGGATCTGGATAAAATTTGGAACAGATTTAGATTTCATCTAGAATAGCACATAGGCTACCTTTTATCCCGGAAAATGTACGGTTTCCGTGGGATAGATTTGTTTTTGTTTTTCAAGGTACCATGCGGGCGAAGCCGTGGGCGGAAGCTAGTCAGTATATAAAAAGTAAACTTACTTCAGGACCAAACCAGTGTCTGTGCGCGGAGTTAGACGCCTTTAGTAGCGCGCGGTGCACGGACGAAGGAGGTTGCTCTTTCGCCCAGGCCGCGTATGCTGCAGCGAAGGTCTCTTGTATAGAACTCATGGGGGCCATAGCCGTGTTGAGGCGGCGCCACCACTCCACGCACTGCTCGCCGGTCGTGAATGAGCATCTGTTGAGAGTATTTAGTTTGAAGTTTATGTTTGAAGAGTATAAGTACACATAAAGTTACTACAGAATTGGCCTACTTGTTTTACAAATAACTTCCAAAACTTTTATACCTAGATTATTTCTAATTAACCTACTATTTGATAGGCGTGGGTCGAGCAACTGTGTAGCTAATTAAAATGTATATCAGTTATGTATAAAAATTAAAACGTTTATCCTGTTTTCCCTGGCGTTTATCACCAGTAATTAAATCATGTAGGTGCCTACCATAACGCAATATACGAGTATGTAATAAAGAAAGCCTATTACTCAATAATCAATCTTATGACACAAAGATAACGATTGTTTTGTTTCAAGATTGGGCGAATCAGGTGACCAAAACAGGGTCAAAATGATTTTTCAAAGCAGGCATATAAACATGAATTAAGCTGTTATCTATATTTTTGTGGAATTTTACTAGACTTTCCAAATACAGTTGCTAAGGCATATTATCAGTTGTTCGCCTCATTCGCCCTCAATATATGTACTTCGTTGTTATGCTCATTCGTTTAACGCTAATACAGTTAATCAAGCCCTACTTTGTAATTCAAATGTCGTTTGTCAAAATTAATTACTTAGAATATCTGCTACTTGCTATTGCGCTCACTAAAGTTGATAAAAATGAAACCTAGCTAGATCGATTTATCGCCCCCAAAACCCTCTGCATACTAAATTTCATGAGAATCGCTGGAGCCGTTTCCGAGATTCCAATTATATATATATATATATATATATATATATATATACAAGAATTGCTCGTTTAAAGGTATTAAGATTAATAGATCCATATGTAAAGCTAATAGAATAGATGGTTTAGGGTTGGTGATAATCCTTTTAAAGCAAGAGCTAGAGCTTCTTAAAAATACTCACTTGAGTTGTCGTCCATTTTTACCAAGCACGATCAAATGCAACAGGTCCCGTATCTCCAGAGCGTCTATGAGACGGATGGGTATCGAGACTCCGGGTCCGTTCCGGCGACGCGGCTGCGCGTGGAGCCGGTAGTTGGACATCGCTATAATTCCGCTGTCTGCCATCCGGCCGACCCACTGGAGACAAAACACATTCAGATTATGGAAGCTTCTAGTTTGTTTTTGACGTGACAACGTCTTATAATTCGATGGAGCCGGCTGCACGCACGAAAAAACATGACTCATGCGGCGTTACCTCGCTCTGAGGCGTTCCATTCTTATGACGTTGTCACGTTCAACTATCGTCAGTAGACCGACTTTACAGACAACCGTTTTTTTTATAGGGGGCTGAACAACGGATGTCTGAAGGAAACGTCTCCGCCTTTTGTTTTAAAGAGTGTATACGGCGCATACGCATTAGCAGCAAGCTCAAAGCGTAGAAAACATCGTGGGACCAGAAGAACGTACAAAGTACAGCGGTGGAAACATACCGCTGAATAACTTGACGAAAGAGAAAGAGAAAGCATCAAAATAGTTCAATCCTTACAGGATTATCCATATCAGTTAATTCCTCAAACTAATTAGGCAATATCGGATAGAGATAAAACAAAGACCACACGCGGATCCGCTGATAGGAGTTTACAGTGCAAGTGTGATGTGATAACATTTCGTAGATAGTGAAAGCGATATGGTTTTCGCAAGTGAATCGTCCCGCACGAACTTAGAATCTGCTCTGAACAGCTATGGTTTCCGTGGTTTTTTTTCTCTAAGTCCCTAAGATACAACTTACGGAAACACAAAATAATAGCTATATGAGTTTGAAACACAAAACACAATAGACTGTTGTGATTTGACCCGTGTTTGGTTATCACTTAGCGACAGGAATGTTGGATAATGATTCCGTCACCGGCGGCAATGACAGCTAAAAACGATGTTACTGGTTTTCATATATTTCTATGACTTTGTTTAAAGATACGAGTACATTCCGATACTAAAATTGTCGCTGTCGCGTGTCGCGGCCTCTTGTCGCCGTTGACAGAATCATACCGTAATAAATCGAACAGGAATGACATTTGGACTAGTTTGTGGACATTGCGTATTCCTTACTGATAACTGGCAGTCATCGACCTGCAAGGAATGCAAATAGAGCGATGCTAAATAGTAGTAGCGTTATATTGGTCATTCAACCCAGTGCATTCGACCTGGTGACCTTAGGCCAACTGTGGTATGCCTACGTTATTTATCTAATGTAATTATTAATTTGCTGCGCATCGCACGATTAATTGGAATGATGCTGTTATTTGGTTACACAAATTGCAAGCTAGCCTAGATATAAAACATCAACGTGCGCATCAACAAAAAATATACAGCGTGACGCCTAAACCTACCAATGAATGTACATACATCGACTATTATACTATCCATGGCTACGCTTCGACACGTTTAGATTCTCATATAGACGCCCCTCAAACTGCTCACTGAGGATGGAAGGATGGAAGCTCACCTGAACAAACTCGCCGCATATAGGCGTGAAGGGCACGTCCAGTCCCGGCTCATCGTAGTGTGTCCTGAGCCGAGGGTAGAGATCAGCGGCCCGCACCCGGTGTGGTGGAGGCTCGGGCTGCGGCGGCGCTCGGAACCGCTCTCTATCAGTCATCTCGCTTGAGGATGGTGTTGCCACCTGTAACAAAAGGAACATTTGGTTATACGACATTTTTTAAAACTGTCTTGACCTGATCATCTCTCAATAAACTACGTAATAAAATATTAAAGTTAAAATGTACATTATTTTTATGAGTAAGAAAATTCAATCCATCGACATTCGACAGTTAACCAACTTCTGCTAATATTATGGAATAAAAATATTTACTCGCCATCCGCAAAATACCTGAAGAAAAGTTGAGAGTTTAACACAAGAAGCATCTGATACATACATTGCACTAAATATTAAAATCACTAACAACAAAGCGTTCTCGCTAATAAAGCGCTGTCAAGTGACTAGCTGACCTTAATTGATAGCTCAAAACACGATAATGTCTTAGGGTAAAGTTCCTTGTTAGATTGTCTTAGGTGCGAGGGAGAAAAATAACTGCTTTTCTTTTTCTGTCATCATCTATTTAAACATCAGATCACGAGGGCTAAGGGTATCACAATAACGTTACGTTATCCTTATTAGCATTCTGTTGGACAAAGCTACTCAACTCTCAATGCAACTCTTCACCACCAGTTTATACGGGTCCCGATATTATGGAGCTGGTTTTTTCCATTTTCCTGTGGTAAAAATTTACAGGTGGTCCAGCCTTGAATGTAATGGCCAGTACTTGGCATGCACGGTAAACAGCAATCACACGTTCGCATACTCAGAATGTAACGAGTACACACAAACGGCCAAATACGTACAATCAGCGTTCACATATTCCAATCAGGCTCTAGTTGAGCGCATACCATATGTGTCCCGTTGACTAGTAAGCGCATAAATACTTACTGGCATAAACGGCTAGCAGATTACTGGAATCGTTAGAAAGCGACCTTGCGTTACCTAAGTGAATACCTCTGCGAACGTGAGAGTATTATGAATGCAGTCTTACTCTAAGAACCACCTGTGTAGAATCTTTATTGAGCATTCGTAGGTGGCACCTACATATTCCTCGTGACGTTTCGTATTGACGATAATACACAAGGAGGCCAACCTTTATCAGACGCACTGTAAATTATCTGGTAAGTATTGGCAACTGTACATAAAGTACATAATGTATACAGAACAAGCGGAAAACAGAACTTTAGTAACGTTTGTAAGAAATAAATGCCTGATGACGCGATTAATAGTTTCGACCGGGGATTACCCAAGGTTGGACGAACACAGACAATAACATACCAATTGGGTTGCTTACCATTATCTCACATGCTTGTATAATATTACCTACACCAAAATACCAAGAAAGCCTGAGATTTCGAAAACATGTCCTCAACATTGCTCAAACATCGAGCATTCAACAACACAAGTATTTTCAAACAAACACTTAATTCAGTAACCAACGAAATAGAATCTAGCAGGTACATTTTGAAAGCAAATATTTTTATTGCTATACAAGTGGCATTGGCTCATCGTCAAATACCAAGAACGAATGATTATCAGGAGTTGATGAAACAAGGTTTTGTAAAAGGCAAAGTTTCTTCTTTACAACACGATCACATGGTAATGATATTTTAAAGTCATGCATGTAAAGTAAGTGAACAGACCTTTGAATGATTTATACATCGTCAAGTGAAACTGTTTTAGCTACTTGCATATATGATGCTATAGTGACCATGCCAGTAATAGCATAGGTAATAGTCCTATTAAATAATGTCAATGTCATAGGCACCTGTCTGAAGAAACTGATGGACTAATAACTTACCTCTATATGTATTGCATAAAACGATACTTTGATTTGAATATAAAGAGTCGAAAGATATTATAAAGAGTATTAATATAATTATACCTATAATCTTAAATTACCAATATTCCAAAGCCACGTTTTGAGTCGAAACAACTTGTTCATACCACTGAATGACGATTTCCAGCAAATATAATAAAGAAATGTGTATCGAAGTTTGTTTGACAAGTTGCAATTTGTAAACAACTTCACAAGTCAGCGATTGCAATGTAAACAATGTATCTGACACTTATGCATAGCATTGTTCTTCAAATCACAAACGCACTTGAGGTGCATAGCGAGTTATTCCTCGGAATGTGTCAATAACGATAGATCGTTAGTAGCTAATATGATATGACATCGTGTCACACGAGTTGCAAGAAAGATTATCAGTCACACTGTTAAGAAAGTAAACCAACTAGAATATTCTCTTGTAAAATCGACAACTTATTTGTCAACACTTTGTCGTAATAAATGTCAACAAGAGTGAAAGCGACAACAGGTGGTCAGTAAGGTGAACGGTTGATGGAGACAAAACACGTAGGGTAGAGCCCTATTATAATGGCATTTGTGTGAAATCTGTAGTTGTGTTGCATCGTTGTTGAATCAATAGCCAGTATCTATGTAGCAACTTGAAGTTGTAAACAATTGAGTCAATTATGTAGCCAATTGTAGAGTATTTATAAGAATCATGGCCGCTTCTATCAGATGGTTTTATGATAAGTAACTATTTTTAGACGTTGAATGAATATGAGTTAGCGTTCGTCATACTTGTAACTACTATACAATCACATTATCTAACCGCAATCATAGTAATGATTATGTAGATATTTATTTAGATTCTAAGAGGCCGTGCAAAATATTTACGTAGCCTAATTGGTCTAGCATTCCAGTTTAATGACTTTACAGATCCCCTAAGGCGGTTCTCATGTACCGACCGAGCCGACTCGTATATCTACTATTAAGTATGTTTTACTTATTCATGAATCATGCTAGGATTATCATACATGCAGATACATACAATGTTTTATATAATTTAGTGACAGACTTACTGATGACCAGCCCAATGTTGTCATACATTTTATATTTTGGGCAAATAGTGACATCAGTGTCAACTTTTTCTTGACGTATCTACAATCTATTTAATATCCAAAAACACACGAACACCTGCTAAGAAAATGTTGAAGTATCGTAAATTTTGCTACATTATCTCAGTATGTAAAGAATTATTTAAAAAGATTGAGCGAACACCAAAGAATCCGGTTTTCATCCGGTTTAAAGAGACCTCTTGATTATAAGACCCGAACTCGATGCGCATAATTTGTAAGTACATCAAACTTTGTTTAAGCATTTCGAAAATGCCAATAAACTTAATGTAAGTTAACAGTAAATAATGAAATTCGTACGAAACAAGCGTAGGTGTCTCGCCCACAAAACCGTCGTCATATTTACCCAGGTTCAACGAACACGACGCCACATTTTTGCACTACCAAAATGGGAAACAATAAAAACTGGAATCCTTTTTGTTGTGTACTTTTTGTGCCTCTGAAATACGATCACCGTTGAACAATAAAAGAAAATAGACATGACATAATCACGACACCGGACAAAAACTAGATTGAAATTTGATCTCGATATATTTTTGTAGCGAAATTAAACGTTACAGCTTGAACCAATATCCCTGCTTCATATATTCCACGCACAAGGAATTTAAGACGCCGGTGTATAATGTCGGATACAAAATAGATAATGAACTAAATAAATACAATAAAAAAAACGTACGAACAGTGCCGATTTTATAGTAAAACAGAGAAGTAAAACCATAAAGACAGTTATCAAAGTAATGCGTGTCCAAGCAGATTACCTGACAAGTTAAGAAACGTTATCAAACGTTTCTTAACTCAAATACTTTCAATGAACAAGAGTGTCTATTGACTTAGTCGGAACATGAGTAGAGCTTTGTTCACCTTTATGGATATTAAAAAAAAAATTGTAGCATTAAAGACGTCTGCGCATAAATAATTCAAATCAAAAGTTACGTAAAATTATAACATCTTTGTATGGTATAGATAGATAGATAGTATTTTATCAATAGTATGGCATATCTTTGACAACAAATAAAAAAGTAGGTCTAAAGGACAACTTTGCTCAAAGGCACGTGCTCTACTCGTAAAACAACAGTCGCAGTATAATGCACAATGTGCGAGCATCCATAATGCATTAAGCTTATCAACGATTTTATTTCAGGTAGTTAATGCAAGTTTGAACAAATTTAATGTTTATTTTGCCATGTATGCACTCAATCAGACACAAAGCAGATATAATAAAGTGATCACCGAAGAAACCTAATCCTAATAAAGGATATTCGCATAAAGGACACTCATTGTTTTACAAACATTGAATGAACCTTGGACGCTGATCCGAGAATCGGGCGATACGATTCTATGAATGACTTGTGAATATGCCCATTTTTAATTACGAGTACTATAGACAATATTTTTTCAATATGTTATCTCTCTCGATGGGATAATGCTCGTAATTGAGTGAATACTTCCAATGATATCAAGAATGCACACAGAACCGAAAGTTGAGTGACCTTTGAATTGCTTTCCTAAAAGGGCTTTCAACATGTTGAGTCATGGTGTTATTAGAGACAGCAGCTGCTGCAAACGCGTAGTTTCTGTCTCACACCGTCTCAATCCTGCCTTTAAATAATCCTATTTCTTAATGATGCAACACCATTGTCTCAAGCATGGCCAAGAATACAAAACTTTTAATTAGGCACTAAGGTTAGGTCATTGCACTTTCGAACTCTGAATAAATTGTGGAAACAATGAAGTTACATTACATTAAGCGTTTTTTAAATTCTGCATTAATATTCGATACACACTCGTAAATGGGCGACATGGACCTTAATCAAACGGAAGACGTTATATTAAACTTTAAGCATCTACGAATTTAAACCATTATTTATACCGCTATTTTTTCAACAGGCAACACAGAGCGTTCAAAGACAGCAGCTGTTACAGATAACAAACAAGACTTTTTCTGCAAAAATATCAATGTACTCGTATTAAGTTAGGCAACGGCGGATACGTGGAGGGGCCAGCCCTCACTTGCGTAACGTCATGCGTGACTAATCCGAATGGTGCGCGTAGGTTAGTGATGGTGTGTAGAATTGTAGAGGCCGTTTAAGGTCGTGCATGCGGGCCGAGCATATGGCATCCGTGTGTTGCCAAATTTCGTCAATTGATCAATAGATACATACGGGTCACTGTGGGATTTGAATTGAAATCAATTTTCGTTGTGTTGTACTAACTCTTAAATTTTCATCTATGGCAAGATCTAATTTGTTTCGAAAATTTACTGTCCTTTACACACTAGTTGAATGATATTCATACCTACTTGACGCTAGTAAAGTCATTCACCCGCGCTGGGGGCCGCGTGTTACATTCAAAGGCTCATTCAAGGCTCTTATACCTTCACTTGTATATGAAGCCCTGGTATCTACGTAGGAGTATTGGAAAGAGATAGAGCGTCTAGAGTTGTGAAGTTATTATACTTTTATGTGTCAATCTTCGTTAGGGACGACAATAGATGCAAAACATCCGGTGCATACCACTGTGGGATAATAGTTATCGTATGACGTCATACAATGTAAGAATGGTACTTAGAAAACTGAATTATCCTCTTCTAAGCCTAAATTAGTAATTAAATTACATGAAACCTTGTGAGACGGGCATAACAGAAGTCAATGTAATGAAATACATATTGTTCATAACATTATAGGTATCTTATCAGTTATATACTCAATCCTAAATACGATTATAGTCATTGAATTATCCGTAACAAGAAAATATAAACAAAATGCTAAAAACAATAATACAATGTGTAGTTTCAATGTTCTTGACTATATGCAGACAGACACAGACACATGCTTTAGTAATGAGTCACGAGGCCCGCTTCACGCATCGGACTTTGAGTTGGTATTACGAGAATTATCGTTAATGCAACCACCCCTACTATATGTTTCAATGGCCAGACACATTAATGGATGTAATGATAAAATTACAGAGGGACAATGGATGTTTTACAATATAAATAAGATGTCCAGTGATTCCATCAACGAGGGAGCTGGCTGACCGACAATTGCAGATGACAGTCACAAAAACAAGTACTTATCTTGAAACTGTTAGGTTAAAGACAGATATTGATAGAACTTTTACAATAAACTGTACTTCTTTAAAGGCACATTTAAAAATCAGGCTTTAATTTAAAAAAAAATAGTCTTCCATTTATTCAGCGGAGCCAAGTCACGGGTTCGATGTTTTTCTTCACCGTTTGAGAGCACTGGCACAGCGCCAGTCTTAAATTAGTATATATCGTTAATCTATAATTACGGTTATTATTAATAGCGATTATCATACTTTTTTGGAAAATTCTTATGTCTTGCAATTTAATATTTTTCTTAAACTGTATTACTTAAAGGTACTTAATTAGTTTGAATATGATGCTCTAATTTCTTAGTTCTGTTTACGTGTCGTGTTCAAGCGATAGGTTTTGATAGCATATGCTGTGTTCGTTCCTTTTACGTCCAAAGTTCATCTGAATGGAGGCGAAGCGCAGATTGCCTGAACAATTATTCAGTTTCAAGGTGAGGGATCTGATCCCGTTAACTTTCTCCGTTGCAGCGATATTTAATGAACTTTACAGCTGATAAATTCAATCTCATTGTTGTTCTA
Organism: Cosmorhoe ocellata; assembly: GCA_963675405.1. Classification (NCBI taxonomy): domain Eukaryota; kingdom Metazoa; phylum Arthropoda; class Insecta; order Lepidoptera; family Geometridae; genus Cosmorhoe; species Cosmorhoe ocellata. Next base: position 2,155,927 of record OY776265.1, on the reverse strand, counting down.
AGTCAGCTAAGGATAAGCCATTGTCGTTATCATTTGGTTTACGCTTTAGAGATTATCAATTTAGAGTTTATTTCCTTTTTATACCAACTTTGGATCAGATAAAACCTTTGTTCTTTAAATAAGCATCACATTCACAATGATGCGGCGTTTTCATCTTTTGTGGGGTCGTTTACAACGTCCTCCTCTGTGTTGTCTGGTTTCTGACTTTTTCCTTTGTTTCGTGTTCTTTGAGTAATTTAGTTCACCTTACTGAGTTAGTCGGCCGTAATAACAACGCTATTCAGTTGATGATGAAATTAAACGCACAAGCTACCAATATTTCCTGTTCTATTAGGTCACAATCCTAACAAGTTATACAAAGAAGCTTGTAACTATTATCTACAATGTAAGTAAGTTATGCAGTGTAGATCCTAAATACTTTTATTAGGAACTGTAACCTTTTACGTCCCAATCTTCTAGGGTATCTTCTTCAATTGAAAAAGCCGTACGAAATGTTAATGACTGATTACTGTGTGTAGTGGGTTACGAACCTGGGAGTAGTCAGGTGAAGGCGGTCTCGGAGGGTACTTGGAGGCCATGCGAGCGCCGGCAGCACAGCCTTGTGCCGCCGCCGGCTCATCCTCCGTATAATAAAGATGCACGAAATCCTCCGTGTCCAGGAACGTATTGATCAGCATAATACACACTCACATACAAAACTAAGTAATAAATAACTTGACGCAGTCTAAGATCAGACTTTATGAGCACTAGTCTACAATCACGGATCGAAGGAAGCACGCCATCGAAATGCTTTATTACGCTCCATTGTTATAGTCCCCATAATGGTAGCCATAAATCTAAATAACTATATTTTTATATAATTTACGCAATATTCACTACACATGTATAAAATCACATTTGCACCAATCGTACGTTTATCTGTGAAAGAACTCATATTTTTGACACTTGGTTATCGTATGTTGATGTTGAAGCGAGGTCTCCCATTATACGCCATTATATACAGCTGTTTAAAGGCCATTAGTGTAGAGGCATAACTTTTGTCAACAGTTTGCAAAGTTAAATCACTGCTCATTTTTATTCACTTTATAAAAAACAGAAAACATTTTATCATCTTATCATTCAAGGATTCAAATTATCAATGTTACGAGTATTATGGAAATATTACTGGCAAGCTGGCGGCCGTTTATCGAAATGACTAGGTACTTTGATTTACTGTTTCTTAGTGGTTACTGTAACCGTATTTCATTCTGTAATGTCACGCACCACAATAGTTATCATCATAAGTTTACAGTTATTGTAGATAAGTTTTGTTCATACAATCAATGCGAATTGAGCACCACAAACTGTATCAAACTATCGTTCCCTCAGATATAACAGGAAACACTGAGCTTATAAAACAATGAATGGAAGACGACGCTTCAATAATAACTTCCCTATAATGGCCAAATCATAAGGGATACGTTTCAAGCATTGAAGATAAATACTACATTTGATTATGCTGAGGCCACAATGAGCGTCATAAAAATATGGCATTTGTTTGAACAGAACGTCCGTGCTTAGTAATGCGAGAATAATTTATCGAATCGAATACACGTTCTTCTTTAACTAGTACCTAACCACACTATAATATAGTGGTAGATAGTGGTAGAGATAAATAATTGATAATATCGGATGTAATTTTTTTTCTTAAATAACAGGCAGGTCAAATTACAGTTCGTCTAAATATATTTGTAAATGGGCCATTTTAATGAGTAAACAATTATAACCGATTCATATAACTATTTTGTGCACGAAAGGTGTCTCTGGTGCTTATCTTAATCCATTCACCACACTAGTTACGAAGAACTGGTGACAAGATATGAAGAACTTTATATTGAACTCTTTATAACTGAAATATAATAAATGTAGAGTAGGTACTTGAATAGACATGCCCAAAAACTAGATTCTAGCTAGATAGTAGAGGTAGAGTAAACTTTTAATTTAATATTCATTGAAAGGAAATAAAGACCTTTGATCCTGATCAAGATGAAACACCAGCCAGTACTGTTGTTGTTAAACATCTTTTGTTTATTGTCAATCGCCATTCATCCAAATTGTTATCGTAAACAAATAAAATATTATTAACTTCATCAGCAGTAGAACTTTCAGACAGAATGAGACTCGTGTTATGATATACTATTATTCGTTGTTTTTTTCTAGTCCACTTATTTTATTTACGTATTTTAGTAACTAGTATTTGTTCGATTTATAAAGTAAGTGCTTATGTATTTAGGTTCTTTAGGTATTTTTTAAATCTTAATAAGTACCTGAATAAAGAAACAGTTCAACTTTAATTTCACGTTGTACGAAAATAATGCTTATTTACTTAGTTTTCCAGGTCAGTCAGTACGTGGATAATTATTAAAATTAAAATATTATATAAGTATTTAAGTAAGTACTTAAGTTCTGGCACATGAAGAACTTAGTCAATGTAAATTAAACAGATGCAGTAACATAATTTTGTCGAAAATAACCGTTATGAAGGAATGCAGTAAATGCCATTTTAAGGTGTTAGGGGAAATCATGATATATTGTGTTGCGAATCTCGTAAACGTCGAACGGATGGCTGCTCCACTTTCAGCGCTCCACGACGCAGTCAGGAATGCGGTCACCGGCGCCTACAAACTGCTAGTTCATGTTACACAAAGATTGCGTTTAAAAACTACGCATCACGGCGCAGTGACAATCGTCAAGCAAAACTTTGCGAAATTTTCACCCATTGTTTCTCAACAACTCACGAAAAATCCGACCGCGGCGAATCGAAGACAGATTGGTCACTATGTAAAATAGGTCATGGACAATGATATCCTCTGAAAAATCATGATAATTACAATTATTACTGCAGCAATATGCCTTCCATTAGAAAATTAGTTTCGAATAAAAAACTTCATGTACTTAACCATTGCCAAACCAAACACGCGCGAAATCGATTGAAGAACCTAGCAGCTTACTTACCTACTGGACTTATTCTAAAGGCGTAAAAACGATAATGGATATATTCCGCGGCAATTAAACGGTAATTGGAACAGCAAGTAGGTGGTATATGTAGGTTTCAAATAGGGTGTTTTTGCGTGCCTTGCCACCTATTTCAAAACAATACAGTCGATTGTAATACACGAGTAACCCGGCCGGCACGTATCGCATAGCCGGACCGCAATCTAGCTCTGCTCGTTCGCCAGCATTCTCAAGTTTCAAACGGCCAGAATATTCTTATTATACCTTACGAAACTAAAACGTGAATCAAGCTCTTAAGGCGTTGTAACACGATATTTTTTGCGTGTATTTGAAATTGTAAACTGCATTGCTAACTTTGTTGCAGATCGTTTTATGGCTGCAACGCGATCTCTGATCTACGAATGACGTCGAGTTTATATCCGTAATTTCGTGGATATTAAAATGGTATAGATAGACGAATAAATACGAAAAAAAAAATCCTAAACATCCCAAATTTAAATCGACGAATCGAGGACACATCGTGTGGTCATTCGTTTAAGATGGATACGATGACGACATTATAATAGCGTTTAACAGGCCAAGGTCCAGTACTTCTAAATTATAAACCAAACACGAAAGAACTTTGGATTAATAGTTTGGAAGTTACTCAAACCAATCATAGATCAGTAGTTAGATAAGTCATGACACCCAAGTCAACATCCTCTAGACTCATATTAGTTTTCATTATGTGTTATATAAGTCTTCGCTTTAAAGATAAGGGATAATGAGCTTTTATAACAACTTTCATGTAATTTTTCTGACAAACTGCCGATTTGCTTATCCCATTTACGTAATTTATGTTGAATAATAAACGATTTACTCTTTACTGTAATAGATTTTAATCGTTTCTTTAGCATAACTTATCAATTGTTATTGCTGTCGTTTCATTGACCCTTCGGTTCATGGCTTTCACATAATATTCATTAAAACGTGACCACATTCGCGTGAATTACAATAATTAAAATTTAATTGACGTTAACATGTTTTTGGCGGTTCATGCATTCCAAAATATGTATAAGAACAGATAACAGATAACACAAATGCAGTTTGCATTATAATATATTATTCACTTTGTATGCTAGGCTTAAAAACAGTATTGTTTATTTGACTATGCTAGTGGATAGGTTGTCTCGTTTTAAAGATATGAACTATGCAACAAACAAAGTTTCCATCATTATTGTACCTACCAATCATGCTAAGGCCAACTTTAGCAGTCTAATTAGACTGATAAAAAGCTCTTTGAAATTTCTCATTTTATAATTAGTTGTTTTTAATTAGCCTGATTAACGATAAACCTTCATAGACAGAGTGCACGCCACAATAAAACGTTCTAAAGATATTATCACTACAGGCCAGGCCAAGAAAACCTAATTATATACTTATTAATCTAAATCTTATTAAGCGGCAATGGGTTTACAACCTGTCATGTACGGAATAGGTATTAACCACTGCAAAATGTGGGCATGTGCCAAATATCATATTTGGACGTGCCTCTGACTACTCTCTTTAGATATCCTTAAAATATCTAAGTAACAAAAGATCCGCGGAGATATCTACAGAGCTTGGGGTTTACAGCCATGATCATGTTCCTAATCTTATTAAAATTAGCAAATATGTCTTCTTCCTTATGTCATTAAAAAACGGAAATGACCTTGTTGACAAAACACCTGATAAAACAGTTTCAACGAGGAACAAAATTATTTTAATTGCTATAATAATATGATGAGTTTTTAGTGAATGGAACAAAGAATGAAATAAAGTATTATTTGTTCAGTTTTTAATAATTAGTTAAGTATAATTAATCTCATTTTGGTGAGAGAACAGCTGTTAATTTAAATGAGCAGAACTACAGATAAAACAGATATAAAAATAGTTCAACCAAAATTGAATTTTCTTTATGTGGAAGAGAATCAGAATCTACAAATCTGAAGTTATTAAAAAATGTATCTAAATCGGTTCAGGAGCTCACAGCATGCTTGATCAAATCACTAACATCTGACGAATCTGAACATTCTTAGTAGAACGGCGGTCGGCGGTAGACTTTTGGCACAGAAGAAATATAGTAGGTGTGGAATAAGAATGCTGGCAAAAGTGTTTATGCAACTTATGGACGTAAGAGCCAATAGCAGGCTTGCACGTAAATGTATACAGATACACACAAACAAGTCATGTGAGCGATGGCGCCGACTCCGACCATGACCTTCACGTGCGTTGGTAAATCGCAAAACATATTCATAGTGCTGAATGCACTAGTACAGCGAGGTGCATCAATAAAGGGCTGTATAACTTAGTCATTAAAGGAAACATCCAACTAATATAGCAAGCCAGATCAAAATAGAGACGATTTTGAATTTAAATTACATTGAGAAAGATGATGAAGGCATTATAGCACCTTCTGACCGAAGAGTAAATAAGGGACAGTTATTATTTGCAAATTCATGCGATCTAATAACTAGAAAAAAAATAATAGAAAATTTTGAAAGAATGACATACGAACAGCACGGTAAAAAACTCAAATCCGATATTCCGTCAATGAAAAAAATACCCAAATATTTACGGAATTATTGAAGGTTGTGGTTTAATAACGTATTAGTTGTTGTGGAGATGAAACATCGGTCATGTATTTGCAATTATGCAAATGTTTAATGCATGAGTTATTTATGTTCCAACGACTAAGGTTCAAGTAAGGCTCTAGAGTTCTTCCGCGTTGGTAGAATCCAACAAACGCTTCCGCGATGCAGTAAGATTGCTGGGTCATTTAAACTCTTAGCACTCTACAACTAATGCTTGCTTCGGTGCTTAAAAGGAGTATGGTTGAGCAAGCTTTCATAACATACAAGTACAAAGCTGAATTTATTTAGCTTGGATTTTATGTTTGACCATGTTTCTCTATTGTTTTCTACCCCGTAGCGAAGGCTCCTGTTTTTATGAAATGTGTCTCAAGATTAATCTTCATAAATGTCACTAAACATTATCAGCAGCACAAATTGAAACGGACGTTGTAGTGACATTCTCTGTGATCAAGGTCGTCTAGATATGACCGACCAAGGTCGCTTGCACAAAACATTAATGTTATGTTAGGTTAAAGCCACCGGGCATAATCTGGTGTTATTTACGCCGCGCGAAGTGATTCGCGTATTTGACCACACAATCGCAAGCACGATGTTTATCAAGGGTTTAAAAGGTTATAATAATCACCTGCTTGGTAATACAATGCCTACAACGGACCCTTAACTAAATTTCACTGCAATCTATACCTACCTATATAAGAGCTTAACCTGACTGACTGACTGACTGACTGATTGATCATCGCCGAGCCGAAACCGCTGAAGATACAAAGCTGAAATTTGGAAGGTGTTTTCCTTTTATAACAAAATCACACACTAAGGCGGGATTTTTGGAAATTCCACCTCTAAGGGGGTGAAAAAGGGTGAAAACGTTAGTATGAAACTTTTTAACGCGTGGAGCGATTTTCATGAAACTTTGTTTGTGCACTATAAATGCAATTTGAATGGACACGTGTCTCAGGATTTTTCAATATAAGCATCAAACAGGGGTCAAATGTGGGGTCAATTTTTGTATGGGAACTTTTTAACGGGTGGTGCGATTGGTCTGAAACTTTGTTTGTGTACTGTAATTGCAAAATGAATGAAAACGTGTTTCAGGATTTTTCAATATAACCTTCAAAAAGGGGTCAAATGTGGGGTCAATGTTTGTATGGGTACTTTTTAATTGGTGGTGCGATTGGCCTGAAACTTTGTTTGTGTACTGCAAATGCAAAATAAATGGACACGTGTTTCAGGATTTTTCAAAATAACCTTCAAAAAGGGGTAAAATGTGGGGTCAATGTTTGTATGGGAACTTTTTAACGAGTGGTGCGATTAATCTGAAACTTTGTTTGTGTACTGTAAATGCATGTTTCAGGATTTTTCAACATAACTCTAAAAAAGAGTGTCAAATGGGGGGGGGGGTCAATGTTTGTATGATTGTATGATTGGTCTGAATTTTGGTTTGGATACTTTATATGCAAAATAAATGTAAACGTATAACTGGATATTTCAAAATAGCCCCTAAAAAGGGTAAAATTGGGTGTCAAAGTTATTTAGGGGATTTTTTTATAAGTGTGATTTGTTTGAAACTTAGTTTCGATACTTTAATTAAGTGAACGAAGTCGCGGGCGGGACAGCTAGTTATTGATATAATAAACACAACTGGTATTACCCAGTGATTCTGATTTACAATTTTAAATAGGCATTAATCTTGAAATTTTCTCAGATATCCGAGTCGAGTTTGAAGTTACAGCTATGCCGCGTCCCGTTGCCCCGCGCTCGTGACTTGAGTTGATTTATATTGAGCACGGGAGAGATTTATTAGAACGAGTAGATCGAGGAGTGAAAGTAGATTTGGCATACACCGCGATCACAAGTGAAAAGCATTTAGGCGATGCATATTAACTCGAAGAAGTCACGTGAATTGTGAGATAAAAGTCTGCTTCTTGCCTTGGCAGTGAAGTAAAAAACAAACTTCATTGCCAAGTAGCACCATTTGGTAATAAAGGTACACAATACTGCAACATTGTAAAAACTATTTGTAATGGTGTTTCTGACAGTGTAAAAAACACTAGTGATTTCATGGAAGAAGTTAATTAAGTTTTTGAGGACAAAGAAAAACTGCTAATGAAATCCCTGTAATCACGCACGCAAACTGCTCGAGGCAACTGCAACCCAAATACATAATGATAAAACGATGGACTTGACGATTCAGACTGATTTAAGACCAGATGAGGTCAGCAGCGCTTCATAAACATCTTTACTTTATTGTCTTGTCGTACACGCATGTACTTTCAGTGATTATTGTGTATTTATCAAAAACGTATCGCTATCTTTACGGTAAATATTATAAATCACCATCATTCTATAGTTTATCAATTAATTTAATTAGGCCACAATTAGACAAGACAAAATTAAGGTAGGTAACACATACAAAAACTTCATATTCCTTAATCTAATCGTGTTATCGGTAATTCTATAATTTGTAACAAACCCAAGCAAAATTTCAAGAAAAGTAAAAACATGAGGTTTTTCATCTGTGGGTTTTGGGCTAGTACGTAATAGAAAAGTGGGTGCGACAACGGTTGGTAACGATTTTCTGAGAGCCAGCTGAGACGATGTCAACGTAGACATGCGCAGAAGCCACATAAGCCACGTGGTGAACAGACAACTTTTAATTTAATTTACGTTTTATATCTATTGACTACATGATTTTGTCCTTAACTGTTCATCAGAGACATATTATTTAATTACAAAATCATTTCAATATTTGATGTTCCATTCATATTATATTGTTTGAAGATCTCATTGACTGACTCGTGTGATAATTCAATAGGTTTCTGAAGTATTACGGTGCAATGTCACGGGTGCTCCTTAGGGCATGCGCACTGGAGTCCTTCGAGCCACGTGGAGGTCCCTCATTGCATACCTAACCTCATTCCATGTCCTCGTTAAACTGCAGACAATTTACAATTCCAGTTCCAGTAAGATTAATTGATTTAGCAGATCTGAGGTTTAAGTCCTTAATGCCTAGGCCTAAGATGAAAATCATGTAGAGCATCTGGTGTGCCTAAGAGTAAAACTAAAACGTAATAAGTAATTAGAATGACCTGGCGTTTTATTACTCACGTCACGAATATGTAAGACAGTTGACCCATAAAGTAATGTATTAGATAACGAAGACTTACGAAATGAAGTATTCTAGAAGTATGCTTCGTGTGTCGAGATAATTAGAACTTCATCGGTGGATAGGCTAAACGTACATATCATTTGAATGACTACACATGGACTTGTAGGTAATAGGCGAACATATTAGCATAAGTAAGTGCTTTAAACGTTTAGAGATCTTGTTTGGTTTTGATTTCTCTAAAGGTACAGTGTAGTCTGGTGTTATGTACCAGGAAGTGAGCGTTAAGAGAATGTCTCCGGCAACGCCTACAAGCCCTACACAAGTATACCTACTGATACTTGGTAGTACTATGTTAGCACGCTGCGGGCACATTGCATTATGACGCCACGCACACACTCACAATCTCAGGCACACGCGAGTACAGACTGCAGAATGAGTTGGGAACTCTGCCGCCATTTTACTTGGTTTAGCATTGGCATTACTGGAAAATTCATATTGAATTGTCTAAAATTTTAAATGAGGATTTACGTAATTCAAGCAACTTTGAACATTGAATGATGCCGAATTGATTGGGTAATGTTTTCTTGAGCAAATGACCTCGGTTAAATTGTACTTTGAACAAAGCGAATAAATAATGTTTCTACGCTTGAGGAATTCAAAACATTATTACACAGCAATCAAGTTTTTTTAAACATACAATGAGTGTTATCAAAACATTCTTATTCAATAATAGGTGGTACTAGAACTGCACCTTCGAGGTGCTTATTTTTCATGTTAAATGACAACTTGAACTGCTTTTTAAATCGTAGTTAATGTTGTCGAAGATACAGAAAGTGAAAACGCGTCATAACGTAACGTGGACGCCACGAGTACGCCGTCTACGTAGCAGACCGCCACCCAAGTTTTCTTATAGTAATCTTCTAATCATACATCCTGGAAAATACTTCTGACATGGGTTGTTTAGGTGCATTCTCACATTACTAAAACACATTCTGGTACAACTGACATAGTAATCTTCAAACACCACATTATTATGAAGCCATGTGCCGAACACGTCGGTGCGCACGGTTTGCCATATTAGAAATTCCAATGCGGACCTTTTAAAACTAATCGTATCCCGGAGCACTTTACAATATAATCCATTTGTATTTATCGGAGACTTCACGAAACCACAAATACGCGAACTGGATGTTGATAAGTGCGCGGATGTGGTGTATATCCATATTACGGTGGAAGAGGAGCGGGGTCGCATGGATGATGCGACGGACGCGCGCGGTAGCTGCGGGGCAACTGACGGCATGCGCGGCGCGGCAGACGGGCGGGGGCCGGAGCCGAGAGCCGGCGTCGTCGGCGTGCAGGGCGCTGGGAGGGCGGGGAACTCCGACGTCTAGCTAGTCTGACTGAACCACGTCGTACAACCGACGCCGCCATTAGAGCCAGGGGCCCGCCGATTGTGCAACGTCAGCTAGCGTGCGTGTACCGAACGACAGCCTATTGCCTCCAAACTTTGTCGCAATAAAAAGCCTATACACGCTCGCTCGCGCAAACCAGCAATGTTTCCAAACTGCTAATACCGGCCTTCATAAGAAATTAAAATTCTCTATGGCTACCACCGATGTGCATATTTTTTTCGATTTTTCGATTCCATTACAGCGATCATGGTGGAACTTATGTGGAACTTATGCCATTAACTACGTTTCAGATTTTTTTCAACATATCGCATCAATGACTGGCGAAAAATAGTAGAGTATTATGTTATGATCCATCCAATAATAGAATTTGCATACGTTAATATCGAGTTTGCAGCCTGAGTGTTTTTTTGAATCATATTTTTTTTAATCTGATTTTATTATTTATTTTTATATTTTTTTTATTATTTATTTTTTTAATGGATACAGGGGTAGAGGTAGGCCAAAGAAAAGATGGATGGACTGTGTGAAAGATGACATGAGTAAGAAAGGAGTGAGTATCGAGATGACGAGTGACAGAGGGAAATGGAAGAGGATCACATGTTGTGCCGACCCCACATAACGTGGGATAAGGGCAGGAAGATGATGATGATGATGATTTTTTTTAATCTGAGTATACCAGGTTAGTTAGATAATATCAATGATACGGCGGATATATAAAATGTACTGAATGAATGGAACATTACGTTGACGTAGCTAATGATTTCCCAGAAATAATACAAGTTATGGTTATCTCATCATACGCAGCCGTAACGTCAATGAGTTTTACCAAATCTATGTCAATTGTCTCTGACATTCCTAAGATACAACAGTTCTGAGGTGAGGTTACTCATTATCATGCAGTGCAGATGGGAAATTAGCGAGGTACCTATTTTCTATATCTCTGAAAACAATGTGATTCATCACGTCACGATCAGCCTTAGATTCTCTACCTTTCATTGCTGAGGTACTGGTATTTTAATTGTGGCTCACTCAAATAAAGATTTGTGAAAGTTACAGGACTTTTGGATTTTTAGTTTTTGGACATATTTCCAGTTTTGTTTTCCTTGGACTATGCATGCGTCATCAACTTATCAGTCAGACAGTCACGAATTTGATTATTGTATTATTGGATTTAAAGTATGCTGTAGAAGGCAATTTACACGCGCTGTAAAGTCGATACTGTAACTATGGCGACAAGAACATAAAATTGAATGCACAATGAAACCGATAGCAAAAATATTTGTACGCTTACATTGGTTTTATATAACCAAAGCGATAACAGTGCAATTTATGACAAACGCATTCCAACCAACCGCCACCATATCGCGGCAAATAATCGATTAACCGGTTAACAAATGATCAATTAAGGGCCTTTAATACCTCGATCCTCAGTTTAATAAAATACTGCAGCATTCACTTTGTTATAAATAAATACAGGATAAATTAAAAACTATGGAAATGTTCAGTGAGAACCACTTAAAATTTTCTTGAAGTAAATATTTGGAAAACTACTTTTAAAACTCACAATAAAACAAATGATGGCCAAAAAGATGAAGCGGACAGACCAATCAAGGACACAAATAGGTATTATAGGTACGAGCGCAACGCAAATAAAGGTCAGCTATAATGGAACAGCGATTTATTCAGATAAAAAAGCTGAGTTAACCTGATTTATTTCGAGATAGACTTTTGCATAAACTGCTTCACGCACTAGATCCATGGTTATAGAATGGGAAGGTAAAGAAGCAATGAATACATTTGATTGCGAAAAACGGGCGAGTCGGACGTCGTTCGAGCGACGTTACGATGCCAATTATGTGGTGAGACATGCTGTAGTGGGCGGAATCGCAAATTTTACGCCTACGTATTTTACCCATTGTCGGGCGCCAGCAGATTATGTTTTTCGCGGCAATGTTTCGCATTTTCCAAAATAATGTAGGAAAATTTAAAGAAACTGAGTTGTTTTGAAGCACCGATTTTTTTTCTAGGAGCTATTTTCCTAGAAAAAATATCTTTTTACTGCACAATGCAAAAACTGTTCGGTAAAAGCTGCCAGAAATCATTAGAGGGATTCATGTTTAATGACTAAAGTAACTGAGCTTATTGATAAACTAGTGATATGAAAGAAGGTTAAATACGAGGTAATTTTGGGAAAGGTTATCAAGAGAACACCGTGTATTACTAAAATACGAGATGGTGCAACAAAATCTGATTTAATTAGATCAAACACTTTTGAGGATTTGCAATTCGAATATTCGAATATTCATTTTGTTCGAATATCCGGTCCAATTTCAAATTCGAATAATTCATTTAAATTGTTCGAATATTCGAATAGTTAATAAATGAATAGAGGTACTTATATTTTCAAAGTTCCAAGTTCAACCCTTCATCATCAGGCTATAGCAGTCCACTGCTGGACATAGGCCTCCCCAATGAGCTCTATTGCGCCCTGTCTTCAGCTCGACGCATCCAGCCTCCACCAGCAGCCTTTCGCAGATCGTCACTCCACCTGGCCGGAGGGCGTCCTACACTACGTTTGCTGTGCCGCGGTCTCCACTCAATTACCCCAACGGTTATCGGTTCTTCGACAGATATGGCCAGCCCACTGCTACTTCAGCTTGCTAATTCTCTGAGCTATGTCGACAACCTTAGTTCTGTGTCGGATAGTCTCATTGCGGATTCTATCCTTCAGAGAAACTCCGAGCATAGCTCGTTCCATAGGTCGCTGAGCGACTTTAAAACTGGTGAACTAGCCGTACCGTGAGTGTCCACGTTTCGGCTCCGTATGTCATGACAGGTAGGACGCACTGGTTGAAAACTTTCGTTTTCAGACATTGCGGTATGGGTGACGAGAAAACTCGACGTAGCTTTCAAAAAGCTGCCCAAACCAGCTGAATCCTCCTTTTAGCCTCCTTCTCAAAGTTGTCTCTACCTAACTGTAAAATCTGTCCGAGGTATGTGTACTGCGAAAAACTTCAAGAAGGTTACCATTAACAGCGACAGGTCTCGGGTCAATTCGGTTATTAACCATGACTTTGGTCTTATCCAAATTCATGCCGAGACCCATCATCCGCGAGGCTGATGCTAGGTCGTCCAGCATCTGTTGCAGCTTCTCCAGCGACTCCGCCAGTAAGACTATGTCATCTGCGAATCGTAAGTGTGAGATGTGCTCGCCATTTATGCTTATGCCCATGCCTTTCCAGTCCAAAGTCTTAAACATATCCTCCAGCGCGCTTATGATCAGTTTCGGAGATATTACATCTCCCTGTCTCACTCCTCGGCGCAGCTGGATGGGCTTAGACTGCTGGTACTGTACTCGGACACTCATGGTGGCGGCTTAGTACAGACATCTCAACACTTCGATATAACGATAGTCTACTTGGCATCGCTGTAAGGATTCCAGAACAGCCCAGGTTTCGACAGAGTCAAAAGCCTTCTCATAGTCCACAAAAGCCAGACACAGGGGCTGATTATACTCTTCTGACTTCTGCATAATCTGCCTCACTGTGTGAATATGGTCTATGATGCCATATCCTCCGCGAAACCCGGCCTGCTCCGGTGGCTGGTATTCGTCTAGTTTTCTGGCGAGAGGATTCGTAAGAACCCGAGAGAATAGCAAATAAACGTGGCTCAGGAGCGAGATGGGTCTGTAATTTTTAAGAAGAGTCTTATCTGCCTTAAAAAACAAAACCACCAAGCTCTCGTTCCACGCCTTTGGAGTTCTCCCACAGAGAAGGACGGAGTTAAAGAGGTTCTGCAGCTCCGGCACAACAGGAGCTCCTCCAGCCTTCAGAAGCTCTGAGGTCACTCCGTCCTCACCGGGGGCTTTTCCATTTTTAAGCTGTCTCACTCAGGGCCAACCCGATCAAGTCTTTGCTGAGTTTCGGCAGGCCGTCGGTGTAGTGGCGGTGAGGGTGGCTCTGGAATCGTGGCTTTTACGCTGGGGGCAAGGAGCTTGTGCTGCATATAGCCGGCCATAGAGATCCTCGATCTCTGACAATATCTCCGACTTTGACAATACGGTTCGGCCATCGCGTGTTGTTAACTTTGTCAGATGGCTCCTGCCAAGCTGCTGAATAGTTTGCGCGAGACACTTTTACCTTTCATTCAATCAACTCAAAAAAACATTTAATTTCATGAACATAAAAAAACTATTTATTATGTTACTTGCTGCTACGGACGGAACCCTTCATGGGCGAGTACGATTCGCACTTGGCCGCTTTTTTGATTAAAAAACAATAAACTAATTATAAAATTTGATTTTATTTGAATAGAATTATGCGGCAACCAAACTAAACCCCAGTGTTCATGAGAACATACAAGAATGTTTGCACTGGTTTATTTATTGTTTGCGCCTAGAGTAGATGAATAAGACAGCAATCCACCTACCTTGAGTCAGGAAAATCTGGGTGCGCGCTGCGCCGCCGGCCGGTGATCAGTCCGAACTCCGAAAACACACCACCACACTCGTGCACAGGATTTTTGAATGTTAATTGTTAGTAGGATGAAGTCTAGGCCGCCGGTAGGCCTCCGTGGCCAACAGAACCGAAGATATCGAATAAAAGTTCAATTTTTGCCGAGACCGTGTGCGCGTACGATGTGAGCCGCGCAGAGAGAGCTTTTCTTGCGCTCAGCGCCAGGTGGCGCTAGTAGTATGCGTTCGTCGACAGATAATCCAAAAAAAAACCTCGCAGTGCGGCAGATCACCGCCAAATTCAAAATACAAAAGGCGCAAACATCTTCCCCCCGAACCAAGGTCTCCTTGGTTCCTAATTCCCAATAGGTAATCTACACAATTTAGAAATGGGCCTTAACAGGACACCAGACTGGGTCTTTACCTCAGCTATCCGAACAACCCCATTTTTACCCGGTAATAATTTTACTAGACGACCCCGTTTCCAATGAGAGGCCGGTTGATTATCTTCTTTTATCAAAACTAAGTCATCTAACTTTGGTGGATCAGTGTGAGATGTCCATTTATACCGTTGCTGCAAAGTATGTAAATATTCCATATTCCATCGTGACCAAAAATGTTGAGATAATTTCTGAATTTGTTGAAACCGAGATAAACGAGACATTTTGACTTCAGTGTACGGGTACTCCGGCAGTGCCACTAAAGACTGACCGATCAGAAAATGTCCCGGCGTTAAAACTTCGAAATCAGCAGGATCCGAGCTGAGCGGGCACAAGGGCCGAGAATTCATGACCGCTTCAACCTTGGTGAAGAACGTAGTAAGTTCTTCGAACGTCAACCGAGTCTCACCGATGACTCTACGCGCGTGAGTCTTAGCCGATTTTACCGCAGCTTCAAATAGCCCACCGAAATTTGGACTAGATGGAGCATTAAATAGCCAGGTAACTTCTTGCCTACCTAGATGGCGTTCAATATCCGAATGATTGTCACGAAGAAATATGTACATCTCCTTGAGATGCTTATCCGTTCCCGTAAAGTTAGTACCGCAATCCGACCGTATTAATGAAGGTAGTCCCCGCCTGGACACGAACCGAGTTAATGTAGCTACGAAAGCTTCTACCGATAAATCCGAAACAATTTCTAAATGAACCGCTTTAGTACTTAAACAGACAAATACACATAAATAACATTTCTTAATTTTAGCATTCCGTAAGGAGCTCGTTTTAATGAAAAACGGTCCTGCAAAATCCGTACCGACTCCTAAAAATGGACGCGATTGTCTGATTCTATCCGCCGGTAAATCCGCCATGAAAGGTTGCGTAGGTCTCGCATTAGACCTATAGCAAGGTATGCACCGAAAAGTAATAAACCGAGTAATCCGCCGAACCGAAAGTATCCAATAAAAACCGTGATAGAATAGCCGCAAGTGTGTTGGCTCCGCAATGACAATAATTATGATGATAATAAGTTACCAATAATTCCGTGAATTTACATCTTCCTGGCAACAATATTTGATGCCTGGCATCATATGGCAAGGTTGCCGCATCAATCCGACCGCCGACTCTTATTATATTATCTTTATCTATAAACAAATTTAATCTTCGCAATGAGCTTTTTATAGGAGTGTCCGACCGTAAAGCTAATAATTCCTCACAGAAAAACCGTTCTTGAACCGACCGAATTAAATAAGATATGGCATTTCGCCTTTCCGAAACCGAAATATTAATACCGATAAATTTTCCCCGATTATACCGACTACCGAACCGTAAAATAAAAGCCGTAACATTAATCAACCTTTCAAATGAACTAAACCTTTCAATTAAATCAAATTCCGAATCTATATTTCCGACATGAAGAGACTTGACCTTAAGTCCCGGTAATGACTCCGCCGTAGGGAGGTCTACACAACTCCTAGGCCACTGGTCGGGCGGAGCGCACAGCCACTGTGGCTCCCACCAGCTCCTATCCGTTAATAAATCCGCCGCTGTCGCACCGCGCGACGCTACATCGGCACTATTCATGGAACCCGGAATATGTCTCCACTGAATAGCTACCTTCGAAGTAGTAATCTGAGCAACCCGATTTCCTTCAAACACTTGAAGTTTGTGTGGCGGCGTCCGAAGCCACGCTAAAACAATAGTGCTGTCACACCAACCAGTGACATCGTCAAATTTAATGTTATTCTCCGTTGAATAATAAACATGATTAAGTAGCGTAACCAATAACGTAGCACCGCTCAACTCTAACTTGGGAATCGTACGATTCGACTTGAGAGGTGCAACCCTAGTTTTAGCTATCAGTAATCGTACTAGAACCGAACCGTCCGAGTGCTCTGTACGCACATAAACCGCCGCCGCGAAACCCAATGAAGAGCCGTCACAGAAACCGTGTAATGAGTAACGTGCGTTCTTATCGGTTTTTATACACCGAGGAATAGATAGTCGTTGCAAGTTAGGTAGGTCCGTTGTTATGTCTGACCACTGACGAACGATATCCGAAGATGCCGGCGCATCCCATTCAATCTTGCGCGAGTCGTCGACGCTACCTAATAACGACTGCAATAAAAGTTTCATCCGAAAAACAACCGGGCAGATCCATCCGAGTGGATCAAACAATCTAGCAACCGTAGATAAGATAATTCTCCGAGTAACCTGCTCTTCCCGAGGCAACGCGAGCCTATAAGTAAAATTATCAATTTTCGGGTTCCATTGAATACCTAAAATCTTTACAAATCCGGTGCCGTCATCTGTACGTTCGTCAAAGGTACGAGGCGTTTCTAAATGATCAGGTGGCAGACTACACAGTACTCGCGTGTCATTAGATGACCACTTCCGAAGTTCGTATCCCGCTGAACTCATAAGTGCCGTTAATTCGTTCCGAAGGTCAATGGCCTCTTGCAACGAATCCCCACCCCCGTTAAGATCATCTACATATGAATTTTTAATTAATAACTTAGCAGCCCGAGGGTACCTATTCTGCTCGTCATTTGCAAGTTGGTGGAGACAACGTATAGCGACAAAAGGACTAGACTTTAAAACGTACGTATTCGTCGTAAGCTCATAAAGCCGAAGTGGTTCCGAACTAGAAGCCCGCCAATAAATGAGTTGATATTTTCGATCAACGGGGTCAACCCAGGTCATTCGAAACATCATTTTTACATCTGTGGTAAACACCACAAGAGGTAACCGAAAGTTAATAATAATATCCGTAATATCGTTTTGTAATCGTTCGCCCGAATACAAACAATCGTTCAATGACACTCCGTTACTAGACCGAACACTGCCGTCGAAAACTACGCGTATTTTATTTGTATCTCCCGACTTCTTGAAAACACCGTGGTGCGAAAGAATGTAATGCTGTTCATTAGAATTAATATCAAAGTTAGATAACCGCATGTGACCGAGTTTAATATATTCCGACATAAATTCTACATACTTCGTTTTAAATTCAGGTTGTCGTTCCATTCGTCGTTCGATCGACAAAAACCTACGTAACGCAATCTGACTAGTGTCGCCTAACTCGTGGCTAGGTAGCAGCGGTAGGCGGACCACGTACTTACCGTCCGAGCTGCGAGACACCGTGGAACTAAATAACCGTTCGCATTGAATATCCGATGGATCCTTCACTGGCCGTCCAGGAGGTTCCTCCGAGCGCCAAAACCGTTCAACTTGATCCGCCAAGGTGGCACTCGTTGTAAGACCCGCGTTAGTCACATGCAAAGAGGTCGTACCTAACTCTTCCGAATGTTCCGTAGGGCCGAACACCACGTGATCAAAAATCGTATTTAACGCATAGGGTCCGTTGACCCCTAAGTCAACAGCTTGGTTCAGTACCTGACCGAGAATATCTGAACCTAAAATCAAATCTATCTGAGAATCATTCAAAATACCGTCTTCCGTATTTATTTTTAAATTTATACCTAACTTAGATATACCTATCTTACGCGCTAAATAGGCAGTAGGATTTTTTAATAAAGCCGCCGTAACCGATAATAAAGGTTTCCCTGTCCGTACAGGCCTAAAATTAATTGTAACCATATGTGTACTATCTCCGGTATGAGTACCACCGACCCCGGTTAGTCGGATGAGTGTGTTAAACCGCTTTAAACGTAGTGTAGTTACTAGATCACTACGCACGACGCTTATTTCCGCCCCGGTATCTAATAAAGCACGCGCCCGTATAAACTCACCGTTCGACGCTTGAACTTCGATGATCGCCGTAGGTAGGGTAACGTTATACGGTAGCGTGGGCGAAACAGCGGTTGCACACGATTGCTGTAATTGCTATATTGCGGGGCGCCGAGCCTCCGTAGGACTCGGCCCGCGCGGGGTCCGCCGGTCGTGGTCACGATACTCGCGATTGTCGCGGGTTCGATTCCAACCGTTGCGCACATCGCCGCTCTCGGCGTGCGCTTGATTGCCGGACCTAGGCGCCGACGCCGGTGCCGAAGACCGCGGCAAGTCCGACCATCGGGCAGGCGGGGCATTACCGCCCGGGTCACCACCGCGGTGACCTTGAGGTCGAGTGACTCCGCGGTCACCCGTTCCCCCCGAACCGTTCCATCCTTCACGCGAAGAATTATTATTATTATTCCGAGCACCCTGCGACGGATTACCGTAGCCCGCACGCGGGTTGCTTTGACATATCAAACTATCATGTCCTGAATGACCGCACTGGGAGCATTGGCTCGACCTATTGCACTCCGCCGCCGAATGATTGCCGAAACACTTAAAGCACAGGCACTTGCTCTGCACTACATGTTTGCGGGCAGTTTTATCTAAGTTTCGAAACTTGTAACAATGATACAGTTTGTGACCCGGTATGTGACAGTACACGCACTCATTATTATTATTATCGTCAGAGCGAAAGTTACTACCTACTGAATGAATAGCGCGGTCTCCCCTGCGAGGGCGCTCCGGCTCTCTATTAGAGTCCGGGTAACAAGCCGGTTCCGTAGCCGTATCTAACAGCCTACACTCATTACCTAGGAACTCCGTCAATTGTTCAAACGTAGGCAAAGTGTTCAGATTACCGCCGTGTAATTGTTCGAATCTAGTTTTTATGTCGATCGGCAACTTAGACAAACTAATGTAGAACAGTAGGTAGCTCCACTGTTCAGTAGGTAAGCCCAAGTTTTTGAGAGCCCGGGTGGATTCCAGCAATGGATTCAGTATCTTAGTGCGAAGCTTGGTCGCTTGCTTCAATGCCGGCAAATGTAATACACGCGAAATGTGCGAGTCCGCAAGTAGCCGAGTATTCTCATACCTACTCCGTAAAAGATCCATTGCCGTATCCAGCGAGGCATCGATCATTGGAAGATGCTTGATCAATGACTTGGGTTCCTTTTCCAGATTGGAAAACAAATAATGAAACTTTTCCGTTTTTGAAATATCTTTTCGAGAAAGCACCAGCGAGTTAAACAAGCTAATAAAGCTACTCCACGAAAATACGTCACCGTCAAAAGTAGATAGGCTAATCCTAGGTAACCTAGCTGTGGGAGCACTATCCGTGGGCATGAATGTACCCGCCGTACTCGGGAATCCCGCCGAAATCGATTCCAATTTATTGTAATACAAAGTTGCATCGGCGTACAATTTATCGTATTTCGTAATTATTTCCGTATCCAAACTTTCCGTAAATGAATTCAAAATGCCTTCGTATGAATCCGTAAGCAGATCGTAATATTGATGTATTTTCTGAAGCCTAGCCGACATCAAACTAGCCGATTTACTTTTACCGTCCGCCATTTCTATTGAATGGACGAACCAATCGTACCTAATTTTAAACTTACTTTCATAACCCTTGAGAGCCATGGTTATGTATGATGGTCTCTCAAACTGATCACCAAAGATAAACTAATGAAATGAAATTACACCCGACCCGAAATATACCGAAATAACCGAAATCCGAATAAAATAAGTACCTACTAGCACGCGGCCCCAGCCTAACCACAAGTAGGTATAACCGAAATTGACCAAAATTAACTATCCGGCTCGAAGGAAAATATGTTCATGAGAACATACAAGAATGTTTGCACTGGTTTATTTATTGTTTGCGCCTAGAGTAGATGAATAAGACAGCAATCCACCTACCTTGAGTCAGGAAAATCTGGGTGCGCGCTGCGCCGCCGGCCGGTGATCAGTCCGAACTCCGAAAACACACCACCACACTCGTGCACAGGATTTTTGAATGTTAATTGTTAGTAGGATGAAGTCTAGGCCGCCGGTAGGCCTCCGTGGCCAACAGAACCGAAGATATCGAATAAAAGTTCAATTTTTGCCGAGACCGTGTGCGCGTACGATGTGAGCCGCGCAGAGAGAGCTTTTCTTGCGCTCAGCGCCAGGTGGCGCTAGTAGTATGCGTTCGTCGACAGATAATCCAAAAAAAAACCTCGCAGTGCGGCAGATCACCGCCAAATTCAAAATACAAAAGGCGCAAACACCCAGTATAGCTATATATAGCAGTATAGCTATATATATATACGCCCACGTTTGTGTTGAATCGATGTTGTATTATTTTCAATAAATGTAAAAAAAATATTCGAATATCCGAATATTCGAATATTTAGCTCTAGAAGTATTCATTTTATTCGAATAGTAAAATTAAACGAATAGTGCAAACCCTAAATTTATATCAATGACAGAAAATGATGTGTTACCTCTGTATTAGAAAAAATATATTTGTTTTCCACGTTTTAGTTCAGGGTTTACTATATAGAAACGAGTGCCAAAACGAATCTAGGCAGCCTTGGGAGAATTAGGCCAGGGAAATCAATATACTGTTCGCTGTCTACGTCTCTTTAGGACACTATTTACGTACTTCGCCCTCACTTGTCTTTATAAAGGTTTGTTTGTACCATGGAATACATATCTGTGTAAGAGTCTTGTTCACAAAACTCACTTCAGTCATTATCCCAGTCTATAAAATCTTATTGAACGTAAATGGCGAGCATGCTGCGGATCTTAGAGGTCATATCATCTGCAGTTGGTCTTATAGCGTCATTTCCGAGTGCACTTCCGTAAAACAGTATTTCCGTACTGACATTCACTTACACACGAAATTAATCCAGTTGATGATGTAGAATTTACGATTACAATTTGGTAGTTAATATGGTAAAATGATTTCGAAACACTTTTTATTTCGGAATTTGCGATCTCCCAACTATGGAATTCAAGTATCAAGGGTAAGATAATTTAGGTTGGTTTAGTTTAAGTTTTTATTTTACCTACTCTTCATATTTATAAGAATTGTAGATGTCCTTCATCAGCAAAAATAAGGTCCCATGACATTTTAATGAAATATCAGCAGTTATTAGTAGGTTCCCAGTCACACACAATGTTTTACATAAAGTCATTGTTCGAAAGATTTTACATGATACACATAAGACGTAACTCTAGGCTTATTCATGTTTTTATCCGAGACTGTAGAAAAAAATATAAATAATATCAAGGCGCTTCCTAATAATTGAGATGAAATATGCGTCAATAACTGAAATTTAACAAGTCAAACAGAGATCGACACAAACAAAAAAAATCTACGTGTTAAAATTAGTTTGACGACTCTAGAAAAAACTCTCAAAGAACTTTCTAGCATCAATCATGAAGACGGTCCCACAGCTGATTGACCTAAAAAATGAAGCAAGAAAAGGACAGCGCTTAGATAATGGGGACTTTGGTTATAAAGAAAGGGATAGAAGAGGCATGTAAAAGTGCGTGGAGGGCGTCACGTACGCTCAAGACAACAACAATACTAGGGCAAGGTCGTCAATGGTATAAGTAAACGCAGTCGTGATAAGGAAACACCTTGTCGGTGCATGTAATCAATACTATGGATTTGTTAATCATTAACGATTGAGTAATCTTAATAATTTAGTGGTTTTGTACTTCCGCTAAAAGATTTTGCATTGATTTTACTTGTCAGTAAAATTATTGACATAATTGGTGGTACTTGCTCTTTTACTACGGAACTCTCAGTCTCTGAAATCTTCGTATTTGTTCATTATCAAAATCTGTATGGTAAGCACCACGTGAATTAAAGCAAGTGTTCATTTTTAATCTTCTAAATTTCTTAATTATTGAAAGGTCAATAATAAATCAAAATTTACTATAATGGTAAATTATCGAAACTTAGAATGGAAACATCATGTAGGCGTACGAACACGAATATCGTAAAACGAAACAAATAATCATAAAACCGTAGTTACCCACTGTACTTTACATAATGGTGACTGATTACTATGCATGGTTGTTCAACCAGATATGAAAAGTTGTACCCTTAACTGTATTTAAATAAGTCACATCACAATTCAAAGCGAAGGAATTAAAGGTATTCCCGAATCCATAAGTTTCATCAAACATTTCTTCAACTCTCGTATCTTAGGATCTAAAAAGTCTTGTTGTGATCTGATAGCGAAATAACTATTATTGTATACTACATTATTGATTACCACTAAGTTCCTCACACTCCGGGCCAGTAGACCATCACGCCTGTGGATTATTATGTGACAGTTCCGAAGTATTACCCTATATGGCTTCGTCGCGTGTCTCGCACGACTCCCGACCTATTCATGCGTTGATTTATAGCACGCTTCACAATAAGCACTAGCTTACGGCTATTTGTATGTCATATCTATAAAACACACCTGTACTGTTTTAGCACTTGTGTAAATACTAAATAGCAACAAAGTACAGCCTTTTGTTTTCAGTATTGCACCAGGTGTGGTCTTTTCACAATTTGCGAAGACGTTTTCTCTATTTTACAACTATCATCTTACTTCTATGTAAGTATACGAGTACATATAGTAAAGAATTTAATTTTGTATAAAAACTTATGCACCTACATTAGATAAAAATATTATTATTTGAAATGAGCCGCACTCAGATAAGATCTCTAAAAGAAATAATGCAATATTAATTTTTGGTACGCTGCATGGAATACCTCAATCTGACAGTCTTCATCAGTGTGTATCTCTCAATGTTAGGTTTGCTCGATGATGACAATCGTGATTTAAAACCTACATAAAAATCACCTAGAGCGATCTCAAATTGCTTGAGATTCTCGACTGTACTGATGATACAAAGTTAAAGATTGTAGATTTATGGAGTCGTAAATGTAAAATGCAAAGCAAGTCTCAGGCTTTGGATGGACTTATAGCGTGGTCTCGGTATAAACATGGTAATCGAGTTCTGCGAACTACATGAGCAGTAGTACATAACAGTTGATGATAATATTGACTCTATACCGGTTTTGTTGAGTTAGTGCCATCTAGTAATCGGCTGATTTATCATATTATCTAGTCCTAGATAACGGTAAGTTTTTTGTGAATATAATTTTCCTATGAAACTGAACGAAGCCAAATTCAAAGTCTAAATATTGTTTAAAAAAATTAAGGTATACAAGCTACATTAAGCTGTGGTAGTGCGTTTAGTAGCACCTGCTTTTGTAGCTTGTATATCGAGGGGTTCTTTTGGAAGGGATCGTTTACCGTTACCGGCAAGTACAAGGGTGAATACGACGCAATAAGGTGAGTGCAAACAAACTGTTGAATAACCTGTGTCTGGCGGGTAAAATGGCCGCCGTTCGGTGACCTTGAAACTGTGGGGAATTGTCTGGAGCAGATTGTCAATTATATCGATTGAGTGGGGACGTGTGGGTGAAGTAAAAGTAAGAGGTACCTTTGTGTCATAACACTTGAACTAGTAAGCTTAAATATGATTGGGTGAAACATAACACTTCAATACTGAAAAATTGTGTCACACATCTATGTGCACAACTTGTTTCATGAAACCAAGCATCAAACCAAACCTATTTGGATTAATATATTATACCGCCATCATTAAGTATGTTGGTATGTTAGTATGTACTGAGATAAGGCAGCTTTGCTTTTGAGTCACACTGAATCCTTTTTATAAATTACTTTTTCCACCAGTCAATCACAAGGTCCCTGGTCTGAAATAGAGTAATCAACAAAGAACCAGAGACACGTAAAAGGTAATGTTATGTGAGCTATTGGACGAGAGAGCTATTATGCGAGGTTCTAACACAGCTTTATAAACTTAAGTTATTGACGATAATTAAAAATTGGACTAACTTACCAAGTGACGTCCAATTGTAATTATATGAACGGGTTAACTAAATCACGATTTACTAGTAGTAGTACTTCTCCGTTCGCCTGCAGTAACCGCATTTTCAAAGCTTTTTTAAAAAAAATTAATATGTCACTAATGCATCTGTCACCGTCAAACGTCACAGATTTAGAGCTTAGCCCTCCAAACACCTCTTACAGGCACCTACCCGTTATGCCCGGGTTTCAGCTTCTAGCTGATATGGGGTTGGGTGGGTGATCGTGATTTAGTTAACCCGTTCATATAATTACAATTGGACGTCACTTGGTAAGTTAGTCCAATTTTTAATTATAGTTCACATTGGGTTAACTAAATCACGATTTACTAGTAGTTGTTCAGAGTAAACTGCATAATGGGTACATAGGTACCTAAACTTACTAATATTAATCATGAACTTTGCAGTTATTTGATAATACATGCTGTTGGGTATTATAGAGGATATATGATATATAGAGGACATTTTCCTTCTTTCTCATAATACCTAGGTACTTATATTTAAGTGCTAGGTAGGTACCTAGACCTAATAGTAATGATAATTAGTAATTACCTAACTAGGTTTGACAGGTGCCTAGGATCTACCGGTGGTTAAGTTTCTTATCTTTTATTAAAGGGTATGGTCATGGTTTTAATTTTATTAGAGCATTTAGAAGTACCTATCTATATAGCTAATAATATATTATGTAGGTAATCATATTATTATAATACTAAGCATTTGTTTAGTACAATAATTAGTTAGGTATGCAACTTGTTGGATGCTATATTTCTGTCTAACTAAAATGATTTAAGTAGGTAGGTACAGCTAGATGATCATGCATATTGAGTAAAAAAAATTAGCATGAATCTTCCTACAAGTGATTATGTAGGGCTTTGTTTAATTTATAAATACTCCAAATCCCACAAAGAAAAGATTTCCAATCACTTAAAATTTAAATAACCATTCAACTAATGTTCAATCATTATATGTATAACCATGTACCAATCCATGTACTTATGTAATATTTTTCTCTGCTGTTATCACACCTGTTTTATTGGTAGGTATGTAGAGTGGAAACATGTGTCCATGTTACTCTGAAACTTACATTCAGTGTAGGTACCTTTGATAACTTTATGCAATGGTATTTTAAAATATTTTAATATACCTACATACCTAGATGGTAGTTGTATTCCCTCATTTCAGAGAGTACATTTTTTATGAGTATAGTGTAGACTTGCAGTGTACTGACTAGGCTAGAAATAAAGTTTGCCATTAATACACTGCATTAAATTGATTTTAATGTAGGTACCTACTTGGTGAATTGGAACCCGCTGTTAAAGACATTTATTAAATATCAAATTCCAAGCAGCAGACTCCTTATGGGCCAGGTCATGGTTTGGCCTGGGCCTGATCTAACCTCATATCTCTATGGAGTGGAGGAAGATAATAGGTACTTAACTAGGGTGATGGCTACGCTTCGCCAAGCCTACCTTTACGGTGAGTTCTTATAAACATCAGGCCTCCATTCAGGATACAATCAGAAGTGTGTGTGTTGACAACTTCGAAGGCTACTATAGTTTTTGTATCTAAGTAGGTATAAGTAACGGACTGCTGTTCAGTACGTTCTAGGCAGAGATGTTGTTAATTAGATTTAGATAGGTAGATATATCTATAAGTACCTAGTAGGTATTGTGTTATGAATACAATTATGATAACTACCTACTTATTTGATATGATTAGGTATGAGGTAAGTATCTACTGGATGACTTTTTTCTGGTTACTTGGGTTTAATTGAGTAGATACATTCTGTGTTTTAAGAATGTTGCTCCAGATAAAAATAAAAGAATAAATATGATCACGACTGTAATCCCCAGGCTCGGTAGATATCTCCTCAGATCTTTAGTTACTTAGATTTTTGATATAAGTTATGTAATGAGCTGGGGAGCATTATGCTTATAGTTATATACATAATAGCTCCCAGTTGGTGTAGGATTATTGTTTTGAAATGTTTAAGTTTACTCTTCGGACTGTTTATCATACAGGTACATATATTATTCAGGTATCACACACTTAAATATCTTGTGATGTGTTATATAAGGTCACAATACAGCTCAATTCTATTCTACTAAGTAGTCAAATATCAAGTTAGTATTTAGTGGATAACATTTTCTTAATTTCTCATTATTTGTTTTTTATCTGAGCTTATAGTATAAATATATAGTTATTTCAATGCAAGCTAGTAGTTGATGTTGTTACCTATCTATGTAGGTAAATCTTCAGGTAAGTAATAATGTTGAGTTCTTTGATGTGTGCCTAAACCCTAACTATGGTGTAGCCAGGTCAAACGTTTTCATTGATGCATTACATAATCCAGCTAATTATGATAATTATTTAACATCATTAGCCATTCCATAATACCCTATTGATTAACATGACCGGCACAAAAATTCTGCTCCATCTATTTAAAAAAAATCCAAGATACTTGCTATAAAATCTTATATCAACGCCAAAACACTGCGATAGTGCGTTTTAATATTTCCCATGTTGTAATCTAGTATGCCTAGGTATTATAGATGTGACAACTTCCATAGTTAATATAGTGGGTATTATATTGGAGTAGGTAAAATCATTTCTTTCATTCATTCATTTCAAATAGATTCTACTATCATTGTGTATGCTGGGTCACAGTATTGTCTGTAATCCATACAATACCCTAAACATAATATAAAATCCATACTAGAGATTGACAAGTTGTAGGTATTTGTGTTTTACATAGAAAGTTAATTTCTTTCATTTATAGGTATAAATATTACTACTCCATTGTGTGTGCTGGCTCACAGTATTGTCTGGAATACATACAATATTCTATACATAATAGATATACCTACAATCCATTGACAAATGTTTCAGATATATTTTGCCTTTGACATATAAAGTAACTGCAAAATGTCTGAGGTATGCTGTAATTATTCAGGACTAGGTATGTTGACTAAGTATATACTTAGCCGCTATCTATATTTCTACCTAATGAGTAGGTATTTTCCAATATTTATGTCTGGAACAAGCTTATAATGAACATTCACCATGCTATTGTGTCTAGCACTAATAGATTAGTATATATATGGATAGTTCTCTAATTTGATGTATGTATTTATTTATTTATGATTATAATGATTTTCCTCTTTCTTTTTACCCTTGCTTATTAGGACCTGTACTGTACAGAGACCATGATTATAAGCCAGACAGTATGAAGGTTAATTTTAGGTCTGTGGCCTTAAAATAACAATGTGATTTTATTAAATTCACATTATATAAGAATGGTGTGGATGTAATATTCTGTAAAAGTAACATTTATTTCCAATTGTATCTTAGTTTCTTATTACCTACATTGAAATTTATGGTCACCCATAAAGATAATATAGGATATCATTATAATTCTAATGAGTAACTGCTAATAATGCTGTCTTAATCATTGCATGTTTTCTTGCAATGTGGAGCTTGATTCTGACAAGTTATTGATTGTATGATATTGATAACAGTGTTCAATGTCAGATATATCTATTGTTTACCAATTCAATTATAACAGTGTATAAAGGTTCACTATGATAGCCTTTAGTTAGTTTGTCTATGTTGGTATTATACCATACCTTACTGTATAGTATTTGATGATTCATGTGATGCAACCTCGGGGTGCAAGGCAATAGATGAGAGTGTGTAGCATAATTGTATCCACTCAATCTTTGTTTCCCACTGGTTTATGTTATTATAAACTATACTTACTTTGTTACTAAAGTTTTTGTTAGTCTATGGCCAGTGGTTAAAATGTTTCTGTTTTACAATATTTTTTTACAGATATTGTTACTACCTTCGATTTTGGCCCTCGATTGTCTCCTATTCGGGTTGGCTATCCTCAGGGTGCGCTTCAATAAATGGTTTTATTTGTCCGGTGTAAACGTATAATGTTTATTTTAAACGAATATTACAATAAGTAAGTATGTACAAAACAATAATGCGTATTCGTCGACGGTGGTTCTTGCAATGCAATGGCGAGCCGCGCCGCGCTGAGACGAAGACGCGTCACGAGTCACGTGACATTAAGGTGGCGGCTCAAGCCCGCACTTAAGGAGCGGTAACATGGGCCCGGCCTTGGAATCAGCAGGTTCCAACAGCTTCGCATGCTGTCACGTTGTTACCAGGATCTGTAGGTGGAACTGGAAGCGGACAGATCTTGGAGAAACCTCTGCGTGTTATTCCTGTGGAAGTAAGAAGATCAGCAACACGTGAGACGCCGTCCGCTCCGGGATAAACCCGTACAATTCTACCCATTTTCCAGTTAAGTGGCGGCATGTTGTCATCTTTGATAAGAACGAGACTGTTGAGCTTGACATCGCCTTTGTTCGTTTTCCATTTGGTTCGGGTTTGCAGCTCCGAAACGTATTCCTTTGTCCATCGTTTCCATAGGTCCTGCCTCATTTTCTCTAGTAGACCGTAGCGCGCCAACCGGTGACTAGGTGTAGCCGTCAGGTCTTCGCAAGCCGGGGCGGTCAATGGTCGGCCGATGAGAAAGTGAGCGGGAGTAAGAGGTAAAAGGTCATTCGGATCTGTGGACAGAGCTGATAAGGGGCGGGAATTCAGGATGGCTTCAGTTTGTGCCAAAACCGTGCTGAACTCCTCATAAGTAAGATTAGCCTGACCGACGACACGGCGTAGGTGGTATTTACATGATTTAACCCCTGCTTCCCACAAACCACCAAAATGAGGACAATAAGGCGGAATAAATGTAAATTTAATATTATTATTGGTAGTGTAGTTAATGATATCCTGATTACCATTATCACCAAACGAAAGCATTTCTTTCTGAGCTCCGACGAAGTTTTTACCATTATCTGATAAAATCTCAGCCGGTTTACCACGGCGAGATATAAAACGCTTTAATGCGAGTATGTAATCATCTGAAGACAAACTCGTAGCCAACTCTAAATGTACTGCACGTGTACTGAAACACACAAATAAACAAATGTACCCTTTTTTGAGAGTAGATCCTCTACCTTTGCGATTCAAAAGCATTACAGGACCAGCATAATCGACACCGCAGCGCATGAACGGAAAGCCAGCTTCGAGACGTTCGACCGGTAAATTACCCATGATAGGGTTTAATGTCTTTCCTTTGATGCGCGTACATTTAACGCATTCATGTACAGTTTTCCTTGCCAGGTCCCGGCCGCCTAACGGCCACCAGGCGTCGCGCACACAGGACAGTAGGAGCTGAGGTCCGGCATGGAACAACTGTTTATGTTCAAATCTGAACAACAATCTAGTAAATCTATGTTTACTGCACAATAGTACGGGATGTTTTTTATTATTATCGAAAATAGGTGAATTTTCTATTCTACCACCTACGCGTATTAGCTTGTTTTCGTCTAAAAACACATTAAGACCGATTATTTTCTTAGATTTTATATGCGAGTTCGTAGATAACGCATTATATTCATCGTGAAACGATTGTGATTGCGCTAGCCGGGCGAGCATTGTAACTGATGCATTCACTTCGTCACAAGATAGCGAACCGGTTTTACGATGTTGTTTACTTACTCGGGCATTACTTATGAACCTTAGAACGTAACCTCCCATCCGACGCAAACGATTGAATGACGAAAACCTATTGAAGTCGACTAAGTCTAAGCTAGTACTTTTACATACTATACTAACACTTAGAGGTTTAATTTCTGGTAACAATTGATTATCACCGGCGTCGTCGGAAAACCCTGTAGTATAAGTTAGCTCGCGATCTTGTAAGAAAACTGGCCCGTGCCACCACATATAACTATCTTTTAACTCGTTAAGGTAAATACCCCGTGATACGATATCCGCCGGGTTATCTTTACTATTTATGTGTAACCATAGTGCATCGCTAGTGATTTCATTGATTTGCGACACACGATTTTGTACGAATGTTTTTAGACTATGAGGTGACATACGTAGCCATCCCATGACTATGGTCGAATCTGTCCAAAAAAATGTTTTATTAAATTGAACCTTTAGTGATTTTATTATTTTTTGATATAATTTAGCACCTAACAAAGCTCCGCATAACTCGAGTCGAGGAATAGTGCAGACCGTTTTTACAGGTGCGACCTTACTTTTAGCACATAGTAACTTGATTGTTACGGGTGTGTTATCGCCGTAAGATCGAATATATGCACAGGCCCCGTACGCTTCCTGTGAAGCGTCAGTAAATACGTGTATTTCGCGGATAACTGCATCAACACATTCACTCATGACGTAACGAGGTACACGTAGGCTACCTAAATGTGACAAAGTTTGAATGAATCTATTCCAGTTATTAAATATATCAATGGGAACTACGTCATCCCAGTCAATTTTAGATAACCACAACTTTTGTAACATAACCTTTGCAATTATTATTATCGGAGATAAAAGGCCTAGCGGGTCATAGATCTGAGAAATGACAGACATCATGCTTCGTTTAGTAACTACAGCTTTATTGGCAACGTTAGTCGTAAAATGAAGTTCGTCGGTATCAACCTGCCATCCTAACCCAAGTGTTTTATTTTGACAGTGATCGCCAATTGCTAGTTCTTTAGAGGTAGTCGTGCTTACGTCATGATTGAATGTCCACTTTCGTAAAGGGAAACAACCTGATTTAAGAATCTTCGAAGTTTTTTCACAAATGTTTGACAAAATCAAAGGGTCATCGTGGCCCGTAATTAAATCATCAACAAAAATATCATTATTAATGACGTCAGCGATGACGTCATCATCAGATTCTTTAGCAAGTTGTTTTATACAGCGCATGCTTAAGTATGGAGCCGACGCTGTTCCATAGGTAACCGTATTTAGTTGAAAAATACTTAAGGTTTCATTCGAATTTTCGCGCCACAAAATGAGCTGTAGTCTGCGCTGATCGTGCTGAAGAGCCACTTGACGGAACATCTTCTCAACGTCAGCGCAGGCCACGTATCTATGCTGCCGGAACCGCAACAGTATAGAAAAAATATCATTTTGAAGTGGAGGACCAGTCATCTGTATATCATTCAGTGACTTCTTCGTAGTCGTAGTAGCGCTCGCATCAAACACTACACGCAGTTTCGTAGTTAAGCTGTGTTCTCGGAACACCCCGTGATGCGGGAGAAAATAATAAGGCTTATCATAATTTTTGATAAGAGACATATGACCTAAATTAATATATTCGCGGATAAATTCGCAATACATCCTTTTGAAAGATGGTAATCGATCTAATTTACGTTCTAATGCTAAGAAACGTGATTTAGCATTCTCATAGGAGTCGCCGAGTACGTCAGCTGACTCTTTCAATGGTATACGCACCGAAAATCTACCGTCATTTTCTCGTTTCGTGGTACTAATAAAGGACTCTTCACACATGCGGTCCTCATCAGTAAGAATAGAATCCGGCCTTCCAACTTCTTCGAGTTCCCAAAACTTACGCAATTGTGTGTCAATAGCTGACGACTGCACAAAATTGCACTGAACTAGACTGGTTACGCGGCTTTTGTTCATATGCACAGGACCGGAAATGAACCACCCTATTTTCGAACTTTGTAAGTACGGTCCGTTGGAAAGTCGAATTCGATCCTCATCCAACAAATCCCAGAATACGTCTGCTCCTATCAATAACTCTATTTCAGACGGAACATTAAATGAGGGATCTGCAAGACAAATATTATTTGGAATAGACAATGAGTTATAATCAATAAAAGAAGACGGCAGATGTGCCGTGATTCTCGGTAGAACAAAGCATCGTAATCGTGTATTAAAGTCATATGTTTTAGATCGCATTTTAATATCGCATAATTGATTTGATTGTGAGACCGACTGTCCCACGCCCGATATACGTATAGTGGACTGTATAACCGAGACGCTTAATCGTTTACATAGCTTTTCCGTAATAAAGCAATTTTGGCTACCACTATCTAACAGTGCTCGGACTGTGTGATATTCGTTGTTATTATCCATGACTTCGATAAGCGCAGTGGATAATAAAACCTGCGGTAGCTGAATAGACGTGTGATTCATCGCGTGTAATGAATTCACTGCACAAGATGCGACCGAGACCGGTTTGTTATCAGCTGGCTGTGAATTATGCGCACTTGCCGCCGATGACGTCGGTATCGATGCATTCTTGCTATCTTCGAAATGTAACAAGCTGTTATGCTTTTTCTCGCACTGTTTACAAGGCCCGTACGTGCAATCCGAAATAGAGTGGCCAGCACGTAAACAGTTTCGACAAAGTTTATTGTTATCGACTAACTTAATTCTATCTTGAATGGTCAAATTAAGAAAACCAATACATGTATACAACGGGTGATTTGAATTGCATACCACACAGAGACGTGCAGACTTAACGGACTTATTGCCGTTATGACGCGTCGACACAAAGCTGTGTGATTGCTGAACCTGAGTCTGGTTATCGTGTTTTTTATTCGAATGTGGCTTATTGTAATTATTGTTATTAGTAGGTTTCGAATAATTACTCTGAATCATGTCGAGCATGTCAGCACGGTTCCGTAAGAAACTTAACAAATCATCTAAATTAATCCTACTCTTCTGCGAATCACACGATATAGAACCCTTGTGATTCTCCCACTCACGTTCAGTGGTAGAATCAAGCTTTGATACGATGATATAGTTAATCAGCGTATCCCAGCCTTCCGTGGGTTCGCCTAATGTTTTTAACGCACGTAAATTACGAAGAACGACGTCGATTAACTTTCTAATAAGCATCGGGGATTCTTTGTTAATCGATTGTGCCGTAAACAAAGACTTGACATGATTGTGAATGAGTAGTCGATTATTCTGGTACCTGTTCTCTAATAAATCCCACGCGTGAGAATAGTTAGCTGCTGTGAAATCTAATGCACTTATAACCTGAAGGGCTGAACCACTAAGCGAGGATTTTAGATAGTGAAATTTTTGAATTGAGTCTAAATCGCTTCGCTTGTGGATCATGGATAAATATGAATTCTTATACTCCAGCCAGTGATCATAGGAACCATCAAATGAGGGTAGTTTAATATCTGGTAGTTTCATGTTAACGGACTTATTTTGCTGCGAATGCATACATTTAGAATCGATGCTACTCTTGTTTTTACTGTCTACAACATCTATTAAACATTTGGCTAAAGACATAATGCTAAAATACTGATCTTCAAACGATTCCCTATACTCGAGATGCGCTTTCAACTCGCTCTCGTCGGACATACTCTCAATTTTATCTTGAACTAGATTAAAAGACCTTAGTATATTCGACACTGACTCAATACGTAAATCGAATTCGGCCCGTTGCCTTTCAGTTAAAGCAACGCCGTCAAATTTTGAAACATATTTTTCAAATAATGTTAATCTGCCCTTAATGCAACCCCTTTGTTTCTTAAAATCGCTTAAGCTAAAGATATTTCCTGCCTCAGAATATTCATTGTCACTCATTTTAGTAGCTTCTAGAAAACAAAGGTTACTCACAATTAACAGCCGTGGAATGCAGGTAGGCTGCGCTGACCACGCACGCCGTTGCCCTCGGTAGGAACCTTACGAATCGCGTGCGCTGGAATTTTACACAGCCCGGAATTAGCACAAAATCGGATGAGGATAGGAAAAAGGAGAAGATGACCTGACCTTTTCTGGCTGATCTTGTTTCTGCGTATCATCCGGCTCGTAGGTCCAATGTTACTACCTTCGATTTTGGCCCTCGATTGTCTCCTATTCGGGTTGGCTATCCTCAGGGTGCGCTTCAATAAATGGTTTTATTTGTCCGGTGTAAACGTATAATGTTTATTTTAAACGAATATTACAATAAGTAAGTATGTACAAAACAATAATGCGTATTCGTCGACGGTGGTTCTTGCAATGCAATGGCGAGCCGCGCCGCGCTGAGACGAAGACGCGTCACGAGTCACGTGACATTAAGGTGGCGGCTCAAGCCCGCACTTAAGGAGCGGTAACAGATATTTTGACCTGCTGTGCTTCTACAGGCCCCAATTTCAGAGTTTTCCTCTCTATCGGAACATCTTCAAACTCCTCAATAAGAATTTATTTATTCGACTGCACTACAACATTTTAATAATAATTGTATTTGTTTTTATATTATTGCATGTTGATGTTGTATTATATTATCTTCTAAAACATAGGCATAGATAGATAGCAACTATTGTGCGTAGGTATTTATTCAAGTGTGAGAGTACCATGATGTCTCTCATGTCCGTTGATTTCTGTTTTAAGTGGGAATGCCTACCATAGCTTGTTAGTGTTTTTAATATCTTGTATTAATAAATTAACTGTTTCATTTGCATGTTTGTATGAATTTGTGAGGTTTAGTCTACTAGAACGTCATGTGTTCTCATTTGTAGGCTAAGTAAGAGTAAGTTAGAGCTAGATACAGGTACTGTGTTAAGTCTACTAGAACACCTCGTGTTCTCATTCATAAGTACGAGTAAGTTAAGGTACAGGCACTGGGACTAGTCTACTAGAACATTTGTGTTCTCTTTTGTAGGCTAATTAAGAGTGAGTTAGAGGTACAGGTACTGTTTTAAGTCTACTAGAACACCTCGTGTTCTCATTCGTAGGTTCAGTATGAGTAAGTTAAGGTTACAGGTTCTGGGACTGGTCTACTAGAACATCACGTGTTCTCATTTGTAGATACCTTACCTAAATTATACTTACTTACTTGGTGTAGGTATGTTTCCCAAATAGTAATACTTTTTCTGCGTCATGGTTTGTGGAGATAGGAAGGTAAACACACGTATCACGTACGTTGTATTTCCTTTGGTGTACCTATGTCTCCTCAGGTATTGTTATATCGTAACCTGTACTGTACACTAGGTGTAGGCACCACTTGTTGGCCAAGTGGTAAGTACTGAATTGGATAAGTACCTGTAACACGTACATGGCACTTTCCATAGTTTAGTTAGGTATCGTTAGCACGTAACATGTACCTACTACGTTCACATAGGTCTCTTAGGGACCATTTAGGTGAGCATCCGCTCCTTGTCCATCCTTTCCTGAGGTGATGAGCGCGATCTTAGAGCTGCTACGTCTGGTTTTCATATTTTATGATATCTTTTTGCAATTTCATCTGCCACTAGCGAAATCGCTATCACTTTTCATCATTTTGATACGAATTATACAGTTTATACTGTAATTTTAATAAATTTGCAGAAAAATTGCAAAAACTTCGTGCGGTGTTGCAAACGCGCGAAAAAGAAGTGACGTTTGACGGTGACAGATGCATTAGTGACATATTAATTTTTTTTAAAAAAGCTTTGAAAATGCGGTTACTGCAGGCGAACGGAGAAGTACTACTACTAGTAAATCGTGATTTAGTTAACCCAATGTGAACTATAATGATAAATAGGCTGTTGTATCATTGTAATCTGCAATCACTTAAACAGCCCGATTCCGCGTAGGTACGTAACGTGACCGCTTTTGAGTCTCTTATCAACTCAATTGATGAAGATTGATCTATGATTAGGTTAGGGTACTTCTAATTATAGATCACATGGATTAGTATATTTATACCCCCTTATTTCTAAAGTGTTTTGATCACATCTGTTACTATCTCTGTTTCTTTAGACATCATGTTTTACATAAAGTAAGTTAGTATGTAGCTTTATAGTGATTTCTAGACTAGTTTATTAGAAAAGTGAGACGTCATAAGAAGAGCTTTCCTTTGAAACTTAATCCCTAGACTTACCTTAATATTTTAAAAACACTTCTATAGTGACAGTCAATCTCTTTAATAGATTACATAAGTACCTGGAAAGATGTAAACAAACGATCAAAATACAAATTAATGTAGCAAAGTTCACTTTTTAGCATACATAGCTAAAAGCAAATAATTATTTAACCAGTAATCATAAAATAAATTATTTGCATCAATGATTAATTTTAAATTACGAGGAAAATTAAATATTTCAAATAGTTTAGTATCAAAATAATGAAGGTACTTAAAATAAAAAAACATTTAAAGTATAAAATCTAAATTTCAAGTATTTTAAGTGCCTTAATTATTTTTAAATTTTCAAAATAAAGGCTTTCTTTCCCCGACAGTTATCTTCAAATAATTAACAAACTCGCGAAATGTAAATATTGGTCTACGACGTAAATAACCGACCTATCGCGGTGGGGCGCCATGATAAGATAACATTTCAACTGATAATGAAATGATACGGAAAAGATAATATATTATCAATTTTGTATTCTTTTCATATGTATGGTTAGAAATTAAGTACCTATATGTAACAATATATCGTGAATTGTACATACGTTTCTTCTGATAACATGTTTTACGGTTAAATATGAACTTACTAAACCATTTAATAATTATAATATTAAAATATTTGTAATAATATCCTTCGAGGTTAATGCCCTCCGCATTATAAACAGAATGAGCCACCAAGGTCTCGATGAATGTGCTGAAAACAACCGAACAAGACCAGATTTCATGATAGCCTTGATTCGTAAATACCACCCAAGACAGAGACCACCAGAGACAATGTTTCTCGAAGAAACTTTGTAGAAAAGCTTAAAAAACACAGCAAACTTCTATGCAACAAAACATATGTTTAAAAGGCTCGGGTACACAATATTAATGACATAAAAGTTGTGAAAAAAGTTTGGCGCCATAGAAAAGCAGTAAACACAATGTCTACTTGCTCTTAGAACCTTTTAAAGGAAACTAGATTACGGAGACTAGAACGAGAATGGATTATCTCAATAAACTCTATATTTGAAATCTAAGAGACATTTTATACTATTGCATTTTTCGTATTATCCAATCAGTTTGTTTATATTGTTATGAAGCACAATAATATTTGCAATAGATAAGCAGGTCATACATATAACTAAAGATCTCTAATCGCGAGTAAATATAGAGCTCACAATAGTAATTTATGCAATGATAGTAGGTGTACTATCGCTCGCAGTGCAAAACAAACGTCTGAATTACCCTTGAAACTGTGAAGGTCGTACTTATGTTATTAATGCACAAAATGATAAAACACGATACCTTATCTTGTATTAAGTAACAATTTACTAACCTATAAATAATAAAGACTAGATAGATACCATAATTTATGTAGATGAAGACCAAAAGAGGATGCAGTGGAAAACGTTAGAGATATTAAGGACCAAAAGAAATCGGGGCACAAAATGGTTGTTTATTACAAGTATTGGACCTAGCTACATCATTCGTATTGAATTTTGCTTGGAAAATAATAAGATGGCATTACAAATCAACTTGCGAGGCTGAAACCTCCGAGGTTGAGTTTTCCTCCAATTAGGAACGCATTGAAACGGATCAAAGCCCTAAGAGAAGTTCAAGAATAAATGTATTCAAGATGTTTAATTCAAAGTGGATAGAATCGAGAATATTTTCTGAAGCCTTGAACCGGTTCGATTGGAAATGTTTTAATCAAGGTACGCCTACGACATTGTAAACCATTGGTAGAGACACACTATCGACTGTAGCGTTGTATTTGGCAAAGCAGAGGCTAGTCAAGTAACAGTAGCTCAGAGGGATACCTTGGGCACGGAAGGCGCCTCATAGATACACTTTAATACTTTCACCACATTAGTTCAAAAGAACTAGTGATAAGATAAGAAGAAAAGGATAGCTACTTTCAAATAAATGGTGATTTTTTGTAATACGAAGCGGATGTTCAAATTGTTTAAGCTCTTGTGCTTTTCATTAAGTAATTTTGCTTTGGTGGAGAGTTAGTCTTACTGTTTGGACCGCGGAGTACAGAGCAGTTGCATATTACGGTACCTAGGTACTAAACCGGTTGTAACTAACTATAGCTTGAGCTCGATGGTGAAAAGGCCCACAATTTTCACACGAGCAACGCCCGCCGAGATAATTCTATTTTAGAATTTACTATATGAACTTCAAGATTAAATCTTATTCTGATTCGTATGGAGAGACTAGAGTTAGACCAACCTTATCTGTCGCTTATGTAGCAAAAGGTGGTTTAGTTTTGCAATAGTAGGATTATCTTAATGGGAAAAATATATAGGAACATAAATGTCTTGTAATTTTACTGCTAAAGTTTAACGGATTCTCATAATAATATTGCTTTAAAATGTTCTGTGTGAAAAACAACAAACCTGGCATGGACATTGGACTGGATATAAATAGCTTGGAATGGTGTACGATACGGCATTTTTATACGTCGGCGTAGCGAGTGCGTTTTACTGTGGTACAAACGAAAGAATTATCCTTTTTAGCCTAAACTTTATTAGCATTATTTAAAATGTTAAAAGCTCGCTAATAACAGTACCAAATCATATATTTATATACATAAAATAACGCCTGTTTCATGACCGGGTAAGCCACGGATTTTCACTTAATACTATCTTGACTCTGACATACTTACATCTATTGTGTCATTCACTCTCATTAGGTTCTATTTCATCTAATCTAAACGGAAACGACTTTAACGATTTTCATGAAATTTAGTATGCAGGGGGTTTCGGGGGCGATAAGAAGTCGATCTAGCAACCTACGTTTAATTTTCAAAAAACACTATTTACCAAAAAAACGGTCATCCAGGTACTGACAGTACTATTACAATCAAAATATAACGGAATACTAACTACATTGCAAAATGTGGGCATGTACCAAATGTCTTTTTTGGACGTGCCTCTGACTACCCACTTTAGATATCCTCAAAGGTCTAAGTAACTAGAGATCTGAGGAGATTATCTACCGAGCCTGGGGATTACTGTCGTGATCATGTCATGTCATGTCATACAATCAAAATCACATGTGGAACTAATATCTCATGTGAGGAGATGCTAATTACCGATACTCGATACGCCATGAAATGATGTGGCATGGGGTTGTCGGCAGTTGGTACACTCTTTTGTTATGCAAATTACAAACATTTTGGGGCAGTTCGTACACTGGCTACCTGGACAGTCGGAGTAAAAAGTGTTTTCTATGCGAAATAAACTAGTATTGACAAAAAATAACAGGATATTTATTACGATAAGTATTACAAATGTTTTTTTTGGGGCTAAGTATTAAAATGTATGTAGTTCTCTTGTGAAACACAATAAAAACACTCGTTCGACAATCTATACAGTAAATAGCAAAATGAATACAAATTATACACAACTTCTGTTATAAATAGTGTAACTAACACGACTTTCTTTTATATTATATAGATTTAATTTTTTTATAGTAAGCCAGTTCCCATTGCTTTACCATTAATTTTAAATCAGAAATTTTAATTAGTCGATAGTTACCAGAATAGCAGAAACGATGGAGAGGTATTTCACTGTAGATCCACAGAGTCGAAAGATCACGAGTCGCGAAAACCTCTCCATGGTTTATGCATTCCTGGTACTTGGAAATATGTACTCAAGTGTAAGATAGTGGTTTACATTGTAAATTGTGTAAGTAGTGTTATGGTCAGGAATTTAGTTTCGTGATATTAATAATAACAAAAAATTTTATTCATTATTCATATATTTTTTTGAGTAGGGTTACAGAGATATAGATTGCGTGGGCGCCGGCTTTAAACTGACCAAAAACTCACCTTGTATATAAATAATTAAGTATCTTGCTTACAAGTTTTACTGTTTAAATCTTGTGCTGATCCCACTCACTGGGATAAGGGAAGGAAAATTATGATGATTATTGTTGTTTGTATTAAAAACACGTAACACTTTTGCCAAGAACTGTATATTTTTCTGTGCCAATTTTAACCTTAAAGAAGGAGTGTACAAACTGACCATCAATGTATGGAATATCAAAATAACTTTTTTTAGGATCGAGTGTACGAAACGCCGACAACCCGTGGCATGATGTTCGGACCCTCAAAAGCTTATAGCTTGATTACTGCGATGCCCAGCCAAGGTCAGCAGTGCATCTGCTGCGAGCGCGCACGCACCAGAGGCCACCCTAACACTTTATTTTAAAACGTTTATTACTCCAAGACCAAAGCGCTGTTTTAAAAGAGCCCTCTTTGAAGTTTTATTGCATTGCATACGAATTAATAGACTCGTTTAAGGAGAACATAAAATGGAAAACGCTAACGTAGTGGGACGTTGGCCAACTTGTTTTTTCCAAACCAATACTACTAGCTACGAGTATTTGCTTCTTTTGCGAATCTGATTAAGACATCATAAAGCTTAAAGGTTTTCCTCTTGGATATATTTTAAAAACGCAATTAAGTATTCATGGAAACCGTGTAAAGCTTGCACACGATGCATCAGATATTACCTATTTAATATAGGTACAAATACAAGACGATGCATATGAGAATATTAGCATAGAGCGTGTAAATACTCGTAAAGAGATCGTGACACGGCGACGTGATTCCACAAATGATAATATCAATGATTACACAGCTAAAGGATCATTACATTACACAAGGGAAATTATAACCATTCATTGAGAGACGATCAACGTGGTGAGTTGGAAAGTTTTACCAAAAAATAAAAGACAGGCGTAGCACTAGAAGATAAACATGTAAATGAAAAGGTTAGTTTCTCAACTTTCCGTTTAGACAACTAAACTCTAACAACAGAAGCAGGGTAGTACTACTAAAACAAGCAATCTGAAGACACGAAATCAAAATCTAGTACCTAGGTATGACCTTTGCTTGCCTATAGAAGTATCAAATAAAAACAAGGAAGTCGTAAAGAATATCTAGTCTACAGTATCTCTAAACACCCGTGATTTAATACCCAAGTCGTTATGTAAACAGTTTTAATCGTTACAAAGCGAGAATAAAATAAATGCAGTTGCTATGTTGCTATGCGATTTGCTTGTTTATTTTTAGTTTCAACATTTAACCTAGCTAAAAGTAATTGCTAGAGAAACTTTAGCTACATATACAAAAGTGTGAGATTTGAAACAGTGTCAACGCATAATTTCTAATTTATGCACCGAGTTATATTAGGTATTGTTTGGATGAGTAAAACGGTCAAATAGACACTTGATGGACTGACGGGGTCACAGTATATTCTCAACTTAATCTAAAAGTATCTAATTGAAGATAATAAAATAAGGAATTCCAAGTGATGCATGAAATAGGTAATCCAGAAGCGGTGATCCGTATTTCTATGGTGATTACTGCAATCAGCCGACGCGATCAGCCGTGGTTGCAATGTAGATGATCATTGATCAGGCATTGTCTGGCTGGAATGATGCTGGATCGCTAGCAGAGTAAAAACAATCTCTTAGCCGCGGCTTCGTTCGCGTGATTACCGATAAAACAGATTGTCTGAATGTATCAGCTTTCGCATCATCAACTTTCTGGCTTCGGCCCAGGCCGCATGGTGCCATAACAACAGTCAGACAACGCGTAGGACTAGATGCATCTGTATTCTGTTTCTCATGTCATCGTCACACATGAATTTATAAATAAAAATTCATTTATTTACTAAGAAGAGAGTAAAGTGCTTACTAAAATTACTGATGGTCCCTGAGCTAGGACAATCCTGTTTCGCGGGAATTCAAAATCGTAACCTGACCAAAACTTTAACCTATCGTCATAATTGTAAATTGGTAAGATGATAAACAGACTAGGAAGTTGTGCGTTATCATCATCAGTGCAGGTGCCCACTGTGCTAGTTTATTAATATTCTGAAATAGAGCTTGGAAAGCTTCTATTTTTGGTGAGCACAACCGAGATTCAGCTCACATCTCCACAACTCATAGCCAAGGAGAATGTTTACACAAATTACGCCTCTACACTTTAACTACATAAATAGTAGTTATAGGTACACATAATTAAATGAAGAACTTGCTCGGTATAGAAAATAGAACTAAGGGTGGGAGGAGGTGAATAAACTCCCAGGAAATGTGGTTCTGTATCTCGGCGTCAGCGATAGGCACTATGGCGTTTGATAAAGTATGGATATTTTAGATGGTAATTTGTTTTATAAATAGGTTTTGGTCTGCGTCCCTGAGGCAAATAGTAGCTGGTGAGAAAGTAGGAAAATTGATGGTAGCACAACGATGTACTTTTATGTTATGCATAGCCATGAAACATGACGTGAAACCAGTTTTCTATAATCAGCTTTGGTGCCGTATTAACAGCCTATTAACAGATGGAGGCTGTAAGTTGATGAATTCCACTGAAAGTCAGAAGGTAGTTTCGGGTCCTACCTACGCCTACGGTTGGATTGGGCATCTGTGGATTTTTCCTTGGTCAAGTTGATACCTTCTGTGCTAAGGAGGTACTAGTTACTTTAAAACCATTTTCAAAAGGGCATTTTCTGCAGTCAAATAGTTAAAAGGTACCTTACCTATAATTACGTGAAAGGTATATGAATGATGTGCATTGTTCACAGGAGCCGAAATCTTCCTTATCTAATTAATTAAGTAGGTACCTACCTAGTTCTTAAATCGTCACCATGGTTGGTAAGTATCTACCTACTATTTTTCAAGGACATATTATATCAATGATTATCTTAGCAAACAAGAACGCAATTATAATTATGCAATTATTGCACTTTTATCAGGGAAACTCAGCTCGGTGTATAATTTCATTCTAAGATTGATCCATCTTTACACACGATGAGCTAGTTAATTGGTGAATGTAAAAAAATAGTTAAGGTGTCGTTTCTCAACCAACTTCTGTATTCTTCGATAGGTAGGTAGGTACCTATTTGTATACCTAACCATGTACACAAAAGCGTCTAAAGGCGAATTATCCCCAAGTAGTTGTAACTACCTACCTACGTGCTTTAGTGGTCATAAACATTAATTTTCAAATTACAATTTTTTTCCCCAAAAAATACTTTTTTGAGTCAACAGATGCAAAGATACTTATAAAGGAAATAATAAAAGCAGTGAAAAATTACAATTTAGATATGAGGGTTGACAGCGCCATCTATTTGAAAGTAACAGAACTAAATGGTAGCAGCTGATCTTATCAAAGGGGCAGGTGGAACTACTCTGGCTACCCTGGTCTGTGGTATTATGAAATTTTATAGCTTTCTAAATGTTTATCTTTGGTACATATTTATAATAATACTATATAGAAGAAAGTTTTGTATTTTTGTATTTTATTTTGTAACAAAATATAAACTCAAAAATTACTTATCCGATTTGGAAAATTCTTTTACCTTTAGAATGCTACATTATCCCTGAGTAACATAGGCTATATTTTATTTAGGTACCTCGCGAGCAAAGCCGCGTGCGAAAGCTAGTTTATAATAATGTTGTATTGGTAAACACAAATAAATAGCCTTGATAGATCGATTTTGTACAATGTATCTGATCTCCAGCACCCTCAGATAAAGATCAAATACTTGAGTGGTATTTCTATGTACAGAATTAACCGGACATTGCATTTATTTAAAACTTAACTGTTACCCGCAACATCGTCCGCAAAAATCCATTTATTATTACTAAATCTATATATATAAAAATAAATTGCTGTTCGTTAGTCTCGCTAAAACTCGAGAACGGCTAAACGGATTTATCTTATCTTGGTCTTGAAATGTTCATGGAGGTCTAGAGAAGGTTTAAAAGGTAAGAAAAATTCGAATAACTGCCGGGAAAACCCTAAAAATAGCCCTTTTCTATTTCCCATACAAACGTGGCGGTACGAAGTTTGCCGGGACAGCTAGTCTCCAATAATGTAATCCAAGATTTACATTATTGGAGATTTAGTAGGGAACACCAAATTTTTTCTCGTAACAAATATAGCCTAAATTACTCGGGGA
The DNA here is from genome assembly GCA_963675405.1 of Cosmorhoe ocellata. Taxonomy (NCBI): domain Eukaryota; kingdom Metazoa; phylum Arthropoda; class Insecta; order Lepidoptera; family Geometridae; genus Cosmorhoe; species Cosmorhoe ocellata. Next base: position 2,111,536 of record OY776265.1, on the reverse strand, counting down.
TAATTTATTATTATTAGTGAAAGATTTTTTTAAATTAAAGCAAGGATATAACAAGAGTTAATTCTTATAGAGGTACTTACCTATCTACATAGAAAAGAAGGTATGCAAGTGATTTACAGACAACAATACCTACCTATCTGGGCATTGATGTTGACTGTATTATGTAATTTTGGATCTCGATGTGCAGTTCGCGTAAGTATCATAGCCTAATTAGCTGCTTATTTGAATTCAAAGCCTTGAACAAACAAGACAAAGTAGGTAGGTAATCAACATTTAGGTGTTGGTCAATATCACATACAACTGAAAGTGAAAGCAGCCCTACTTTGTATAATAGTGTATCGAGAACAAATTATTATTTGTGATCTTTAGTCAATACTAGTGCTGAACAAAGAAAATACGACAAACTGGTATTTTAGTGGCTCAAGGTTGACAAAATGATGTTCGTGAACATTAGATGTCACTCTGTACTAATTGAAAATGCGCAATAATCGGTTACTTACCTGTTTTTAAGTAGGTGGAGTCCAAGCAGAGGACTCAGCTCCAGAATCAAAAGCTAGATAGCAAAACAGAGTTCACGCAAATAATCACAAAGCTAAACTGATAAGAATTTATCGGCAATAAAGAAAATTCGACCATCACCATCGGAACGAAACAAACAGCGCCCGACCGAACGTCAATTATTTCAAAGTAAAAACATCCGCTGTGCCGTGGAAAAGCGAGATGCAAAATAACCTTATGATGACATTGGACATGCTATCTCGGTTTTGCTGGTTTGTTTCAGTCGCGTTAAAAAGAAACAGCAATACAAAACGTTTTAAATAAACGTCATACAATGACAGAGAAAACAAAACCTATAAAATACTATAGACTAAAACAGCTGTACACCCAGTCAACAGCTGTACATACTCACAGTGAACAGCTGTTTCATTATTGATACTGTGGTCCTGTGTTGGTCTATGCCTATCTATCTGTCTATGGTTTATTTGTAGTTTGTTCATTCATTCTTATTTAGATAGGGATGAACAAAAACATATATCGACATTTACAAACACTAATATGACCGGGAATAATATGCGAGAGGAAACAAATTCGATAAAATTTTTCAAACACCAGTCTCAAATTAATGATATCAAATTATTATAAAATACTTGAGTAAAAATTGTAATCGAAGAATGTTTACATGAATTAATAAAAAAAAATGTTTTAATCAAATACATAATAATTATAAATAACTAGCTTCTGCCTACGGCTACGCCCGCGTGATACCTTGAAAAATAAAAACATCGCTATCCCACGGGAACCGTACATTTTTCCGGGATAAAATGTACCTAGCCTATGTGTTATTCCAGACCATAATCTATATCTGAGTCAAATTTCATTCAGATCCGTTCAGCCGTTCTAGCGTGAAAGAGTAACAAATATCCAGACATCCAGACATCGAAACAAACTTTCGCGTTTATAATATTAGTAGGATGGATCTGATTGATATCACACCTTCATCTTTAAGTTACATGCAACACTTTCTAACGAATAAAGTTGAAATTGCTACTTTCAAACAAAAATATTGAGTTTAACACAAAATTTGATATAATGAAACATATCAAACGTTAATTATAAACTACCAATAAATATCGATTGTTACAAAAAACTATCAAGCCTACACACACAACCCTCATTCACCATTACAGCCAGAGTCGTCGGTCTGGTTGGATCAATATAGTTCATAATTTGTGATTTCATTCATTCATTCGCTCAATTGATTCCTTCGGAAGCTTACGGGGTCGTGTTCATTTTCGTATTTTTCTGCAAAATATCCTAAAATAAGCTGATATTTTGCTATAGCAAAGTAAATCTCAACTTTCTCCACCAATATTACTATAAAGTTCCCTTACTAAAGCTCCAGGTTTATATATAAGAAACTGTTATGTCAAATGTTCACAACAATACATCACATAACCTTTCGTCATTGTGAAACGGATAAATTACAACGTACCTTCCACGAAAAGAATCTAAACACCGAAAGTGACCACTATGGCGAAAGAAGAAGACGACGACAACTTGCCTGATAAAGATGCGGCTAAGGAGTTCTACGCTCGATATGAACCTAAGGAAATTATTGGAAGGTAAGCGAATTAGATTGACTGTCCTATCTAGTTTGGCGACCACTAGTCGCTCTCGTGATTGTGTTGGTGCCAACTTCTAAAGGAACTAAGGAGTTAATTACCTGCCTATTTAAAACGCGGCTTAAAGTAGGTACTGAGCAAATACTTTACATCTATTGGCATTGTAAGACTTCTGTGTGTGACCTTGGAGAGAGAAAACATTCTTTGATCTCCTTTGAAGTTGGCATGTTGCTATTATTGAGGTGTTACAATAATTATAATGCCTGCAAACAACTTCTACATTCAGAATATTAAAAAGGATGATGAGCATTGTGTTAAGCTAGATAATAGATATAGATAACTTAACAGGATATTATTAGTTAATATCAATCATCTTTTTCTATATCTTTAATAGATTTCTACAGAGTAACACTTGAGGTGTTACTCTGAATAAATCCACACATCCAACACCTCAATCCATCAATTATTCTACAATTATTATTTATAGGCTGAATTTATTCCAATTACATTGGTATATTGTCAATAATGATGTTACCAAGAGCTGTTCAGATTTGTGTCTCATCACAAATCTCAGGTGGCTCTGTGAAATATGTATTTATGTTGTGCTGTCATACATAAAATGGAATGTTTCATTTTTTATCCGCTGTAAATTTAGATTGCATTGTAGCAAGTCAGATTTGAAATGTAAAGCCAAAATTAAATACATTTGTCTTAATTAGTAACTAAAGAAGTACAGAACAATACTTTGACTTTTCTAGAGGAGTAAGTTCAACAGTCAGAAGATGCATAGAGAAGGAGACAGGACGGGAATATGCTGCCAAGATCATAGACCTCAGTCAAGAGTCACAAGATGGAGTGGACACTCACACAATGAGAGATGCAACACGACAAGAGATTCAGATACTCAGACTTGTGGCCGGACATCCTTATATTAGTGAGTGAGTTGGTTTAACCCCTTGAAAATGGACCAACATATTCCAAAAGTCAAATGATCAATTATAGAGAAACATTGAATAAAACATGATATCCCAATGCCACTTAGATTGTTTGTAGATGTGATGTCTCTAAAAATGCTCACAACTCACTAATCCCCACGCTCAGTAGATATCTCCTCAGATCTCTAATTATTTAGATCTCTAAAGAGGGTAGTCAGGGGCATGTCTAAACATGATATTTTTGCATATGTCTACTTTTGCACAGTAGATAGTATTCCGTATGTGACAGATTGTAAGCCCAACGCTAGTTATAAGAATACTAACCTTTGACTTATGACACACACCTTCGAAATTTTGGTTCTAGGGTATGCGCCGGTTTCCTCACGATGTTTTCCTTCACCGTTATGAGCACTGGCATTGCACACATAACTTTTCGAATGGAAAAACTCATTGACGCACAGCCAGGTTCAAACCCAAAAAAATTTCATAACAGATGTAATAGTGCATGAAAAGGCCTTTGAGATGCTCTTCAGTTCTTCATTGGTTTGAAAGAAATAGTGATATGATAAGCAGAACCTCTAAAGTCCAATATTTGCACTTATATCTGGGCCAACCATATTTGGATAGATAACTATGTTTTGGTTAATTTGTTCAGATACATTCTCATTGATGCGATGTAATTAAATAACAATTAGTCACATTATTAGCTCGATATAATTGGCATTACTATCAAATTATGACAGAAAAACATGGATACATTAAACAAGTTTGTAATGAACATAATTGTAATCACTTCTTATCATGTCCCTAGTTATTTTAAGCCAGGGTAGTGATACAATTGAAGTGTGCCTCAGAGGCGAGGCTCCTTTTATGCATGTGTAGCCATAGTCGCTAACTGTAAGGCATACCCTTAGCCAGTCCCTTCAACTAATCAAATAAAAATCAATGCCATTAATGGATCCATTGTATGAACAATGATCTCAATATTATATTTGTTACAGTTGAATTACAAGATGTATTCGAATCTGAGACATTCATATTCTTAGTATTTGAACTTTGTAAGAATGGGGAGCTGTTCGACTACCTCACATCTGTGGTCACACTGTCGGAGAAGAAAACTCGCTACATTATGAGGTGAGACTGCATTGCATATAATTATTGCAACTCCTAACTGCTCATCACTGGTGGTAGTGGCCCCGTCTTCCGATTTTAAGGTCATGGGTTTGATGTGTATGTATTTACTTTAAAAAGAAGGGTGAAGGAAAACGAAGTGAGGATTACGGCATGTCTTAGAACCTAATATATTTGAAGTCATGGTCATTAGAGCCCCTGGGGTACACTTTAATCCTTCCACACTGCTCCGTAGTGATACGATGAGAAAAAGAACTGCTCATCTAAAGCCTGTTGCACTTGTGGAATATCTTATATCATACATGAAAGTGGCAAAGTTCTGTGTGGAACTGACGCGTACATTATTGTTTAACAGCTTCGCTACCTTGTTTACTGACCTATTTACAAGAATAAACAAAAATAGATTCCAAGAAACAATATTTTAGACTTAATTTTACAATCAGTTCTTATCATACAAGGAAGGTAATTTGAAGTGGTGACGTCAATCCCACTTCGCCACTTGTTATCGTGCCTAATGCTATTTATAAATAAAAAAATTCATTAATAGGCACATTTTTCTTATTTTTTTATCCTTTATACTAGCTGTCCCGACGAATTTCGTACCGCCTTAGAAAAAGATTGTGTTTAATTTTCAAATGTTTTAATAGTTGTTCTGCTATTCGGGACAGAGACAAATACAACAAAACAAAAACCATGAAAATCGGTCCAGCTGTTAGAGTTATAAGCAGTGATTTTTATTGTTTAAAAAAACAAAATGTAATTTCTGTAGTAAAATTAATATTTAATGTCTTTAGGTAAATGTCCTTAAACCCGGAAAAAATATTTAGTCGTAAGGAAGTCTCCACTTTTTCTGTCTTTCTTAGAACTTTAGGTATACATATTAGCTCACCTAATTCCGATCACTGGTTATAACTTTATAAGTGTTCGAACAAACCCGACTTTGTTTTATACATTAAGATTTATTAAATCCTATAAATGTTCCAATTTTACTTTTGAGATACGCTACCCAAAATAATTGTTCATTGGGTCGATTTTTATACTATGTAGGTAGTAGGTATATTAAGGTCATTTGGTCTATCCGCCCTCCGACAGCTAACCAATTTGCAATGTAAACGCTGTCCTTTTGTTTTACGTATTTATGTTCTGTTTTGTCTTTTGTTTTTATGTTATTATTATGAGATAATCTTGATTACATTTTTTTGTAAGAAGGATCATACAAAAAAGCGCTAGGACCGAGACGAGTTTCTTGCCTGTTCTTCTCGTACTTGGGTTAGGTTGGAATTGGCACATAGATTCACCTAGCATGTAAGACGTTTCAAAGTGATCCTTGTGATTGTACTGAATAAATATTTTTCAATTTCAATTTCAATTTCAATTATGCCGGGCCAAAATTAAACTGAAATCACGTTGACCTACTTGATAATTTTATCTTTAATTGTTAAGGATTAAGTTCAAGATCGCCTTGAATAACCTCAGAATAACTTGCAGATTGTTTAATTAAAACGTCTTGATTACTGACGACCGTTCACAGAAAGTTTCCTTTTGTTATCGCTATCGTTACTACACCTTTACAATTTGATAGGTACTAGTAAAGTTATGGTTTTTGTGTTTTTACCCGACTGCGAAGCCAACGAGGGTAATGTGTTTGGGATGTATGTATGTATTTGCATGCGAATTCCTTTAGCTGTCACCAGCGCAAACGGCTAGATAAATTTTGACAAATTAAGTGTCATTGGATTCTTCTGGATTACTAGAGTGACAGGCTATAATACAAGATGTAAAAAAATCCAATTGTTTTTGCAGAAGCTATTTTAATTACCTAACTAGTTTTAGGACGGGTTTTTTAATTTTTTAATCAAGAGTATCTGAACGGTAAAGGAATCGTGCAAGTGTGTCACTCCCGTCACGTGTGAGGTTTTATAAGCGTGTGCGTGTATGATGTATTAAAAGATACGATTCGCGTTTATCCTACTCGTACGACCCAGTGCAAAACGAACTCTCGTCTCGTTATTATCTCCTGGTACCCAACTGTTTTAATTGTTGCTTTAAAAAGTTTGTTTACATTATGGCTATGAGCTTACATTGTCATGGAAATTATCAAGAGGAATATTATTTGGATCCGTTGGATATTATCGTGTGTGTGATTTAATTTTTTTTAAATATATTTTGAGAATTAACGAAATATTTTTCGTTTATTAAAAATAAATTAAATCAAACTGTGAGTTGGTAAGATATGGTGATATCAATATCATAACAACAAAAACTTACGTGATCCGAAACTTTATATAGTTTTTCCACTTTTACATTCATTTTTTTTTCTATTTTGAAACCAAAATAGAGAATCTATTTTGAGAGTGATGAAGAATGTAATGAGAGTGAATGAAGCAAAAGAGGTACTTATGTCAGGATCGCAGTAAATAGAGATCCGTGATCTCTGCCTACCCCGTTGGGAAAAAGCTGTGATTTTATGTATGTATGTATACCTACTAGATCCATTATGGTCCTAGACAATGGATCTACTGAGATTGAAGGGTATGTATGAAACCACTTGAGATACCAACTAAAAGTCCAGAAGTAAAAGTAAACTAGTCCAGATTGACTTTCCAGGTCCATAACCTAATGCCCGCCTTCCACTGCGAAGGCTGGTCTCTGATAACCGCCCTCCTTCCGCAGACAAGTCCTAGAAGGTGTGGGCTACGTGCACAGCAAGTGCATAGTGCACCGCGACTTGAAACCCGAGAACATTCTCCTTGACGACCAGCTCAACGTCAAAATTACCGACTTCGGCTTTGCGAAGGTGCTGAAGGAAGGAGAGAAACTTTTTGGTGAGTCACTTCTAGGCATTATTATCCTACTAATCCTACTAATATTATAAACGTGAAAGTTTGTATGAATGTATGGATGGATGGATGGATGGATGTCTGGATGTATGTTTGTTACTCTTTCACGCTGAAACGGCTGAACGGATCTTGATGAAATTTGGCACAGATATAGATTATGGTCTGGAATAACACATAGGCTACATTTTATCCCATAAAATGTACGGTTCCCGTGGGATAGTTTGTTTTTGTTTTCAAGGTGCCACGCGGGCGAAGCCGTGGGCGGAAGCTAGTTAGTATAAAACGGGTATTAATAGCATTTTATTTATCTATTTTCCCGACGTTTCGACAGGTTTACACACTGTCGTGGTCGCGGGATGACTTGACGAAATGTCTTATTATCACTTCTAGGCTTCATCATAATCTTGGTTCTTCTTAATTCATATTTTTGTCGATATTTTAAAAACTTTTTCGACCTTGATTTTAAAGCTCGTCTCTCAAGCTGATAGCATGAAGATGAAGCAATAAAATATTGGTTGATAATACGTTATTTCACGAAGGGTACATGTTTTTGCAATACGGTATTTTTTAGCTTGATCGAGAGAGGAGTTGAATCTGTAGTGTTAAAGATTCAAAATGATCCTTGTGATTTAGCTAAATAAGACTTTATTGACTTTTAATTTCCTGAACATTCATCATGGTTTAATTGATTGCCAGGCGAGCGAAACCGCGGGTGGAAGCTAGAGCTTCAAGTGTCATGCTTCAGAGCATTTCACTCCGCTGCTGCTTTGTATAAAGTTACAGCCAGTTCTAAACAATAACTAATATGTTACTTGATATCAAACAAAGACTAAGATCTATTGCCTATGCAGTTGTAGTGTAAATTATAATTAGAATTTTGAAGATTTTTCACATTTTAGTGGATCAAAATGAGACTTTTGTATAATTTCTCATAAAACCTAGGCCTACTCAAATAGAAAGCTTGTTGATGGAATAAATGCTATCTCAAGAACGCAGTAACGACTAATTAAAAAAAAACCTTAATTTTATCTACATGGGAGCGTTTAGATAGGAATTGTAGATACAGCTAAAAACAGGGACAATCTTAAAGATTTAGACTTTTTTTTGTATTAAGACCTTAGTTCAGCTTGTGATAAAAAAGTTGAAAACATAATAATATCTATTTACAGCTACGGAAGTAGAAAGTGGATATAATATCACCGATTTAATGTCGGTATTATTTGAATTTGTGTACAAAGAGAAAACAAACAAATAACAATAAATTAAAGATAAAAAAGTCGAGGCCGACATCGCTACCAGCGATCTCTACCAAGTAACCTTTTGATAAGATTATCTTTATGCAACATTTGACTACGTAGTTTCTTATACAAGAACCTACGTTGTTTCGAAGATATGAGAGCAGCTACGAACGTCACAAAGAAATATTGGAACACGCCCCTCTACTACGTCTCTTACCCACGACCTTTGGATAAGCGGGGGTCGGTCTGTGCAGACTTTGCTCATTAGAAATTAAAATAAAAAAATTAAGTTTATTTTATTACATACGTAGAAAGATAAAAATAGTTATTGGATAACAAAAATGGTCACCACCCGGCGTGTGAGAGCAACTACATTTTTTATACAAACTAAGTCCCGACGCAAAATCGAAGGGGTGTTATAAGTTCGTCGTGTCTGTCTGTGGCGTCGTAGCTCCCGAACGTATGAACCGATTTTGATTTTTTGTGTTTGAAAGGTGAATTAGTCGGGAGTGTTCTTAGCTATGTTTGATGGACATCGGTTCAAGAGTGCCGCCACAAAATGGCGGGCAAAATTGGTGTCTGGGGTTTTTTGAATTTGAAATATATAACATGTATTAACAGTGTTTTTATTTTTCAGAGCTTTGTGGAACTCCGGGCTACCTTGCCCCGGAGACTCTGAAAGCCAACATGTACGATGACGCTCCGGGGTATGGCATGGAAGTCGATGTGTAAGTTATATCTTCAATTTTATCAATGTTTGATTTTTTTCTGATCTGTGAATGCTATTTCCATCATGGTAAAATTTGACATGGAAATAACAGCTGACATATAAGAATGAAAGAAGGATATGTTTTGCTGATCCTATTATAGTGACAATGATGACAGTTTTTTCATAAAACTTTGAACTTTTACTGAGAACCCATTGATAAAATTAAGTTGGAGTAATCTCAAACGTGTCTAATTAATATTTATCTACAATAAACATCTTAACAAATGTTTTAAGATAACGAATTGACGTATTACAGAGCTTGCATAACGGATCATAGATAGTTTTTGAACTTTGACATAGTCAGCCTTGTTGTCACGTTTTTTGAGAAAAAAAAATCACGGGACAAAACAGTATCGATAGGGTATTAGGGGCCTTACCATTAACACAAGCATAATCGCTGATGTGTTCGATTTACTCCGAACACTCTTCGAGCAATATCGTTTCGTACCAAGACCTGTAAAAAATTTATTGAAGCAGTGTTACTTCAAGCCTGAAATGCGACGTGTCTGAAACATGATTGTTTGTAAAAGCTTGTGGCCCCAGTTCGAAAGTTTGTAAAGATCAAAAAATCTCTATAAATGACATAGGTACTTATAGTTACATCGTGAACGTCCCCAAACTCAAGGGACGCGAAAATTATGACGAGTGGGCGTTTGCCGCCGAGAATTTTCTCATTTTGGAAGGCATGGACATTAAAAAGAAGAGAGAAGCTGTTCTCGAACTTGCTTGACCAATCGAACGGGTTTCCTTTGGCCCGCACAAATCTGGTTTGAGATATTTATTTCTCTTAAGAATTTACAAATTCACTTATAGAGAAACTATACTATTTAGCTAAGTAATCCAAGCAGGCCTTTCAGCTTTCTAAATATAGGTACATAGTAAAACTATTTACATACATAGTATTTATTTATTTTCAACAATGTTCTGTGTATGTTTCAGATGGGCTTGTGGAGTCATCATGTTCACACTGTAAGTAAATAAATAACCAACAGTTAAACACTAGTCCTGCTTGAACCCACGCTACGATTCTGAGAGCACTGGCGGTCTAGTGGTGGCCTCCCTTTCATTCCTAAGATCATGGGGTCGAATCCGGTCGTGCAATTTTTCTGTTTGAAAAATGTATTTGCACTATATACTCGTATTGTCAGTACTCTCAAACGGTGAAGGAAAACATAATGAAAAACCGAAATGTCATAGATCCTAAAAAATGGAATGTGTCAAATACACGAAAGAAGCGTTTGATGTTTACTTTAATCCATTCGCACACGGATCCAGGGGAAAAACAATGGTGGTTAGGTTAGGTTTTAAGTTAGATTTTATAGAAAACGAAAGAAATTCATTTACGTAAGACTAGGCAGTATGGCCTAACTTTAGCCTGCTCAAATGAGCGAAAAATGTAACAAAAAAAACCATTCGCACACTGGTTCTAAAGAAATAGTGATACAATATGAATGAATAAAAACTATGATTCTCAGTATATTTGCCATGATGAATACTAGAGCAAAGCTACCAACTAAGCAGTGAAGTCATTCATGAAAGTATTTTGTTAATTTCAGGCTGGTCGGTTGTCCACCATTTTGGCACCGGAAGCAAATGGTCATGCTGCGGAACATTATGGAGGGGAAATACTCGTTTACTAGCCCCGAGTGGGCTGATATATCAGGTAACCAGTACGAATGGCCTCACAGCTCAGTTGGTAGTAGCTCTGCCTTCTGCGCTGTAGGTTGTGGGTTCGATCCCCACCCAGATCAACTATCTGGTTCCCATAGTACAAGCTTTGCTTAGTTTGGGGCTAGATGGCGTTGTGTGAACTGTCCACCAATATTCTATCTAGGATGTCGTGCGTGATGTTAGCCGTTCGACATGCGCAGTGCAGCTTTTTCATACTAAATTATCTACTGCGAGTCAAAACGGCTAACTTCACGGCAACCTAAATCCGCTGGCCGTATTGTACATCTGAACCATTACTTCAAGGGGAACGAAAGTGATAGCTTACTATATAATTAGATTCTTTGTCCTTGTCTATCATAGATGTCCTACTATTCTACTTCCCTCTTTTATATTATGATCCGTTTGTGTCAATCTTTCCAGACGTCGCGATCCTATGCTTTGTTCTCCCAGTTAGTTACTTCCTACTTAATATTATAAATTATGCGGTAGTTTAGATGGATGGATGGATGTTTGTTACTCAATCACGCTAAAACGGCTGAACGAATCAAGATGAAACTTGGAATACGCGTAGTTTATGACCTGGAATAACAAATAGGCTACTTTCTATCTAGGCAGTTACCGGTTAGCTAGTGATATCCTACTAATATTATAAACGTGAAAGTTTGTTTGGATGTCTGGATGTTTGTTACTCTTTCACGCTAAAAAGGCTGAACGGATCGGAATGAAATTTGGCACAGATATAGATTATGTCTGGAATAACACATAGGCTACATTTTATCCCGGAAAAGTGTAAGGTTCCCGCGGGATAGATTTGTTTTTGTTTTTCGTGGAAAAAATAACAACGCGTGGTTCACGCGGGCGAAGCCGTGGGCGGAAGCTAGTATTTAATATACGTTTTACGTAGATTTAATTTTTATCATAATAATTAGCATAGACAAAGTAGGAAAAAATATTAAAAAACATTCACAAACATTGCAATTTTTACAGATGACCCGAAAGATCTCATTAGACGATTCTTAGTCGTCGAACCTAGCGAAAGAATTCAAATAAGAGAATCCTTAGAACATCCCTTCTTCAATACTGTGGTAAGCCAGAACATTTAATTTTTCCATAATTTAAGATTTTTTTCTTATAATATTTTTATTATTTAAAGTAGAATAGTCTATTTTTATAAAGCTTAGTGACTAATGCAATATTGCAATACAATTTTATTTACATACACTAATATCAGTGTATGTTGCATCTAGATATGAGCTTGCCGTATTCAATTCTGTAGATTTATGTGTTCCTAGTAATACCTTTTCAAAGTTTTGACAGTTTTGATATTGGCATAGCTATCAAATAAAATAGTATAAATATTATACTATTAATAGTATTTTGTACAGTAAAAAATTACGTGTTACTAGGAACAATACCTTTCTCAATTCAATTACACTCAAGAAACGCCAAAAAGTTGTAATAGATCTCGCCATTTACATTGCATTACATTTGTAGTCATAGTAGGGTTTTTATTTTGATTGTTTGATTAAATCGCGCGTCAAACTTTCTCAATCTAGCCTTTCTGTAAACCAATACACAATACATTGTTAATAGCTATGGGACCAAGATATGAAGCCATTGAAGCAGTCTCTGTCGACGGCCGGCAGGAAGATGTCGCGGATCGAACAGCTCACTATGGTAATAGATGTTCAAAATCAATGTCTGCGCATGACATTGCCATCTGAGAATTGGTTATAATTGGGTTTTAGAGTTCCGTAGTTGGAGCTAAAAGTTCGGTCTGAACTGCCATAAAATTCCATCTCTATTTGGTTATACCGATGTCGGGTATAAAGCTGTATCGAAATAAAATTACTACGGAACTCTACGCTATGCGTGGTCTGACACGCATTCGCCCGCTTTGGGCGGTATATAAGAAAAAAAAGAAAAATTTGCATGAATCACCATTAAAGTGTTTGTGTTGTGACTGTTCATTAAACTACGAAATGGATTGTATATTTAACCTAAGTTCGTACAATTTTTTTTATGACTTCTGAAAAAAAGTACCACCAAATAAGTTGCATTGGCATTTGGACGACATTTTTGAACAGGACACTGTCATTTCCAAAAAGGGATGCGCGCATTTCATTGATTTTATCTTTTATAATATTTTTGTAAATTTCATACTAACAGAGTTTAGATTAGAATGTCGAATGACCGTTCTTATTATCCCTTACATAGTATTTATTAAATACACATAAAGGCTTTAGCGAATATTTGCGTTGACAAGTGCTGCTATACGATTCGTCACAAGATAGACAAAGACGCAACGAACCTTCGCCAAAGCCCGTGATTTTGATACTATAATCCACATATAGCCATAACTAACAATAACTACAAATGGGTCTACTTTTCTTGACATTTAAACATACACATACACAATTTTCCACAATTCGCTTATCGCTTCGCATAATTAAGTACCTGCATGCCTTATTTTGCTTTGATTTGTCAGCTGCTTCGACGGGCTAACCCATTTCTGTGCTTGTGTGGGCACAATGCGGACGACGGGTAAGAAGGTAGGATCTAATTATTGATGCTAGTGATTCAAAAAACATGATCACGACTAATCCCTAGGCTCGGTAGATATCTCCTCAGACCTCTAGTGAGTTAGATCTCTGAAGATATCTAAAGAGGGTAGTCAAAAGCAGGTCCGAATATGGCATTTGGTATATGCCCACATTTTGGACATTAGTTAGTGCACTAGTGATTCTGGTGATATTCAATAAAAAAATAGATACGTTAGAACTTCCCCCTCCTTTAAAATTTCTTGGAACTTTTTGTTGAAGTTACATGCTCAATGAATTGAATTGTGGATTCCAACCTCAACCCAGTATAAAGCTAAATCCATATACTATTTCAAGGTTCACCAGTCACAGTTCACAGTTCACCATCACAGACTGTATTTATAGCTATCAGTTTGACAGGAAATTATTAATTGAATCGGTTAGGCTAACCAGCATCTAAAGTATTGGTAAAAAAGCCATAGACCTTGTGGCCCTTGTGTTATTTCATGCGGGTTTTACTAATGTGGGTTTTACCGACGTTTTACAAGGGCAGTGTATGTATTGATCGTCTATTACCGGCGTTTTCAGCAAATAAAGACGGGCGGTTTCAATGCTCGTGCGAAACTGCGCTTGGCTCTGCTGACAGTGCGCGCTGCGGTGCGGCTGCGGCATTTGCCGCACACGGCGGCGCGCGCGCTGCCACTGCACGACGCTATGCGGGATCCTTACACCATGAGAGCTCTTCGAAAGGTATGCTGTTTAAACTAACCAAGTGAACATAGTGTTTATAATATACTACTCAAAACAAAACAAAGGCGACCACTGATTTTCCGTATTTTAGTCAGTATTTTTGCTCTGATTGTTTTTAATTTAAATAAACAATGTTTTTTTGAATTTATTTAATGAATTTGACAAAAAAATACTAAAGCTTAGGATGTTTTTTGTTTTTATCACCTTTTATGGAAACAAAAATACTCGGGTGGCCCTTTGTGTGATAATCTCAGATGTTTGTTCTGTGTTTTGTCATGTATTCTTTGTATGTATTTACAAAAAAAAAGTATTTAATTAATCTATCAACTATCTGGTTCCCATAGTACAAGCTTTGCTGGGCTAGTTGGCGTTGTGTGAACTGTCCACCAATATTTATTTATATTATTTATTTATTTATTTCCCAGGTGATAGACGGCTGCGCGTTCAGGGTGTACGGGCATTGGGTGAAGAAGGGCGAGGGTCAGAACCGCGCCGCTCTCTTCGAGAACACGCCTAAGACGGAACTGAAGAGTCTCTACGTCAGCAATCTCAGTCGATAGCACCGGGCGGGGCGTCCCTCGTTTAGAGGTGTCAAGGTTAGTATCAACTGTCTGATAGCTCTTACTGGCCTCTCAGCTCAGTTGGTAGTAGCTCTGCCTTCTGCGCTGTAGGTTGTGAGTTCGATCCCCACACAGGATAAACATTTGTGTGATATTGCAGATGTTTGTTCTGTGTCTGGGTGTTGTTTATGTATTTTATGTAAATATTTAATATACAAAAAAATAGTGTGTTATTAATCTATCGTTTGGTTCTCATAGATTGGCTTAGTTTGAGGCTAGATGGCGTTTTGTGAAATTTCTGCAAATTTATTCATTATCACTTTAAGGGTAGATTCGACCAAACTATGTAGGATAAGCAATATCCCTTTTTTTAATAAATCGTAGTAATCAAGGAGTAAACTGATATTCTACTTGCATTTAACATTACATTGTTCTGAAAATAGTTATATCAGAAGTTGGTCAAATCTACCTCTCGTAGTATACCTACTAACCTAAACTAACCTCATCTGTCTTTCATTACTAAGTACCGAACCATACACCGTAATGTGCCAGCGTAAGTGTAAATAAGTGTAAAGTCTGCATTTCAAAACTAACCATAATCATTAACTTACTCTTCTGTCACGCTGGCTGTGGAAAATTGCCGCTTACTCACCATATTATGTGTTGTGAATAGCATGTTTGTGTTGTGTGCTTTTATTTCACTTATGAAGTCGAAAAACAATGCATGTAAGTAACATCCTGGTTTCAAATATTTTATTTTATGTTCTACTGCATGTTTTACCAATAATATAATTTATTTTGTAGACAATAACTTGATTCTAAATGTTCATAGGGATGTGTTAGGAAAGGGAAGCATGAGAATGAGTCTAAAAATAACGCTCTATTATTTAGTAAGTATATCATTTTTTGTGGGAAATTTTAAAAAGGCAAAAAATAAGACGTTTTGTTTAGATGTTTTTTATTGATGAAAATAACGGAACTTCTTTTTCTAGGAGGATCAATACCAGGGCATGAGGAGCCGTGAAGAGCTGAGCGAAGCTATCGAGTGTATAACCGTAGCACAGTGCAATGATACGAGTGTAGCCTGTATACTGCGCACGCTAGGACAATTTTAACAGTACTAACCATAGTTTTGTTGTCATTCAGTAAGGGCTAATATAGAAATGGCGAAGTTATTACAAACACCACAATACCTACTCGTATTACCTACCTTACGACTAGTGTAGTAAACAGAGTGAGTCATGTTTCAGTAACGTAGATTATGAATTGTAAAAAGACATTATTTCGTGTTGAAATAAACTTAAGCAAAATAAGTTTGCTGGAAATATAATCTAAATATTATATTTCCAGCAAACTATTGATAAGGCAGATGTATAAGTTACAAGTTCGGCTTAAAGATTTTTATGGTATCTATTTATTCACTTGTCCAAAAACGGTAGATCACAGCTAATTTATAAGCGCGTATCGGACCACGCATGTAAGTGTCCGAATTCAGTAAGAAACTAGTGGCCAGGTACTGAAACAATTTGACACAAGAATAATTAAATTAGTATGAAGATTAGATCATAGTTAAAAGATTTACTGGTGTTCCCAAACAATGGTTTAGCCGGTAGAGGGTAAAACAAAATGAAATCTATTTTAGATATACAAATATATTTACCCCGGTCACATCTGCCTCAGCCCTGTCGTCTGTCTACAAAAACATGATATATCAAACAACAAGGATTCTTATTAAAAACCAAACCTAAACAGTGGTTAGCCTCACCACAAACTCTTCGGGCAATATCAAAGTAATATTCGGTAATGTCATTTAAACTTTGATAAAAATTGTAAAGAAATAAAATAAATATTGGTGGACATATCACATAACACCCCCTAGCCCCAAACTAAGCAAAGCTATGGGAACCAGATAGCTGATAGATTTTTTTTTAAACATACATAGAATACATAATAACACCCAGACAAAAGAACAAATAAGATGTTATCACACAAATGTCTGTGTCCTGTCTGTATTGTATTGAAGTAGTGTTACTTCAAGCTTGAAACTTTGACGTTTCTGATACATGATGGTTTTTAAGAGCTTGTGGTAAGGCTAAGTAAGCTTGTGGTTGCCGCGCCAGCCGTAAATACCAAAATCACTCAGTTTATAAATGACTTCTAAGTTAGATATCGGTTGGTTGAATCATGTTGTGATTTGTGTCAAAGTGATTAACACATTTTCTCGTTGCGACAAGGTTCACATTAGGTAATTTAGTATTATTGTGAGTACCAGTTAGGGTATTTTTGTTTTAGTAAGATAAAAAAATTGTGTACGGAGTGAAGATTTTGTGTGATTTAGTGAGAGTATAGTATAAATAAAAGTAATAAGTAGTACCTACTCTTTGAGCAATATTTTACAACAGTCTGTGTTGTTACTCGTTTTATGTAAAATAATTTTAATTATTGTTACAAGGTGCCTTCTAGTTTTGGTGCGTATATTTGGAAATGTTTAAGTTCAAGAACAATCAAGCAATATTTTTAGAAAAATCTAAATTTAAGTAGAAATTTTTGACTTACGGTTTTATAAAATATCATACAGTACTATAAGCTAAATTATTGCACGAAAATAGCATCTAAGCTGCACTGACCCCTTTCACCGCACTGGCCTTTTCACCAGCTGCCTCAAAGGTAATACTTGAAAACGGCCCTTCTAGAAAAGAAAGTGTATATGAAATTATTTAGTAAATCTGATATTTGTTGATCTAAAGGTCCTGAAAAGGAAAGTAGTGTATAGTTCTAATATTTGTTTAAGTAGGTATTTATAAAATATCTGGATAGTCTGTGATCTGTGTAACTATTCAGTCTTCTGCAGCTTTGTCTTGTCACTTGTAATTATCATACTGTAAATAAAGTAACTTGAACTTAAGCCATTCTTATTTTATTATTCCTATTGAAATCTTTGATGTTGGTTTTCCATTTGGACGAGACAAGAGTCTTTCTATCTAATACCCTTAAACAAGCAATTCTTGTATACTTACATATATATGTATATTATATTATATTAATCTCGGAAAGGCTACAACGATATTCATGAAATTTAGTATGCATGGGGTTTCGAGGGCGAGAAATGGATTTAGCTAGGTTTCATTTGTATAAAACGTCGTTTACTAAAAAAACCGAGCAAAGTTCGGTCATCCAGGTACTGTTATTAAATCGTCCTATATAAGTATCTACTTAAGTTAGATATTAAAATTATGGAACAATGTGCTCTATTGCATTTAAAGACAACACAGAATTCGGTTGAAAATGGAGTGAAAGTTATCTGAAAATACATTTTCGTGAGCGTCGTAGTAAACACGCCCGTAAACCTCTAATCTTGCAGCGAAGACGCAATTATGTTCATGTGCGCTTTATTGCCACATAGTGTTATTCAACGCGAAACGCTATTCCGAGTCTTATTGACTTACAAGTAGAGTCCAATTTTGTATACAAGTAGTGAGAATCACATACATTAATTGCAGTGCCACTCCACGTAGGCACTTTGGACCTAACCTCATATTCGTAACTAATTTGTATGTGTCCCAAATTAAGGGAAGTCTTGTGTCCAACTTGATTTGAGAGCTAGCGCGGCGGCGACAGGAAGTGAAAGTCCGCCGCCTGTGGAGCCCCGATTACCGCACATGATTCACTTGTCACTTACTAAACATGCATACTTACGTATTTTCATGTGTAATATCGATATCTACCGGCAAAATTTGTGGAATAACATTTTAGTTTTAGATAAACAAAGGTTTCGCGTGTCGCGTCACCGAGTCGGGCCGGGCGGGGGCACGCATGCGGTCGCTGCAATGGCATCGATCGCGCACTCCGCCCCGCGCGCCCCCCGGCCCCAGTCCGCGGCCGGCGTAACTTTCTACTGGTGCCATGTGCGTGTCACGTGACCGGCTCGTGCACCTATTGGTCGAGAGCAGTGGCCACGTGACGCGCGCGTTGCGCTGCGATTGGTCGGGCGCGGCGGCGGCCACGTGAGCGGGTGGAGTGGCGCGTGGCCCAGTCGCGGCGTGACAGCGGGCGCGCTCGTACCGCGCGCGGCCGCGACATGAGCTTGCTCGACACGCTACTCGAGGCGGCCCGGTACATCGAGCTGCAGGAGCGGCGCCTCCAGGCCGGTAAGTAGCCCTCTCGAGAGCCGGTCCGGCGGCGCCGGCGCCGGTGCCGGCCGCGCCGCGTGCTGCCGGCCGACGCCCGACGCTCTTGACCTTGAACGCGGCCGCCCCCGCCGCTCCCGGACCGCTCACGTAAACAAAGGAAGCCTGAAATTCACTTTGCGAACCGGCTCTCGCACGTCCGCACCCGTCGCCGGCTCCGTCCGATCTATCCGCGCACGTTCCGCTCGGCTATAGCCTATAGCATAGATGGGGAAACTTAGAAAATGTATAATAATAAACAGTGTGGGCGTCAGGTGAGGTGTGTACGTGTACGGAGAACGCATGACGCATCCGCCGTGGCAGGGGGCGCTGCGGCCGGTCAGCTGATCGGCGCGCGGAGGGGCGGCGCACACGCAGCGAACTGCACAATGCATTCCCTAGCATCCATATTTTAAGGACTGATTCATTCCCGATATACTTAACGTGGTGCCTATTCGTAATATCTAAGAGAATTCGTTTTGATCCAAGCGTTGATGCCAAAATAATTTATTAGTTCGCTGTTATTGTTTGAATTGCTATAAGAAGTACCTACCAACGAAAATAACAAGCGCTACATACGATCTATTTATACGTTATACTTACGCAACGTAAGAGTAATTAATTATCTTTCTTCGTTTTAAAAGAAACGCCATTTTATCCATTTTACTTTGTACTAGCAAAGAGTTAAAGGGCAGATAGGTACATACTAATACTCCTAATACCACCGCACTAATAAGTTACGGATTTGTTGACGCACTGTTAGCTCTGAGTCATAGACAACCGTTTAATACGTGCCTATGTATCACGTATGTAGGTACTCCGACAGTTATTCAAATATTCGTGTGTGAAAATTTGTACTGGCCAGTGGCGCTGACGGGAACAAACAGAATAGAATGTTAGATGTATACAATACATGTGTATTGTATATGGCTCATGAATGCAATAAATACTTTGAATTTGAATTTGAATTTGAAACTAAATAGATACATTAAAACCCAACATACCTTGCCACGTCACATTTTTGTCCAGCTTAGAACACGTGTGTACCTATTTAATTTAAGATAGAGGTGAGGATGAACAACTGATATGGTTTTTATAATTTTAAAGTTTTCCTAGTTCATAAGTATTATACTTTTGTCTTCGTCTTGAGTCTGGGAGTGCATAAGGCTTTTCAAACATTGTTTATTCGGAAAAAGTGGCACAAGGCATGGTTGCGTAACTGTGCGTGAGCGGTGCTTCTCGGCCATTGTTCGTTCGCAGTACAGGGCTGTCTTAAGTTCGACAAACTGGCGTTTTACTACTTACTTTCACACTATTCTGAAAACTGAGTACACTAGCCACTATGATGGGCACTAGCCTCTCCCTTTTACCTATATATTTGCAATCAATGTTATAAAGCAATAAATGCTTAATTTGTCGCGTCCTCAGTCACCCTACGGGTCAGTGACCGGACTCAAGTGTTGAATGTAGGTACAAAATCAAGACCTTAAGTACGATAATACTTATTATTCGAGTTCAACAGATTATCAGGCCTTCCTACGCTGATTTTTTACAGCTCGCTTAGTTTACCAGGATGAAATCTCCCATACCAAACACTGATGTTTGATTTCCTGATCAGTGATCTATTTCTCTGTATCTACTGAATTCGCCATTGTCTCTTTGCTTCGTCTTATCTCTCACAAATTAAGCAGCACGCTTCGCTCACCACAGACGTATTTGAGTTGAGTCTTGCACGGTATAAACTAAGCGAATCACTTAGTGTGTCGGCTGTTCGGCTTTTGTCGGGTATTTTGGCTTTGGAGAGTCAAGTCACTCTCCCCTCCCCCTTATTCAATGGGCCGTGAACTCACGAGGCCAGCCCTGCGCTAGTCGATGAACTCATTGTCTCCTGCATTATCGAAACCGCCGATAAACGGCACGTTAAAGCCATTTTACTGCCGGCGTGACAACTCAATAATAACTCATGTGTTGAAAATATCAACACATTGCTGCCGTATACTAAGATTTTCACAAAATTTGTGAATAAGATCTTAAGTTTTCAACATTTGGCTTTCTACGCCTCGCCCTAAGGGTTGTGTGTGTATGACAAAAGAAAGGCCTTGACAGGTATATTTTCGAATATGAGTGTAAAGACAAACGGGTCACTACAATATGACCTACAATCCAATAATATGTACGAGTAAGTGTTATCAGGCGTATAAAAAGGTCAGAAGTTGATCCAAATAACAATATAATAAACAAACGAGTTGTTTATAAAAATAAAGCGGATATAATTACAAAGAAAATAATATCGAGCTCTAGAGTTCTTATCTCTATTTAAGTAAGTACATATTTACAAGAGAATTTAGTTTTTTGTAGACTGACATCTAAACAAATTAAGAAGAGTAAAATTTTAGACGGAATTTTCAGTCCTTGGCAACCTTAAGGGACAACGGACAAATGAACATTAAATGCTCCCCTATCGCGACAGTTTACATATAAATTCCCGATAGAAAGCAGTGGTAGTTTCACAAGGCCGGCGATACCACCTTATCGTGTTTGCTCGACACTTATCAGCAGCGGGCAATATTGCCTACCACACTGTAAATAAACTAACAGTAACGCAAGTAAGATTACGTGCCTGCCTTCGCGTTGTCACCGTCACGTAGTGGTAAACGTAGCTTGTTTAGCTAAGTTAAGCAATGGTTAGACCGATGCAAGTTAATGTTTGAAGCATTGCGCTATCAGCTTATGGATGCGTGTCGGCTAGAGGCGGCCACAGTAGAAAACTCCAGTGCTTCGGAGTATGCGGAATATGCTTACTCCGGTCACAACACAAAAACACTTGGATTGCGTCGAATTTTGAGACATGGGTTTAATTTTTGAGTTTTTTTTTATGATCAGATCAAAAATACCAGTGACCTGATTAAAGTTTATTTTTTATCTTTATTTACTTATTAGCTTATTCGCTGTTCGAATATGGAGCTAATACAACCATATAAACAACCAAAGACAAATTAAAAGCAATTCACATCTTAAAAACATAAAAAAATCGAAACATTACCCATTATTTCAATATTACAGATTAAAATGAATGTGTATGACTGTTAATGTATCTGCATTGCACTGTGTGGAGCCACTACCGGCGGGTACTTGGCGGGCTTCACCGTTATTCGAACGTGGTTCGATGCCATTTCGCGATACCCTATCTAACACCGACTTTGCGTTGTCGTCCGACTCCAACTTGGCTTGCAAACCTTTTGTTTAAATTCTGATGGTGCTACCAAGGTTGTCCTGTACTGTACCCTTTTGCTCTTTGCGGTTGCTCCAATGTCATCCAATACTGAAACGATTCTAATGTAAGGGACGGCCACAAAGTCCAAGTCCGTTTTCCTATAAACTAAAACATCCTTGGAATTCGTTACGCCATGCTCTGTCCGTTTCGAGTCACAAACGCGTACTTTACTCCATGATTCTTTGAATTGTATTGTAGGGTCCCAAAATCTTCAAATTATTATTGTTTTATACTGTTTTGATTGAATAACCTTATTGTTTTATTATAATTTCAACCATATTATCCTCTTATGTACATATTTACCTACTACAGATTTATTTTTCCGCTCACGTATTACTCAGATGGACTTCATCCGTTTAATTATATCATATCGCATGTACTCTCGTTCTAGGCACGTGGCGAGTTATATAAGACGTCATGTCATGAGCTGTACTTTGTTATCGTAGTCACATGCTCCTGCGTTCTAACCAAACCTAGATTATCTAGAATCTTCGATGTTTGTCACAACATCTTAACCCTAAGATAGGTACTCTCCCAAATGATTCACGGATCATGGAGAAGTTACCATTGCTTATCTCGGAGCTGATGACTTATTTCACTAAACCGTATTTGCACTAATCATTTAAAAATAAATGTATCAAATCGAGCTTTCATTCGTGTATAAGAAAGTCTTTAAGGGCAAGCCTACAAATACATAAGTACATGTATTTTAAAATGCAAAACCGTGAACATAGCATCAATAAATTGTAGATAATAAGGCAGTGCGTTCACAAGATTCAGCCACAGGATGTGAGATAGAGTGAGTAAGACTGCTTCATTTATGCAGTTGTTGTCGTCGATAAACATTTATAGAAAATGTTACACTACTTCAGGTAAATTGAGAGGTTATAATATAACTACATACACCTACTAAATTGTATCACACCACACCGCACGCGTAAATAATATTCGGGTGTGATCCAAAAATATCTTATAGACTGGATGCCACGACGGAAATTATATTCACAGTTGGACAAGAGAACGTGACATACTAATTACGCATGCTTTCAAATTGTACTTATTTAAGGTTCGTTCAAATGATACTAAATTATAAGGTATCTTTATTTATGGCATACATTTGGCTCAGTAGCCATCTCAAATCTCTAGTTAATTAGAACTCTAAGGTTGTTTGGCTTGAAAGCTTCTGCTGTAAAAAGGTTTTAGTTTATATCATTATCCCCGCGACTTCGCTCCCTTAACGTTTTTCTCATACAATCTACAATCTTCCTTTAGTAACCTCTAGACCCCGAAAGAAACCTTGAAAAATCAGTTTTTTCTGACTTATTATGGTTTAGGCTTGTTCGTTGATTATTTTGTTTCAGTCAGTCAGTAACTCAAAAGTTTGATAATATAAAAATAAATGAAATAAACATGTTCATGCATTACTGTAATCCTCTTGCTTGCAAATGTCTCTCAGTAACTTAGATCGTTTAGAGAGATTAAGTTAAGTTAAGTTAAGTAACTTAAGTTTCTAGAGAGGGTAATATATAAATTAAAAAGATAAAGCTGTATTATATGGCTTATTCAATTGTAAATGTTAATAGGCTTCGCCGAAGTCGGATAAACTAAGGTTGTGTGGTTTTTATTGAGCTGAAAATCGAGAGGGGAATCCTTCCGGAAAGGTCAAAGACAGGCCAGGCACAAGATAAACACCCGTTTGTCCGCTCGTGCGAGCGAGATGATACGGGTAATGCAAAATTATCAAGATCCGACACTATAGGCGGGCTTCAAATATCTTTAAGCTTACGGCAGAGAATAAATGACCGCGACACGACTGTTTGTCCTATCAGAGAGAGGTGACATGAAAGCGTGAAAATACGTCCACACAAAACACGCGTATCTCGTTACCGATAGCTGCTAATAGATGTGAAACTTCTTGTCTCTGTTAAAAGTCATAAAACGCTATCTCTGACACGCAAAATACACGCAAAGGTATAAATAGTTACTATCGTAACGTCAACAAAGTGTCGCGTTGATTGGATATTTCGTAATAAAAGCTAAAATCGTGATGGCATCGAAAAGGTTTTGTGTGTGCCAAAGTTGTAGGTATATACATACAATTTGCGAAGTTATATACAAACTGCATTATGCGGTAAACACAATACAATTTGTCGATACCAAACAATTCCGCTTCTGCGCGCTACGATTATTTGTTCCGTTTATTGGAAGCTTCGATTTAAAAATGTATGAATAACTGTGTAATGCGAGACACCTTTTTTCCTGATACATAGGCAATGATGGTTTTGTTATACAATATCCTCATTCGGACTACTAACACTATCTAGTTGGTATTGTAATTGTATGTAAATTTGCACAAAAACAGAAAAACATGTAACTTGGAGTTTACTTCCAAAAATCATCAGCTTTGCACTCGATCGCTACAAAAAAAATCTCTGAGTACAAATTAATGCTTCTAAGTATTTAATTAGCGATGTATTGAGCTACTATTCAGCAGCTATAATACTTAGCTACGAGTATGCTGGTATCTTGGAATCCAGTCCGGCAGACTTACGACGTCCCGGTGCGAGGTACCAGGCGAGCAGACGCACAGGAATTACAAACGCACAATGCAAGGTTCGCGATCGCGAGGCTTCGCTGCACAGAATACATAACACTACGCGCAGTTCAATATACTACGCATCCTCGGGCCAGCCACTGAACACAGATTATGTAATAGTAACAACATACGGAAAGGTTTACTCGGCGATACCGCCAACCACTCACTAAGCCCAGACCTCAGTAAAGGCTGATATCCAAACTGATATCCGTCTGAGAATGAGCTTGTGAGATGACAGCTAAAAAAATGATCTAGACTCAACGGTCTCGCGTTCGCAACTACATGAGGCTGACAATACGTGGCCTCATCAACTAGCGGTCAACTAAATGATAAACGCGTACGTGTGAGCAAACACTAAACAGGCATCGCCATGCACGCATTACTATCACTCACTTATCAGTCTAGCTGTGATGCCGCGCGCTACATCTCTGCAGCTTGTGTCACAGTAGTGAAACTTGTGCAGTTGTTGTTCGTGTTGGTTCTGTAGTGCAGTAAGTAGCAGATGGCGAGGTCGGTCCTTTCACCATTCTGTCCGCCGGGTACAGACGACCTTACACGAGCCTTGGTGGCTGTTCGCATCGCCGCGCCTATTCAAACTAATTACTTTACAAATTTGTGGCGGACATTCTATATGCGGCGATGGGCTTGCAACCTGTCACGTACGGAATACTTAGCACTGTGCAGAATGTGGTCGTGTACCAAATATCATGTTTGGACGTGCCTCTGTCTGAATAGTTACTCCCTTTAGAAATCCTCAAAAATTTAAGTAACTAGAGATCTGAAGAGTATATCGAGCCTGGGGATTACAGTCGTGATCATGTTTTTTTTATTGTTAAATGTTCAGTTTTGTGTCAAATGTCATCGTAAACGATGTCACAATAATTGACACATGACAATTAAATAAGCATGTATTTCAGCTCATCTTCAGCAGGCAGCAGGCAGTATGTTTTGTTCGATTGGCTACGCCTTTATTATTAGCATTATCCTTAAATCGAATAATACCTAACAAAACATTTAGTTGGAATGGAAATGGCTCCATTGAAAAATATCGATGTGACGCACTTTAAAAACAACTATACACAATACTCTCTAGAAGTCTAGAGAATAGGTAGTATACTTACGTATTTACTACTATTATACGAGTACTTAGTTGCGCAAACGCCTACGACCAATCATGTACTTGTACTACAAACTTCTAGTAGCTGCAACAAAGGTTTGTTCATTATCATATGTTTATTTCCTCGACAAATACCAAACCATGTCTATAAATAGTAACTAACATGACTTATGTGTACTTACTGAAATAACTACTTACCTACTACTTTTATACTTTCGCTTGGTATACTCGTAGAACGAAATCTGTTTTGCGTTTAGCGATAAGTTTGATAGTATGATTGATTATGACCGCAAATTGACTTTATTACTGGAACCACCCAGGTGATTGTTAGAAGGATTTAAATTTAACAGCAAAACCGGGTAGTTAGGCAATTGTAAAATTCTTTACAACACAAGATATTAGACATTTTTATGAGAATTTTGACGATCCACATCCCATCCCAACTTTCATAGTATCCCATCCCAACATCCCAACTTTCGGGGCATCCCAATTGTCTAAGTAGACCCACTTTCCATTCCAGGTGTTGGGTAAAACTATAGCCCTACCCTAAGGATGGTTTAAGTGACGCACTTGGCTATATTCTTTTATGCAAAAAATAATAATTAGCAGGTGAACATTTTTTCAACTTAACATACATGAGTGTAGTACCAATACTTTTTGTCTTGTTTCATATTCGTTACATAGAATCAATGTTTTCGGCTTGCTATCAGATCCTGAAGTCCAGAAATAGAATCTAGGCACGCTAGGTCGCATCGCAACAACCTGCTAAACCGGCAGGCGAGTGGGAGCCTCGGTGTTCCCCGTAGCGGGTGAAAGGGGGCGACCTACCTCCCCTCGCCCCTCCCCCTGGGTATGCATGCTGCACCGAGCCAAGGTCAGCCGCCGCACGCATGCGTCGCGTTGCTTCCTCCCCTCACCCCTCGGAACCAGCGGATTTGCGCTCCTGTGACTTACACGACCTCCCCCTTGCTATTACCACCCTAGTTAGGTAGGCCAATGTCAAACCTATTTAGATCATTAGGTCAATTGAAATTTTTAATTTTAATTAAGTATCTTATTTTAAACTATTTGTAGTTTTTGCTGATTACTTTTTGATATTAATTTTGATGGCTTGAAACGTAGGTAAGTATATATTTGCTGATATTGAGATTGCTTTTCTATTATTTGCCAGTATAAATTCCTTTCTGTGCATCGTGCAATATAAATCGTGATTTGATCCTTCCGCTTCCGCCGTCCGCACTTCAAGGTTTCTTTGCACTTATGCCTATACTTCTTTATTCATAGTCGTCCACTCATCTCGTAACGTAAACTATACCAGTGTTATTGTCTATGTAGAGATTTACACGTGTAACTCGCAACGACGCCGACTCACGAAGACCAACGTAGCTCGTAAAACATCAGCACATGGTGAAATCCTATTAGAAAAATTAGTGCCCGCTAACGTAAGCCGGTGCTCTATTGCGTACTACAGGTGGTTTTTAACCATATTTTAGCAATGGATAAACAACCTCAGCCTCTGAGGTTTATTCAGTACAAACGGTGATTCAGCGTGTCTGATGTCATGTCAAACTATCAGAATTTCGTCGTCCAGTCCATTAGTTTGCGTGGAAACCGATCTCTGACCTAAATGTCGGGCTCTTGCCACTTTCATAGAGTTTAAATCGCAGTGTTGCTGCTCATTGATTGTATGTTTGCAGAGGCATGTCTGGCACCGCAGCGCCATTTGCGTGGCTTGCTACGTTTCATTAGAAAGCTAGACGTCGCGCATAAGGAATAGCGCGTAGCTACCTACTCGACTCCTACGTTCGCGGATAGATCGCTCGCATCGGCTGCACCGTTCCATTCACCTTATCCGACGAGGTTCAGTGACTCCGCCGGCCGACTAACTCCTGAACACGTCATCTGCGTGCTAATGGCTGTGGCGGGCTGCGGCACGGTGCGGCGCGGCAGGGCTGCGGCCGAGGGGCTCTTTCAATTCTGTGGGTGTCCTGCGCCGCGGCGACCTCGTTTCGGAGAGCGGAGTGCGCGTGCAGCGTTATGTAAAGCCGAGAGCGGTGCAGCGAGCGTTGCGCTCGGCCGCGTGCGCGTCCCGTCCCGCCCCCCTTACCCCTCGCGATTCGGACGGCGGTTTCACTCGCGCGGGCTCCTGAGGTCGCGCACCTCCCGCCTCTCGCCCTCCTCCGTCCGAGACGGCCGTTCGTGGCGCTCAGTCGTCGAGCGTATCGTGTCGGCGGCGGTCGCCTTGTGCGTTATACTCTCGCGATACCGTCCGCGCCTGTCGCCCTTCCGTTTCGGGAATTCTACAAGCTGCGTTTACGACGGTCACGAACGAGCTGACGGCGTCTGACGAAAATAGCGTGCGTTATCATCGCGACCTCGAGCGTCGAGACGAGATAGCGCGAGGTCGGCGGCACCTGGCCCCACGTGCGCTGCTGCGCCGACTGCACCAACCTCCAGGGCCGCTGGCCCGTATGGCCCTGGGCGGCTGGGTAGCACTCGCTCTTCGCACTGTCTCGACTCGGTCCTACGAGTCACGCAATCCCAATCTATATACGTTCTGTAATCCATCGACATCATTTGATACTTTTTTTACCATTTGGCTTTACTTATCCCTGACCTTTCTGTGATGGTGTTCTATGACAAAACAAATTACAAAATTACATCGAAATGTACCATACAATCTGATAAACGCTATCTTTATCAAGGTGGTTAAGTTTTGTTTTATTGCCCTGTTGTTGTTCGGACAGATTCGGTCTCAATGACGTCCCAAAGATGATTGCCTGATGAATGCCAATCTTCTTGCAGCATGTGTAATACAAACAGTACTTCATTATGATGAATGCTTGTGTTTCTTTCATTGTGAATAGTTGTGCTTCATATCCAAAAACTTGTTGATCTTCTGCAGTTTTTGCAAAAAAAGGTTAAGTAATTTATAGGATGCAGTAGTGCACATTAAAAATACTTACACGTTTTTAATGTAGGTAAGTAACTACTTACTTATTTATTTTTATTTTTATAAATTTGTTAAACTAACAGCTAAAAATACAACGTAAAAATTTTAATGGATAACAGAGAGCCAATCATAGATTTTCACTGTGATAGACGAAAATGTGTAAGTACTTACAAGAAAATCAAGAGGACTTACCATTCATTCTGTAATTTGTTCTAAGCAACAACTGCCGTCTTGATAAGTAGGTATATTAATTGTTAATTTGTTGGTTCCAGTTCATTTTGGTTTTACTTTGAAATACCTAGCTGTTCCAAAATAATATTTGTTAAATTGCACAGCATCTACGATTATCCATTTAAATCCAAAAAGTTTATTTTAATAGCTTTTTAAATATTTTAGGCTTATTTGCTCGATATTGAATTTGTATAGTATCTGGATTTAGTGTTACGGTAATAAGTTCTTGTCAAATCTGAGTGACTTTAGACTTCTGGAGTTACTATAGTAGTGATCTCTTGTCTTCTGACCACTAGGTTGCAAACTGCTATCCTTAGGTATCGTACGTTCATTCTTTTCAAAATCCAGTTATATCTTTATAGTTTTGTGCTACTGTTTTTAACTTACAGTTTAGGGACGAGAGATTACAGTCGTGTTCATCTTTTTAAACATGGTCCTTATTCCATGTCAGGTAATGAATATTCCATGTGAAAATCATGATTACCAATATAATATTTTTCATTATCAAATTTATTGACAAATTGTATAATTTAGCACTTATTCGTTTTTTAAAACTCATATTGGATTTCCATTACCATTTCGCCACAATCAGAAACTATCTTTATATCAACACAGGTCGAAAAACAAACAAACAAACATGATCACGACTGTAATCTCCAAGCTTAGAAGAAATCTCCTCAGATCTCTAGTGAATTAGATTTTTATATCTAAAGAGGGTAGTTAAAGTCACGGCCTAATATGATATTTGGCACTGCCCACATTTTGTACAGTGGTTGTAAGCCCATCGGTGCTCATAACTATAAGAATACTAACTTATAACTCACACCTTCGAATTTTTGGTTCTAGGGTATGCCTATTTCCTCACAATGCTTTCCAAAACAAGTCGGATTGCGAATAATAGCACAATCGTCATTTAAACGAGTAGGTAATATAGTATCTGCAGCTAAACACCGGTAGGTAAATAGTCATTACATAATATAAACACAGCACGTGTCGTAGTTAATATCGTATAAAACATGCGCGAGTGTGCGTACGCGCGTCAGTTGTGTGCTCAGACTTTACTCAGAACAGAACCTGTCACGGTTGACCTACATACTCTTTATTATCCTGTGCTGTCGTTATCTTTGAATACTTTAATACGTTTAAATTTTCTTATTCTTTTCCCCGATACAAAACATTTTCTTTGGTATAGGAACAGTCCATTAAATACTATGATATAGGTAGTACCTTCTTAATTGGACTTAAAATAAATTGTCAGTTTGTCTTTCGCATTGGTCCTTTAACATTTTGTTATATTCGAGTATTAAGGTCTCGTAATTTGGCAAAGTTCTCAATGTTTGCATTTTGATAATTAATATCGCAATATTGCGGGACACGTGTAGGTTGGTTATCGTTGAATAACCGATAACGCGCGATTCGCTAACTCAAACACCTGTTCCTAGTTTCACTTTCTTTATTTTGTCACGCCCAATTGAAAATTCGCAACTTGGCTACTGTTCCATCCTAGTGCGTCACAGTTACCGAATCGTTAGTCACATAAACTTTCTGTGGGTGTATTTTCATCGGAAATCCGAATTATTATGACAGTTGTATTGCTTCCACAATTTAGATTGCTTCGACAATTCGCTAAATCTACCTTCTGATAGGATTTTGTATATCTGAAATTATTTTCTCATAAGTACTCGTTACTTTCCTTGTCATCGGAGCTGTTCATAAACCTATAGGCATCGAATGGTATTTAAACGCCACGCCACTCCAGTCTTTGTTTTGTTCGAGTTAGAATCGACCGTCTGCCAATTGAATCGACTGAGGTACCAGGGTAGCATGTTCTGGGTGGAGGTGGCTAGAATTGCTGTCAGTGGCTGGTGCGGGGAAGGGGCTAGTGCACGTGCCGTTCCGCCATGCGCTCGCCTCGCGCACTTGTTGAGCGCAGAGCGCACCGCGCCAACTTCTTCTCAGCATTCTTACCGACTACTTTACTTCTCTTACGAATATTGTACTCGTACGCTGTATGTATGTAGTATTGATCTAATTTTGCTAGTTCATCATTATTATGGCTTCCTTAGTTTCGTAATTTTGACTCGAAACAAATTTGTTAAGTTCATTACCTATCACATTACGATTTTTTTTGACAGCATACATATTTGTTTGGTATAACTTTTACTCTGCTGTCTACTATTTTCTTTGATGTTCTTTTTGTAATTTGTTTTACAGTTTTGTCAAAGCTATACATTATGATCGGCAAGTGAATTTCAAACATTACGAATTTAGTGAACTGTTTTATGAAAATGAATAAATTGCAAGTGAGACTAAAAATGTGAACCCATACGGGTAGTTAACGAGTGCAGCGGCCCATCGTAGAATGGGTATACATATGGAAACCACCGACGTAACACTGGACACTGCCAGCTATCGTAGTGGGCACAGGAAGCCTCAATTTTTCGGCGCGATGGGTACCCCGGGCGAGTATTATACGGACACGGTCCACACCATAGCCATTAACACAAGGGAGACTGAATTCGGCAAGATTGTAGAACCGATACCGATTACGCTTAAGACGTACAAGCCATTTCACGTGCATCAAATTCCCCTTAATGGCATCGGCATGCCCTTGAATGGATACGGGCTCGCGCCGCAACAGACCATAAGTTCCTATATGACCGTTCCTCGGGTAACGGAGTACGAAAAACCCTCCACTTCTCAAATTGTAAGCCCCATGAAAGAGCAAGTCAAAATTACAAAACCGGAGCTCATTAAAGCTCCACCAAAGAAGAAATGGATCAAAGAGTACTTAGGTAAGTTGAAAGAAGATAAAATTTATGTGTTGTTGGCTTACAATATTTAGCTTAAAGTAGCAGCAAACCCGTGTAACATTATCGATATTCCAAATATTAGGCGCGTTGATTTGTGAATGCATCTGCAGTCGACCTTGTCGTTGACCTCGTGTCTTTTTTGCACGACAAATCCAAGAGCACGACTCGCACGCCCATCCATCTGTATAGTTTACTGAGCGTAGAGCGTGTCAACAATTATAATATTTTATTATGCATTCGCCTATCAGGTTTATGTATAATTGTCTAATATTTTTTGCGCTAATTCGGATTCGCAGTCCGTCGCCGTCTGGGCGGTTAATTATGTGAAACGTATTAATTTGGCAAAATATCTTCTGACGGGGAAAGTTGATTACTGCGAATTTTTGTTATAAAATTGACAGCTTGGTATAAAGTATAAAGTTAATATCACATACCTATTATTTACAGCCAGGACATGCGCATCATTTATAAAGATCTCAGTTCTCAAATTATTATCTGACTGAACACAGATCTTTGATTCTGAGCTACATTGGGGTCAAGGGTTCTGAAATGTAATCTTATTATGTAAAATTCATATTTCAACAGTAGTATTATCATTGTTTTGAAAGAATTTGTGTCACCCTCGTGCTCGTTATTTTTATAAATAGCTTCAAGGAAGATTAAACAAATGAATCAAAACATCTAGTAACCTACTGCATGGGAGCGTGCTCGCTCACCAAGGCGCTCCTCCGAAGGTCGCCACGTAAGCCTTACGCGTGTATGTACGTAATGTACAAATGTTTTCTGATCACGTATTGACACGCAATCTCAACTCTCTTTTCACGACCTTCGGCCATATCCTATTATGATGTCACATACCTCCCAATTATAGCATTACATTGTAACTCCCGTTAACTACATCACTCTCTGATTATAAAGAGTACGAGTAAAGTTGCGTGACGCAAGTCTTGGTTACTTAGAAGGGCGGTCGGGAATAGGCTTCCTTCTGTGCTTCTGCTGCTTCGATAAAATCGCAGAAACATTAATTGCCAAAGCTTAAACGTGCGTTTTAAAAAACTGCTTGTTGTAAAAAAAAATCATTTAAATTAGTCAACTGTAATGCTTCAGTGAATATTGGGACCTAACCTAAAAGTTTCTTCCGGTGTCTGTAAAGACTCACTGTCTACGACTAATTGTCCGGAAGGGCATAGAAAAAGGTGCATAAAAATGTCGTAAAATTTGGGTATTCTATCCTTTGACGAGGGTTCCACGAGTTTGTTTACTTTGGCCTCACTCGCCGTAAATAGGGCGTCACGTCATTCACGTAGCGGATCTCCATATTTTTACGTCTTTGAAATACAGCCGATATGAAGGCTAATCATGTGTGTATCAAGCCTTCGTTGTCGAGTGAAGCCTTCGTGGTTCTAAGTTTACACAGTTTTAACTTTGAAAAGGCTGTTTTTGTATTTTACCTATGTAAAAATATCGCTCGATAAAACCTATTCATTAGTAAAATCAGGCCACTTTTCCTTAGATATCTCATGCAGCAAACATATTCCGACCTTGTTCCCAGTGCCAGTATTAAGTTTTATCATACATCACGTCTCTTATCTATAGTTCAAATTATCTCAGCTAGATACAACTTATTTTACGTCAAGACTTTTCGGCAATACTAAAACTCTATAGGTATTAGAAAAAAAACGATAAAAGTATACTATACGTATTTACGTAACTGACGTCCGTCGATGTCGCACACATTGACAGAGTCGCGTAATCCAATAAAGATGGACGTTCGCTTGCCACACTATTACGTAACCAGGAGGTAACCAGTGATACTATACTTTTTATGAGATTAGCCGTTTGAACAGATTATAGTACCGACCGGTCTAGCTCATGGCATGTCAAGGTGATGCAAATTGGTTGTGGAACAAATTCTTTACATCGATTATTGCACTCTGGTTTCAAGTTTATACATTGATGACTGTTTTTGGTTTGTGTAACAGTAAAAAAACGTAGAATGAAATCCATGTTTTCGGTTGCAAAATTAAATGAAACCCCGCACGGAGCGTGTATTCGACATTTTCGTCTAGTGCTCGAATGAAATGTTTATTTTATAGTTCTCCAGACGTAAAACCCACATTTGTTTCATAAACATTGCACATTTGTTTTCATGAGTGCTATCTTATCGTGTTTTCTTTTGTTTCGCTCTAACAAAGTGATTAGCTCCTATGTTGTACGTCATTATAGCGTAATGAGACGTAAAGAGATATTGAGCTTTATGCCGTTGGAATAACGACTGTAATAGATCCTTTATCTTTCGTCCGTATCTCAGACAGAACACTTATCGAGCTACAACGTTCACAGAATTAATTGAAAGCATGCTCGTATGCGTTACAAACTTACGGAATGCAATACCTAGGTACCTACTTCATAATTGCACCGTGAATATAACCTGAACTAGGTATATGAAATCATTCTTGGAGTAAAACTATTTGGGGCCAGTTTATATTACTTACAATCTATCTAGGTGCTGCCTGTGGTTTTTTCGTTCTTTCCTTAAATTACATAGAAGATAACAAAGCATACTATTTTAGACTCGGTTTTGCTTCATCGTATAACGTCGCCACGAATTCAATTTATTTATCCAACGCAACGGTTACACGTGTCATGTGTTTGTCATGTAACGAGCGGCATAAAATGTAGAGCGAGAGCCGGCGCCGTCATATTCGCGAGGTTGTTGACATTGCGATAAATCTGTTTATCGTATTTGGAAAGTAATCACTGCTATTTTTTTTAAGCGATCTGCTGTTGCTAACGAACCGCCCTACATCAACGTTGCTATCAAATCCCTGGTCCTGGCCCGTAATTACTGTTGTTTCCTCTCTCCCGAGCCTCGCCCCGTTATCGAGCTGGCATTTTATACATAAGCACATTCGATTTTATATTTCGTTTGCAAATTGACAATTTCGTCGCCCTTAATTCACTGAATTCAAAGGAATCCATACTATCCGATGACTGCTAGCTACCAGGGCGACAGAATATAGAGAGAGAGTAGCAGTAGTAGGGAAAAAGTGAGGTGGCATGCAAGCAGCATTCCGCGTCTCACTTCCCTTTCCCTCGGGCGCACCGAGTGCGTTCAGAGAGCGCGCGCCGCGTGACGGGCGGTCACGTGCCACTGCCCCCTGTCCCCTCCCTCCCTGTGTTGCCAACTGGACCCTGATCCATGCATTTACCGAATGCATCGTGAGAAAGGTTCATAAATGTTTTATTGGCTTATTCCCAAAGTACTCCATTCTTTTGTTCAAAAAAGATAAGAATCTCGAACATTAGTTCCCAATCTACTCCAAAGAATTATTATTAAAAAAAGGTAAAATAAAAATAGTGCGTTTAAGTTTCAAGACTACTCCATTCAAAACATCGAAACAAAATAATGTTAGGAGTACAGTCTGTCACAGTATTTCTGTAATAAAATTAGGTATGCTGGCAAAAGTTTTCTTCAAATTAGGAATTTAGAATGTTTACGTCTGCGGTAAATAAAGTAAAGTGTAATATCACTTCAATATCACTTAGGTACATACTTTTAATGCATTATTATTTAGAAAAAAAGGGTAGCAA
This sequence comes from Cosmorhoe ocellata, assembly GCA_963675405.1. Classification (NCBI taxonomy): domain Eukaryota; kingdom Metazoa; phylum Arthropoda; class Insecta; order Lepidoptera; family Geometridae; genus Cosmorhoe; species Cosmorhoe ocellata. Next base: position 2,076,235 of record OY776265.1, on the reverse strand, counting down.
AAGAGATAAGTTTTGTTTACACCTAGGTATGTTAATGTTACAAGCAAATACCAAATTACAAATGATTTAATTTCTGATAATAAGAGCGCTGGTGGTGTAGTGGTAGCACCCCTGCCGAAGGTCGTGGGTTCAAACATGGTCGTGCACCAATGAGTTTTTCTATTTGAAAAACCCTAGAACAAAAAATTCGAAGGTATATGTCATAGGTTAGTATTCTTATAAGCGGTGATGGGCTTGCAACCTGACACGTACGGAATACTAACTACTGTGCAAAATGTGGGCATGTACCATATGTCATGTTTGGACTTGCCTCTGACTACCCCCTTTAGATATCCTCAAAGGTCTAAGTAACTAAAGATCTGAGGAGATATCTACCGAGCCTGGGGATTACAGTCGTGATCATATTTATTTATTTATTTTATTTTTTTATTTCTGAATATATTCTAAGACCTAATATGTCTTGCATTAGCATAATGCATAGCTGAAGAGACTGATTTTTACAGGTAAGTTATAATAACGGGTGTTTTTTAGAGGCGAAGAACTTTAAACTGAAATAAAACAGAGAAAAACGTTATTAATTTATACATCCAGTTGGCTTTATTCATAGCGTTTTTTTTATTTCAATTTAAAGTTTCTAAGCTTTTAAAAAAACACCCTTCTGTTAATACGTCATGGTTTTTTTTCTATCAATATTTATGGTAAACTTCTAAATTTTGGTTTCTCATAATTAAGTAGGTAGGTATATTGTTTTTTTTATTCTACCGTCTATTTTTGAAAATGTGTACTTATGTTGATCTTCTTCTTCTTTTTCTTGATGTTGATTAGATTAATATATTTTTTTTTAAATCAGTTAAGTACTGTATTTTATTTTAAATCTTCATTCATTTAGGTTTAGGTAAGGCATTTTATGACGTTATAGGCGGTTATCGCTATAATAAGAGTAGAAAAATCTGTTTATTGTACTATTAAAATATGTATTTCTTAAGCTGACTGTACGTCAGTTACCTTGTGGAGTAAAATGCGAAATAAATCAGTATTATTCACATTACTGATGACTAATATTAAATGTTTGGAGGAGTTTGAGAACGAATGTATGAGATAATTATTTTTGGACACCAGTAGGGTGGAGTCGAATTTAACTAAAAAAACAATATTTTGTTTGTGGAGTAGTTTGAGAATATTTCTTGGAGTACTTTGGGAACAAAACGTGGAGTACTTTGGGAATAAGCCGTTTTATTGAAGGTTAGCAGGCACCTGTGATATAATTTCCAGAATTCCAAAGAATAATTATTGGTAGGCAAAGGAAAATCCATAGTCCTCATTGAAATTTGCCACTCATATTTCAATTTATAAAATAAATTAATGTAAGTAGTACAAATACTAAATGTTTCAAATTCTACATGATGGTGGTATGGGGAAAAGCTAAACCTTAAATTAAGTTGGAAACACTAACTCCCCGTTCGCCTCCCTTCCCACACCGTTTATCACTTCTAGACCCGAAGGCTCCCTCCCTACTCCTCCAACGCAGAGGCCATCACGCTCACATAAATTGCAACTCAATTACGTGTTGCGCCGACTAGCGCCTTTGTTCTGATACCTTTGAAATGTACATTATAGGTATTTATTTCTAGCAGCAAACTGCGGAAAATTGCCTCGCGTCCCATTCGACACCAAAAACGATTGCAAACGATTGAATGTTATCATTATCAAACAGGTTAGGTAGAAGATTTAAATGACATTGGGATTTGTATAAAGTTCGTGGCCTAGAAAAACATATTTTTCATTCCAGCGACAAGCGAAGCGGAGGAAATATATATTCTGATAAAACAATTGGTTATCAAACATTGCGAAAACAAAGAGAGGGCTTTAGTAATATTCAAGTATCTCAGAGTCTGTTAACACAAGTGTTCATCTGCTGGCCAAAGAATTCGCACTATCAGAATAGGTGGCAGTTGCCAGTCGTTTCACTTGACAGTCGATATCGGATAGTCGTGGTCGTTATGCCGTCCAGTAGAAAGTCATTGATACCCAGCCCACTAGTATCGAGGTTTCACCCGACATGTGCGTTCCACTGTGCGATTACAACCAGAAGCACAAGCTACACCGTGTCTGGAAAGTAAGCCTTATTGAAAGAGAATACGGTGTAATTTATTTGTGGTGGATGCAATATAGCTGGTGTGGTTGTTCGTGATTGTTTCGCGTGTTTCGCGGTCGTGGTCGTAGGCGCGCTTCCATGCGCCTCCTACCAGGCAAGCATACCACAACAGGAGCACACAAACTCGTGTCACTGCGTGAAACCGGTTGCGTCGTTGCCATACCTACATACCGTTTTTATGTGTACGTACGTATTCGTACATGTGTAGGTACATTGGGGTTTTTGCAGGCCAAGCGTACACTAACCAGGTACATAGTGCTATATTCGCACGACAGATTTGGATTATAGCTAAAGGCGGATCGGATTTTGAACAACCATTAAATCCTTCTACTTAGCTATTGGTTAGAATGAGAACTAATGGTTCTGACTAAAAATACGGCATAATCAATGCACTATACATACACGTATGTTAATTGACCGAAATATACCGAATTGACATGATTAAAATAAATAACAAGATATTAGGTAAGTATCCAATAATATTCATGGATTTTCAACGTTTAATTTATTAGTAGGTACTTGGATGACCGGTTTTTTTTTGTAACGACGTTTTCCAAAAATGTAACCTAGCTAGATCGATTTTACGAAACCCCCTGCATACTTACTGATTACATGAAAATAATTGGAGTCGTTTCCAAGATCCAGATATAAATCACGCCTGTTTCCCGACGGGGTAAGCAGAGACCACGGATCTCCACTTTTAGAGGTGCTATATTATAAGAAATTTTCAATACCTGAAATTTTATATTTTTCACAATTAAGTGTGTACCTTTTTGAAGTAAAACTTCTTTACGCACGCTGAACTTGGGGAGTAAGCTGTGACGTGACGAAAGCGTTACGAAAAGTGTGATCGGGCGAGGCAAACGGAAGTTGCGAGGGATATATAGTGAAGATAGAAAGAGAAAGAGTTACGTTTCGTATAATACTGTAGGGGCAAAAGATAGAGAGATGTGCGAGCACATATTTACTTTCTCTCATAGCCAGTTACTTTTCATATATCGAAAATGCGATAACGATAAAGCTAAAGAAGTGTTACTTCAGTCGTGTGGTTTAAAGTACACTCGTTCTTTTTAAATCACTTTTATATAAGTACTAGCTTCCGCCCACGGCTTCGCCCGCGTGGTACCGTGAAAAACAAATCATATCCATCCCGCGGGAACCGTACATCTTTCCGGGATAAAATGTAGCCTATGTGTTATTCCAGAACATAATCTATATCTGTGCCAAATTTCATCCAGATCCGTTCAGCCGTTTCAGCGTGAAAGAGTAACAGACATACATTTACAAACTTTCGCGTTTATAATATTAGTAGGACTATATACTTTTTATTCTTAAAATAATTCTTATGTTGAGATCGGTCGGTTTGTTATTTATACATGCGTTTAAATATAAATGCCATCTACATAACAATTTTTCTTTTTTTTTCCTTCTCAGTAATGTTTCTTTCACTATGTTTATATAAAGTCGTCAACTTGCTTTTTAGCTTGCTATTTTTAAGTATATCTTTACCTATCTGCGGAAACTTTTAATTGGCCGTCAACAAACATGCACTGGTCTGTCCAGGCATGTTCTATTATGTTCATCTAAATTTGTAAATCTAGCTGTTAGTTTCTCCAAAATTGTATAAATAAATAAATAAATAAATTTTGTGACTTCTTCTATTAAAGTTATTGCAGGAACAATACGCATTTTATTTTTAAACGGGGTGTAGCTCTACAAAATCAATCCACTTTCTATATGAAAACTAGGTCACGAGATAGTACAGGCTATGTAGGTACTTCTCAGTCCAAGGTTGAAGCGAAGGTCCACCCAGCCTCCCACCAGGGACGCAGATTAATGATTGTGCCATTCGTAACCCTCAGAAAGCCAGTGACGCACGATGCTCTACCAGTTGCATAACCACGACCACCCCCGGGTTATGTCAACCTAGTACCTGCGTTCGACAGCTAATAAGCCTCATTATAACAATTGTCTTTTTTATGTCAGTGGTCTACCATGAGTTTTCACAATCTACACACGCTAGCGACTGTAGTTAAATAAATGTATGAAAACTTGCCTACAGCGCCTCTAGCGGATAGTTGGGTACTAAAACCTCACGTAGCTAACTATCCTACGTCACAGCGTACTACAGCGACTGTAGTTTGCGCTCATAATTTGCTTACAATTTGGTACCATGAGTAACAGTTTTGACAAATGTCATAGTAACGTACTATTACTACTGTAGTAACGTCGGCTAATCTAAATGTGGCAACTCATGGTACACCTACTGAACATTTTGTATGTACGCATAAAAAACATACAGTCTAATTGAGAACTCCTTTTTTTGAGAAAGTTCTTTTTTGAAGTCGGTAAAAGAAGTTTTAGTTTCAGCATGGCTTTGCTCTAATCAACGAATTTTCAGTACTTATGAATTTATCAGCGCCTGAAAGATCTGATATTTTTGTTTTCAATTTTGGTCCGTTATAAATAAGCTAAATATGTTGGTCTACGTTCCGTTTTCACCATATTACAAAATAACCTTATTTATTTATTTTATTTTTATTTTTCAGACATTATTGTCCCACTGCAGGGCAACAGAACCTTACATCCAAAAATTAAAATCACTGAAATACTATATGAGTTGGAAATTAGAAGGCTGATATTGATTTAAAATTTGGATATTGATTTATCTAATGTAGATTTTAGGCAGTTTTCAACATTTTTAGAAAAACATTGCTTGAATTATGCATTCTTCACCTCAACCACAGAATAACTAGTACTACGTACTCTGAAAATATTCCTTGTTCTTTAAATAGCTACACAGATTGAAAAAAAACGATAAGTAGGTATTCAAAAATACCTAGGTTAATATTAGAATTTCGTTTGACGTCAAATCGATATTGTACAAATTCAGAATTGTTATTAAATTTATAGAATTGTTTTTATTGAATCTTTTTGCATTGTTAGATGAAATTTTAATTACTTATGTAGAGCCTGTAATTTAAAATAGTATATAGACTACTTATCATGAAAAAAAATCTAATGGTTACTAAATTTGATAGTCCATATTGCATGAGTTGTTCATAAAGTCGAAATAAGTTCTATGTAGGTACAGTTATAGCCCCAAGTTTCTAAATTTAGTTAAAGGTTTTCCCTTCGTCACTTTTATAATTGAGATCAAAAAAACCTGTTTCTTTTCAACTTTCGTATTAATAGAACAGTTGAACAATGAAGTTTATTCTTAATTCAAAGCATCACTACAAGTGAGTATTATGTCAAAGTCAAGCGGCCAGAGACCCGGCAACCTTTGCCTGGAGTTTGTCAGCGATTCAGCATATTGAATTGTTTATAACGGTCAATCCTCCAGCGAACTTCTATTCTCCTAATATCGATCTTGCTGTATAAAGAGATTACAAAAGAAATATACTCTGAATAGTATCTATTAATAGTAATGAGTAGCGTCCAGTTTTCAGAAATAAATATTTTAAAAAGTTACTAGGTTAAGTATACATATTTTTGGTCTATCATATCGATTCAATTAGGTAATTGGGTGAAAAAAATAAAATAAACTAACTTTGAGTACATGCATAGTAAAATAGTGCCTCACAGTCAACTTTTTACAATCAACTACCTACGCGTGTCTCGGTTGTTTTTTCTGTCAGTGATAGAGATGGGCGCTTACCCGGTAAAAACCCGCAGTTCGGGTTTTTACCCATTTTTACCCATTTTTACCCACCCATTTCGAATTAATACCGGGTAAAAATTCAATGCTTCTTTTTCTTGAGGTTCAACTAATTATATATGCTTTAACTTGTTAGTTTTTATTCCTGTTTGTTTTTTGGGGCTAGATAGTGCTGTGTAAAAATGTCCGCCACTAGTTATTTATTATTTTAATTGTTTTTTTTTAGTGTTTCGATGTTCTCTGGTGTAAAATAATGTAATTATCAGTATAATTTGGTTGGATTATATTTATTTAAGTATTATATTTATTGATTTCGTTATGCTGTGCAATTATGGTTTTTTAGATTTTTTATAATGACATAGTGCGTATATATTTTTAATCTTTCTGAAATAAATAACAAAAGCCTTTAAGTATGTAAAAACATAAAAATGACAGATTACAATATAAAGGCTTTTGTTATTTTTAGAACATTTATATAATAAATAAATATAAGTGTATAATGTACATAATTATGTCTTATAAAAAAATATCGGCTTATTTTGAGGTACGGTGTAAGTTTACATGACTGAAAAGATAATTAATGTGCTATTTACACAATATACACTCGCGGGCTTTAAACTGGAATCGCTTCATCAAGACAATATTTTACAATTTCTGGCCATTGAACTAGGGATTGTGGTACCTATATCATTTTTTTTAGCTATCAAAATCTTTGTAGTAGGACGTGCCTACATAGTATTGACCGACGACGGTTCACATTCTGGTTATGTCCGAGAACACAGGACTCGACTCCATCGCTCCATATAATCAAGTGGTCGCGAGCAAACTGAAGCCGGACTTGTAGGTGGGCTGGAGACAATTTAGTTCCCATGGCTGGCCTTTTTGGGGTCAAGTTCACTTTTTTGTGTTTTCGTCTGACTGTCCACTCGCTCACAGCTCTCCCTCTAACTTCTCTTAGCTGCTATTGGACGTCGACGCCGGTCAGGTGTCTTTTTCGGAGTGAAGTGGTGACAATAAATCGACCATCTCTTGGCGTATTGCCTAGAGTCCAGGTTCTGGTCTCCGGACTAAGTTTCCGATCTCCCTGATTCTATTGTGCACCTTGGAGACACCGGACTGGCTTGGGTGAAGCTGTCAAGCGATACTACGCTGAGACAACCCTTGCTGAATTAGGCTGACGATTGGAGCGGCTTCTGTGGTTGTGGTTTCCATTTTTCTTAAGTTCAACTGTTCCCAGTAAAGTAAAACATTGGACTGATGACTAATTTTCATAAAAGCTCACTATTTATAGGATTTCAGGACTTCCAAACAGTTGGTGATTTGTTTGAAAAACTGATGTTTTTTTCTTTTTATGTTCCATGATACAAGGTGAATGCTTATTGGTTATGATATTCAAAGAATTTCCTCCTCCTTGCGTCGTGTTCCTCAATGCTGAGGGTCGTGACCTCCTTTCTGCATCACCTTCTCTTTAATAATTATTCTCCATCTGTTTCTGTCTTCGGCGGTGTGGAGGGCGTTGGTTGTAAACCGAAATATCAAGCGCGGTTCGGATCTGGACTGCGTCCACGAGGCCTTTTCCCGTCTACTTTGCCGTTCGCAAAGAGCTTTTCGAGGTTGTCACCGTCTTTTCTTGCAATGTGACCGAAATATTCGAGAACTCTGCGCAGACACTCAGTGGACAGTCGCGAGGAGATATTGAGTTCTCGCAATATAGAGACGTTAGTCCAAAATGCTGTCCAAGGGATACGGAGCATCCTTCTCCAACACTACATCTCAAAAGCGTCAATGCGTTTGCGGTCTGCAGCTTTCGGAGTCCAAGTCTCAGCGCCATCGAAAAGATCGAGAAGACTAGACTCCGTACAAGTCTAATAATAATAAATAATAATAATTGTCCACTGTTTCTAGGTCCAAATCGCCAGTGAGTTCTAACTTTCCAGATCTGTCTACCACCATGACTTTAGTTTTGGACCTGTTTATGCAAAGTCCCATCTCCTCGCTGATTCGCTCCATTCGGTTTAGAAGAGTAACCATCCCCGACTCATTTGCTGCAAAAAGAGTAGTGTCATCAGCGTAGCGCAGGTTGGTGATTTTCACACCACCAACTGTGATACCTCCCTTTCAATTCTCGCAAGTCTGTCTCATTATGTACTCTCCATAGGCGTTGAACAGAATGGGCGATAAAATGCAAACTAGGCGTACTCCTTGGTGAAATTTAAAGGGTTTAGAAGTTACTTTATCAACTCTTACGACTCCCTGTCTTAAGTCATAAAAGGTGCGAAGTAAAGCGATAAGATGCATTGGTACTTCAAGTTCTTGTAGGACCTTCCATAGGCCCATAACCCCAGTTGAAACAGTCGAAAGCTTTGCTGTAGTCGGCGAAACACATTATCACTGGCGTATCAAACTCGTATGCCTTCTCAACGATCTGCCTGACATTGAGAATCTGCTCCCGAGTGCCCTTGCCCCTCACGACACCGGCTTGCTCCTGAAGGATTTGCCAATCCAGGTAGTATCGGATGCGATTGTTAGGAAAATGGAGCAAGATTTTGCTGGCGTGTGAGATGAGGGTCAAGGTTCGATAATTACCGCAGCTCTTAGTTGACCCTTTCTTGTGCAGCGGTAGAATTACGGATACCGTCCAGACTCGCGGCCAATTACCGTTTTGTCAGATATGTGAGCAGATATTTTGTAGTGTCGACATACCCAAGTCACCCATAGCTTTAAGCACCTCTGCTGTTATTTGGTCGCTTCCTGACGCCTTCTTCTTCTTGAGAGACTGTAGAGCAGTAGCTATTTCGGAACGAAGAATCATGGGTTCCAGTTCTAGCTCCTTCCAGTTCGTGTCACTTCCGGGCGTTAAAAAGGGATCAGTATATAACTGCTCACAGTAGGCACGCCATCTCTCGGCAAGAATTTAATAGCTAATAAAATATTATTTCAAATGACATACCACAATCCCTAGTTCATTGGACAGAAATTGTACAAAATTGTCTTGATGAAGCGATTCCAGTTTAAAGCCCGCGAGTGTATGTTTTCGAAATGATTTTTGTGTTGGTTTTATTTGATAAAAACTTCTTTTTAACTCATGGTTTAGGTTTTCCTATATAATATTAAGGCTTCCCTACTTACTACGTATTTTTAAAAGTAATTAGGTTTTTTTATTTTCATTGAAAAATGTACGTTGAATTTTTACCGGGCATAAATAAAAAATACCCGGTATAAATGGGTATTTTTTAATTTATACCTATTTTACCCTTTCCTTCCTATTTAACCCACCCGAATTTTTACCCACCCGCCCATCTCTAGTCAGTGAGCAGCTGATTTTCGGCGTGGCAACTACTACAAATGCCAAACAAACCCAGCACGCGCATAAAACCACATGTGCTGACGTAATTTACCGATCTGAACACGCCCCCTACTCTGTCTTTCTTTAATCAACCGCTTTCATTGCCCGTCTCGCTCGTCAGTGCAGCGTAACCGATCGTACAACTCCAAAAGCTATTACCATCTTAATCCTTATTGTGATAAGGTTCTTAGTCGTAAAACGGTAGTGTGAATAGCATCGTGCGCGCGGCGCTATCTCGCTTGCTCGCCACGCGTTTAATTTCCAGCGCGGTTCGTACAGCTCCTAGTGGTTTCTGCTCGCCTGGTGTTTTACCGCCACGGATTGCAGCCGCGGACGAGTAGTTGACACGGGTTTGACAAGCGCCGATCGGTTCGGGAGCAAAATTTGTACAAAACGTTTTATTTTTTACGTGGCTGGATAATTAAAATGACGCAATTAATTAATGTTGATGTTTGTTTGCAGAGGAAGAGCCAAAAGCGCCGGTGTCGCCGGTATCGCTTCACGTGGTTACGGCTGTATCGGCGCGCAGCAACGGCGTCAACGGCGTCAACAGCGGCAACGGCGTCAACGGAGTGGTGCGGCCGGCGTCGCCGGTGGCGGTGCCAGTGCCGCCGCCGGTGGCAGTCACGGTCGTCGTACCCGTCCCCGCCCCCGCCTCCGCTGTTGCCGTCGACCCTGCCCCCGCGCCGCTCCTCGACTTCGCACATGATCATTCCAGGCCGAGTACTACGAGCAACAGTCATGGGTATGTTCGCCTGGTAGACGAGATGTCAAAAACAGCTGTTCCACTCTACCGAAACAAGAAACGAGTCTCGCATCGCGCCGAGTTTTATAGCCGTAGATGTTTATCAGATGTTTTAATACGATGAAATAAAATGATAAATAGGTATTTAACTTTGACGTGAGTAACACAATGTTTTGAAGAAAAAAAAGTATAAATTAGAGAAGCTAAAGATAGATCGCTGTTGAATTGCATAGATAATGAAACAGAAATACTTGTCACAATAATCAACAGAGTGGTCTGCCTTTGGTATGCAATTATAAATAGCTGACTATTTATTACCTACGTATTAAGCAACCAGTTCAGATGAATTGTTAAAATATTTGTAGGATTGCTAAATCTGCAACACTCAGCGTTTGAGTTCAGGCCGCCGGCTAAAATAAGAACAAAACAAGTTTTGCAACGATGACATCATTTTCATGAGATAGTATTATTTCTTGAATTACCTAATTGAATAAATATCTAGATCATTCTCGTTCATTTGGACGGCGTAAATAAGACTAAGTAATAGATTACTAGTAACAAAGCACTATAAGTAAATAGCTTCAGCCCACGGCTTCGCCCGCGTGGTATCTTGAAAAACAAAAACAAATCTATCCCACGGGAACCGTACATTTTTCCGGGATAAAAAGTAGCTGTGTTATTCCAGACTAATAATCGATATCTGTGCCATATTTCATCCAGATCCGTTCAGCCGTTTCAGCGTGAAAGATTAACAAACATACGTCCAGACATCCAGACAGCCACACATTCTTACAAACTTTCGCGTTTATAATATTAGTAGGATATATTACTGTTATTTTATTTTGATTTAGGTAATCTGCAAAATCCTAAGATAAAACCTTGTTAAATCAAATCAACTATGAATTCAATCAAATGTAATCAGGTCACAATGAAAAATTGAAATTTCTTGCTAACATCGCTCCTCTTGGGCCAGGGATCCTTATTCTGATTACTAGCGTGTCAAGGTTTGGATAATCGTGGATTGAATAATATATCGTATCCTTGCTGCGTATGTATCATTCATAGTAGGGCTCACAGGCGTTTTGAAATACGGACACACATAGCGAACAATGAAATAATTTAGTGCATCGCACACATAGGTAAGTACAGCGTTCTGGTAGGTACTTAGTTTCTGCGCGTTCCCTCTTGCATGGAAGAGAAAATTCCAAAATTTCAAGTTTAATACTAAGTTTAGTCATCCAAATTGATACGATATTTTTTATCAAAATTTAAAACGTATTTAAGTAAGTATGTAATTTGGTGTGGGAGGTTTATTCCATTAATGTCCCATAAATTGTTCATAAGGTTTTTCCTACACCCAACTTCACAGATTTTAGTATTTTCCTCTGCAACTTTGCAATAGTAGCAATCGCTCTCATTTTTGTTAGTAAAAAATATTTGAAAATACAAAATAGTTTTTCAAATAATCTAGTAGTTGTTTACAAAATACGTACATTGGCAATCGCGCAGTGGCATCAATGTGACTCTGACAACCCTAGTTCCAGACCGTTCTGAAATAAACGAATATGAACTTGCATCATTGAATAGACTATCAATTGTATTAACCTTGTAAAATACGCTGCGTTCTGAATCGTCTTCAAGTTTGTAACAAATAAATGCAATTGTTGATTGCGCAAGATTTGCGTAGTTCTATAATCATTCAGATCACACACGCCTTCAACGCGACTTAAAACTTTGGTACTTCGCGACGAATACCTCTAGCTTACTGTGCGCTCAATAAATATCGCATTTACACACTGTGATCGGTGATTCATATGTTGTCCACTGGCGAACAACATATCTGGTATACTGGGCGTCTGAGCTATCACTCAAAATTCCAGATTCCGTGTAAGATCCCGCCTCGACTTAATCGGAGCTCTATGAACTACAACTTACGATATCTTTTTGTCCACCAGGCCAACCCAGATTCCCTCCCCCCCCTCAGTCGGCAGCAGCAGCGGCAGTAGCGGTAGCGCCCCCCGCGCCGGCACCCGCGAGGTCCACAACAAGTTGGAGAAGAACCGCAGGGCGCACCTCAAGGAATGCTTCGAGCTGCTCAAGAGACAGTTACCAGCCACCCCGGACGATAAGAAGTGCTCGAATCTGTCCATCCTTGGATCCGCTATTAGGTATATACAGGTGAGTCTTTGTACATCTGCTTCTTCATTGCGTCATTCCACAAAAATATATTCTATCCATATCCTACGGTCGTATATCAAAATATACCCTGATGAGATAGATTATAAAATGTAAAATAACATACGAAGGCCCTAAAAGCTTCTAATGTCTCTAATCAGAGGTAGCTCAAACTGCGATAGAATTTCACTAAACAACTATCCATAATATCTCTTTAGCCATGCCATGGAAGCATCATCGTTTGTCTCCAAATCTTATTTAAATAGCAATAAATTATATAAATCATGTTTATGTGGTAAAGAAAACAAAGAGAGACAAATTCTGAAAAACAAATGCTTGCTCGCTCTGACGAGATAAAGCTGTGAATGACATGGATAGGCGTAAATAAACAAATGAATTGACAATGTGTTTGTACCGATAGCTGTCACGTATGAAACCCTGACCTCATTCAGGCCCCGTTATCCAAACCTCAATCGAATTTATACTTAAAATTGAGGGTTACTTCAAGTATTCCCAGAATAATGTCGAGTCGAATTGCTAGTAAAAATCAAGCTCATCGATAATTTATCTCTCTCTTCCCGACTATTCATCCCACATGGTGGTGGGGTCAGCCTTCCTAACACTCTTCCTCCACTTCGCTCTATCCAAGCTCATCGATAATAATTAACAATTTGTTCATCTCGGATTACTGATATTACTAATTTGGTCCAATCAATCCTAATTGAATTTATCATCGTGCTTATTTCATCTCATAGTCTCCTCACTTGAGTATTCAACCCGCATCTACATGCGGCATGTAACAGGCTGTATCACTAGCTTATTGCATTGCAAGTACATTTCATTAGCATGTACTTAAATATAGGTCACATCTGCATACATGTTATACATTTATGCATTATGCGCCTTTCCTTGGGCTAATCTTTATGCTTGCATGTAAAGTAGCACGTGTGACGTGACGACGAACAACAGAAGGACAAACGTTATGATCTCACTTATTTCACTTAGTATATTTCTTCTTTTAATTCTAACTGGACATTGACTATGCTAAATATATATTAAAAAAAGAAGACTTTGTATTTGTTGCGAAAAAGTATTTACGACTATATAATATTTTTGTTTATAGCCCTAACAATTGTCTATATTTTGCCTAATACTCGTATAAAGGTATTTTCTATTATTTTATAATTTAAGTATGTTCTTATGAAGATATGTTAGATTATGTTTAAGTAGGTACTTTACACACTTTAAATAAATAAATAAATATGATCACGACTGTAATCCTCAGGCTCGGTAGATATCTTAGTTACTTAGATCTTTGAGGATATCTAAAGAGGCAAGCCCAACACTTTTATGTCTTGCAATTTATATGTATAACGCATTGGATAGTAAATATCTGTTAGGTATGTTATTTTGAGATAAAAAATCTGAATTTGAATTGACCTGTAAGATATATTGCACTTGGCCGTACTTATACTTACCTACCACAATAGTATCATCGTCAACATGCATTGTCATTATTCAATTCATTGGTCGCAAGTGTTCGTTTTTGTTCAATACTTAGGTACCTGTTATTGTTTTAAAGGTCCAAGGTTTTTGACCAAATGACCTTCTGATCAATATGCCTTTAAAATGACAATGATTATTGTAAGACTTTTTCCCTTTTGCGAAACTGCGGATACTGTGGTCTAACTCCTTACTTGGTTCAATGCACTGTACCCAACATACCTACCAATTTGAGACGACGTAATTTTTAATTTGGTTTGAATGTTCATTGGATTTTTATACATACATACATACGTAGATGAAATTGCGAGAGAAAAAGCTAGGTATTGATGAGTCTTACAAATGGTCTTGTCAGATCAGTGTAGTTGTTTCGTAACTTATTTTTCCACTTCATATGTAAAGTAGAAGAAGCCAACTCCGTATAGCTGCTGTCAGTAGCACGCACAATACACTATTATTGTAGTGTAATAATAGACGAATAAAACTTTCTACTAAATAATTCTGAAAACGTACGGCGTAAAGCCACGTTTGAAAATTTTCATTGATAAATTTCAATAATTCTACAGACCAGTGTCCAAGTTTGGAAGTTACGAGTAATTGTATTCGATCTCTTGAATTAAAACTCAGCTTTTTAGACCTTGTATCGCTACTGTTTTTCGGTTTAAATCGTTACAAGTTACCATGATACAAAATGGTATCATAAATCTCGCAGGCGGGCCGTAAAAAGTCATATAAACCATGAAATATGCGTAGGTACCCGTACCCCTGACAAGCGCGACTTGTTTCTGAAGTTGCCAATCTCTTTGAGTATTATAGCAGCCTGGTACTTTGTCTGCAGGTGCTTCGACGTAAGGAGCGGGAATGCGAGCACGAGATGGAGCGACTCGCCCGGGAGAAGATCGCGGGCCAACAACGCCTCGCCACGCTGAAGAGAGAGGTCTCGGTGCGAGCGCCGCCCGTGCGCCCGCGGACTGTCGGTACGTTGACCTCCTTGCCCATTCTGCGCTCCTGGTACTGTCCGCCGAGATTATTTAATATTTGGCACTGTTGCGTACTAATAATTCCAATAGTAATTATTATTAATAATTCCTACGCAAATATTAATTACTGCGACTGGTATAACTGGTTATAATCGACCGAAAGTTGTTTTGTGGTAAACAAATGATACTATTATCAAACGCGTAGCGCCACCTGTTGGTTGCGGGTGGCGTATATAAAGTTTGTTTCGTTATCTTTGCAAAGTTGGTTGTACGTTTATTTAAATAAATAGTACTTATTATTTATTTACAGATCCAATTTCGGATGATAAGATTAGAGAAGAGCAAGTTAACGGACAAGTTTTAGGAATAAGTGTAAGTAAACTTTTAGCAATACACACTTCCAATTCCAAACATTATGAGCGATCTGAATGTGCCCTTTTGCCCTGCCTTAATTATGTCACAAGCACGTGCCTTTATTCAGACCAGTTGCCAAGTTTAGCTCGGGGCACTAAAAAAGAAATTAAGTACATAATGATCAAAATGACAAATCCTAATAATGCTAATGACTAAACCCATTTCAGATCGCCACCTCACCCCCCCGGCCGATGGCCTCTCCCCCGCACACGTTGAACTTGAGCACGAAGTTGCGTACGCTACCCATACAAATAACGCCCACCACCTCACAGGTATGCGCCCCTGGTACTTTGATACAATTTAGAACCCTCCTAATCCGAGATTAGGATTTAGAAGTTTATGTACAACAGCGCCATCTAGGTTTTAGTTTGAATTTGGCGTCGCTAATATTATAGGAACCTATGGCTCGTGAATTTTGGATCAAGTTTAGTTGAAAGCGCTACACACTTCGCGTAACGATCTACAGAGGGCGCAGTCAAAGTTCCAAATCGGCTACCATGATACCAAAACGCGAGAATCGTGTCAATTTTAGGGCGAGATGGCTATCTCCACCGAAAAAGAGTGGAGAAAAGAAGTGTACTTAATTTTAAATCAACTCATCGACTATTGGTTGATTTTAAATACTTCCTTTTATAGTGTGGGATGCTCCCTTAAAGCCGTATTTGTATTTCAGAATCAAAGATTAAAGTTAGTATGGTTCTGTAATACTTACGGTCTTTAGCCGGTTCATATTGATCTTAAGCTAGTAAAACTTATAATTCTTTTGTTGATAGTCCATCAAATGAAGCATACATTCGAAATTAGAAGTTAGAACTAAACTAGTTTTTATTTCGATTTCAGCAAGTCGTCCGTACTCCGTACGGGAGACACAATACCCTCACTTTAACAACTCTGGCTCCGGCCGATGGGACGCCGCATCAGGTATAACATTATTATCTTACTCTTTAAGTACTTGTCAAATCAAAATCAATTTAGAGTTTAATTCAACAAATCATTTATAACTTTTTTATTTGATTTTCAGAATGGGCATAAGTTAGAAAATGGCGTAACAAACGCGCTCAGTACGTTAGTGCATCCAGCTCAAATACATTTACCCATTTCACAGGTAAAAAAAACCTCCTATTACGTAATTAACACATTTTGATTTTTTCAAAATTTCCTTAGATACTAACGAATATTTGGTTCTAACCAAGGTGAAAACTGGCGCAAACATTACAAATGACTCTTCAAAGGTCTAATTTAAGGTGATACCGTTGGTTCTGGGGTAAATCACACATTATATTCTTATTGCCCCAACACAACAAAAACACAATCTTAAACTAGGATTTAGGATCTAGGTGACAAACGCACATACAGAAGAATTAAATAAGTTACTTGCTGATGCCCGCGGCTTCGCCCGCGTGGATGTCGGTTATCGCTACTTAAAAACTTGGCAAATTACTAAAACGTGGTTCTCGAGGAAGTCGAGAACCACTCTATACATTTATGAAAACAACGTGAAAATCGGTGTTTTTGAGTTTATCGCGAACAGAAAGACAGACAAACAAACGCGGCGAAGGACTTTGTTTAATAATGTGTAGTGATATATTAAAATACTAGCTTCCACCCACGTCTTCGCCCGCGTGGTACCTTGAACAAAAACAAATCCTGGATAAAATGTAGCCTATGTGTTCTTTCAGACTATAATCTATATCTGTGCCAAATTTCATCCAGATCCCTTCGGCCGTTTCAGCGTGAAAGTAACAAACATACATCCAGACATCCTGACATCCATACATCCACACATTCGTACAAACTTTCGCGTTTATAATATTAGTAGGATTGTGCCTAGTAAATAATGAATTTGTCGCCAGGTGGTGACCAGCGGCGGCCTAGTGGTGGGCCCGGCGGCGTCCCTCCAGCTAGTGTCGACCAGCGCCGGCCTGCGCGTCGTGCAAGCGTCCACCATACACGCCAACGGCATCGCGCACGACCACAGGATACCTAAGTCAGACAACGGAGTTATTGCTTCTACGCCGATGTCCACTGGTAAATATTGTTTCGCTCGTTTATTTATTTATTTTTATGTTTTGTTGTTAATCATTCTGTCTATTAGTCCGCTCCCTAATTGTTTAAATAATAAGTATGTTCCGGTCTCAAAACGGCCCTAACGGAAGACCAGCGCTGGTTGTTTACATCCAGCATACGCTGAGTTAGGGTCCGTTTTGCAACATCTTTTATGTATTTGTTTTTTTTTCTGTTTTAACTTTCTGTGTGTTGCAAATAAACATTTTTCTTTCTTTCTTTCTTTCTTTCTTTCTTTCTTTCTTTCTTTCTTCTTTCTTTCTTTCAAATATACAAACATACGTAACATCAGAGAACGCAGTACGTCTACCATGAGTTGTCACATTAAATCGGCTGACGTTACTACAGTAAAGGTACGAGTTGGCAGCGGGCGACATGAGGCAGCGGTGGACGACGTGTCGCGGCGACACTACTGGTTTCTATGTATTTCTATGAAATTCCCTCCGTAGTTAGCGACACGAAGCTAGCGACGCATTTCATAGATATTCATAAAAACCAGCAGTGTCGCCGCGACACGTCGTCCGCCGCCGCCTCATGTCGCCCGCTGCCAACTCGTACCCTTATAGTACGTTACTATGACATCTGCCAAATTGCTACTCATGGTACCAAATTCTAAGCAAATTAATGAACCGCAAACTACAGTCGCTGTAGTACGCTGTGACATAGGATAGTTAACTACGTGACGTTTTAGTACCCAACTATCCGCTAGAGGCGCTGTACAAGTTTTCATACAAATTTTTAAGTACAGTCGCTAGCGAGTGTAGATTGTGAAAACTCATGGTAGACCTACTGATCTCCACTTATCTATTACGTATCTCTTGCATCATTGTATTATTTACTAGCTTAGTACGCGTGATACGTACATTAAAGTTGCCTGTTACAGGCGGGCTTACATGAGCGCCACGACAAAACATAGTGACGTCCAACGCGAACCTATTCATTATAAAAGAAAGAGGTACCTACGTAAAATGTAGCATGTACTTTCTCAAGCTCATCTATCTATCTTTGTACTAAATGTCATCCAAATCGCTTAAGCGTGAAAGCGTAACAGACAGACAGAGTTACTTTCGCATTTATAATACAAGTATGTATTTTCTATTCTATTCTAGATGGAGGCAGCGTGGTTGTGAATGGACTGACCCCGATAGTAGTGTCTCAGCCGGGAACGCATTTGTTACAAACGCACACACTCACGCATAAGGTAACTTACTACATCTACATTTATAAAACTAGCTTCTGTCTGCGGCTTCGCATCCTTGTTTGTATGTACACATAAAAAGTTGCCTGTGTTATTCCAAATCACAGCCAATAGGCGAGCAGCTTGTGACAATTAGGCGATCAAAGTGTGGAGTATCTCAATTATTATACACACATTATAAAATTTACTGTAAAAAAGAAACTTGAAAGGTGTCAAGGTACACCCGGATGGAACGAAGTTCCTTTCCTTGCTTTCTATGAATAATCCCTTTCGCAACGCGCGATAAGGAACTTCGTTCCAAAAATATATTCTAAAAACAAATTTTATATTCCAGATGGTCGAAACTCAAATGGTGAAAGGTTCAGTGCCTCTCACAGTAAGCGCCCAGTACCTGAGCGCGACAACGATTGTGAAGCCAGTCGTCGTAGTATCCAATGCGCACACGCATGCCCCCACTTGAAGCTAACGACGAATTGTTGTGTTGTGTTGTGACTGTTTGTGTCTCACTGCCAAAGCTAAGCAATACATGATGACCATTCCTGTGAAGTCTGTTGGCTTGTCTACGAGATAATGTGGAAATTATGGAACAACGGTGAAGGAAAACATAGTGAGTAAACCCGCGGCTTATTGACTCCGCTTGTAGGGACCATGTTTTTCGTGTGCGCCCAACTAAGCTGGGAGGATGGATAGTTTCTGTGCAAGTCCATCTTAAACTGTCCTAAGCACTACAGCGTCCTGTAAGTTGGAAAAAAAACCACTTAACGCTGTTTAATCAACTAAAAATATATGCAAAGACCTGTCTACTTATAATATGGAAATTACAAATGTTTCATCTTAATACCCTTACAAATTTATGGCGTGTGTCATCGGTTAGGATTTTATAAACGTAGATGGGGCATGCAACCTGTTACAGAATACTAACGTGCGAGATTGTGAAACTCATACTAGTTTCATCTAGAACATTTTTAAAAAAAGTATTGGATTAACTCGATCTGTTTACATAAAACTGATAAGTATATTTTTTTACGAAATTCCATGAAAATACATGTAAAGTTACTCGGTATAATAGTGGTTACTGTGTATAGATGTGGGTGTCAAATCAATCGAGATTTCAGTAGTGAGTTTCTGTGTGAGATAGAGTTCTAGATTCTGGTTTCCACTTACCGTAGATAGGTATCGTAAGGCGTGGCCACGTGTCTTATGTTAAGACCGCGTCAGATGTATTTATGCAATACCTACTTAATAAGAAGGTGATAGCGAAGTGACAAATGTGATGAGCGAGCGTCTACCGGCCAAATAATATTATTTTTATACAACTATTCCATATTGTGATTGCAATACAATAATTTAATTATTTATTTATTTAAAGTTTGGAGCGGATGCCTCTGATTAGCTTAGGTATTAGAACAAGCGTCCATTCTGTTTGTAAAGGTCTTGAAATGATATATGGAGCGCGGTGGGACCAGGCTGGCCTGCAGATCCTCACAGCACACTGCGAAAGTGTCAAAATGCTAATGTGGCCTCCATAATACTGCACTTTACAACAAATCTATTTAACTGGAAAAGTTTTAAAATTAACATACTGTAGGATTAGAAATAAAGTGTACTTGTTACATATAGAAAGTACCGAGATAGTTATTTTTTCTATATCTGTGATGTGTCTGTTAGGTACTATATATAGTGATGTACAAAGTCGTCTCTAGGTGTTGTCAATTCTAACTCATGTGTGTATAAAACTAGGATATACAATTATGTGGCTTAATCGTGTCGAAAAATGCAATATTTTAATATAATTCTTTGTGATAGGCTGTATGTATTAGATCATGATGAAAAAGCTCCTTGGCTATCTGTCCTGCTCTAGTGCATTTATTTGACTGAGACAGTTAGATGTAGGTTTGAAATTACTTTGTTAACCATTATGAGCTTTACTCGATGTGTAACTATGGAATTGTGACGGCGTTTCATGCTTAGTAAGTTCACCAACACAACAGGCGGTTACACAATTAAAAAAAGAAAATTATACATATAGTTATTTAAAATCTATCTAAACCGCGTGTAACTATTGCATTGTGTTGATGAACTTCGATCCTCAGTGTCTTTATATTTTCAAATCTTATTACTTTAGTGAGAGATTTGATTTTAAATGTTGATGTAAATATTGTAAAGGTCCTTGGATACGCACTCTTAAGGTTATTTCTACATTGCTCACAAGGCTCTTTTTAGAGCCATCATTATCATCCTGACTACATGTTATTGTCAGTTTGAGCGTCAACGGGCCTTTCTACTCTATTTGATGTTTTACCGTTATTTTAAAAACTTTTGTATCCTTGATTTTAGAGCTCGTCTTTCAAGCTGATAGCATGAAGATGGACTACTAAAATATTGGTTTTTAATAAGTTATTTCGCGAAGGGTACATTTAAAATTTACTAATATATTACGAGATAACCAACATTTTTTGGTGCGAGCAATGACGAAAGTGAGAACAATGACGGAACCGTTGACTAGTAAGCGCGAGTCAGTCTTAACATAAAGATTGTATACTGCGAAGCGTTGGTAAAACTAAATATTGTTTCGATACACATTATGTGCCAACTAGTTATGGTTAATATTGCTACCTACCTCTGAATAGCCTAGATCCTAAATTAATACGTAACAACACAGACCTTAAATATAATAATTTGAACAGCTTTTATACCCCTCTTAAGGTAATTGTACAATACAGTTTTTAAAATGATGGATGACGACATATAAAATATTTTTATAATTTGTTGCAAGTTTAAAAGTATATCAATTTTTATTTCCTTTACACTTTTGAAGTGTTTGCTATAATGTAACTAATAATATTACTAGAACGTAGTGTTTATATTTTCTTTGATTACTAGTCTGGATATTTTTACGCGTGGTCACAGACTATATCTATTCTAAATTTCATTCAAATCCGTCTAGACATTGCAGCGTGATTGAACCAAAAATGTATATTCCAAAATTTTGTCATGTTACGATTTACAGTGCAAATGAGTCTCTAAATAGTTATGTCAGTCAATGTCAATTAATAATTCAAGAGACAGAGAGCCTCTAAGGCGCCCACACATAATATTTGCCAACAATAACATTTTCAATTATATTTCAAAACATTTAATTTAATACTTAAACCCTTAATTTTAAAACCGTTCTTACCTAGCTCGCAGTTATCTTCTACGCTGAACTTCTTTAAAAATTTGTTTTATAATACGAAGTGCAATATTTTAAACAGTTCGTAGATCTTGATATTATTGTGTTATGTAAATCTATGCTAACAAGTATATTTATTTATTAATACTAATACAACTTAGATAGGTATGTATCTTCCATTGGAATTAAAATTTCTATTGTAACACCAAAACAAGTTAAATTTAGGCCCCGCTCCAGAATGTGTAACAGTATTTTTTTCAAAAAACATTGAAATATATTTTGTCACTTTGTCTAAATAGGTGAGATAATAAAAATGTAAAAATAATATAACTACCTAAATAAAAAAGAGAGAAAAAATATTTTAATGATAATAATATTATGAAGCTGAAAATGCTCATGTAAATAAATTTAAAATATAGGACCTAGTGTATAAAGCTCTAATAACGTGAGAAATACAAAGTGAAAAGTTATACTGTGTTTTTGTTTCATAAACAAAGTTACCCTCTCCAGTCATGTCCCCTAACAATGGTCCCCCAACTCACAAGGATAAGGTCTGCGTATCGGCACGGCACTTAGCAAATGTTTTATGGTTGCTTGGTATGGGACGTCTTTAAATTCATTGATAGTATCAACCGCATAGCAGCAGAGTTTTCATTAATCCGAGGTGCAATAAGATTTAATACTCACTAATTCCATCGAACCTGTGTCGTGAAACGACTAAAGTGCGCCTCGCAAGCTCCTTGCGAGAACTTCATCTTTTAATTTTTTTATGTAGTTAATACCTTTGGTCGCGGATTTTCAAAAGTTTTTTTGCCATAACGAAGTTTTTTGGGCAGCCCCTTCAACTCCGTCGAAGTTGGCCACTGACTCATAGGAGTTTTAAATAAACTTTATTTTGAAAATAAATACATTTACTAGTATATTATTGAATGTTTTAGATGATTTAGTTAGATTTATCCCCCATTTGGGGTTTTGTATTTACATGCTCCAGGACACCTTGTATATTGTTCGTGCCTCTTCGCAATCATCTTGTGCGTAGAATCGTCTTGGTTCAACAGTTTTAATAGCCTCAGAAATAGGGGACCCCTATTTCTTAACCTATTTAGATTTCTGACAATGTTTTTAACTATTTATGAGCACTACTTTGAACTGTTATCTTTTGTAAGTTCTTTGACCTATCAAAAGTAGTACCTAGGTAGGAACATAAAGACAAAACATTTATTTTTGTATTGTTGATCACAATTAGTTGGCCACACGTTCATCGAATCACCTGTAGCCTTTCGAGTAGGTATCTACCTACCTAATCCTTGAATTAAAAACTTCACTTTGCACTAACATTATTACTCCAAATCTCTGCATCTACTTCCTGTACCTACTTCCGTTTTTCGGTCGCATTATGATTGTTTATGACAGATTTCTTTCAGAATTTCTCGGAAGTTCCGTCAACTGCATTTGCACTGCAAATCCTTCCGCGTCAGATAGCCTTCGCTATGTCAACGAACCAAAATACTACTTAGGTAATATTGTGCAAAATTATCATACAATGTCAAAAACAATGTTCACCTCCACCTATGTGAGCTTCTCTTCTCACTGTTTCTACATTTAACTCCCTTAAGTCACTATCTTTTCGGTCTACCCTTTCGAGAAAATCGAATTTACCGAGGTACTTGCGTATAGTGTGACACAGGGTTGTGTTTTGGGCCCATCGCTACTTAAATGTCCAAGTTTGGTAGTTGTTGTAAAACATATTTATGTAGGTACCTATGGTACCTACTTCTATAGATATATGTATATAAACTAATAAAAAATGAAAGAAAACAAGGTATGGAAAAAATCTCTTTGTAAAAATGTTAAACACAAAATAAAACTCCTAAAAATAAATACTTAGACAATGATCTAGAAAGCAAGGTTGTTCTTATCGATCAGTTAACAATTTTGCCGGAACATCCTTTATCAGGAAGTGAGTGTAACGAACCTGAATAAACTATTATGTATTCAGTGTACGTGTGTTTGCTATGACTGATCCTCGCGAATTTTCCGATATAAATACACGACGCTCGCGAATTTTTTATCACACTTTCTTGCGGTTTCAGCAAGTTTAGTACTGTCTTGCATATTATTTATATTCTCTTACTACTTACTTAATAATCAACCCAAGAGGCACGTCAAAAGAAGTTTGGTACGAAAGTATTTGGAAAAACAGAAAGAAGATCTAAATCGCATCGAGTCGAAGATGTTTTCCTTAAAATTAGTCCATCTAATATTTCTGCTGTCTTGCTACCACGCCTTGCCAATAGACGATGATGTGGTGGAAATCCTAGCTAACGACATAGAAGACAACACTATCGATGGTGAAGAGACGATAGATTTGACTAGCTTGGGACCTGAAGCTTTTGGAGTGCCTACGAATGAAAGCGGTAAGTTAATATTATACTTAACTAGCGACCCACCCCAGCTTCACACGGGTGTAATGTTGATAACTTAATATACTAAAATGTGTTTATTCACGACATCACATAAAACCTCTAAAGATATCAGTATTTCTCTAACATATTATGCATGTGTTATACATATCAACCTTCCTCTTGAATTACTCTATCTATTAAAAAAAATCACATCAAAATCCGTTGAGTAGTTTTAATGATCTAAGCATACATAGGGACGGACAGACAGCAGGAAGCGACTTTGTTTTATACTATGTAGTGATTAACAATAATAACTTACACTTAACTTAGCTACATCTTGAAAGCTCGTGTCTACCCAAAGGTCTTCCATATTCATTAGCATCCAGTCGAATGGTAATTTAATCTAGGTTATTTAAGCTGAAGTTTGTCTACAAACTTAACTCTCTTTTCATGTAAGAGACTCCAAGAAACATTTTTGGCAGTCAAAACTTAAATTGGAAATATTTAAATTATGTGTAGACCTAGCTACCATCTATCCATTCAAACTTTCGCATTTATAATACTAGTAGTAGGATATTTATGTAACAGCTATAAATAAATATCACTATCGGGTGTTCCTATTTCCGATGATAGACAAAAGTCTCCGAGACGCCTTATACAGGGTTATAGGTATCTAATCAATAACCTCTTAAAGGCGACTTGGGTAAATCAAGACTAACAACTTTTATTCTACGATTTTTTCTAATTCAATGATTTTTTTTCACATACAAAAAAATAAATAGGCAAATTTCTAGTTCTAATCTTCTTAGCTCTTTCTAGGCGGTCACAGAAGACAAGTCGGTACATGCTGTGTGTGTAGCACACTATATATATATATATATCTTAGTATATATCTTAGTACATAATGATGATAATTCTGGTGTACCGCGGACGAATGTAAGTACTTACTTAGGTACTTACATACCAAGCAACTTTTGCAGTTCAAACAACTTCATTACAAAATTGGGTTAATTTATCAATACCGTGTCGCTGTCATGTTTTCGAGTCATGTTACCTGTCAGCAGTAGCGATAGGTGGTGTGAAACGACACCAGATCCTGGCTGTGACGGCTTGCTTCCGCGCGTTATGATACCCTAATCGCTATTTATGCTGTTTCTGATCATATCAGAAATTCAAAAATTGTATTTTGTATTTTTCCATTTAACCATTTTGTTTGGTGTAGGTGCTTAGTGATGAAGCAACGCTACATTTCCTATTTCTTTTTCCTAGCCTTAAAGACGTGATCAGATTGTTGTTTTTCGGGTTTCAGGAGACAATCTTTCGAGCTGGAACGAGACGTCCCTCATGAACCCTGAGGAGATGGGCGAGTACGGTGAGGGAGACATCCTGATCCCGCGAGGGCCTTACGCTAGGAACGGAGTCCGCGAGCAAGCGTTTCTGTGGCCGAAGGGGCATATTCCATACGTCATCGAAGGAGGCTTCAGTAAGTTCAGAAATGCTCGTGTCTTGTTTGAACACACTGAAGCTTTACTATTATAATTAACTATCTTTCGCCCACGGCTTCGCCCGCGTGGTACCTTGAAAAACAAAAACAAATCTATCCCGCGGGAACCGTACATTTTTCCAGGATAAAATGTGCTATTCCAGACTGTAATCTATATCTGTGCCAAATTTCATCCAGGTACGTTCAGCCGTTTCAGCGTGAAATAGTAAAAAATATACATCCATACATTCTTACAAACTTTCGCGTTTATAAATTAGTCAAAGATTTAAATCTTTGAAATTAGTAAGATTAGTAGGACTATCTATCTACACTAATATTATTAAGAGGTAAAGTTTGTTTGTTTGTATGTAGGAGGTAATCTCCAAAACTACACATCCAATTTAAAAAAGTATTTTACTAATGTGTAGAATTAACTTTCAGTATGAACTGTATTTTATGTAGGTACCACGCGGGCGAAGCCGCGGGCAGGGGATAGTTTATATTACAATGAAGGAAGCGATGTTTTAATCAGATAAAGTATTTTTACAGGTCAAGACCAACGCGACACCATAATGAAAGCTATAGCAGACTACCATCGCCTCACTTGTCTGCGGTTCGTGCCGTACTCTGGACAGCAGGACTACGTAGCTATCCAGAGCAAGAGTACTGGCTGCTGGTCTAGTGTTGGACGGATTGGTAATTAATTTCGACAATTTTCAACAATTCATACATCCGATCGCCTTGCTGATTTATTATTTAATTGGCCATTGGTTCCCGATTGGGATCGGAATTCGTGATCTAAGGTTCGAAAGGCGAGTTCGTTCCCACTTCATCAGCTTGAAATTTTAATTTACGCATACTTTAGGTACTTTCGCGTAAGTAGTTGTTTATGTATACGTATGTACATTCATCGCTGCCGCGCATATTATTATTACTTGCAACTGGAGCGTTTAAAAACATGATCTCGACTGTAATTCTCAGGCTTGGTCAAATCACCTCAGATTTTTGAGGATATCAAACGTTGGTCAGAGCCATGTCCTTACAGTTAGTTCCGCTATTGTACTTGTCACATGCCCACATTTTGCACAATATTCCGTAGGTACATAACAGGTCGCCAGCCCATCGCTGATTATGAAGATACCCTACGACACATAACTGCGTGTTTTAGTGTTTTTGATTTTTTAAGAGCTTTTCATGGTCACAACTGTAATAACCCAGGCTCAGTAGATTATCTCATCAGATCTCTAGTTACATAGATCTTTGAGGATATCTAAAGTGCACGTCAGAGGAAGGTCCAAACATTTTTTTAATTAAAAATTAAAAAGAAGCGTTTCAAAAACACTAAATGTAGTCTTCCCATTTGGTACAGGTGGTCGCCAGGAGGTGAACCTGCAGATTCCCGGCTGCATATCCAAGAAGGGGACGGTTTTACACGAGCTGCTGCACGCCATCGGCTTCATGCACGAACAGAGTCGCCCCGAGAGAGATGACTACGTTTACGTCCGCTACCAGAATATCAAATCAGGTTTGTGTTTTTTGGCTTGTAGGTTTTTATACTAAGTTAATCGACCAGGGGCTTCACCACAAGCTCTTACAAACCTTATGTTTCAGAAACGTTACATTTCCAGCTTAAGTAACACTACTTCTATAGAATTTTGATAGGTCATGGTAAAATTCAAAGTTATATTACTTTGATATTGCCCGAACTGCTTTTTGTAACGCCCCTGGTTTTCGATTGTAGGTAGTTTGTTATATGTGTATGAAATATGAAATGCTGCTACGGCGTAGCAGAGAGACGTGCATCTACACAAAAAACAATATAAGGAAAGTAGCACAGAGGCCATAGTAACTTAGGAACTTACTGAACGTAATTTTGTATTACTAGTGCTACGTCGTAGCCGCGTAGCAACTTCGATCTACAATTCATTTCCTAACCATAAGAACGCTTCTTTTATAACTTCAAAGTCAAAGTCAAAAAATATGTATTCAACTAGCTTCCACCCACGGCTTCACCCGCGATCCCGCGAGAACCGTAAATTTAATAGGGATAAAAAGTAGCCTATGTGATATTCCAGACTATAATCTATCTCTGTTCCAAATTTCATACAGATCCGTTCAGCCGTTTCAACGTGAAAGAGTAACAAACATACATCCAGACATCCACAAATCCAGACATCCACACATTTTTACAAACTTTCGCGTTTATAATATTAGTAGGATAAAATCTCTTTGAGTCCACTTACATGCTAGGTGAATTTAAGTGCCAACTCCTCTTGATTATCGTGTCACGAATTCTTTCTGACCAGCATAGTTGATAGGCTTGAAATGCGCACTTCTCACAATTATAACAGCTACACAACTGCATCGATTTTAAATTTGTTTCAGGAGCGGAAAACAACTTCCGAAAAGCAGATTCGAAGAACGCTGATGGGTACGGCGTGCCTTACGACTACAACAGTGTTATGCATTACTCGGAGTACGCCTTCTCGAGGAACTCACAGAAAACTATCGAATCCAAGGTTCGTTCTGAAAACCTTAGGCGTTGCTTGTTGAATAACCAATACTTGTTCTGGAACAAATATTCGAAGGCTTTTTAGAGGTGTTTTAGGAGTGGTTAGCATTCCATTCAGCGGCGCTGGGCTTGTAACCCGTGCTTAGTATAATGTTTAGGACGTGTTACCGTTAAATTATCCTCAAAGATCTTAGTAACAAGAGATCTGAGGAGATATTTACAAACCATGGGCATTACCACAAGCTCTACGGGAAATATCAAAGTATTATAATTTTGATATTTCGTACCATAACCTATAATGAAGTAGTGTTAGTTCAAGCTGGAAATGTTACGTTTCTGAAACATGATGGTTTGTAAGAGTTTGTGGTAAGGCCCCTGGGCATAACAGTCGTGGTCATGACTTTGTTTTATTGTTTTGTGATTAATTGTGGTTATAGGATAATCAGTGTGTACCTATTTATTTACTTACCTCTATGCTCTATTTATAAATATGAAAAACTAGAGTCTTCACTATATTACGATATTAATATTTATTTGTTTGTTTACTCCAGATGGGCGGCGTGAAACTAGGACAGAGAGAAGGACTGAGCCGCGGCGACGTTAGAAAAGTCAATAACATGTACAACTGTAAGAAAGAGTAAGTATTGACGGTAGTACACCGGCGTCACTGTGACACGGACAAAAACTGTTAGTGATAGCCGCACGAGTTACTTCTGTCCCCGTGACTGTTTCGTCACTCTTATCAAGTCCGTAGTTATGTATGGATGCGCGCACGTTACGACGTGACACTGGGTGACATCTCCATACATAACCTAGAGTGACGAAACAAAGACAACGACAAAAGTCACTCGTGCGCGCTATAACTTAAAAACAGTTTTGTACCTAACACTAATATTGCGATTTACAAAATTATTTTAACTTAAAATTTTTATTTACATAATAAACAGATCTATTTTAATAGAAGTAACTACACAATATAATATACTACTCTTCTTATTGAAGAAGAAAAATAATATACATGTGAAATAGTTGAGCTATTTAAACAATATAAATATATCTATTGAAAATTCTTTATTAACGAAGTTAACTGACCTTAGCGAATGTAATACAGCAATAGCCAAGGTCATGCCTATTATTCATTTTACCTCGTTAAAATGAATAATAGAACCTATCTCTAGTTCACTGGCTAACGATGTGAAATATAATGCATTGGTTTTAGTTACACGTCGTTTGTAGCTAGCTGGTTCAATTTGAAAGTGATGCTAACATGGTCTTCAGCTTGGATTACATACGAACGAAAGTATTTTACAAAATTACCTATAGCAAATCAATAACATATTCACCACCATTATAATTAAAACAACATAGTTAAAACTGATCAAAACATATCGAAAAAAAATGTTACATCATGCCTGTTTCCCAACGAGGTGGGGAGAGACCACGTATCTATTCGTTACGATCCTGACATTATCTGTTTTGCTTCAATTATTCTTATTAAATTTTTCAATCATTCGCATCGGTATAGGTCCTAGGGTACTCCTGACTTAGCCTTTATCTAAAATGTACCTACTCAAAAATAAAGCTTAAATATTACTAACTTGTGAGCAAACGTATTGTTTTGACAGTATTTCCTAAAAATGTAATAAAACAGCTAACATAAACATTCAGGTAAATTACATTGTCCATGTGATTTTCAGAGAACCGCAGTCAGGATGGTTGGGAGGCATCTTTCAGAACGTTTTCAGCAAGGCTTCGTAATTAAGTATTTACAGTTTTCGTTCCTACGTCTGTCGTTTTAAATTATAAAAAGATCTGTTATATTTTAAGTTGTGTGACTAGTCCTGTAATTTTGTATTTTAATTTAAAATAATAAAATAATTTCAATGATTATGTGCAATGTTTTTTTTTATTGGAAATCGTTGCATTCTTTGGACTCTATGGATTTATGTAGATACGTCAATATACCCAATCGGTTGAACCAAGTGTAATTTTATTTGAGAAAACAACAATGCAGTAACTAAAACTAACTAACTACAATAAGTGAAACTATAAATGGTAGTAATTCATAAGTAGGTACAAAGTTTCATAATCCTTGCCGCGATTGTCTTGTATTATGGTTTAATTCGTTCTCAATTCTTTTCATACCTTTCTATCTCCATGGAAAACACGCATTTCAGGTAGTTGTATGACCTCTCACACTTGCAAGTTTCATCTGAAACAGTTTAACAATATAAGTTTTATATGATTTTGTATCATAATTATAATGTAGGTAATATTTAATTTGGTAACTAAAAAAAACATGATCACGACTGTAATCCCCAGGCTCGGTAGATATCTCCTCAGACTTTTAGTGACTTAGATCTTTGAGGATATCAAAAAAGGGTAGTCAGAGGCACGTCCGAACATGACATTTGGTACATGCCGATAATTTGTACAGTTATTAGTATTCCGTAACTATGTAAGTAGTGAATAAAGTAAGTTCACTAGGTACCTAAAAATCATTTTTGTGTTAATTTTAGGTGTTTGTTCTATGTCTGGGTTAAAAAGAACCTACTAATATGTTTTTACAACAAAAAAATGTAGTGTGTAGCAGTAGTAATACAACTGAGTGAAATGTCTATATTCATCTATTACAGGCTGTTTTATTTGTATGAAAACCTGGAGAAATGATTTTACTTCGTTCAGCGCACAAAGTAGCAATCTCATTGATGCCCTCCATAGGGGTGCCGTTTCTCTCGCCTGCGAAGATCATTGCCGTCCGCTCAGGGTTGAAGTCTCCGTCAGGGGACGCTATATCCAAATTTTCCAAAACGCACCTCAGGTAGCACTGTAAATTAAAAACCCTCTTCTGTAAATAGGCTTCCACGTTTACCGCTATATGTATTTGACCTGCCGCCCAATTCCTGTTTAGTGCTGATGCCCATTATCAACCCATTACTTTTCGCGAATCACCCATTTGATATACGATAACTGAGCTGCAAGTATATCCACTAAGTTGGTAAGATACCTTGGGTGTTTTATCTGTTTCATCCGAAAAACTGCCACTTGTGTTAAGAGATTCCAAATATGCTGAAAATTTACAATATCATGTTATAATTAAGCTGTGCAGAAATCTTGGAAGCTTTATTATTTGGTACATATAGTTAGGTATTCTGGCCAGCGATGTAACCGGCATCATTATCATCACATTATTTACATAATTATCATTAGTTTTTGTGCTGGAAAATGCCATTTTTGTGTCATTCGCCTCTGTCTTGCACCACTCATGTACGAGTTGTGATTCGAACTGGATTAACAAATAGAAAACACTTACACATTTCAACTCTGAAAGTTTCGTTACAGTCTTTCATGGCACCCATCAGGTCATAGTCACTCCGGGACTCCGCGGGCGTTTGGTCTTTCATATCCGGGGCTATCCTCGAGAGCGGAGCTTCAGTCACCTCTTCCTTTTTTGGAGCTATGGTAGTTTTTGCACAGAAAGTAACTACGGCACTTGCGGCTAGAAGACAAAGCACTAGCATTCTCGCCATATTTTTGGAACGTGTCAAGTGTAGTGTTAGGATGGTTATAAATATACGGAGATCTGAATTAGGAAGGTTTCGTCAACAGTTTTGAGGTTTTGCAGAATTGTTTTGACCCTGAATACTTTTTAAAACTAGGTACCTACAATTCAACAAAACCAAGTTTGCAATAAACTTGATGCAAATCGTTTAGGTGGGTATTTTTGGTCACAATTTCACACTTCTTGAATCTTGATGGCACATTTTTATTACATTTTTGCAGTAGGTACGAAGTGTTGATCATGTCTGGCTGTCATTTTGCAAAACGGTCGCAGATTGTAGTGATTACTGTAATAGATACTGACGTCGATTAGCTTTTCAATCAGCAGAGTAACCCGGAAACTTTTAAGTGATTTCAGTAATTCGTTCGACAAATAGATCGATAATTGAGTAATGGCCGACCATGTGGAAGGTTACTAATGAGGGTTTTCAACTATGTAGACAACATACCTATTTAGTTTTTCTTACACTTGTCAATTACAGCATTTTACCTGCCAGAAACTATAAATTGTAGAATGTGAAATTGTAAAACTATACCTTGTTTACTTTAGAATCTTCTTTCATAATCCATCCACTAAATATTTTTCGTTAGAATCCAGTGAAGAAACAGTACCTAAAGAGGTTTTAGGTGAGGAATATGTACAAATATTTCGCATCATACCAACGCTATTTGAAAATCTTCTAGAAATGCTTGAAGAGAGACCAGAGATTTTGGAAAAAGACAAAATTGCATTCTTCCAAGAAGTACCCCAAGAGCCTGCTGAAGGAGAAAGCAAAAGAGAAGTCCGTGAACAATGCGACGATGACTTATCTGAAGGTGATAAACATTATAAAGCATTTAAGAGAAATATTGCTACTAATTCAGAAAAAAATGTGGGATACGCAAAAACGCACCGTGACGATCATTTCTCAAGTAAAATCACCACTGTTATACCCAACACGAAACTAAGAGATAAACGTAAAGATTATAACATTGAAATTAATCCAAAAATTAAAACAAAATTAAACCGTGATGCTAAAAACAAACCAAAAAACAAAAGTAAAGAAAATGTTAATAAAGGTACGAAAAGAAACGCCAACTTTGATGATTTCATAGGCTCGATAGATTGGAGCAAATTTTATTTATCCCCTGAAGAAGTAGAAGAGCAAACTTTAAAAATAAGAGGCTTTAGAAAAACAAAACAAGAAAAAAGAAAGGCGAGTTCGTCAATAAAAATGGTTTACATTGAAATCATTATCTTTTATTGATTAGACATTCACAAAAGCTTTTTTTACAGTTGTATAATTATAGCTAAGTAGGTAATTATGCTGCCAAGGATCTGAAACAAGTTTAGAATAGGTAAAGCTTGTGTCGTTTTTTTAATTTTACACTTCTGTAAGCAGCTGGTAGGTGTACGCATTTGCAACATTGTTTTACTCAAAACAGAAGCGTGTTAGGTCTCCGCGTAATACAATGATTCACATCAATGAGTACAATTAAATTTATTTTGATAGTTGCGTAGTCTACGAAATGATTATTCATTGAAAATACATAAACCTGGCGTAAAGGTTGCAAAATTTCAACGCGCGTAGTAAAAACTACTGCCGTTGCCGGAAGAATCAATTAACAAGTATCAGAAACTCCAAAAGCTGATAATAGAGCTCTTTAGATAAGCTGAGAGGATACTCTAAATTGCTTTGAGGAGCCTGAGCAGCTGTAAATTATTTTCGGATTTTTCGTTTGTTCTCTTTCTTTAAAAACATCCGTAGGTAAACCACACAAGACTTCTGTCTTACGCACCGTAGCCACCAGTCCTCTAGTGAGAGTTAAAATTTGGAGTGGAGAGTATGACACCTGGTTTAGAACGAGGTGTCTGTAAAACAAGTCCAACTCGATGGCCAGTGGCTCATTGGGCGATTTGACATGGCGCATCAGCTGACTGATCTGCGCTCGCGTTGTGTTTATCTGGAAATGAACGTAATATTATTTTAAAAATATAAATAAGCTGTGCTTAACTTTTCTTTAGGCTGAAGTGGTAAACAGACAGAAGAACAGACAGACACCGCAGTGAAATCAAAACGTTCCGTTGTTAAAACCTGAGACAGAAAATTAAAAACTAATGAAACTTTTCGCGACTTCGTTCGTGGTAAATTTTTTACCTCTTCAAGTGTTAAGTGGCATGGTTCGATCACCATCATCAGGTTTCCTCCGTGGAACAAACACCAGAAGCACTCTAAAATTATATTAACCACTTCTCTATAACGGCTATCTACTGAAATACAAAACAATATTACTTACATCATCATTAATTAAAAACACTTTATATAGCTAATACTAAATTAAAAATTTAAAAAACCCCCCGACATCTAAATCTTACCCTAACATGTTATATTAAAGTCATGGTTACCTTACTACATATGTTCTTTCAATATCATTGAAGTAACACGGTACCAAATTTTGAATCAATAAGACATAAGGAAGGTAGTCAGGGGATCTGACTTTAATCTTTAATAAAAGAGCTGATGATCTTTAAACAGCTGAACAGATTTTCATGAAACATGGCTAAGAACACTCGGGATAAAATTATCTATGGCACAAAAAAAACTAAACGAAAATCGGTTCATCCGTTTGGGAGCTACGATACCACAGACTGATACATAGATACTCAGATACACACACAGATACGTTAAACATATAACACCCCTCTGTTTTCGTCGGGGGTTAAAAACATTACGGATTATACAAACTGTCCTACAGCGGGACTTGAAGCACTTCGCTTCAAGTCCCGCTGCAGGACGAAAAAAGAGGTTGAAGCTGCACCTCGCACTGCAGTCAAGGACTAGCCCGTCACGCTACTGAACAGGTTAACTATCAAATACGTACACACATTGTTGATAAAATAATAGGGTGTTATGGTCATATGCAGCAGAAAGGAACCGAGGAGTATCAGTAGTGTAGGACCATGACGCTTATCTATCTCTTTCACCACCTCGCATATCGATACGAATGTAAGAGCGAGATGATGGACTCTCTCGTGCATTGGCCGAGTAAAGAAGTCAGCTGAAAAAAAATAAGTGAATATAATTTACAAAGTAATTTTCATTAAACTGTTTGAAAAAAAATGATAGTGAAAAAATACTTGTTTTAACTTTCACCATGAATGCCAAAGAGTCGATGACTGTATTCACAGATTTCTTACGCTTTTTGTTCACTGCTGTAACTCCTCGAATTTTTGTAGATTTTAATGGTTCTTTATTGGTGTCTGACAGTCCTACAAGTAATTAATGAATAACTGGTCAAGTTGTTACTATTGAAATTACATTTCCTTGAAAATTTGATAAAAAATATGATGTCTCAATCTTCCTTTGGATTAGCCGTTGCGTTAAGAAATTACAACAGAATTAATAGTGTGTACACACTAATGCACGAAGTTCCTTCGTGCATTAGTGTGTACACACCATCTTTGAGGTGCTTTAGTCCTTTCACCACACTGGTCCGAAAGACTTAGTGACACGATAAGAAAAAAAGGACTACAGAAGTAGAGAACTAGAATAGAATAGAAATAATTTATTTTACGTCACGTTACAGATAGCTTAGGTTTAATTATAAAGCGTTGCTAAGGTGTCAATAAAACAGGCAACCATTCAGCATGAGCTGCAGCAGCACACAATATGGTGGCAATGACTGCGACACGCGTGACCGTATTTACTAATACTAGGTTAGGAACTCTATATTGTGTAGTAAACTCGTAACTTATTCACCTAGCAACAGAGCCTCCAGCTTGCCATTCACCTCTACGAAGCTTTGACGAATGCGGTATGTTATCAGCACAAACTGATACACAAGTAGCTGCATTATCCAATAGGATGGGTAGTAGAAGAAGTACATAATGCAGACCATTACTGAAACGGAAGAGATCAAGAAAATCTGATAAACATTAATCTAGGATTAAAGATTTTCGTAGAGGATAGATGAACTGTAGCATAATTTGTGGTGGCGTTGGCCGGCTTCAGACAAAGAGGCGGGATCAAGACAAGAACCACCCGTTTAAAAATGTTCAAGCCCCTTTTAGTACATACATACAAGCCCCTATAGTACAAGAGTTGTTTAAGTGAATTAAAAATTTCGTTTCGATTATCAACAACTAGTTAGTGTAACTGGGATCGAAACTAAATACCCACTTTAAAAAGTTCTTGGCACTTTCAAAATGAGAAGAAGTGCTGTAAGGTACCTACTATTGGATTCATGTTTATTTATGTTCTTCAATACCAGAAAACAGTCAAATAATGTCACCGCCATAGCTAACAGCGACCACATGAATAGAAAGACGCACTTCTTAACTTCTCTATTTCTCGGACAGTGAGCCACATTGAGCTCTTTGTTTATCTGCAAAAGAAATCATGGTTTTGAACATAATTTTCACTTAAACGGGATATTTACCATGTTTTATCAATATTCACTATTTCTTCCCGATAAATATTCCAATATCTTCAATTTATCTCGTGATTGTGGGGCATGCGAGTGTTCCTATTTATCGGGAAGAAATAAGACTCGCACTACCATGATAAATATGTTTTAGTTGAAAATTATGCAATACAAATACTAATAGTAAAACTATTGAAAACATTAAACATACTCGTAAGTGTTCATTTCAGATGAGTAGCAAACGAGCGACATACTTGATTTATCGATTGGGAAATTCAAAAACGTAATTATACAAAAACTGTCTCGAAAAGCTTATTATAAAATATTAGAGTACTTATATGACAAAAAAGCTTGGGACAAATCAGCTCCAACTCTGCTAGGTATCCTTAGCAAAATTAACAAGTAGGTAACCTATCATATAAAAAAAGCGCTAGGGCCCAGCGAGTTTCTTGTCAGTCGTGCTGGATAAAGGACTCGAATTGGCACCTAGACTCACCGAATGTAAGACGATTCAAAATGATCCGTGATTTTACTGAACAAATATGACTTGAATTTCGAATTTTGACTAACCTTCTGCAAATAGTTTAAGCAATCAATCATAGACTTCAGATGGCCTGGAGCTGCATAAGCTCCATGAAATGACAGAGTGGTCATTATAGCGACATCGAGCAGCCACACTATGCGGCGCGTGCTGCTCGGCATGCGGACTGAATCACACGGCTCCAGTTGGAAATCGATTACCAAAGTGGCAAAAGTTATTAAATCTAGAACAGAATATGTAGCAAGCCGTTGAAGGTGCATATGTAAACTAGGTAGAGGAACCTTCATATTATTCTCTTTATATTAATTTAACTTAGAGATGAAGATTTTTTTCATCAAGTATGAAATATTGCCTGAAATATTTATGTGTAGTCTATCGTCTATCAACTAATTATTGAATTTAAACTTCTCTACGCACGCTTGACTTGGAGAGTAAGCTGGTTTAAGCTTGTTAATTAATGACGAGAGCGTTTCGAAAAGTGTGATCGGGCGAGACGAACGGAAGTTGAAAAGGAGATATTAGTTAATGAAGATAATTAAGTAGAAGTATAATTATTAATCTCGTACAAAATCATCTTGTAAATACATCTTGTAAAAACATACTCGTTTTTGTGAGTGCGATGTTTACTTTATGTTTTTAAGGAAATAAACTCCTAGCAATAATAATTAGATGTACGTAACACGTAAAATAAGTAGGTACATACTGATAACGGTAACAAGAACACATCCGTACAAATATAACCAAGGGGATAGGCTGACTCGCCATCCACCTCGCTGCTTTTCTATTCGCAGCGGCGCTATACCAGCAACTCTTGACACTTGGAGCACGATAGCCAGTGCACCTGACACGAAGGTGTCTGGACTGCGAGCTTCCATGGCGTTTATAAAAGTTCTTAAATAATAATCACGCAATGGTGATCAGGCGTTATGCCTTGTTGAAAAAATATAGCCGAATGTAAATATCAAGTGCTTATTTGAATAAGCATGTTTGTAGGTAGGTAACCTTAGCTGTCATATGGATGGGTTTTTTATGAATAGGTCCAGAAAACGATCAGACTAACGATGTTTGACTTTGATTGGTATCAGTTGGGTTATCAGAAGTATTGGCTCCACTGGCTATAGGTAATCGTTTTATAATGTTTCCTAAGCTTGCATGAAGCACAATAAAAATGTTCCCTATTGCATAAGGAAGAAATTGAACACAAAACATAAGATCACTTTCATGTGTCATGATTATACATATAATATATGTACGAGTATTATACCTTCTTATACCGCCTGCCATCACTTGGCGGGGATCGTGGCTCAGATGGTTATTTATATCCTTAAAAAAGCTTAACCTGACTGACTGATTCATCATAAACCATATTATTTTGAAGATGTACATACGTTTTTAAAAATCTTTATATTGTGTAATCAAAGACTTTAGTTTTTGATAAAAAAATATTTTTTTGTTTGTTTTTCTGTTTATCTGTTCGTTTGTGCACGCAAATCTCCACAAAACTGACCCAAATCTAATGCAATTTTCTCTGATAAGTATATTAAGATAAGCTTGGATTAAAACATAGGCGTATTATGTTTCATCGAAATCGGTTGACAAATAAAAATATATGTAAAACTAACCGATTAAGCGTGAAAAAGTAACAAACATACATCCATACATTCTTACAAACTTCCGCGTTTATAATACTAGCTTCCGCTCACGGCTTCGCTCGCGTAGTACTTTTAAAAACAAAAACAAATCTATCCCACGGCAACCGTACATTTCAATCATGATCACGACTTTAATCCCCAGGCTCGGTAAATATCTCCTCAGACCTCTATTGACTCAGATCTTTGAGGATATCTAGAGAGCGTAGTCAGAGGCACGTCAGAACATGACATGGCTCATGCCCACATTTTGCACATTTTGCACGGAGTACTTTCCGTACGTTACAGGTTGCAAGCTAATCGCCGCTTATAAGAATACTAATCTATGACCTTCGAGTTCTTAGCTCTAGGGTATGCCGGTATTCTCACGACGTTTTTCTTCATCGTTTAGGAGCACTAGCATTGCGCACATACATTTTTCGAAAAGAGAAACACCTATGGTGCACGATCAGGTTTGAATCCACGACCTTCGGATCGTGAGGCAGGGGTGCTACCACTACACCACCAGCGCTCTTTTTCCGGGATAAAATGTAGCCAATGTGCTATTCCAGACTATCTATCCCTGTGCCAAATTTCATTCAGATCCGTTCAGCCTTTTTAGCGTAAAAGAGTAACAATCATACTTTCTTACGCACACATTTTCACATTTACACATACACTTTATCGCGTTTATAATATTAGTAGGATAGGATAGGATTAGTATGATAATCAAAAGTCACATAATATGAAATAGTTTGTACTGGGCTTAGATTCAAACTTAAAATAATCAACATTTCGTGGCAATCGTGAACGAAGTCGCGGGTACAGCTAGAAGGTGAAAAAGGGGGGCACCCTTTTAAGTTTGTATGGTAACTACAATGTGATTCCTTCGTCCAATCTACTTCTGATTTTGCATTAAGGCCCAGAATTTTGAAAATTGCAAGTATTGCAACCCTAATCATTCTATTACCGCTTAATAGATTACATTGAAATTGAACTACACGATACTCAAGGATATAAGTGATAAATCAACCGGAGCTAAAACACGAATTATTAAGAAAACCTTGGTTAAAAATTGTGTCAAAAACACCTCTAAAAATTCAGAAATTCCCTAATTTATCCAGAACAGTAAGATATTTTTAATTTCTATTTCACAAGAATGTAAATCAGTTAATTTGAAACAAATCAACCCAGCCCTTTTTTTGAAATAAGCTATTTACTTGAACATATTTATGTTTTTTATAAATTGTCGCTTCCGTTATGTAATTCAGAGCAGCCATATTATCATGCCGCACTCTACTTACTTGTCATTTGGGTATTTCGCTTCGTGCTATGTCTGATTCCGCGGAGATCCGCGTTACGGACCTATGTCACTCTTTTTTGTAACTTTTACGTAAGGAATAGTGTGACGAGTATTCTGGGCCTTAAACCTTTTTTAACAGAATTGATGGAATACGTGTTTCGTATTTTATTAAATTCATTTTTATCGACTTCTACGGGGACGAAGTCGCGGGCAAAAGCTAGTCTATCTATTATATAAAAGGACTAGCTTATGCCCGCGACTTCGTCCGCATAGAAATCGAAAATGATGAATTTAAATAAAATACGAAACACGTATTCCATCATATAAATATTAAACGGGTATTGAGTGTTGCGTTTTATTTACCTATTTTTCCCTATTTTTAACGTTGGGAAAAGAAAGTACTTAAATAAAACGCGATATATACCCGTTTCATTTCGGTTTTGCCTATTTTTACATAGCGACATAACGAACCTACTGTTCGGGGTAAGGCAATTCGGTTTTGTATATTTGTCGCGAAGTGTATTTCAATTGCCTAGGTTCATGTTATATTTCATCAGGTAGCGACAAGAATTCACACTAGATTCAAGGTCAACCAGGACATAAGGCATTTCTAGGTACATTTTACCTTGGGAACGTGAACTTCAACTTGTTCCATGTTCCCTTCGATTCTGCGGGACCCAGGGTCCCTTGACGGATCTCCATAACCTCCCCTCATAATCCGTTCCCATTCCACCACGAGCCTGGCACTTCTAGCTCGCCTTTCATTTATGACATACATTCAATTCTGTGCCATTTCATTTCGCATAAACTATTCATTATGCCTTATTTCCTGGTTCCCCTATATTCATTTTATTACATACTAGCACTTACCGAGGTTCTATGTCGGTTGCCTCGCCCAATTCCTCTCTTCCCTATCACCCTCATTTTTTAGTTACCCCCAAACACGTTTTCCCTCCATCTTGTTTCATCAAACCGAAACAACTCCTTCAGTCTGACCACCACAGACAACGTTACTCCCACAGATACAAAAGTTCCTATATCGTCTGTAGGTTTCGCGACAGTTCGCGACACTCCCGAGGGCCGAGAGTTTCTTATTTCAGTAAAACTATCAGGAGACGCGTCCATTCGGCAATTTTTTCTCTTGCCCTAATGGCTGCTTCTCTCCTATTTCGGCTTTCGGTATTTGGGGTTTCGTTCTGCACTTCTTTAGAATTTACAGGGATAGGGCTAGTTTCTATAGGTTCAGGCATTTCTTCATCTAAATGGACTTCTTGCAAAGTTTCTGCTAGTTCTGTACGATCTGATGATTCTGTGGCTTCAAGCCCTTCGATAAACCGCGGGCTGTCCGGAACATTTTCATTTACATTAATATTCCGTTCGGCAGGTAGAAGTTCAATTGTTCCGACAGTTCCGCTTTTCTCCAAATATTGAGATTGATCAATATTTTCCAGGAAGTTTCTTTTTTCTTTGACTTGGGTTTCAAAATAATCATTTTTACGATCATCATCGATTTCTGTTTCTAATGGATAAAGATGTCCAATGGATCGGGTATATTCAGTATCATCCACTTTTACCTTCGCCACTCTGCATTGTCCATCCGGACCACTTATGAGTGAACTGATTCTTCCAACCTTCCAATTTTCTCGGTTTTTAGAATCTCCTTTTATTTGGACCACATCGCCAATTAAAGGTTTTTTACTTGACTTCACTCGAGGTTGCTTCTTGGAATGATGATACTTTTCCCTTAGGCTGGACAAATATTGTCCAATGAACATAGTTTTAAAGTCTCGCATGATTCTTTGACCTCTTTTCCAACTCTCTATCAAATTCTGTTTTATAGAGGTTCCAGTCATTGGGATTTCTCCGTCTGAAGTTTCAAGTAGTAAACAATTTCCAAGTGACAGAAAATCTGTAGGCTTTAAAACATAACCATGTTCAGAGCCAACATATGTAAGAGGTCTTGTGTTGCATACACATTCTACTTCTTTTATTATTGTGCATAGTTGGCTGTCATCTAGCAGATGTTTCTGGAGAGTTCGCTTCAGACAATGTTTCACGACTGCCACCATTCTTTCATAAACTCCTCCATGCCATGGAGCTAGTTGTGGAATAAATTTCCATTTTATTTTACCACAGAAAGGATCCATTAATATTTCTGATGTTAGTTTAAACTGGAGAGCATTGTCAGAAACAATCTGAGTAGGTTTTCCTCTACTTGCCACAAATCTTCTTAGAGCAAGAATACATTCTTGAGCTGTCAAATCATTGACAATTTCCAGGTGTATAGCTCTTATCACTAGACAGGTGAAAAGACATACCCATCTTTTCTTCTTTCCTTGATCTGTTGTTACATACATTGGACCAAAATAATCCATTCCAGTATATGTGAAGGGTGAACTGTATGTTACTCTTTCTGGTGGTAACGCAGGAGTTGGAGGTAGTTCATAAGGTCCCCCACCATGTTTCACACATTGTGGACATTTCCTGATTACTTTCTGAACTTGTGATCTACCCTGAGGTATCCAGTACTGTTGTCGGATGATGTTTAAAGTGTGGGAAACACCAACATGATAGTTCTTCTCGTGTGTTCTTGAGATAACCTTCCTTGTAAATTCACAGTCTTTAGGAAGTAAGATGGGATGCTTC
This sequence comes from Cosmorhoe ocellata, assembly GCA_963675405.1. NCBI lineage: Eukaryota > Metazoa > Arthropoda > Insecta > Lepidoptera > Geometridae > Cosmorhoe > Cosmorhoe ocellata. The sequence goes on along the minus strand of OY776265.1, from coordinate 2,034,339 downwards.
ATTTCATATGACCAGTCTGTATGTGTCATTCTTCCTTTGCATCTTAATATGCCATCCACATCTAAAAACAGACCCAGGTTTCTACTAAGGTCAGTTTTCTTTCCCTTCACTTCGTCTTTAAAATATTCCTTCTGTAAATTCTTTATTTCTTGTACTTCTGAGTTAGAAGTTTCTGTATCATATATTTTAGTCTGTTTCTTTGTTGTCACATTCACTGAGTTTTCTGGATGTTCTGTATCCAGACCCTCCGCCGCCACTGAGAGAACTGACTCTTGATGTATGAGATCAGAATTCGCTGGCCAGAATTCTCTCTTGTCTAATAAAAACAAAGGACCTTGGAACCAAAGCTCTTTCTTTTGCGGCCAAAGGTCTGGTCTAGTAGCCAGATCTGCAGGATTCTGTTCGGAATTTATGTAACACATCTTCAATTCCGGGTTCTGTTTGATTTCATTAATTCTTCTCATAACAAAGGGTGGTAACAATTTATTTGACTTGATCCAACTTAGGACAACTTGGCTATCCGTCCAGAGAAATTGTTTCATGATGGGTAGTCCCAGAGCATTTTTTGCATAGGTCAGTAGTCTACTTCCTATGACATAGCCAAGTAATTCAAGTCTCGGAATCTTCAGATTTTCCATTTCTTTCAAAGGATTGACTCGTGACTTTGACATTATAAATGACATCTTGATATTGTCTTCGTTTATTACTCGAAGATAAACCACTGCAGCATGTGCATCCTTGGATGCGTCGGTAAAACAGTGTAATTCCATTTTAGAAAATTCATCATTTCCAATATAACGTGGAATTTTAATCTCTCTAGCAGTTTGCAGAGTAGCTAATATTGATTCCCATTTATTCTTCAGATCATCTGGTAGAGCAGTGTCCCATTTCAGTTTTCTTTTCCAAAGTTCTTGCAACAGAATCTTGGCTGGTAATACAATAGGCACTGCAAACCCACATGGGTCATAAAAGGAAGCAAGTGTTCTCAAAACATCTCTTTTGGTTATGCTAGCATTAGCACGTTCTTCATTAAGAATATTATTATTTAGTTTTAGCTGCAAACTGTCATTCTTTATGTTCCAAATAAGACCTAAAACTTTAATGTTTTCTATGTCCTTTGCACGATGCTCTTTGGGGATTTTTAGCATGAAATCTTCATCATTTGATGTCCATTCTCTGATATTCATGGACAGATCTTGAAAGGATTTTCTTGTTTCTTGATAAAGACTGTATGCAGTAGCGCTTGATGAGGCTGTTGTAACAAGATTATCTACATAGCACCTGTCTGCAATTTTTGTTAACAGTTCTTGACTTGTTCTAGATAGGTGATGGCGTATTGTAGCAGTTAGTAAGAATGGGCTTGAGATGAACCCAAACGGCACTCTACAGAATCTCATGTGTATGATGTTTTCTTCTGAGACTTCTTTCTGTAAATTCTTTAGCCATAAGAACCTTGTTACCTCTCTGTCATCTTCTTGAAGACCCACTTGTAAGAAAGCCTTTTCAACGTCAGCAGTTATTCCCACTTTATTTGTTCTAAATTTTATGAGCAATGCGGTTAAATCTTCTAGCATGGATGGACCTGTGTACATTGATTCATTCAAACTTCGTTGTCCTTTCACTTTGGTTGATGCATCATATACTATTCTTCCTCTTTTGCCATCATGCTTCACAATATGATGGGGTAAGTAGTGAATTGGTGGTGTTGTTTGAATAATGTTAATTGGCTGAGGATCAATCACTTCAATGATTTTAGCATCCAGTTGTTCTTGTAGAATAGTTTCATATTCCTTAAGAGTGCTTTGATCTAGTCTACGTACTAAACTTTTTAATCTTCCATAGGCTAGTCCTAAATTTGTGGGTAAGTCAGGTGGATATTCAATCCAAGGCCATTTTACTTGATATCTACCATTTTCATACTTGACAGTTTCAGTGAAATGTTTCACAGCTTCTTCTTCACGTGTGGTCTTGGGTGAATCCGTGATTCCAATGCTCTCTAGTGCCCACAAAAACTTCACATCCATGTCACGAAGTGGAAGGTCTGGTTCAACAAAATAAGATTTTTCTGGATCATGGCACTGACAGTAAGTTATGACAGATAAAGTTGTCTCTTTATCATTTTTTCGTACAGCTGTGCTGCCTGAGAGAACCCAACCAAACTCTGTATCTATGAGAAATAAAAAATCTTGGATTTTGATATATCTATTTCTCATAAAAGTCATATAATAATCATTTCCAATCAGCAAATCAATTCCCTCTCCAACACTTTTATCATCAGCTATGATATCAATTCCAGGAATCAACTGAATTTCTGGTACGGGAACTCTATGTGTAATATGGGGTACAATATTAATTCTTATTCTTCTTCTGGTACCACGTTTAGTTAAAATATCAATTTCAGCAGATAAGCTTAATGTTTCTTTTGGTAAATCAGCTCCGAATGTATAAATCATTAGCAGATCTTCCTTGTCAGTGGTAAGCTTCAGGTAATTTGCCATTTTAGAAGTAATATAACTGCGCTGGCTGCCACTGTCCAACAAAAGTCTGCATTTTCTCATTTTATTGTTGTTGCTGATTTTTACTGTTGCCGTCTGTAAATAGGATAATCCAGTGTTTATATTACAGGATGTCTGGCAAACATTGTTTATATTATTATATTTATTATCCATACCAGAGATCTTCTTTGGGCACAAAGCTTGATGATGATCACCTTTACAGCTATAACATTTCCTTTTCACTTTGCAGTCTTTCATCAGATGATTGCTCCGGAAGCACTTGTAGCATTTATTTCCTAATTTATTTTTGCGCTCCTTCATAGTTTTGAAATTCTTACATTCACTGCTGTAATGATCGTTATCACAGAAAATACAACTTATTTTCCTTTTTTTATTTATATTATTGTTTGTAATTTTCTCAAATTTCCTTTTCTTTGAGGTAGGTACTTCAGACTTTAGGTATCCAGTATTATTATTTCCTTTAGAAATGGATTTATCTTTACCATTTTTATTATTCATATTCTGGGTATCGGTTTGGAACAATGCTTGTGCCGAGGATGTAGCTTCAGCACTCGTAGGTATATAAGATGAAATTGGTTTTACTTGTTCCAGCGCAGTAACAATTTTCTCCAAAGTTTTCCTTATATTTGGTACTGTATTTTGTTCAACGGACAAAACCATCTTTAATTCGTATAGTACTTGATCTGGAAATTTACTGGTTATGGTGGTTCTCAGGTGATTGCCTTCCATGCTCTCCCCTAATGTTTGTAGTACCCGGAGATGATGTTCTACAGTATTCAATGTGTGACGACAATCATTTGTATTCTGAGCCGCAGGCAGTTTTTTGAGCGCTTCATAATGTGCATCAATTAATATATCTTTATTTCCAAACTGGCGCTTCAGAGTGTCAACGGCAATTTTATAATTATAGTTGGTTATACCTAGACCACTTATGACTTCCAAAGCCTTACCTTCTAGGGATGCCATCAAGTATGATAGTTTGTCAACATCCTCTAAATTTCTTCTGTCTATAGTTGCTTCAAATTTATCCCAGAATTGGTGGAATAAGAGGATATCTCCTGCAAACTTGGGTGGGTCTAGGGTAGGTAATTTGGTGTGTGAAGTCTCCGGATAAGTTTTTCTGGCTTCATGTATTTGAAGGACTGTGTCTAGTTTCGCTAAAACATTGTCAGCCTCTAGTTGATTTTCAGTGCACGTAGTTATAATATCGCAAGATGGAGTTTCATTTCTTTCCATATACTGACCAATGCTCGTTGAAAATCTCTCCAAGATTTGTTTTAATTTAGACTTCACTGTAATGATTTCTTCGACTGTAACTCCGTCTCCTTCAGATTTACATAAAACGATCAAAGCTTCCTTCTTTGCTGTATCAAGGTAGTTTTCTAGAATCTGAATTCGAGCGCGGTAGGCTTCCTCCATTGCGATGTCACGCGCCGGTGAGGCTAACTTGCTTACGAGTTTTAAACGTTTCGTGGAATACCTACAGTATTTCTACGAATTACATTCACTTTGCGCGTTCCCGAACAGTATTTTCGTTTCATTTAAACTTATTAAAACACCACAAATACAGTTTATTTTGATCACACCACAAAATAACTTTCAAAGTAATTTCGACAAACAAATAAAGCACGAGAAAAGTTTTCGGAAACACGACTTGTTAAAACTAGTTCAAACTATTATACGACCCAATTGGGTATGACATAACGACCATTATTTTTCGCTGGTTATGAATGACATTTTGTTTTAGCCGGATTATACATTACGCGGGCTCGCGCTTGTCTGTGCTTCGAATTTCCGATCAGTGCAGCCAACAGATTAAAATATCTAAGGCCGCCTTTATGCGTTCGTATTTTTGTTTCATTCAATTTATTTTTTTTTTTTTAAAAACACAGAAATCAGACGAGAAATAAAACAAGTTTATGCCGGTGTATCCGAAAACATTATCGTACCTACCTAGGTATTATACCTACATAACAGTATATCCTTACCGTCTAAGACTAGGCACGAAATTCAATTGATTTAAACAAAATATAACAATTCAGCTAAATCAAATACATAAGTACCTACAGATATACATAAATACATGCATTCTTAACCGGTAGGTAGGTAGGTAGGTAGGTAGGTAGGTAGCTAGGTAGGTCAAGTAATTTAAACTTGGATTACAAATTCAGATTCCTAAGGAGTAGGTAGGTAAGTAGGTATCTACCTAAAATACTTAAGGAATTTAGATTCGTGACTGCGCGATTTCTCGCCAGTCGAAGCTTTTTCAAACTTCACATCCCTAAGGAGTAGGCAGGTAAGTAGTTATCTACCTAAATACTTAAGGAATTTAGATTCGTGACTGCGCGATTTCTCGCCAGTCGAAGCTTCCATCTCCAAATACATTCAGAGCCCAGATTCTTGACTGCGCAATTCTTCGCCAGTCAAAACATCCTATCTCCAAATGCATTTAGACTTCAAATTCATGACTGCGCGATTCGTTCGCCAGCCGAAGCTTCTTCAACTCCAGCAACTTTAGGAGCACAAAATACATGACTGCGCGATTCGTTCGCTAGTCGAAGCTTCTTCAACTCCAGCAACTTTAGGAGTACAAAATTCATGACTGCGCGATTCGTTCGCCAGTCGAAGCTTCTTCAACTCCAGCAACTTTAGGAGCACAAAATACATGACTGCGCGATTCGTTCGCCAGTCGAAGCTTCTTCAACTCCAGCAACTTTAGGAGTACAAAATTCATGACTGCGCGATTCGTTCGCCAGTCGAAGCTTCTTCAACTCCAGCAACTTTAGGAGCACAAAATACATGACTGCGCGATTCGTTCGCCAGTCGAAGCTTCTTCAACTCCAGCAACTTTAGGAGTACAAAATACATGACTGCGCGATTCGTTCGCCAGTCGAAGCTTCTTCAACTCCAGCAACTTTAGGAGTACAAAATACATGACTGCGCGATTCGTTCGCCAGTCGAAGCTTCTTCAACTCCAGCAACTTTAGGAGTACAAAATACATGACTGCGCGATTCGTTCGCCAGTCGAAGCTTCTTCAACTCCAGCAACTTTAGGAGCACAAAATACATGACTGCGCGATTCGTTCGCCAGTCGAAGCTTCTTCAAACTCCAGCAACTTTAGGAGTATAAATTCATGGCTGCGCGATTCGTTCGCCAGCCGAAGCTTCTTCAACCCTAAGGTACCTACATACCTATTCGAGTTTCTGGCCACGTGATTTAAGTCGTCACGTGTCCCGATTCCTTGACCCCAGATATTCAAAAGGGCTTCATAAAGGGATTTATGAATTATGAATCCCTGCATCTCCACCATTTTGTCGCGAAGTGTATTTCAATTGCCTAGGTTCATGTTATATTTCATCAGGTAGCGACAAGAATTCACACTAGATTCAAGGTCAACCAGGACATAAGGCATTTCTAGGTACATTTTACCTTGGGAACGTGAACTTCAACTTGTTCCATGTTCCCTTCGATTCTGCGGGACCCAGGGTCCCTTGACGGATCTCCATAACCTCCCCTCATAATCCGTTCCCATTCCACCACGAGCCTGGCACTTCTAGCTCGCCTTTCATTTATGACATACATTCAATTCTGTGCCATTTCATTTCGCATAAACTATTCATTATGCCTTATTTCCTGGTTCCCCTATATTCATTTTATTACATACTAGCACTTACCGAGGTTCTATGTCGGTTGCCTCGCCCAATTCCTCTCTTCCCTATCACCCTCATTTTTTAGTTACCCCCAAACACGTTTTCCCTCCATCTTGTTTCATCAAACCGAAACAACTCCTTCAGTCTGACCACCACAGACAACGTTACTCCCACAGATACAAAAGTTCCTATATCGTCTGTAGGTTTCGCGACAGTTCGCGACAATATTTCTACATAGCAACCTAACCAACCTACAGCTCGGGGTAAGGTAATTCAGTTTTTTATATATTTACATAGCAACCTAACGAACCTACTGCTCGGGGTAAGGCAATTCGGTTTTGTATATTTTTACATAGCAACCTAACGAACCTACTGCTCGGGGTAAGGCAATTCGGTTTTGTATATTTTTACATAGCAACCTAACAAACCTACTGCTCGAGGCAGGGCAATTCGGATTTTTATATTTTCACATAGCGACCTAACGAACCTACTGCTCGGGGTAGGGAAATTCGGATTTGTATACTTTTACATAGCAACCTAACGAACCTACTGCTCGGGGTAGGGGTAGGACATAGTGGAACTGAGCATCGCAAACATTGACAACCTCTTTTATTTTGTACATAACATACCATACATACATAAAATAACGCCTGATTCCCAACGAAGTAGGCAGAGCCCATAGAACTCCACTTGCTACGTTCCTGACATACATTTTTTGCTTCATTCACTCTCATTACATTCTTCATACATGAGCGTTGATTTAGGGTACCTGCTCTTGACCTAGCTATTCTCTAAAACGCGCCAATTTAATCGAGGTACGTACGCAGAGGTTTTCTCCTTCCAACTATCCCATTCACACTCTCCTTATAAATTGAGAAGGGTATGTTAAGATGGTTTGGGTATGTAGAAAGGATGGAGCAAAAGAGACTGACGAAACAGGTGCATGCACTCATCATGTACCTGTCAATCTCCTATCATACATCCTTTCTACATGCCCAAACCATCTGAACATACCCTTCTCAATATTCATCACTACGTCTTCTTTCACACCACAACGTTAATTCATCACACTGTTCTTCACTCTATCATTTAAAATTAAACCACACATACTTCTCATAGCTCTCATTTCCACTGCATTTATTCTATTCTAGTGCTTCTTCTGCCATACCTAACTTTCAGTAAGTACCATTATTTCATTTTGTAAAAATATTTAATGTATGTACTTACCTATTTAAACTAAGTTTCAAGCCAATTACACCACCCTAAGCTATAAGAAACATGCTACATACACATACTTTCCGAAGATAGAACTATATCTACTAAAAACATACTAAAATTAATAAAAAGACGAATTGTTTATCTATTTTTTTTTTTTTTCCCATTAGGGCAGGCTAAAGTCTTCAGACCATACCGCCTTGTCTTTCGTATTTAATTATTTTCTTCCGTTGTATTGGTAAATATTTTCTTCTTACGTATCTTCTTGTTTTCTTTAGCGGGAACCGCCTTGTCTTTCGTTTAATTATTTTCTTCCGTTAGAAAGGTTAAATGTTTTCTTCTTTCGTAATTTCTTACTAAAGTTATTTTGTTTTTAAACAAAGTATTTTGGTACTTTGAATACATCTGAATGGATTATTGAATAAAGTACATATTTATATCATTATTATATTTTTTTATAAAAATGTTTATAATTAAACTTATTAATTAATATTTACATAACATATTTTTTTGTTTTTATTTTTTTAAATATCTTTTACAGTATTACATATAAACTTATATAAATCTACATAAGTAGATTGATTTTTGAGCAACTCCTGAATACAACGCGGGACCAAATCAGGCTCACCATAAATTTGGAGGAGTCCATCTATCAGTACAAGGCGCTGAATACTGAATGATGAACAATCAAAGAATAAATGATTTAACGATTGACTTTCTCCTGATTGGCAATGCTCGCAATCAGAAGATTCGACCAGTTTTAAACGATAGAGATGGTAATTTAAACGACAATGACCAAAACGCATTCTACAAATGGTAGAGTAAAATTTTCTATTCAAAAAATATTTACTCTTACAAAACCACGGTGTGGAATTTATCTGGACGTCTAGAGTAGCGTACCAGGAACCTTTATTTTCTACTTGAGTATAATGATACGAGTGTCTCCCCCATGCCTGACACATCCGCTGTTTTAAAAGACTTACAACGTCTGTGTAGGGTAAGAGTACATCTGCATCACTACCTCTTCCAATATTATAATTTATGAAATCTGCAAATTTAACTATTGTGTTGGCCAAATAATCTGCTTTTTCATTCCCTTCAATGCCTTTATGTGAAGGAACCCACATAAAGCTGACATCAAGATTCAAATCGACTAGATCAACCCATAGTTGTTTTATTAAGTAAATAATGTAATTAGTGTCAGCACGTAACTTATTATTTGCCAGATTTTTAAGAACACTCATGCTGTCACTTACTACAACCCATTTGGTGTGCCCCAAGTTGCGATTTTTAATATGTTTTAAAGCGCTTAGGATTGCTACAGCTTCAGCTGTAAAAATACTAGCGTATTTATTCATTTTATGACCAACTCCAATATTCAAAGATGGTTCAAATATAGCAAAAGACACAGCATTATCATTCTTAGATCCATCCGTATAGACAAACTTATAGCCTGTCCTTTCAGAAAGCATTGCATTGACCTCTTCTTTGCTTGACAACGCTCTGCCAATAACCACCTTAATTTCTGGAAATTTACTAGCGTAAGATCCTTCATAGCAAGGTAAAATATGACTGGATCGATAGATATTTAAATTTTGAAGAAATTGTTGGAAGCTTTGAAAATCCTGCAGCATGAAAAAAGATTTTGAAACTGATTGAGCTCCGGACAAATTAGCCAAAAGGCCATTGCCAGAAACACAATGGAGTTTCAAGATAAACCTTTCCTTTAAATAATTCAAACGAGTAATCATTGGTGGAAGTTTGCATTCAATCTGCATAGCATTGATAGGAGTGCTCCTAAATGCCCCTGTTATTAAACGCAGGCATTTATTTTGAATTAAGTTTATACTATTTACAATTTTTACATCAGCAGCATAGCAAAAAAAACCATACTCAAAATGACTACGAACTAAAGATTTATACAAGGTTAATAAGATCTTTGGGTCTGCTCCCCAATAAGAGCCACACAAAGACCTTATTATGTTGTTAGCTCTTAGAGCCTTGTTAATTATTTGTTTAGAATAATTCCTCCAGCATAAATTATGGGAGAATAATACTCCCAAGAATTTAACCTCAAGGGATACTGGTATGAGAGATTTTTTATAATAAATGGGAGGCAAGTTATGACATTCCTTTCCAAAGACAACAACCTTGGACTTCGACGGATTAGCATTAAGATCTAAATAAGAAAAATATTTTTCAAGTTTGATTAATGCGTCATTAACGATTTCAGCTACGTGAGCTAAATTTGCTCCGGACGCATAAACAACCAAGTCATCTGCAAATTGGAGATTTTTGACATGAGAACCTAATATTAAATTTAAACGACGTATGTATGTATAAAATGAATATTAAGGGTGACAAGATACCACCCTGACATACACCCACAGAAGAACGTCTAGGACCATAAAGGTGTTTATTATATTTTACAAAAACTTCTCGATCAGTTAAAAAACATTGGATCCAATTAATGATTTTTTCAGGAATGCCTATCATTAGCAACTCCTGACAAAGAATTTCAATATATACACTATTAAAAGCGCCTGCAATATCGAAGAAGACAGCGAGCAAATTATTATTTACAGCTAAAGAGTTACATATATCAAGTTGTAATTGACAAATACTTTCACGAGCAGAATGATTTCTACGAAAACCAAACTGATTGGAAGGTAAAAGTTTGTGATGTTCTATATAAAATTCCAAACGCTGCTTTAACAGTTGCTCAAATAGTTTACCGACACATGAAGTTAACGCAATAGGACGATATGATTCAGGGCAAAGCGCGGGTTTAAGTGGTTTTAAAATTGGTACTAAACAATCAATTTTCCAACTGTGAGGGATAACATTATTATGCCAAATTAAATTTAAAATTTGAAGAAAAATGTCTAAACTATTTTTAGTCATATTCTTAAAGACAATATATGGTATTCCATCCAGACCAAAAGCTGTATCTCTCCTAGATGTAATGGCAGATATTAGTTCACTATGTGAAAAAGAGTCTATAAGAAAGATATTGTTAGAAGTTATGTTATTAGAATTAAGTGTGTTATTAAAATTAAGTAAGAAGTGTGCTCGATCTGTGTAATAGCGCAAAATCAGGTGTATATTTTGATAAGAAGTTACATATCCATGAGTCGTCTTCATTGTTAGTAGGGATATAGGTTTTATTAAATTTACGCATAAATTTCCATATGACGGATAATGGAGTGCACCGATTAAATGTTTCACAAAGAGAAATCCAACTTTTTTGTCTCTCCAATTTTATGGTAAGTTTTTTAAGGGCTCGTAATTTTTTAAACTCAATAAAACTTTTCTCTGTTGGATTTGATTTAAAGATTAAATAAGCTTCTTTACATTTCAATACAGCAAGTGAGCATTTTTCATTCCACCAAGGGAGAGAAGGCGTTTTACTCTGTATTTTCACACATGACTGTTGACTGTCAGTGACATTGACAGCAGCAGAAGACGAATTACTACTGTGAATGGAGTTACAAACCGCTTTATTCAAAATATTGCAAAAATCTACATACGAATCTTCAGGACATCCTATGTTTAGCACAAAATCAACCAACATTGTATCCATACAACTACTGAACATCTTCCAATCCACAAGTTTATAATTTGGATAGATGGGTAGATGTTTCATATTGTGACAACTACGATTGAAATCAGTTCCGTTATTACAAACCAGAACTTTAATCAGTACAGGAAGATGATAGCTTGTTCCGACTGGACTATCGTAAACAGACCAGTCACACTGTAACGCCAATGATGGCGAAACCAACGACAGGTCTAGTGCATTCGGACGCCAAGTCAACGAACCGACCGTCGTTGGTTGTCCATCATTCAGCAAAACTAAATTATTATCGTCAATGACTTCTAAGACATCTCTACCCCGAGGAGTATCAGAACTGCAACCCCAGGAGGTATGATGAGCATTGAAGTCGCCTGCAAATATTAACGGACCTGGGATGGACTTAATTAGTGCATCAAATTTGTTTTTATTGAAGACTGGATGGCAATTTGTGGGACTGTAAAAACTGACAATGCTTATAACTTTCTTATAAATATTTACTTGAATACAAGTATTTTGCAGGGAGTCATCAAAAAATGTGTTGACTTTAGAATAGGCAATGCTGTTGTGAATTATAATAGCTACACCATTATGATTGTTTCCACAATCATTGCGTTCAATATTGTAATTTTTTATTTTGAATGTTTGATATGGTTTAAACCATGTTTCTGATATAATTGCAATATGGATGTTGTTTGAATAGAGGAAGTTTATAAATACATCTTTGTTACTGTTTAGACTTTGTGCATTCCATTGGATAATATTTAAAAAATCCATTATGTAGTTGATGGTAATTTGTTACTTAAAGTTTTTTTTAAGGTCTCTCTAATAGACCCTGAATTTATTGGGACATCTTTGTTTGTTATAATTTTGGTAATAGTTTCAATTAATATATTAATAAAAACTTCTGATTTCATTAGGTTGTTCACTTGGACATCAAGTGTCCTTGCTGACAGTGCAGGAAACGACTTGGCGTCAAAAAGATCGGCATAAGTGGCAGTTCTAGACTTAACTTTGTTTTCTTCTACTTTTTGTTTTTTTATTGGACATGCAGATGAAATTGCAATGTGATTCCCACCACAATTTGAACATTTCGCTTCTGCAGCATTCACTTTACATATTTTGTAATTATGAGTACCTGTGCAAATGCTGCACACCACTGCATTGTGACAGAACTTGGCTATATGGCCATAGCGCATACATTTCAAGCATTGTTTTACTGGCGGTATGTAAGTTTTAACTTCATGACGCCAAGAGTCTAGATATACATATTCGGGAAGCTGTGTCGATGCGAATGTTACAGCAACTGCCTGAGTTGGCTGAAAATTCACGCCACCACTTGCACCCCGAACCCTACGCATAAATCTTCTCACCTGGATAATATTTTTGGAGCTACCAATAAGGGAGAATATTTGGATGTTGCTCATCTCAGTAGGCACAGATGTTAAAACACCTGTTACCTCTGTGTCTCCAGCTGGGATAGTTGCTCTCAGTGAAAGCTGATCAAGTAACTTTTTATTTTGTATGAAAACATTTGCATTATTCGATAGATCAAATGTTATTCCTATTTTGTACTTATTAATTGATTTCAGATGTAAGACTCCAGAGACACAATGTTCTCGCAATGCCTTAGAAAGGTTCAGTCGATCACGGTCATTGAAAGCAACGCCATCAGCAGTATGTGACAAAAATACAATGAATTCCGACTTACTAGAGTTATCTGGATATTTGCGGATATGGCCAGGTACCTTATAAATACCGTACTTATCCTCTTTTTCTTTTTTCTTGTTGTTTTTAACCTCATCAGCAGGTGTACTTTGCGCAGATACAACTGAGTCGGAGTCTGAGGTCGACCCATCTGCCTGTTCCTCATCCGGAGGAGGAGGCTGCTCAAACCTCTTCCGCTTCTTCCCCATGACTCACCAGTACCAGCACTAACTTTATTTACTATTTACAGTTAAAAAAAAAAGTATTTACAGCTAAATTCAAATAAACGAAATTTTTTTTAGAAATTCGCGCCTTTTCACTTTCGAGGTTCCCGCCCCCAATCAATTGTTTATCTATCCATAGAAAATCGACATAAAATGACATTGTCAATAGACTAAGTGTAGTGTCACTGTTATATGAACAAAAAAGGTTGGTTGCACAGATTAATTTGATTTGAATCTAAGCCCAGTACTAACTATTTCGTATTATGTGACTCTTTATTATTTTACATAATTTATCTTTTATATTTGTCAACCGATTTCGATGAAACTTTGTTTCATTCTTATGTTTTAATCTAAGCTTATCTCAATACATTAGTGAAAACTGAATTCGATTCGGTTCAGTCGTTGCGGAGATTATCGTTCACAAACGCACAGATAAATATAGACTTGCATAAGTTTTTAAGTGAGTTCAACCTTTTTGAATGAAATCGGAGTAAGTTTCAAACATGGCATGTGTCAAAATAAAATGTTGTTTCAATCAAAAGAATTAAGGAGTATCGATATCAACTTCGAAGCAAATCACCACCAAAATAACTTTCTACCCAATTTTAACCCCGTTAGGGGATGAGTTTCAATAAAATGCTATATAGGTCTTTCATCAATTCTGTTAAAAAAAGTTTATGCAAAATTTCAAGTACATTGGACCAAGGAATCACGTTTCCCATACAAACTTTGCCCCCTTTTTACCCCTTTAGAGGTGGAATTTCGGAAAATCTTTTCTTATCGGATGCCTACGTCATACAAAGAACCCACCCTCCAAGTTTCAGGTCTCTACGACCAGCGGTTTGTGCGTTGATTCCTAAGTCATTCAGGACAAAGTTTTTATGAGTCTTTCTACCCCTTTTTAACCCCGTTAGGGGATGAGATTCAAGGGAGAGAAAAGGGCTAAAAACGGTTGTATGAAACTTTTTAACGCGCTGTACGATTTTCATGAAACTTTGTGCGTGTAATGTAAATACAACCCAAATGTACACATGTTTCGAGATATAACCTTTAAAAAGGGGTAAAATGGGGGCACAATGTTTATATGGGAACTTTTTAAGGGGTAGTACGATCGGTCTGAATCTTGGTTTGGATACTTTGAATGCAAAATAATTTAAAACGTATATATCGATTTTTCAAAACAACCCTCCAAACAGGGTTAAATGGGGTGTCAAAGTTTTTTTGTCGAAAGGTGTGTTTTGTTTGAAACTCGGTTGAAATACTTAATAGGCAAAATAAATGGACACACGTTTAAGGGTTTTCGAAAATAACCCTCACAAAGGGAAAAAAGGGGTGTCAAAGTTTGAATGAACTTTTTGACGAGAGGTGTGATTATCTACAGTGTAGATAATATAGATGTGTAGATTCTACACCATCTACTCGTATACTCTATACTTAATGTTATAAAGAGGAAAGATTTGATTGTTTGTTTGTTTGCATTGAATAGACTCTGAAACTACTTGATCGATTTCAAAAAAAAATTCACCAATGTGTAGAATGAACTTTCAGGATGAACATAGGCTATATTTTATGTAGGTACTTCGCGGGCAACGACGCCGCGAGCGGAAGCTAGTAATATTATATTTAATTTGGTAACTAAAAAAAAAACATGGTCACGCCTGTAATCCCCAGGCTCGGTAGATATCTCCTCAGACTTTAGTGACTTACAACTTTGAGGATATCAAAAAAGGGTAGTCAGAGGCACGTCCGAACATGACATTTGGTACATGCCGACAATTTGTATAGTTATTAGTATTCCGTAACTATGTAAGTAGTGAATAAAGTAAGTTCACTAGGTACCTAAAAATCATTTTTGTGTTAAATTTAGGTGTTTGTTCTATGTCTGGGTTAAAAAGAACCTACTTATATGTTTTTACAACAAAAAAATGTAGTGTGTAGCCGTAGTAATACAACTGAGTGAAATGTCTATATTCATCTATTACAGGCAGTTTTATTTGTATGAAAACCTGGAGAAATGATTTTACTTCGTTCAGCGCACAAAGTAGCAATCTCATTGATGCCCTTCATAGGGGTGCCGTTTCTCTCGCCTGCGAAGATCATTGCCGTCCGCTCAGGGTTGAAGTCTCCGTCAGGCGAGGCTATATCCAAACTCTCCAAAACGCACCTCAGGTAGCACTGTAAATTAAAAACCCTCTGCTGTAAATAGGCTTCCACGTCTACCGCTAGGCATATTTGACCTGCCGCCCAATTCCTGTTTAGTGCTGATGCCCATTATCAATATGCCCATTATCACTATCATTATCATCACATTATTTGCATAATTATCATTAGTTTTTGTGCTGGAAAATGCCATTTTTGTTATCTGTCTTGCACCACTCATGTACGAGTTGTTTTTTAAGAACGTGTCAAGTGTAGTGTTAGGATGGTTATAAATATACGGAGATCTGAATTAGGAAGGTTTCGTCAACAGTTTTGAGGTTTTGCAGAACTGTTTTGACCCTAAATATTAAAACTAGGTACCAACAAAAAAAATTCAACAAAACCAAGCTTGCAATAAACTTGATACAAATCGTTTAGGTTGGTATCTTTGGTCACAAATTCACACTTTTTGAATTAAATGAAGTAGAGCTGATGGCACATTTTTATCATATTTTTGCAGTACGAAGTGTTGATCATGATGATGCAGAATAAGTTTACGAGATTTCTGTATTTAAAATTATACGGAGTCTACCCATTTTACGCACTGATGTACCCTTCACTATTTGTTTTAGGCATGGTGGGATACACTAGACTAGAAGTGAGGCGGGAAACGATGTTAGTGTTGTATATATTGCGTTTAGTTCGAGGTATGGTGCACAATCCGCGGGTGTTGATGTGTGTCGGTTTGTGCGTGCCGGACAACTATGCGGGGGCGCGGCGTCGGCCTGGGCTGCTGGTGCTCCCGAGGGCGAGGACCAACCTCCTGAGCGAGGCGCCGTTCACGCGAGCCCTTCGTATCATCAACAGCCTATGTCAATCAAGTAACATGGATTTATTTAACACTAGTTTGACGGAATTCACAGATGCTACTGTACAGTATGTAAGTTACGTGTAATTTCATTGTTGTTTTGGTGTCCCCTACTGTTAAGACAATGTAATTGTAATTTGAAATAAATAAATAAATAAAATCATCTCTGGCTGTCATGTTGCAAAATGGTCGCAGATTGTAGTGATTACTGTAATAGATACTGACGTCGATTAGTTTTCAATCAGCAGAGTAACCCGGAAAATTTTTAAGTGATTTCAGTAATTCGTTTGACAAATAGATCGATAATTGAGTAATGGCCGACCATGTGGAAGGTTACTGATGAGGGTTTCCAACTATGTAGACACATACTAGTTTTTATTACACTTGTCAACTACAACATTTTTTAAGCTTTAACCAAACATTTACACAAGACTTTGACACTATTTACCAAAAAACCAAAAACTATCACCTACTTTTTAACAATTTTTGTTTTGAATTTAAATTTGAATCGAGTTGCTCCAGAGCCGTTAGTTCCAAGTAGTTCCATCTACCTATGTGAATATGCAACAATAGGATTAAAATATTCAGATTAAGATATGCTTTACTATTTTAATAAAATATTTACATTATCGCACTGGTCAAAGTTATCGTATGTTCGCACGTAAGTAGTATTCGCATGATAATTTAATCCCTCGTGTATGTGATCGTTGGATTATTTTGTTCTGGTTCATAGTTCTGCATCTTGTCTTCTCTCTCTTCCTTATATTCATTCCCTTTGTCCTCATACCGGTCTCCAGTTTCTGTCTCTGTCACATCCGGTACTGTCTGGGTTTCAAAGTCATTATTATGGTGATCTTCGTAATGGTCTTGGTTGTCCTGGTGGTGGGATTCTAACTTGTCTCTATCTGATTGGTATGTCCGGTTCATTTCATTGTTATATGTTTGCTGGTTTTCGTGGTGATGTTCCTTTTCGTGATGGTAGGTCTCTTCGTTTTTGTTTCTGTAACATAAAAATTGTACGTAAAGGAAGCTCGTTTGTAACTATTTGAAAGACCCTTAGAGGAAAATAATGTAAGAAATCAATTTCCACCAATATTAGCCTGCTTTTGGGACCATGTTTTATTCTTTTAAATCGTCTTGACTACTTTTTACAATATATTTACTTGTTCTCATCCATATGCCCATGGCCCTCCTTCCCTTTATCCTCTCCTTGTCCCTGAAAGTATTCCACCTCCTTGTTCATGTTATCTTGGTACTCAGCACTCTCTCGCTCTCGGTTAGGGATATCTATCTCCATCTTATCAGGAGACCTGATGAAGCGGACGCCGTTTGCTGTTTCTAGAGCTGAAACATGAAAAATTTAAGGAGAATTTTTATGTTATTAACTTCTATTCATGTTTGTCTTACTTAGATCAATGATTTTACTTTTGAAAATATATTGGTGTATTTGAGAAGGCTTTGGCATTTTGGACGGGTGAACAAGGGGCGATTTATTATTTTTTGGGCTTTCATATTATAATGTTCAGAACTTTATTGGGGTGGTGTTAGATATTATGTCTATTAACCTACTTACCGATGAGCCCCAAGTAAACCAAGCAAGTCTTGACTGCAAACATGTTGAAGTGTTGTCATCTTCAGTTCGTTTACCATGTTTTATACCATTTATTATTATAGGTTGCAGCTTTTAAAAATAATTACTGTCACACAATCTTTCCTTCGTTTGTTTGATATGAAACACGCAAACCACTTGGTACGTAGGTATTTGTACCTTGTGTTGTAGAATTAGTTGGTAGTTGTTTCTGAAACCTTAATAAAGGTTTCAATAATTTAAATTCCTAATTTGTGATCTAAATCGAATCGAGAAACGATTATTAATGGTATCTTTTTTAAGATATTGTGTAATATTTCCACTTTACTCATAACGTAATGTTTTAGCTTATACGAGTATTTAAGTAAATATTTAACTTTAATATATTTTAGGTACCTAAGTGTTCATTTACATAATTGGTAAAATAATGTAAAATATTGAAGTAGTTAAAGCTAAAAGTGTCTACATAGACATCGACTGTTATCTACATGGACGGGTACAATTATGAATTTCCATTATCTAATCTACTAGAAAATTAATTTGTATGAATATTTATAGCACGTTTTAATATTCCGAGTTCTAGGAGTTGGAACATAAAGCTGCATACCTTAGAAATGGCGAGACGATGTTATGGAGTTTTTATGGTTTTTTTACTAAAACTCATGCTGGGACAATGTGAAGGTAAGTAGTTCTGCCAGTGCTATTTCAGATATGTTCCACGATAAACTATTCAATATTGAAATTAACGACAGGCCTATTTGATTTCGATTTCACATTATTTTGTAGCAAATAGGTACCAAGTAACTACCTCGTTTACTTTAGAATCTTCTTTCATAATCCATCCACTAAATATTTTTCGTTAGAATCCAGTGAAGAAACATTCCCTAAAGAGGTTTTAGGTGAGGAATATGTACAAATATTTCGCAACCTACCAACGCTATTTGAAAATCTTCTAGAAATGCTTGAAGAGAGACCAGAGATTTTGGAAAAAGACGAAATTGCATTCTTCCAAGAAATACCCCAAAAGCCTGCTGAAGGAGAAAGCAAAAGAGAAGTCCGTGAACAATGCGACGATGACTTAGCTGAAGGTGATAAACATTATAAAGCATTTAAGAGAAATATTGCTACTAATTCAGAAGAAAATGCGGGACACGCAAAAACGCACCGTGACGATCATTTCTCAAGTAAAATCACCACTGTTATACCCAACATGAAACTAAGAGATAAACGTAAAGATTATAACATTGAAGTTAATCCAAAAATTAAAACAAAATTAAACCGTGATGCTAAAAACAAACCAAAAAACAAAAGTAAAGGAAAAGTTAATAAAGGTACGAAAATAAACGCCAACTTTGATTTCATAGGGTCGATAGATTGGAGCAAATTTTATTTATCTCCTGAAGAAGTAGAAGAGCAAACTTTAGAGATAGAAGAGGCTTTAGAAAAACATAACAAGAAAAAAGAAAGGTGAGTTCGTCAATAAAAATTGTTTACATTGAAATCATTATCTTTTATTGATTAAACATTCACAAAAGCTTTGTTTACAGTTGTATAATTATAACTAAGTAGGTAATTATGCTGCCAAGGATCTGAAACAAGTTTAGAATAGGTAAAGCTTGTGTCATTTGTTTAATTTTAACTTCTGTAAGCAGCTGGTTGGTGTATGCATTTACAACAATGTTTTACTCAAAACATAAGCGTGTGTTAGGTCTCCGCGTAATACAATGATTCACATAAATATTATGATTCACATCAATGATACGAAATGATTATTCATTGAAAATACATAAACCTGGCGTAAAGGTTGCAAAATTTCAACGCGCGTAGTAAGAGCTACTGCCATTGTCAGAATAATCAATTAACAAGTATCAGAAACTCCGAAAGCTGAACATAGAGCTAAAGGGCTCTCAATCATTATATTTTATACCTTCATGTATTAAATTAGCTGAGAGGAAACTATAAATTGCTTTGAGAAGCTTGAGCAGCTCTAAACTATTCTCAGATATTTCGTTAGTTCTCTTTGTTGTCTTTAAAAACATCCGTAGGTACGTATACCACACAAGACTTCTCGTCTCACGTACCGTAGCCACCAGTCTTCTAGTGAGAGTTGTAATTTGGAGTGGAGAGTATGACACCTGGTTTAGAACGAGGTGTCTATAAAACAAGTCCAACTCGATGGCCAGTGGCTCATTGGGCGATTTGACATGGCGCATCAGCCGACTGATCTGCGCTCGCGTTGTGTTTATCTGGAAATGAACGTAATATTATTTTAAAAATATAAATAAGCGGTGTATAACTTTTCTATATGCTAGAGCGGTAAACAGACAAAAGAACAGACAGACACCGCAGTGAAATCAAAACGTTCCGATGTTAAAAACTGAGATAGAAAATCAAAAACTAATGAAACTCTTCGCGACTTCGTTCGTGGTAATTTTTTTACCTCTTCGAGTGTTAAATGGCATGGTTCGATCACCATCATCAGGTTTCCTCCGTGGAACAAACACCAGAAGCTTTCTAAAATTATATAAATCACGTTTCTATAGCGGCTATCAACTGAAATACACAATAATATTACATCATCATTTCCTAAAAACACCGTATAAAATATTAAAGATCATATCATTATGTCTTGAAGCGGGAATTGAACTTGCACCCCTTGCTGCAGTCAGGCACTAGCCTTTCACGCTACTGAACATGTTAATCTGTAGTCTTTAGGACGCTATCAATTATACGTACACACATTGTTGATCAAATAATAGGGTGTTATGGTCATATGCAGCAGAAAGGAACCGAGGAGTATCAGTAGTGTAGGACCATGACGCTTATCTATCTCTTTCACCACCTCGCATATCGATACGAATGTAAGAGCGAGATGACGGACTGTCTCGTGCATTGGCCGAGTAAAGAAATCAGCTGAAAAAAATAAATGAATACAATAACTTAAAAAGTAATTTTCATTAAACTGTTTAGGAAAAAAATATAGTGAAAAAATACTTGTTTTAACTTTCCCCATGAATGCCAAAGAGTCGATGACTGTATTCACAGATTTCTTACGCTTTTTGTTCACTGCTGTAACTCCTCGAATTTTTGTAGATTTTAATGGTTCTTTATTGGTGTCTGACAGTCCTACAAGTAATTTATAAATAACTGGTCAAGTTGTTACGATTAAAATTATATTTATTTAAAAAATATATAAAAAATATAATGTCTAAATCTTCCTTTGGCTTTGCCGTTGCTTGGTAAGAAATTACTACAGAATTAATAGTGTGTACACGCTAATGCACGAAGGAGCCTTTGTGGTACTTTAATCCTTTCACCACACTGGTTCGAAAGAATTAGTGACAAGATAAGAAAAAAAGGACTACAGAAGTACAGAACTCTACATTGCGTAGTCAATTAGTAACTTATTCACCTTGCAAGAGAGTCTCCAACTTCCCATTCAAATCTACGAAGCTTTGACGGATGCGATATGTGATCAGCACAAACTGATACACAAGTAACTGCATTATCCAATAGGACGGGTAGTAGAAGAAGTACATAATGCAGACCATGACTGAAACGGAAGAGATCAGGAAAATCCGATAAAAAATAAGTTAGAAATCCTAGCTTATCGTTAGAGTATCTTAAGTATCGTATGCCTTGACCGGCTCCAGGCAAAGAGGCGGGTTCAAAAACCAACCGTTTAAAAATGTTCAAGCCCCTTTTAAAAACGGAAGAACTTTTATGATAGTGCAAGAGTTGTTAAGTGGATTAAGGATTTCGTTTCGATCAACAACTAGGTATTTAACTGGGATTGAAACTTTCAATTAATTTATGTTTAAGTACATACTTTAAAAAGTTCTTGGCACTTTCAAAATGAGAAGAAGTGCTGTAAGGTACCTACTATTGGATTCATGTTCATTTATGTTCTTCAATACCAGAAAACAGTCAATTAATGTCACCGACATAGCTAACAGCGACCACATACATAGAAACACGCACTTCTTTACTTCTCTATTTCTCAGACAGTGAGCCACATTGAGCTCTTTGTTTATCTGCAAAAGAAATCATGGCTTTGAACATAATTTTACCATTTCTTCCCGATAAATATTCCAATATCTACAATTTATCTCGTGATTGTGGGACATGCGAGTGTTCCTATATAACGGGAAGAAATAAGACTCGCACTACCATGATAAATATGTTTTAGTTGAAAATTATGCAATACAAATACTAATAGTAAAACTATTGAAAACATTAAACATAAGTGTTAATTTCAGCTGAGTAGCAAACTAGCGACATACTTGATTTATCGATTGGGAAATTCAAAAACGTAATTATACAAAAACTGTCTCGAAAAGCTTATTATAAAATATTAGAGTACTTATATGACAAAAAGGCTTGGGACAAATCAGCTCCAACTATGCTAGGTATCCTTAGCAAAATTAACAAGTAGGTAACCTATCATATAAAAAAAGCGCTAGGGCCCAGCGAGTTTCTTGTCAGTCGTGCTGGATAAAGGACTATTGGCGACGAATTGGCACCTAGACTCACCGAATGTAAGACGATTCAAAATGATCCGTGTATTTACTGAATAAATATGACTTGAATTTTGAATTTTGACTAACCTTCTGCAAATAGTTTAAGCAATCAATCATAGACTTCAGATGGCCTGGAGCTGCATAAGCTCCATGAAATGACAGAGTGGTCATTACAGCGACATCGAGCAGCCACACTATGCGGCGCGTGCTGCTTGGCGTGCGGACTGAATCACTCGGCTCCAGTTGGAAATCGATTACCAAAGTGGCAAAAGTTATTAAATCTAGAACAGAATAGCAAGCTGTTGAAGGTGCATATGTAAACTAGGTAGACATTTTCTGTCTCTCTTCCTCTCATAGCTAGTTACGTTTCGTATATCTAAGACACAGTGCACAGGTCTAGTACATACATACACATAAATGGAGCTAACAAAGTTTTACTTCACTCGTGTGATCTAAAGCACACTCGTTTTTTTGTAAGTGCGATGTTTACTTTATGTTTCTAAGGAAATAAACTCCTAGCAATAATAATTAGATGTACGTTACACGTAAAATAAGTAGGTACTTACTGATAACGGTAACAAGAACACATCCGTACAAATATAACCAAGGGGATAGGCTAACCCGCCATCCACCTCGCTGCTTTTCGATTCGCAGCGGCGCTATACCAGTAACTCTTGACACTTGGAGCACGATAGCCAGTGCACCTGACACGAAGGTGTCTGGACTGCGAGCTTCCATGGCGTTTATAAAAGTTCTAAAATAATAATCACGCAGTGGTGATCAGGCGTTATGCCTTGTTGAAAAAATATAGCCGAATGTAAACATCAAGTGCATATTTGAATAAGCATGTTTGTAGGTAGGTAAGCTTAGCTGTCATATGGATGGGTTTTTTATGAATAGGTCCAGAAAACAGGTAAGTGCTACTATCTAGAAGTGCTCTTAGCATAGCTGACTTATAAGCAACGTTCGGAAAGGATGGGTTACCGCTTTTCATCTTAGCACTTCCGTGCTTTGGGGGGCAAGTTAAAGTGTCGGTTTCGGTTTTTTAAAAGTTTAAAGCTAGCTAGACAAAGTAAACCTTAAAAAATACTTTGCCATTTTACTAACATTAGCATCCTTGCTTATTGATTTAGTATTCTTTATACGGACGAATGATCAATTTTATTCTTCTTTGAAATCTTATCCAGTGGTTATAATTCTTTGAAAAGACAGTGAGGGGTATTGACTGACGACATATTTTTCAAAATTATTAGTTTTGTTTGAGACTAACGATGTTTGACTTTGATTGGTATCAGTTGGGTTATCAGAAGTGTTGGCTCCATAGGCTATAGGTAATCGTTTTATAATGTTTCCTAACAAGCCTCCATAAGCACCATTAAAATTTTTCCTTATTGCATAAGGAAGAAATTGAACACAAATCATAAGATCACTTTCATGTGTCATGATGATACAATATACCTTCACCGCCTGCCATCACTTGGCGGAGGTTCGTGGCTCAGATGGTAATTTATATCCAGTACCTGGTGACCGAGCTTTGCTCGGTGTTTTTTCTTCGTAAACGACGTTTTCCAAAAATGAAACCTAGCTAGATCGATTTATCGCCCCCGAAACCCACTGCATACTAAATTTCATTAAAATCGCTGGAGCCGTTTCCGAGATTCCGATTATATATATATATATATATACAAGAATTGCTCGTTTAAAGGTATAAGATAAAAAAGATTAACCTGACTGACTGATTCATGTTAAACCATATTATTTTTAAAAGTGTTTTTAAACATCTTTATATTGTGTAATCAAAAACTTAAGAAAAAAAAAACAATATAAGCCAAAAAACCTTTGAACAAAACTAGTATGTAATTATAACTTAAAATCAAATAGACTCCATTATAAATAAGCAATTCCATTAAAGAAATTTTATTTGTGCACAAGTTTTAAACTTATTTCAGCGAGTTTTCTGTTTCCTTCACTTCACTGTTTTGTCAGATTTGACAAATGATGACTCGGTGAGAGTTGCAGCATGCACCAGAAATAAGTTAGGTAAAAATAAACTTAAAAAATATGTAAAGATTAATAAATTTATTAGTAAAACAAAAAGACAATTAAAAAAACAAAAACATATTGTATCTCATATTAGGACTAAGAGAGAAAAAATTGATTTAATAGATAAACTAAAAATGTGTACATTACAGTTGGAAAATTCAAAATTAGGACATGATTCTGAAATACAGCAACTTCAATGTGAACTTGCCAGTGTAGAAGAATCATTAAAATCAATCTCAAACCGATATGAAAAGTCCCAGGAAGTGATACGGGAGTACTCATTGGCCATGGATGAACTACTCAGGCTGTCAAATAGCAATCAACAGCGTTTTGACTCCCTTGTGGCTAACCACTCATGCCACTGTCAGCCTCCTGTGAGTCCGGGGCCAGTGAGTGCTGCCTCATCAACTTCTCAGCTGTGTGCCGAGCTGAACAAAAATAAAATTAAAAATAAAACTATAATGTTCTGCGATGAAATTGGAAAAACCATGGGCCAGTTATTAAATACTAGAATGGGACAGCCAATAATAAATAATTGCTTACCTTACTCCGACCTGCATGAAATCATGCAAAATATAAGTAAATATAACTTTGACCAGTGCTCTAATTTAGTGATATGGCTTGGAAATAGGGGTAATGTAAACAAATTTGATCTAATTAAATATGTTGAAACGCTTTTAACTTTACAAGTAAATAGAATTGTAATGTTTACATTCCCCTACAGCAACAGCTTGCCACAAGCAGAAAATGATCTTAGATATAAGTTAAATCAGACTTTGCATACAATGTCATGCAATAATAATTTCCATTTAATAGACATCAATAGTATTATTGATAAAAATTATTATCAGACAAAAGGTAAATACTACCTTCCCAATTATTACAAACGACAGGTAGCTGTGTCGCTATCTTACTATTTTAGTATAACAGCCAAAAATTTGGCTACTAATAATGCTTCTATTGAGCATATTATTGACATGACTCTGGACATTACTCCAAGTCATTTAAATTAAATGCAGAGACAATAGAGGAAATCTCTAGCACCAAATATTCAAAAAAAAGTCAATTAAACAATATGTTATGTAAAAATAAGTTTAAGTTTACTAACTTGGTGCATCAAAATATTCAAGGACTTAGCAAAAAAGAATTAGAGTTAGACTTATACATGAACTCAAACAACATTGACATAGTCTGCCTAACAGAACATTGGCTAAGAAGCCATGAGCTCATGTTTAATTTCCAGAATCACCAAGTTGGTAGTTCTTTCTGCAGAGTAAATTATATAAGAGGCGGATCATTAATTCTAATAAATAGACAAATTAAGTTCAAAGAACGCAAAGACATTGTAGCCCACTCTGTAGAAAGACACATTGAGATAGCCTGTGTGGAGTTGGAGCAGTTCATTGTTATAAGCACTTATAGCCCACCAACCGCTTCATTTGATATTTTTGAAAGAAATATGGAGGAAATTTTGAACAATATTATATCAAAATCAAATAAACAAATTATAGTATGCGGTGACTTCAATGTAAACTTACTAGAGAAAAACTCTTTAAGTACCAGAATAATTAGTTTGTTCAAATCATTTAATCTTGAACCATTATTTATGGAGCCAACTAGAATAACGGCTACTTCAGCCAATTGCATAGATAATATTTTTACTAATATAAAAGAAATAATGAAAAAATTAATTAGCAATATTCAATCAGATCATCTTGGTCAACTAGTGACAATAGAAACAATAGTAAAAATAAATACTCAAAAAAAAATAACTTATACACCTGTAACCACTAATCGTTTGGAAAAAATGAAATTGAACCTAGCTACCACTTTACCTCGCTTATTATATTATAATGATGACAATCCAAATGATTTATATAATACTTTTTTCAATGAGTTTAATCAAAAGTTCAATGCAATTTTTAAATCCAAAACGGTTGTGGTCTCTAGCAGTTCTAAATTTTGTGAGTGGGCAACAGCAGGTATTCATAAAAGCAGGCGCACTTTGTATGAACTATACAGTGAAAAACAGTATAATTTTAGTGAAGAGTTTAAAACTAAAGTTAAAAATTACTCAAAAATTTTTAAGAATGTTTGTCGAATTGCAAAGTCTCAGCATATAAGTTCTAAAATTAAAACCAGTCAGGATAAAATCAAAACTACTTGGAAAATTATTAATAGTGAGACTGGAAAAGTCAAAACTCATAGTACTGTATTCAATTTAAACATTAACAATACAACAATCAACCAAGATAATGATGTAGCAAAGGCATTTGAAACATTCTTTACTGACATTCCAGTCTCTACTACAAAATCTTTAAACTCTTCACCTGTAATCGCGCAATCTATATTAAAAGATAGTTTAGCGGAATGTGATGTAACATTCCATTTTGATTATGTGAACAATAACGACATCATTAAGGCATTTAAACTGATTAATGTTAAAAAGACCACTGACCTCTGGGGCGTTTCTGTTAGCGTTGTAAAACCATTGATTGAAATTATTGCACCTGACCTAGCTTTTATATTTAACAAATGTATTGACAGTGGTGTCTTTCCTAATTTAATGAAACATAGCAAGATTACACCTTTGTTCAAATCTGGTAGTCATTCAGATCCTTGTAATTTTCGACCAATATCAGTGTTACCTACATTTAGTAAAATATTTGAAAAACTTATTCTTAATCAATTACAAAGACATTTTAACATTAATAATTTACTTGATAAAAAGCAATTCGGATTTACAAAGGGCCGCTCAACCACTGATGCCGGTGTTGAGTTGGTATCACATATTTTCGATACCTGGGAGGAATCTCACGATGCCCTAGGTATTTTTTGTGATCTATCTAAAGCATTTGATTGTGTGCACCATGAAACATTAATCATGAAACTCCAGCACTATGGTGTTAGGGGGGTTGCACTTAATCTTTTAACATCTTACCTCACTGACAGACTACAGCGAGTTGAAGTAAATGGGAAACGTTCTCCGGGGTCAGTGGTAACAATGGGTGTACCACAAGGATCAATATTAGGGCCATTTTTGTTTTTAATATATATAAACGATCTATTTAAACAAAAGCGGCGTACGACTAATTTTGACGATGTGAATAATGCAATCTCTAAAATTGTAAAATGGTTTAATGTAAACAACTTATTACTAAATGAAAAGAAAACGAAATGCGTTCGTTTTGTACTACCAAATGTTAAGCAGATAAACACCAATATAAAAATAAACAACGAAAATATAGATCTTGTGGACACCACAGTGTTCTTGGGCATAACTCTAGATAATAAGCTTCAATGGGGCCCGCACATAGATAAATTGTCGAAGAGACTTAGCTCTGCAGCATATGCAGTTAAAAAGATCCGTCATTTCACCGACGTAGAAACTGCTAGACTTGTATATTTCAGCTACTTTCATAGCATTATGTCTTACGGTATTTTGTTGTGGGGGAGTGCTGCAGATATTAACACCATATTTGTGTTGCAGAAGAGGGCTGTTCGTGCAATTTATAACATGGGTCCCAGAGAATCTCTTAGAGATAAGTTTAAGGAAATTAACATTATGACAATGCCATGTCAGTATATATATGAAAACTTGATGTATGTTCATAAAAACATTAATTTATTTAAAA
The DNA here is from genome assembly GCA_963675405.1 of Cosmorhoe ocellata. Classification (NCBI taxonomy): domain Eukaryota; kingdom Metazoa; phylum Arthropoda; class Insecta; order Lepidoptera; family Geometridae; genus Cosmorhoe; species Cosmorhoe ocellata. Next base: position 2,006,659 of record OY776265.1, on the reverse strand, counting down.
AAAATAGTGATTTTCATAATGTTAATACCAGACATAAAAATAAACTAGCTGTTCCCACGGTTACGCTCACTAAAGTAAGCAAATCCTTTATAGGGCAATGTGTACGCTTCTATAACAAGATCCCAAGCGACATGCTTGATCTATCGATTGCGAAATTCAAAAATGTAATTAAACAAAACCTGTCTCGTAAAGCTTATTATAGAATATCAGAGTACTTAGATGACAAAAAAGCTTGGGACGAATCAGCTCCAACTCTGCTAGGTGTCCCTAACAATGTTAACAAGGTTCATAATACAAAAAAAGCGCTAGGGCCCAGCGAGTTTCTTGCCAGTTCTTCTCGTACTGGGGATAGGACTGGAATTGGCACCTAGACTCACCTAGTATGTAAGACGATTCAAAATGATCCTTGTGATATTACTGAATAAAGATTATTGACTATTGACTATTGTGTATCAGAATGTTCGCTTACTTCATTTTTCTGGGGTGCTGAGTTTTGCCCCAGTCCTGGTATATCACTCGTAGACATAGGTCTCATCATTGCCTGAAATGTCCCCAAAACCACCTGGGTATCCCCACCAGCACCTCCTAATCCACCGATTTGTCTTTTCATCATTACCTTCTGAAAACTAGGATCTGTTGACTGCCTTGGTTTTTCCATTATATAATTTTGATCATTGGATGTTGCTTGATCTGTATCAATGAAGTCATAATCAGGCAAGTAAAAAGTATTTGGTTTTTCGGCTTCTGTTAGACGGTTTTGTGTTTGCTCCATGTTGAGGAAAAGTTTGAGATTGTCACTTGTTAGTATAACATTCTTAATCAGAATGTTTTTGTAGAGTTCCATCACTTTACTATTGGTCTGCTGTTGAAAAACATCAAAGTTGTTTATTTGTACGTTTGGCATTGGATTTGCGTAGATGGTGGAAATAAATAACAGTATTAATGAAATCGACATGATCGCATTGGTGTTGATGGCGTAATGGTTCCGAGTGTCGTGTGCTGTGAATGCCGTTTTACTAAGATAAGTAATGTTTGACTGTGCCAGTTTTAGTTTTATCTGTTCATTATCATATCGGTAGTACTATTAGGTTATTTTGTGATGTTGAGGTTAACTGCAAAGTTTATTTAGACAGATTATTTAAAAAATAACCCGACATTACTCTGTACAAAAATCTCAGTCTCAAGCTGCTATCACATTCTCGCCACTTTTAAAATAAAGGTAGCCTAGTATGTTCCCAACACTGCATCAAAACAGTTTTTTAAACCAACAAGTTTTAACTGACGGTACAAACACTTCTCATAGCTAAGTATACAACCGTTTTATTTTCACAAAACAGCACGGTGCGATATGACCCGGCGAACTTTTGTTTACAAGCCCGTCAGTTGTATTTCCGCCCGCCCTATATCTCCTCGCCTTTCAGGGCTCCTAGTATTTCAGAAGCAAATTCGTAAAAAACAGTTCAAAAGTTTGCATTTTTGTGCGCCTGGTAGGAATAATCAGTAAAAAAAGTTGTGTTAGATACAATATTATTATGTAGTATTTTTTATAGAGAACATTAAAAAAATATTTACATAATGTGACGTTACGTTTTTGTAAACTTTTTTTACGTGATTTTTCGTGTCTTTTTTTACTAATGGGTGAGTTTAGCACTTTGATTTAAGTAAGTATTATATGTAGTTGTTTGTAGACCAGATGAATTCAATTGGCACAATTTAAGTTGATTTAAATAAACTTTGTGAAATTAAGATATATGCTTACGACTGTTTTTTTATCTGCAGAACAGAATTAGAACTTATAGACAGGTTTACGGCGGTTCGTCACGCTCGGGTGCAAAATTTGAATATTTTGCTGGTTTAATATTTCCTGTGCTCTTTGAGTACCTGACAAAGTGCTAACAAAGCGGAAATGTAGTTTTGTGACAACCGCAAAACATTTTTCAGGCTACGCGCGGCGAAATTATCAAACTGATCATATAAATAAAAGTTACACGAAATATTAAAAACCGCTAATTAGTAAATTTCACACGTTAATTACAACTGCGTCATACACGACCACCGAGTCATGTATCATACATTCTACAGTATCACTATTTAATGTAAAATTAAATTATAGATCATAACAACAGAACGAATGTTTGAAATTGGCGATATGATAATTGACACTACGTAAACACCACCTACGAGAGCGTTATGAAACTCAGTGTTGTGTTGACGGTAGATACTATACGTTTTAAACCTAGTTACTTTAAAAATCTAGGAACCATACTCACAAATAGTTCACTTTAAAGTCTTTTAGCTACCTTAATTAGACCTAAATAAATCACGTCGTATGGAGTGCCAGGGGCCTTACCACCACGAAGTCTTCCAGAACGATTCCGTTCTAGATACGTCATGAAGTTACACTACTTCAATACAATTTGTATAGGTCATGGTAAGAAATAATAATCTAATATAATTCGGTAATGTATTATGAATTCGTGGTGAGGCCCCAGGTCTGCTTTATCGTGTCACTACACTAGTTCTTTTGTACCAGTATGGTGAAAGGACAAGTGCCACTCAAGGGTTCCTTTCGTGTAGCAAAAGGTGATTCTTTTTACTCAACTATAGGACGTTGTTGAAGGCCTAGCTTTAGCTTATACGTAGCATATTAAACTATTCGGTCTAGCTACGCCTACGTATAATTATAATCCTAATTTTATCCACATTACACAGTAACGTTTTAATACTAATTATGTTGTTTAATTAACTTTGCATTTGCTTCACAAACCAAAAGAAGAATCAATGATTATCGCGTGATCGTGAATAGTTAGGTTAGTTCAATAAATAGTTTTAATTATAAAAGTATCATCTACGTGGCGTTGAATACAAAATTACTGCCTCACGTAATCAGCATAACATAATATGATATATGAATTACGACTGCCTCATTAAAATCCAACCAAATACACGAAGCCTAAAATAAATACCTATTAACTAACGTAAAATTAAAAAAAAAAAAAAAAAATTATCAGCTTGATAATCGAGGTCGTGAGTTTTTCTTTATTATTTAACTTTTCTCCAAAGCCCGACCTGTCTCTAACATAAATAAACATTGAAATAGTAAAAAGCGATACCAACGCCCGGCCGTGACATTTTATTTGAACAATATTTTGAAAACACACCCAATCATAATATTTTCACAGTCCATGCTTTCTTTCTTTCTGAGTTTTTACCATCTTAAATTAATATTTAAGGTTGATAATATTTATCAAAAAAATAGACAAGTAACTTCATGCGAACAAAGTTGCGGGCGTTCCATACAACCGATTCTTATTGATTTTATTGATGAAGTGATATGACTTCGACATACCTATTTGTTTAGTGTCTACCTTTGATATCAAGTAAGAAGATCCAAAATGATTCCTGTGATTTTATGGAACAAAGGTATTTTGATTTTTTTTGTGAGCGGTCGGAGACGACCCTCACGACCACAGACCTCTTTTCTAGTCATGATGATTTTGTAAAAGCACCTTGTGCTTGCCTATGAACTGTATAAGAAGACCATGTACTCGTAATTGTGACGTCCTGCGATAATCGAAACCTCACCTCTTGCATTGAGTTAACTCACCATGCCACAAAAGCTGTTGTTTTCGGCATCATCAATTGTCGATACATTATTGAGGTAGCCGGTAATTTTATGTTGTTTACATAAGAAATACGACGCAACAGGCATACTTTATGGTAAATTATAGATTTTTCTTATAGCTGGCGAATGGATATAAGGTTATCGGATATTAAATTTAATAGGCAACGCCAACAGCACATTAACAAAACATTAAACAAAACAACATGAAGACAAATTTTACCATGACATGTGTGCCAATTACAGGCATGCATAACATAGAATACTTATACAATAACATTTGCAAATATACAGAAAACCAAAGAGAACAATTCTAGAGTAGAAGAAACTAGAATACTTTTGGTAGAAGCTAAAAACTTATTTTCTTTCTCTAACTAATTTGTTATGGTAAACCTCTACGCTACGCCGCCGTAGAGCCTCGAATAAAACCATAGCCCAGTCTTTACGGTAGCACGTACCGTATTAAATACATGATGTTAATTTTAGTAGGGTAATTTTCGATACTCTATAGCACTGGTGGCGTACTGCTAGCACCCCTGCCTTACGATACGAAGGTCGTGAGTTCACACCCGGTCGTTCACCAATGAGTTTTTCCATTCGAAAATGAATGTGCGCAATGATGTGAAGGAAAACATCGTGAGGAAACCGACATACCCTAGAACTAAAAAATCTAAGGTGTGTGTCAAAGTACTATTCTTATAATCGGCGATGGGCTTGCAACCGGTCACGTTCGGGATACTGTGCAAAATGTGGAGATGTACCAAAATCATGTGTGGTCACGCCTCTGACTACCCTCTGACTACATGTTTTTTTCCAAACTAATATTTCAAATCACTTGTATAAAACAAATGTCATTTGTGTGAACCTCGTAAAACCATGGATAAATTATGATTTGAACTAATGTATCAATTTACTGCTAATGTATATTTTATTTCTCTTTTAGTAATCACTGAAAGGTTAAGTAAAATAAGTTGATTTCGTAGTTAGTGTCCGTGGGTAAAATCAGAACGTGGTGGTTTATTGATAAAAGCATGGCAAAAATTGGTTACTCTTATACACATAAACGCACTGGTAACACCGAACTATTTATCAAGGAGTTGGTGAGAGGTGAGATCCCATCAAAAACATAAATGTGAAATGAGAGCCAAGTTCAATAAGTATGCTTTAGTCGTTGACTTCAGCGACAAAAGAAGTGAGATCTAAACGGGTGCCAAGTACAATGGTCAGTCCTAAAACTTATTTATAACAATATGAAATATGTTATAAATAACAACTTTAAAATATCATTTCATCTTATAACTTAGGATATTATATTGAAACCTAAGGTCTAACTTGGCTAGTTCTCATATACGAATTACCTACCTACCTATTATTAACTACTTACCTACTATGTCCGATCGCTAGTTTCTACCATCAAGTCAAATTTTTAGAAGAATAAAATAAGAACTTGCAAAGGCTACCTATACCTAATATAATTCGTACTCTTAAGAAAACTTATAATAAAAATATATAAATTTACTAGTTTCTGATTTTTTCCTTTGTATTCACCCAACCACCTATCTGGATGCCAAATTTGAACTTTCTAGGTCATCTGGAACTGGGTTAGAATTAACGTCTATAGGTCAGTCAGTGATAAAAATTAGGATTTTTGGACGTTAATATCTAAATAACCGTTTGAGGTGTGATTATGAAATTTGGTGTACTTATTTAAGTCGCAAATATCAATAGATGAGTCAAATTTGACATGTTTACGTGAAATTGTTTTGGAGTTATGAGGGGGTGAAAACTGGCTCTAAATGGTTCGTGTAATATTACACACGGTGCGCGGTTCGCCAGCTTGAACTTGGCTTGACACGCTACCGCGTGTCTAGATAAAAGGTTTTAAAAGAAAAGTAATTATACAAATATACAATGAGCTTTGAAGTTTAGCGTCCATGCCGAGATTGTACACGCACCTAGAGAGTATATGCACCTAGACTTTGGAGCATTGGACCAATTGAACGTCTGAAGTGTTTTCGCCGGTGTTTTTCTGATGATACCTTATCACACTGTGTTTTATATAACCAGTTTAATAGCCACCAGCGAACAACACGGAGCGAACAACGTCATTAACACTTCACAACATCATTAATATAAGTTTAGCTAGTGTTGTTGCCATCGAGATAAATAGCACTTAACGTATGAATCAGTGTATGTTCCCAAATATCAAATGCAAATCTACTAAATTATTTTCCTACGTCAGTAATGTATCTGCTGCGTACGAAACCTACTCATCAGTTCTAACGAAATAAGCAAGCCTTCAGAATAGAATATAAACTCAATAAAGTTAAAACTATTTTACTAGCACACGTGATATTTTCTGCTATTCAATTGCACGAGTATGTTCCAATAATATGTACCAAATTAGTACCTGGTTACCTAATAATAAGATCGGTACACTACGATGCTTTCAAAGTCGGTATTGTACAAGTAACAATGGACTAATGTATCGAAAGGAATGTTGATCAGGTTGGGAAGTACCTATAACACAACATGTTATAAAGGGGCATCGAATACCTACTTCGCCTGCATTGTAAATACGCAATTCCAGATATTTTTCATTACACTATTGTAAAGTTGAGACCTGTTCAAACGAGTAGTTAATTAAAAAGTTTATAGCGCCTCGTATGATAGATACGATGATATCGGAGTGCACTTTACCGGACTGCTATTTTCCCATGGCTTGATAGATTGGTATTGAGAACTAACTTATTATAAGCCATGTGGGGCATTTCGTAAATTTAGTTTAATCATAACACAATTCAAAACGTCATGAAAGAGATAGTTCCATGTTAGGTACAAGGAGTATACAAAGTAAAGAAACATTACTTGAGATGATGAAGGAAGACTGAAGGAAAATAACCTTTTGTGCCGATTCACCCTGTAGATGGGATAAGGAAATAATTAGGGTTAGTTAATCAAGCAAGTTTTTATTTACAAAACTATAGAGATGTGAAACAGTTGAGTTTTTTTAGGACCGACAAACGATCTATAGATGATAAATTGTTTAGTAAATTTATTAAAATAATCTGTAGGTCTGGAACTAAACACCACAATTTTCTTCCGTCTGTGCTAGCTTTTGAGACTAACATTTGTTCCAGTTCTGGAGTCCACGAAGGTGGAGGGTTTACCCTCAGAGGCAGTTCCGACCCAGTCGGAGCGCGGGTCCGACCACAGGGCCTACTGTATGGTCGGGGGGGCGCACGCTTTCATACTTCGGGTAATGATTAACTAAAAGATACCTACTAGTAATAAGTGCTGGAATGTTCCAAACTAGATATACAACTGCGCCATGATTTTTGATGATTTGCTCTCGCCGACATACCGCTAAGATTAATTTATAGTAGACTATAATTTTTAAAACAATTATCTTGACGATGTCTACTAAATATGGATTATCATTTGTTATGTTAATGCTGCAAACATTTTTTTGGAAAGGAGTTATTTGTGAAAAATAGTGTTATTGTGTTCAGATATCCAGTTTTTTTGGGCTGGCGCCGCTGAAGTTCGAGTCGAGGAGCAATGGCTTCACCGTCACCATATCCAACGCCATGTGTGTCTACAGTTACATTCTAGTCACAATATTAGGTGAGCAACTTAGGTGCTTAATATTGCTGTTACCTACTCCCTACTTATACAAAAAGTGAGCTTAATTTTTCCAAAATCAAATAGATAAAAGATCAATCCAAATAGTGAATGCCACCGCGACACAATAGTGTATTGAGAATTTTCAATCTATGATTTATTTCAGTGATTTGCACAATATTCGGTCTCGTCGCCGAGATTAACGTTGGCGTGGAGCTGTCAGTGCGTATGTCCTCCCGCATGTCCCAGGTCGTGTCGACGTGTGACGTGCTGGTGGTGGTGGCCACGGCCGGCGCGGGCGTCTACGGCGCGCCCAGGCGGATGAGAAATATGCTCAAGTTTATGGATAACGTAGCTTCTGTAAGTTGTAGTTATTATACTAAACCTTTATTATAATATGAACCGCGAAGAATGGTAGTAGAACTTTTCATAGTTGTTGTATTGTGAGCTCGTTAAAAAGAAAAATCTCAAGAGTTCATCATGAGATGTTTCTTGCCTGTGTGTTTCGTTGCGTAGTAATCGCGCCGCAAACTGAAATGTTCTTAAATATGATTCCAGATTGACAACAGTATAGGTGGACAGTACTCGATAGTGACGGAGCGTAAACTCTGCGCAGTCCTGTTTGCGATTCTCATCTTCTTCTCTGTTCTACTAGCAGATGACTTCTGCTTCTACGCGATGCAGGCGCAGAAGCTAGAGAGGCAATGTTAGTCTTTTTTACTACTTAGTTACCTTGGATTGTAGTTTAAACACTATCTCTTCTTCATGCCCTTTTCCCACACTATGTGGGAAAAGGGCATGAAGAAGACACGTGCACTTGCACGTGACTGTATTCTGAGCATATAAGACCTACCTAGAAGTTTGTAAAATCTAACTATACTACAATATTTATATAGCATCAACATTGAATTTAATTTGCTATCTCAGGGGATGTGGTGACCAACTACATCGGATTTTATCTGCTGTGGTACGTGGTGGTGATTTTAGAGCTTCAGTTCGCGTTCACGGCCATGTCAGTGCGAGCGAGGTTTCAAGCTGTCAACGATGCTCTGGCGCTGACGGCTAGAAACCTCACTGTTCCGTGTAAGTTGCTATAACCTAGTATTATATTATCTGGGCTATAACTAGGTACATATAAAGTTAAATCTTTAAAATGTTTTTAACCTTAGATATTGCAGGCTCCTTTTTCACTAGATGGCTAGCCACTGCGGTTATTGCCATCCGCAGAGCATAAGCCTATAACTTTTAAAATGGTTCAAACAGCTATGATTACCATTTTCCTTCCTAACTTCTAGGGTCAAAGTAAATTTGATACCCGCGTAAAACAAAAAACTCTTTATATATTAGTAGAAAACCCGAAGAATTCTTCGCCGCTGAACATCTACGCCATCAGGGTAGCACCGACCGACCCTCAGCGAGCCACCAACGTTAGTTTGCTGGTGGACACAATGACGGATCGTGACCAGCCTATTGTTGTTATGAAAACAGGTAAACCCGAGTACCGTAACGAATGGAAGTTGTTTCGATGCTACAGTTTCATTTGTACAAAAGCTTCCGTTTTCGTACCAAATCAATAGGTAAGTAATACCTAATTTGGAACAGAAACTATATACTACTACGTCCAATACTTAAACAACCTAGTTTAGAACATAATTGTATTTCTCAAAATAACCGCGGGCGGAAGCTAGTACAAGCGTACGAGTTGGCAGCGGGCGACATGAGGCGGCGGCGGACGACGTGACGCGGAGACACTGCTGGTTTCTATGAATTTCTATGAAATGTGTCGCTAACTACGGAGGGAATTTCATAGAAATACATAGAAACCAGTAGTGTCGCCGCGACACATCGTCCGCCGCTGCCTCACGTCGCCCGCTGCCAACTCGTACCTTATGGTGTTTAGCTTTTCTATTACCAGCTAGAGGCACAGCTCGCCTGGCGGTGTCTCCCTGCGAGGCGGTCCGCCGGCTGGCCGCCCTCCACGGCTGCCTGTGCGAAGTGGTGCGGAGTATTGACAGCAGCTACGGACTGCCGCTCGTCGTTATTCTCATTTCCACACTGCTGCACCTTATCGTGACTCCATACTTCCTCATTATGGAACTCAGTAAGTACAATGTTTTTTTTACAATCAACTTCCAAGTTACACTTTCATCAGTTAATCATTGAAAGCATTGTAATTTAGGTAATCTTCTATACATATAAAAGGCTACGTCCTGAATGACTGATGGATCAACGCACAGCCTAAACCGCTGATCGTATAGACCTGAAACTTTGAAGGTGTGTTCTTTGTATGACGTAGGCATCCGATAAGAAAGGATTTTTAGAAATGGTGGTGAAAAAGGGGGGCAAAGTTTGTATGGGACAACGTGATTCCTTCGTTTTCAAGGTACCATGCGGGCGAAGCCATGGGCGGAAGCTAGTTCATTATGAATAGATATATTATGGTAGTTTTTATCGATGTTGGGTAGATGTTTTCGGGATTTCTCTATTTATGTTCCTATATAATTTTCTTCGATTTATACATTAATAAAAAAACAAAATGAAATAAATCTGTCAATAAACGCACAACCTAGACTCTAATTATATTGCACCATCCTATTATCTTTTCCAAATTTTGGAATAACTTACCAAATTTTTAAAATAGTTGTAATTGTTGCAGTTGTGTCCACGAACCGAATACACTTCCTGATCCTCCAGTTCCTGTGGTGCTTGACTCACATGCTGCGGATGCTCGTCGTGGTAGAGCCCTGCCACTACACGATAGCAGAGGTACGAGCATGTCACAAACAAGACCTACGAGTTTTTAAAAACCGGCCAAGTGCGAGTCGGACTCGCACGCGAAGGGTATTCACCATTATATCTATAAAAACGGCAAAAAATCATGTCTGTTGTATGGGAGCCCCCTTAAATATTAATTTTAATCTGTTTTTTTATTATTTTTTGTAATAGCGGCAACAGAAATACATCTGAGAAAATTTCAATTGTTTAACTATAACAGTTCATGAGATACAGCCTAGTGACAGATGGACAGACAGACGGAAGCGGGTCCCGTTTTACCCTTTGGGTACGGAACTCTGAAAATGGTAATTTCCACTGGCATGATTCTTCTGGTATAATTCTTATCGGTTATGTTTTTTGTTCATTTTACCATCTGCCATTTTTCTCCGAAGCGTTGCTCTCCCAAACTGATCTACCTCTATTTACTTTGGTTTCAGGGCAGAAGAACAGAAAGTCTTATTTGCCGGTTGATGAATTCAGCGCCATCTACCGGCGTGCTACCGTCGAGACTCGAGCTGTTTTCCCGGCAGTTGCTCCTGCAGTCCGTGAGCTACTCTCCCATGGGCATGTGCACACTAGACCGACCATTGGTGGCTTCGGTAAGAGGAGAAATACAGCATAGCGCCATCTCATGGCATATAACGTAACTATTCTATACATAATGGCTCGTAATTCTCAACCTGAAATGATGCTTCGAGCAAAATGTTACCAAAGCTACCCACCCTAAGGCTAGGCTATGTCCTGCTACGCCGCGAGGAGGCTCTACGTGCGTAGAAGGCAGAAGGCTTCCTGATCAGAAAGTCAAGCACGTAGAGATACAATCACTACACACGATAAAGTGTTTCCAAAAGGATTTTCTTCGAAGAAGAACTGAATCACTATGAATAGTCAAAATGTACCTACTTACTTCACTCCAATTTAGTTTAATCGAATATTTGTATCAGCGTGAGAGTGTACTTTTTATTTGTATTTCAGGTGATCGGCGCAGTGACGACGTACCTAGTGATACTAATACAGTTCCAACGATACGATAACTAACTTCAGAAACATATTTACTTTACCAAACCATAGAACAAACGTAATTTTTAAGTAAACATGAGATCGATACATAATGTATATAAAAGCTGTCACTATAGAATTAAATAGAAGTTAAAAGTTCTTAGTAAAATCGCAACAAGAATATATTTTGTAAAAGCGATCGAATGATCATACATTAAAACTTGAGATCCCTGTGAAACGAACTGCACTGCTGAGTTAAAATTAGATTTAGTTCACTCCCAAGTGTGTACGTACGTAGGTACTTTACCTAAGGTTGGGTATTTGGAGGGATCGTATCACTGAAAAAGGTGATCGCTGTAAAAATAATAAGTAGGTACCTATATTATGAGATGATAACACTGACAGATGAAAAGAGATGTGGAAGAGAAAACCAACTTTGGGCTATGTCTTTGCGTTGGTCAATAAGATTGTATTGCGGTAAATATACACGCGTTTACTTGAGAACCTTCTCCGTTTGTTTTTATCAATTGAAAACATGTAACTGGTGCTAAGAATCAGGCATGAACCGTGATACAGGATAACTTTCGAATCGTGAGTATAGTAAAATAATTCGATTTCGATCGATATTACTCTGATTTTACTAGAATCTCGAGAACAAAAGAACAAATATTACAAAACGAATGATTAATTACTTATTAATTACAAAGTTGAATCAAAGTTTGCTCTATGGTAAATTTACTCAGGTCTTATGTTACATTTACTGTCTGCGGAAAGTTCTCTAGTGTTTATGCTCTCTTGGTGCTGCAGAAAATTGCGCTTTTATTGTAGTTGAAATAGATGGTATGGCGCATCTGGGCAGTCAGCGACCTCAAGCACATACTTCAGATGAAGTACAATACGAGCATACTTTCATACAAGATACTGGAATAACTGCAAACTTTGCTTGGCTCATGACTTTGCGTTTGTAAATATTATAGTGTCATTTTGGTTGGATTTGAAAAAGTAGTTAGGAAGTTATATATTATTATGTAGTATAGGCATAGTATAGAATAGTCACCTAGTCACGTATTAAAGTAAGATCCATCCTGTACAAAGTAAACCAGGTCTAGCGGATTCCCGATAGTGTCCGATCAAAGCTTTCTCTTGTTCGACGTTCCCTAATCTGATCTAACTTCAAAGAACATGCACAGTTTACATATAGAAGCAGTAAGCTCACTTCAATACGATGTTCTAACTAAAAGAAGCACCACTACAATGATAGAATAAAGTCGAGAAAACTTATTTCTTCTCGGAAAATAGAACGAGTCTAAAGTTATGAAGAGCTGTTGATTGTTTATTGTTAAGACGGGATCAAAACCTTCGTAGAGCTATGTTACTGCAATGATTTTATTATTGTGATTCGAGATTTATCTATAAGTAGGTATAGTTTGACACCCAGAGCCTTGGCAATTAGATATGCCTGATTTAGTGGGAATGTCGCTGGTTTTGTCAAGAGCAACTATCGCTCTCTGATGGATACAGCGACAATCTAAAGAGCGCTACAACGAATAGTCTAAAGAATTTTCTACCCACCTCATTGGCCGAAACACTTAAAAATGTTACACAAAAAAAATTACACTTACACTGTGTAGGTTTGGGGGTTAAGGCATAAAGGTACATAGCCGCAAATGAAACCGCGGGGCGCTGCTAGTAAAAAATAAAACCAACAGACTTGAACCACTCTATGCTATACCAAGTACTACGTACACAATTTGTATTAAATTTTTTCAGTTCCATTTCAATATCAGGGTATGTGAAAAAGCCGTTTTTGTGAGAAATGAATGCGAGTTGCATACCTGGCCGTTTTCCATGTTTTCGTTCCATCCGCTATCGAAATTGGAAAATGGAGGTCAGTGTATAACTGGAAAAATCTTCATTGTTTTTACGGCAAAGCTTAAAAATTGGAAAGGACTTGTGGATCGTTTTTTCAGAATTCAACGAGGGTGTAGATATTGGAGATTTTTAAAACTAAAGTCTATTTTACAGAATAAACTACTATATTAATCTCTGCTGACGTAGAATTATTGAACCAAAGGTTGTTTTGGCCCTTTCAATTCTACTCGTAGCACAGTAGGTATATTCCTTTCCGGGTCTACAGGCGCACTAAGGAAGGAATTGCCGTTATGTTTAATGTTTCCAGTGATAATTGTTTATTGTAGGTCAAGAGTGCCCTAAACTGACGTGCATGTATGAAGAATGTAATGAGAGTGAATGAAGCAAAAGAGGTATGTCAAAATCGTAGCAAATGGAGATACATGGCCTCCACCTACCCCGTTGGGAAACAGGCGTGATTTTATGTATGTATGTATGTAAAAAACAACAAAATTAAAAGCACGCACAATGCAAAACTGTTTTCTCAAAATTAGTTTATTAGAACTTCGCAAGATTAGTTAGTTGCAACACCAAATCACCTCAGGTTCTATAGTTTAGGTCCTAATCTGCTAAGAGATCGACTAGCGGCTTTGCACAATCAGTAATGGATATAAATTAGGCGCCGCTCGAAACAAAGCGGAGTAGCGGGCGTGAGGGAAACTTGGAGCGGTGTAAATGCAAGTTTAATTCCTGGGACACACGGCCTATCAAGCACGGGAAGTAATTTGCTTATCAGTTTGAACTGTTTCACAGTCACGTTCAGTGTTGCCAGATACACTGTAATTACAGCAGATCTACTGTATTTTCACAAGATCCACACTGTAATACTAAAAAAAAATTACAGTGTATGGGAACACTGTAATTTTTCAACGGGCATTTATTGTTATTTTGTATCAAACACTGTAATTTTGACCACTTTTGAGCCAAACACTGTAATTTTGACCACTTTTGAGCACCAAACACTGCAATATAATTTGTCTCATCTGGTAACACTGGTCACGTTGACACTTCCTTAGAAGACTTTAGATTTTAAGAAGCGTTATGTGATGCTCGTTATAATGCGGAGATAGTTATATGTCAATTATTATTTTGAGTCTAAGGAGTTGGTATGTGACAAATGAAACGTTTCATTGAATCCACGCAATATAAATTTGTAGGTAGGTACATCAGTCCTCACTTTAAAACTTAAAGGCTAGATTTTCAAACTAATCACCCAACATAAGTAGTTGACCAACTGATCGTCATAGTGATAATCCAACTACTTAACCAGCTGCTCACCTTATCTAAAATAATGATCATGCTGCTTACCCGCCCAAAAGTTATAGACATTTTAACTTGCTATATTTGTATAATTATTTGCAGAACTAATACCCACTGTCTGTAGGTGTGGCCTTTAACCTTTACAAGTTTACCCAATTTAGCTGGTTATGCCCATTGTAATATCGTTTTACCTATTAAAACGATGAGCAATATATACCATCGTTTTAATAAGAACGCGAATTAATTGAATTTAATTATTGCTTTGAGCACTGGTGGTGTAGTGGACCCTTGCCTCACGATCCGAAAACTGTGGGTACAAACCTGGTCGTGCACCAGGTGAGTTTGTGAGTTTTTCCATTGAGTGCTCTAACTAAACGGTTAGTGATAGCGCGCACGAGGTACTTTTGTCGCCGTGACTGTTTCGTCACTCTTAGTTTATGTATGGAGATATCACCCAGTGTCACGTCGTAATATGCGCGCATCTCCATACATAATCACAGACTTGATAAGAAGGACGAAACAGTCACGGTGACAAAAGTAACTCGTGCGCGCTATGACTAATTGGTTTAGTAACTAGATAAAAATATCCAGTAACCAAAGATTTCAGAACCGTGTGTCCATTACAAAATGCACCCGCATTTGCGGCGCGAAGTGGTGGATGTAATAGATTCTCGAGGGCTCTGAGTGCTCTGTTCTTAGCATCCGCTCCGATACAGCCGCGTTCTTATGCATCCGCTGCGGAACAGCCACACCGTACCTTCGCTATGCATATTCCCTGTTTATAGCTGTTTTTGTCAGTGTAAAAATCTGAGCCGAGTTTACACAAGTATTTTGTCAAAGATTTTATAAAGCCAGGTATTCATAAGTTTAAAAAATGTCACTGTTAGTGCCGTGATATCATCTTTGGCTTCCGATCAAAAGCGGATCCAGCTTTGGTGCCAGGGGGGGGTCACTTAGTCGTGTTCAAGTCACAAAAAGTTATAATCCTTATTAAATATAATTTTAATAAGTGGTCCACCTAGGTCCTGGACCGAGCCCAGGGGGGGGTCATGACCCCTTGATCCGCCCTTGCTTCCGATCCTAAACTCGTGGGTTCGCATGCATCAAATAATATCAAAGCTAGTGTTATGAAACGGTAGGGGAAAACATCAAGAACAATATGTGCCCAAACTGTTATTCTCACTCGAGTGTAGGCGGATTTTTCAGTACTTAGTGAGAACATAGTAAGTAGGTAGAGGAAGCCAGCCTAAAGCGGGTACTTAGACTTATTAAATTTTGCGTCACTTGCGCTAGGCTAAATGTGTCTATGCAGAAAGGTGGTCCAAGCATCGACCAATCGCATCGCATCGACAGATCAAGAACCTGTAATTTATTACTGCCAACCTTAGCCTGCCCGTTTTGGGCTGGTTTCCCCTAATCTAAAATTAGTAGATAGTGCGATAACTTAAATATAACAGAAATTTAAACTCTACTGTGAGTACCTACTAACATAGTTTCTCACAAGCCCATTATCATAATACAGAGCTGTCAAGGCGTGGCTTTGCACGTAACTCATGCTGTATCAATATTCATAATAGGGTCAACCATAACTGGGGCTTAGCGAGCAATATCGTAGATCAATATAATTGGAGGCGAAATGTTGCCTCAGTCAGCGGCGTTGTTGTGCAGAGATGTTATCTTGAAGTAATTTTAGAACAGACGCTGAGCTCACTGAACATAGCACTCATAGTCTGGTATAGACGGTAGGTAGGCACTAAGCAATTCAGGCGTTTGCACTTAGCCCTAACCCCCTAAAATGGGATGATGTTTAAAGGAAAAAGTGGCAAAACTCGAAAAGGGTTCTGTTAAACGAAAAAAAACATGATCACGACAGTAATTCCCAGGCTCGGTAGATACCTAATCTCCTCAGATCTCTAGTTACTGAGATCTTTTTTTAAAGATATCTAAAGCGGGTATTACTCAGGCATGTCCAAACATGATATTTGGCACATGACCACATTTTGCATAGTGATTAATATTCTGTACGTGACAGGTTGCAAGCACATCGCCGCTTATAAAAATACTAATCATACATACACCCTTGAATTTTGGTTCAAGGGTATACCGGTTTCCTCACGATGTTTTCCTTCACCGTAAAAGAGCGGCTGGTATTGAGCATATAAATTTTTCGAATATAAAAACTCATTGGTGTACGCACAGCTTTGAACCCACGACCTTAGGATCGTGAGGCAAGGGTGCTACCACTACACCACCAAGGTTCTAATGATTTTCATAATTTGTTGACGCAAATCCGTTTTTATTTTGATATCGTATTTTGCAGCAGTGATCTATAAACTACCGAACATTATGCTCCGTTTTACCGTGATACCTGGTTATATTGCACATGTAGGTATGTGTCCATCTCGTAACATTGTGGCTTAGCCTGTAAATCGCAGGCTGCAGTCACATTTGAGACCACCACTCACATGTCTCGTAAAACTCATGTGGAAACCCTTTACCAGAAATAGAATAAGCCAACACGGATGAAATGCTTCTGGCGTAGCCTTCTTGATATGTAATACAAATGATAAATAGTGGGTGAATAGAATAGTTAACAGATCTTGAGTTACTGTGCTTGTGGGTAAGTCTTTATTATATTTTGTGCTAAACTGTGTTGTTAAGAACACTGGTGTAGTGGTAGCACTTTTGCCTCACGATCCGAAGGTCGTGTGTACTAACCTGGTCGTGCACCAATAAGGGTTTCCTTTCGAAAAATGTATGTGCGCAATGCCAGTGCTCTTAAACGGTGAAGGAAAACATCGTGAGAAAACCGTAATGTACCGTAGCTTTAACCCCCAAGCAACAAGTGAGACTGACTCTATGTCAAGTTGCAAAGTATAATATTGTTACCTTCCAGCAGTGTGTCCCATCACTATGCTTTAGCGTTCGTACTTACAAAATGGCGGCCTGTTGGTGCTTCCAGTTATAAATTACAAAATATGCACGGACGCGCAGACAATGTTGCTTGATGTATAAGGGCATAATATTTTCAGACATGTTACTATAAATATTCTGCCTTAAAATTCTGCAAGCTAGTTTTATTTCATATATTTTTTAAAAAGGGCATTGCGTTTTTCAATTTTGAAAATGAAATCGGCTCATAGTTTTTCCTATCTCCTTCTAATACAACTGATAATTTCACAACTAGGTAAGTACGAGTATCATGCGTGCTATAGGTAGGTACATTACTATTTATTAAAACAAACAAACAAGCAATAGCATCAATAGCTTTTAAGAAAACAAGGTGAAAACGAGACTTTGTTTCCATACATGAATAAGCGCGATGGCAGGGGAGCACGCTCTAACGACATTGTTTATATTTTCGCTTTAGTATTCATAGCTCACTTGGTCCCTCGCGGTTCCGTGGAGGACATAGTTTGATAAAAACAGTAGATCGTTTTCAGATCTTCAGAGTACTAAGTTTCAATGTGTATTCCAAAATATGTAATTATGTTTAGCTCCAAGGCTCAACTCATCGTGTTTTTGAAAATGGCTGCTTAGTTTACTTACCTACATCGATGGTTTAATTCTGTTAATCTGAATAATATTTTGTCTATATACCGTATATCGAAGACTAAAAGATTTAAAAGCTATGTCGAGAATGAATTTTCTTCGGAATTCGGTGCCAGAGTATTTTCACTATGTGTATAAATCCGATTAGATTTATTTCATAAACCTTATTTCACAAACCATGCAAAAGCTCTCAAAAAATACATCTTCACGTTTTCAGATGATTTATTTTGTCGTTCCGCTCGGGAAATCGTGCATGGGGCTTTTTCAAAATGTTTAAACGAAATTTTTCTTTATTTTTAAATTTGCATCGCTGTTGTACCAGCTGAGGAATAGAGCTAAGAGTTTCTTTCCATGCGTGAACTGTGGTGCAGATAAGAATAACTATTCAATTTGCTCAGAGTCACGTGACAACTTTAAAGTTACCATTCTTCAGAGACTGCCAGTGCATAAACTCGCAATCCTCTAGAGCTCATCATAAAAATATCTTCGTTTTATTGCCGTCTCTAAGTGACTATTTAAGCTTCGTAGCGAGAATAAATAATATTAATGTCTTCATCTCAGCCCCGCTTGCTCCAACAAGTTTAATCTCGATTCAGTCGAAGGAATACTTACGTCAAGATGTATGAGGAACTATATTACTAATAACAACTAATTAAAGTTTTAGTTAACTTGTGCAAGTGGCTCCTACTGTCAATGTGTTTATTGGTGAGACCTGTTATTTAAGGCTAACAAAATATCGAATGTACTTACCTAAATAATTCGATCGCAACTTTCTTTTCTAAATGGTACTTACCTAACGAGACAAACATTGCCTTTATCAATCATTATAATAATTTATGGCCATTTCACATTCTAAACATCATCCGTTTGACCGTTGCAGCGTGATTGGACACAAACATTAGATTTCCGGTAGGTACTTCTTTGTTCGAACTCAGCACAAAAGACATACTCGTAAAATATAAATTTTGCAAAATCTAAGCAAAACCAACAGTTTGCTCATCATTGTACTGAACAACTCTCACGTTAATTACAGGTTTGTTTTTATACAGCTTCACGTATAAAGTTCCAAAGTAAACAAACTCGGGGTATTCATTTAAAAAGCAGCGAAGTTTAATTATGGAGGAGAATAAATGTAGGTTGCGGCTCGCGTAGTGCGGGCCTGAGGGACCAGGCGGTATTATCACCGGACCTCAGCGCCGCACTGTCGAGATATGTACATACATTCAAACTGTGGTTTGATCCACAGATATCCCAAATTGTACTGACATTTTGAAAGTTACGGACTTCTAAAAAAAACTACTACTAATATTATAAATAGGTAAAGTTTGTATGTAGGAGGTAATATTCGAAACTACACATCCGATTTTAAAAATGAGAATGAACTCTCAGGATGAACATAGGCTATAGCTAGTTGGGTTTATAAATTATGGGTCGCCAAATAGAATACCTAATGAAAAATTATGACAACTAGAAATAGACACAGTTCGGTTGTATTGAAGTCTGCGGTTTGAGCTCATTATTGAGATCAAAGCAGATCAAGGCTACCGAAAATGTCACCCTTTGAACATAGCTTAAAAATATTCCTACTAAGAAATATAGAGTTTTAATTATATTTGAGAAGTGTACACTCGTTAGATAACATCAATACACATAACTGTCTTTAAAGACCTCATACCTATGACATTATTAGCTTATAATAGGTTCCGGATATGAAGTCGGTAGTAAGTTTTCTATGTTTGTTATGATACCAGCTACCCTTTTCTGTACTGTGTCTTAGCCGCAAATTGGTAAAACCGTCTGAAAATTTAAACTCTGTTCAAATCTGTGTAATTACAAGAAGTGGTACAGAGGGGGCTGTAGCAAATTCATTAATTTTGGTTTAATTAAGTTTGTTTAAAGTTGTCACTTACCACTTCCAGCCTAGGAGCTACTTGGAAATGAGACTACCTAAATGTCGGTTGGAGGAGATGAGTTCAAATCTAGTCTCAGCGTTGATTTTCACCGTGATTTGAAGTCATCCCTTTCAATCTCATTTAGCTCACTTTTGCGAGCATCAAATATCTCGTTTAATCATTTTTAAATAGCAAGTGGAGAAAACAGTAGGAATTCTTATTATTCCATTTCTCAAAGACCGATCATTTCGGAATTTTGAATCTTACATCAATGACATAGCGATCATTGCACAAGACTTCATGTAGATACCTACATGAAGTACCTTAGTAACTCTAAGTAAACTTCAGTTTTATACCTTGCATTTTCTTTCAAAATGATAAGTGACCTATGATGAGTTGGAGTCTAAATGAAATATCGCGTGCAGCACGCGAATGTTTGGCCAAAATTTGAGTAACTAGTCATAAAATGGATGCATAGTAATAGAGGTTAGCTCACACTGTGAACTACGAAGTACTATAGTCTAAAATTTAAATTTAAACAAACAGATATCTTAAATTATTCTATTTGTAAATAGGAAAAGTATTATGACTCGCAGAAAAATGTTTCCCAAATATTTATCTCTCAATTCTCTGCTTTGTTGTGACCGCTTTCCTCAAAGAATCTCTTATAATTTCAAAGGAAAACATTTCAAAAGTTTAAGGAAATAAAATTTAAAGTTTTCAAATGCAGGGTTTCATTCAAAACAGCTTGGAAGTAACAATGTCGGGCCATCTCTTGAAGTAGGTACCTTCAAATAATTTCGGAAGCTGACACGGAAACGTACCTACTACGAGTTTCAATATCTCGAAAGCGACTTATTATATTTTTTTGAACTTGAACGAAAAGTTTGAACCTTCGCCTGCACATCAACTTTGTAATATATTTCTAAACAATTTAGTTTTTAGGGTAATGATAATTTACAATTTAAGATAATGTGTAATGTTCTTTTACTAATAATACTCTTACAAAAAGTTGCAAACCGACTGAGCTTCAATAAATATACCCCGAATTAACTATAAACTTCATCGGAATTAATTAATTATTGTGCTAAGAACTTTAAAACCATTTTTTTTTTCAAAAAAAGTTTATACTTACCTCGAACGTCTACGTGACGCACTTGACATTACCTACACTAAAACACGACACTTTTTCGTAATAAAAAACAAAAGTGATATCGTTCTCAATAATCGTACAGTTCATCCAACGGATCTAGGCATTTGTGAACTTAGCCACATGTGCGAGTTTGCGCATGTACAGTCCCACCGTCCCTCTCCATACCTCCAATTGCTCCCGAATACGATACTGCGCAGCGCTCTGCGCTAACTTCACAAATACCTCTACTCGTTAGTCCAACTGTACGTTGCAACACGCGCCGTGGCTCCAAAAAAATGACGTCTTTTAAGATTGGAGAAAAGTAGCAATCCCACGGGAATACAGTTTATATGTCAATCGATTAAAAATTTCAAATAAAAAATGACAAATATGTCATAATACTTGTCATTATCATTGTTTGTGTCTTGTTAGGGGATCATGACCCAGAAGTATTTGTAACAAATCTTACTACTTACAAGAAATATAAAAGAAACAAACAAAAAACTTTTAATTGGACGTTCACGAGAACAGTCGATAGTTCAAGTTCCTTAACAAGAGACACTGGTGCTTTTTGAAGTGATCAAAGAAAGATTTGGCATCATTTTATTTTAGTAAAATTTTTCAAGACGTTTCTCAATAGCCACACACATAGGTGCCCGTATTTATAACTAGCCACTAAACTTCTCATACCTACTATATTTGTGCTAAAATCGAACCCATCTACTGAACTAAATCTTCTTTCCGAACCACATTGAATACAAATCCCAAAGCATAACCATAAATGTGAAACAGATTACGTACCTATGTTGGTCAACAACATAGGCAATTTGCCAAGTAACTACAATTTAAACATTTATGCGTAGATATTGCTCTTAGACCAACTTTCAGTTAATTTTACAGTTCCATGTCAATAACGTTTCAACGTGACAAACCTAAAGTGACCGTAAGTATCTCCGACTCAGTCGAGTATCCTCTGAATGTTCTCAATTATATCGCCCAAAAGATACGAAAAAGGTCAAATGAGACGGAAATTGGACGAGTCAGGCTTTATTCTAACTCAACAAAGAATGAATGCAATGTGTGCCCATGCAGGGTTGAATCCTCCCTCAGATTTCTGAATATCTATCTCCTCATTTCAGTCTCCGTCGGGCGGTCGGCACGAATAGACGTGCCTGCGCCATATTTTTTCTGAAGTTCCATTCCAATTTTAAATTCAGTGCTTTATTTTTAAGTTCCTTCAAGCGAGACAAAAGAGGTTACAGCCATCAGGTGAGTGCGTTTAAATATTCATTCTCTTTTTAGGCGCGCTCCTTACTTATTCAAATGCGGGCAGTTCGAGTTTTTTTAACTGTTTTACGGCTAAAGTTTGGTAGTTAATCCACCGGCTAGTCCGTTGGGAGGACTTATTAAAAAAGTTGCGGTTTAGACTGATATTATTTTAAAAAGCCATTTCTGTATATAAAATGAACCCATTTAAGATTTAGTTCACGATTTTTTTCAGCACTGAGTTTTCCAGAGCATTCTTGTATGCTGTCCGAGCTTTTTGTAAGCTAATGTGAGAATTTATAGCTGTATTATAAAATGTCATCCAAGACCACAAATCCCGACTCTAATTATAGGTACAATTTAGGTAATAAATTAAAGTACCTACTTTAATTAATCTTGTGAAATTTTATCAAAGTCATTTACCCAGATAATCATTTGGAATTGGTAATAGGTTAATACCTAATAAATTAATATTATAATTAATACATATAATATTTTAATTTGATATAGTTTATACATGTACGTCATGCATGATTCTTCTTCTTCTTATCGTGCCACTAATTCTTTCAAACCAGTGGCAGTGTAGTAAAAGGATTCAAGTGCGCCTCAGAGGCTTCGTGTACTGAGAAGAAGAAGAAGGAGGGCAGATTATTCTCCGAGTGGGTCTAAGAAGAATTACCTACTAAAGAAAAAAAGTTGAAGCACTAAGCTCAAGATGGATAAAAAAATACTTATTCTTAAAGAAACACATGTATAAAATATACCTATAAGTAAAACTGAGAACTTCCTCCGTTTTTTTTCGGCGAGTTAGCATTAAAAGCACTCAGTTATTTGTCATTTGTTGGAATTAAATCTTCGACGTTGAATGATGGTGAATTCATCCCATAAGTATAGCTTTAAACCCAAGTTACGCTCCGTGAAATATGGTGCAAACGCCCTGAGGTTGTAAATTGTTATTAATTATAGAACGACATTATTAATTTACGACCCTATATCCATTGAAGATGTTGAAGATTATCAAAAAAATTCATTCACCACCCTGGTTCAAAAGAACTAGTGACACGATAATATCATAATAATATGTAATTACTTATGATATGAAAAAAATACAACTGAACACGATCTTTACTTTATCTGAAAGAACTGTCTCAATTAAAGCCAATTTATGTTGTTCTAAACAGGTTTTTTGGAGAGTGCATTCTTGTAAAATCATACGTTTAATAAAAATCAAGAACCGGGTAATGGCACTTTTGATAAGAAACTAGCTAATAAACACACCGTTTAACTAATAAACGCTAATAAACACGCGACACAAAGGCAATCATATACTCGTATGCGACTCAGTAAACAGACAAGATGACATTAGTTAGATGATAGTGTCGTATACAACCTACAACTAGAATGAGGTGTTAATGTAGGTTAGGTAACATCGCTTGAGCATAATAACATGTCAAAACTATTCTCCAACTGATAGTTGTAATAATGGCGAGGTTGAGATAAGGTTTGCGTCAGTCATACAAGGACCTGACGGAGAGACTGGAGACACGCGTGACTGGAATATCATGCTTCGAGTATTCTTAACATGCTGCCTTCTGATGACTGCTTCAGCTAAAGTATTAGAACGATTTCATATCCCACTTTTAAACGATCTATTTTCGGATACCCTGAGCAACTTTATCTCAATAAATAAATAAATACTGACATTTCACATGTGCCACAATCTATAAAATGTCAAATAACCAGTACCTACTTATAAAGTTATATCAGAAAGATTTCAAAGTTACTTCCTGATTTGCGACAGATTCAGTTGCGTGAAAACTTCCGAGCTGGTATTTCAAAGTTTGATATTAAGGGCGCCTTCATATTAGAGTTCAAACGAACCGCACGGCTTGTTGGAAGTATCTACCCTTATAGTTTCGTCAGGTCACATTAGATCCTTTTCAATATTAATCAACCTATTTTCAGTAGTAAAGTTAGACCGAACGGATCAATATCCATTTTTAGTAGTTTTATGGTCCCATGAATCGGATGTTAGGGATCATAAACGTTTATATCCTTCGAGCGGAGATCCCTTAAAAGTCTAGAATGGCTATAAAAATCTGCCTTCTAACTTGCTGATGGATTTATTGAACAATAAACACGAAAGAAAGTTGGTTGTGAATTCACAATGTTTGTTGGTTTAGGTCGAATTTCCCGAAGTAATTTCGAGATATTTCCAGTTGGCTGTTCAATAGCTGATTGGAATCTAACGCTTATTGTGTGTTTGGTGCGTACTTATGTTTGTTACAACAGCTTTATTTCACAGGCCCTTAGGTCTTGGCTTTTGATTTTCAAGATTAAGTTTACACATACTTTACAAGATAAACATAAAACTTACTTAATTTGTCTTATGAGATTTTGTATGATAAATCAAAGGATTTTACATGCGCCGCTACAGTGTAGCAGTAATGTCGATTTTACATACCGGTACTACTCGTAATTTTGCAAATCTGAAGAATGGATAAAATGTTTTATAGGTCAATGTGTAGCTAGGTATTGTTCGTTTAAGTAGGTATTGTTACGTACAGTCAGCCTCCCGGTCGTTATCCCATTGCGCCGGTCATTTGTTCATTAGACGCGTCGTTTGACCTCTACGAGTCTGATTTTTTGCAATGTTTAGAAGTTCACTGCGAAATACGATGATATGTTGTTTCGTAATGCATTCATAACTTCACGTTGGGCACTTTAATATTCTAGTTGCTGGTTTTGAAATATACTTTAAAGGTAATCCAACTTGATGTTATAAATGCGAAAGTTTCGATGTTTGTAAATTTGTTTGTTGTCAATCACGCCAAAACGAGTGACCCAATTCGGATGAAAATTGGAATATTTAAGTCTGTAATTTATTTTCGATAGACTACTTTATAATTAGGTTCCAGGTATGCAATGCCACACAGAAAGTTAGTGAATTATTAATTCTTCTTGGGTTCTCGCGGACTAAATGTCTCGGTGCTAAGATACTTTAAGTTTCACAGACCCCCACCCCAACACAAGAGAAAACTATGTAAGTGCCTACTTGTTAAGTTATTTGAATGGTAAGCTAAACTTACACCGAAGCTAGTGGGTTAATTTCCTTGCTTCTTACTAGAAAACAAAGGTTGACATTACTCAGCAAATAGTATTCCCGAACGTGCGTAGTGCCGTTATTACGCGAGGTAACTGCTAAATAAATAATACGCACATTCGCATAATGCCACATTCACCAGCATATTCGGCTTATTTTCACAGCTTTTTACACCACAATATTGCTGTAGGATCGTATTTATTCATGTCATGTGTCATATTATTTGGAAATGGTTAAATTTAGTAAAAATATTTATGGTTTGCACCATACACCAATTACAGTGATCTGATATGCATCTAAATTCTTATAAGTACCGACTACTTAGGTGTGATGATGACTTTAGTCAATAGTTAGTAATGACTATTTCAATTAGCCTTAGGAAACTTATTTTATGGCAGGAGTTTTAATATTAATTCTTTTCGTAGTAACATTTTGGGATCAGTATTTTATGTGAGCTACTTGATGAATTGTTAAGGTTCAAGCGTCATTCAAACTACATAAGAACAGGGGCATACCTACACTCCTAGGTATAAAGCACAAAGGAAACACATAATAGAACGCACTACAGTGTGCGATGTATTTTAAAATGCAAACGACTACCGTCTAAACGGCATATTGCTGAAAGAAAACGCCTAGTAAAACGTTCAATGATAGATGTTTGATAAGAGATAAATCAAAGAAATAAAGACAATTTTCAATGCGCGCTCAAAGTAGATTCTCGAAATCACTTTGTAGCGCACAGAAAACGGAAATGTGCATGTGAAAAGCCCTAAGTACAGCTACACAAAGCCTTCGTACAAAGCTCATTGTGTTTATTTGTAGAGAAAATATTATTTCTGAGTTCCTTTGCATGGAAGCAGTTAACTCTGGAGCGGTCCCTTTTAACACGAGAAATATGTACTTTACTCTTTGCAAAAAGACTATTTTCTTGGGTCATGTGAAGCACCGTTTGAAAAGGGTACGGGATATTCAGCATTACCATAGATAAACTATAGAACCCCACAGTAGTGCTGGATTGGTGAACCGTATCCCTGCCAAGTAAATTCCTATGAGTCAGTGGCAAACATTCGCATTATCTATAAATATTGGATCGAGATTTGGTCTAAACTAGGTTATCATTAAAGACACCATTGTATCATGACTCGTACTCCATTACATAGGTAAATAAAATAAAGCTTAATACGTTACTGGCTGGATGACATATCAACGCACATTCTACACCATAAGACCTAAAGAGCTCAAATTTGCAGGATAGGGTCTTTACGGGATTCATAATTGCAATAAGAAAGGAATTCTCAATGTTCAATCTATAAAAGGTATGATTGAAATTTGTATGAAAAAAGGATACGCGAAGTCACGAGAATATTCACCAGTCCGCTATATTATGTCCACCGCCTGATGGCACCGATTCCAAAAACTATTGATTCGGTGAGCAAATAAAGTTGATTATTACGTTGCTGCTGGTATCTTAATACAATTCACACAATTCCTCTTATCCGCCATAAGTAGCCGGATAACTTACGTGAGGGTAAGAATACGATAATATCGAAACCCTTATTCCCGTTTTGTTTTATCTAGAAACGTTCGACAAATCTCTTGTTATTTTTACCAGGGCACCAAATAACAGAAAACGGAAAAATAATTCTTAGTCGGATTTAGCTATAGCTTCTGAGCCTCGGCTTGTTCTCGAATCTGACCGGCCATCCAACGGCGGTTAGCTAAATCGTTTTGGTACAGATGTTTTATTACATAACTTAACAATTCTTCAGTGTGTTTTAGTCAAGTCAAGTCAAAATATTTTAATTTAATAAAATAACAGGGATAATTTTGAATCGTCTTACATACATACTAGGTAAGTCTAGGTGCCAATTCCAGTCCTATTTCCAGTTCAAGAAGAACTGACAAGAAACTCGCTGGGCCTTAGTGCTTTTTTTGTATGATCTTTGGTCATTTTGTTAGGGATACCTAGCAGAGATCGAGCTGATTCGTACCAAGCTTTTTTGTCATCTATGTACTCTGATATTTTTAGGGAAATTTGACGTCAGCATCTTCTATAGAAGTTTTATATATTTTAGTATGGATAAACATATTACTTTGAAACGCTGGGTTCGTACCTGTACGAGTACGAGTACATACTAAAATTGTCCCATTTGACGCATTGCTGCTACCAAGCGAACATGTTTTCCAAATGGTTATTTTTCATGTTAAACGAGAGGCAGTATAAAGGTGCTGCTATATTTCATACTGTTCCTGGTGTGCTTTATTCCAACGGGACAATTGTGTGAAAAGATAAAACCGCTCAGGGCGTATGTATAGGTGCGGTGTAAATTGCGTAAAAGGATTTTCAGCGAAATACGAGTACGTAGTCGTACCTAAGTATAGTGAGGTACCTGCTGACTATTTAAGTTCATAAAAAGAGCCTCTTTGGCGTACTTTTATCCTTTTTCTCTATCACACTACTGGTTTGAACGAACTTGTAATACAATGAGAGAGCGACAAATTTGGTAATTATACTTAAAACATCACGATTTTGGAATTTTTAGCTTTTATCCAGTTGGACCGTATAGGATTTACTATACCTATAAAAAGCTATTAAGCTAATATAGGTACTTAAAAAATATTATTTAATATGAGTTAATTAAAGAAAAATAAAGAATTAAAAATTCGGTCTGTACTCACCGGGTCTATCATCCACAACAACCAAGCGACAGAATCAGTATAAACGCAATTAACCGACTAGACATAAGCAAAACTTGTCGGTACATCACTAAAAATTTAAAGCATAATTTGAAAATGTAAGCTAACAGCATTTTTAAGTTGTGTATCAACACAAACTTTTTACTTACGCAGGCGGGTCTCGGCTGGAAAATGTAGGTAGAGCCTTATTTTAGCTGAGCCTTTTAGAATTAATATTTGGCACACGTAATCTATATCTATATAATATAATATAAAACCTACCGACCGGATTACCTAACGTTGTCAGTGAAATAACCTATAAACAGACTAGATATTTTCAACGTAGGTACCTACTTATTAAAATCTATAAAATCAATTTCCATTTATTCTGTAAAATACCGTAACAAATAGTTATTTGCCAACTAGTCTACACTAATATTATAAAGAGGAAAACTTTGATTGTTTGTTTGTTTGTTTGAAATGAATAGGCTCCGAAACTACAGAACCGATTTGAAAAATTCTTTCACTGTTGAGAAGCTACATTATCAGCGGGTGACATAGGCTATATTATATTTTCAAAAAAATTAGGGATCCTTACTAAAACTTCAATAATGTAACCCAAGGTGTAAAAAAATTATCTAAAATATTCTTTACATCGCGTGCGCTGCGAAAACTATTGACGATAGAATAAAATAATGTACTACGACTTTGTAGAACACATCATTATTTACAAAAAGTGTCGGGATAGCATATGTTCAACTATTATAGTTATGCCACAATAAGAGTTCTTTTATTTTAACATTTTAATTGAAGGCTACGCTTAGAAAAACGCTCTTTATTTGTATCTTATTTTTAATCCTTATCAAAATAAATCACATCATGTTCTAGACTGCTTCAATACCTTTATACAGCTTTTTGAATTACTCAATTCGGACATTCCATGCGAAAGATACCACGAAATTAAAAATGTAAGTATTAGAATAAAGTTGCGTGAGAGCCTCAGCTCTCGGCTAGCTTTATGCAATGTAGGGGTCACTGGGTGTACGGGAGGGGGAAGTAAAAAAAAAAGCAAAAAAAAAAACATGATCACGACTGTAATTCCCAGGCTCGGTAGATACCTTCCTCAGATCTTTAGTTACTTAGATCTTTGAGGATATCTAAAGAGGGTAGTCAGAGGCACGTCCAAACATGACATTTGGTACATGCCCACATTTTGCACAGTAGTTAGTATTCCGTACGTGACAGGTTGCAAGCCCATCGCCGCTTATAAGAATACTAACCTATGACACACACCTTCGAATTTTTGGTTCTAGGGTATGCCGGTTTCCTCACGATGTTTTCCTTCACCGTTTAAGAGCACTGGCATTGCGCACATAAATTTTTCGAATGGAAAAACTCATT
Source organism: Cosmorhoe ocellata (assembly GCA_963675405.1). Taxonomy (NCBI): domain Eukaryota; kingdom Metazoa; phylum Arthropoda; class Insecta; order Lepidoptera; family Geometridae; genus Cosmorhoe; species Cosmorhoe ocellata. Next base: position 1,977,446 of record OY776265.1, on the reverse strand, counting down.
GGTGCACGACCAGGTTTGAACCCACGATTTCGGATCGTGAGACCGGGATGCTACCAGTGCACCACCAGCGCTCTTCTAAAAAAAAAGTTCACTAAAATAATAAAACTAAAACTTTCTATATAAATTCTTTCTTTAAAGAAGAGTATCATAGTTATGACAAGTGTGTATTATAATTTTAGATTTTTTTTTAAATTTGAGAGTTCTGGTGGTGTAGTGGTAGCACCCTTGCTTCACGATCCGAAGGTCGTGGGTTCAAACCTGGTCGTGCACCAATGAATTTTTCCATTTGAGAAAATTATGTGCGCAATGCCTGTGTTCTTAAACGGTGAAGGAAAACATCTTGAGGAAACCGGCATACCCTAGAACCAAAAATTCGAAGGTTTGTGTCATATGTTAGTATTCTTATAAGCGGCGATGGGCTTGCAACCTGTGACGTATGAATACTAAGTACTGTGCAAAATGTGGCCATGTGTCAAATATCATGTTTGGACGTGCCTCTGAGTGTGAGTACCCTTTTAAATATCCTCAAAAATCTAACTAAAGATCTGAAACTAGAGATCTGAGGGGATATCTACCGAGCCTGGGGATTACAGTCGTGACCATGTATGTATAATATAAATACCCGTGCGAAGCCGGGGCGGACTGCTAGTTAGTTGATAAAAGATTTTCACAGAAACCTAACAATGATCACATCTCGACAACCACTCTAAAGTCTATGGTCTAAGGTATTATGTAGCCTGTATTCTTATATTCTATCAGAATTCTGGGTAAATGGCGCTGTGTGAAATATCCACCAATATTATATTTCATCGTTAGAATAAACGGCATAATTTTTTGCTAGAGAATCACTTTTCAATTTTTTTTTGGCGACTTGAATTCCAGACAAACACTTAAAAGTTCATCTTAAATTTGACTAGTGGGCTCTTTGATAGCTATTAGCAATAAAAATCGAATGGAAGCTAAAGTTTTCCAGAACATTAAAATCCACGAATTCATTGTGTGGTGTGGGTAATCGCGCGTGCTATTGCTCGTTACAATTTATTAGTGTCTTCGCAGACAGGGCTGTATGTAGGAAGACATAAGTCTGCAACGAACAGATGTTTTTAACGTTTTGATTCGACAGGCTAGCAAGTTAATGCGCAAATAGATATGCCTAGGACAACACGCGTGTGATACCTTTTGATACTCAAACGCCAAATAGGCTACCGTACTACATAAAAAGAGTATTCAAATCACAGAATGTTAAATTAATTTAGACGCGAGGTTTATACGAGCAAACGGCAAATTGTTTTTTGTCATCGTTTGATACTTAACATGTTTACTGCTTGTATGAAATTGCACCGCGACGATAGTATAGAGTCTTCCTCGGCTCATAGGTACAGAAAGTTGTCATGTCCCCCTCTCAAATCCTAGCTTGCTCCCCGTATACATACGGTTCATTTCACTACTGTGCTTTGAACTGAAAGCCAAGATTTCGGTTTACATAATTCGACTTTGAACAAACTTAAGTTTTCAAATACTATAAACAATGTTATCACTACGACGTATGTAAATATTTGGAGAGTAGAAAATGCTACATTACGTTAACCCAAAAACAGCTATCTCCCAGTCTGTTTGTTATAACAATGGCATTTATATTGTCAGTTATTGACTTATGGTGGTATTTTTAATAAAAAAAATGTGTAAAAAAAACTCTTCACAATACCAGTTTTTTAGAAGTTGTTTCAATTCATGTTGGATATGGGTGGCCATGCCTCAGAATTTATAACGTGTTTAGTTTTATAGACATGACCGTATGATTATGTATTAGCATATCTCTCGAAGTTCTTACAATATTTAGTGCAGAAATGTCGAGTAGCCAATTTAGAAAAACCCTAATAACCAAGTAAAGATTGTGATGAAGATTTTCGTCTTTTTCTCTCAAACTTTTTCTAACAATTTTCAAACTCATTCTTCTTGAATCAGAAAATAAGTTTCAAAGAACCTACCTGAGTAATCGAAGTACCAAGTTACTAGACGGGGAGCTTACTGTATTTTACTTGCCATAACTTTTTACTCCGCTTTTCATAGTTTGTTAGTTTTAGCTTAAGTTGAGCTTAAGTTGTAGCTAGAGTTTCTACAAAATAACCGAGGTGATCATGCATGTTTACGAAAACAAAAATCACTGGGCAATGGGCAATGGCGTCCCCCTTGTTTTTGAAATTTGCGAGAATTTTTTCTGCCTAACACGGCCTTACGAAAATGCCTCAAAAATGTCTCAATAATCTCTTTTTATTAGACGGGAAACGTCTCTTACAAATTGATTTAATATTCAAAAAATAATTAAAACTTCCTTAGTTTCAAAGACGATCTTCGCGAGCTTCATCTAATTACGAAAACGAGAGAAAATCAAACGGTCTGAGTCAGATCTCGAGTACCACTGCATCGGAATGCTTTTTACTGCTAGTGTCCGCGTTTTTGCGAGGAACTTAAGAACGGAAATAAAATTACAGGATAGACCACAGAAATGCTTCTGGCTATGCTCCAATCATGTGTTTGCAGGGTGGCTTGTTCATTCTACAATCGTAGCATTTGTGGATATTCTGTACCAGCATATCGTAACCCAAAAAGTAATTTGCAATGTCATCTCTTTGTTCGGAGGTGGTCTACAAATGTTAAGAGCACTGGTGGTGTAGTTGTAGCACCCCTGACTTGCGATCCTAAGATCATAGATTCAAATCTGGTCGTGCACCAATGGATTTTCTATTCAAAAAAATGTGTGCAATGCCAGTACCTACTCATAAGAATGAAGGAAAACATCGTGAGGAAAGTGACATACCCAAGAATCAAAAACTCGAAGGTGTGTCATTGGATAGTATCCTTATAAGCGGCGATAGATTTTGCAAACTGTCACGTACTGTGCAAAATGTGGGCATGTGCCAAATATAATCTTTCGACGTGCCTCTGACTTTACCCCCACTTTATATTATCCTCAAAGTTTTAAATAATTAAAGATTTGATATAATTATTATCTACCAAGCCAGTCGTGGTTATGTTTATTTTGTTTACTTTTCTCCTTCTTATCGATTTGTAAACAAAAAGATATACCTTCTTATCAAACTTTTCCATTTACTTACAATATAGAATTCAAACCGATTTTCATTACGTTGAAACTGAGGTGATCTGACGACCTTAGTAGGACTGTGTCACCTTTGCGTCTTCTCTCATTACCGCAATGCATTCTAATGACTGTCATATCATGCAGCATACATAATAGCATAGAACAGGGAATAGTAATAATATAATACTTGTACTAATATCTTTATTAGTATTATATTAAGGCTCTTGCCTTGATTGGCATCCTCCTTGAAATTCGCCTGAGGTGTGCATTTGAAACTTTATTGAAACAATCCATCATTGAACTTACTCGTATAGTGTAGGAGTTTTGAATGTTTTGCAAAACTGCACGCCACACTGGGATACTATTGTGCACTGAGCGGTGGTTTCATTGTCATCCTAAATTTTATATGTGAAAGTCTGTTTGGACATATATTTGTAAGTTTATTTTTGATTGAAAATTTAATCACTGCGATGAAAATTCCAGCGAAGGGGCTATATTTTTTCTGTTCTCTAAAACTCATTACGAAAGTTCTAACTTTATACAAGAAGAACTTAAGTCAGTAGTTCGGTTGAATTAAATAATTTGACTTTGTGATTTACAACTAAGCACTGTTATATAAAGTTTTAGACGCAAACGCAATTTCGGAAATTTTAGTGTCCTAATTTAGTTCAGCCGTTGTTCCAAACATATCCAGGAACAGTAAACCCAAGTAAAATCTAATGTCATGATCATTACTTAACTGATTAGTGTACCTTAATCTAAAGACTGTGGGAGACAGCAAGACATTTGGATCAGAGAATGCAAACTTTTTCACACCGTCATCTATTTTAGTATCGTATTCATCTCCAAACGAGGAAATAAAAAAAAGCTTGCAAAATATTTAGAAAAATAACGAGTAATTTTCTTTTTTATTTAAGGACAATGAACGAGAAATACAATGTTATAGTGTGCCCGTTTGTTGTTGCCAGCAAACTAGCTCTTATGGGCCATAACAATAAACCGCTTGGCAACTTCAACTTCCTTGAATCGCGCATCGCTCCTTTGCTTTTTGTCCAGGGGTCATACAATTTTATTGTCTAATTGTTCTTTATCTGAAACTTTATAAAGTGTTTCAAATGGTTCCCTAGTTGTAAATATAAAGATATGCTGTATGAAAGCAAATAGACATTTCAAAATCGATCTTAGATTCAAATATCATTTCCTCCATCCGCTGTCTGTTACCGTTAAAGTTCTAGAGTGGAGTTTATTTATATGGTTCCCTTGCCGGATATTGCGCTTGCACCGCCCGGTTCCGGTTAGAAACCGGCTGCTGTTCTGATCCGGTTTCCTTTGTTTGCGGATGTTCGATGCGGCAAGACTCAAGGAGTTTCTTGTTCCTTAGTTTATAAGAATTAGAATGCGGTGACTTAAATTTATGAAATACATAGCTTCTTCATTCAGATATTACGGTTCAACGCCAACTGTATCTACATAATCTCTAATAATATGTTTCTTACTGTCGTTTTTTTTTTCAAAAAGTAATGAGTCAATTTCCATAATATAAAATTTATATGGGACCACTTCTAAAGTGACCTACCAAACAAAAAGGAATCATCAAAATCAGTTCGTATTTGGCGGAGTAATGGCGTAACAAACATACAAAAAATAACACAGACGAATTGAGAACCTCCTCTTTTTAAAGTCGTTTAAAATTATTTCTTGAATCATCTTAATAAACTTTCAACATCATCTAATAAGCCAGGTAATTAATATTATACTTTCCGCAATAAAAATGTCTGTCTATATCTTACGTTATTAAGGTCCGCACACAATAGGATGTGAGCCGTTTGTCATAAAGCTCGTTAGCGAAACTAAACGAATAAACCTTACTCGAGGCTACATGCTCATTGATTAATTACTATATCTGAAAAATAATATGTGAGAATTGCTTATTAACGGTGTACTGGTAAAATATCGAGTCTATTACATAAAGAGGTAAAGTTTGTATGTTTTTTCGAGCATAAACTATGAATCGTTAGCCCGATCCGCATGAAAATGAGTACGATAGGTTGTATTCTGTAGTAATTTCAAACTATTTATTAGAATTAATTCTAACGTGCGGCTTTATACTTCTAAACTACCTTCCGGTATTAACTGTCCCTTTGTTTCTCTCATAGAATTTCTAAAACGGTTAGTCTCGCATCTCGTAAACACTAAACGGTTACTATTCATGAGATAAACCACTTCAACCAACCGCGTTAGCCATTGCAAATTTATAAATTATCTCAACCACACCCCACTTTACACCCTACACACCAGGCACAACGTCTAATTTAGCTTATTCAGATCAGAGTCCCAATTATGATTTACAGAACAGTTTTAGCAGTTTCAGACTTATGATAACGGGGTAAAGTTCAGGTTGAATTGTCAGCTGTGGGTTTCGAAAACTCATTTCGTGTCCATAACTCTAATTCAAATTAATTATTAAATTGTTTCCGTCCATGCGTCCACACTGAATTGTTCAGAAGTTATTTACATACTAAATAGGATGCAGTCTCTATTTTAATTGTCTGTATGGTAGGTAATTCTGGGTTACACAATTACCCGTGAATGACCATGATATATACCGCCTTAACATGGCGGCCGTCGCTTTGTGTTAAATTAAGGCTTTAAGTGACCACCCAGCCCTTGGTCGAATAACAACTATTCTAAGGCTACATCAAATTGCTAATCTCCTAATAAATTTGTTTGTGTGGTAATATTTTAGCTTCTAAAGAGTTTCAAAATCAAACATTCAAAATACGGTCCGAACATCTCATGATGTTTACTATAACTGTTTTAAGGGTAAGATCGAAAAATTTAAATGGAAAAACTACTATACCTTAAATTCATTAAAAACTCCAAATTGCTTCGTACTGCATAAATTATTCTGAAAGGTTTTGAAATGGAGCAATCTCTTTGCACTCTATATAGATGTTGATTTGCTAAAATATTAGCTCCATCATCAAAAGGCTTTACAAAAGAAAGAGCGGTAATAATTCACCACAAGCCGCGGCCGAGGACTCCGCTGGATTAGCTGTTTATCTCCCCGGGCTCCGTCGGCAGTGTCCGGTGGGTGAAGTGCTATCGCTACAGTGGTATAAGTGTACAGCGATTGACGAAAATTATATTAGGGGCCTGCTTCCATGCTTCCGAAGGCACTTTTCAAAGTAGCGTTCAATTGAGGCCATAAACTTCCTAACTTTAGCTTACCTATGGTGTGTACCGAACTCGTATGATTTCTGTCTTTCGTTATGCGGATTCTTATGCTTTCTGAATAGTTCAGCCCACGTAGGTAATGCTGTCGATTTGACTATAAAAGTTCGCTGAAGCATGTCGTAGGCTTTATGCCTGTTCACGGCAAGTTCTGTCGGCGTCCCGTATCACCGCATCACGACTAAAAGCAGTTTTGTCATTAGATATGGCCACCTTTTAAAACTTTAAATTATCCCAATGATAAGACGATTGGGTTCTGACACGATAAAATTTAAGGTATTTTTCAAGTTGAAATCCGCAGCAACAGCAAATCAGAAACTAAGGAAAATTTTTTCGCAATATAGACTCAGCAATGGCTGAGGATGACGAGAACTTAATAATTTCAACATTCTCTTCCACTTTGCGCCGCGTCTGCTGGGAATCTTAATTCCGGCTGCAGTGGCTTTGCGAAATTAGCCGGCGCTCAGTCTCGGCCGAAATGTAATGCAGACTAACTTCATTGTGCAATTAGCTTATTCAGTTTTCAGATTTACCAACTTTCTAGACGGACTTCAATGAGTTTAAAGACTTTGCAAATAATTTTTGAACCGCCATAGATCCATTATTCTCTCTAAATAATTTGAGTTGTTTATTATTATTAAGGTACTTGAACCTCTGATTTTTAAGGCTAATTTTCAACTTTCCATATTAAGCTTATTGAGGAAATACGCTGGAACACGAGTCTAATTTCAACTCAGTATGGTTCAAACTGACGGAGAAGTCATTAATAATTCAAGAGAGTGCGTCATTCCAGCTTGCTCATCGGCTAGTTGCTGATTGGCGAGACAAATAGACAGGAAATGTTATAAAATGATATGATAAAATAGAACAGTCAAAAATAATTAATCCACATCGCAATATTGATATTGTCCCAACCAAAATTTTATTTGTGTCTCTATCACTTTATAAATCTGTGTTACTTTAGACATACACACATTCTCATTAAAATATTAAAAAATTGGATTCGAAAAAGGTTTTAATGAAATCTAAAGCTGATTCATTGTTCAAACTTGCTTCATTCATCTAATTAAACTTTAGCAATTTCAACACTGATTACCAGAAGATTATTGAATTTATTCCGTACTGCCCCGTCGAATGTTAATATGTGAACCATTGTTTCAACCTCTCGAGATATAGTTTAGATACAGACACAATACACATGAGAAACGTCAGTGTTAGTGCATGCAAGCTTAGACAGACACTAGAGGGAACGTTGTGTCACATATTGTACTCATAGCCATACTAGCTGCTGATAGGTACAGTTCTAATTTGAGGAGACATTCTGGTTTTTGATGTTCCATTGTTCGGCTGTACCGCTGTACGTATTTTGTTTTTTCATGATTTTGCGCATTAATTACATATCTGATGAATAACGCTATATCTTTTTGACAAATGCGACATAAAGAGGACTGAAATAAAATTCACAAACGTCTAAACAATCCATAATAACTACAACCTTTATGGTTGTTACCAACCAACAACTTATGGTTGTTTCTGCTTAATACCTACTTGCTATTTAAGTATAGAACAATTCTTATTGTTTTGCTTGTAACAAGGTCTAATCCTCGAAGCCTCGAGTTTGGGAGAAAGTTTGACTAAGTAAACAAACTTTTGATGGTTGTTTTGTAAACTTATAACAAAATTAGATCCCAAAACTTAAAGCAGACATATTGAAGTGTTCTTTACACAATGTTCAAAAATAATGAGAACACACAGACAAAAGATATCTGCGGCACAAAATGCGAGAAAAAAGAAACTGAATAGGGAGAAGGGGAGGATGCGAATCATTTGTGTTTCAAACGCTGTAATACTTTGTATTATATTCTAGACTAAAAGGCACTTCTGTCTTACAATAAAGATTTCAGGAAACTTATGTTTCTGAGAAAGGATCTTCTTTATTTTTTTATTCTGTACAGATTTGTACAGTATATATAATAATTTGAGATATGACTATTACAATAATACATAAAATTATAGATAAAATATCATGAGAAACATTTGAGCTACCAGAACAAGATAACAGCTACTAAATAGCTCAACTGGTCCCTATCTGTGGCAAAGCGTAAAACGCTGATAATATCACCACATCGAAATTTTACGCGCTACAGTTAAAATCATGTAAATAAAATATAATATTCTGTGAGCCTATATTTTTTATATGACAAGCCATAATAAGATATTATTATCTACTTCAAATTTCAAGTCGGATAGCTTGTTTAGTTTGAATTGTATGGTATTCACAGGAAAGAAGACTGGCGGCCGTATCCACATCTGTAGATAAACACATTGTCAACAAGCGCGGAGTTGACAAAACCATGGATTTCCTAACATTATTTGGGTTCGCATCCAGTCGTTCATTTTTGTGTTCGAAAAATGTATGAGCGCTCTAACGGTACGCTCAAACAGTGAAGGAAAACTTGGTACGAAACACTAAAAAGGTCTAAAGCTTTTACTTCCTGCTCGCAGCTCTCCTAAAAGGGTTATTAAAACGTGAACGCCCGTCTGCCACCGCTACCTGTTTAGTCGCTCCATGAATGCATAAGTCGTTGGCATTGTGCCAGCGTCCCGTATCTCTGATTCGCTAATAGATAAATAGCTACTGCCGGCTGCAATGCCTCTTGGGATCTTCTGTCTTTGTGGCTAGACTACTGTATCTGTCTGGCTGTTTCTATCAGGGTCTTTGTTGTACCACAAAGAACATGGTATTGTTACTGCTGATTATTATGGGTGCTTAAACAATTCACTCGCTAGTTTTTGAAATTTTGACGGTATTCAAGCATTGTATTATATATAGATACAGAAATATTTAAAAAGAAATATCCTATAACCATATAATAGTCTCAGTAGATGTTTTAGTTATCAAAAACAATTGAGAAAACCTGTCAAACAAATTATACAAACCTTAATCCTTTACCGGCGGCGGAAATCAAACCCGCACCCTTCGAGTTTCACCACTATGATCATCCATGTCGAATTTTAGAGGTATGCTGTATCATAAGTCGTATAATCTCTGATGCTTAAGACTGCTTTTCATATTTACTAACCACATATCAACTTTGGCGGAATATTTAAACAGTAGCACTTAGAATCCAACGTATTCCTTTGTTACATCAACTAAAACCTCTGATGGGGGACTTAACGAAACTAAATACAGTAATGCCTTCTTTCATGGCAGTCGTGTCTGGCTTTTGTTGGTAAACCGCGGGAAGACTATGGTCGGCTTAGTCTTGGTTTGTAGATACTCCGCAGCTCACTTGAGCTAGCTTTTAATGTAAAATGAATCTTATTCCAACTGATTTTATATTCAATATGAAATTAATGATGCGATTTAAGAGTATACTTGTTGTAATTTAAATCTAGTTTTTATTGTATCAATTACTGTTTCAATTTGTACCTGTATGTACCAAATACGGCCTGAAAGATCTTATAAAATGGTTGTAAAATTATTAGTATAATCTAACTAATATAAAATTATACATGCGAAAGTTTGGATGGATGGATGTATAGATATTTGTAACTCGATCACACTGGAACAAAACTTCATTGACATCTCTCTGTAACATACAAAGTTTTACAATATTTTTAAAATTTCACACTGTTTTCCGACTTTTCAAATAACAACCCTATCATTCGGTTCGCTTCCTTGTTCCCTCGTGATATATAGCCTTTGTTTGCTGCCTTCGATCGGTAATGCTGATATATACGTAAGCAGTTATTCAGCAGGATGTCACACATTCTGCAGCTCAAAGGGGTCCCACTGACGCCAAAGAGAGGTATTTATTGCTTTATCATTCGTCTGCACATGATTTAGTAAGGATATTATTTTATCAAAGACAATGATTGCACCAAACATCGCTTAATATAGTTGATGTATATAACAGCAAGCTATGCCGCAAGCGATTCACTTCACTAATGAACTCATTTCATTCCATTGTTTGTTTTCACTTCATTATTTCCATTCCATTATTTCCAGTCGATATTGTAATGCTAATAAAAGTTAAATATACTCGTAGTATTTAATATTCGCTTTCGGTACACTAAGGGTTCTTGTTGGACGTTTTTGGTGCAGACCGTGCCGAGACAAAGCAACGTAAGATTTGTAAAGTGAACATCACCGAGTCCCGAATAAATATTGGCAATTTTATCAGTAGTCAAAAGTATTCTATCAGCTACTAGATAGCTGATAGAATACTTTTGACTACTGATAAAATTGCAAATACATACAAACAATATAACACACAGCTACAACAAAACACACAAATGTAGAGATTTAACGCACCAACTGAGCTTTGAGGCTAGTTAAAGTAGTCTGTAGGACAGTCACGTGTAAGACACAAACCAAATAGAAAAGACGCGGCGCGTTTCGGGCACGCCATTGTCGCACATTTAGCGCCTAACGCAGATAAATCTTATCCTGCACAGATATGAGTCATCTGCAACATACGCTTATGATTGCTTATATCTCGTTTGTCTAGTCTGGCTCAGCTGGAATAACGCCACGTGTGCCCGAGCACGGCTCCAGTGTACGCTACAGTTTGTCTAGTTAAGCAAGGAGATACCTGGCATACGGGATACATGCTTAGAAAGCAGTTTAGATTTTACGTAAATGCACGAGTGGACATGTAAAACAGAAACGGTGTATTGAATATTTTTCTTCCTAAATATGGCATCTGTCTCGTAGAGAACAATTTTGCCAGTGTCAAGTGTATTTTTATTTAAGTGTTGTCAACGTCACAAAGTCTTAGTCAAGTTGTCAAGTCAATTTTAAACAAAGATGGCTGTTTTGTTCACAATGCTCGTGATTTCTTCCGATGAACTTAGAAAGAAACACTTTAATTTACATATTTTACACTTGAGTCAAGAACTCGGGCTTCATTGGAAGAATAACCACCAAAATTACTCAATAAAACTCAAAACAACACGAGAAAAAATATAAAAACTAGGGCGACAAAGTCGAATGCATCGCAGAAAATCCTTAATCCTTAATTTTTACTTCTCACCAATATTTGTCACTGTCCCGCTTTTGACATTAAGTTCTATTCAGCTAAAATCACTTCTATTCTGTGATTTTGTAGATGTGCTACGAATTTCGTAGACGGTGCTACGAAATCGATATCCAATGTATACGTTATTTAATCCCGTATTTAATTGTTCGGTTATAGCGGCAGCTGTAGTAAGTAGACATCACGAAGCAATAGACAGTCGTTTTTGGTGGCCGTGTGTATCACGTGTGTTCAATTAATGGCGTCAACGTCCCGCTATAAATATTGACAGCGCTGCTCCGACGAACAACAATCCTGCTGTTGTTCTCTGTGTTTATTGGCGGTGTGTGCTACTTTTTCAATACGAAAAAAATTTAAGGTAAACTGTTAGATATATGCTTTTTAGGCTTGTTAAATCTATGTATTTTTTGACAGTAGTCTTCAAAGTAAGTACAAAATATTAAAATATTTAGTTTGTCATCATGATCAAAATAACCTACACAAATGAATTCCATTCAAAAGCCAGGTATCATTTTATTAATTGCTAACACACTGCCCACTGCAAGTTACGGATTAACGTCAATTTTGATATTAAATTGTCCAATTTGTGCTTAATTTGGCGAGGGTCGCGGATCCCCCGCGCCCAACTCGGATTAATTTCAATAATCCAACGGAATTGCACTATTTGGAAATTCGAATTACCAAAAATCATTATGGCACTACCTTTTGTGGCTTTAAAATGTGGTTTGGTAACATCACTATACATTTTACGAAGGTAACAACACCATGAATTTATACATTCTCTTGTCTTTAATAAATCAATAAGCGAATGTGGCGTTGAAACTGCTACACAGTATTTTTATCTTTTGTTGTTTCATTGTTCATTGTAAACTGCACTTTATGATATACAAATAAAACAATCTTTCAAACAAAAAGACGTGATGTCGCATACAATAAAATCAAAATATTTTATTCATTAAAATTACAAGGATCACTTTGAAATGTTTCAAACCTACCTATTTGATTTGATTCTATTTCATTATAAACTCCAATTTGCATACGGTACTCTGATGGGTGCACTCGTTATTTATAAAAAAAGTAAAAGCCTTCAAAATCAAATATAGCATCCCCAGTAAAATCGATGTATTTCAGAATGCACGCTAGAATTAAACGAATAAATTCCTCCATCGATCGTCCATTATCGGAAACTGCCTAAAATACCTTGTTTACACCGTATTGCCGTAGCAGTTACGAGTATACATACGCTGAGTAGCGTAGTGGTGGTAGGCGTTGGTTCTAACCCAACTGTGTGTTTTTTCAAAATTCATGTTTGTAATGTAATTTACAACGTAAAGTAGGGTTGATTTTTAATCAACCAATAATTGGACAAAGGCTGGTTTTAATTATATACCCAATTTGCTCCTGTGGCTTCAAATACCCATTATTTTACGCGAAGCAAACAAAGTTGGCACAAAGGCCCCAGGTAGCTGAATATTAATTTTGGTGTAACTAATAGGTAAAAGCCGTATTTTGAGAAAAAAAATAATTTGTAACTTAATCTGCAGTTATTTCCAAACAAAATGGTACTTAACTAAATTTTGTTTGTACATAAAATATTAGATAGAAATAATAACACAAAATTATAGTGTTTTACACCTGTTTATTTTGCGGGTTTACTTACGTTTATATCCATTCGTTTTTAATTTATAATATTTATTTTTTGTTACTATTTGGTAGTTAGTCCTTATGGTAAAATTTACTGTTTGTTTATAAACTATCTTATAATGTAGATCGTTATTATTGGATTTTGTTTCATAATTATAATAAGTAGCGATATTTAAAATGTTACTAAAGATGCAAGCAATATCAATTATTTATCGCCGTACCTAGTCTGGTAAAAACAAACAAATTCCCAATCACTTTAATATTCATAAAACTTGACTTTAACTAGTTTTCTAAGAATCCGTCACGTGAATGATGATAAATGGCCAGGAAAATTACAGCGAAGGTACGTGGAAAATGCACTTCAAGATAGCGCTCATGAAGAGTTATATGAACGCCACGCAGATATTATACAGGGCGTCTTCTGTCCATGAGATATTATACAGAATGTCTTTAACCGATAATTTCACGTTAAAACTCTTAAAGTATATGATTTTACGGTTCTTCTAGTTTCTAGATTAATTATTAAAGTCTGTAAAGTTCTCCAGCATGTTATAAGTTATGAGTTACTGCTCAACGCAGGGGAAGTACGTTTACGAAGCAGAATCCCCGTCACCTAAACTCTTGGTATGTACCTAGCGGTATGTAGTACGGTAGTGGTCTATCAGTTTGAGTGACGGCAAGAACCCTGCGTCTCCATTAGCAGTTTGGGGAGAGCATTTTATTCCACGGACACCCTGTATGCGTAGCACATGAGAATATACGGTTACAGATGACGATGTCGCCGGTCCCTTTAAAATATTCCCGCTTTCTTTTTGCTGAAAACTTATTGCAGATTAAGCGTTGATATACTGTTGGTATGTAGTGCGCGTCTCGTGGGTAGAAATATAGAATCGTTTTGCACCGCTTCTGTTGCTCCTTGATTTTATTCTTTTACATTTAACAAGTAGGTCGTTTGCAATGGGATTTAAATCACATTTCTACTCTTTTGTATTTTTTATTTAAAAATGTTTTTTTTATCATTTTTTTATGCATAAATAGGAAGATTAATTGTAACGATCTATTTTTATTTAACCGTTCTTATCAGGCCGCCAGATTATTACAAAATCGGAGCAAACTCGTTATGAAGACCAATTATGATGCGATTCTGGCTTGATACGTAATACCTTCTTGTTATTGATAAATAATAAACAGACTTTACTAAAGGATGGGACCTGGACCTATGCTTTCAAACCGCTAGAAAGTCGATGTTAGACACTGTCTTTAAATACGTGTTAGAACAGTGTTTGTATAAATCGTAGCACTCGTAAAATGAAGGAAATGGCTTCCGCCTTGAAACTGGGCATGCCCTGACTACCTCTAGTTACAGTCAATCCGCTTTGAATACTAAGTAGATGCGTGCAAAGTCACTTTAAAATCTACACCCGTCGTTAAAACCTTCATTCTGGATTCTTTTCAGCATAAACTGATTGGAACAATAGGAAAAAGTCAGCGAGAACCTCGGAGTTCGAAGCCCGATAGTGAAATTGCAGTGAAAATTGGCCGATCTGGGTCTTTGGCACCCGTTTTATTGAGTGTCGATCGCAGTAATTGTCAAATAGGTAGTTAAATGTGAATTTGGGGCACTAGACCATTAGATAAATATACCATTCAGACTATTGGACCTTCGATAATGGGACATTTGTAGAATTGTCTTTATTAAAAAGACTTGATAATGTTAAAAACTAGTGCTTTCCGCGTGCCGACCGCTCGCTCCGGCTAGCGTTTTATTATCAACCTTTTCTCTGCCAAAGGTAGCTTTGTTGAGCTTTTGTTAAATTGAGGAATTCTTTTAAGACCGTTTATATTCAAAGCGGAATGTTGCGCTGTGCTGTATATTAATTAAGATTTAACTTAGGCAATAAACGAAGCCTTAGCACGCAAAGCGTTTTAATTGCAATCGGAATTCATTTTAAAAGACTGTTTAAAGATTTTCTTAAAATTTCGCAATCCCAACATAATAAAAGACACTGTTTGAAAGTAACCTTTTTATATTTCCCCAAGTTACTTTTGGTTTTCCAAACAGTCGTATATAAGTCATAGCATTGAGATTGGAATTGAACACTCAAACGTGGGCATAGATTTACTGCAGTTTACAAACTGCGACAGTTCTAAAGTGATTCTAGTGTCACATGCATCGCACCGTGTAAGAAGCCTGCTTGGGCATCGATGCCTGAAATGGTCGCTCTGATATATTCTAAAATCATAAAACACTTGCTACTATTGACTTTTTTTAAAACCTGTCTTCTTAGACTCAGTTTTTTTAAACTTTTAGTTTGTCGTAAGTTTTACTAGCTGGCAACACTCACTACCACATATCGAGACTAAATACGGGGACTTATTTATTTATTTAAGTTCGGGAAACCAACAGCTAATACACAATGTCCTTAAAAAACTTAAAAACATGAATAAAAATCGCTAGCCAATTACAGGTCTTCACTAATAGGTAACACTTGTCCTACGGCTTACGATGACATTCCGTCGTACCGTGACTCCGTGTCCGTAACATACACGCGTGATAATCACACGGGTTTAAAACACCGCGTGATATTTGTAGAATGTGGGGGCTTGTTTTTAGATAGGTTTGGATAGGACATGGTTTAGGTCCAAAAAACACTGATGTCACGTAAATTCTTTAAAATATATTAACAATGAATACGCGAAGGGCGATAATTTACCCAATTGAATGTACCCAGAGCGGGAGGCAAATGAACAACTCAAATACAAGAGTGACGCCCCCCTCCCCCCCGCCTGCCTGTGACAGTCAGGGGAGCTCCCTACAGGTTCCAACGCAATCATTTCAAAACGAATCTAAGCGCCCTGTCTATAGTGCCGGCAAGCTATAATGATACTTTCAACACTTATCCTAGGATACTTCTACTTATATACTTTCTTGGCATTAGGCCCTGCTTTTGTCAGTTGCTTATGTCTTGTGTTTACCAAGCCTGGGGACTACAGTCGTGATCGTGTTTGTTTGTATGTATGTAATTACAATAAAGTAAGTAGGTATATACACTTGTTTCAAAATTTACTAAAAAAATCTACATAACACAGTTTATTTATTTATAATTTTAGTTTTATATTTTATGGGCAAAACTTAGATAAAAGACGCACAGAACCCAGGAGGATGGCATTTACAAAGTTTTGTATAAAATGAACTACAGCGAACCGAATAGACGAAAATACTTAATCATACATAATAGTAGTATTCTCTATTTGGTTAAACAGTGCTGAATTATTATAATTTATTTATTCAATTCTAAATCACAAGGTTAGTTTTGGATTTGAGTTCACCTGTCAAAAGTTACTTCTTTAAAACCGGCACCATAATAATATTGGCAGATGAAAATAGATTTGTGTGAAAGCATTTTCGTGCATGAATATAGACGGTGGTTTGTCAGCTCTATTAAATAAATTTTAGATCTGGCAATCAATCAGGAGCTTTTGAGAATTTTCAAAATGCTTTTCTAAACTAAACTTTAAGGTTGAAATTCGTAGTCGCCAGCTAACGTCATACCTATTTATGCCGTTCGCCGTATATTAGAAAATCATAACAAGCAATAACGTAGCAGAAGGGCTAAGCTTAATTGCCAATAACCTGAATCAAACATTACACGTTCAATACGTGCATCTTAATGCAATCAAATTGATGCTTTGTGGTAGCCACAACCAATATCCAAACCATGTAAATGTGTAATGTAAAATCAATCCTTATTTTAACTGCGAATGGATTACATGTTAATAATTAATTAATTAGAACTCTGGGAACAAACAGGTCAGGTGCAAAAGCAGCGTCCGCAAATGTTTTGCCCTACACAACCTTAAAAACAACTTAACCGCCGAATACTAAAGTGAAAATACCAGAAGTGTAAATTACGTCGACACCCAAACTACCCGTATCAGCCGACACTCCCTGAGGACATGCGTAATTGCCTACCGAACGTAACAGGCACATAAACAGGGAAATGACATTACTGATACGTGCTCGTACGTTCATTATCTTTATGATTTTGTTTCAAATTAGGTCACTCTTGATAAAAAAGTGCAAATGAACAAAAATATGTATATTTTTTTACGAACAGACTTGTTTCGTTGATAAAACCTTCATTTTCCAAATATTTTTATTGGTTTACATTATATGTACCTATGAACAATTCACATTTTTTTTATTAAAACCCATTTGATTTTGGAATAGAATATTTTTAACACTGAAACTTTTTTGAAAACTGCTTTTTCGTTATAATCCAACTGAGTATCAAAACCTGGCCTGGCTTGTTAGTGTACCTACCTACTTATCATGTTTATGTTTTTATGAAAACGGAAACATCACGTACAAGCACGCTGAGTTTGGGCAGTTCTTTAATCCTCCTTCAATGTCTTCAAAGTAATTTAATTCAAATTTATGAACTTTTGTATCCTTCTTGTTTGTTTGGATTGTTGCCCTAAATTCTATACAAAATGTTGGCAACCCTCACATAATGTTATGGGCCACATTCTAGGAATTTGTAAACAAAGCCAAACTTCTTTTGTTACCAACAAGGCTTCAACGGGGGCGCATAACGCTCTCCTATTTTTAATCCTGGCTTCTGGTCTAAATTCAGGACAGTATTGAGGAAAGAGGGTCTCAAAGTAAAGCCTAAAAGTCGTATAATCTCCATATTATAATATTAAATGGAAGACAGCCATTCTGAGCTGACAATAATAAAATAACATAACAGCATCTCGAACAATAACTAAACGAAAGATCCGACACCAAAGCTCACCGCTTGAAAAATTCTGAGCTTCATTTAAATCAAAGTTGTATGAGTATGATAATTTATAAACTGTAACCTAAAAGCCTGTCCCCACTTAGTAATATTACGTCGTGACCATTACAAACACGTGTGACAATCACACGGATTGTCAACGGCCTTCGTGAAAAACAGGCATTTTTCCCTGACATAAATGGCGTGACATGCACGTACATCACCGCGTGACATTCGTAACAAATGTGAGTAAGTTCTAAGGCGTGTGATGATTTCTATAAGTATAAGTTTTCTCGTACTCAGCCCCAGTTTCGTTACCCACATTAAATCCCGCCCTGGTAAAGCTGACAATTCCCGTGGCTTTGCAATTTGCAGACTTTCCAACCTCTAAAGAGATTTCAATTTTACCTCAGATTCGCGTGTCTCCGAACAAGATTGTAATAACGCGGTTATAGCTTTTGTTGTGCCACTTGCTATGCAAGTTTTGGTTTTATGCGACGCTGCACCGGAACGGCTTGTGTTTAGTTTTAGTTTTGTGGTTTTGACTCAAACGGAAGATACCTACGCTTGCGTTGGGAATTGTGGCTTCCGAGGTTTCCTAACTTCTCAGTGATTTTCGCTATTAACTTTACTTGTATTTAGAGACTGTTTTTTTTTGAGGACTTTTTGCATCTCGTACATAATGCGCGTTACAAAACTAAATAAAAGCGTCTAGTAGATGCTGGTTCAGTATTAGGTAAACATTGTTGGTTCAATGTTTAAAATAATTGTAAAATAGGGTATGTAACTCAACTTGTATTTTTTTAATTGGTTGCTCTGCACCTGCCCTTATTTCTTTTACTGAACACAACGTTACAATAACTCAGTGAACTGTTATGATTAATGATAGATAGATACAGCATTGATTGATGACTCTGCACATCAATTTATTTTATCGGTATTTCGCGAATATTTTAAAATAATAATGATGGTTTTGATTCTTATTGTTTATATCGATCATTGTATTTGCTTCAAAAAGAGATTTGTTAAATATTACGTCGTCTACCGATATCTTTTGATGAATTGAGCGATCTGAAAGCAAACAATGGGATGATAATAATTATGTTTTTTGAAGACGGTTTTGTAGGAGTAACACAGGTACGAATAGAATACCCTCACATGGAAAGTATAGAAATCAAACATTGCGCCATCGAATAGAAAGATATTTATTGATTGAGCGAGCGAAGCGAGCGAAGATCTCAGTGGCAGCTATGCGATTTGGCGTTGTATGTTTGCGTGTATGTTTGTTAGAGCATAACTTGAGAACCGTACATCCAATCTGCATGAAACTTGGAGGGTTTAGAGATACTGCTAATCAAATTTACTGGGAAGCATATGAGCTTAATCGGTGTAGTATTACTATTTATTTCTATTTATAAATAAAAACTTATTATAATAAAACCTTTTTACTGTTATCTCGAACTAAAAAGCAAAAGAAAAAATGACATATTTGAAGGAAGGAGCAGAAAAAGTATAATATTTACATCGATGGAAAAAATGGAAGATAAACATATGAAAAATCGGACGCTGGTCTGATCTCAAGGTCTGAGTGAAGAAACCATCCTACGAGGAATCGCTGAAAAATGTCTTCCGAGGATTTCTTTATCTCAACAACTCAAGTCGGAGGACGAAGCTTGGAAAGCTAGAGGAACGAACCACAGTAAATTGGGTTAGTTTCTACCAGCGCGACCAACAGAGTCATACAGAATCTTAAAGGACTCTCGCGAGTGAAATTATCTACCCCGAGGTTCTTCTGGAGACAGATAAAGTCCACTCCGCTCATATTCTGTGGTCCAGTGGCGTGAGACCTTGAAGCAACAGCTATCCTAGATGCTCCTGCTAGACAGTCCTGGACTCTGAATAACATTTAAAACAGAAGACTAAGTACCTAAATATTGTCCTCAATCGTTTATCTGTATTTTATATCTAAACTCTTTAATTTCTATTAGCCTCAGTTTCATAAATAGTATAGGTAGGGACTAATTTGTAATATACATACATAATTATATCTTTATACTCAACATTTTCTTTTCTTTGTTAGATAAATAGCAGTAGGGAGATAGTTTTCCTTTCTTAGGTAGGATAATCAAATACTTGTTTGTGATTAGGTTACGTGGCATAGTACATAAAGTGTATCCAAAAACTTAGGGCATGAATACAAATAAGGATTGTGGACATCGCGCGCGAGATCTCAGTTCGGGGCGAACTACTAGTATTATAAGGAGGTACTTACCTACTTTTTTAATTTATTTATTATAATATTGAAGAGATATCTACCACGCTTGAAGATTACAGTCGTGATCATGTTTGTTTTTTTTATTTTCATAGC
Organism: Cosmorhoe ocellata; assembly: GCA_963675405.1. Classification (NCBI taxonomy): domain Eukaryota; kingdom Metazoa; phylum Arthropoda; class Insecta; order Lepidoptera; family Geometridae; genus Cosmorhoe; species Cosmorhoe ocellata. The sequence goes on along the minus strand of OY776265.1, from coordinate 1,957,277 downwards.
CTTTTTCACTTCGTATTTTGTAGCATCATAAAATAAGTAGGTAAGCTCAGCGTAACGTAAAAACAACAAAATCTTTTGCATTTTTCCCGAAAACCGCGAGATGAGTAAGCAATTTCGTTTAATTAATAAATTCCGCGGAGGAAAATGCGAAAGTTAAAACTTCGAAGCCTTTACAATATTACGAAGCCACGAGCAAGCCTGAATGATTTTCTTCAATTTATTGGACGAAATTCTCAAGCTAAATTTTAGTATATTCAATGAACTTGTTCCTCTGACTTGTTGAAAACTTCTACAAGATGGCCGGATGCCTTCATAAATTTCGTCGATTACCTTCGTTATATCCACTTTCTAGATTGAAACTATTATTTCTCATCCTATTTCATTCCTCAACTGAGTAAAGATGATACGCAAATTCTTATTACTATGGTCAAAAAACGAGGCCTTAGGTACCTTGTTGTTCAGTTGTTCAAAACAAATATAAGAACATGTTTTTGAAATTTGAAAGGTGTAAGGAATAAAATATGATACAAAATGTTCTGTACGCGTTTTAGAATTCATAATGCAAATTACACCGTAATTTAGGTCATAATGAAGTATGAAACCATTACTGGCCAACCCTTCCGTGGCAAACAGGTGAGGTCACTAATGGTCTATTTGCTTGCAGCTGCGGCCCTCTTGCTTGTCCTGGATTAGGGCACTGATTTAGTATCAGCACAAACTTTATTGTATTATTATTCATCAGGTACTTGACTAGAAAGTAAACCTTGGTCAGACCCTAAAGAATGTCTAAAGATTTTCATTTTTCAATGATTAAAACATGCAAATGGGCATAATCTATATTTTCTATGTATAAAACCAAGTCGTGTTAGTTACACCATCTATAACACAAGAAGGCAGGACCACTTTTTATGATTTTTGTGTTTTTGGATTTGTCTGCGTCCGGAATTGGATCTATACATAGAATAGAATCTATGTATAAAACATATGGAAACTAAACATATTTTTTATTATATCTAAGGCGGTACGAAGTTCGCCAGGATAGCTAGTTATTTATACCAAAGTATTATGATAATGTATGACGTATTTAGTTTTCTCCTCACTATATGTGATGCGCTTACTTGCAAATAAATTATAGACAGAAAACAGCATCTCATATAAAACTTGTTATTATCACTACGGTCCACGATATCCTCATTTAGGGCAGCGGGTACAAAAATAGGCAGGTAGCGGCGCGTTTACAGGCTGACACGCATGAGTGCTGATCAAACGCGATTACCTACCTGCCCGAGCGCGGGGAGACGGCTCGCCGAGCACGTCCTGCGGCCTTAGAGCGTTGTTTTACGCGGTGAGGGCTTTAGTAACCCCCCGCGTCATGTCGTAGGTTAAGTCATTCCTTGTATGGCTAAAGTTGCACAAATTTCCTAACCAGTCTGTCCTAAGGGACAGGGGGAATTTTGGTGCAGCCACAGATAAATAATACTGAACAAATAGCTTTTGGTTCCGAGGTATTGGATGAAAAGTTGCGAACGTCAAACCAAAACCAATTCGTGAAACTCAGTCCCCGCGACTTCAACCGCGTATTGTTATTTTTGTACTAACTTTGACGTCCTGTTTCAGTCTCATAAAGGTTGTTTTCGGGATGAAAAGTATTCCCTGTTACAATCTAGGTCATAAACATCTTTCTAGATACCGAATCGGCTCAGCTGTTACGGTGTGATTGAGTAACAAACATTTAAATATCCAAACTTTCTGATTCTTAATATTAATGTTATCTATGGGTTTTATTGAATGCATAAAACTGATTTATGTTAAACGGACCCTGGTTTGTAAACTTGGACCTTTCATAAAGAATAATAATTAAAGGTACACTTATCAGGAAGCATGAGGCCATTTGTGTACTTTATGTGGCAACCGAGCAAGGAATATATACATAAAATTTAAATAATAATGTTTTGACCGACTGAAAATTAAATGTTATTGTTTCAAAATCATTGGAGTGTATTTTTCTTTTGGGATTTTGATGTAATTAATTGAAAACTCTGTTGCAACGAATACAGTTAGTAAAAATAAGTTTATACGAGCAAAGCCGCGCGTTTTAGTAGTCTGATACAATTTAATCCAGGTGCCTACGGATAACGTTTGTAATTATACTCAGATCTAAGTTATGGTACGCTTTGTGGAAATATTGTAGCGGACGAGTTATGGTATTGTGAAGGTACCACCTTCTGTAGGTTGTTACTTATTGATTCTTTGTGAAGTTTATTTAGATGACTATGATTGTTTATACGAGTAGGACGAACCAATATATTCGACGTAGATAATTTTCCATTTTTTTATTGTGAGTATAATTATAATAACTTTTTTTTATTTGTATCGATATTGTCATAGAACTCGCCTGGTGGTAAACAACGATTTAAAATTAAAAATACATATGTATACAATTCTTGCACAGAGTGAATTTTTGAGACGGAGTCGTAAGGGTCCTGTTGCATTGTTGCATCTACAGGAAAACTTTCATAAGGACATACTGCTTTCTCGTCTCAAAAATTCACCCTGTATAAACAGCACAACCCGACGCGGCAATATCCATAGCTACTTTCCACGTATTGGCAGTGGCCACCCCACTGTCCAAGTGAAATATTCGCCACCCCTACCCATCGCGCTCATATCTGAGGAAGGAAAGAAGCGACAGCTTTGTATTGATATCATTTTTCGTTAAGAGCAATACACAATAGTCAGTGACATCACACTTATAAAAAATACGAAAGTTTAAATGTTTGTTACTCACTGTCGACTGACATCGTAAAGTAAACATAGGATTTTTTTTGTCATTGATGTAAGTATTAAAGTTACCTTTTTCCCGAAAAACAACCTCTATTAGAATATAATAGGACATGAAACTTCTAAAATAATATGCGAACGAAGCCACGGGGAGTCTCATTAGTCCTTCATATATAATGCCTGTGTATCATATTTATTTATATATTTAAGGAAAACCAACACCACAATGTAATCAAATAACAGTATGTCACACAAGGCTGACAAAAGAAACTTTCCACTATAGAAATAACTTGACCATAGAAGAGCAAATAAGCTAGAATTTAGTACTTATTTAGGTACATAAGATGTCAGTAAAGGTACTTTTTATAAAAAAATAGGTGTCACGTTTACTTAAAATTCAAATATATCTATAGGTATTATATAATATTATACATTAAATAATTCATAGATATTATGATGTTGGATATTATTAGAAATAAATCTATATTTCCACTTGCAGTACTCAACAATAGAAGCTTTAGCCGGAAAATTGAGAGAACAAGCCAGCGCAGCACAGTAGGCTGACTAGAAGTAGCTTTAGTGTACCTACGCGAATTTGGGCAAATCTAATTTTACTAAGCATCTCGAGTGACCTATTTTGTAGCAGTACTGATTCAAAATGCAAACACAAGAGTTGCGTGTTCGAAATTGAAGATATTTTGGATCGTATTTTATATTAAGAACTTTGATCTTTGAGATAGTAGTCAGAGGCATGTCTAAACATGATAATTGGCACATGCCCACATTTTGCACAGTAGTTAGTATTCCGTACGTGACATGTTGTAAGCTCATCGCCGCTTTTAAGAATACTAACCTACGACGTATCTATTTAATTATGTATATCAATGGCTATGACACACACCTTCGAAAAAAATTAAGTAACGAAACTCACACGGTGATACGTGAATTGTTTGGAAACAGGCTAAATATTTCAACAGTTTTTGCACGACGCCAATGAATTCAGTAATTATCTGTTACATCAGTCCCAACGACCGTCATTCTCGCAGTCCACTATTTATTAATCAAAGCTGGCATTGTGGCGTCCTCGTTAACACTCAGCAAAAAATTCTTCTAGAAACGCTCGGGGCAAAGAGTAATGTGCACATTTGTCCTTAGCTTAACATTAGTTGTGAGTAGTCTGAATCATTCATAGCACTGAATTGAATCGTTTCAGTGATACAGCTCATTTTCAATAGGTCATCGTTTTTTTAAACTTTCTTGTTTAATATATCTCACATTACGTTTTTTTTCGAAGATAATTGAATCCTACTAATATACCTATGTAATATATGTAATATATGATCTGGATGAAATTTGGCACACATAATAGTCTGGAATAGCACATAGGCTACTTTTTATCCCGGAAAAATACACGGTTCCCGTGGGATACATTGTTTTTGTTTTTCAAGATACCACGCGGGCAAAGCTGCGGGCGGAAGCAAGTAGGATCTAAATGAGAAATTATTTATTTTATTTGTTATAAATAAAACAAGAATGATTTGTAAAATAGTTTGAAGTGATTTAAATCATTTTACAGTATCTCGCTTGCAACATCTCTACTTCAACGAAAAACTTCCATTGATTAATGGAGGAAAGTGCTACAAAAACTCAAGTTATATATTCATATCACACGCTACTGCTCAGTAAATTATTTCTACGGACCAATACTCTAGCAAAGGATGAAAGTTTTTGTCTTTGTTATGTGTCATCATCATCATAATTTTCCTGCCCTTATCCCACTAGGTAGGGTGGGCAAAACAGGTTCTTTAATTAATCCTAATTAAGTAGATACATTGTCGTAATTAGCAGTGTACGAAAGTGGATAATACATACAGTGTACATACAGTAGTACATACAGTGTACATACAGTGCAGGAAAAGAGTCTCTGAGCCACACTAGTTTGAAAAAATTAGTGACACAAAAATTTCATCTGATTGTGTTGACAACGATTAGAAAATTTATATACCTATGTCAATAAAATTAACGCAAACGTCCTCCAGAAGAGTGAGACATCACCGGCCGGAAATAGAATCTGGTGAAAATTCTACTCCGGGCCACAGAATTAATAGTAGAACTACTCTTCAACTTTCACTTCACTGACCATATAAAGACATTTTTGTATATAATCAATGAATGACGAAAATCATAATCAATCATAGTCTTCATGTTTTATATTTCCACACTTACTATAATTGTACAGTCATCAGATAGGGCTAAAACATACAGGTACACACGACATGTCGTCGCCGTGTCGTGTCGTGCTTTAGCCAATAGTCTTGCAAGAGCTTTACAGACTCGTACTAATAAAAGAGAACAGAATAGATAATTAGATTATAGAGCGCTTATTCGGTCAGCGAATAGCTTGAAAAATATGTAGTACATTTTAATACGTCTGACCCGGAAGGGATATCGGATAGAAAATGCTATCTAGGTAAGTTGAAAATTCACCTTGCGTGATTGAGTAATAATGTGAGGGTCAGTGCATAAATTTAATAATCTTGGGCCTTTCTACAAGCTCTTAGAAAAACGTCAAGTTACAAGATAGATTGAACACTACTTTTTTTTACACAATTACATTTTTAAAAGATCCAATTAAAATAAAGATCGATTTCGTCCGAAGAGCTTGTGGTAAGGCGGTAAGGAACTTCAAATTTGATGTTTATTTTCTTAAAACTTATTTTGATAGTAACTTTGAGGCAGTTGTGTTGTGTACTACATACATTTGGCGATATAGAATCGAGTGTCAGCCTGTAATTTGCCAGAGTTTACAAACAAAACATAGCAACTGTTCAAAACTTGTTCAATTACCAACAACAGACAGTCACACAAATTGAAATAAGGGTGGCAGTAAGTAACTAGGTAGCTACAGCAGGTATTCCGGCTTTGGAAGTCAGAGTACACAGTTGCTTTATGCAAAACAATCGTCCATAAATTTAGCGAACGCAGCCGCGGCGCTACTCTACCGTTTTCCGCTATAACGAGATGATATAACTATTGTAACTCACTAGCTTTTCACCTTCTGATCATTCTGGTTCCAAATAAGCTCCCGTGTACTTTTCGGAAATAAATGTGCATAACGCGGGCCTGTATCTGCCAATTCTTTTACAGTTTACCTAAGGGCTTATTTTTACAATGATCTCGATCACATCACCCCGCCCCGGTTTGATCTTACAGTTTAGGGGCCTTACCACAAGAACTAAATAAGCTTTTTAAGAACTAAACCATGTTCAGAAACGTCACTTTTGAAGCTTGAAATAACACTACTTCAATACAATTTTTTTGGGTAGGAAATATTAAAGTAACATTATTTTGATATCGCTGGTAGAGCTGGGTGGTTAGGCACCAGATCCAGTTGTCAGTACCCATCAGCGACATCTTTGTGGATGTCATGGAAATAGCGTGCTGTTTAATCGAGTACCGAGTGAGTTCCCGTAGTAATACAAGTGAATCTATGTCGAGTGGTTGCACTCGGCGCGCGCCCTCAACCCCGCGATACTATTCCGATGGACGACCGGGGGCCTTTGTTCTACAGTCGTTTTTTTCTTTGAAATACAATTTTTAGGCCGTGACAAAGGATGTGGTTCAGTGCGAGTACTTTGACGTGAGTATAAAATGGTAATTAGGCGTGGAAATGTTGAAGGCTTTTATGCTCTACATAGCTGTTATTTATTTATGTTTTTTTGATTGGTAATGTAAGAAGTAGGTTATTCTGTGGCAAGGCTGAAGTATAAAGGCTAAAGTTGATGTTGAGCCCCGTATTTGTCACTAGTTCTATGATTCACTGCACTAATTATACGGATATTGCACTTTTGTGCCACAGAATATTTAACTACTTACTAAGCCGTTACAAGGTAGTGAAGGTTACTAATAAAAAAATAAACAAAATCTTTTACGACCAACCATGTAATGAAATAAAATTACAGTAAAAAATATTTTGTACAAAATTTGCTCTGTCTGACATTAACAAACACAACTATAGGTAAAAGAATTATCCAAATTGGGTCAGTCGTTACGAAGTTATGCGCGAACATACATTTCAACGATTTATTTTTTTATTAAAAAAGATAGCGGGGTCCATACCGCGTTTACTTTTATTATGTTCCATAAAAACGCGATATGGACCCGTTCTATGTAGTTTGAAAATGTGTATGATAATCACAAAAGTTTAAGAAATAATCAGACTACACCACAGAATCGCTTTACTACTTCTTAGAAACTGGAGGTATATTTTGGCTTTAGCATTTAGTTTGTTTGTTTCAAAGCCAATATCGTAGGAATAGTTTAAGAAGATTAGGTGAGAAACTTAGTTATGCGACGATATTGCTACTTCTAGTTTGGATTAAGGAGAACTAAACGAAAGGGGTCAAAATATAATATAGTTTCAATATGGATGCTAGAAAATTGGTATGATATTGCCAAAAATTGAGGGTGCTAATCTACTACTATAAACGTTTGCCCAGCAGTGGGTGATTGCTTAATAAAAAATATTAATATCAAGTTTGTTAAGTTACCTGTGCAAAAATATATACTTACCTACAGTTTTTATAAAATAAACCCTGAAATTTGGAATTTAATATTATTAGGCCAGCTTACACCGGCGCTGCCTGGACGTCCGTGTTTTCACACTAGATAACTTTAGCCGTTAAACTTTATGTCCCTAAGGTTGACGTTCTGGGAATAGTGTTCTCTGAGCTATCCAAACAAGATTCATTCCATGCTCATTCGGAAACCGAGGAACTTTGCAATCGCGAACTATTCCGGCAAATTAGTTTTAGTTGATTGCGCCACCGATTTCACGTGTTAGGTACTTATGCACGGCGCTATTAATACTTAGTTCACATTCTAAGTATAAGTAGCGCCGGTCATAGATGGACTGTGTGAAAGATGATATGAGTAAGTGCCGACCCCTCATAGCGTGGGAAAGGGGTAGAAAGACGAAGAAATTTGGAGTTTCAGAATGTCTGAAATATTTTGATTATCTATACCTACTTATTTCTCAGTATTTTTAAGTTGCTGTTAATTTACTTCAGACTGTAATTAAGAGGAATGTAATTAGTTTTTTCATCAAACATCTCTCCCCTTTGACCTTTCAGATATTCTAACAACTTTATACAAAGCTTTAGGTATAGTAGAAAAATCCAATAAAACATAAAACAAAGAATATAAAAATCGAATATTGCGGCTAGCCACCACTAATCATGGACGTTATTTGACGTCAATTGCATCTTACAAACAAAGCTTACCCGAAGGTTTATCGAAATACATAAACATTTTGCACACCTGTGCCGGTGGAGCCTTGAACCGAAAGATGCCAAAATCAATAAAGTCGCCGTCTTGAAAATCACAATATTTCTTGTTATATCGAGGTTATTACTTCTCTATTTAGTTCTTCGTGTGTTTATTTACGAACTAATTTGATAGATATAAGAATTGACTAAGGATTTTTAAGCGACGCTTTTTATATTTTTTACCATAATAATAATGATTATTGAATCACGATGGATTCAAATGAACTGCTAATTCCGGCTTTCAGCAGAGTTGTAGGTACAAAGTAACCGTTTTATGGAACCTGAAATGTGACAAATATTGAAAGGCGAGATAATTTATAACAGAAAGCATTCAATAATTTCATCATATTTTTGTACTGGATTTTTTTATCCAACGACTGATTGTACCATCTCTATCAATCATTGCAACATATTTAGCAATAATTTGAATATAACGGTTGTCAAATACTACCTACAGTTGCAATCACTCTGCTCATTTTAAGTTTAGGGCAAACTTTTATTCGGCCTCACACAAAATAAAAGGTTCCAGCATATTTACAATTCAAATAAGTACCAGAATATACCAAATAGAAAGCCTCTTTTGAAACTTTTCTTTTACGACATGACAGTTTCTTCACAGAAACGTGACCTCCTCTCAGTAAGTTTATTATTTTTCTATTCTTACGATATTTTCTACTTTCTTATTCCATTTACCATTTACCATGTTTCCAAGATAGCGGCGGGCGCGGCGTTTAGACAAACTGTCATTCAGCGATACTGTAATTTCTAATCTGCAATAGCATACACGACTTTGAAACTAAATATCGAAAGTCGAAATACCGATTAATTTAGAAAGCACACAGCTGGAGAGACAGAAACCATTCGAGTTCGAAAAACAGAATACCTCATCCAGTGATCTGTAATAGTTACTAAAGACCCCACGACATTCCCACAAAAACTAACTTTACCCCAAAGACTTTAACGACTTTTGGATTTTTCCTTGTATTTTACATTATAATGACACAACAAATTGTTTAGTTTTAACTAATGTATTTATTTGATGTGTGATTTTAATAAGATTTTTTCTATTTTTGTTCCTAAATTCTTATTTAATAACTCTGGCCCTTTAAAATAAATTTACGTTACCCGCATTTTCAAAATATTACGATCGCGACTCGCCTCTAAAGTATATTAGGAAACCCTTGCTATCCTATATCTCGTCACAATAACCTACATCCGAGTAAAGCCGAGTGACAAAGCCGGTGAGATAATAAAAGTGAATACATTATTATGGATTTCTTTGGATCCTTTTCGTATTCATACGGATAAAGGGAAGTAGGTAAGGTAGCGTAGGTAGTCTTAAAGAGCCGTCTACACGAACGAATTCTTCGCGGTGATATACAACGGCCATCATTCGTGAATACGAACATAAAATTTTCCCTTCACAATCAAAAGCATATACTTATATACCTGAGAATGGTCCATGAACTAGGTACTTAACCAAGAAAAAACCCATCGCCATAACCAAAGAATACACCTTTATATTGGGCAGCGAGTGCAAACAAACCCAATTTTCTATTTATTACTCCATCGATCATTCCGTATGTCCAATCTGGTCATGATGGATTTATCTACAGACTTCAATAAACTGTTCACTGTAATTATTTTGGATAGATGAATGTTTTTTACTGACACAACTTCCAAAGACTTTTGTACTAAAAACGTACAGCGCATAGATTATACAACAAGGCATAGATGTCTGGCCTTACCCTTTTTAACCTATTTCGTCCCATCACTGCTAGGCAAAAGATAAATAAATAGCTCTACCGTCTACGCTGTGGGTTGTGGGTTTGATTTTCACCCAGAATAAATAATTATGTGATGAAAATAAATGTTTGTTCTGTATTAGGTTGCATTGTGCTTTGTACCTATATAATTATACAAAATAAACAAAATACGCAAGTAGATATTATTTCAGTCATCTAGATCTTCTATTACCCATATAATTAGCATGCTTTGCTTAGTTTGGAGCTTGATGGCGCTTTATAAAATATCCACCGCCAGTATTAAAACATGCCAAAATTAGAGACAATTTTTGCCTTGGGAATCGATGTAGTTTAACAGCAGTGAATAAAAAGTAATCTACCATTGTTTCTTCTCAAAGAGTATCGGAAATGTTATCACGATTCGTTCATATCGAATTGATTCGGCCATTCAGGTGGGTATCCGGCTCGAAATAGCTTCGCATAAAGGCCAATAACGACGAAATGCTGAAAGCTCGGTCGACTCTTTCATCAATAAATAAATACTGGGGTTTCAACTTCAGCCAGGGTAAGGACTGTTCAAGAGCTGCTTACTTATGTTTAAAAAAATATTAAATAGATTATTTCGTACACAAAACAGTAACCATCAAAACGGTTAGTTTATGATCTAGTTGCAGATACGTCTACACTTGTGTCATTGCAACTTACCATGGCTCATACGGATAAAAAAGCACATAATGCCATGTCGTGACCATCGTGACATACATTAATAGAGTGACGTGCACGTAAAATGTGACATTTATAACAAGTGTGGGCGTGTTTTTGGATCATAAAAAACATAGTACCTAGGCATAATTTATTTTTATATATATAACTAAAGAGCAGATAGTTCTGATCTTTGGTGACAAAAACACTCCTATTTGAACGGTGCTATGTCGCATTATGTCGCGTCACAGACTGATATTGTGTAACTTTTCTCACATGCCGTGAACTTTTAATGGAATTCCAAACACGAAAAACCGTTGATGGTAGGTACCAATGCCGCACGTCGACAGAAACAATATTTAGGTTACAAAAGGTTGAATCAACTTTCCGGCTTTCATTTCATTATTTTACAAGTTAAACCGAGGCAATCCGATTTAATAAGGCCAAGCGGATCTCAAAATAAGAGAGGTCCAACGAATGTTCAAATACCTACCCTCCAGAGAACAATACAATCGCAATATTCGTACAATCTTTCAATTGTAATTATACAATACAACATAGATACCTACTCGTTGCTTGAATGTAGCATTGTTTTACAAATATAACATCCAAAATGTCAAGTATTTTATATTTTAAAAAAGATCATAAAAACTTACGCGATAATATAACAGAAAGTAATCATAATTAAACAACTTCTCTGACCCAACCACTTACACTTTGGTAATAAGATAGAGCTAGGAACACTTGAATCTTTTTTTGCAGAATATTCGCAAGGAAACGTCTCGGAGGGATGCTGGGCTTATCTAAATTTTGTATTTTTCTTCGTTTTACGCGGATCACGCGATAAGCGTTCCATTTAGGGAGGCTGTTGTTTTTGTATCGGTAATGGTTGGGCTTCCAGGCGAGGTTTTTCCTTATAAAAAAGTAGTTGGTGAAACTATAGTGGGTACCTGGGCCATTCTAGTCAATGGTTTCGTTATTGTTACAATTTTGGTTGCCTATCTATTAAAATATTAGTTAATTTTAAATGTACCCTACGTGAAATAACCAATTTTTATTGCTCCACCTCCATGCTAACAGATTGAAAAACACAATAACACAATAGAAATGATTACGACAACTGTCAAAGCTGACAGTTCCTTCCGTTTTACGTCATCTAGTTTTTCCCGCCTCTTCCACGGCGGCCTACGGCGACTTTTACTGCTTGATTTACAAAACTTTGACAGGTTCATTTTCCGAGTCACGCCCGCCACGTAGCAAAATTAAGAGGTTGGTACTTGGTAGGTACATAACAAGTCTGCACTTTATTCGAGGATAGGATGTTACATAACTCACGTAGAAAGCTGGAACTTTCCAGTTTATAGCTAAGATCAAGTAGCTAAAGGTGAAACTTGAAAGTTCTCATATAATTTACTCGAAGTTCCACTTCTAACATTATCCGTGCATTTGAGCTATAGGAAACACTCAAATTGATCAAAAGTAAAGTAAGTAGATACTAAAAAAACTTAGTTGGCAACTTCGTTTCGTATAAAATCCATATAAATTCTCAGAATATAAGTACTGAATAAGGCTCATAGGCATCCTCTTATATCCGTCACTATTCCGACACACTCCGAGTTGATTATGACCTTACCAACCATAGACATATTAAATAGAAATGTAACCTACATTCTTACACTTTGCTTTAAAATAACACTTTAATCCTTTCACCACACTGGTTCTAAAGAAGTAGTGACACGATAAGACCTCAAAACGGTTAGCACTAATTTAAGGAAAACTTTTAACTAAGAATTAAACAAGGTTTACATTCAGCCCAGGTTTAATAAGACCACAGAGATGTAAAACATTGCATAAAAGCTTCACACTTAACCTGGTTACTGTTACTAAAGCCACATTCACATTTTGCTAAGAGCTCGGGTGCTAGCACGGATTTTCCATACAGCTTTAGCGGAAATGCGACTATATGAAAAGCAGCTGTAGCGAATACGTCAAAAGTGAGGCTCATAGAGTCACCCTCAGGCATTGCATCAAGTTATAATCCTTGAAAATGTCTAAATGTGGGTTTACACTTGTCACGCGGGTTTCTACGTGTCACGACAAAATATCTGTGCTTTTTCACGAAGTCGTTTAAAAATCTGTTTAATTGTCACGCGTTTTTGTTACGATATTGAGCGACGTCACGCGTCAAAAAGACACGCGTCTTTAAAGTCCCTTGAAAATCTGTCAACTGTCTGTGTTTGTTACGATACGGAGACACAGTCACGGCAGTTTGTCACTAGTGTGGACGTGTTATAATGGAAAATAAAAATCCGGGGCTTCTCCAAACACTATAAAATTGCCCACTTGTTTCATACTATTACTTATGATCTATTGTGTTTGACCTATTCTATACCCACGGAAATTGAACAGGTGATTCTACGTTATTGGTGTTATTTGCCGTTTTTATGGACTCGCTAGCGAAATAAAGTCCAAACTAGTGCTAAGGGTTCTGGTTTATCATTAGAGAGAAGATTAAGGTTAGATTAAGAGCTAAATACATTTTGTGTTTTGAGTTTTAGGTTGTAGGTACCTACTCGTAAGTAGGTAGGTACTACCTAAGTAGGTAATGTAGTTACACCATACGTTTTTTTTTAAATAAAGAAAAATATTATTAGGTATATTAAATTTTTTGTTGGAAAAATTAGGGCTTCTTGAGAAAAAAATCAAATTATAAAAGCCCAAATGTGTAAAATATGTTTGGGGTTAAAATTAATTTATTTTAAATAGTTTAGATAGTCTTTGTACATCGTGCAATCATCTTGAATGGACGGACCTATAGATAACAAATCATGATCTTTTACTCAACATTTTGAAATAATCGTTGAATTTTAACCAAACTCAAAGTCTTATCGAGTATTTTCATTTTCCTCGCTCCAAAACTGGCGTGGAGCCCAAGTGACTAATCTGTCCGAATTGAACGCTGCCCGGCCGGACGAGTGGACGGGCAGACAGACGAGTGGAATTGGAAACGGACATCACGCGATTGAAGTCAAACGAGAAAGTTAAAGTAGTTTACTATCAAAATTGGTTCGGTATTTCTGTTTTAGGAGAGTAAGCTTTTTGGCACTCTAGATGAAAAATCTCAAGTTACAACCTGCAGGCATTAGATAAAAGGCGTCAAATTAGTTTTAATCTCTACGTTACAAAAAACAAAGTCTGTCCCTCTGTGTATCTCTCTGTAGATATTTTACGCTTAGATCTTTTAAACTACGCAAGTGATTTTTAATCCGGTTATCAAAAGACATACAGAACTGTTCAATCACAGTCATATTCTGACTTTGCTCAAATCAACGTAGAGATAAATTAACTTAAAATAAAACTTTCAAAAAAAATATTTACCATGTATGTACTTACCCCTAAGTAGGTATCTGCAGAGGTAACCGTAGGGATTACGGTCGGACGATTTTTTTTATCTATTTCTGTGTATTGTCGAGCCAACATGTTATTTTGGTATGATTTTACGACACGAGTGATACTTCTCCGGGTAATGTATCGTGCGTGCTGCGCCCTCGGGAAATGTGAGGGACGCCGCTCGATGACCTCCTTGCGCTGTATATTCCATAATAACGTATATATTTCACCAATATTCCATATTCCACTATCGTGTATTAAATATTCGATCAGGCGATTGGAACTGGATATTTCTAGTCGTTGCATCAGGTCAAAGACTTTGTCATAAGTATATTATGTGTCTTTACGTTGAGTAAGCCCAACGTATATAAAATGGACACCTTGATCTTTGAGAAATTGTTCTCAGAATTTTTGCGTCATTTAAACATGAATTAAACTGATTTAAATAATCAGGATCATATTATTAAGTATCATTTCTCTAAAGCGGTGCTTTTAGGCCCGTTTTTTCTAAAAACAGCAATCTTTCTTTCTTTCTATGGGTTTTTGCTTGTACAGACGATTTGTCTACCGAGCACTAGGTACACCTACAATCAATGATTGAAACTAGCAGCAACACAAGTATTATTCTTCTTAAACCTACTTATGTACTTAGGATTATTACAATCAATACTTGTAATTTTATCAACTTGAAAAGTATTTTTGCTTAGGTACATCTAAAACTTTTGGCAATGAATAATTGAAACCGGAAATAAGAGGTCGTAATGACTTCCACAACAATCCTCCGGAGTAAAAATGTGAATATAAATGCCGCCATTTTGTAAGCTCGTTGGGGTTTCTAATGCATATTTTACATTCCGTATCACGTGTCGATAAGCATATTTGCATGTGCTAGCATTTATGATATCGCGCTTTCTATTCTGAATATCACAGCTTATTAGGTTTGCTTTTAAACATATCATTTGTGAGGTAACTATTTAGTACCTATCTAATGATGACTTGATCGAATGGTTCGCAAACCACATCCATGTTCACTTTTATATCAAAAATTGTTTTTTTGGCAAATGTTTATTTTATTTAGTGTACTTTTCAAACCATCAGGCTGAAAAAAAAACACAATGCTATCATAATGCAAATACTCGTGACAATCACGCCACGTAGTTAGTATCTCACGAGGTCGTTTCATTATAATAAATGCACTAGTCATCGGATATTATATTGATAGTGAAGATTATTATAGTAACATTCATTCAGAAGCAGATAGGTTATTTGAGCTCCATTAAAATGAAAGAGATGTCGAATCGATATGTCGCAGCGCGCTCGATGCAGCTTAATGAATGTGCCTCGGTTCCGTGGAAGTTTGATCTGAAACTGCAAATAACAGGACGAAATGTTTTGATTTTCTGTTTGCGCAGCCAATAGTACGTGCTCTTCAGTACCTATGTTATTTTAAAATTGAACAATACTCCACTCAAGCTCAACGAGAAATACTTTTCAACTGCGGCTATCAAAACTAATTATAACTGGTGTCATGTGCTATCATCGAGCACCGAAATACCTTCTTTAGATAGAAGTTAAAGACTTGATATGCAGTCAAAACAGGTTTCTACTACGTGTCTTATTTTTGTAGATAATGTAGCAAAAAACATTGCTTCCCCAAAACATACAAAGTAAAATAGCAGGTAAATTGAGGCTCGTACAGACGGCAGGCTGGCGTGAAACGTGGTACCTAAAGTAAACATGGCCGCTGCAAGGGTGATAGGGGGAAGGTACCTACTTGTGTGTAATCTTATTTTAGAATAAAAAAATACTTCAGCTTGGTAAGTACCTAAACTTTTTAAACTTCCGTGATTTGATGACATAATTATAATTGAATATAAATACCCGTTATTCAATTATAATTGGTAAGTACCTATAGATATTTTATAATTGGCTTCAGCATCCCAGAAAAAAAAACAGAAAATTCAAAAATACTTACCCTCGATTGCATTATACAGCTAGCAGAAAAAGCTATGATGACTTTACTTGCTTCTAATCTTCGATAATCTTAGTGTCTAATTGATCAAAGCCCCTAATATTATGGCCCATAACTAAGTACGTCCACCTAAGCGGTGTTTCCACGGTCGGGCGCGCGGATCCACTTCAATTAGGGCACCAGACGGAAAATTAGTTCGTCACCTAAATGCAGTGCACGGAACACCTGCCTTAGTCTATGACGGAGGGATTTTAATAAAAATGTGAGGTAAAAGTGCCGATGAGAGATTTATTTTCATCGTGCGACTGAAGGGCGCCCAAATAGGCAATTTAGTTGGAAGGGAACATAGTACGAGTATGATGTGCTACGATATGATTCTGCTACGAAAATTTAAGAAATAAATCACCCCAATTTTCCCATCCTTAGGGTACGATTTTTTTACAAATTTATATGAGACCAATAACTTCGATACTCAATAAAATAAGAATTATCAAAATTGGACTATTCTGTAAAAAAACGTTCAATTTCATATTACCAGGAGCACGGAACATCTCAAGAGCTATATCAATCAACCCAATCACGATCGCTTCACACTCTGCGGAGTAGATAGGTTGTACATGTACACAGCTTATCTAGGCTCTGCGACGAACGGTAAGGCTGTGCTTACAAGCTTCGATGCTCTTGAGCTTACACAAGTAAAAGGGGTGTGAAAGCCTATTTTGCGAGATCAGTACGTTTGACGTTGCTACGAGGGAGTAGCAGTTAATTTTATATTCTGCTACGAGGGTGGTGTAGCTCTGTATTTTAATTAGCTTTGAAGAACGTAGAATAAAATTGTAGGTATTATAATTTGGTTACGGAGAGTAAAGTTGTATTAATTAATATTAGCGAAGTGCTATGATTTTTTGGTTACAAAACCGTAGTATTTGAGTACAAGAGCGTAGCACCGTACAATTTGACGACGATAGCACTCTACTAAAAATATGGTATGTTTTTCTCGTAAAAGTGTTTATTGTTTACGTGTTTCCAGTAAATGTTTGTGACACGTCTGTACTGGCAGTAACCTGTTAATGCCGACGGTGTGTAAACATCCTTGTGCGTTGCCTAAAGTGGTATATTCACGGGCGGATGCGCTGACGCCTTGCCAATTAGCGCAGTAGACGGAAAATTAGCTCGTGCACACCCACCGTATTATATTAGATATATGCGGAACCTTTGATGTGAAGCCAGAACGTGTTTACTAAGAGGAAATTGATGCTAGCGATCTAGATGTGTAAAACACTAGTATAACTCTTGTCACTTTGTTCGTGTAATGTTATTTTTCTATATACCTTCCATCATCCTTCTGAAACTAGTTTTTGCGGCCATTTTTTTATTATGACTTGACAGCGAACTCATGGCGCCTCTTACAGATCAAAGAGGAACAAAAAAACACACAGTTTTACGAAATAGTTTTTATTTCATATTTTCTACAATTCACTTTAACAAATTGATGAATTCATGGGGCATAAGCCCCTACAATCTTATGAAACACAGAGAAAATGTTATGAATACAACCCCTAATAGTCTTACCCTTTTGTCTTCCGCAAAACATGTCCCGTTCATATCTATAAATTTTATTCAAACCATTGTTTCCTGTCATCACAGTGTCTCCATCATTCAGCACAAGATCGCACGGTTCAGCGCACGCTGCGCTCGATAAATTGTCTTACAAGAGTGTTCGCACATCAAGACGATGGCCACATGGTCCAGACGTCACAGTAACCTAACATTAGAGGAGTTACGTCTTCATTTATGTCATCTTCATAAAGATCGATTTTGCCAGTATCAAGAGTATTAGTTGAGTATTTTTTAACGTGATAGAGTCGCAGTCAGTAAGTCTATCATTTTCCAAAATAACGAGTATAAACAATATTTTCACTTAGAAATAAGAAAGCAACACAAGCAAAATATGTACTAAAATTACGCAATAAACTTAAAACCACACAAGAATGAGAGTTAAAATAAAAATGCTTTAGGTATTTTTGGCAAAAATGGCCCAAAGCATCTTACAATATTCATGTACCTACCACACAAAATCTTGTGTGATGAGATGACATTCGTATACAATTCAAAATCTATACGAACTGGACTAGAAGAAAAAAGAGAAAAATATTATAAAGTGCCTATCCATTCAGTGGCCAAGGTGAACTTATTACCACAAACACTAAAAAATACTACACTAGAAAGCCATAGCATAGCTTTGGCCATAGAAAGAGCGCCCCGAAAAACACCATGTTATTTTCATGCTTCTTGAGAACGCTCTTAGCCAGAAACTTTTCAATAAGACTCTACGCGAGATAATAATGACGTGATAAAAGCCTATTACTCAGAAGTGGGTGTAGAAAAACTGTAGGATGAATAGAGGGAATTCGTTCGACTAGAAACCTCACAGAATATTTGTCTATCTTTCAGTGTTTCAGCATATTTCCACGCGAATTTCCTCGCCAAACATTTTAAGAAGCAAATGGTGTACGTGCTCATACATATTCAGAAGTATCATACTCGCGTCTGCTGCCTTGCAAAAAATCCTATAAGATGAGCCTACCTTTACCGTGTATTTTTATTTACATTGCGTGTGGGGTTTAGCCACATGTAAGGAGACTTCAGCACCTCCAGCTTATACACAGACATAGACTCATTTATTTGTTACCTCTGCACACAAACACAGACAATGCAATGGATAAATATTAGAGTATACAAGGATGAACAAAAAGATTCAATCTATACCTATATAAGAGCTTAACCTGACTGACTGACTGACTGACTGACTGATTGATCATCGCCGAGCCGAAACCGCTGAAGATAGAAAGCTGAAATTTGGAAGGTTGTTTCCTTTTATAACAAAACCACCCACGTAGGCGGGATTTTTGGAAATTCCACCTCTAAGAGGGTGAAAACGTCTGTATGAAACTTTTTAACGCGTAGAGCGATTTTCATGAAACTTTGTTTGTGCACTATAAATGCAAAATGAATGAATACGTGTTTCAGGATTTTTCAATATAACCTTCAAAAAGGGGTCAAATGTGGGGTGAATGTTTGTATGTGAACTTTTTAACGGGTGGTGCGACTGGCCTGAAACTTTGTTTGTGTACTGCAAATGCAAAATAAATGGACACGTGTTTCAGAATTTTTCAATATAACCTTCAAAAAGAGGTCAAATGGGGGGTTGTTTGAAACTTAGTTTCGATACTATAAGTGAACGAAGTCGCGAGCGGGACAGTTAGTTCATCATATAACTCTTTACAGAGGTGCTGGTATTGTGTTATAATATTCAGCATAAACACCAAATTTTTGAGCTTCCTAACTAAACACGTGTTTTTAAGACGCGCAGTGCTGACGTGTGTATGATTGTCTAGTTTAACCGTAACCGTTTTTCTCATACGTGCGTACATATAATTTGCATATGTAAGCAGTTATTTTGCGTAAATACCCTGAAATTGGTTCGTTAACACCTTAGAATGAATGTTTGGTGTTATTTCTGGTGGAAGAAATAAATAAGTTGGGTTTGAGTGATTCTATCAAGCTTTTGAAAGCTACTTTAGCCAAAGATGGCTGTACTCGCAATTCATAGTAATTACTAGTTTTATATACGTACTAGCAGATAATTATTAAGCACTTACCTATACTACGAGTATTTGTACAATACAACTAAGCAACTCAAGAAGTATTTTCTTCTATCCCCATTCCCATATTTATAGACAGGTATAGATTATATCCCGATACAAAATAAGGAACATAAATCACGGCCCGCAAAAGCAATTTGTTAGCCCAAATCTGTATTTATATAGAAAGCGGGTAGCTAAAGCTTGAGTTCACTGAAGCCGCTAAGTACTTTCTCATGTCAGTGTAAATGTACCTACCATCACATAATGCAAAAGACTACCATGAGCTTATAATCATAATGATTTATAATAATACTAGCTGTTGCCCGCGATTTCATCCGCTTGAATATATTATCGCAGAACCCATGAACATATTTTATGGGAAAATGTTTTTTCTTCTATTTTATTTTATCCGTCAATTTTCCAATATTTTTATAGTTATTCTGCTATTCGGGACAAAGACAAAACAACAAACAAAAAACCATGAAAATCGGTCCAGCCGTTCTAGAGTTATAGGGTTTTTGAACGAACCCGACTTTGTTATATTTATCAATATAATAATAACCTTATAATAAATAATCTTTGAATAATAGGTGTTATTTTATTTGACTCCCCGAATCATCAAAGAATCATGTTAACTTTTATGAAAGCTTCTTATGCGCCGCCGCGGTCGGTACACAGCTAGTAGCCAGCTTGATACGTGAATAGGGAACATGCCAGGTCATCTAGTGTAGCTGACAGTTGACGTGTTTATTAAAGAAATAGTGCGTTTTGATTATAAATAAGAAAGCATGTTATGGAAGATCCATGGATGGAAGACCATCTTATGGAAGACCAGTCCGAGTTTGTTGAATTTGGATGACACATTTTGATCGCCGGTTCACTTGCGTAGCAACTATTAGAAAGCCGAGACCTACCTTAATTAGCATTTTTAACAAAATAACTATTAGCTCTATATTTGCAAGAAATTAATTTCTGCAAAATACCGTATACATAAGTCACGAAAGCCAATCAAAGCTAAATTAAAATTACTTAAAACGTAGTTTTTTTTTATAAGTAGACTTATTCCATCGTAGGGAAAAACGCCATACGCAAAGTCCTTATAAAAATCGAGTATTTTTGTGATATTTATTAGGAAAAACTCGTTGGGTCATTAAATAAACGGTTATTTCTTCTTGTTCTAGGATATCACCATGGGGCATCGTTACTTACATTTAGTTCTGCTTTTGATCGTCGCCGCCGCTTACGGGCAAACTGGTAAGAAAACAGAATTCATTTTGTTTATTGTGGTAAAAACATAGTGATACTGCTACGGCCAAAGCGGCTATTTCTACTTTATTTATATTCCCAGGTTCGGTAATGCCAGTAGGTAATTGAACGCAGCATTTTATTCCGCACTCGATCAGTGCGTTCAAGTCCGAGTATGTTGCGTACCTTTTTGCGTATCGCCCTTTGGAAAATCTTAAGCTTAGACTTCTACTTGGACTTCCTATATTTGAGTTATTTCTTTTGTCAATGTATTCCAGAAACGGAATCACCAACTACGGCGACCACAAAGCAGCCATTAACAACGACTCTGATCACCACCACGACGGCTTGGGAGACGGAGACATTGAACGAGGGACAGGCGATCCAGAAAGCTCTGCAGTACCTCTTGAACCACCGTCAGCCGGACTGGGGGTGGGGAAATGATACGCATCATGTTATGCTCACCCTTCAGGTAAACCAGATTAATTAACCTCTACGTTGTCAACCCTCTTGTTAATTACTGTTAGGGGTAAGCTTCCCTCATAAAATGACTAGGTTATAAGCCAGCCACTCCGTCGACTTACGTTATAAATGTGACGATGTCCAAGGTCTTATGCAAAGTTTTCTCTTAAAATTGTACAGTTGGCCAACAATACTGGAAAGGAAATCGAGCAGCAAGGTCTCGAGATGCAATTATCTGCCAAACAGATGGAGATTGAAATATTGCTGATGATGTCCAAGTAAGTTTCAGAACGAGGTATTACATTATGTACAGTTCATCCAATGGATCTAGGCATTCGTGAAATTAGCCACAGGTGCGAGTTTGCGCATGTACACTGTACAGTCCCACTGTCCCTCTCCATACCTCCATTGCTCCCGAAAAACTATACTACGCAGCTCTTGCGGCTAACTTCACGAATGCCTCGACTCGTTGGGCCAACTGTATCTACCATAACGAGTCTGACTCTTATGAGATGAACTATGTTTATTTATAACGCAGAGATATGGCCGACCTATTTACGAAAAGAAACTGTGTTTAGGCACCACGAGTCACCTCCGCCTCTCGGACGCCTGGCAGCCTACACTCTCGCCCTTGGAGCGCTCTGCAAGGATCCTCGTTCGTTCCACGGACGGGACCTGGTAGCAGCACTGCTGCACCGAGAGCCCCCTCACGACCTGGAATTCGCCTATGCCACGTTGGCAGCGTGCTCCTCAGCGGCTCACGTTCGTCGCAGACATATCCGCAGACTGCTGGATATCGCTAACGCTGCAGCTGATCATAGCTTGGGTAAGGTCTTTAAAAAGCCTGATAAAACGTTCTGAGGAGATCCAGAGATCTGGGGAGATTATCTACCGACTGGGGATTACAGTCGTGATCATGTTTTTACCAACTTTCTCACTCAAGTGATCCGCGAAATATTCACTTGTTTATATAATTGTGATCACGATCTAAACTTACTTTCTTGGCCGAGTGGCTGTCACAATGTGCACTTTCAGATACGATCTCGATGGTGATCCTAGCACTACGCTGCGTAGTGCAAGACCATCGCCACCGCAGCCTGATCCACTTCGTGCGCCGCCCTATGGCGGGGCTGGCTCGCCAGCAGCACCCAGATGGAAGCTTCGGCAGCCTCACTACCACTGCTTTGGCTATCCAGGTACGGTGGTTTTCGAAAAAATAGATATTTTTTTGAGAGAATTTTAGGTCATTCAACAAGGGTTAAAGGAACAAAAAAGAAATAGATACAATAGTGATGGATGTGTTTTCGCTGATGAAGATTATGGTTGCTTTTGATAAGAATTGAAGATGGTATTTCCAAGATAACCCGACTAAGGCATTTCCACATATTACACACATCATATTTGTAGCGTCGTCTGAAAAGCAAAAGACTAACTGTTGAATTCATGTTGTGTTCTTGATAGTCTTCGCTCCATTTCAGGCTCTTGAAGATTCAGAATCTGGTCCCGGTGCCCACCAGCACTGGAGCCTGCCTTCAGCCCGTCGCTGGCTGCTGGAGCGACAGAACGCTGATGGAGGGTGGGGTGATGTGGCGAACACGGCCGCTGCAGTCGCAGCCTTGACCCCTGCTTCGCTAGCCGCCGTGAGGCCTCCGCACTGCAGTGACAAGCTACTGGATAGCAAGCATGAGCCCTTGGGTAAGTGATAACCAAGAGCTGTAGCGATAGTAGTGATGGGTGGGACTTATGGACCTATACTGTTGCTGATAAAATTTTCATGCTGTAGGATGTCCCGAGTCCCGATGTTTTACATAGGTAATATGGCGTCTTGTTTCAGACAACAACGGTGGCGACGGCAGTGTGAAGCTGGCTTACCAGTCCGGTCACACTAGCAACGACTCAGACGCGCGCAACGTCTCCTTCACCTACACCCTCTGGCTCGGCACCAATGTCACTGAGAACTACACTCTTCATCTGGTTGCTCCAAGGTACTATGATCCTACTACCTGATTTTATAATCCCTCTACCACAAGAACCAGCAAGACGGACTTATTTGTTATGAGCAACTTATCATCGAAGGTTCTGGTACTTTCGTTCATAGGTACGTAGCTTAAGGTGCTAATGCTAACTAAACTTTTACCCGACTGCCCAGCGAAGAAGGAAGGTAATGTGTTTGTAAAGTGTATGTATGTACATATGTATGTTTGTTTGGCTGTCGCTGTAACCCAAACAGCCGAACAGATTTTGAGGTATCGTGGGATTCGTCTGGATTACAAGAGTGACAAAAGCTATACAAAATGTCGAAAAATCCAATATGACAGCCGTAAAAAGCTATTTTACGTTAAATTCAGTTCGGGTTGTCATAAATTTTGAAAGAAATTCTTGTTTATGTTATAGGAACATCTCCTTCTACCACGTGATGCAAATGGCCGCCGACCAGAACCCCAAGTTCAAGTTCGAGGCTAGCGAATGGCCGAACGGTCACTACGTGCACACGCTGGGAGGGCACAAGGAGGAGCCGATGGGATACCACTACTGGCTGCTGTACCGCCTGCCCGAGACACCGGACCCCACCAGCCCGCCCGGCAACCAGCTCGTCGCACCCGTTGGTGAGAAAGAAAAAACATTCATTGAGTTTTCTCACAGCTAGTAATCATCATCTTCCTGCCCTTTTCCCACGTTAAGTGGTCGGCACAATGTGATCTTCTTCCATTTCCCTCTATCATTTGTCATCTCAGTACTCACTCCTTCCTTACTCATAATAGGTAATAATCATCTTTCTAGTCTTCATCTTCCTGCCCTTTTCCCACGTTATCTGGTCGGCACAATGTGATCTTCTTCCATTTCCCTCTCTCATTCGTCATCTCAGTACCTACTCACTCCTTTCTTACTCAAATCATCTTTCTAGTCATTATCTTCCTGCCCTTTTCCCACGTTCTACCTTTCTGTATTCCATAGTATTTCAAAGATAGATCTACAGTGAAGATAAGGTGGCAAGTAGGATCTTTTAAAATCAATCTGAGATTGAAAAAACTCATGGTTATTTTGTTTTCAGGAGTGGATGACCTTCTCGTCGAGGACGGAGAGCACTATCTGTTCTGGTACAAGAAGCTGTAAGCCAAGAACACCAACCCATCAGTTTCTTATAAGACTATCAATACTTCTACGTACGGTCCACATTATTAATATCCTTATAGTTCGTGTGAAATCTGCTTCTCTTAACATCATTAGGTATCGACAGCAAGCTAGATCAGCAGTCAGCCTAAAATCAGTGTTTAAGAATCCCGCATCAAGTAAGTGATTAATGGACGTTATCTACATTAACTTGATTAGGTTTATCCACCTATCACTACGTGTGTGTCACGATTTAGGGTACCTATCTGAAAATAAACTCGACTAAAGATATGGACCCGTTATAATAAAGATTACCTACATTAATCCATAGAATCTCATCTCTAATTGTTATTTGCAGTTATTTAGATAACCTACCTTCTACATTCACTGACAGGAATAAATACCAAAGATCCGTTACATGTTGGTCTAGTTTGAATTTTCATGTAAATAAGTATTCTGTGTAGACGAAACATGAAATGAAGAAATATTAAATCCAAGTTCATAAAAATCTTCTATCTTATTACAACAATTCGATGGCTAAATGCAAAATAATATCTCTAAAACATCAATAAGTATAAATATTAGAAAAAAAAATATCCCACTTCTGATTCTGATTCATAGCGGTAAGCTTCATTTCATGTGTCGAACTGTTGTAGGTTAAATAATTTAAAATATTTTATGATATTGATATTAATTAGCTCATTGTATACTTAATAAATATAATAAGGCGATGTTTTCGGTTAGCGACTTGCAAAGGTGTGGACAAAGAGAATATAATCACTACGTTTGGTGTGGACAACCCCTGTGGAGCACTAAATACGAGTCTTAGACATGTTTTCTTTTAAACAAGACAACATTTTTGACAGTGACACTTTTTCAGCAAGTTTTGTATACCTACATCTATTCTAACCACTTGTTTTAGGTGCAAACTAAAAATTAAAACATGTTTTATTATGATTAGTTACATGTTGAAAACTCATTTTATTCCTTGGTGTATACCTACCATACTTTCCTTATAGATATTATAATACCTTGGCAATAATAGTAGGTACCTACGACGGCGGCGTGACTCTACTTACTATAGACTAATTTGAGCAGTTTTAGTACCATGTTACCTTTTTAAGTTACCATAATATTAAAGTTTGCTCATTTTAAGATATAATCAAGGAATCACTAATAGAGGTCATAGTTGCTTGAAATTGCGTATGACAATGATGAAAGCACTGCATGTCGCCAGCCTAGAACATCGGGTTATTTTCGAATGACTCGATATGCAATAACGACTATTATACGTTAGCATAGATCAAGGCGTAGGTGATCTACTTTAGAATGTTTGACTTAGATTCTACGAAGACGCTAGACTCTACCCGACTGCCAAAAGTAGAGGGGATAATGTTATCAGTGCTTGCTTTTGCCTAAAGCGTGTAAATTAGCGTTAGAACTGTTCGTCATTCGTGTTATATAATATTAAATATGCATTTTCAATTTTGATGAATAATTTTGAATAAATGGTAATATTTCTCTCGTGTTTGGCGGTTTAGCATCATTAACCAAAGCCTTCAGTCATTGATGATAAGCATGGTTCATAAGACTCATTTCTTTTAAAGTTTACATTCATTTTCACAAATGTAAAGGCAATGTCACACTGGGAAATGTTACCATTGCTTGAAAATCGTTTTATTATAAATTTATCTCTGGTTAGAAGTTAATAATTTTAGACGAGACTGAGCGACGCGAGCGCTATCTGAGAAAGTACGTTAGGAATAACATTTTTATTGTTCTATTGGATGGTTCTTAATAAATTATAAAATATACTAATGCTGTTTCATTTCTAGTTGATAATTAATCCTACTAATATTATAAGTTTGGATTGATGCATGTATGGATGTCTGTTACCTCATCACACTGAAACGGCTGAGCGGATCTGGACATTCGGCATAAGTAGGTATATAATATATCGCCAGTAGTAGTACATAGGCTACTTTTTATCCTGGAAAAATGTACGGTTCCCGTGGGATATATTTGTTTTTGTTTTTCAACGTACCACGCAAGCGAAGCCATGGGCGGAAGCTAGTAATTAATATAATGTAATTATGGTTTTCTTTATGGTCTTAGATATGAAAACAATTGAAAAACGAATGATAGGAGTGAGTGGAAGAAGAAAACATGTTGTGCTGACCCCACTTAGCGTGGGATAAGGGCAGGAGAATGATGATGACGAAGAGATGAAAACAATTAGTAATAAGATCCAACATTTATTAAATTTGTACAATTTACACATAACACCGATATTACCACATTCGCTAGGTACAGTTACCTAAAGTGCAGAAAGCTAATACAAAATCCATCAATATTGCATCCAAAGTGAAGGAAAAATTGAAGTTGTCTCATAAAAATATCTTGTAGCAATTTGAATATACTCTATATTAAAAATGTGCCATAGTCATAAGAGCTATTATATAAATGCATAACTATCATCATTTATAATAAATATATAAATACAACTATCACGATACACAGTACAAAATAAAACAATTATCTGTCAAATTAAATTCCCAACACCATAAAATCTCACTCAAGGCATATAAAAATACAATTACACTAATTAGAAGTACCAAAACAGATATTGAATATTTTTATAAATTACACAATATTTATATGTAATTATAAGATTTTTTTTTTTTTAATCCTGATAGTGTGACATCACCTTTTTAAAATGTTTATTATTAACCTCTCGTGTGTTTAAGCACGGATCCTGGTTACTACCGTCGTCTGCTTAGACACGGATCCGCGACAAGTGACGCCTGTTGGTTTTTACTGAATATTAAACTGTATAACTACGTATTAGGGTTTCTTTTTATTTTGGCACATCTTACTGAACGAATGAACAATATACAATGATTTTTCAATAAATCCATTCGAAAAAATCACTTCTAGACAGATTTGAAGTTTCGATTTGAAAAAAAAAGCCGGGCAGACGTGGGGCTCGCTACTTTCGCTGCTTAAAACACATCAGAGGTTAAAACAAAATTTATCTTCCAATTGAATATACATACTTCTATGAATAACATAAATTGATAAAATTATCAAGGTGCATGAAAATACAATTTTAGAATATTATTAAGGCCAAATCGTGCATTTCACAGCCTAATTCAAAAATTATAATTATATTTTGGTGAATTATAATTGGAGATTACATTGTAATTGAATTAATTTAACTAAATATACACAACATATAGAATTCTGTAGAACGATACAACTTGATACAGCGAAATCGCCATTTCCTATCTAGCTTGCGGTCAAGGGTAAATAAAAGAATGTTCTAGAATAAATTAATAAATACAATTAAAATCATACATTATATCACAATAGTGGAAACCGTAGAGGTAATAGTGTCAAATCACTTAAAATGTTGTCATAAAATGTACTAAGTACATTTTACACTAATACAAACTACAGCCTCTCATTTTTATTTGAAAAATATGTGCTTTCTTGCTATATTCGAAAAATATTTAGCTTATGTTTTCTCCCTTTCTGTGGCAGTAGAAAGAAAAGAGAGAATCTTATATGTGGATTTCACTTTGATGTTTTCAGACTTTAGCAGGAGAGGGCTGAACTAAACGTCTCGACTTTTCATTTAAAACTCAGATTGTAACTAAAAACTGAACACGATTATAAAAATAAAAGTTTGTGTACATAGTAATGTACGAGTCACATAATGTACTCTACGTATGGAATACGTACATTTATAAGGCCTCGTTTACAAAGACTTTTGGCATCGCGTCATGCGGTCAATCGAACGTGACGATAATAAAGTTTTTATCTATCTATCTACGATAATATGTTCATGTACAATGTAAATACACTTCGCCATAATAACTGATTGAAAGCGCGACGCAATGCGCATATTCCGTACACGACGCCAATTGTATAATTGTTATGTACATAATGTACGGATAACTTCCCGTGTGGAAAGATCTGAAGGCCAATCATGAGTTTTGAGTTATTCTTATCAGACGCTAGCTAAATAAAAATATTACATGACAAATAAGTAAAAAGATTTTTAGTTACTATAAGCAAAATATAATATATATTTTGACTCAATATCGCTAGAGTTTTTAGTAAGAATAATTCAAAACTCACGGTACATAACAGATCGGGGGACAAATAAAGTTGAGCTGTGACATTGACAACACGTGAGTGCGCAGACGCAATTTTTGATACAAAATTCTCTAGTGTGCAGTCACGTGATCTCAATGTGAGAGCTGTTAGTTGGCGGGTGTCAATGTTCCGTGGCCGCTATTTTGTTCATAACCGTCGTGTAAGCCAGTCCCAGCGCCCAGGATACCTCGTGCCCGTTCACTTTCTTGAATAACTGCAAATAGAGATATTAAATTGGTTAACAAATAAATCTGGTCTTAATGCAGAACTAGTTAGTTAAAAAAATAACGAAATTAGTCGTGGTCGGCCACGCAAGCGTTGGAGGGACGATCTCGATCCCTTTCGAAGGCGGATGGTAGGAGATCTCGAAGGATATTCCCACTTCTGACACCAATGCTACTTTGACTGGGGTTCGGGGATTGGAAAAAATTAAGTTATAAACTTTACACCGTTTATTTTTCTCTGAAAAACAACAACACATATCTTTTCCAATTTTCCTCTGAAAAACCGTCAAACCAAAACATCAAAACTAAAAACCTATCCGACCTCTGTGGTTATGGCCGTAACAATACAAACAAAAAAAAAATCTGTTGTCTGTAAAGTCGGTTTACTGACGATAGTTGAACGTGACAAAACGTCATAAGAATGGAACGCCTAAGAGCGAGGTAACGCCGCATGACGTCATGTTTTTTCGTGCGTGCAGCCGGCTCCATCGAATTATAAGACGTTGTCACGTCAAATATATGATCACGATTGTAATCCCCAGGCTCGGTAGATATCTCCTCAGTACGTCTACCATGAGTTGTCACATTTAGATTAGCTGACGTTACTGCAGTAGTAATAGTACGTAACTATGACATTTGCCAAAACTGTTACTCATGGTATCAAATTCTAAGCAAATTAATGAGCGCTAATTACAGTCACTGTAGTACGCTGTGACGTAGGATAGTTAGCTACGTGAGGTTTTAGTACCCAACTATCCGCTAGAAGCGCTGTGCTAGTTTTCATTCATTTTTTTAACTACAGTCGCTAGCGAGTGTAGTTTGTGAAATCTCATGGTAGACCTACAGATCTTTAGTTACTTAGATCTTTGAGGATACAAACATACAACGCCAAACCGCCTAGCTGCACTGATATTTCGCTCGCTTAAATAGAATAGTTACCGAGACGGGCTCCCGCGGCTGTATCTTGTAGGCGTCCTGCAGCAGGGTCAGCACGTAGACCAGGTCCACGCAGGCCCAGGGCTGCTCCACGTTGGAGGCCGAGCAGGCCTTCATCGCGGCGCTCTGGTACTGCGACGCGGACACCGTGCCGCCTTTCATTACATCTACAAATAAATAATAAATATTGGTGGACAATTCACACAACGCCATCTAGCCCCAAACTAAGCAAAGCTTGTACTATGGTAACAGATGGCTGATAGATTAATTAAATACTTATATAATAGAACTAGAACTTACTAAATATAATAGAACCAGATGACCCGGTGTACTTCGTATCACCTATCCTTTAAATTGCGGCTATAAATTAAGATGTAAGCTATCCTATCTTTCAAGTTGGATCGAACTGCACACGGTGTGCAAATTTAATTTAAAATCGGTTAAGTACATACATACATACATACATACATAATGCTGGACAGTCCACACAGCATCATCTAGCCCCAAAGTAAGCTACTCAAAGCTTGTGTTATGGGTACTAGATAACTGATATATTTAATACATTATATAGGTACATAGATAAATATATTTTTATTATACATAGAAAACACCCTTACAAGTAGTATGAGTCCATCGCGGACAAACAACGTGACACGTGATTTATATATTGATACAATATGAAACAACTCATTTCGACATCACGATTCTTTCATGCCAGCTACTTTCCCGATTTACGGGCATGTGTATCCTCAGCTTTATAACAAGTAGAATAACTATTTAAATAGGAAAGTTTAGGAAAGAATCTGACCGATGATGCCCGCGTCGGCGGCCACGTCGTAGAAGTAGCTCATGGCGGCCACGGTGCCCCGGGGCGCGCGGCTCGGCTCCCAGTCCAGCGTGGCCGTCACGTACTGCTTCACGGCGTCGTGGCACAGCGCGAACGCCTCTTTGCGCTTCAGGCCCTTGGGGCGGGGAGCGCCGCTGCGGAACATTCATAACGGTGATGGAAAACATCGTGAGGAAGCCAAGTCGTAGAACTTAAGTACGAAGACCTGTCAAGGGGCCTTACCACGAAGACTTCCAGAACGATTCCATTATAGAAACGTCACTACTTCCATACAATTTGCATAGGCCATGGTACAAAATAACAATGTAATACTAATTTTGTAAAGTGGTAAGTCCCCAGTGGAGCGATTATGGATCTTTGCTTACAATTAATGTCAATACGTTTTCATTGTAATCAAGTGATTTGGTATGACATAAGAGTGTTTATTCAATCAATTTGAGCCAGTTTTGACAAGTGTTGATTGTATCAGAGTTCGGTAATCGCACTACAGGACACGAAAGAACTAAGTACTAATAAATGCGAAAGTTTGGATCAATGGATTTGGATTATATGTGTGGACTAGCTTCCGCCCGCGCGGTACCTTGAAAAACAAAAACAAATTTACCCCGCGAGAACCGTACATTTTTCTGGGATAAAATGTAGCCTATGTGTTCTTCCAGACTTTAATCTATATCTGTGCCAAATATCATTCAGATCCGTTCAGCCGTTTCAGCGTGAAAGAGTAACAAACATACATCCATGACATCCTGACATCCATCCATCCATACATTTTTACAAACTTTCGCGTTTATAATATTAGTAGGACTATTATAAAAAGAACTAATGACAAGATAAGGGACAGATCCTCACCTGATATAATACTGTTTGTTGCCGTAGGTCCACGGTTCTCTCTGTATGATGGGCTCCACGCATACAGATATGAACTCGTTAGTGTCATTGCCCCCCGCTTCCATTGAGAAGACGCCGTAGCGCGCCGCCAGCAGACCGAGGCCCAGGTAACTGGAATAATAAATAAACAGAACCTGCATTATTCACTAGCCGGGTCTCCACCGGGCGAACGGGCTCGCGAGCCACATTCGGGCGAGCAGTGCGGCCGCGAGGCAGCCTCATAGTTGACCGGAAACATCGAGGCGGGGCTCGCGAGGCAAGCCGAGCCACCCCGAGCCATCAGTTCAATCGAGCAAATCGAGCCCACACCGAACGCACAGCGCACACTGAAGCGCCTTTGAGCACGCGCACTTTACCGACGCCGCATGGCTCGGCTCCCGAGGCATGCTCGGCCGAGGCACAACCCCGAGGCACGTCCACACCGACCGAGCATTTCGCTCACAAGGCTGCCTCGCCCGAGCATGCGTCCGGTGGAGACGCGGCTATTGCATTTTGTCCATTATTCAATGACATAGAGCACAGGGTGAACTTTAGTAAAATGCATGAAATAGTTCTACTTCTTAACAGCTTAATGCATGACAGGAAATTCTGAGGCGCACTTTAATCCTTTCATCACACTGGTAAAAGTAAACAATAAAGCGGTAAAAAAATAGACTTGCGGCTCATAGGCTGATTTCTTAGTGTACAATTTTTCGAATAGAAAAACTCATTGGTGCACGACCAGGTTTGAATCCATGACCTTCGGATCTTGAGGCAGAGGTGCTACCACTACACCACCAGTGCTCGTTACATAGTATTGTGATTAAGACTTTTTACAGCTCGCTTCGCTCACCAACAATCTATTGATTATATATTTTTAAACTTACGCGATCTGAACACATTATTATTAGTATTGAAACGGGTATTTATCGCGTTTTATTTACCCTACCTGTCTACCCATGACCACGACAGTGTGTAAACCTGTCGAAACATCGGGAAAAAATAGGTAAATAAAACACGATAATGACCCGTTTAATACTAATAATAATGAACTAGCTTCCGCCCACGGCTTTGCCCGCGTAGTACCTTGAAAAACAAAACAAATCTATCCCGCGGGAACCGTAAATTTTTCCGAGATAAAAAGTCTATAAGCCTATGTGCTATTCCAGACTATAATCTACATCTGTGCCAAATTTCATCCAGATCCGTCCAGCCGTTTCAGCGTGAAATAGTAACAAACATACATCCTGACATCCATACATCCACACATTCTTACAAACTTTCGCGTTTATAATATGTATTAGTAGGATAATAAATATTGGTGGACAGTTCACACAACGCCATCTAGCCCCAAACTAAGCAAAGCTTGTACTATAGGAACCAGATAGTTGATAGAGATCAATTACATACATTTTTTTTATAGTATTGTGATGAAGACTTTCACAGCTCGCTTCGCTCACCAACAATGTATTGATTGTATTTACCTATGCGTGTAGAGAGTAACGTTTTCACCGGCGGGCACCACGTACTGGTCGGCGGTGGGGTAGTGCGCGGTGTCCTTCTCCGTTAGCTGGTATGTGATCTGCGTGGAGCCTCCGCCGAGGTCCAGCGCTGCCATCGTGTCTCCGTCCATGAGGTCTGAACAGGTTATTACAATAGTTTAGAACGGTAACATTCATTAAAGTAAGAAGCTAATTATATGCAGATAGCTCGACAGTATTACGCGTATTTTGAATGATATTATGTAATGTACTTCCTACTAATGTTATACCTTTAAACGAGCAATTCTCAAATATATCTATACATAATATTATAAAGAGGAAAGTTTTGTATTTTTGTATTTTTGTTTGTAACGAATTAACTCAAAAACTACTGGTTCGATTTCAAAAATTCTTTCACCATTAGAATGCTACGTTATCCCTGAGTAACATAGGCTATATTTTATGTAGGTACCTCGCGAGCAAAGCCGCGAGCGGAAGCTAGTAGTTGATAGAATAATTACATTCTTTTTTTTTTGTGAATGTATTCATAGAATTGATGTTAACACCCAGACACAGACCAAACATCTGTGTTCATCACACAAATGTTAGTCCTGGGTGGGGATCGAACCCACAACCTACAGCGCGGAAGGCAGAGCTACTACCAACCGAGCTGTGAGGCTAGTCAGTATGATCCTTGAAATATTTTTGATTTGTAAATCGTTGAAAAGATTTACATACTTAATGTTTTCCATACTTATTATCAT
This sequence comes from Cosmorhoe ocellata, assembly GCA_963675405.1. Classification (NCBI taxonomy): domain Eukaryota; kingdom Metazoa; phylum Arthropoda; class Insecta; order Lepidoptera; family Geometridae; genus Cosmorhoe; species Cosmorhoe ocellata. The sequence continues at coordinate 1,923,615 of OY776265.1, read as the reverse complement.
GTTCATGGCGATAGTTTGGATTGTATATCTGCATGACCAACGATCATCATCATCTTCCTGCCCTTATCCCACGTTATGTAGGGTCGGCACAACATGTGATCCTCTTCCATTTCTCTCTGTCATTCGTCATTTCATTACTCACTCCTTTCTTACCCATGTCATGATGATAAACATGACCAACGATAAGAATTACAAAATTACAAGGCGGAACACAATTACGTTCCGATTGAAAAAACAAATCACGTGTAACCGTGAAGTTAGATATTATCGGAATCCATTGTGTCTATCTTATCTAGATCGAGTTACGAAAATACTTGATTAAAATTTGTTCTCCAAAATACTTACTGTGCAATAAGTTGATAGTGTACCAAATGAAGATTCCTTCATCTGAGCCGTCCATAATCTCGACGCCGTGCGTATGCGTGTCATATCCTAATCTGTAACGAAAGTAATTTCATGCAAGTTAAAAATTACTTTAAAAAAATTGGCGCAGCCGGTATGGATACAAAAAGGTTATTTTATCAAATTATATTACATGTTTAATCAATGATAGAGGGAGGTGAAAAATGAAAACGTATTATGCCGACCCCACATAGCGTGGGAAAAGGGCAGGAAGAAGAAGGTATTCGTCATGTTTGTCAACATAAAAATAACCATTAAGGATGGTCTCACATTGCTTCGCGCTACCGCGCCGCCGGCCCCGCGCGTTTTATTTAAACGAAGTTAAAAAAAAATTTTCGGCATAAACTAATTCTTTGTAGTCATTTTTGGTTAGTTAACAAACAAATTAAGCTTAGGAATGATAAAATGACCAAAATTTATTTATTAATCAAGTAGTTAATTTTCAAAAAATTCCACCTCACCGTCTTTGAAGGCCGATTTTAGGTAAAGTAGCCTATTAAGTACTACTTTTTTTTAATGATTATGTAAGCTGAGAGTCTGGAAAATTCTTTAGACTTATTTAAAAACCATGAAATCACTTGTTAAGATTTTTAATTTAAAGTTGAAAATTTTAGTCATAATTCACCGAATGTAATTATTTGACTTTACACCAACATTTTCATAGTTTTCATCAAAGTCACGTAGCTGATTATTTGATGCATAAAACAACAACTCATAACAATTCAGTAGCAAAAATCTCAAAAAAAAATCTCAAGAAAGTTTTCTACTTTTTTTGTAAGAATGTTTTAAGTTGTTCAAGTCGTAATTTTTTCAAAAATTGGGGAAAAAATCGCGGAACATACATGGGGGTGATTCGGGTACCCCAAGGGGTGTTCTATCTCTAGACTTTCGCTTGACACTACTTTTTGGGACACCCTGTATATATATATATATATATATATATATATATATATATATATATATACAAGAATTGCTCGTTTAAAGGTATAAGATTCTTACTTGGAGATGGCCAGGGATACGGCAGAGATGAGCCCCTGCGCCTTCTCCGCCGGCAACAGTCGCAGGCCGGCCGTCGCCCGCACTATCAGCGGCGTGGATTTCCGCTTCTCAGGCGGAGTGAGGAACTCCGCTTTTTTTATCAATTGAACTATTGTCTCAGCACCCTGATAATGATAATAAAAAATGTAACTAAGATTTTTTTCCTGAACAAAAACAAGTTTTTTATAACCCTTACTTCATATTGCGAAAGTAACTCTGTTACGCAATCACGCTTAAACTACTGAACGGATTTTGACGAAATTTGGTACAAAGATAGACTAGAGCTTGAGAAAAGACATGAAAAAAAATGTACGGTTCTCGTGGGATAGATATATTTTTGTTATTCATGGTAACATGGGAGAGTGGAGGAAGAGAACCTGTCGTGCCAACCCCACCTAGTGGGATAAGGGCAGGAAGATGATGATGATTCATGGTAACATGCGGGCGAAGCTGCTGGCGGAAGCTAGTATTTTATGTTGATCGATATTGCGGACAAAGTCGCGGGTAAGCTAGTTTACATCATAAAGATTAATTGGTATTTTTAGTGCACGAAACGAGCCTTTTTGAAGCGCACTGTAACTCTTTCACAACACTTTCTGCGATGCAGCGAGTTTCTCATCTATAGTTGGCTCAACGAATCTAGGCATTCGTGAAGTTAGCCGCAAGAGCTGCGCAGTACCGTTTTTCGGGAGCAATTGGAGGTATTAGGAGGGGGGAAGGAACTGTACATGCGCAAACTCGCACCTGTGGCTAACTTCACGAATGCCTAGATCTGTTGAATGAACTGTACATTACCTGCTCTGGGTCATCAGCGTACGATGATAATCCAGGTTTGCTCTGCTCAAAATATTCCTCGACTAGATCCAAATTGGCTTGGCCAAATACTGAAACCAAAGTTTTACAATGAACTCTTGAATAAATCGTATAGTCAACATAAACCAAGCGTAACTGAGCACTATATTCCCAGAAATTACTCTATGTTGAACAAAAACGAGTGTGCTTTGGACAACACGACTGAAGTAACTCCACTTCTTTAGCTCCATCTATGTGTATGTAGACCTGGGGCCTGACTACGAATTCATAATAGGTACATTACCGAATTAGTATTACATTGTTATTTCGTACCATGACTTATGCAAATTGTATGGAAGTAGTGACGTTTCTATAATGGAATCATTACGGAATCGTTCTGGAAGACTTCGTGGTAAGGCCCCTGCACTGTGTTTTAGATATACGAAACCTAACTGGCTATGAGAGAGAGAAAGAAAATATGTGCTCACACTTCTCCTTCTTGCCCCTACTACCCCCTACTACACGTAACTCTCTCTCTTTCTATCTTCACTAGCTTATCTCCCTCTTATCTTCCGTTCTCCTCACCCGATCACACTTTTCGTAACGCTCTCGTCACGCATTCATCAGCTTAATCCCCAAGTTAAGCGTGCATAAAGAAGTTTTACTTCAAAAATTATATAAAAACCAAGAGCAATGTTAAAACTAAGAAAAGAGAATTACAGTTTTGTACACACCTGTGAACGGTACCCTAAACTTATAAGCGAGCACTCTGGACCCCGAAGAGCCGGCGTCGATGATAACCGAGTGGTGGTAGACGCTCTCGTAGCCAAGACTTTTGGCGAGCCCATCGAGCCACATCGACTGCCCCGCAAATAGACCTGCGGACAACCTCATTGCGTTTAGGAAGAATAACAACATTGCGCGTGCCACACCGCCCATCTCGACTTTCAGAATGTCAACCTCTTTGGAATTTATATCCCGCCTTTTTAATTTCGAAAATTCAGATTTATAACTTTCAGAATGTCAACCTCTTTGGAATTTATATCCCGCCTTTTTTAATTTCGAAAATTCAGTTTTATAATAACTTTCAGAACGTCAACCTCTTTGGAATTAAATATCCAGTCTTTTTAATTAAAAAAAATGCAGTTTTATAATAATTGTAGTGTTTTGTAAGACTTCATTCGCATTGAGAGGATAAACAGCGAATGAATCCGTGCTGTGGTTCATTGGATAAGCAAACAATTATAGGTTCTTTACCTAGATTCCAAGGTAACCAGGTCAACAATAATTACCCACATGATGCTGTCATCATAATACGCGTACATGCCTACTTATTTATTATTATTTTTATATTTTCCCTACGTTTTTTTGTAAACATTTTATAGGCCAGTTTCATATTAGTTTTATTCAAATACAAGATTGAAGTATGTACATATGTAACACGGTATGTATCAAAGCTTGTACATACCTATATACTCATAGTAGTAGTATCTACTATAGGAACCAAATAACTGATAAAATACCTAAATACCAACTTTACCCATAATTCTAGTACCTAAATAGTTCTATACAATACATACATCAAACTATCAAAAGGTACATTTATCAATTTTGCAATAAAACTTCATCTACAATTAAATTTCAATTTCACGATTTTACTCAGTGTAATAAAATATGTTTGTTACTAATCTCAGTTTACATCAATAAATTTTTAGGTATAAGGCGCTATAATATATATACATACAAGAAACTATGCTTAAGAACTGGTGTTATAGAACGCGGTGTTATCAAAGAGCAAGTTACGAGCAAATGAAACCGAATTTACAGTACTTTAGTAGGTATTTACGTTCTAGGTACAAGGTCAACCCTATCTCTAGACTATGTTTTATTTCTTTTACAACGAAGTTTACATTTCTAATCGAACACTAACTGCCAACAACTACCTACCTGCTATTAGAATAGGAAATGTACGCACTGAAGACTTTGTTACGTTCGCCATTTGCACTCCACGCAACTCGCTTTTCTGTAACAACCGAGTCAATCGAGCACTGAACTGATTTCCGTACCACTAATCTAAAGCAGGCATCGTTCACTTCTAAATAGCACGGGTTTAAATTTCACAATTACTAGTTTAACCCGTTTTCTAAATCCAAACTCGTAATGTCCCAAACCGATTTATTTCAAAGAAATTTGATCTTTAACTGGAATAACTTGCTACTACTTATTACTACTATTGATTGTAACGAAGACTGGAGAATAGTAAGAGGTACTCATAAAGGGAAATCTTCATGGTCAGAATCATAAGGCTTTTTGAAAACGACGGTGAAAATTACTTAACCTATCTATTGTATGCCCAAAATGGGTAAGCTGTTGAGACCTAATACACTATTTAAGAACCCTGCAACACAGTTTTATCAAGAATTTTATGTATGTTTGTATGATTGTATGTATGCGAGTTCCTTTGGCTGTCGCTGTAGTCTGGATTACAAAAGAGATACAAATTGTACAAAAAAACTTATAGCGGCTATAAAAATCTATTTTCAGTTACGTTCAGTCGGGTTTTCTTATTTTTGCTATAAACACTAGTCTTAAAACAGTGATACGCCGATGCAAAAACTGCTGGCCACAGAATGAAACTGACAACTTAGCCGTGAATAGAGCTTTATAGGCATTGTTTCGAAATGTTTACAAACGCGATTGTTATCGTTATTACATTTCTATAATACCAGCACGATTACAAATCCTTTGTGCTTGGACATTACTTTCAAGTTCGATAAATCAGTTTCAAGAATAAATTGTTCGAATATGCGGAACTCGAACCCGCGTGTTTGCGTCCAACAAGTGGTAACGCACTGCCGCGCCGTCGCCGCGCTACGCTCGAGTGCTACGACGATGCTATACGATATGCGTCATACGATAAGTTAATTGATATTGGTTTTAGTTTTTATGTTTTAGTAGAAAATAGTCTCAACATCATAAAAAAATACAATAGAAATCATTTATAAGTAAGTACACGTTTTCGTCACGTTACAAATAATTGTGATTTACAATATTATAAAGCGTTGCTAAGGCTCCGTATATATCTCCTCAGACCTCTAGTGATTTAGATCTTTGAGAATATCTAGAGTGCAGTCAGAGGCGCGACCCGATATTTGGCACATGCCCACATTTGCACAGTAGTTCGTATTCCGTACGTAACAAGTTGCAAGCCCATCGCCGCTTATAAGAATACGAACCTATGACACACACCTTCGAATTGTTGGTTCTAGGGTAAGCCGATATCCTCACGATGTTTTCCTTCACCGTTTAAGAGCACTGGCATTGCGCACATAAATTTTTCAACAACCAGGTTCGAATCCACGACCTTCCGATCGTGAGACAGGGGTGCTACCTGGTGTCATCACCAGCGCTCTTGGGGATTACAGTCGTGATTAAGTGTTAAGGTGTCAGTAAAATAGGCAACAATAATCAAATAATGAAACTACTTTTTAACTTTTATAAAAATACTTCTGCTAATATTGTATGTGATCAAAGCATAGTAGTTAGTATTCCCTACGTGACGGGTTGCAAGCTCATAGACACTTCATATTCCTTCCCTAAAAATACTTCCACACCTAAGTTAATGTTGATACCAGGTTCAAACCCAAGACCGTAGGATCAGAGGGCAAGGGTGCCAACACTGCAACAGTGCTCTACACAAAACACACCTGTGTACATATTATTCATGTAATATTGTTTATTTAATTTTTTTTGCGTACATAAGATAGACTATAAGCAAAGTAGCAGCTGAATACACAATTTATGTTGATAAAATGAGCTATTTGGTTACCTAGTTATATTACCTGGGTTATTATTAATCTCTTCATCCCGAAATGAAAACTTGTGACATTACATAAACTACCAGACACATTAATGATAAACTAGTAAGGATAGGCATCTAATCACAGTGCACCTGCATCTGAATATACAAACATGATCTCAACTATAATCCCCGGGCTCGGTAGATATATCCTCAGATCTCTAGTTACTTAGATCTTTGAGGATATCTAAAGAGAGTCAGAGGCATGACCAAATATGATGTTGGGGCATTCCCACATTTTTCACAGTGGTTAGTATTCCATATGTGACATATTACAAGCCCATTGCCGCTATGAACCTGCTATTATTGACTTACATGAATAGTTTTATTAAATACTTGTTCATATTGTTTCAGGACAATAACTTACCTAAAAAGTATGTGACACATAGTGCCAAAATAATGAGGAGTATGAAGACTTTCTTGAGTCGCCGTGGATGCTTTATGCTGGTCCTATTCCTCGAGTTGATATGTGGAGATGAGGTATCATCTTTTAACTGAAAAGAATGTTGGAGTTAATTTAAATTCAGTATATTGCTCAAAATACTCAAAATAGCCTTAGGTACTGATAGTGGCTATCCAATGCGATATGACAAGACAAAAAAGAAAAGTAAAGCCATTATGAAATAGTTTCATCATCTAGCACGTTATCCTCGCTAGGTAGGTACATCTCCCCGCTATCCAGTCTATAGTTCTAGCCATGTATTTTCAGTAAGATACTTGCTTACCTCTAAATATCTGTAAGTACTGAATTTTCCCATGACTAATTTCTTTAAACATCACAACCAATAAACCATCTAGTTAGGTCAAAATAACTGACTAATACTGATGTTAGAATAACATTTTGAAAAATTATTATTGCATTGTATTGGTATGGTAATATTTTATTTCCATTCCAATGAGACGAGACTTTCCGATATAATAAAGTACTCTGTGGACGAGACCCCAACAAGCAAATGAATGGATTGAAAATTATTTTTCACCTATTTGACGTTGACTGTGAGTGATATGACAATTAAACAAGTAATTTGTGACATCATTCTAATCAGAATTGTCAAATGACACTTGACATTAGCAAAATAAATCTGTAGTAGACAAATACCGTGTAGTAGAAAATAAAAACGAACTACCGTAGGGGTTGCAAGTAGGTACAATAATCGACTAAAACCTCCACTAAAACAAAACAAACATAGTGTAATTCTCTAAGAAACAAACAAACTTGAAACAAACCTGAAACACGGCCAAACACACAACAGCCGTTTCATTCACATAATTTATTGATCTATAATTGAGAAATAAACACTATTGTAGCAATATTTTTCTTGTCTGGAAACGTAAACATGGAGGAACCTCGAAATGCGTCTCTAATAAGGTATTTACTTACATTTTAATTATTTTTACACATTATACCTAAGTCACGTTTGTTTTTACGTAGCGAACTTCGTTTTTTATAGGTTTTCTCAATTTTTTGCAATTATTGCAATGCAAGTATTTTCGTTAGTTCAGTAGGTAATCAAAAAAGCACGTTATGTAGGTAGGTATATAGTTACCTATATTTCTTAGAATTAGAAATATAGGTAGGTAACCTATCAATAAAATAAAAAATATATGTTTTGTTATCTGACACATAAAAATAAGCTCGGACATTAAATAATACTATAACTGCTAGAAGGTTATACAATAATTATGTAGTACTCAATGCAAACATAACCAAAAAAAATAAAGAACTCACCTTTCTTTGACGAATATTCATTATAATTCTGAATATTTCCCACGAAGGTCGTCCAAGTGTATTTTTTCAGGTACTTAGTATCGAAACTCGCTTAAAAGAACCCAAATTACAAATTAACACCATAAACAATAAGATAAACTGCTTTGTGATGTATGTGTAGCCTTCACTTGGCCTTCAGTTGGACTAGCTAGACACTTTATAAATTAACGTCGATGATACATACATTTATTTTATAGTCATGTATGTATGTACAGTACAAAGTTTATTATAAAATTATTATTCGTTCAATGTAGGTAATGATACGCCACACGCTCCACTCATGAAACCTTGCAATAAACTAAACTAGATAAATTCTTTGTCACATGCTTCACTCCATAGATTATATAATTATTATCTAAGTACCTACCTACTTAAGTTGGTAGGTATATAATATTATGAGCAAGTAATCATGAAATAGCAAATTTGGAGTTGTTTTTTCCAGTGGTTAAATATTATAGGTAGGTTCATGCCTGCATCTACTGTTTTGTTCTATTTTATCAGATGAATTGTTAATTTTAAGGGATTTAATGCCTATTGCAAAATTAATGTAGGTCGAGAAGTAGGTAGAGGTAGATCAGTCTAATAATGCACGCCCCTCCTATGTATTTGCTACTCTATTTCCTCTACATACGGTACAAGTACAAGTGGAGGGGCGTGCATTTTTAGATTGAAACATCTCTACTTACCTACCGAAGTAGGGGCCTACCTATCAAATAAGTGAATATTTATTTGATTGCGTCGAATCTGAGTAAAAAGGTAGGTGCCTACTTATGTATTGAAATTTAAATTGAAAATTACTTTATTCAATAAAATCACAATCACTTTGAAACATCTTACATGCTAGGTGAATCTATGTGCCAATTCCAACCTAACCCAAGTACGAGAAGAACAGGCACGAAACTCGTGTCAGTCCTAGCGCTTTTTTGTATAACCTTGAATTTCGTGATAGGCACCTAATACTTCCTATAAAATCAAATATAGTCATATAAGTACACAAGACTAGCGTAAGATCAAGGTCACACATAACTAGCAGTGGGTAAAGTCAAGTTTTTATTTCATGTTGATGATTATAATTAGTGATTACCGACCTATGATTGTGTGCTAGATATTACCTACCTAATTATTACAAGTAGGTACCCAGCAAGTACCTAAGGCTACTTCGTTATTAAGTTTTACTCTTAGGAGTTTATCTATTCTACACACTAAGCTAAGTTGATTGAGTACTTAAGTGTAGGTAAGTAGGTACCTATAATAACATTAGTTCTAATAATCATAAAGTACTTACCTGGGTACTTCATTCGGAACTTTATTTTATAGGAAGAAGGTGATGGAGTTATTACAAGTAAACTTTCCTGCAGATATTTTGGAAGAATGCAAACAGTACGCTGTTGGTCGGAGAAAATTTGATGACGTTCTATTCAAAGATGATAAGCCCCCTCCCAGACTCGGTGTTTACGATTTGGACGATGAAAGTTTATGTCATGAAGTGTGAGTATCAGTAATACCTAGATTTACCCATTCATATTTTTCCCATTAGCAAGAGTAAAAAGGGAGCGTTGTCGAACAATGTGATGATAACTTTCTAATGATAAATTATTGCCACAATAGCTTAATGGCCTAGTGGTAATGCTTTTCTACTTTAATCCATTATTAATGAGTCATATTCTAGGTAAGTAGGTACCTAGGTACTTTTATATTTGTATATTTACTCAAAAACTTTAAATTTAATAGAACTTGTAAATATTATATTCGTATTAGTCCACTATTTATCAATCGAGAAAGGTGGATTTTCGATTTATTAGATTTGCCTCCGCAACTTTAAAAACATTTGAAAATGGATTAAATGCGGACAAAGTCGCGGGTAGTATAATATAGCTTCCTTTTCCTTTCTCATTTCAGTATAAAAACGACATGCACTGTTCCGGGATGCATATTCACAGCAGAGTCTCTTCTGGATTTTGAAAGCCATTATAACTCATCCCATAGATATGCTTGCGCAACTTGCAAAAAAGTTTTTCTATCGCCACACCTCCTAGATTTGCATATCCAGGAAAAACATGACTCGTTTTTTGCTGTTATGGCCGAAAAGAAGCCTTCGGTAAAGTTGCCAACCATGAATTTTTCAAATTTAGCTTCGAGATCACCATACATTTAATAATTACCTACTTTATTTTTACAGTATTGTTGCTACATAGAAGAATGCAAAGAAAAATTTATGGCCGCAGCTGAAAGAATGAACCATTGTGTAAAGGTTCATAAATTACCAAAAGATTTCAGGTTTAACGAAGTTCCAAAAAAGATTAAAACTCGTAAAAAACAAAAGGGAAATAAAAACAGTCAATCTGAAGCAATGGATGTAGATGGTGAAAATACAAATCAAGTAAAAAAATCTTTCACGCTCAACAACAGCAAAACAAAAACATTTCCGAAATACACTGGAAGAAAATTCACAAAAAATGAGAGTTTACCTTCAAAGGATATTGATATGGATGCAATTGTGGATGATTTAAAAGAAAGTTTACCAGAGTAAGAAAAAGATGTTGGTCACTGTTTAATTTGATGTCACATGAATGCGCTATTCGCCAAATATTCAATTGTTTAGTAAGATTAATTGAATTGGCTTGCATCCAATTAAAAAATAGAAGTTTTTCAGTGTTTTTACTTCCAACTTAAAATATCCGTACGATCGGTCTTATTTACACTAATCAGTAATTTTGTTATTAGAGAAGGATGTTTATTTTGCTTATAACAGTTTTGTCTTGTAATAATGCATGTATTCTATAATTTAATAAATAATTTGAAGCCATAGATTCACTACAAGTAACGTTTTACTTGGCTTTGCCCTGAGCCGCCACAGCTGCCATGGCCTTTTTAACAGTTTCTTCGTCTCCAAGGAAAGTCATGGATTCAACTGGTTTCATATCTTCATCCAGTTCATAAACGAAAGGTATACCAGTGGGCAAATTCAGCTCCATGATAGCAGCGTCGCTAAGACCTAAGATAACAGAACATAAATTACAACCGAAGTGAAAAATCACGAATACGTGAATGACGATAATGTGAATTGATGTCATAAAAATGAGAATTTATCCTTAAAAAATCGATTCGTCAATAGTGTGAACAAGCCGTTATGTTATATTTGAGCAGTAGGAATTAAATCTATATCTATATAAGAGCTTGACCTGACTGATTGATCATCGCCGAGCCGAAACCGCTGAAACTAGAAAGCTGAAATTTGGAAGGTGGTTTCCTTTTATAACAAAACACCCACTAAGGCGGGATTTTTGGAAATTGGTGAAAACGTTAGTATGAAACTTTTTAACGCGTGTTGCGATTGGTCTGAAACTTTATTTGTATACTGTAAATGCAAAATGAATGAACACGTGTTTCAGGATTTTTCAATATAACGTTCAAAAAGGGGTCAAATGTAGGGTCAATGTTTGTATGGGAACTTTTTAACGGGTGGTGCGATTGGTGTAAAACTTTGTTTGTGTACTGTAAATGCAAAATGAATGGATACGTATTTCTGGATATTCCAAAATAACCCTCTAAAAAGGGGGGGGTCAAAGTTATGTATAGAATTTTTTTATTAGTGTGATTTGTTTAAAACTCAGTTTAGATACTTTAAGTGAACGAAGTCGCGAGCGGGACAGCTAGTAATACATAGGTAAGATAGGTTACCATCTAAATGTTTGACGATTCCTCTAAGGCTGTTGCCATGTGCAGCAATGATTATTCTCTTGCCTTCTTTGATCTGAAAATTCAAATTAAAGTTATTTTTAAACCAGCTAGATTAATAAATAAATATTGATGGCCATCTCTTCATATGTTTATTATGTACCAACCTCAGGAATTATAACTTCATTCCAGTAAGGCAATGTTCTCTCAATGGTGAGCTTTAAGCTCTCAAACATGGGGAACTCTTCAGGTTTCGGATCGCTGGAGTAGCGGGGATCATTCACGATAGTTTCATAGTAAGGGTGGCCTTTTTCCATTGGTGGTGGCGGAACATCAAAACTGCGTCTCCAGATTTGGACCTAAAATGAAACCTCTTAATATATTCTAATACCTTCTTGATACATTCATCTTTTCGAAGTCTTGCCTCAAATTTTAATAAGCACGCACCTGAGCCTCTCCATATTTTGCGGCAGTTTCGGCTTTGTCCAGGCCAGTGAGACCGCCGTAATGCCTCTCGTTCAATCGCCATGTCTTGTTAATAGGGATGTCTGGCTGTCCTATTTGTTCGAGCACAGAGTTCAAGGTGATCTGTGCGCGTTTCAATACTGATGTGTGAGCGACGTCGAATTGATAGCCCTCAGTTTTTAAAGCTTTTCCAGCGCTTAAAGCCTCCTCGCGTCCTAATCAATAAAAAAGTATGTGGTCATAGAGGAACTCGTTGTTTTTATAAATAAATAAAACTATTTTTTTCCTCGCAAAAACTCTTGAGTGAGCACCGACATAATAAGTTGGTATAAAATATTTGGTTATAAAAATCTTTAATTTAAAATTAGACTTACCCTTAGGGCTGAGATCAGCATCAAACCAACCACAGAAAAGATTTTTCTGATTCCATTCACTTTCGCCATGGCGAATCATAACAATTTTGTATTTCCCAGGCATTGTTATAAGTTACCTCTGGCACTTTAGTAGTTTTATCCTGATTCCGGCAAAATCAAGCAGGATTGATTTTTCTTGACGCAACTAACCTATTTGCCCTTTCACAAGGTCATCGTTAGTTGACATAGTGTTTCAGAGAAGAGAAACATTTACGTAAAAAAAAGTTCTCCGAAAAAATTTTAGTATTCCTAATTGTCGACTTATTTTAATTTCAAAACGTGCAATACATTATTTTTAAATTAATTATGACTTTAGATTCCGTAATTAAATGCCGAAAATAATATAACCTAATGATAAAAATCGATTTAAAAAATCGACTAAAATTTAATTGCTATGCAATTTACAACTTGCTTGCTTGGTGGCACGGAGCTTCTCCCTAATTGTGTTTTTTTTTTTAAAGTTTGTTATGATAAAGAGTGTGAGAGAGAGAGAGAGGAGATTTGATTTGTTTTGTTTGTGGGTTTTGTCACGTTTTGTGGTTTTGTTTGACTTGACTTGATTGAAGTCAAAGATTGAATTATTCTGTGATCCGAACATCGTATCGATCGTTCGATTCACATGCTGTTTATGTTTAGAAAATGGCACCTGTAAAAAATGTTGCCGATACAGCAAAGAAAGTAGTAAGAAAACGGGGAGTTACGGCAAAACCTGTGAAACCGGCTCTGAAAACACCTACTCGTATAACACTGAAGATCGCAAACTTGGGTACGTTTTTAAAGGCGAATTATTGCTAATGCGTACTGCCATTGAATTATTTTAAATTAAATACACACATTTGCCCTACTACAAAAAGCAATCATCCATAATACATGCAGAATTTGTCCGAATGTTTTTGCGAACAGACTCCACACACAGCCTCCCTTAGCTTTACTGATTAGCACTTAGCCCAGGCCTGTGCGTATCTTTTAATTTCCAGCTCCTAAGCCGAGCTGAATAAAATTGGAACCCCATAATTATTATAACTATAAGTACCGCACCCTAATGCTGAGCTAGTAAAATGAATATTCCGCTGCTGCAAATCAAATTAACAATAGATGGACACTATTTATTGCCTGGGTTCTCTGAATAGTCTTATTCTTACTCTGCATCTGCGACTTACAAAATACACAAACAATGTCAAATTTTGCTACCAAGAGATTGCCAATTTTCTCTGAGAACATATAAATTTTTTAAAAACAAACAATAAATTCAAGAACTTTTGTTTCTATTAATTTCAGGCTCCAAACCTCCAAAAATAGCCAGAAAAGTTACTTGCAAAGAGAAAATTGAATTAGCAAATGAAGGTTAGTGTTTAACCTTACCTACTACTATCACTCGCACTCTGTATTCTATTGTTTATTTTGAGTTTTGTTTCAGTAAAATATACAATATTAAATATTTTTTTTTATTTTAGCTTGTAGTTGACTTATTATTACATAAGTAGGTATATAATTTATTCTATCTACTATTCCTAACAGTTTCCACAATAAAAGCTTTGCTTTGTTTGGGACTAGATGGCATTGTCTGAAATGTCCATCAATACTTTAAAAAAACATTTTTTTTTATTGTTTCAATAATTTTGTTACAAATCTTTTTTCAGTTGCTCTGGCCCAGCTCACAAAGCCATTGGATAACTGCCCTCAACTTGAACTCACATCTGTTGCAATGGAACCAAATCATACACCAGAAGTCAAAGTAAAGTCTAAGCCTAAACCGAAAGGAAAACCTTCACCTAAATTGGTATCCGAAGAATCCAACTTGGATATTCCACTGGCAAAGAAAGCAGCTAAATCATTTGCAGATTCAACCACAAGTCAAAGTAAACCTAAAAGTAAGAAAGAGATAGCTTCAAGTTCCTTGATCAAAAGCATGGATAAAAGTGAACTCTCAGCAAAGAAGCCTATTATGAAACCTGGGCCGAAAAGTAAGACTATTGGCAAAGGAAAACTAGATACTTCAGTGCAAGATAGCTCACTAGAAACTAACAAGAGTATAACAAAGACCAAAAAAGCAACAGGGAGGAAGCGGCAACAAAAAATAATACCTGATTACTTCTCGGATGAGCAAACTCACGATGAAACAATTGATTCTGAAAGTCAGTATCATCCTAATTAAATTACTATTTAAAACACTGTTTAAACTTTAAGCTGCAGAATATATAAAAAAACCGGCCAAGTGCGAGTCGGACTCGAGCACTGAAGGGTTCCGTACCATTATCTATAAAAATGACAAAAAAAAACATTTCTGTTGTACAGGAGCCCCCTTAAATATTTATTTTATTGTTTTTTAGTATTTGTTGTGATAAGAAATAGATAATCTGTGAAAATTTCAACTGTCTCACTATCATGGTTCATGAGATACAGCCTGGTGACAGACGGACCGACAGAAGGACGGACGGACAGCGAAGTCGTAGTGTTGAGAAAGGTTGAAAGTGGGCCTCAAAAGCTCCTTTCATGCACTTGAGACAAGCCTTCACACTTTTGAGGTTCTATGTCATGCCAGCTTCTTCTCGATGTTTTCCTTCACCGTTTTAGAGTACATACTGGTATAGCCCTCATAAATTATTCAGACAGAAGAATCTATTGGCGCACGACTGGATTTGAACCCACAATTTCAGTATCGGAAGGCAGGGCTACTACCACTTTAGTAATGCTAGTGAATATTGTATTCTTTGGTAAAAAAAATAACTAGTTTGAATTGTCTATGCATAATGATTAAAATATAAATCAATCTATTTCAGATATAGTGAAAACTCCAGTTAAGAGAGTATGCAAGAGGAAGCAAACATCAAAAATACCAGATCAGATTAAAGGTAGGAATTGTGGTTTCACTGCCACATAATTATATATCTACACTAATATTATAAAGAGGAAAACTTTGATTGTTTGTTTGAAATGAATAGGCTCCGAAACTACTGAACCGATTTGAAAAATTCTTTCACTGTTGGGAAGCTACATTATCAGCGGGTGACATAGGCTATATTATATTTTCAAAAAAATTAGGGATCCTTACCAAAACTTCGATAATGTAACCCAAGGTGTAAAAAAATTATCTAAAATATTCTTTAGATCGCGTGCGCTGCGAAAACTATTGACGATAGAATAAAATCATGTACTACGACTTTGTAGAACACATCATTATTTACAAAAAGTGTTGCGATAGCATATGTCCAACTATTATAGTTATGCCACAATAAGAGTTCTTTTATTTTAACATTTTAATTGAAGGCTACTTTTAGAAAACGCTCTTTATTTGTATCTTAGTATTAATCCTTATCAAAATAAATCACATCATGTTCTAGACTGCTTCAATACCTCTATACAGCTTTTTGAATTACTCAATTCGGACATTCCATGCGAAAGATACCACGGAATTAAAAATGTAAGTATTAGAATAAAGTTGCGTGAGAGCCTCACCCTGCTCTCAGCTAGCTTTATGCAATGTAGGGGTCACTGGGTGTACGCCGTACGGGAGGGGAGACAAAGTGAAAAAATAGCAAAAAAAAAATATGTTCACGACTGTAATCCCCGGGCTCGGTAGATATCTTCCTCAGATCTTTAGTTACTTAGATCTTTGAGGATATCTAAAGAGGGCAATCAGAGGCACGTCCAAACATGACATTTGGTACATGCCCACATGTTGCACAGTAGTTAGTATTCCGTACGTGACAGGTTGCAAGCCCATCGCCGCTTATAAGAATACACACCTTCGAATTTTTGATTCTAGGTTATGCCGGTTTCCTCACGATGTTTTCCTTCACCGTTTAAGAGCACTGGCATTGCGCACATACATTTTTCGAATGGAAAAACTCATTGGTGCACGACCAGGTTTGAACCCACGATTTCGGATCGTGAGGCCGGGGTGCTACCACTGCATCACCAGCGCTCTTCTAAAAAAAAGTTCACTAAAATAATAAAACTAAAACTTTCTATATAAATTCTTTCTTTAAAGAAGAGTATCATGGTTATAACAAGTGTGTATTATAATTTTGAGTTTTGTTTTTTTTTTAAATTTGAGAGCTCTGGTGGTGTAGTGGCAGCACCCTTGCCTCACGGTCCGAAGGTCGTGGGTTCAAACCTGGTCGTGCACCAATGAATTTTTCCATTTGAGAAAATTATGTGCGCAATGCCTGTGTTCTTAAACGGTGAAGGAAAACATCGTGAGGAAACCGGCATACCCTAGAACCAAAAATTCGAAGGTTTGTGTCATATGTTAGTATTCTTATAAGCGGCGATGGGCTTGCAACCTGTGACGTATGAATACTAAGTACTGTGCAAAATGTGGCCATGTGTCAAATATCATGTTTGGACGTGCCTCTGAGTGTGAGTACCTTCTTTAAATATCCTCAAAGATCTAAGAAACTAGAGATCTGAGGAGATATCTACCGAGCCTGGGGATTACAGTCGTGACCATGTATGTATATATAAATACCCGTGCGAAGCCGGGGCGGACTGCTAGTTAACATAATAAATAGTTCATTAAAATTATAATATTAAGATGGTAATTTTATCCATACTTATACTCTTATTAAATAACGAAATTGTTTGTTTATATGTCTTAATAATTGAATAGGAGATCCAGATATTAATTAAATTTGGCAAAGATATTTTTATTGGCTTTTGTATCAAATTGAAATGTGAGGGATAGCTAGTTGACAATACAAAATATAATATACAATCTTTCAACAGTTCCAAAGAATACCTCGGAAGAAACGGCCGCCAAGAAACCAAGGGGAAGACAGAGATCGAAATTCATCAGTGAACGACTTTGTGGAAACAAATTAAAAATAACGAATAATAGCAAGAAAGGTAAATGTATGAACGCAAAGGAAATTAATGCTGCTGCATCTATGTTGGACAATGCCTTGGGGAAAGAAGCCGCGCCGGTCCACACTCGCTCCAGCTCCGTTGGCAGCTCTAACTCCAACCTCTCCTGGACTAGAGACATATCTACGGCAACTAGTCTCACCTCAGGCACGACCACTTGTGTCACTGTGTCATCCAACGATTTCATACGGTTCGATAATAAACTGCCGTTCGTACAAGTGATGAACACCAATTTGAACACAGTGAAGGTAATGGAAGATACACCGAAAAAGCTACTAGAGAGCGACAGTTCCCAATCGAAATCCGATTCAGAAAGCACTGACTCTCCTTCGGAGTCTATATCCGAGGATCCCACAAGTAAAACCGAACTGAACCTCAGTACTTCGTCTCTGAGCCAGTCTGAAGGTGGAATGGATAATACAGAACTGCTGTGCTTAGAAATGGACAAACTCAACAATTCACTGCATAACTTCTATTCAGAAATAAGCAAGTGGATGGTGTGCGACGACGTCGACTCTGTCACATTTTCCGCCGTATTAGAAGCTGCTAATTTGGAAAAGGATATGATGAGTAATTTAGAAACTTTCAACGGTATTTTAGATGCTGTGAAGTTTGTTACGACAAAGAATAGTACTGAAAACAACGAGACAACTCTGAATAGTCAAAAGACTGGTCCTGGAGCTGAATGTAGTCGCAGAAATTGTGAAGACGGTGCTCCTGTTCAAGAACCAAGAAATATAGACATCGAGTCCTTCGAACCGTATGGTGATCGACCGTCATCAGTCAAAAGTTATGAGCTCCCTATAAATAATAACGCACCAGACGCTAAGGCTTCACCAGAACAATCCATCTGCAGCTCTGAAACCTTTACCAACGACAACTGCAATTATTTGCCCTTTGATGACACTACGCATTGTGATGATGAAGACGCTCTGTCTATCTTCGACTTGGAAAGTATCACCGGCGTAGAATCATCCAGACTCAGTTCCGCCTCAGTCTCGAACATGAGCGTCCAAGAAACCTATGTACACGAACCTACGTCACAAGAGGCTTACATACCCAAACCTTCGCGGTCTTGGCTGCATGAGAGGTACACCTACAAACCGACCAGGATAGAAGAGTACAGACCGAATACATCCTTAAAGACAATACAGCCAAATATGATCGAGAAACAAAAAGCAGATTCCAGCTCAATTTCTAAAGAGACTGATAAGAATAAGGCTATAAATTTATCGACCGAACCCAATCGCCCTCCGCCTGCAGAAGATTCAATAAAAACCGCTGAAACAGAGCAAACAAACAAACCTATGAGAATGTTCGCTCGCTACCAACCAGTGAACCCTGTGAAAAGTGCAATTTATAGAGGTCATTGCTTCTTTCACCTCTCATCACAGTGCAAAAACAATAACATTTGTCGTTTCCCGCACGTTGATATTGATCCGAACCTCATCAAGACTCGATTAGTATCGTTGAACGAAGACAGTCTCATAGAGGAGTACCTTCTGTCGTGTCATTTTAACAATCTGCGACGGAAATATGGCTTGCTTTTCATACAGGAATGCAAGCGAAGACAGGCGACAAAAATGCTACTGGAAATGGCCATAGATCTAGGTCTCGGTGTGCTAGAGCGGGAGGACAACACCCTTATTGTGAACGTATTAGAGACTACATTGCTGCATCTGAATAATATTAGCTTCGACGCGTGCGGTGATAAGCTCACATTTAAACATAAAGGCAGGTTGTTATGCGATGCTCTCCTGTCGTGCATGGCAGACTCCCAGAACTTTGCTCAATTCAAGGAAGCTTTTGTAAAGCTGGCGAACTTCATGGCGCAGATAAAGAGGCCGGTCGATATCGAAGTGGTCAGTAAGATTCTGGAGCGAGTATGTATTCTACCGGGAGAGGATTTGCTCGCTCGAGGCATGATGTATCTCATGCAGAATACGGACCCGAGGATATTCGAGAATACAATGACTAAGTCGTTTGAAGTGCAATTGTCTAATATTGAGAGCGATGCGCGCGAAGCGTATTTGCTTGTTAAAAAAGCGGTGAACGCATCGCAGTTGGCGACCGCCAGCCCCGCCCATACCTCGGCGAACCCACGCGTGGGCATAGAAGGGCCACGCCACCCGTCGCCCGACACCACCAACATGGACGTCTTGGTGAGGATTTATTTTGATTTTGTTGTTTTTCATTCCTTTACATGAATAATAAGATCTGTTCGATATAATTGAACGCGTGAAGTTTTCCTTATAACGTTTCTGATGTATATGAACATAATGCCACACCAAAAATTCGAAAGTGTGTCATTGGTTAGTATTCTTATAAGCGGCGATTGGCTTGCTACCTGTCACGTACAAAATAGTAACTACTGTGCAAAATGTCATGTTAGCACGTGCCGCTGACTACCCAGATATCCTTAAAGATCTAACTAGAGGTCTGAGGAGATATCTACCGAGGATTACAATAGTGATCATGTTTTATGTTGACTTTGATGCTATACCCAACTTTTACCATACATTAATATCGGCACTAAAGTTCTATAATTTTTCCAGAAAAAATCCCAGATGGCTCAGCCGACGACCTTCAAATGTACCATAGACACCGATGCTATCCTTCACCTGTTCAAATCTCCGTGCAACCCGGCGCCGAGACTGCGCTACACCGGCCCTGGCAACCGGCAGTGGCGCAGAGTGCGCGGGTACCCGCCGCGCGGCGGCCGGTACAATGCCCGTCCGCCCACCGGACGCAGAGTGTACAGGGCCCCGACTGTAAGTAACGAGGTTTGAAGACAGTATTCGCATACCTAGTGGACACCATGGTCACGACTGTAATCCTCAGGCTCACTTCACTTCTTTTTTATGGCCCCGCTTGCTTCTCGCAACGATACTGCCAGTGTCAGTAAAGAGTGTCGTAAACTTCGAAAATAATAATATGATCGGTAATCAAAAGCAGAATTAAAAAAAAAAAAAAAGAAATTGCATCAACAATATGATTGACATAGATAAGTAGGTATAAAACACAATATAATCCTCAGGCTCGGTAGATATCTCTTCAGCGTCTAAATGTGACAACTCATGGTAGAGGTCTACCATGAGTTATCACATCGGCTGACGTTACTACAGTAGTAACTACGTTACTATGACATCTGTCAAAATTGTTACTCATGGTACCAAATTGTAAGCAATTAATGAAGCGCAAACTACAGTCGCTGTAGTACGCTGTGACGTAGAATAGTTAACTACGTGACGTTTTAGTACCCAACTATCCGTTGGCGCTGTACAAGTTTTCATACATTTTTTTAAGTACAATCGCCACACTTGTCGCGCATCCGCCGGTGATGTGGTCCAAGACATTGCAATCTAGAGGTATTGTTTAACAGTTTATTTAATTAGTATGTTATTGTTTCAGGGCCATCGGAACGGAGCGAACCCATAGGTATTTGTATTCTGTATACCTTTAAACTTTGTCATGTGCATAAGTTTGAGTATACTTCATTACTGGCTATCCATTGTATGTTACAAATAAAGTTGGGCATATTTTATAACTGATAAGTTAAAAAGGACAATTCCTTACTATTAAGTACAATTTTGCTTCTTACTTGGTGAGGACGTATAGAATTATATTTTGCAACGTTTCGTACGATTTCTTTTTATATTTCTTTGACGTTTATAATAAAAAATCTAAGAACCAAATCGGAATATTTGCGACAGCTCAGAGATCAATAAAATTCCTTCTAGAGTTCACCTCATTAAGATTTGGAACCTGAAAAGATGCGTATGATGAAATTACTAGTTTCTATTTTTATACCTGACTAACTTCCACCCCCGGCTTTTCTCGCGGGGTACCTACATTAAATTAATCTTGGAAGTTCATTCTACACATTGGTGAAATAATTTTTGAAACCGAATAGGTAGTGTCTTACCTCCTACGTACAAACAAATTTAATTTCTTTATTATATCAGTTTAGATATACTGACTAGTACTCTTAAACGGTGAAGGAAAACATCATAAGGAAACCCGCGGCTTAGTCCGCACGATTTGACCATTGCCTTTCCTGTGGATAGGGATAGATCAGACGAAGACGATGGTATGGGTGCTAGGCACGACTACAACATCTAATATTTATAGGTGCTACAGCGTCCTGCAAGTAATAAGTTCCACTGGACGTTGGATAAATCGTCTAAAATAGACGCAACGGTCTATTATTTTATACCCAGAATTTGTGCCAAATGGCCAAATGCCAGGGGCATTACCACAAGCTCTTACAAACCATCATGTTTTAAAAACGTCATATTTCAAGCACTTCAATACAATTTGTATAGGTGGTATGGAGAGCTGGTATGTATGGTGGCATGGTACGGAGAGCTTTGTGACCCCTGATCAACAACAGATCTCAACAATAGTTGAGATAGATTATGTTGGTCTAAATCAGGGTAGGGAAAACTTTATTCATCAGGGGCCAAATAAAACCTGTTAAATGTACAGGGAGCCAGATTTTTTTACTGGTTTTTACCTTGTCATTGTTAAGTTTGATGGAACATTAAAATAAATAAAATATGGAGAAATATATGTTAAGTTTTTTTGATGTAAGTACGGGTAACTATCGTACAAAAATAGTACCTACTTGGGTATACGAGTGCGGATTGAGTACGGAAGTTGGCGCGGCAGGAAAAATTAAAAAGGTTCGCGGGCCGTAGTTTGCCTATCACTGGCCTAAATATTACTATACTAGCTTCCGCCCACGGCTTCGCCCGCGTGGCACCTTGAAAAACAAAAACAAATCGATCCCGCGGGAACCGTACATTTTACCAGAATAAAATGTACCTATGTGTTATTCCAGACCATAATCTATATCTGTGCCAAATTTAATTCAGATCTGTTCAGCCGTTTTAGCGTGAAAGAGTAACAAACATACATCCATCCATCCATACATTCTTACAAACTTTCGCGTTTATAATATTAGTAGGATCTATTTTTACGGTAGCTATCTATGTCAGACGTACGTAGAAGCGGCTGTGATCACTGAAACGGTCTGAGATCGTTTACTTTTTTTTGTTTGATTAATTATTAGGTGCTAGTATTTAGTTACTACCCACCTAAGATCCTTATTATATTATAAACAGGGTATCCCGTATGAGTCAGGTTACAAGACAACAGCTTATAAGAATTTTATTTTGTTACCTATTCATTATGCATTGACATAATATTTGGCATGTTATTAAGTGTCTTAAGTGTATCTTAATTATGGTAACAGTAATGACTGTTAAACAGTACAGCCATTTAGAAGTAATGGATAATAAAATTTAACTATTAAGTTTTATAGCAAGTAGAAAGGATAAAGGATAAAACTCTAAAACTTTTATTTATCCATGAAAACAAGTTATAAGCTGTTACTGTAGTACATTCTAGAACTAGTTTTAAGTTAACTGTTCCCCTTTTGACATTATAGTTATTATATTTCACGAAAACCACTGAATGATTGGCTTAAATGACATAGAGAAAACTCGAATTATGTAATAGTGTAAATACCTACCTATATTATTTTAAAGGATTCAGTGTATTTTCCATTCAAAAATTTCTATTATAATTTAGATAGATGTAAATTAGGTAGGTACATACCTACTAACCTACTAGTGTATTAATAGATCTCTGTAACTCTATTTTGTCTACTAACTAATCTAGAACGCTTGGTTAGGAAGTACCTACCTAATAATTATTGTTACCATTAAAACATTATTTGAATAATAAAGTGCACATATCATTTATTTATGTAAAACTAGCAACCACACGCGGCTTCGCTCGCATGGTATCTACCTATAAGAAAAAGCCTATTCTTCCAGGTCATAGACTATGCATATTCCAAGTTTCATCAAGATCCGTTCAGCCGTTTCAGCGTGATTGAGTAACAAACATCCATACTTCCATCCATCCAAACTTTCGCATTTGTAATATTCTAAGATAGTAGAATCGATATTATCCAAATAGCATTTTTTTTAATTCAGTGTAGTTAGGGCTATGTATATTCAATAAATATATAATACCCATGGGTATACCATTAATATTCTAGTTGTGCCATTCTGAATGTTCGTATCATTAGGTACCTACTCATAAGTATAGTATGTCTTAATTAATGTGTTTGAACTTGACGGGAAAATAAAGAAAATTAATAATTTTGAACTATTCTTGTGTTTTTTTTTATGTAAGTACCTTTATTATTAGTGTAAAAGAACCTCTGAGCGCACATAAATCCTTTCATTTATCGTTGATGAAAGGATCTCTTCCCTTCCGTTATCGACCTCTCGCCATGACTGTGCTCCATTTCCGGTGGTACAGATCAGACTAACCAGTAATATCTACTTACCAACCTATAAAAAAAAATGGTAGACATTTTACACAGCGCTATCTAGCCCCAATCTAAGCAAACTTGTACTATTGGAACCAGATAGTTGATAGATTAATTAGATACTTTTTGTTGTAACTACGTACGAAGAAAATACATAGGTAATAACACCCAGATAAAGAATAAAAAAATAAACCTGTGTTCAATACACAAATGTTTATCCAGGAAGGGGATCGAACCCACAACCTTTAGCATAGAAGGTAAGAGCTACTTAACTACCAAATGAGTTGTAAGGTTACCTAGTAGGTAGATAATACCTACTTATAATGTCTTATTTGCTTATGAAATAAAACAAAAAATGCGTATAAAAGGAAGAGATATAATTACGACAAATACATCATGGTATGACTACATAATAATACTAAGCGTAGTATAAAATATAACTTGAAAAAATATGTATCAGAGGGAAACCAAAAAGATTTCCATAGCCTCGTATATAGCCTAATTATTAGGTCATAATAACTAACCCCTATAAACGGTTAATGATAATAGACAACCAGATTTACTGAAATAGAGCTATCAAATTAATAATAGGGAGCTAACTCCTGAGTAACATTGAGTAAAATATTTGTGACTTATACGGGAGTAAGATAATTTCTTAGTAGATAAGTTTTATTGGTAATATTTTTTTGAGAAGAGATGAACAGTATAATTAGGTTTGAACTTGTATGTAAGTTAAATAATAGTAATCAAACTTTAGCGGTTCAATCAAGGGCTTAGGGTAAGTACCCCTGCGCTTTTATGACAATCTTTGAATTGATTCCACATGGAATTCTTTTTTAAAGCTGCTCTTTCAAAATATGTTTAAAAAAACTTAAAAGCTGAATACCTACTTGCTAAATTATATAAATAACATAATACAGCCACAAACCCTAATCGCAGATATAGCTTCGAAAGCAACTAGGCTGAAATGGAATTGGGCTGGACATGTGTCTGATTTATGGTGAGCTGTAAGCAAAGGTTTAGATACCACTAGCTCCCGTCACAGCGAGAAGACAACGCTGTAGGTAGACCAAACCGGAGATGTTATGAGCTCGATAAAATCAATGAATGGAATTGGAATGGAATTTATGGAATAAACAGTGATAGTTCATAACACATTGGGGAGAGACCTGTTTATGACCATGATGTATGACAATACGTGAATTAAATGTAGATACATAATCCAAATTTTAAAAAATCCACATGAACTCCATTTTAGATTTTTAGGTCTATCAACATTGAAAGCCTATACATAAAATATACCTAGCATTTTAAATAATTAAAATAAATTAAGTAAAACCTAGAGAAACTTTATAAGTAAGTACATTTTGATGCAAATCTTATCGCAGTTAGTTATAAATGAACAAAAAGTAAGTAATTAGGTATAAAAATAATACCATAGCAATATCAGAACCTAAATAAGTTATACTTGGACTATTTAATGGACAGTACAGATTCGTGCGTTAGTTACACTCAGATCTTAAATACAGATCAAATACTTATCAGAAATCTTAATCCTATAATATTGTCATGGCGTAAGCGTCTTTATACTTAATGAAATAAAACTATGGCGTAAACGAGAATATGTCTCATGCAAGGATCTAACAATTTCTCATAACTGCCCATAATTGATTACTTTATATTAATCAATGTAATACTGCATTTAGCAGCATTACTCCAGCTGCATACATTCTGTATTCAATTATCTCACCGACCTTTGCCAAGTGATAAGTGAGATATTTGAACTTGTAAGTCATATAATTGAAGCAAATATTTGGCGCTCAAATACTGGATATGCTATAATACTTTCCAATCACTCTTTATCTTTGTAGATAATACTATGTATAGAAGCACCAGTGGTGATATTTCAACAGAACTCAATTATTTTAGTTTGAACATTGATTTGTTTCAATCGATTTGCAAATGGTATGTGATCACTGATCACTGATCACAGCGGCCATGTACACCAGACCTTCTATAAATAGTATTATCTATTATGCCTATA
Source organism: Cosmorhoe ocellata (assembly GCA_963675405.1). Taxonomy (NCBI): domain Eukaryota; kingdom Metazoa; phylum Arthropoda; class Insecta; order Lepidoptera; family Geometridae; genus Cosmorhoe; species Cosmorhoe ocellata. The sequence continues at coordinate 1,897,944 of OY776265.1, read as the reverse complement.
CTAATATTGTCTTAAAACAATTGATTCAAAAATGTTAGGTATAGAGATACTGATAGAGAAGTTTTTTAAAGAAACTTGTACTAATCATTGGCAGTATAGTGTTCTTTATAACTGTTTCTAGTTAACCAGACTGTAAACACAAAAACAATTGAGTAATGTGCTTGTTGCGAATGATCTATCTATACAAAACCATCTTTACCTTTATCTTTCTACTGTTTCCACCATCATTGAACAATTTAAGAAAACTAATCATGGTGAAGACCACAATAATATAAGCAATTAAATTTTGGACTATATTAAAATCAGTCAAATGACAAATATAGCACCAATCGCATACAATCACTCATAATGAAGCTACACATAGGGCCTTTGCAGATGATACAGGTAGCTTACGCAACTACTGATTTGTACTAATAGTAATTGAATTGTATGAAGTACTGCTCAACACCAAAGAGAATATAACTCAACGCATCAGATATGCTAGGACTGTGCTGCAAACAACAAAAATGTATTCTGTCTGATCCTTGAAAGAGTTGGCTGGTGAGATTAGCAGAGATACAGTACAAATATACAAGACAATGCAGATCTTATTCCTCTTATTAAAAGTAATTGGATCATAGACTTATTTGAATTCAAAGTGCATTAGGAACCAGAATGTCTTTGCATTGGTTTGCTAACCTAACCTAACCTAACATTATGTTTGCTTAACCAGAGGATAGTACTCGCGGAAGCTACGTATCGTATGCAAGGCGCAATACAAGCGGTGGGATTACATTGTGCGTAAGTGCACTGCATCATTGGAACAAAGCCCGGGGACGTTTCTTGGCGAGCACGTGCCACGAAGCGACGCCTTTACGTCGCTTCGGCGAGAGTCTGGAAATCAAAATGATTTTGATAAATGCCAGGGGCCTTACCACAAAGACTTCCATAAACGTCACATTTGAAGCTTGAAGTAACACTACTTCAATACAAAATACATAGGTCATGGTACGAAATAACAATGTAATATTAATTCGAGCCACGAATTTCATAATACATTATCGATCTAGGGCCTCAGCCCTATATCTCTAAATCTCACCAAACATAAGACATGTGTGAAATGACCGTAAGGAGCTTCTTAAGTGCATTTTAATCCTTTAACTGGTATGAAAGAACTAGAGACACAATTAGAATACCTATAAAACTTTGGACAACAATTTTTGATTGTTCATGAAAAAAAGAGTTACAACAGTAAATGGGGTGAAAGACATGCACCACCTTTTGTATGTGTATCCAAAATATGAAGAAGGCAAAATTGAGAAATTTTAATCAATTTTTGGTGGGTTTTTGGTTAGACATCAGAAACAGCTTCCTAAAATGGCTTCAATGAATATAGAGAATTTAGAGAATAATAAATTACCCGTGCTCTGGTGTGTCCGGCATGTACGGAGACATCCTGAAGTCGCGGCTGTGCGGAGTCTCGATGCCAAACGGGCTGTAGAGTTTGGCTGGGCTGCGACCTAAAACCTGACATTAAACATTGCTTAACCCAATTTTCTTTGTTTGGATGACAATAATTTTTTTTGGTACAAATCAGTCTTCAATGTAAAGGCCCATAGGGAACTGTAAAGTAGTTAAATTAATAAAAAAGTGCAGGTAAGGAACCTCTGATGCAGGTGAGGTGACCACACTGCACTGTTTCAAATGAATATGAATAAATTTCATTGTGAAATCTCATGAATTGATTATACTTGTTTCTTCTTCATGACCGGGGTGGATGGTGCCCGGCATGGTGATGCGGCCTCGGTCAGCCGATGTCTGCGACGACCACTCAGTCTAAAATGCTGTAACAAAAATATGTGATAGGGATGGAGTTTTACTTATTAAACTATGTTTATAGAATGCAGAAATTAAAATACTGGTTCTTATTCTATTTTCAGCTAAATTTTAGCCAGAAATTAAATTGTTAAGTATCTAAAATTTTTTTATAAGTAACTGAATTTTTAGAAGAAAAAGTAATATGTTGTAAACATTATTGGTGGGCAAGAAGATGACGATTTTACTTCTTTCTGGTTTTATGAGCTGATTGTCGGAGTTAGACCCCTTTCATGCTTATCAATGTTTAAAAACATCATACCTGCGACAAATTTCCAAATGTGTTCCTGACACTTTTTAATGTTTTGGATATCTTGTCTGCACCCGATTGTAAGGCACGTCGTGAGTTTACAAAAGAACTAGACTTGAATATGTTTTTATTATAACATCCATCGACGTTCTTCAGGCTTTCTCGCGTAGGCGAATCGATAGCCAAATCTTTCGCGAAAGGATCCTTCATATTGGTTAGCAAGCGTGTTTATCTAGCACTTTTGAACACGCAATAAACACTTAATAAATTATAACTCTAAATTCACTATCTTTCATTCAAATAAGTACATATTTTCCGAATAAAAATTATTAAAAAAGCCAAAAGCTAAAGCCGATTAACCAACCGCCCGATCAATTTTATTCAACGACCTACCGACGTCCGTTGAGTTGACATTTGACATTTAATTTTCGATAGACTACAGCAGAGAGGGGAAGCGTTCCGTTGCGTTCTCGTTTGGTTATTTGTATTTCGTCTGTAGTTTGCTTGCTTGCTTCACTTTTTTTCCTAACGATTTCATTCATTCGCCAAGACCTACGTGACGATTGACATTTGACACTAGCAAAATGGTTTTCGATGACATGCTATGACATAGATAGAAAAAGGACTTCATAATACTACTGTCTTTTTATTTTACCCAAAATAAGTAGGTGTACCTACCTATCTTTCTACATAAAATAATGCAAGTATTTAGTTTGGTATGATCTAATAAATATAATATTATGTATTACTATTTTAAATTATCCACGTTGATGCATATAATAATCAATGACTGTTGAGAAAGCGGCAAAACCTGCTGCACCAAATACACCAGCCCTTAATCCACCTGTAACAAAAATAAAAAAGTTTAAACTGATTTTTCCCTAAGAATCATATTTTCTATTTATTAAGTATTTTAATAAATGTCAAAGAGCTAGATGAAAGCCTTTTGTTACATGATTGTTTTTCCATACCTCTCAAACCTATTAGCCCTCCAGTCACACCTCCAGCATAGGTACCATTCTTCCAATCTGACTTCCCTCTAGCTGATTCTATGCAACATTCAATGCCTGAGAAAACTGCTCCCAATATAGCAAAGTTCTTAGCGTAACTCAACATAGATCCCTTCATTTCTCTGAGAATCTCTCGGGCAGACTGTGTCTGTGGTGCAGTTGTGTCCGTTACGTTTGGCATGAGGGAGGATGTGAATAGACCCACTGCAGCACCGAGGCCATAACCTACGAGAAGAAATTGTTACTTAAATTAAAATGTAAAAAAACCACTGCAATTTTGATTCTTCTTGCTTGTAGGTGAATCTTCACTTACATACAAGAATCAAAATTAGATAAACCTAGATACCTAGGTGCCAACTGTTAATCCTTACACCAGTCAGTATGTAAGAATCTGGCAAGAAACTTGTTAGGTCTTAGTGAATTTTATGTTCCTTGTTATATGTATCTTATACCTTTAAACAAGCAATATAATATGAATCTCGGAAACAGCTCCAACAATTTTCATGAAATTTAGTATGCAGAGGGTTTCAGGGGCGATAAATCGATCTAGCTAGGTTTTATTTAAAAAAAAAAACAAGATTTACCAAAAGAAAAACCTGAGCAAAGCTCGGTCACCCAGGTACTTTAATACATAAATGCTACACGTCACAACTATCCAATAACACTTAGCAATAGGAAGTTACTTCACCAGGTAGCGTAAATACACAATGTATTCCTATTACTTTGTGAAATAGGTAACTCATTGAATTGACCTACAATAAACATATTTCTTGTATTGTGGGTGTTAGAGAAACACTTACCTACTATGCAACTAGTCAATGATCTGAAAGGACAACTTTCAACGACCGCTTCAATCATCTTTTCCTCATTAGTTTTGATCACCACGGGACCCAAAATCCTCGGAATTATAATATTATCACGCCATCGCTGCTGGTTCCCTACGAGGTACTTGGCCAATGAATCGTAATCACTTTTCTCCATAAACTTCACTAAATTTGGATCTGTCGGAGGCTTGGCGTATTCTGCCATCCTGAGGGTAATCTTTTTAAACTAATTTTGAATGTTTTATCGTATCTTCTTGACAAAAAATGACTATAAATAAACAAGATCAATAAATATTCGTAGCTATGATAACCTAAAAATCCAAACAGATCTATTAAAGAACGAACAGCTGACTGATTCATGCATGACACTGACATAGACATGATTGACATATCGACATGACAGTAAAAACGTAAAATCGTGCCATAGATAAGAAAGAATTACTTTTGATAATTCGAGAATGAATGAAGTTCAACCACTTTTGTAATAACCTCGGAATTTATTTACTCTTTCATTGAACTGAACGTAAAAAAGCCGAAACAGAACTGAAAGTGGGTTACTGATTGACGAGGGTAGGTTTGTTTTTGTTTTTTGTTTGTTTGTTTGATTTGGGTTCAAGAAAGGAAATATATTTTCGTATTTTGTGCTAAATACGTGCTGTGTTCTTAATTATATAATTTTTTTAGTTATCCAGCCACCTGAGAGAAAATGTCAGATTCCTCATCAGAAGAGGATTTGTCGCGTTTCAAAGATGTCGTAGATTCTTCTTTTACGAATTTTTTAGGCGGAACAGTGGGTAAACAAAGTAGGTGGAATGCAATATTACTATAGAGGTGAAACCTAGTAGGTACCAGTTACTACTGTCCAACTTTAAGCAAGTACCTACCCAATGCTTATCTGTACCTATTTCTAACATTTAACCACTATCTGTTTATTTTTAGAGGAGCAGAAACCAAAATCTGAAAGATATTTGGAGGAGTCATCTCATTATAATGATGTAAAAGTGCCTGAGAAAATGCAGAATCAAATCGGCCTTAAAATATCTACTATTATAAAAAAGACCATTGAATTTGTGAACATGGAGCAGCCAGAAATAATGTAAGTACATAGGTAGCTGTATGCTAAAAATACACATAAAGTCAAAGTCAAAATATGTTTATTTTCAATAGAATCACAGGGATCACTTTGAAACGTCTCACATACTAGGTGAGTCTAACACCGGTATTCACAAACAATACTTGCCTCAGTAAACTAGCAATACTATGCGAAGTAAGGCATTTCTCGATTCTCATTGGCCGATCGCTAATACTTGAGTGGCGATCGGCTAATAAGATTCGAGAAATGCCTTACTTCGCATAGTAATGCTAGTTTACTGAGGCAAGTATTGTTTGTGAATATCGGTGTAAGTGCCAGTTCCAGTCCTATCCCCAGTGCGAGAAGAACTGACAAGAAACTCGCTGGGCCCTAGCGCTTTTTTTGTATGATCCTTGTTAATTTTGTAAGGAATACCTAGCAGAGTTGGAGCTGATTCATCCCAAGCTTTTTTATCATCTAAGTACTCTGATATTTTATAATAAGCTTTTCTAGACAGTTTTTGTTTAATTACATTTTTGAATTTTCCAATTGATAAATCAAGCATGTCACATGGGATCTTGTTATAGAAGCGTACACATTGCCCTTTAAAGGATTTACTTACTTTAGTGAGCCTAACCGTGGGAACAGCGAGTTTATTTTTAATTCTAGTATTAACATTATGATTATCACTATTTTTCCTAAATAAATTAATGTTTTTGTGAACATACATCAAGTTTTCATATATATACTGACATGGCATTGTCATGATGTTTATTTCTTTAAACTTATCTCTAAGAGATTCTCTGGGACCCATGTTATAGATTGCACGAACAGCCCTCTTCTGCAACACAAATATAGTATTAATATCTGCAGCACTCCCCCACAACAAAATGCCGTAAGACATAATGCTATGAAAGTAGCTGAAATATACAAGTCTAGCAGTTTCTATGTCGGTGAAATGACGGATCTTTTTAACTGCATATGCTGCAGAGCTAAGTCTCTTCGACAATTTATCAATGTGCGGGCCCCATTGAAGCTTATTATCTAAAGTTATGGCCAAGAATACTGTGGTGTCCACAAGATCTATATTTTCGTTATTTATTTTTATATTGGTATCTAATTGTCGAACATTTGGTAGTACAAAACGAACACATTTCGTTTTCTTTTCATTTAGTATTAAGTTGTTTACATTAAACCATTTTACAATTTTAGAGATTGCATTATTCACTTCGTCAAAATTAGTCATACGCCGCTTTTGTTTAAATAAAAGTGACGTGTCATCAGCAAACAGTACAATCTCCTGATCATCCCTGACAAGTTTGGGTAGATCGTTTATATATATTAAAAACAAAAATGGTCCTAATATCGATCCTTGTGGTACACCCATTGTTACCACTGACCCCGGAGAACGTTTCCCATTTACGTCAACTCGTTGAAGTCTGTCACTGAGGTAAGATTTTAAAAGATTAAGTGCAACTCCCCTTACACCATAGTGATGGAGTTTCATGATTAATGTTTCATGGTATACACAATCAAATGCTTTAGAAAGATCACAAAAAATACCTAAGGTATCGAGAGATTCCTCCCAGGTATCGAAGATATGTGATACCAACTCAACACCGGCGTCAGTTGTTGAGCGGCCCTTTGTAAATCCGAATTGTTTTTTATCAAGTAAATTATTATTATTACTGTTAAAGTGTTTATGTAATAGATGAAGAATAAGTTTTTCAAATATTTTACTAAATGTAGGTAACACTGATATTGGTCGAAAATTACAAGGATCTGAATGACTACCAGATTTGAACAGAGGTGTAATCTTGCTATGTTTCATTAAGTTAGGAAAGACACCACTGTCAATACATTTGTTAAATATGAAAGCTAAGTCAGGTGCAATAATTTCAATCAATGATTTTACAACGCTAACAGAAATGCCCCAGAGGTCAGTGGTTTTTTTTACATTAATCTGTTTAAATGCTTTAATGATGTCGTTATTGTTCACATAATCAAAATGAAATGTTACATCACATTCCGGTAAACTATCTTTTAATATACATAGATTGCGCGATTACAGATGAAGATTTTAAAGATTTAGTAGTAGAGACTGGAATATCAGTAAAGAATGTTTCAAATGCCTGTGCTACATCAGTATCTTGGTTAATTATTTTATTGTTAATGTTTAAATTGAATACATTACTTTGAGTTTTGATTTTGTGGTTAAAGAACTTTATTCTCAAAAGAAATTAACATTTCACTTAATGAGAATCACTATTTTAAACTTAAGTTATTATTAACAGTGAGCGTACAATGAGCTTAGATTATTTCACATATTTATATTATGCATGCAATTTGTCAATGGTTAGTGGGTATAAGGGGTATAGGTAAGTAAATTACATTCAATGAGAAGGAGTCTTGCTTGAGTAATAGTTTGAGAAGTTCATTTTATAGAAAGGCGAAAAACAAACAGAAATAGGGTACTCGGTTAAAACTTCAGTTAAATACGACGAGCCGCACGGCGGTTGTAGTTTGGAAAGTAGTTATTATTAGTGCAGGGCCGGATTTAGAGCGTTGTCCTAATATGATTTTTAAGTTTAGTTTTAAAAATATTGAGGCTGTTGCAGATTTTTATATAATTAGGCAGTTTATTAAATAAAATCGCACCATCGTAGCATATACTGCTTTTACCGTAATTGGTTCGGATTTTAGAAATATGAATATTGTCAGCATTACGAAGTGTTTTTTTTCCTTTTTGTCTGTTTGTTTTAAATGTTGTCTCTGTACGTATATTGCTTTGAAGAATTTTTTTAATTAGAACACAGGTATTAAAGCTGTATGTTTGATGTATGTTTAGAATTTTGGTTTCTTTGTAAAGTTGTTTAGTCGGTGTTAGCTGATCGTAGTTAAAGAGAAGTTTTACAATTTTATTTTGTTTTATCTGTAGGTCTTTTAGTGTAGTTTTTGCGGCGCTGCCCCATATTTCAACCAGGTAATCTAGGTGTGGTTTCACTAACGTAAAGTAGATAGTGTAGCGGATTCGACGGGGGAGGCATCGCACGCAGCCGTATAATGAGCCTATTAGGGAAGATATTTTTGAGCTAATTTTGTTTATGTGAGCTTTCCATGTAAGACCGCCATCCAGTATTAAGCCCAGGTATTTTTCTTCAGTTGATTTATTTATTTTGACCATGTCGATTGTAAGCGGAATATAGTCGTCAACTCTTTTATTTTTTGCCTTGAAAATCATGTATGATGTTTTAGTAGTATTGATAGTAAGTAAGTTGCTTTGGAACCATTTGTGTAGCGTATTTAGATCTGTTTGGGCTCGTGGGATAATTTCATTTAGCGAATGGTCAAAGTAAAAGATGCATGTATCGTCTGCGTATAGTGAAATTTCTCCACACAGTTGAAGGTCAGTAATATTATTGATGTAAATCAGAAAAAGCAATGGACCTAATATGGACCCTTGTGGGACTCCATAGGTAATAGGCTTAGAGGCACTTTCGTGTTGTCCAATTTTAACTATTTGGTGTCTGTTGCTTAGGTAGTCTTCAAAGACATTTAGTGCTTTACCTGTTACTCCTATGTTTATTAGTTTTTCTAGAAGAAGCTTATGACTTACTGTATCGAATGCCTTCTTTAAATCGATGAAAATTCCTACTCCCAATTTCTTTTCATCGATGTTTCTTTTAATTTTGGTTACTAGGTCTACTGTTGCTGTCAACGTATTGGACTTCGATCGGAAGCCATATTGTCGGTCCGATAAGAAATTTATTTTCGTTAAGTGTTCATTTAGACGGTTATGAATAATTTTTTCGAACACTTTTGATAATACCGGCAATACTGATATTGGGCGATAATTACTGGGATCAGTCTTTATTCCTGATTTATGTATAGGTGTGACTTTTGCTATTTTGAGCTCGTCTGGAAAAAGACCTTTCTCAAAGTAGTCATTAATGCAACAAGTAAGTTTAGAGATAATATGTGTTTTCATACATTTAATCGCTTTTGTGGTGATGTTATCTATTCCAGAACTGCAGTTAGGATCGAGACAATCAATTATTTTTGATACTTCGTTTTCACTGCATGTCCTGAAAATTGACAACTCATTGCCCGTGATGTGGCTAGTTAATGTGTAATTGTTATGACGATTGTGTGGTATTTTATTTGCGAGATTAAAGCCAATAGTGGCAAAAAAATTATTGAATTCCTCACATATATGTTTACCATCTGTGATTATTCCGAAAGGAGTCTCGAGTTTTGGTGGTAGAAGATTGACTTTTGTTTTGTTTCTTGCTAAGGTGTCGATTAACCTCCACATTTTTTTAGGGTTATTTTTACATTTATTGAAGGAGTCATAGTAGTAACTACTTTTTGTTTTCGCTATTAATTCGGTTACAGTATTTCTTGTGTCGTGGTATTGTTTTATTAGTTCCTGATTATCTGGTTTAATTTTTAGATTTTGCCAAAGAGTGTTTCGATTATTTATACTATTTATTATGTTTTTGTTAATCCAATCTTTTTGTGGTGCGTTTTGAATTTTTGTTTTAGTAGTTTTGCTATCGGATATAACATTTTTAATAGATTTATACAAGTTAGTGAAGTTGAAATTATTAGGTTTGCAAAACTCCCTTTCACTGTTTTTATGTAATACTTCATAGATGATAGATTCATATTGCACTCGTTGTGGGGGCACTGGTTTGAGTCTCTTCATTCCTAAGAATATCTGCTTATGGTCTGCAAGCGATGAGTCGTGTACACCTAGATGAAAGCTCCTGTCTCTGAGGTTTGAGATGACGTGATCCAGAATCGATGTGGTTGTGGACGTAGTTCTAGTCGCATATTCTACGTCTATATTATTGAGGATAACATAACCTGCTTCCTTTATAACATTTTTATATTTAATAGTATCTCTTTCATTCTTCAGGAGGTTTAAATTGAAGTCGCCGAATACCAAAGCTCTTTTTCTGTGTTGTAATTGGGATTCAAAATCTTCCAGAAAATTACTGATATTGGTTTCTCCTGGTTTATATATCAGTCCTATATCAAGTTTCAGTTGGTCAAGGGAAATCCATAAGTAGTTGTTGCCATTAGTGTACTTTCCTTCCGTGTGATTGTGCTTTAAATCGTTGTGGACGAAAATGGATACACCTCCACCTCTCGTGTCTGTTCGGTGATTAAAGTAATGAGTGTAATTAGGTATTTGAATTCTATTACCTTCTTCTTCTGTTTTAATCCATGATTCAGTTATCAGAATTAGATGTAATTTGACGTTAGTGGATTTGATAATACATTTAAGTTCATCTAGTTTTGCCGGCTTGACAATACTTCTTATATTGGTGTAAAAGAAATTCATTGATGTTTGCAGGTTTTCTGTGCTGTTGTATGTTTTCATAATTTGGTATGTTGTTTCTTGGCCTTTCTTTATGTCTATGGCGGTTTTAAGGTTTTGCAGGGACATTGTTAGTTTTTTGGCGAGGGGACGATTTTGGGATAGCCCTTTATATATTTTATGATCAGATCTGCCTCACCGCCTTCATGTCTTCTATGAAGCTCTGCCTTAAGTGCTTTGATATGTAATTGTTGTGCGGGAGTCTGGTCTGAAAACACTTTGATGTTCTTGTTTGTGATCTTGTCCTTGTTTCGGAGTATGTCTTTTACTATGTTAGAAGAACTGAGATAGACTTTCATGGGACGATTGGTATCTAGTTTAAATTTTCCGAGTCTTGATGTTTTTACTGTAGTCGGTGCAAATTTAATGGTTTCGTTTATTACACGTAGTGCTTCTTTTTCATCAAATGAGTGTCTTTCATCCCTTTCTGATTCATGTAGTTCAGCAACACCTACAATGATAATGTTTTTCTCTCTATTAGATCTTTCCCCTATTTCGCGTATAAGATCTTCCTGTGAGCTCAATGCTGGTGGCGGTATAGGTGCTGATGAATTAATATTAGTTTTCATGGCCTTAATTTCATCTTCCAAACTTTTTATTTTCTGGTCGGATAGGTCTTTATGATTTTTAAGATCGTTGATCTCAGTTACTATTTTATTTTGTTCCGAGATCAAGTATTCTGTGGTAGAATGAACGCTGCTTTTTTATTTGGGAGATGTCCTCTCGCATCGAAGTCATATGCTCATTTTGGGATGTGGTAAAGTCTTTGAGAAGGTTCACAATGTCGCTTCGCAGGTCCGTTATGTTTTTTATGCAATCACAATCCGTCCCTGTATTGACTGCCATTTTTCGCTTGCGCAGTGTCATCTTTTGGCATTCCATATCGTGATTTTTCCAGTCTCACTATTAATAATTTTCCAAGTAGCCTTAATTTTATCCTGACTGGTTTTAATTTTAGAACTTATATGTTGTGATTTTGCCACTCGACAAACATTCTTAAAAATTTTTTGATAAATTTTTAACTCTAGTTTTAAACTCTTCACTAAAATTATACTGTTTTTCGCTGTATAATTCATACAAAGTGCGCCTGCTTTTATGAATACCTGCTGTTGCCCACTCACAAAATTTCGTACTGCTAGAGACCACAACCGATTTGGATTTAAAAATTTCATTGAACGTTTGATTAAACTCATTGAAAAAATTATTATATAAATCATTTGGATTGTCATCATTATATAATAAGCGAGGTAAGGTGGTAGCTAGGTTCAATTTCATTTTTTCCAAACGATTTGTGGTAACAGGTATACAAGTTATTTTTTTTTGATTGTTTATTTTGACTATTGTTTCTATGGTGACTAATTGACCAAGATGGTCTGATTGAATATTGCTAATTAAATTTTTCCTTATTTCTTTTATATTAGTAAAAATATTATCTATACAATTGGCTGAAGTAGCAGTTATTCTAGTTGGCTCCATAAATAAGGGTTCAAGATTAAATGATTTAAACAAACTAATCATTCTGGTACTTAAACCGTTTTTCTCTAGTAAGTTTACATTGAAATCACCGCATACTATGATTTGTTTATTTGATTTTGATATAATATTATTCAAAATTTCCTCCATATTTCTTTCAAAAATATCAAATGAAGCGGTTGGTGGGCTATAAGTGCTTATAACAATGAACTGCTCCAACTCCATAATGAATGGTATACAAGTTGATAGATACAGATGTCATGGCAATGAATACCTATTGACACCAAACATTTATGTATTAAATGACAAAAAAAAACAGAGAAGGTTCTTAGTCGATGCATATATATTTTTTATCCATACAGTGTAGAACTTAATTTTTGATAATTCTTTTTACTTAATATTTTCATTAGTATATTTTATTCGCAAGGAGTAATGAAGTATGTATAACAGTTTATGTTTTAATATTTTAGAAAGCCAAAAATAAAAGGTGGTGTAAAACTCTTCAATACTTCACTGGGCTTTCTCTCATGCAAAGAAGTAAAAGATGTGTACACAGAACAACACAACAGCGAAGCCAAAAAAATTAAAACAAAGAGAAAACATATTAATGAAGACCAGGATATGAATGAAAATGGTAGGTGTTCAAAAAATCTCAAACTTTTAGGCCTGTTTCATGGGTACAATCAAGAAATAGTCTTAGATTGTACACAGTATACTCAGAGAACAAATATATGTATGTAGATCATGCAGAGGAAATTAAACCCTATTCATCTAGTCTTTTGAAATCCATTAACCTTGACAGATAATAATAGTATTATCACATCACACACACTGCTATTTCATTATATAAAATCCATTCCACTTTTTAATAAACATCTTTCTTTCAGAAAAAATACTTGCTGCAACAATCAGTGGAGAAAGTATATTATCAAAAGATGACACAAAGATGTGGAAGTCAAGGAGAAAGGAGAAATTATTCAAATACAAGTCTCAGAAGAACGGCAAGGTACTAGTGGCAGTTGATTAATTTAAATAACTAGGTATTAGTTTACCAATAAGTGCCTACGTATATACAGCAATATAAGCTGCAAAGGTCTTATAGTCTGGTAACTAAGGAGATTTAATAAGCTATGCACTAAATACACTTCCATGTTATCATCTACTTGGCTTTGATGATCCATGTGAAGAGGCGATTAAGCTAAATTCAGTAAATTTTATGTTTTACTAATGTATTCTGTAGTTACACAAAAAAACATCAATTATAAACAGAAAACGTATATTTACAAAAGTAACTTAAAACTAAAAATTGTTGTAAACTAACAATAAATACATAATGTACAAAACTTTTTCATGAGATTCAATAATTTAAATGAAAACTTGAAGAAGTGATCTAATCAGTAAAATCAAAAAAATATTTCATTTAGTTTGTCATGTAAGGCTGAGTTTTTTTTACTTTAATATATAGAATCTAGAACAATGTTTTAAGTTGTTGTAATACTGCTTATAAATAAATGTTGATGAGAACTAAGTTTTATTGTTTGAACAAAAAAACATTCAACAAAAGTGCGGTCTTAATAAAATAATTAAATATAGGGGGACATTGATCATAAGTTATTTAAACATTTCTCGCCCGATCACGTATCTAATACATAAGGCAAGATTCTGATATCTTTAAAATTGACATTTAAAACATCTGTAATAGACTGATCATAAACTATGTATGGAATCATTCAAAGAAAATGCACTTCTATTATCAGTTCTAAAGTAAAACATTAAAAGATATCATTTGTTAGTGGCAGTAGGTAAATCTACCCTTTTTTTCATTTTGGTATCACACACATTATGAGCAAAAATACCTATTAGTTTTGATTTTACAGGCATTATAACTTCGATAAAATAAATATCGAGCACCGCGTGTGACGTCAATTTTCAACGCTCCGCTAATTCGTTGTGTTGTGCGATGACGTCACACCGTCACACGCATCCAGTACGAGTCCGCATCGCACGTTTACTTCTATAAATCGGAAACTAATTGACGTATCGATATAATTTTTTCACTTGTACTTTTTATTTTTCACCGAGAATATCCGAAAATGACCGAGAGCTAATAATCAAAATTAGTTACCATTCTTAATTTATAAAAGGCTTCATTGCTATCAGCTCGTCTTATTCAGACTTTTCTTATATCTCCTTGGAAGTGAGTGATGCGTCTATAGCCTGCTGGCGTCACGAGGCGTCGGTAAACTCCTGCCAGCGTTTCTAACTGTCATCTCGTTCTCGAAGGCCTTGTTATCCATACCGATGGACATATTCGTTCTCGGTTCTTCTTTTTCCACCGGCCCGTCCATCAGGAACATCGTGAGGAAGAAGAGGATGCTACCTGGATGATGAAATTAGGAGTATTAAGGAAAGAGTGAGAAGTAGACTCAGGTTTAAACAAAATTAATGAGGGGATTTTATGATTCGTGTTTTCTTGAAGAACTGTTTGATATCAACTTAAAGTTGATTTGACAGAAAAAGAGCAGTTGAGATTTTTCAAGGGCTGGGAAACTTTTAACATAAAGGGCCAAGTAAACCTATTAAATGTGATGGGGGCCATTTTTAACTGGTTAATTACTAGTAGATACTTGTCATTGTTACACACATGGATGAAAAAAATAAATAATAGGAGAAATTTGAGGGTCAGTTTTTTTAATTGGTTTTTACTAGTAGGTTACCTTATCATTGTTACGTTAGATGGAATATCTGAATTAAATATAAGGAGAAATTAATGTTACCTACTCATCAAAGGTACTACTATCAAAGGTATCAAAGGTACGTAAACCTAAGTTTACGAGTGCGGATTGAATACAAATGTTGGCGCGGCGCGGGCTGGGTCAAAACAGTTTGCGGGAGATGGGCCGCGGGCCATAGTTTGCCCATCACTGCTCTATAGTAAACCTTAGTTATAGCGTAGAACCCTGCGTAGAAAATCATAATGGCCTCCCTGTAGCCGATGGCCTTATCTTTGATGAGTACCTATACCTACCGTACTAAATTAGTGCCTACGAGTTCTCATTGAATACGGATGTTGGCGCGGCGCGGGCCGGATTAAAACGGTTTGCGGGCCGGATTTGCTCATCACTGCTCTAGAGTCTAGAGCAGTGATGGGCAAACTACGATCTAGAGTCCAGAGTAAACCTTACTTATAGCGTAGAACCCTGCGTAGAAGATCATAATGGCCTCCCTGTAGCCGATGGCCTTGGAGACGGGGTCGACGAGGATGGGCAGGTTGCCGCCCACGTTGTTCATCACGAACAGGAACACGCCCACGGTGGTGGAGCGGCACGACAGCGGCACTATCTCCACCAGGATCGCGAACACTATGCCGAACCACATCTCGGCTGGAACACAGGGTTTACTAGTCAGTATTGAGTGATTTCAAGAGGAAGGTTTTTATGTATAATCCTACTAATATTATAAACGCGAAAGTTGGTAAGAATGTATGGATGGATAGATGTCAGAATGTCATGGATGTATGTTTGTTACTCTTTCACGCTAAAACGGATCTGAATGAAATTTGACACAGATATAGATTATGGTCTGGAATAACACTTAAGCTACATATTATTCCGGGAAAATGAACGGTTCTCGTGGGATAAGTTTTTTGTTGTTTTACACGGTACCACGCGGGCGAAGCCGTGGGCGGAAGCTAGTACACGCATAATTTAGTAGAGAAACACTGATAATTTTACAGGTTTCTAATGTGATGTCGTAAATAAACACATTTGAGTGTATTTAGTATCAGCATTGCACCCGTGCGAAGCCGGGGCGGCTCGCTAGTTATAATACAAAATTAAAAATTTTAAAAACCCCCTTAACGTCTAACATGTGATATTTAAAGTCATGGTTACCTTACCATGTTTCAATATCATTGAAGTAACACGGTACCTATTTTCGAATCGATAGGACATATGGAAGTTAGTCAGATCCCCTCATCAAATAGAAAAGAGCTGATGATCTTCAAACGGCTGAAAAGATTTGCATGAAACATTGCTAAGAACACTCGGGATAAAATTATCTATGACACAAAAAAGATGAAAATCGGTTCATCCGTTTGAGAGCTACGATGCCACAGACAGATACACAGACACACAGATACACTAACAGACACGTTAAACTTATAACACCCCTCTGTTAAAAACCTCTGTAATCAGTAATTAACGATGTTCAGCATATTTTGTAGATTGTGCTGATGAGTTACTTTTGAGCTACAAGGAGTTCGGGATCGTTTAGTAGAGGTAATCAACATCCGATTCAACGTAGCTTTTCATAACGAAAGAGTGCTGATTGTTTTTTGAATCGAGCCCTTTTACTTTTTGAGTTAAAAATAAGTTTGGTATGATTGTCTTTCATAAAACAGTCAAATGGGTTCACTTTGATGATACATCGATTCTAAAGATTAATTATACTTACCAAAGAAGTAAGATATAGCCAGAGTAATCATCGCCCACAGCGGGCCGAAGATGACCGACCCGAAGGCGGGCAGGGTGGCGATGAGTTGAGACAGTGCCAGGATCAGCACTCGTGATCTGATGCCCATTTTAGCGACAAACCTGGAAAAAGTCGATCATAAATTTTATTGCATGTTTAAACGACTATTTGAGAAAACGCCCCAGCCGCCTTTTCTCACGTGCGTACCGTGAGCGACGATTAATTAAATCATTCCAGCCAAAATAATATTGTATCCGCCGTGAAAAAGTAACTTTTTAAATATCGCTTATTTTGACGTCTCCGCAGTAATATCAGACAGCTAACAGTACTGCTGGCTGTCAAAAGATACTTCGTGGTACGGTTTTTGAATGGTGTGAATAAACGATTTCATGTCGCCGGCCGTCATCAAAACCGCGGTTCTAGCGTTACTAATTTGATTTTACATACATTTCAGAGTTAATGGTACGAAATAACAATGTAATATTAATTCGATAATGTATTATGAATTCGTGGTAAGGCCCAAGGTCTTTAATTTTGAATGGTTAGATTTTGCGTTCAATGTCTTCCATTCCGATATGTTTGGTCTTCTTTGCTGACTTACTTGTCAGAGATGATTCCCCCGGCGACCACGCCGACGGAGCCAATGCCGACGGTGACGGCGAACAGCCACCACCCTAGGTCCACATCCGGGAAGTAGTCGCGGTAGTAGAGGTCGGCGTTGTACGCGAACGTCATTCCACCTGGGAAACAATTTACGCATTTATTGTCTTGTTTCATGGTATCTTTCGAAGTCACCGGGATCTAGAGAAGACATAATTTATTCTTAGGATCTTTGACCACACCAATATATGGGAATGATAATTGTAATCGATAAGGCACGTGATCATTCTGATATTCATTGTATTGTTTCATGGTATCTTTAGAAGACACCGGGATCTAGAGAAGACATAATTTATTTATGGGATCTTTGACCACACCAATGTATGGGAATGATAATTGTAATCGATAAGGCACGTGATCATTCTGATATTCATTGTATTGTTTCATGGTATCTTTAGAAGACACCGGGATCTAGAGAAGACATAATTTATTTATGGGATCTTTGACCACACCAATGTATGGGAATGATAATTGTAATCGATAAGGCACGTGATCATTCTGATATTCATTGTATTGTTTCATGGTATCTTTAGAAGACACCGGGATCTAGAGAAGACATAATTTATTTATGGGATCTTTGACCACACCAATGTATGGGAATGATATTGTAATCAATAAGGCACGTGATCATTCCGATATTTATTGTATTGTTTCATGGCATCTTTAGAAGACACCGGGATCTAGAGAAGACATAATTTATTTATGGGATCTTTGACCACACCAATGTATGGGAATGATAATTGTAATCGATAAGGCACGTGATCATTCCGATATTTATTGTATTGTTTCATGGCATCTTTAGAAGGCAAAGGGATCTAGAGACATTAATTTATTCTTGGAATCTTTGACCACACCAATTTATGGGAATGATATTTCCGATAAGTTACGTGATTCATTCCCATACATTTTTAAAGTTTTGTGTTCCATAGTGATGCTCGAATGTTACCTACTCTGTCAAGGCCCTAATAAATTGTATGGTTTCTGACTTTACACAAAATATTTTTCTAATTTATCTTCTATTGGTAGATTGGATATTATCAACCTATGTGTTTCTCACGGCACGGTAACAGGTTACAGCATAGTAACATCAGTTTGGTTTGACGTGAATACGTGCTCTAGATCCGTCATTCTCGGATACGGATGTCCGGCGCGGCGCGGCGCGGCGGCGTCACACAACCCAAAGTTGGAGATCCTACTCAATGGCCCACTATTAAAACGCCGTGTGTTGTGTTTTAACTCAATGTTATATTCAGAAATTGTATGTTTTAGAACATTAATATATTTTAACTTTGAGGGTTTCGTTCACTAGGTCGCAGATTTGTTTGTGCGACTGTGAGTTTTTTTGGTGTCGCTGTAAATAGTACTTTAGTCCACTCCAAACGGGGAGACTGGCTTTAAAAAAATTACAAAAATACAATATAGTTAGTGATTAAGTAGGTATCTAATTTCCCCAGTCATGACGCGACCCCGTACGCACGTCAATCCGACATACGGAAGAGTTCACGACAAGATAACAATGTTTTTAATTTCCGGCATACACAGAGGTCTTTTAATTTATAACTAAATACTTAAGACCTTGGGTTTCGCGACATTGCTACCGTGCCCACAGAAGGTAGAATAGTAACTTGTGACTGGCAGGATATGGGCCCAGACTAGAGTAACTATCTTATCTAGACACGCGGTAGCGTGTCAAGGCATGATCAAATAAAAAAATAACGAATTGCGGCGATGGGCTTGCAACCTGTCACGTACGGAATACTAACTAATGTGCAAAATGTGGGCATGTACCAAATGTCATGTTTGGACTTGCCTCTGACTACCCCCTTTAGATATCCTCAAAGATCTAAGTAACTAAAGATCTGAGGAGATATCTACCGAGCCTGGGGATTACAGTTGTGATCATATTTTATTTAGGTATATCAAATCACTTGTTAACTGCACAAAGAATTGCACGAACACCAATCAACTACAGGCAATAGGTCAGTGATTTGTTATAGTTACTAAAGTAACAATAGGTACAAACATTTTATGTTAAACATAATAATGTCAAATCACTATTTAAGATTTTTTAAAGTCTATTTACGTCTTGCATCGACAGAGTAAGCCTAGCTATTCAAAAGTCAAAAGTCAAAATATCTTTATTCATTAAAATCACAGGGATCACTTCGAATCTTCTTACATTCCTACTAGGTGAGTCTAGGTGCCAATTCCAGTCCTATCCCCAGTCCGAGAAGAACTGACAAGAAACTCGCTGGGCTCAAGCGCTTTTTTGTTGGTTGGATGGTATGGTTTCAGTGCTTAATATTCTAGTATTTGAAACAGTTTGCAAGTTTTCAAGGTACTTTGTCACAAATTATTCAGAACCTTAGTGTAGGTAGAGCAGAAATTTTATAGGAAGGTTAGATAGGTCTATAACATTATTCTAATAGCAATTTTTTTTCACATAGCTGCAGCTCTATTTATAGGTAACATTTAGGTAACTTTTCATTGTCAGTTCTTCTTCTTATAGTTTCACTTATTCTTTAAAACTAATGTGGTGAAAGGATTGAAGTGCTCCAGGGGTAGAGGAGGTAGGTAAAGGATTGAAGTGGTCCAGATAGAGTACTTACTCTATCTTGTAAATGGTCACTCTGAGTTGTTATTACTTGTTACCAAGGAGTGAGTCATTAAATCCGTTTCGTCTACGATCATGTCATTTGAATAAGGATACAATTATTTTGTAAGCTCTTGTGTTTTTGTACTAAGGCATGTATGCTAGCTCACTTAATAATTCTTAAAAAACAAATTCAATATTCGTTTCTGGATATGGAATTCAGCGCGGTCAATATTCCAACAGATAACTGGAAGACATTTCAACCTTGCAGCATGTTAAGCAGTCGATCCCGTAGTGCACGAGAGGAGCCTCTAAGCCTCGCTTTAATCCTTCCCTCCCACTGGTTCGAAAGAACTGGTGACACTAAGAAGAAGAGTGTAGAAACACTCGCCATTGGCTCGTTCACTTACCACAATGTCTGATTGAGGCGGCGAGACACAGCATCAGGACCCTGGGTTGAGCGATCACATTCCAGATGGTCACCTGCGGCACCTTCTTACCAGATTCTAAGGAAGCGTCGTTGGACTTTGTCGTACCTGTTTTATTGAATACCAAATTGTCATAAACATCGTAAGATAATAAATTTAT
The DNA here is from genome assembly GCA_963675405.1 of Cosmorhoe ocellata. Classification (NCBI taxonomy): domain Eukaryota; kingdom Metazoa; phylum Arthropoda; class Insecta; order Lepidoptera; family Geometridae; genus Cosmorhoe; species Cosmorhoe ocellata. The sequence goes on along the minus strand of OY776265.1, from coordinate 1,877,761 downwards.
AAGTTACTAGCTTCCGCCCGCGGCTTCGCCCACGTGATACCTTGAAAAACAAAAACATATCTATCCCACGGGAACCATAAATTTTTTCGGGATAAAATGTAGCCTATGTGTTATTCCAGACCTAGTCTATATCTGTGCCAAATTTCATTCAGCCGTTTTAGCGTGAAAGAGTAACAAACATACATCCATCCATCCATACATTCTAACAAACTTTCGCGTTTATAATATTAGTAGGATATTATCATATTTTGACTGATGAGTGTTGACTGACAGTAAACTGACCAAACTCGGTTTGGTCCTTCTAGCTGGATAAACCAAAAGACGATCGACATTATAGGGCTAATTGTATCGTACCAAAGCTAGAATTAAACATGTCTAAAGTGGAAGTCATGTTCGATGTGGGAATTGTTATTGAATATGAGGTTTTGACTAGGTATATCATACCTTCTTCTCCAATGGTAGTCCTTTCGGGCTCACGAAGCGTCAGTAATGTGAGTACAGCGATGAATATACCAACAATGCCGGCTCCGTAGTAGCATACTCGCCAACTCTACAAAACAAATAGATGCTGAATAGGCATTAGGTTTTTTAAGGGTTTTTGGGTTTGGAAAATGTTAGGTACTCATAGAATACTAAACTATTAGGTATGCAAAATGTGGGCATGGGTCAAATATGATGTTTAGACGTGCCTCTGACTAACCCCGTTCAGGTCAAAAGATCTAAGTATCAATAGACCTGATAAAGCGTCAGTAAAGGATTTCAGTCGTGATTAAGTATGTTTGTTATTTAAGACTGTTACCTGTGCAATTCTGTGTGATTATTGCATACAATAGTATGATTGTATGAGACTGACGCAGGCACCGCACTTATCTGGCATGCGTTTAAGGTTAAGGAAACCGCTAGCGTTTAATCCACCCATCCAATCCAAATAAAATGAATCAATATCTCACCAGTCCCCAAGCGTTGAGCAAAGGTATGTATCTCCCCACAGGGAAGGCGATACCATAACCTCCATAGATGCCCCAGTTGAAGATTGAAAGAACCAATGCTCTCTGGCTCTCTGGGAAAAGATCTGTCAGAATGCCCGTCGCTAGAGGGTTGCAGCCGGACTCGCCCGCCGCCATTATCATACGTAATATGACAAGGTGCCAGTATTCTGTGACACTACCCATAAGGAGGATAGCGATGACGAAAACGACTGTGCAGATTGAGAGGATTCGAGCGCGGTTGTACCTGTTAAGAAAAAGCTTTTAGCAACCTTCCGTGAAAAGAATTGGGACAATGCATCAAAGATTGAATATCGAGAATGGTCTTTACTTATCAGCGACGATGCCAAGCAGGACGCCAACGACAGTGAAGACGGCCATGAATGCAGGGCCGGCCAGGACCTGGTAGTCGATACCCAGACCATTGTATCCCCATTCGCAGTACCTCGTTCCGTTCAGGGTAAGAGATTCGCATCTGTGGGCACATACCAAAAAGTGGAATGTTGAAAAGGTCAAAATCAAGGGCACTTATAGGGTATACAAGTTTTTTCTTCCTGGTAGTTTCTGGTAATGCAAAAAGTTGCTACAATGGATTTGTATTTTTCTGACCTAAATTGTGATACAGATCTAGGTGGCACTTAAACTAGATTTGTTCCGCACGTATGCTTCATACTAAAGAAATCAATAGGTACCTACTCTTTTAAATAAAACAGATTTGAAAATCTGTATCCTAGGTTACCTATTTACTGCAAAAGATATAATAAATTTTCAAAGTTATTGATAAATCATCGTTTCAAGGTAAACAACTAATAAAAGTACATAGGGCTCCTACGCAAGTCGGTAGGTACGTACCTACCTAAGGTATTATAATTAAGTGCGTAGATATTATATTAACATTATCTATCAAACAATCTTACCTTAGGCGTGCGTTAATTAAGGCAAATATAATTGACCATAATTTGTTCAGTTCCTACTAGGGCGTGTAAAAACCGGGTTGTTTAAAAAAACCGGGTTTTCGAGTTTTATTTTTCAATAACCGGTTAAAAACCGGTTATTCGGTTATTTTTCCAGTTTTTTAATACAGGTGTCTCGGGACAAAATAAAACCTTAAATTTTAGTAAAAATGAACTAAGTAATTATTGTAATAAGCAAGCACCAATTAAATTTTAAAATCTTTTAATATAATTATGTTTAACTCACTCTTACTCGAATAAAGTAAAAAAATTGAACAACATGATAAGGTCTTATCTAGATAATGTAATTCACTCTTTTATACGGCAGTATTAAAAACTCTTTCTCTCTTACTCAAATGAAACCATAACAAGTTAAATTAAATTAAAATTTTAATAAACCTCTGACACAAATTTTTAAAACATTTTCTTGTAATATAATTCAGCTAGACTGCGAAAACTACAGGGGCATTAGCCTACTCAGCATCGTCGGTAAGCTGTATGCGAAAGTGTTGATCGAATGAAAGAAACTGATGAGGATATGGGATGCACAAGCAGGATTTCGAAAGGGTATGGGATGTACGGATCAGTTCTATCCTTGCGATGCACAGCCGAGAAATTTTTGGCAAAGGTCTAAAGGTCTATTGCGCTTTCGTGGATCTGGAGAAGGCCTATGACAGAGTGATGAGGAATGAACTGTGGTCGGCTCTGTCGATGTATGGGGTAAAGAGCAACCTGGTGCGAGTTCTGAAATCTCTCTATGAGGGTTCTAGGGCTTGCGTTAGGATACATGGGTCATATAATTAATGGTTTAACATCGAAAAGGGTGTTAGACAGGGATATGTAGCGTCACCATGGCTTTTTAATCTATTCATGGACAGTTGGCTACAAGATATGAAAGAAAGTGATTGTGGATTAAGAATGAATGAGTTACTCGTCAAATGTCTTCTCTATGCTTACGATCAGGTAATACTTGCGTCGTCGGCAGAGGAGTTACAGGAGATGGTAACAGGCATGTATGTAGCATTTGACAGGAAAGGAATGAAAATAAATGTAAGTAAGAAGAAAGTTTTTGAAAGAGATGAATGCATTACAGAATGTGAAATAATGATCAGAGGAGAAAGAGTGGAACAAAAGAAAGAGTTTGTAGGTATATTTGCGTACGCTGTTTAAGAATGATGGGAAACATGATGATGATATTGAAAGGAGAGTGAATGCTGGAAATCGTGTGAATGGGGCACTTCACTGATTTATGAGCAGTCGGATCGTTTCTAAAAAGGCACGACTGGCTGTGCATGGTGGAGTGTTAGTGCCGACATTAATGTATGGAAGTGAAAGTTGGGTATGGCAGAAGAAGCATCAAAGTAGAATAAATGCAGTGGAAATGAGAGCTTTAAGAAGTATTGTGTGGTTTAACTTTGAATGATAGAGTGAAGAATAGTGTGATAAAAGAATGTTGTGGAGTGAAAGAAGACGTAGTGATGAAAATTGAGAAGGGTATGCTAAGATGGTTTGGGCATGTAGAAAGGTTGGATGAAAGGAGATTGACGAAACAGGTGAATAAGGCGAGTGTGAATAGGACAGTTGGAAGGGGAAGACCTCGGCGTACGTACCTCGAGCACATTGGGGACGTTTTAGAGAAAGGCCAGGTCCAGAGTACCCTAAACCGACGCATGTATGAAGAATGTAGTGAGAGTGAATGAAGCAAAAGAGGATCGTAGCAAGTGGAGATCCGTGATCTCTGCCTACCCCGTCGGGAAACAGGCGTGATTTTATGTATGTATGTATGTATGTAATTAGGTGGACAATTATGGCCGTTCCAAATAAAGTCTGCAAGGCGTAGTTTAAAATGAATTTGTCATAAATTACTCATTAAAAAAAACTCGAAAAACCGGGTTTTTTGCCAAGAAAAAACCGATTAAAAACCGACGTAAAATCAGTCGGTTAATCGGTTTTTCGGTTAATCGGTTAATCGGTTTACATGCCCTAGTTCCTACCTAGTAGTGTTTAGGTACTTTGGATTTTTTGTGCAGTCAGCTACACCAGCTTATTAGGGTTAGGTGGTGTTCATCAGGTAGGTTCTTTCATGTCGATATCATGACAAAACGATGTCGATATACTTAGTGGGTTTTACCAACCCTGCCTTACAGAACTGTCGTTAAAATGAGACCGGTTAGGTGGCAGTCACTATTTTTCATGTTCTAGGTTACCTAGTTGCAGACTTTTATGTTTCGACTAAGTGGTTAGTTGTTTTGAATGTAGGTTCTTGGACCAAGTCATTACAAGAAGCAGGTGCAAATCAGGCTGACATTTTCTAAAGGAGCCTACTTTAATGTCCAATGTTCGCCTAAAGAACCGGGTGTAATGCCAATTTAATGGCCTATGTAGAGCGGCGCAGGCGAATTGCCTCTGGCTAGTTGTGACGCGAGAGGAGCAGATTCGATACTGCAGGATGGAATATGTATTACGTATAGTATTTTCTAGTATGTTATGATACCTGCAATATAATTGAGAACGAGTCCTAAAAAATTACGTGCATCTTTGGGTTAGCTTGATGTACATATATATATTTTAATATCGATACTCACATTTCAGTAGAGTTGACCTTTTCGCATACGACTGGCAGCTGGCTGAGGGTGAGGTGAGTGGCGTTTAACATACACGACTTGTCTCCATAGTGTAGGTCATCTGCAGTGACTTTCGACGTGGTACCTGGAGACAAAGCAAAAGGTAAGATTGGGAAGTGCAGGTAATAGACCGTGCGGAGGAAAATTATCAGAACAAGATAGAAGAAACAGCATATGCGGCTTGGTATTTGCCTATCAGTCAGTAGGCACCTAAGGACCTTTATCTATGAATGAGTATCTGTGAAACAAAGCTATGATAAATTCACGGCGCAATTTGCTAGAAACTAGATACTTGCTTATAAATAAAGGAGCCTCACAATAAATCTATCCCAAGGGAAAACATGGTGTCAGAAACTTGACGGACGACCGTCTAAATAATATAGTGCCCACTATGTAACACTTACTTAAGGATGTGCTTCATCAAAATAATGTACCTTACATAATACTTTTAGTTAATTAGTAGACTTTTAGTTAGTTGATCGTAAGAATTCTATCCGTGACTGTAATATTTACTGACTAGATGACCATGACTTTGAACGGCCTCAACCACTAATATTTAACTCAATCGTTAAAAAACTACCAAAGTTTTTATAGAGATTTGTTTCGTGGAATAATTACGTAGCATGATGCTTCATTTGGCTTGGAGTGAAAACATTGAAGCAAAAGTTTGTTTTGGTCAAGAATGTATGAGTGGGGCTCGAAGTGAGATTAATTAAGATGTACTTTTTCATCCCTAATATTAATATGTCCATAAGTAGGTACGTTATTATCTTCATAGTGTGCAGTGACGTAATTTTGATTGAGTAGTAGAGTCTCAAATCGTGGACTCTACAACAAGCGGATGAGTAGGTACCTATGGGACTTACCAATGAGATAGTGTCCAAGCTCTCCCAGGATGTAGCCGACGGACACTAGCCCCAGCACGTACCACTTGTAGAAGCCTTGCAGCTTCGCGAATATCCCACCGCGAAACATCTTCGTTTATATCTAGAAAATAAAAAAATATAGAGTCAAACGTCTCATGTCATAAGTTTTCGGAGAAATTGCCCTCGGTTTTTACCTTAGGCTGATTTTCGCAACCGACCAAGACTAAACAGAAATAAAATACAATGACTTGTGTTGTGGAAAACTGTGCCCTATTAGGTAGCAATTTTGAGAAAATTGACTGCGTGGGTCAACTAGTGCATAAATTATTACACACTAATTAGGGTTTATGAGATGCAAATGGTTTTTTGTGAGAATTTTATTGAGCGTATGATCATGACATAGTTCGTATGTGAATTAATCTGGCATTTTATCTGTGTAGTATTTTTTAAGGAAAATAATCTTTTGATCGATGGAGGGATGCGCTAAGTAAGCCGACACTCAGGCCTTATTGCTTAAAGAGTGATGATTTGCTACTAAAAAGTTGCCAGCCAACCTTCACTCACTAACATGTCATGCAAAACCGACATTGCTCATTTTGTAAAGCCACTTGTCAGACTCATTTCGGTGACAAAAAACAGCAGTGACCTAGTTGTCAACTGTGACTGTGATGTCATTATTAAATGCATTTGGCGTTGCGTGTCGTGGTCTATTGTCCGATGGAAGGCTATGGGCTCAGATGAGCCTAGATTTATGTTCAGATAGAGTAAAAAAATATTATTTTGACCCACTTTTTCATAAAGCAACTGCACGTTTGAATAGATTACAAATTTAATACATAAAGCTACTTGAGAAGTTGATTGAGTATGATTGATTTTAAACATTAATTGCTTGCCATCAGTTGCACGAAAACTCCGAAATATCCTTAGATATCCTTCATGGAAATGATAGGTCATGATTCCCGATCTTCATAGTAGCCTAATCGCAACATGACTAATTCCCACGTTCAGTCAGCCTCTCATTGTCTTAATGGTGTTCTATATGGTAGCAACTTGGAAAGTAGGCCATCGGTGACCGACTGTGATCTGTGTCCTTGAACTTCTACGACTACTACACTTTTTGCAGACCACAAACTGGTAAAGCATCAATTAACAGCTGTAAAAATATACCCACTTCCGCATTTCGATATAATTCCATGGTTTTATTACTATTGATGTTGTAGTTGTTGCTAATAAACTGGCCGGTCGGTATCTACTTACCTATTGTAAGTAGTATAGTTAAGTTCAATTCCAAGCCAACACAAAAGTAGGTAACTAAACAATGCTGAAATCCATAACAGGGCTATTTGTAGAATTCTCGGAGTTGCAACAAATAATTCTAAAATGAAGAAATAATTTTATATTAACTAATGCAGCGAGGTTATGAATCGTTCCCATTTGTCCAATTGAATTATTTGACTGGATGCGACGTTGTGATGGGCGCTGCGAAATTATCACACATATTCTTAGCTTGGGGTCGATAAAGGTATGTATTTAAAGTTTAAAGTTACGCAATCTTTAGGATATACAGAGACGTTATTTTGTTTATTTCCATATTTTTTTGCTTCAAAGTTTTCTAGCTCGTCCATGAAGTGCATCGCCTATTGTATTCGTCCGACTAACGGGCTGTTTACAATAATTGGTTGTGACCTTCGTACTATTTCTTCCTTTGTACCTCCTACCTCTAGGTCGTTGGGATGCTTCATTTATTTTCAGCGAATATTAACTTGAAGTAACATCAAACAGTCAAATATAATTCAAGTTATTTAAATACCAAGAGCTACTATTGCCTCACAAAAAAATAACATTAAAACCGTATAATTAATTAAATAGTTGTTTTTGTTTTCAGTCTTAAAGATACTTAGGCAAGCTAAATATTCAAGGAAGAATCTTATAATGTCTAGGTTTTAGAATTTTAATATTCGTTTATTTTACGAGTACCTAGTTATAAAACCACAGTTAGTCATTGTTATAATGCTTAAAATGCAGAATAATAAAAACTGGTAAATCAAGTTCAATTGATGATTATTTTCATACAAAAGACATAAACGCGTTTTTCTTGTAGCTCGTAGCATGTTGGCTTCAAAAAACGAAACTGAGCAATATAAGCCAATCTCGTCTGAAACCGTCCCATCTGATAACGTTAGATAATAAAATAAAATAATGTTGGCCCTATTTGACGACACGATATAATAAAATTACGGTAGGATAATCAGTAAAAAAAAATTGTTCTACAAAACACTCGACAAATTCCACTTTATGACGTAACTTGTAAGTTTTTTTGCAACTTGATAGTTTGATTTTTTATCCCGATCCAGTAAATGAAAGTCATCATTAGCAATTTATCGAGAGACCTTGACGGTGACGGTGGAAATTGCTCATTCGTCACGGTGCGTTAGGTTTTGCCTCCTTATTTTCAAAGTGAGTGGTGATGTCTAGATAGGTACTTATAAGTACATACAAATATACAGGCAGTTTCGTAATCGAACCTCCTGGTGTTAAGGCCCAGCATTTTGAAAATTGCAAGTATTGCAACCCTAATCATTCTATTACCGCTTAATAGATTACATTGAAATTGAACTACACGATACTCAAGGATATAAGTGATAAATCAACCGGAGCTAAAACACGAATTAGTTAGAAAACTTTGGTTAAAAATCATGTCAAAAACACCTCTGAAAATTCAGAAATTCCCTAGTTTATCGAGAACAGTAAGGTATTTTGAATTTCTATTTCACATGAATGTAAATCAGTTAATTTGAAACAAATCAACCCAGCCCTTTTTTTGAAATAAGCTGTTTACTTGAACATATTTTACGTAATTCAGAGCAGCCATATTATCATGTCGCACTCTACTTACTTGTCATTTGGGTATTTCGCTTCGTGCTATGTCTGATTCCGCGGAGATCCGTGTTGCTATACGGACCTATGTCACTTTTTTTGTAACTTTTACGTAAGGAATAGTGTGACGAGTATTCTGGGCCTACAAGTTAAGTCTACAATTATGAATCTTGGCAAAACTATCGCATCTACCCAGCCACGACAGCTTCAGTGCTAAGTAAAGAAAATTATTCAATGAATGTAGGTACAACGAAATTACAGCGTCAATAAACGCCATTAGTAGGCGACAAAATAATGGACGGTTGGACAGTGAATTGTGTCTACTGGATTATATTTCGGTAGTCATTCCAATTCCAATGCCATTTAGAAAAGGGTCTTAGTCCTGTCTCCCTTCGAATGCAACGAATAATTCCATAGCGTTGTTGACTGGGTATTTCCCTAGCGTTTCTCTTGTCACCTGACGCAAATCAATAAGAAAATAAGTGTGGTTTTTGTCGTATTCGACTAGTGGCGAAGGAGTTTTTGTATTTAACTAAGTATAATAGGTACTTGAATATAAATAATTATTGTTTTATCGGTTGTGGAATAAAAACTATGTACCTACCTCGATTATCGGTATTGGCAAATTGCAATAGAGTATATTATGATTTACCTACTGGGTACTTAGAAGAGCCCTTGTGATCGAAGGAAAATCATACTACACATACATACAATCAACGTGTTGTGGACCACAAGTCAAATGGCCTACAAAATCATTGAAGCTGCTAATCATATTAGAACAATAATGTGTAGACACAAGACATGTGTAATGGTCTGAGTAATATGATTTCCCTTGACTTGTCTAATAAGTTGATTATCATTTTTGGTAGAAAATAACTTAACCTACTTAGGTCTATTTTATGATTTCTAAGATAAAATTCATCCCATATTTAGTAGAGAGTTATTAGTGAGTAAGTATAAATATATGTCATTGGTGGGTTTAAAGTTATCGTAGACAATGTTTATGGCTTATGGACCATAAATTACGATTATTATTCTGTCACAGTTATTATATACCTACCTAATCATAAGAAATGATGCCGAGTACCTATTCTAATAATATTTCAGCGCGTGATGAGTGGCTATACGATTCCTAGGTCAGTGTCGGCCTGCGCCCTTGACTCCATTCCGTGGCTACGTGGTACTCAGACGGTAGATGATCTACTAATTATTGGTAGTTGCTGTCTTCATAAATAAACAAAGGATAGCTCATGGAAAGAAAAACTGGGCGGTTTTGATACAATAAAGAGAAAACATGATTGCTTCTGAGTAGACAAGAACTTAAACCATGCCGCTATACAACTGTTGCCTAAGATCTGGCGTAGCTATAGAATTATCTATGGCATCATTAGCATAACCATTTGTTAGTCTAATATCGTAGGTGTAGTCGATAATTTATAATTCCTTCCTTGCTGAACAATTTATAAGTAAACTGATATTTATTGAACAGGGAACTAAATGGTCCGCGTCGTCGTGACTCGTTGCAAATATTGTTATAACATAGCAAAGATTCTATCTTAGGTAATAGATTCATGTCTAACATTTATATTATGCTGGGCAGGAAATAGGATAGGCTGGTCCTATAGTACTAAATTAAAGTAAGTATACTTTTGAACTTCATAAGAGTTTGAAGAGTTTTTCATCTGTCTGTAACTCCTAAATGGAAAAGATTCTACTCATCAAAGATTTTTCTGTTTGTGAAATAGTTATTAGCTTCTTTTGGAGGAAATCGACGCAGCCATTTTTAAGACATCAATTTATGAAAAAATATACCATATTGACAAATAGGCGTTTATACAAAATATGATACTTTACATGCATTATGATAAGCACAACAAGTGCCTAGAATCGACTCTGTCTAAATACATTAAGTTCGTGACACGCGGCAGATGTTGTAATTATAAGTAAATTATGTATCTACACAATGATTAATTAATCAAATGCCAGTGTTCGTGCATGAACGGAGGGAGGTATTTTGTAGTTATTACGTCAATTTATCTGCCACCCGTGCATAGTTCTTTAAAAATGTACATTCTTTGTAGATGGCATACATTTACCTAAGTTGGTATAGATTTACCTACAATATCCAAAATTATTTATAGCTTGTGGTTAATTATTTATTTCAATTTTGGATTTGCCAGTTTACATTTTAATTTGACCTTAAAGACTTAAAATATTTCAAAATCCTTGAATTTTAATAACCGATTATAACAACCTTGTATTATTTGATTTTGATTAAATTCGAAATAATACATACGAAGGTTTTATGTTTTTTTTACAAACGAATTGAGAACCTCCTCCTTTTTGAGACGTTTAAATGGATAATGTCAGTGTTATCTTTGGTGGGTGTTTTCAGGGTTGTGCTCTAGGGCCCATATTGTACAGTAACTATAGCTATTCAGTAACTATAACTGTACAGTAGGTATTATATGGTGGTACCGTGCCGTGCGTGTGCGTTGTCGACCAACAGGTGTTCTGCGATAGGTAAGTCCTATTATTTTTAAGGTTCAAACCAAGGTTCAACATCAAAGTCGTGAACTTAAGGACGTGCCATGATGGTTTCAACGATAAAGTTTAATACTGGAACAAAATACCTAATATCTCTCATGGACACCAAAACTGATTTAACGTGTCTGATAAGTTCTGGGTACCGACCTATGTACTTATGTTCAATATACCTACCCTAATCATGGCTTTATTGGTTTTGAAAGCTCTGCCAAAGCAATAATTTTGGCATTTATTTTTAATTAGGGCGTTTTGCTTTCATGATTTTTTACCAACTTAATATGTGTTTTGCTTTACGGACCAACTGATTCGTATTCACGTACAGTTGTTCCAACGAGTCAAGGCATTCGTAAAGTTAGCTGCAAGAGCTGCGCAGTATCGTTTTTCGGAAGCAATTGGAGGTATGGGAGGGGGCGGTGGGACTGTACATGCGCAAACTCGCACCTGTGGCTAATTTCACGAATGCCTAGATCCGTTGTATGAACTGTACTTACCCAAATTTCAAATAAATAAACATGTTACAAACATGATTGTGTTCAAGTCTAAACTAATTACCTACCGATGAATTAACATATCAGTAAATCAATAACGTTGTAGGTACTTCCGTAGTAAATTGACAATGCTACCTACTGACCTCATATTATCCGCGAATTTGCAAGTGTAGTGCGAAGGTCTCTTAGGTTGTGCAAATAAATACGAGTACCTACCTATTAGTCACACATTCCTGTCATCGTCATCATCATCATTTTATTACCATTTTCCTACGTTATTGTGGGGTCGGCATAACATCTTATGATTTTTGTCAATTTCCCTGTGTCATTCGTCATTCCTATGTCGGAACTGAATTTTCCTTGCACATTTTTCGAGAAATATATTTTCGAAAATATGTAGAGTAGAAACTTCCGCTTGAACATATTTCCTTTACCTATCTATATTTTCCACGGTTGTGTAGATAACTATAATAATTAGATACCTAGTCTTGTCTACCTAGTCTGCCTATAATGTAACATAAAAAATTTATAAATGAATATGAATATGAAAAGCTGTGAAAAAATTCAAAGAGAACTTGGTGTTGATTTTATAGTGACAAGATATTGTATTGGAGATATTTCTCTCGTTGCAAAGACACGTCCTAATTTTTCTACATGCAACTCTACCAAGTATTGTAAAATTTGTAGAAATCATGGTCATCATGGTTGCAACCATTTGATGTTGTTTAAAACAAATGCGTCACGTTATTTCTATAACGAGTGGGTACTACTCGTACTATAATTACTTCCTACTGAATAAATTAATTTAAATATTTTTTTACATTTATGTGCTAATTTGATTGCACATTAGCATAGTCAAAAATTTTAATGTCATACGCGCATTGTGAAATCATGGCATTAAAATAAAATACCAACTTGACATAAAGCTATACATAACTGAGATACGTAGGTACCTAACCTACCTTACCTTGCAAACATTGTATAGAAATAGGCCAGAAAAGTATTAAAATACTCTAACATTTGAAATTTAAAATTTTAGTAAAAACCATTTCCTACCCAGGGTAGGTATAATAGCCATACAATAGGCTACTGTAATGCCTGTCCTGTGCATGTATGGCCTTGAACTTCAAGCACCCGACTGCTATGCCGAGTGAAAGGGTATCGGATGGCATCATACCACAGCACACAACATTTTGAAATTTAAACTCTAAATGCAGTGCAGCAGTTTTAACTGTTATAAAACTTTTATTTGACAGTTCATACTTGAATATTCGCTCGGTCTCCTAAATTTAGTAGTAATTAAGGATTATTTGTCGACTATGCTAATTACTGCTTTAGAATTACATTGTAAAAATAACTAAAATACTGTTTTATGCATACTCGATGCATGAAAATGTTTAAAACGGATGTTCCAAGGACCTTACCACGAAGTCTTCTAGAACGGTTCTGTACCGATTCAGTTTTAGAAACGTCACATTTGAAGCTTGAAGTACCTAACACTACTTCAATTACAATTTGCATACGTCATGGTACGAAATAACAATGGAATATTAATTCGGTAATGTATTATGAATTCGTGGTGAGGCCCCAGGAGTTCCACAGTTACTTGACCTTAGGTCATCAACTTGTCATCAAAATCAGATGTCAAATTATTAACACTAGATCATTCATAAAGTTTAAATTTATTTAAGCATGCAAAGTTTTAATAAATTAAGATCCTTATCTGTCGTCGTAATCATGTAGATGCATATCTCAGTGCGTCAAATTTTAAGTGATTGCATATTGTATAATGTTGTCCATATTTATTGCTAAGTATTGATACGGATATTGACCCGCGGTTTGCAAGCGTGAGTCAGTACAAAACCTATTAGTTTTGATACTTTACTTAAATTTAATTCCTATAAGTTATCGAAGGTATACATTTACGGTAGATTTTAAACCAGTAGCTTCGGTTGGCCGCAGCAATTAAAGTAGCCATAGATTATTGAGATTTATATATTAAAGTATTTACCTACCTACCTACTGCCTCGGCTTTTTACCTACAAATCGATTTTAGCAAAGACCATCCTAAAGAAATTGTTTTGATTTTTCTGCACTGAAGAATTTACCTACACATGCAAATATCATACATTGTGGTTGCCTCATCATCGTAAGTGTAATAAATAAGATAGAATTATTAGATATAATAATAATAATATCTAAAAAAAAAAAAAACAATAAGACCTCTAGCACTAGGCAGCCTGGCAGATGGCTGCCGTGCAAACAAGCACGTTGTATTGGTTGCCGCGGCAGGGAATTCGTGGCTGCCTAGTGCGCGGGCTCCTATACAACGTCATATGTTTTACTGGCTGCCTAGTGCGCGGGGGTCTAAAGTATGTGAAAATAAAGCCACCTTATTGGACTTGTTGTTATTTTTTTTAGCCCACGTCACTTTTGTGATCCAGAAGAATCCAACGACACGTCATTTGTCAATATCCGTCCAGTCATTTGGGCTTAGCGACAGCCAAAGAAACTCGCATACATACATACACCCCTAACACATTGCCCTCCTTCATATTATCCTCCGTATATTATTACAAATGCATTCTGAAACCGATTCGTATTCTAAGCAGAAGACTTCTTTTAACTCTCTCACAGATTGAATAATAGTTACTCATTACCTACATAACAAATTTCAACATAGTATCATCAAGTCAAGGTCAGGGTTACGAGTTCGGAATCCTAATCTCAGGCTACTAATGACTAATATAAACAACCAAAAGACACAAATAAGTCCTGACTTAGTATAACTTAAATAGTCCTGAATGGTCGGAAGGGTTACTCGATCAAGAATCGAACCCGCATCAATCTAGCCACAAACACCGAGGCAAAAAATAGCACTATCATCATAATTTAGTATCTCTACAAAATTTAGGTCTACGGTTTTGGAAAGCACCGTAGCATCGTAGGCCGTAGCTGTGTAGCGGAAGCAATCACGATTTATACATAACTAGCTTCCGCCCGCGACTTCGTCCGCGAGGTATTTACATAAAATATATGTTCATCTCGAAAGTTCTTTCTAAACATACCTACATAGGTAAAATTTTTTTTGAAATCTATAATAATAATAATAATAAAAATCATTTATTTTCTCCTCACAAAGGTTTCTTAAAAACTAGGTTGGTCCTTAAAATAGTTCTGTGTAGCTAGGTAAAAACCTGTTTTGTGAGGGAGACTGGTGCCTGATTTAAGTTTTATAAAAAACCTGTGATTACAGGTCACCAGGGCTCTCACTCCGCGGATTTAATACCAGGTTGAGGTAAATTGCCTAAAGAAAGAAAAAGTAATGTAGGATAAAAACTAAGTTTAAACTGTTTAAAGTTGAGAATGTTGTAAGGGTGGATGTGTAGTATGTGTAGTGTAGTGTAGTGTTGTGTGTGTAAACATTAAAAAGTCTTTGGTTGATTTTCTGTATGACTGCAGATAAAAATGCTGAAAGGTAGTGGAGAAGTGGTGGTGTGTTTAGGGTGAGTGAGTGATATTTGTGTGACAGCGTGAGAGGGTGAGGTGATGTTTGTGTGAGGGTGGGTGTGTGTATGTGTTTCAGGTTTGGGAGTTAAAGAAGTAGCCAAAAATTGTTTGAAGGTTGGGTACGAAAGAAAACAATGTTATGAATGAGTGGATAGGAGGTTTTCAGTTTCTTGATAGGTCAGAGTTTTTAGCCATTTAGCCACTTCGGTTTTACACTTACGTCTATGCAAAGGGTATATTGTTAAGATGGTGTTTACCTTATTATAGATATGTGAGCCGAGGAAGCAATTAAAGTTGTGGGAGAGACTAGTATTAAATCTTTGTGATGGACAGACTTTACCTTTTCGGCGTTTGTCTTTTACAAGAAGGTGGTCGTATGTAAGTTGGGAGTGTTTTTTCATGATAATTTGCAATAGAAAATATTGCATAATCTGACTGAAATTTGTAGGTTTCATGCGGCCAATATAGGGCTAAGTACGTATGAAAGCCTTTGGAAATCTGCCTCACTCCTCCGTTGGTAGTGAGTGTACGTACATGACACTTACGAAATTATAGAGAACCCGTGATACAAGATCTGCCGTCCCTTACTGTAGACTGTACTTAAGTGGGTAGGTACTTTTGATCAAAAAGTAACCTAACCTTTCATGTGACTCTACCTATCTAGGATACCTTACCGAAATGTTTTTATCTCTACGTATGACATTAATAACCGTTCTCATTATACTTTGGCTTATTTTATTATAGTAAACCCATACCCATAATAAAATAACCACAAATAAATATATTAAAACTTACCAATTTTCACTACTATGCCAATTTTCTCCAAATTCAGGAGCAATTCGTTAATCCCGCCTAAACAAAAGCGCGCGGGACCTTTTCGCTTCGAATCTTTCAATTTCAAAATTCGAACTCGCTACCTATACAACCTCTATGGTTTACAAAATAGGTTGTAGCGGTAGAACGCGTGCGCCGCTCTGTGTCTTGCGGTCGCAACTAATCTTGCATGTTGTCCTACCAGCCTTGAAAGCTACTGAAAGCCCCGTCTGGCCATTCTTACGATTTAATTAGATCAATTCGCGGTTTATGTAGTGACACCATTGATCATTTATCTGCAGGATAACAATTCAACAGCAAGATAACCATAATTTCAAACTAAAGAGGAAACAGTCTTGAGATTGCTGGCTGACAAGTAGGTAAAGTATTTTTTTTAAATGAGCACTTGACGTCAAAGCCTTACAGAACCTTCGTGTATTTTATTTACGAGCACGATTATCTATGTATCAATCCAGTCTAATAAAGTATGGCTACCCTCATACCTTGCTTCTTGCATAGTAACGAAGTCAAGTCTTTCGTGTCCTTCCTATACTTGCTAAGGTGACACGATAAGACGTCTAAGGCTGGTTACAGTGCTCGACCGATCGTCGGTGCGCACGGTCGGTCCTGACGATACGCAGTGCGCACGGTCGGTCCTGACGGCAGTTTGTATCATTCAGTGCTCTCCTGACCAACAGACTGACCAGATGAAAATTGATACAAACATCCGTCGTCGGTCCGTACGGTCGGTCCAACGATCGGTGCAGCACTGAACGCGTTCATTCGTTTCCATAGCGCGTCGGTCGACCGACGGCCGTATGCGGACGCGCTCGACCGACGGTCCTCGTACGCAGTGCGTAGCAATACACGCGTGCGTACGGTCGGTCGAGCACTGTACGAATTATGGATTTTCATATTAATGACAAGCGCGACCGACATACGGACCGACGATCGGTCGAGCCTTAGCGTAGATGCAAGATCTAAATATCACCATTTGTACAAAAGGCAATTTAGATCATGAAGTTTAGATTTCTGAGATGGATAGTCTTCTGTTTTTCTATCTTTCAGATAATAAGTAAACTTAGGTGGAATTCCGATTGGAAGGCCAATGTGAAACCAACAACCATTGAAATGGCTTTAGACCATAATACCAGAATGATCGGAGAAAATGTAATGTGAACAATGGTGCTGTGAAAGATCCATTAATTAATTTCTAAGAACTGAATGATCAATGGAAAACTTGAATGGATTATTTCATTGATAAATGCCTTGAATGAATCACAATTTTAAATGAAGATGATTAGGTACAAGATTAAGATGAATGGGTACAAGATTATATTCAAAGTTATCATAAAGATGGAGGAAGATGACCATGAAAGTAAATAATTAAAACTTTTTGTTTGACATACATATTAGTGATGTATTCTTCTTTGGACAGGTTCTCCACCTGCTTATATTTACAATTAAACTTATTTACAATCGTGCTCTTGGAAATGCAGCCCTGTCAAAAGTTCCTTCCTACATCTGGTTCTAGTCAAGTAATTTGCATTGAGTACCAACCCATGTAATTGATTAATGTTTATTCATATGAATATACGTACATGCTTTGAAACGGAACTCGGTAATGACACCTGACTGCAATTAAAACTTTAGTTCCAAAAGAAGCGGCAATAATCTTGGATGATGGAAAGATTTCCAACCTTATGCCAAAGAAATAAGAGATTTAGCTAAATCTGCTATAGTACTCGTACAGCCGTCGGTTACAGTGGTCGATTTGTATGGAATCGAAGCTTTAATACAAATAACTTAGATAACTTAGCTTCAACTATGAATAGTTACATTGTAGAACGGTTGAGATTTTCCTGTAAAAAGGTGTTTGTAAAGATACAAGAGAGGGTTGGACTAACCCGGATGAGGATATGTAGATCTAGCCAGGGATTTCGCAAAAATAAACAAGAATTACGAGTATGTAAGGTGTTTGGGCAGGAACGGGGGAATCCAGTGGTAAATGATTGTTTTATTTGATGTTAGAGATGATTTATTATTCGTTTACAATTTTATATATTATTTTAAATTATATCCGTTTTACGGTTCTAACGAGACAAGATGGCAACGATTCTTCTTCTTCTTCTTCTCTTCGTAGTCGCTGAAGCTGGCAGTTGGTTTTCTGTCATCATGACATTGACGTTTTGACAGCTGTGATTGATGCGTTGAACTGTCACTCTTAGTTCTTCCTTAACGCAATAGATGGCGCAGTAGGTACTAAACATACCGCCGGCCTTGAAAGCTTCAGGTTTCAACATAGAAGTCGTCAGAAAGTCGAATCCTCCGGCTGCGTAGGTAGCGGGCAGATTTTCGCGAATGACCTCCGAACGATGCCAGTTGCTGTTCGTATGTCGGCGACACGGGAGACGCCGTCGTTACCTGGGAACACACGTATAATGCGACCTAGTTTCCATTTGAGAGGTGGCATATTGTCTTCCTTGATCAGGACCATCGTATCCATGGCTATGTCATCTTTATTAGTTTTCCACTTCGTTCGTGTCTGTAGTTCCGCCACGTACTCCTTGGACCAGCGTTGCCAGAAGTGCTGTCGCATTTGTTCGACTCGGTGGTATCGCGTCAGAGTCGTCGTCGTTCTGGCCGTCAGGTCTTCGCATGCAGGAGCCACCAGCGGACGTCCGATCAGGAAGTGAGCTGGGGTGAGCGGAGACAGGTCGTTTGGGTCTGTGGACATAGGTGATAAAGGACGGGAATTCAGGACAGCCTCGATCTGAGTTAAAACTGTGCTGAGCTCCTCGTACGTCAACCTAGCGTTACCAACCGTTCGCCGCAGATGAAACTTACAGGAGCGCACTCCCCGCTCCATTAAACCACCAATATGAGGAGAATAGGGGGGTGTAAATAATAATTTAATTCCGTCATGAGAGAGGGAATCAATAACGTTTTGCTGAGTATTTTCGTTTAAAAATGAGGAAAGTTCTTTTTTAGAACCAACAAAATTTGTTCCATTATCAGATAAGATAATTTCAGGTTTACCTCTCCGACTTATAAATCGTTTTAGAGAAAGAAGATAATCGTTTGTTGTGAGACTAGTGACCAGTTCTAGATGTATAGCACGCGTAACTAAACAAATAAACAAAGCGATATAGCCCTTGGAAAGTTGAGCACCTCTGCCTTTTCGATTTAAAATAGAAATTGGCCCAGCGTAATCAACACCGGTACGAATGAATGGAAAACCGGGTTCTAGACGCTCATTCGGTAAGTTACCCATTATAGGTGATAAAGTTTTACCTTTAAATCGATTACAAGTCACACATTCATAAGTAACTTTCTTAGCCAAGTTCTTTGCACCCAATGGCCACCAACACTCACGTATGTTAGACAGAAGAAGCAAAGGTCCGCCATGTAATAACCTTCTATGTTCATGTCTGAATAACAAAAGAGTAAAATGATGCTTCCCGCACAATAAAATTGGATGTTTTTTGTCGTAATCGAAACTAGAAGAGTTTTCGATACGACCACCGACTCGAATTAGCTCATGTTTATCCATAAAAACATTAAGACCTAATACACGCTTAAACTGCTTGTTATCTTTCAAAGGTAAGCTATTTTGTAAACAAGAATACACGCCAGGAAAAGAATGCATTTGTGCGCATCTAACTAACGCACGTTGAGCGTCTTGTAACTCAGCCACTGATAGCAAACCGGTTCTAGTGTTTTGCGAGCGGTTGCGCGCCGTGCGTAAGTTATGAATAAAGCGTAGTACATATGCACCTACACGTTTTAATTTTTCGAATGACGAATGTCTTTCAAACGGAAACAAGTCTTGGCTTAATGTAAGGCTAACATGGCTTAATGTTGTGGTCCGTAAATCGGGTAGACTACAACTAGTATTAATGTTATTCGCATTATTTAATTCAAATTTAGATTTAAAATCATGAGACTTTAAAAAACTAGGACCGTTCCACCATAGTTCGGAGTTTACTAATACATCTAGGTTTTGTCCTCTCGACAGTAAGTCTGCGGGGTTTTCTTTACTGTTTACATGTGACCATACAGAATCGCCGGTTAACTCGTTTATTTCTGTAACTCGATTCTGAACAAAGGTTTTGAGTAAATGAGGTGACATTCGAATCCAACCCATAACTATAGTGGAGTCCGTCCAAAAATAGATTTTAGTGAAAGTCAGGCGTAAAGAATC
Organism: Cosmorhoe ocellata; assembly: GCA_963675405.1. Classification (NCBI taxonomy): domain Eukaryota; kingdom Metazoa; phylum Arthropoda; class Insecta; order Lepidoptera; family Geometridae; genus Cosmorhoe; species Cosmorhoe ocellata. The sequence continues at coordinate 1,857,893 of OY776265.1, read as the reverse complement.
GCTTATTTTCTTAAACAGCCTAGCTCCTATAAGTGCACCGCATAGTTCAAGCCGAGGAATGCTTATTGTTTTTATAGGAGCGACCTTACTCTTAGCGCATATTAATCTTATAATTATATTTGTGTTATCACTATAGGTACGTGCGTATGCGCACGCGCCGTAAGCGTGTTGACTCGCATCTGAAAATATAATTATGTAATTTTTCGTTTAATGATTTTTGTGATGTGGTTTTTGCACTGCCATGAAATACTACACGTAGTTTTGTAGTTCTATGTTTCCTATACACTCCGTGGTGAGGTAAAAAGAAACTAGGCTCGCTGTAGGTACCTACGCGGGTCATGTGACCTAGTGCTTCGTATTCGCGCATGAAATCACAATACATTCGTTTATACAATGGCAAACGGTCGAGTTTCCGTTCTAGTGCCAAAAATCGCTTATTCGCTAACGTATAGGAATCACCAAGCGTATCAGCTGGTTCCCTTAGCGGAATGCAAACCGAAAATCTACCATCCTTCTCGCGTTTAGTAGTTTTTATAAATAGGTCCTCACATTTCTGTTCGTCTTGAGTGAAAGCCCTATCTACCTGAGGAGGTAAATCTTCGATTTCCCAGAACTTACGTAACCTTTCGTCTATTGTTTCAGTGAAATTGCACTGAACCTGACCTTGCGTGATATGCTTTGTATTCAAAGGACCTGAAATTAACCAACCTAACTTAGAATTTTGTAAAAATGGTCCGTTAGGTAGTCTAATCCTATTATCGTCTAAAAGCTCCCAGAATTTGTCAGCGCCAATCAACAAATCTATGTCAGACGGCGTGGCAAACTGAGGATCAGCAAGTCATATATTGTCAGGTATAGTTACGTAGTCGAACTCAATGCTTGTTGACGGCAAGCAGGGAGTTATTATAGGCAGCACTAAACAAGTTAATCGCGTACTATATGTACTTGTTTTAGAGCGCACCAATATATCGCATAAATTATTCGCATGTGTGAGGTTACGCCCCACTCCGGATATACTTACTGTGGACTGTAAATAAGGCGCATTTAATCGTTTTGATAATTTTTCCGTAATTATGTTATGCTGACTACCGTTGTCAAGAAGAGCTCGTGCAACATGAAATTTGTTGTTTTGATCGGCTACCTCAATCAAAGCTGTAGAAAGCAAAACCTGTTTTAATGATAAGCTTGAACTGGCCGTATCGGTCGCGGCGCAGTCAGCTGATGCATGCAAAGCTGTAGATGTAATAGCGCATGTAGGAGGTTGCTCCACACACACATTCGCATAGCTACTACTCTCGCTCTGCTCGTCTATGTGTAATAAACTGTTATGTTTTTGTTTACATTGCATGCAAGGACCAAAGCGGCAATCTTTTATTAAGTGTCCTGCCCGCAAGCAATTTGTACATAACTTGTTCTCGTTAACGAATATAATCCTATCTTTAACTGACAAGTTCAGGAACTTAAAACACGCATAAAGTCTATGTTTTCCGCTACATTTAACACAACTTTGTTTAGTTTTATCTTTGTTGTAGTTAGGCTTGCCTTTAGATACGTCATCATTCGCAGTCGCCACATAGCTGTGGACTTGATGAGCGCACTTAGCAGTGTCGTTACTTGTCGCATTACTAGGCCTACCCTGCAACTTAGAATGATTCGCGTTTATCATCTCTAACATATCCGCCCTGTTTCGTAAAAATGTTAAAAGCTGTTCTAGCTTCAACCCTTGCGCGTTAGAATCTAGGGACCCTTTGTGGTTCTCCCACTCACGTTCAGTGGGGGAATCCAACTTAGAAACAATTAAATATATAATCAATGTATCCCATGATTCAGTAGGTTCATTTAGAGTTTTTAGGGCCCTCAAATTTCTCAGAACTGTATCTATAAGTTTCCTTATTTGCGCTGCCGATTCCTGTTTTATAGATGCAATATTAAATAAAGACTTTATATGATTATGTATTAGAAGCCTGTGATTATGGAATCTATTTTCTAGCAGCTCCCATGCGTGAGTGTAATTAGATGCAGTGAACTCTAATGCACTGATCACCTGCAATGCACTACCGCTGAGTGACGATCTCAAATAATGGAACTTATGAATTGCGTCCAGATCCGTGCGTTTATGAATCATCGTAATGTAAGAGTTTCTATATTCTAACCATTCATCGTACATTCCACTAAAGGTGGCTAATTTGATGTACGGCAATTTAACGTGCGACAATGAACTCTCCGTGACCATATGGCTACATTTAGTAATTTTGCTACTATCACTAGTCTCACAACTTTCGATTAAACATGTGGCCGAGGCCATTGTACTAAAATATAACGATTCTACTGATTCTATGTATTCGAAATTACTAGAAATATCCTCAGCTACAGAATTCAATTCTATATCGCTTCCTATACTATTGAATTTATCATAACACTCACTAGCTGATTTTAATCGTAATTTCATTTCAGCTACTTGTAATTTTGTTAGACTAGCACCACTAAATGAGTCAACGAATTTTTTGAATTGTGTCAACCGTCCTTTTAGATGACCTCTTTGTTTCTTCAATTCGGATAGAATTTCGCAATCTTTAGACTTAGACCTAGTAGGAGATCGAGATGGCACAGACAAATTGGAATTATCCTCAGACATATTGGTGGTAATGAGAAAACGGAAAGTACGTACTCACTTGTAAGCAACACCGCACGGCACCGATCACCTGGCTCCCGCTAGGCACACGCACAGCTGGAATGCACAAAACACAATATTTTAACACAGCTCTGGGAATGGATGGGTAAAAGACAGGATTTCCTGACCGTTCGCTTTTGATGGCTCTCGAATCCACGCCACGCCACGCCTTGGTAAAATCGTCTGGTTTTCTTGATTCGGCTCCGAAGGATCAATGTTTGGGCAGGAACGGGGGAATCCAGTGGTAAATGATTGTTTTATTTGATGTTAGAGATGATTTATTATTCGTTTACAATTTTATATATTATTTTAAATTATATCCGTTTTACGGTTCTAACGAGACAAGATGGCAACGATTCTTCTTCTTCTTCTTCTCTTCGTAGTCGCTGAAGCTGGCAGTTGGTTTTCTGTCATCATGACATTGACGTTTTGACAGCTGTGATTGATGCGTTGAACTGTCACTCTTAGTTCTTCCTTAACGCAATAGATGGCGCAGTAGGTACTAAACATAAGGCCTAGAATTGGAAATGCTTGCACCTATTTTATTTCCCAACTGCGAAGAAGGAAGGTAATATGTTTAGGATGTATTGTATGTATGTATACATGCGAGATCCTTCGGCTGTCACTGGAACCTAAACGGCTGGACAGATTTTGACAAATAAGTGTTGAATTTGTCTAGATTACAAATGACGTAGGCTAAACAAATGTGTCAAAAAATCCAATATAACGGCCGCTAAATGCTGTTTTCTATTACTTTTAGTCAGATTTTGTCATTTATTTATTTTTAGGTACATACTAGTTGTCTCTGTCGTTTAAATACAGTCAATTATTTACGAGTATAAGCTCGTCTGTATGAAGCAGTTGTCAAAAGACAATGAAAGAAATAGAGGTGATTATTCTATGACAATGCGTTTGCTAACCGTATAAACAAGTCTTTTAGTTAACCCAATGTTATTTCCTAAAGCGGTGTACAATAAAAATACTTTGAACATTGTTATTAATTGCTCGTAACGTGGTGTACATTGCAATACCACTGCTAATATGGCGGCTACAATAATTATTAAAGCTAAATTGACATGGACTGATACATATCTTGAAGAAATATGGAGTCTAGGAGTAGTTAGGTATTCACCGGAACTGGCTCATGTGATCCAAACCCGAAATAAATTCACCGACTCAGGCTAAAAAAAAAAAAAAAAAAAAAAGTTTGGTGTCTTTTCCTAGGTTTTCGGGGTCGCTGAATCGGTCTATTGCATCCGTTTTTTGATAGCTTACACAGATCATGAGATAGCTAACCAATCTAAAGCTCTCCACTACATTGCTAATCACCTATTGATAAAATTAACCTAAATGTTTCCTTATCACCCAGTGAACACGGCGCGCCATTGTTTGTTTATCACCTCTGACGTCACGGCGCACCATTGTTTGTTAATCACCTCTGACGTCAATCTCAGACTAATTAGCTTATTAGGATGTTCTAGCAAAACAACATTTTTTGGATCAATCACAAACCTTTATTTCCTCTAAAATAAGTACAGAATAGTTTGTATAAAAATATATCATTATTTATTGTATTGTTACTGAATAATTTAATAAAATCCATCATTGTATTTCCATAAAATTTGTTATAAAGATATGTTACACAATATTCTCCGCAAACTGATGTAAAATCATCTTGTAATCTATACCTATTAAAATCCCACCGCTTTGAATTCCTGATCAAGAAATCTCTATGATATCCTGTAGGCGGTCGTCCATATGAATCGAAATACTGACCAAACCTATTTCTATCTATGTGTATGGCCACCCAATGAGAACCTGGCATGCTGTCGGTGTCCAAATTGCTTATCAGGTACATAGGAACTTTAACATGTAAAGGTAACCTGTTTGCTGCATATACATTTTTTTGTAAAGAAGGATTGATAGTGTTCAAATATTTTTGAATCTCAATTGTGTTCATGTTTAATCAGCCTTTCGCATAAAGCTGTGCTATGCTTAACCTTCAAATCAAGAATGTGGAACTAAATATACTGAACTTCTTTATAAACATTGTGCAAGGACATAAATAAAAAGATTGGAATATGTGCAGATTATTTTTATTAGGTACTAACACTTATATATAGACAATAGTTACCTATTTAACTGCTATAGTCTACGGTTACATTACGGTTCTTATCTATTTCAATAACATTATCAAATTCTGCATAAACAATACAATTTATAGTCTGAGTAAGAGTAGACTCATGCTGTTTGAATGTTGCCCATTAGTCAGTTGTTAAAATATGTACACAACCTAATGATCCTGATAGTTTAGATAACATTATCAAATTCTATACAAATAAGGAATGTTGAATGTTGCCCTAATGATCCTGATAAGTTTAGTTGGTTATATAAGTCGTAATTTTTTTCAAACATTCACTGTCGAGTGCTTGTTCATATGAACTATAAGTCTCCAGATTACATTTTGTGAAGTGTGTTTAAAGTGATCTACAGAACAATGGATGTAAGTACTTCTTTAAAACTTTTCTATAATTTGTTATGCATATAGATTCAAAACGTTGATAGTGGTTATTATATTGTTGCAGAACTCTTTCGAAGAAAATACATTCAAACAATATTATTACACTTGTTCAGATGATGAAGATAAGACTCAAGAACCCCTTAACATTTGTGAAGAAAAACCACCTAAAAAACAAATGAAAAGAAACAAATCAACTGAAAGCTTAGATAATTTGTTTGAAGTGAAACAAATAAAGAAGAGAAAGTTATCATCAACAGTTTCTCGTGCCCACCAAGAAGGTGGTAATGTTTTTATAACTACCAATGAAGATGATGGTCATCGATCGAATCATATGATAAAAATAGAAGTTTATAACATGCACAAAATAAATAAAATCACGCCTACAGAACAGTGGAAACATGCAAGCTATAGAGTAAAATATTTTACAAATGAATGCAATAACAATTATGAAAGTATAAAAAAAATAATATACTGCATATCAAAAGAAATAGCATCAAACCCAACATGTAAAAAATATCATTTTAATAAGTAGTAGTAGTTTACCAATTTTTATTTATAAGTTTCGATAAAATTTCATTCTTAGTAAATTTACTTATCCCTCATTTACAAATTTTAGTCATTAGAAAAAATATTAGAATACAAATACTTACCTCATAATAGAATCTTAGGAAACAATATCTCATCAGTGGGGTTGCTTTAGTAAGTACCTAATTAGACATACCTCATTATGTAAGTATTACTTATAACATGAGATCTTTCTACCTGTTCTTACTATAAATAGTTCTTGTAGACGCTTACATGTAGATACTTCTTGTAGACGCTTACGTGCAGATACTTACTGTGATTCCATCTCCACCAAAAATGGAAAATATGAGTGTAAACTGTGTTAGTGTCTTTTTCAATACGATGGATACCGATTTTAGTGATGAAATTTGTCAAAAATTTGATAACCATATGATGCTAGAAGACGAATACGATAAATACTTATATGATGAATGTGCTCTGGTTGAAGAAAAAATAAATGCTGAATCCGAATTCAAACATTGTGTGATGCTTGAAGATGAATACGATGAATACTTATTTGAAGAATGCGCTCTGGTTGAAGGAAAAATAAAGTAAGTGATATCTATATCTTCTCCTTCTAGTACTTTTGTTTATCCTAAACTGAATTCATATCTCAACTCTTTTAATTTATTATTGCAGTCTACAATCGGGGGGATCTCTTAAGAGAGTGAATGACTCTGAAAATGCTGACATTGTTGTGAAACGAGCGCGATATGAAGATGGACCATCTACATCATCAATGGGATCTAACAACACAAACGAAACAACATCTAACAATGGAAATGAACGTGATGATAAGGTAAATTGTGACATTTGTCAAGTTCTTGTTAGTAGAAGGTATTTTGCAAATCATTTAAAGAGTAAACTTCATAAAAGTAAACTTGAAAAAGTACATGACTCACTACAAAATGTTTCTATAATCGAATCAGCTTTTGGTAATAGAATAATTTCTTATAAGATACGTGGAAAGAATGATCAACATTTAAATAACTTTGAAACACCTGAGTTGTATTTGAATTCTATCAAAAATGAAATTATGCTTCTAATTGAAGAGTCTATTCAAAAGCTAACAGTTTTTAAAGTAAACTTTGTTCTGCATGCCGATTTTATTCAACAAACTAAAGAGGATTCATTTCAAACTTTTGATTTCCAAACATATAATTACATAGTATTTCAGGGGGATGATCTAAATTTTCTATATTCATCTTTGTGTGACACTTTGATAAATAAAATCAGTTCTTTTGAGAAAAAAGACAGTGGTTGGAGTCTTAAGGAAATAAAAGCATTGGATATGAATGTTAATAAATTTAATCCTCTGCGCGGTACTTCATATATTGAGTTGCCAAAGGATATAAGAACTAAAAAAGCTGTAGTTAATGTTAAAAATGCTGACAATTTATGTTTCAAATGGGCATTGCTTTCCGCTTTGTATCCAGTTAACAAAAATGTTGATCGAGTATCATCATACACAGTACATTCAAACAAATTAAAATTTAATGGAGTGGATTTTCCTGTAAAGCTGGTTGATATATCCAAAGTTGAAAAACTAAACAACATTAGCATTAATGTGTTTGGTTTAGAATTTAATAAAGATAAAAAGTGTCATAGCGTTGTTGGTCCATTGTATTTAACCAAAACTCGTAAAGATGTTCACATCAATTTATTATTAATTTCAAACGGAATAAATAAACACTATTGCTATATTAAAAACATGTCGCGTCTCGTTAGTAAACAGATTTCAAATCAAGATCATGCAGTCCATATTTGTGATGGATGTTTGCTACACTTTTCAACAAAAGAAAGGTTGATTGATCATCAACAATATGACTGTGCTCATATTGCAACAGAATTACCAAATGGTGATACAACGTTAAAGGATTGGTTTGGTCAACCAGTATCCAATGATAAATTGAAATTCGAAAAATACAATAAAAAGCTAAAAATACCATTTGTTATATATGCTGATTTCGAAGCTTTTTTAAACCCAATCAAATCATGTTTTAACGATCCCTCAAAACCATACACTCGCAATACTCATGAGCACAAACCGTATAGTTTTGGTTATTACATCAAATGTTCATATGATGATAAGTTGTCAAAATATGAGACTTACAGTGGAAAAAATTGTGCACAAGTATTCATGAAACGTTTGCATGAAGATTTAAAAAAAATATGTAGAAAAAATAGCTTTCAAATTTGTCCTAAACCTTTATCAGCTATAGATGAAAATAAAGTTTCAATTGCAACAACATGTCATATCTGTGAGAGTAATTTAAATGGTGAAAACACATTAGATTATGATTGGCAAACTGGTGATTTTCGAGGTGTTGCACATGAAATATGTGTAAAAAAGTTTCGACCACCACATTACATCCCAGTTTTTCTACACAATCTAAGCAATTATGATGCTCATTTCATAGTCCATTCCTTAAATTTTGTTGAAGGAGAAATTGATGTAATTCCTCAAACCAAAGAAAAATACATTTCTTTTTCCAAAACCATGAGTATAAATAATCAAAAAATTTGTTTAAGATTTGTAGATTCCTTTAAATTTTTACCATGTAGTCTTGATCAGCTAGCAAAAAATTTAAGCAATGAACAATTTAAAACTTTAAGAAATAGCTTTCCTAATAATGAAGATTTTAATCGTCTAAGAAAAAAAGGTATATACCCATATGAGTTCATATCATCTGAAGACTGTTTGAAAAAAACAACACTTCCTAGTCAAGAAAATTTTTATAGTTCACTAACTAATTCACATGTATCAAATGATGATTACAACCATGCTAAAGATGTTTGGCAGCACTTTCAATGTCGTAATATGTCAGATTATTCAGATCTGTACCTCAAAACTGATGTTTTACTGCTGACGGATGTGTTTGAAAACTTTAGAACTTTGTGTTTAAAAACATATGGTTTGGATCCGGTTCATTACTACACAGCTCCTGGGTTAAGTTGGGACGCTATGTTGAAATACACTCAAATAGAGTTAGAACTTTTAACAGATTACGAAAAAATTGCTTTTATTAGAGCTGGTATACGAGGAGGTGTGTCTCAATGCAGTAATCGCCATGCAAAAGCTAATAATGAGTTCATGGAAGATTATGATAAAGATAAACAAAAATCATTTTTGACTTATTTCGATGCTAATAATCTATATGGTTGGGCTATGTCTCAATTTCTTCCAGTTGGTGGGTTTGAGTGGGTAAACGTTGATACAAATTTTGATGTGCCAGACAATTCAGAATATGGTTTTATTTTAGAAGTTGATTTGGAGTACCCCACTGAACTACATGATTTGCATTCAGATTTACCTCTTTGTCCTGAAAACATAAAAATAGGAAATTCTAAAGAAATCAAGTTAGTCCCAAACTTACACAATAAGATGAAGTATAAAATCCATTATAGGAATTTGAAACAATGCATTGAATTGGGTGTCAAAGTAACGAAGGTTCACAGGATATTAAAATTCAAACAAAGTCCCTGGTTAAAACATTACATCGATTTAAACACAACTTTACGAACATCTGCAAAATCTGATTTCGAAAAAGATTTTTACAAGTTAATGAATAATTCTGTATTTGGGAAGACAATGGAAAATATTGAAAAGAGGGTGAATGTCAAACTATTAACACATTGGGAAAATCGAGGTAAAAAGCTTGGTGTACAAGATTTTGTTGCGAAACCAGAATTTAAAAATTCCTCCATTTTTGGAGAGAATTTAGTAGCGGTTCAGTTAAGAAAAACTAAATTGTATCATAACAAACCGATATACTTAGGTTTTTGCATTTTGGATATTTCAAAAACTTTAATGTATGATTTTCATTACAACTACATGCTTAAAAAGTTTAACAATAACATAAAATTGCTCTACACTGATACTGATAGTTTGATATATCAAGTTTTTACAAATAACTTTTATGAAGATATTAAACCAGATCTATCTTCTAAGTTTGATACATCCGATTACGCAGATGATAACATATTTGGTTATCCAAAAATAAATAAAAAGAAGTTAGGTTTTTTCAAAGATGAAAATAATGGTAAAATTTTTCGAGAATTCATTGGGTTAAGGTCTAAAATGTATGCATTAGATGTTGATGATAAATTTATTGCGAAAGCTAAAGGTGTAAAGAAATGTGTTACAAAGAATTTGAATATTGAAAATTATAGATCATGTCTTTTAAACAAAAAAATTCTGTATGGCACCATGAATCTATTTAAATCTTTAAAACATAGAATATTTACTCAACAAGTAAACAAAATATGTTTGTCTTATAATGACACCAAACGTTACATTTTACCTAATAATATTGACACATTAGCATGGGGTCATTATAAACTAAGATAATGTTATCATAGTGATAGATTGTAATTTATTTTAAGTTTGTATTGTAAAAACAAAACTATAATGTATCAGCTATTTAACAATACTTTAGTTTCCTATTTAGTTAGTAAATGTAAAGTTATTTTAAATAGGTACGATGAATATGAATTTGTTTTATTTTTAAGTTATAGGTTATTTTATGTTTATACCATTATTGTGTTTTTCATGTTATCTATAAGAATTTTGTTCATACTGATGGTTAATGTTTTAATTTTAAAAATATAAATACATGATGATTAAATAGATTGTTTCATTATTTAAACATACCCCTCACAAACAACACATTAAAATGTACCATTTTAATCATCCTTTTAGTGCAATAGTAGCAGGTCCAAGTGGTTGTGGAAAATCTAACTTTGTAACAAAGTTTATAAAGTATGTAAAAGAAATTTGTAGTGTTGATTTTACCCAAATAACTTGGTGTTTTGATGAAATGCAACCTTTGTATAACCTCAAAAACGTAAATTATTGTCAAGGCATACCAGATCTCAGTATGTTTGATGGAAAGGAAGCACAACTAGTAATCATTGATGATCTCATGAGAGAATCAGATGGACGTGTTGTTGATATATTTACAAAAGGCAGCCATCACAGAAACCTAAGTGTTTTTTATATAACACAAAACTTGTTTCATCAAGGTAAAGGACAGAGAGATATATCTTTGAATTCTAGTTATATTATCTATTTTAAAAATCCTCGAGATAAAACTCAAATCAGATATCTAGCACGTCAAGTGTCACCAGAAAATACAAAGTTTATGGAAGATTCATACAAAGATGCAACAAAAGAAGCTCATGGATATTTGATGATAGATCTAAAACAAGACACTAGTGAAATGTGTCGATTTAAAACAAAAATATTTCCTTCAGATGGATATTGTACAGTTTATATCCCAACAAAATCATTTAAATATGCAAAGAATCAACAAATTCAAATCATTCATCAATAATGCATCGAAGCTTAAAGACGCATAAAAATTTACTAAGTGCTCTACATACACTTAAACCAAAATATCAAAGAGCACTTTTAAAGTCATGTGATGAAGATGAAATCAATTGCATTTGTGAAATCATCCATAACGTTTTAAAAGGTAAAGTACCTCTTGACGAAAAGGCAAAGAAAAAGTTACAAAAATATAAAGAAATACTTCGCAAACTAGTGCGTAAAAGTGCAAACAAAATTCGTAAACACATAATTGTTCAAAAAGGAGGATCTTTTTTACCAATTATATTGGGTTCAATTTTGAGTGCATTAGTTGGTTCTATCGTTTGAAATATGGAACACGCTAAAAAAATGTTACTCGTTGATCCAAGTATATTTGAAAAAATAAAACAACAAAATTCTACTGATAGTCCCATATCACGATTAGACATAGAAATGCAAAATATTTTGAATAGTCATATGGAAGATAGAAAGAAGTGTATTTTATACTTACAAATTTTACAAAGATACTTACATTTTACTGAAGAAGGACGTCAACCTCTCGAATTACCATTACTTTCAAATACTAATCTACCAGAAGACGTACCAGATGATAAAAACAAAGACATTGACACTAACGATGCAGTTGCTATAGAGACATCAAACGGAGAAGAGAAACAGGATACAAATATATTTTTGAATAAAAAAAATACATACACACCTCGACATATACTCAGTTTAATACCGAAAACTTATACAAGAAAAGGTGAGTTATTATTAAATTTGGTGGCTTCAAATACAGACAAAATTGATTGGGATGATGTAGGTACAGTTATTATTAACAAAGAAAAAATTGTTGGAAGCAATATTTTAGACTTGGTAAATGATTGTGTAAGACCACTGAAAAATAATGATCCAATAGGGTGGCAACAGTTTGCTACCGCATTAAAAGAAATACAAATACCATTAACTTACATTGGAAACGCAAAAAGAAGTGAATTTATAAAACAGCTTCAGATAAAAGATCTTAAACAAACCACACCACAGCAAGAGGAGGTTTTTTCAACACCAAAATCCCGCAACAGGTATAAACACGTTCGAAAAGTCCAACAGAAGATAGATTGGGAGAAATGGACTCCCTATTAGAAATAAATAATATCTACTATAATCCATCGCATCCAGCTGGGTATGCTGGTATCAACAAACTAGTTAAAGCCATGAAGGGTAAAATGAACAGAAAAGATGTAATAAAATGGTTGCAATCACAAGAAACATACACACTTCATAAACCGGTACATAGGAAGTTTCCACGAAACAAATATGTATTATCTAATCTTAATGAACTATGGCAAGCTGACTTAAGTGATTTGAGAACTTATTCAAAATATAATGATGGTTTTAATTACATTCTTTGTATTATTGATGTCTTTACCAAATATGCATATGCCCGACCAATGAAAAGTAAAAATTCGAGCACCATTAAAACATGTTTAGAAAGCATATTTCATGAGGCTGGTACAACACCAACTCATATACAATCTGACAAAGGAACTGAATTTGTTTCCAAGGATGTTCAGAGATACTTAAAAATTAAAAATGTTAATTACTGTACAACAAATAACCCTGATATTAAAGCTAGCATTGTTGAAAGATTTCAAAGGACACTTAAAATGAGGATGTGGCGTTATTTTACCCACAAAAATACATATAGATACATTGACATTTTACAGGATTTATTATATGCTTATAACCATAGCTACCATTCTAGTATTAAGATGTGTCCTTGTGATGTTAATTCAAATAATTTAATGACTGTTTGGAACAACCTGTATGATAGAACAAACTATCGAATAATTACAAAATCCTTACCGAAATTACTCGTTGGAGACTATGTAAGAATAACAAAATACAAACACATTTTTCAAAAGGGTTATGAATCTAATTGGAGTGATGAAATATTTATAATAACTTCAGTTATAGATCGTTCTCCATTGGTTGTGTATACACTAAAAGATTTACAGCAAGAAGATATCATTGGAACTTTTTATGAAAGGGAATTACAGAAAGTGTCATATGATCCCACCTCTAACTATAAGATTGATAAAATAATTGGTTCTCGCTATTCCAATAACAGAAAGCAAGTGTTAGTGAAGTGGAAAGGTTATCCAGATAAATTTAATAGTTGGGTTTTGGTTTCTGAATTAAAAGAATTATGATTAAAGAAAGTTTTTATTTAACATTACTCAGTAACAGTTCTATGGAATATTATCCAAACAACATGACTACAAGATTTTCAACGAAATTACCAAAATCTATCAAGTTGGAGGGAGAATGGTCAGTTGGAGTGGTTGAATTTCAATACCCTTGTACCATGTTTACTGTACAAGATCATGAAAATATTATTTACATAACAAAATGGATATTAATGCCACATGAAGAAAAACCTTCACTGGTTTATTATAAGACCCACATTCCAGCCACGAATTATGATAATATTAATCACATTCTATCAGCGTTGAATAACATAAAGGAAAAAATTCGATTTCGATATGATGATATATCAAAGTTTGTTTCCGCTACGGTAATGGATGAAAATATCAAATCGTTAAAGTTATCACCCAAGCTTGGTATTCAACTTGGTTTTGAACCCGATAGAAATCTTGTAGAAAATGGATTTGGAAAATGTCCTGCAAATTTACATTTGGGGCTACCATCTCAATTATTTGTTTATTGTGATATTATCGAACCTCAGATAGTTGGAGATGTTATGACTCCTCTCTTGAGAATTATACCTTTGGATCCTGCAAAGTATATTTATGGAGCAAATAAAATGCATGTTTTCTCACCACCTCACTACTTACCTGTTATGCGTAGAGAATTCGATACGCTTGAAGTGGATATAAGATCTAACACAGGTCAAAAAATACCATTTCAATTTGGAACGGTGTGTGTTAAACTACATTTCAGAAAATTATAATGCATTCTCGTGATGATATAACTTGTCCATATGAACATTATTATTCACATCAAGCTGGTTCTGGGATCGGAGTAATTTATAAAGGGGCTCCTTATCAACGTGGTCATGGTATTGGTAGCTTCTTAGGAGGATTGTTTAGATCAGTTTTACCATTACTTTCTAGTGGTGCTCGAGTAATAGGCAAGGAAGCCTTAAATGCTGGTGTCGGCCTTCTATCAGATATGATAAGTGCTAGACCAATGGAGGATTCAATTAAATCTCGACTTAAAGAAGCTAGTTCAAATTTGAAAAGAAAAGCAGATAGTAAAATAGATCGATTGAATATGTCTGGCTCTGGATATATAACAAAGAGAAAACGTCTTTCCTCATTCAATCCACTACCGATCGCCAAAGTGAAAGCTACTAAAAAATCAGGAGCTAGACCTAATAATTTAAAAGATATATTTAATTAATAATTAAAGATGTCTTTTTTACATAGTCATTCTTGTGAGTGCATTAAATCAGAGTTAGATTTATTTGCTTTGCCATCCACACAAACTAGTATCGAAAATGGACTATGGATACACTACAAACCCATTTCATCCCTTGCTGACGATGGTCCTATAGAATTTCAAGTACCCGGAACCGGTGATGATTACATAGATTTATCCCACACGTTGATACACATCAAAGCTAAAATACTTAACCAAGACTCAACAAAACTAGCTGAATCAACAACTGTATCACCCATAAATAATTGGCTTCATTCAATCTTCAGTCAACTAGATGTATATTTGAATCAGAAGCTAGTATCACCTCCAAACAATACATATGCATATCGAGCATACATGGAAACTTTATTAAACTATGCTCCCGCAGCTAAAGAATCTCACCTAACTTGTAGTCTATGGTATGAAGATACTGCTGGGAAAATGAACTCAACTGATGAAAAAAATGAAGGATTCGTTAAAAGACAACAGTTAGTAAGTCAAAGTAAGGAAATAGAAATGATTGGACATCTTCATGGTGATATATTTAACCAGGAAAAGTTTTTAATAAATGGTGTTGAAATGAGTGTCAAATTAGTTCGTTCTAGAGAAACGTTTAATCTAATGGCATCTTCATCCGATTTAAAATTTAAAGTATGCATTACAGATGCAACTCTTATTGTTCGTAGAGCTCGAATCAATCCAACTGTATTACTTGCACATCAGAAAGTTTTAGCATCTACTACCGCTAAATATCCTATTACTCGTGCTGAAGTCAAAGTTTTAACCATACCTTCAGGGATTCAGGGCAAGACTCTTGACAATATTTTTCTAGGACAAGTTCCTAAAAGATGTATAGTTGGATTTGTAAACAATGCAGCGTTTAATGGGTGTCTGACCAAAAATCCATTCAATTTTGAAAACTATGATTTAAATACATTTTGTTTATACATTGATGGTCAGCAAATACCTTCAAAAGCTTTGCAACCATCGTTTGAGAGTAATATTTTTACTGCTGCTTATCACACACTATTTTCAGGAACAGGTATACATTTTCTTAATGAAGGTAATGGGATATCTAGGGAAAAATATGCGAAAGGATACTGTTTGTTGGCGTTTGATCTAACGGCCGACCTTAGTTCAAATTCAAATACACATTGGAATCTTATAAAACATGGTAGTGTTAGATTAGAAGTTCGTTTTGAGTCTACTCTTACTCAGACTATAAATTGTATTGTTTATGCAGAATTTGATAATGTTATTGAAATAGATAAGAACCGTAATGTAACCGTAGACTATAGCAGTTAAATAGGTAACTATTGTCTATATATAAGTGTTAGTACCTAATAAAAATAATCTGCACATATTCCAATCTTTTTATTTATGTCCTTGCACAATGTTTATAAAGAAGTTCAGTATATTTAGTTCCACATTCTTGATTTGAAGGTTAAGCATAGCACAGCTTTATGCGAAAGGCTGATTAAACATGAACACAATTGAGATTCAAAAATATTTGAACACTATCAATCCTTCTTTACAAAAAAATGTATATGCAGCAAACAGGTTACCTTTACATGTTAAAGTTCCTATGTACCTGATAAGCAATTTGGACACCGACAGCATGCCAGGTTCTCATTGGGTGGCCATACACATAGATAGAAATAGGTTTGGTCAGTATTTCGATTCATATGGACGACCGCCTACAGGATATCATAGAGATTTCTTGATCAGGAATTCAAAGCGGTGGGATTTTAATAGGTATAGATTACAAGATGATTTTACATCAGTTTGCGGAGAATATTGTGTAACATATCTTTATAACAAATTTTATGGAAATACAATGATGGATTTTATTAAATTATTCAGTAACAATACAATAAATAATGATATATTTTTATACAAACTATTCTGTACTTATTTTAGAGGAAATAAAGGTTTGTGATTGATCCAAAAAATGTTGTTTTGCTAGAACATCCTAATAAGCTAATTAGTCTGAGATTGACGTCAGAGGTGATTAACAAACAATGGTGCGCCGTGACGTCAGAGGTGATAAACAAACAATGGCGCGCCGTGTTCACTGGGTGATAAGGAAACATTTAGGTTAATTTTATCAATAGGTGATTAGCAATGTAGTGGAGAGCTTTAGATTGGTTAGCTATCTCATGATCTGTGTAAGCTATCAAAAAACGGATGCAATAGACCGATTCAGCGACCCCGAAAACCTAGGAAAAGACACCAAACTTTTTTTTTTTTTTTTTTTTTAGCCTGAGTCGGTGAATTTATTTCGGGTTTGGATCACATGAGCCAGTTCCGGTGAATACCTAACTACTTCTAGGTACTTCCGTTAGTGACAATCAGACAATTTTAATTGTAAACTCTATAAATACCTTAATGTTTCAATGTTTACCTTGGCCTTGATACCTTTAAAAAAGTATACTTACGTCTCTTTAATTTATTTTACAGGACAAGTCGAATTACCATTTATACCTATCTGTCAAAATTACGTAAAGACACTTTACAAATTCACACCTATTATGAAAAGAGACATAAGAGCTAACAAATGATTAAATGTATCTATTTTTTATCCTGGGTAGGTCCTAAAACGTGTTAACAAAATGATTTCTGTTTACTTTGTGTAGGTGTTCAGACTATAAGTCAATATAATTATTTTTGTTTATTTGTATGACTGTCGCATCATCAGCTTCAATCGCAAAATGGTTTAATAATAATACCTTTAAACCAGCAATTCTTGTATATATGTATGTATATACAGGGTGTCCCAAAAAGTAGTACCAAGCGAAAGTCCAGCGATAGAACACTTCTTGGGGTACCCGAATCACCCCCATGTATGTTCCGCGATTTTTCATAGTTTTCGAGTCATTAATTTTTTCCGAATTTTTGAAAATTTACGACATGAACAACTTAAAACATTCTTTAAAAAAAAGAAGAAGACTTTCTTGAGATTTTTTTTTGCTATTGAATTGTTATGAGTTGTTGTTTTATGCATAAAATAATCAGCTACGTGACTTTGATGAAAACTATGAAAATGTTGGTGTAAAGTCAAATAATTACATTCGGTGAATTATGACTAAAATTTTCAACTTTAAATTAAAAATGTTAACAAGTGATTTCATGGTTCCTAAATAAGTATAAAGAATTTTCCAGACTCTCAGCTTACATAATCATTTAAAAAAAAGTAGTCCTTAATAGGCTACTTTGGCTAAAATCGGCCTTCAAAGACGGTGTTCAAGTCGTAAATTTTCAAAAATTCGGAAAAAAGTTCATAACTCGAAAACTATAAAAAATCGCGGAACATACATGGGGGTGGTTCGGGTACCCCAAGGGGTGTTCTATCTCTGGACTTTCGCTTGACACTACTTTTTGGGACACCCTCTATATCTATACATATAAAAGGCTTTGTCCTGAATGACTGAGGTATCAACGCACAGCCTAAACCGCTGATCGTAGAGATCTGAAACTTGGAGGGTGTGTTGTTTGTACGACGGAGGCATCCGATAAGAAGGGATTTTCCGAAATTCCACCTCTAAGGGGGTGAAAAAGGGGGGCAAAGTTTGTATGCAAAACCTGATTCCTTGGTCCGATCTACTTGAAATTTTGCATAAACCCTTTTTTAACAGAATTGATGAAAGACCTATATAGCATTTTTTTGAATTTCATCCCCTAACGGGGTTTAAAAGGGGTACAAAGACTCATAAAAAACTTTGTCCTGAATGACTTAGGAAACAACGCACAGCCTAAACCGCTGATCGTAGAGATCTGAAACTTGGAGGGTGTGTTCTTTGTATGACGTAGATATCCGATAAGAAAGAATTTTCCGAAATTCCACCTCTAAAGGGGTGAAAAAGGAGGGCAAAGTTTGTATGGGACAACGTGATTCCTTGGTCCAATCTACTTGAAATTTTGCATAAACCTTTTTAAACAGAATTGATGAAAGACGTATATAGTATTTTATTAAAACTCATCCCCCTACGGGGTTAAAAAGGGGTAGAAAGTTATTTTGGTGGTGATTTGCTTCGAAGTTGATATCGATACTCCTTAGTGCTTTTGCTCTAGATAACATTTTATTCTGACACATGTCATGTTTGAAACTCTCTCCGATTTCATTCAAAAAGGTTGAACTCACTTAAAAACTTATGCAAGTCTATGCATATTAATAAAATCGTAGAGAAGTCGTCTGTACTTATGATATTTTCTAATAAAAATAAGCTTGGATTAAAACATAGGCTATGTTTCATCGAAATCGGAAAAAAAATAAAAATATATGTAAAACTAGCCGATTAAGCGTGAAAAAGTAACAAACATACAGTCTTACAAACTTCCGCGGTTATAATACTAGCTTCCGCCCACGGCTTCGCCCGCGTAGTACTTTGAAAAACAAAAACAAATCTATCCCACGGCAACCGTACATTTCAAACATGATCACGACTTTAATCCCCAGGCTCGGTAAATATCTCCTCAGACCTCTATTGACTCAGATCTTTGAGGATATCTAGAGAGCGTAGTCAGAGGCACGTCTGAACATGACATGGCTCATGCCCACATTTTGCACAGTAGTTAGTACTCCGTACGTTACAGGTTGCAAGCTAATCGCCGCTTATAAGAATACTAATCTATGACCTTCGAGTTCTTAGCTCTAGGGTATGCCGGTATTCTCACGACGTTTTTCTTCACCGTTTAGGAGGCATTGCGCACATAAATTTTTCGAAGACTACACTACACCACACTCGCTCTTTTTCCGTGATAAATGTAGCCAATGTGATATTCTAGACTATCTATCCCTGTGCAAAATTTCATCCAGATCCGTTCAGCCTTTTTAGCGTAAAAGAGTAACAATCATACATTCTTACGCACACATTTTCACATTTACACATACATACACTTTTTCGCGTTTATAATATAAGTAGGATAGGATAGGATTAGTAGGATAATAAAAAGTCACATAATATGAAATAGTTTGTATTGGGCTTAGATACAAACTTCGTGGCAATCGTGAACGAAGTCGCGGGTACAGATAGAAGGTGAAAAAGTGCCCCCCTTTCAAGTTTGTATGGTAACTACAATGTGATTCTTTCGTCCAATCTACTTCTAATTTTGCATAAACCTTTTTTAAGATGGAATAGGTACGTGTTTCGTATTGTATTAAAATTCATTTTTATCGACTTCTACGCGGATGAAGTCGCGGGCAAAAGCTAGTATACATATAAGATACCATTTGAAATATTTAGCTTCAACTTTTTTTTGACTTGATAGAGCCATTTCCGATATATTCTAGTCCGGATCTTTTACAACTAGGTACCTACCTAAAGCAAAACATTCTGCCGCCAGTCTGAGAAGAACTAGCAAGAAACTCGCTGGTTTTGCTGGTTTTTTATGATCTTTGTTAATTTGAGTATGGGTAAGTTTCACCTATTATCCCTCACTTTGATCATGTAGAGATTGAATGCAGCAAGCAACAAAGATCATATCATAGCAGGTTTTTTCACCACACTTGTGCAAAAAACTAGTGACCCGATACGAAAAAAGAAAGATGCAGGTATATACGCGCTCTTGTCAATACACATACTGCTGTGATACCTACATCATCTTAGACTACAAAAAAGCGAGATTGTTAACTGGGAAAGGACAAGGACAAAGGACCCTATAACACGATCTTTTTATCCAGAGTTACCCGGGGAATTCCCAACGACTTTACCTTCCTATTTATACTGCCAAGGTTGAGGTGTTCCGGGTTAAAGCCCTGACAGACGAGAGAAGGTATTCTGGATGTGTTTGGGGTTTAGCATAGCAAATGCGCAGCCGCCATCGACAAAAGTTTTTGTATTAGCACGATACGAGTAACTGGATATAACTTGTGCAATGTCACCAAGTCTATTCATGAACAGTGGCAGGGCAGTACCGGTCACGAAACACAACCGGAAAGGAACCGTGAGCAGAGGTAACGAATCTAGTAGGTAGACTACCTATTTGCTAAGACTCGTTCGAGGCTAATGTTGTAAATAATTTATTTATACGACGGTAAATGATTTTATTATTGTTCATATAACAATAATTTATTTATAAAGGGAAAACCATTAGTTTTTTACAACGTGGTAGATATCTAAGAATTAGAGTTTATACCATGAATTTAGAGAAAATTATAGGTTCTCGCGGTTAGGTAAAAGTAATGTTGACTAGATAGAAAAGTGAACATAAAATAATCTTATTGATTTTCGTAGAAATACATACTGTGTAGCTACAATTAGTGACAGATATAAAATAAAATTAAGTGGTTTGCCTACCGTTGTTTGATACCATCTAGATATATAAAGGACATAAAAACCTCAAAGCCAAGGATCTTCTATTTCTAGGCTATAATTTAAACAATCTATAGGTACTCCATTGACGCGTTGCAATCTATTGAGGCGAAGGTCGATAGTTCGCTTTCACTGCCAACTTCCTTTAGTTTTTGCGTATTCGACTGCTAGATGAAGGATAAATATATACATATATACAAAGATAGAACACCCCTTGGGGTACCCGAATCACCCCCATGTATGTTCCGCGATTTTCTATAGTTTTCGAGTTATTAATTTTTTTCCGAATTTTTGAAAATTTACGACTTGAACAACTTAAAACATTCTTACAAAAAAAGTAGAAAACTTTCTTTGTAAGAATTTTTTTTGTAAGAATGTTTTAATGTTTTAAGTTGTTCAAGTCGTAAATTTTCAAAAATTCGGAAAAAAATTAATAACTCGAAAACTATAGAAAATCGCGAAACATACATGGGGGTGATTCGGGTACCCGAAAGGGTGTTCTATCTCTGGACTTTCGCTTAACACTACTTTTTGGGACACCCTGTATATACCTACCTACATGCCAACAATCTGCATAACAATGCCGTACATACATACGTGATAGCATATAGTGTTTGGGCTAGTGACCGAGAAAAACAGAAATAGCTCTAGCTCCCCAAAAGGAAAAAGAGCTAAAATTAATATTTATTGCAAAATTTAAAATAATCTGACTAAAAGTAATTGAAAGTAGCGTCGTCAAGCCGCCATATTGGATTTGAGAAGAAATAGTCTTTTAAGTATGATTTACGTCGTATCTACGCCGCTTCTACGTCACTTCTACGCTGCTTCTACGTTACTTCTACGCCGCTTCTACGCTGCTTTTACGCCACGTTTACTGAGCTTCTTCGCCGCTTCTACGCTGCTTCTACGCCGCATTCACTGAGCTTCTACGCCGCTTCTACGCTTCTTCTACGCCGCTTCTACTTAGCTGCTACGCCGCTTCTAAGCTGCTTCTACGCTCCTTCTACGCCGCTTCTACTTAGCTGCTACGCCGCTTCTAAGCTGCTTCTACGCTCCTTCTACGCCGCTTCTACGCGTTTACTACACCGCACTCATGCTTGCACAGCACTTTAATAATAGCAACCTATTTATATCCTGCACCTAGAAAAGCAAGGCTTTAGTTTTATGTGTCAAGTGTATCACAATATCCGTAAAATTATTATGTAAAAACATTGCAATAAAATGTTAAGATCGATACAATACAAAAGCAATACAAAAGTTTGTTTGTTACTCTGTCTTGACGGAACCACTCAACGGTTTGTAAATAAAGGCAAGAATGTAGTAATTAACCTGGGATAACATATTTTTAGGCTAATTTCTCTATAAATCTACACTAATGACCTGCAAATGGCAATTTGCAATGGGGTGCACACATTTGTTACACTCTGATGCGGACAAAGCCGCAGGCTGAAGCTAGTCATTATATAAACTGGTATGTCCTGCGATGACAGCTATGCGTAATTTAATGGTTGTAGAATTTTATTGCTGGCAATTCTTGTAAAAAAATAATTGTAAAGTAATTTTAGAACGTTTGATAAAAGGCAATATGGTTTCCAGTGTGTACTATGTATGGGCATTACGGTCACATCGGCATTAAGTATTACGTTCCTAACAAACAGTGTTTTGTGTCTTATTTTCTTACAATACGAAAAATCAAAGTTTTATTACTTTGATATATTTTTTTGTTTCATGAAAATTGTAAGTACCTACTTACCTAATGTTTAGTTACGAGTAGGTACTTGTGATAGGATAATAAGTAGGTATTGTTGATTTTAGTAATTTACCTACTTAAATGAAATCGGCAAGTTGACCCTAAAATCTTATAGTGAGCTTACTATCGCAATTTAAAAATAGCTTTATGTAGTTTAGCAGATAGCTGGTTGCCACTCGCCGGATAACAAGAGCAGTCATGTGCGCGAGTATTGCTCAGTGACCGAGCCGCAAACTAAGCGGCTGAATGATTTATTAATTTAAAACTAAAAGGCGCTTTATTTTTCAAACGGAAATAGTGCATTTATTTAGACCTAGTTAAACACGCTTCGTAAATAACAACCGATTACCTCATTGGCGCCTAATAATATGACAAGTCATTCAAGTCATGCAACATTTTAATTAGTGCCTAATACAATACTCGTAGTAAACGATGCAAGGAAGCAACGTAGGGTAAGCGCTGCCTTTGGGTATTTCGCTTCGTGCTATGTCTGATTCCGAGGAGATCCGCGTTGCTATACGGACCTATGTCACTTTTTTTTGTAACTTTTACGTAAGGAATAGTGAGACGAGTTTTCTGGGCCATAAGAAACAAATTTAGATCTTATATTTTTTAACGAAAAACGGACAAGCTTTTGCTGAAAGCGTTATTTAACAGGATTCTGATTTATTTATTAATCAGTCGATTTAAACGAAATAGTAGTGCTAAGATCGTCTTAGATTTAATAACGAACGACACATTGCTATGTGTTATTTCAAAGGAGAAAACAATTTCCATTAATATACCTTTGCGCAAAAGGCACACAGTTATATTTTGTTGTACCTATGTATATTACTAAAGAATATGTATTATCGTCTACGTATTATTTAGTAAGACTACTAAAAACTTTAGAGTGAGTTGCCATTCATTCTACGAATAAAGTCTACGAGTAACCTCAGTACAAAAAGTCATTGGTATGTACGTTGGGCCGGTAGGTAATAGGTTCTGTTATATTGTTGTGTCTTTATTGAAATGAAAAGAAACAATGCAAATTCAACATTAGGTTATTTCTACCACAAATACAATTAATAATGACATGATTGATAATCCATCGCACATAACGTTCCACGCTTCAAAACACGAAGTCCAGAAGTTGTTATCTTTATTTTAATGACTACCTATTTAAATTATGTAATTATCTATACTTACTTAATATTATAAAGAGGAAAGATTTGACTGTTTGTTTGCATTGAATAGGCTCCGAAACTACTGGACCGATTTGAAAAATTATTTCACCAATGTGTAGAATGAATTTTCAGGATGAACATAGGCTATATTTTATGCAGGTACTTCGCGGGCGACGCCGCGAGCGGAAGCTAGTAATGATTATTTATGTTGGGTAGGTATATTAATATTGTTTTGTAGACTTAGGTATTTAGTACAATGACCATAGGACCTACCGACGGCACATCATCTTACTTTCTTATCAATATTCAACCACTCACAACATCGCAAACATTTTTACTTCTAGGTACTTACGAGTATACCTTGATAGTTTATTTTTCCGTTTTAGGTCAGAAGTACTTGGGACAATCTTCAAAATCAGCGTATTCGGTTGACCTCTCTGGTGCTTTTTAAATACTAATATTACAGCTGCTCTGTATTTTTATATCGAAAAGGAGGTGTCTAAATATGCGTATTTTCATATTCGCCCCTAATTTTCTCAACCAGTTTTCGAAATATTTAGGTTTGAAAATTTTGAGACCATAGCAATCAATATTGATGCCAGAGCAGTCAATAAAAGAAGGATTTGTATTAGAAAAAAGATTATAAAACAGTTAAATTGTTTATTAAATTATTCAGATATTATCTTAATTCTAATAGGATCATCTAAAAAGTAAAATTTAGATGGAATTTCCACTAGGTTGGTAATTTAAAAAAAAAAAAAACAATTTATAAAAATATAATCTAAAAATATAATTATTTTATGATTAAATATAATATTTTCAGCCTAGAGAATCTGGCAGCATCTGCATTTTGTAATATTTTATGACTTTATAGTAAGAAAAATGCAATTTTTGGATCTGGTCTTTTTGACCACAGTGATCAATACCATATCAATCAAAAAAAGTTACTAATTCAATGATAATGCAGAGATGCAAAAAGATAGAAAGCTATCACTTGTACAGGTTAAATATATTCCTAAAACTGTTCTAATTATTGAATTAAAACATAAACAAAGTGAAAATCAAATGAGAAAAATGTACCATAGCAATCAAACATTTACAAATTGAAAGCCAGAGTAGTCATACGTTTACCTCTTTATCTCAGCACCGAGGCAAAGCAGAACACGTTCGTCCCCCTCGGTAGACAGAGCAAGCCTGTTGACAGCACGCACGGCGAAAACCAATTGTCCAAAGCGTTCAGTTGGAGATGTGAGCACGAATTCGTGTCGCTCCAGAGCGATAAACAAAAACACGCGGACACAACTTATTTTTCGAATTGAAGCTAAATTATGCATTTATTACTGTAATCTAATTGAATTTCATAAATAATAACTTTTCTTTATGTAAGATAAATAAAGAAAATGTCATAATGTTTCAACACAAAAAAGTTACGATGATTTTTTTAAGTCAATCTGTAGTCAGGACAGCCCAGAGCAATCAAGTTTTCGAGGTTTCCGATTTTTTTAAATATTTTTACGACAATGTTAGAGAAATAATTCTGAGTGCCCAAGGTAGCTTACAGGCCAAGCTATCCAACAAAAAAAACTCCTATTCAAAAATATTATTTTAAGGTAGACTTCTTCACTCGGACACGTAATTTTTTTGTTTTGGTGATTGAACCACTTACTACCTCTATATTTCTTACGTAAAATGTTAGAGGAAGAATTTTATAAAATCCTATCTTACACTTCTACGAACAGAGGCAGACATACCCCTCCAAATTAATTTAATTTAATTTTATGGATTAATAATATTGTAATCTGAAATAAATGAATAATAATAATAATAATAATAATAATAATAATAAGCGGTTTAGGCTGTGCGTTGTCTATTAAGTCAGTGAGTGTTTGTATGAATGAATTAGTGTGTCATGACTTTGATTCTTATAATATCTTATACCTTTAAACGAGCAATTCTTGTATATCGGAATACGGAATCTCGGAAACGGCTCCAACGATTTTCATGAAATTTCGTATGTAGGGTGTTTCGGGGGCGATAAATAAGTTTCATTTTCCAAAAAACACGATAAACCAGAAAAAAAACCCGAGCAAAGCTCGGTACTAAGATTTAATGTAAAATATTAACAAATTCTTAACACCTCTATTGGCTTTTTGCAAATTGCCGCTGTTCCCAGCCCTCCCTCACTTCAGCCTTCAAACGAATCCCTCCGACCGGCTGCGTCACAATAGTGCGACATTCTAATTCCAGGTTAGAAGACATGCCTGGCGCCAGCTCCACTCGATATTTCTTCAGTATGGTGACGAGACCGGGCAACATTTTCATTTTCGCAAACCGTAACCCTGAAAACAAATTATCAACATATTATTATCGGGTCCTAAAATACATGTATATTCGACGATATTTATGGGACATTAGGTTTATTTACCTATGCAAACCCTGGGTCCTTCTCCAAAAGGTAAGTAAGTGTAGGGTTTGATGTTGTGTCTGTTTTCTGGCAGGAAGCGCTCAGGTTGGTACAGATCTGGGTCCGGGAAGTTAGCAGGGTCACGGTGAAGAGCATATACAGGCACGTGCACTCTGGTCCCTTTCTCTAGCTGAATGCCTGAAGGGAACTTGTATTCGTCTATCACTTCTCGAGTTAGAACCCCTAAAACGGGGTACAAACGCATAGCTTCATGAATACAAGCGTCTAGGTAAGGAAGCTCCTTTATACAGTCGTACGTTATCTGATTGTTGTGCTTTTGCAGAAAGGAATCTATTTCTTCTTGGACTTTCTTCTGTACGCTTTGATTTTTTGCTAGTTCATACAGAGTGAAGCTTAGCGTGGTCGCTGTGGTTTCAAAACCAGCCGCGAAAAATGTTATGCACTGAGCTACAAGCATTTCGTTATCCACTTTAATGTCCACTTTCTTATCACCTCCAGTCTTCATGTTAGATAAACTGTCGCCTGTGATGTACTTTTTTTCGTAGAAACTTAAGATCAGATCTACAAAATCGTTTCTAGAAGACGGCTTGTACCCTCGACCTTCGAAGATTCCAATCAGCAAATCTGAGAAAAACTTGTCTACGGATGGTGGAAATGACTTAAATCCCAAACCGTAGAATACAGCAGGCCAAATAGCTCGGGTGTTATTCTTGAATCCCCGATAAGTAGTGTTCTCGAAAATCAAATTGGCGATGGTTGCAAATGGATTGTTGTCTGGTTTTTCCATAGTATGCGTGTTGATGCCGAATGCGCAAGAGCATACTCCGCTGATTGTGTACCGTGCCATCATCATCCTACCTTCAAACTGAGTAGTCTCCTCCATGTACGTGTCAAGCATCGTCTCGAAGGTGTGTGCACAGTTTTCTATCAAGTAGAACATGTTCTTCATTTTCGCGGATGAGAAAAGAGGGGTCAGATTCTGTCGGGTTACTTTCCATCGATCACCGCCCGTGAAAAATATATTCGTTGTAAATACCTCTTTGTGTGTGTAGTTTGATATCTCTCGGCCGCTGAAGTAGTAGAAGTCTTTTGTCATCACGAGCTTGATGAGTTCAGGGTCTTGGACGATTAGCACTGGCTCTGTACCGTAAAACGCTCCAAAGTAGGGAGCATCCGGAAATTGCTTACAAAGGTCCTGTACAACTTTTCCCACATATTTTCTTAGCAGTATAAGATCTCCATAATTTCCCAATAATGGCACTGGTTTAAGGTATGGAACTTTCTTCTTCTTCCAGAAATCGAATTTTAATTTGCTGAGATAGTAGAGACCTAACAGTACTGAAGCTAACAAAAACAATATTGATTCTAAAATCATGTTTGATGAAGATGTTGCTATTATGTACTGAACACAAATAACCAAGCTAAGATGTATTTATAACTTTAGTGCTGTAGGTACGTACTTACGTGCTAAGTAAATATTAATGTACAGTACAGGATGTGCAAAAAATATTTCCGTAAATGACCATCCTTTTTGATCGTATCTATATCTATATAAGAGCTTAACCTGACTGACTGACTGACTGACTGACTGACTGACTGACTGACTGATTGATCATCGCCGAGCCGAAACCGCTGAAGATAGCTGAAATTTGGAAGGTGGCTTCCTTTCATAACAAAACCACCCACTATATGTAATAAAAGTACATCACACTTAATTCGGTGCATTTTTCGTATACCTATATTATTTGCTGAATAAAAGTTGCCTTTATTTTTTTAATTTGCGACACATAAAATATACCTAGGGCTTATAATTTTGATTATAATTAAATTATAAGTACCTACCTAAATTATAATCAAAGGTAAAAGTATCGGTATACGAGTAGTCTACCTAAATAAAGATTCTAATATGATCATAAACTACTTCGCCATTTGATGTGGAATAGCGTTTTAATCTAGCGAAATCTCTAAACTGGAACCTGAAATAACGTATTTTTTCAAATAACAAAATAAAATATAAATAAACATCCCAATTGGAAATGCAAATTGATATTAATATATAAGAATATACGAATAAGTGCTATGTTATGTTACTTGCAGTTTGATGGATCTGTATTTTACACCCTGTAAGTGGTTACAATTTAAGTAAGTACTCGTGCACCTACGAAATGGCCGTCATTACGGTTGTTATCTGATTCTGTGATCCGTACTAAATAACTAAGCTTACATAATATTTTACTGCGCGCTTTATCTTAATAAATAAATACACCTTTATGGACGTAACAAAATTTTTGAAACTCTCGAATTCAGCTATCCTCGTCAGCACACCACAGCTAAGTGCCCACGCACACATTGAAGCATCTTCAGGCATTTTTTACTGTCTATATTCTTTCTCATAAGTGAAAAAATAACTTATTTGAGTATAAAATAATAAGCTAGACGTATAAAGAACTATATGAGCCACAATTTCTTATTGTTTTCAGATTAAAATATGCAATGGATTAAGCTATTTATGTACCGAACCAGACACCATTTTTCGACGTTTATAGCTCATCTTGTATCATATAAAAAACGTTTTTATTTGCTACTTTTAGATATGAATATATTTACTTACCTTTAATTTTATACTACAACCCGGTCACATCATCTCGAGACCTGGCGTCGATGACGTCGGCGCTCTCTAGCTCACTCTGGCGCGCTAACCGTATGGAGGTGAAAGGAGAACGGGGCGGGAGGTTCGCATTCCAGCGAGGTCTCGAGATAATGTGACCGGGTTGTATGGTATCTTTATACATAGTAGTCATTCCTGGTTCATTAAATGGTACCTATTTAAAAATCTTTGATATTTGTGAATACGCCTTTAACCATTTTATCTTATTTCACCTTATATGAGGTCAGCTACAACATACATTTATATCCCAGTTTATAAATTGAGTTGAACTTATCTGGTGGGTTTGTGGTGGATGAGAAAGTATATATTTAAGTATGCATCTACTTATGTTTAAATTTAATTTACAAAAACCAGACTCAATAAGCACAACCAAATTACCAAACTAAATAACAATCAAATTGGCGACATCAAAATGTCTCGCGAACAAACACTCGCTGCTCCCAATCACTTCTCAGCGTCACCTTCAGCCGCAGATCACTGGCTGGCTGCATCAGTATAGTCGTGGTTTCAAAGTCCAGGGTGGACGGCGTACCATCAGCCAGCTCCACGTTGAATTTCTTCAGGAAGGCTATCAGACCAGGCATTATTTGCATCTTGGCGAACCGCGAGCCTAAAAACAAAAAGACAACGATGGGATTAATCGAAATTCTAAAGCCAAATGTTGTTTTGTCACCTGCAAAATATGTAAAAAAGAACACTGACCTATACAGTATCTAGGGCCGTCTCCAAAAGGGAAGAATGTAAACGGCTTGACCTTGTGCTCAGCTCCTGGCAGGAACCGTTCCGGCTTATAGCTCTCTGGCTCCGGAAAGTGGTCAGGGTTGTGGTGCAGGTAATACACTGGCAGGTGGACTCTCGCGCCGCGCTCAAGCTGCAGGCCTGACGGAAAGGTGTAGTTTTCTACGACTTCACGGGTGAGAAAGCCGAAGCTTGGATAGAGCCTGGTAGTTTCAGCCACGCAAGCGTTAATGTAAGGCAGCTCCGTCACACAGTCGTACGTCAGCTTGTTGCCGTTTCGCTTCAGATACGCGTCGACTTCCTCCTGTGCTCGTCTTTGAGCTTCTTGGTTTTTTGCGAGTTCGTAGAGTGTTAAACCCAAAGCACTCGCAGATGTCTCAAACCCAGCGCCGAAAAACGCCACGCATTGTGACACTAACAACTCATTGGTAATCTCCAGCTGAACTTTCGTAGTATCTCCAGTTTTCAAATTATGTATACTATCACCAACAATGTGCTTCTGATTATTCTTCAAATTTAGCAGTAGATCTACGAAATCGCACCGTGGAGATGGCTTGTAGTTGCGGCTTTCAAACACGCCTGTCAGTAATTTGAAGAAAAAGTCATCAATTTCGGATGGAAAGCATTTGAAGCCTAGCCCGTAGAAAATCTTGGGCCACAGCGTCCGGCCGAGAATTTTCATTGCCCTGTAGTATGAACTACTAAAGATGAGCTTGCCCATTATTGTGAAAGGATTATCTTTGGCATCTTTCGCTTGGGTGTTTGTTTCAACGCCGAATGCACAAGAGCAGATACAATCCATTGTGTATCTTATCATGAGAGCCTTGGCTCCTATCTCATTTGAAATTTTTGTTTCGTAGTCCATCATATCTTCAAACATATAAGCAGACTTCTTTATCAAGTAGAACATGCTCTTCATTCTCGCAGTTGAGAAGAACGGTGTCAAGTTCTGTCGCACAATCTTCCATTTATCTCCGTGAGCGAAGAACAGGTTCTGTGTGGTGAGTTCCCTGTCGTTGTAGTCCATCCCCTCCCTGCTGCTGAAGTAGTAGAAGTCCTTGGTAAATACTAGCTTGATAATATCCGGGTCGAGAATTACTAAGGCAGGATCGGTGCCGTAAAACGTTCCGAAGTAGGGCTCGTCCCGGAACTCTTCACATAACTTCTGGGATATTTTTCCTGAACTCTGTCGCATCTGGATATGACCCGCGTAGTTCCCGAAAAGCGGCACTGGTTTGGCGTAGGGCACCTTCTTGTCTTTCCAGTATGAAAATGATTTTGTTATCACATAGTAGAGTACCAGTATTAATATTGAGACAAGCCCGGTTAATATTACTGCGGACATGCTTGCGTGGGTGCAGTGGTACAAACAAACTGTGTCATCAACACTGTAAGTGGTATTATCAATATTAGTGATTATTTTTATCATTGGACACGCTAACCAAACATTCTTACCTAGAATAATGTACCTAGTGCTTACTTTTAATCTCGATAATACCTACATGTAGTACTTATTATAAAGTTTAAAATAATAGTACCGACCCGGATATATCTAAAGTAGCATAAATACATTATGTGTTTTTCCAGACTATAATCTACATAATTATATATATGCCAAATTTCATCCAGATACGTTCAGCCGTTTCAAGTGAAAAAGTAACAAACATCTATTCATCTAAACATACAAACAGACACGTTTATAAAATTAAGTAGGATAATTATACATTATGTTGAATGATAATATTTTGTCATATTATGCAGTAAGTTTCTTCTTAGGTACGTTACATTGGTACTTATAAAACATCTCCACGCTCATTTTTTATTTACAACAGTAACTCGCATGCATGCTAATTATATTAGTAGATAGATAGGTTCATAGTTAGGTTGCTACATAGGTACCTTAAATATGATCTTATCAAACAAAGTAAACGCTTACCTCCACCCGACAATTCTATTGCGTCTTAGTAAATCATTGTGATTTCGTGTTTTTAAGACACTATTCCTAAACTGTATTTGTCTAAGTACCTACCTACAATACGGTAATAAGTAGGTAGATATTCTTCAGTTAATACACTTATAATGTACCTGTTCAATATGTTAAAGAAACGCTTAATAATCTAATGGTCTATTTTTATGTAAGTACAAACTCATTTAATTAATCAGAGTTAAAAAAGACTCCCGTCATCTAAGTATTCTCAATTTAACTACGTAGGTATGTATTTCTATTTTGTAGGATGACTATGCATTTATAGGTAAGATCTATCGGTTGTTTGCATGCTATATTGCACCAGCTTACATTATTGTAGAATTATCTACAAACACGTTTGAAACTTCTGGCATGTTCATATTCATTTTATTTACATAAAAACTTCACATACAAGATGAACACTATTCTGTGTTGATCTATTCAATAGTATCCCTTACAAACATTCGTTGCTCCCAGCCACTCCTCAGCGTCACCTTCAGCCGCAGATCACTGGCCGGCTGCATCAGCATAGTCGTGGTTTCAAAGTCCAGGGTGGACGGCGTACCATCAGCCAGCTCCACGTTGAATTTCTTCAGGAAGGCTATCAGACCAGGCATTATTTGCATCTTGGCGAACCGCGAGCCTAAAAACAAAAAGACAATGATGAGATTTAATCGAAATTCCAAAGCCGAACGGTGTTTATTATCCCCTTGTTTTGCCACCTTAAAAGATGTAAAAAAGAACTCTTGACTGACCTATACAGGATCTAGGGCCCTCTCCAAAAGGGAAGAATGTAAACGGCTTGATCTTGTGCTCAGCTCCTGGCAGGAACCGCTCTGGCTTATAGCTCTCTGGCTCCGGAAAGTGATCAGGGTTGTGGTGCAGGTAATACACTGGCAGGTGGACTCTCGCACCGCGCTCAAGCTGCAGGCCTGACGGAAAAGTATAGTTTTCTACGACTTCACGGGTGAGGAAGCCCAAAGCTGGATAGAGCCTGGTAATTTCAGCCACGCAAGCGTTAATGTAAGGCAGCTCCGTCACGCAGTCGTACGTCAGCTTGTTACCGTTTCGCTTCAGATACTCGTCGACTTCCTTCTGTGCTCGTCTTTGAGCTTCCTGGTTTTTCGCGAGCTCATAAAGTGTCAAGCCCAAAGTGCTTGCAGATGTCTCAAACCCAGCGGCAAAAAAAACAGCGCACTGTGACACTAGCAATTCATTGGTAATCTCCAGCTGAACTTTCGTACTATCTCCAGTCTCCAAATTATTAATACTATCCCCAACAATGTGCTTCTGATTATTCTTCAAATTTAGCAATAGATCTACGAAATCGCACCGTGGAGATGGCTTGTAGTTGCGGCTTTCAAACACGCCTGTCAGTAATTTAAAGAAAAAGTCATCAATTTCGGATGGAAAGCATTTGAAGCCTAGCCCATAAAAAATCTTGGGCCACAGCGTCCGACCGAGAATTTTCATAGCCCTGTAGTATGAACTACTAAAGATGAGCTTGCCCATTATTGTAAAAGGATTATCTTTGGCACCTTTTGCTTGGGTGTTTGCTTCAACGCCGAATGCACAAGAGCAGATACAATCCATTGTGTATCTTATCATGAGAGCCTTGGCTCCTATCTCATTTGAAATCTTGGTTTCGTAGTCCATCATATCCTCAAACATATAAGTAGACTTCTTTATTAAGTAGAACATGCTCTTCATTCTCGCAGTTGAGAAGAACGGTGTCAAGTTCTGTCGCACAATCTTCCATTTATCTCCGTGAGCGAAGAACAGGTTCTGTGTGGTGAGTTCCCGGGCGTTGTAGTCCATCCCCTCCCTGCTGCTGAAGTAGTAGAAGTCCTTGGTAAATACTAGCTTGATAATATCCGGATCGAGAATTACTAAGGCAGGATCGGTGCCGTAAAACGTTCCGAAGTAGGGCTCGTCTCGGAACTCTTCACATAACTTCTGGGATATTTTGCCTGAACTCTGTCGCATCTGGATATGACCCGCGTAGTTCCCGAAAAGCGGCACTGGCTTGGCGTAGGGCACCTTCTTGTTCTTCCAGTATGAAAATGTTTTTGTTGTCACATAGTAGAGTACCAGTACTAATATTGAGACTAGCCCGTTTAATATTATTGCGGACATGTTTGCTTAAGAGCAGAACAGATACAACTGTCTCTAGGTATGTACAATACGGTATTTATCAAGCATCAACATTTTACATATGCATACATTTATGGTATGTTTTTGTTATCCAATACGCAGCTTGCCAAACTTGATTTTTCTCAAGATATTAAGGTGAACTTTAAAACATGAAATATAAGAGGTGGGCTTTTTTGGTAAAGTTAAAATAGCTTCCTATGTTTTTATGCTCAAGAAAGACGTACCTCGGTAAACATTGTTAGTGTGTAAAATAGAGGAATACAGATAAGGGTAATACAGATACAGGTTATACAGATACAGGTTGGTAATAACCAACCCTAAGTTACATTACAGCCGGCTATTACCTATAGTGGGTGTGGGTAGGGATGATTACTCCATAAGTCATCATTCTTCTTTCTATTCAAATACATTTTTATGCTAGTCAACATTCTAAGACCGTGACCGATCTGTGTATTTATAGTGACTGGCAGCCTCCCCAGATAAGCCTCACAGCGCGTGCGCGAACCAGTATTCATGGAGGGTGACCATGGATGCTGAATTGTGGACAGACGTCGCCCCAAGCACTGCTTAGCAACAGGTATTCAAGATGATGATGATGTCTTAGCTAGCTGATTGGATTTAACTCTATGTTGTGTGAGAGCTTCGTTGTTCCACATAGTTGCAAGCAGCTAATTACGTTATTAATCTCATTATTTCATTTTCAGTATATTTGTGCCTTTTACTGTATTATGTATCTTATACCTTTAAACAAGCAATACTTGTATATATATATATATATATATATATATATCTATACTAATATTATAAAGAGGAAAGATTTGATTGTTTGTTTGTTTGTTTGAATTGAATAGGCTCCGAAACTACTGAACCGATTTGAAAAATTCTTTCACCAATGCGTAGAATGAACTTTCAGGATGAACATAGGCTATATTTTATATAGGTACTTCGCGGGCGACGCCGCGTGCAGAAGCTAGTTATTTATAATCTGAATTTCGGAAACGGCTGCAACGATTTTCATGAAATTTAGTATGCAGATGGTTTCGGGGGCGATAAATCGATCTAGCTAGGTTTAATTTTTAGAAAATCTCGATATTATGTGACAAGATGGTACCGACAGTAGATACCTATACCTATGGACATGTTTCGTCCGACCTTTGTTTTGTCTACACGGAAAATTAGTTTTATGACCTTTTAAAAAAGGAAGATGTTTAGAACGTCTATGTAGCGCTAGTTAAATTATTGCTTGATGCAGTTAAAGGGAAAACTCGAAATCGTTGTCACCCTCCCCACACACCCTCTAGCTAGATCAACCTCCCTGGATAGTGTCGAGGTCTCGCGTCTGCAAATATATTTTGTGCAGAGAAAATCGTTAAAATCATTTAAAATCTAATAAAACTGATGGTGGAGGTGATGATTTTGCGTCTAAGTTGATATTCTATACGGAAAATGAACCATTATTAAGGTTTTGGGATGCAGTGCGATTGAAAATGGATATTTTGAGTGAATGGTGTGTTTGATGCAGTGGAATCAACAAGAATCCCTGCTTACACCTATCTACACAGATAATAACTAAGTAACAGGTAAGTAGACTAGTGTTTTTTTTTAGAATGATTAATACTGATTAAGTTTCCTTTCGTTTGCAATGAATATAGAAATACGTCAATGCAGGCAGCTGTTTTTGCAAGACTAAAATCAATATCATAAATCTGTAAACATATACTTAAAATATGATTCATTAATGCTAGGATTCCCAAAGTTAAGTCAGTACCTACAGACATTAATTTACTGTAATTTAAATGTAATTTGGCACTCGAATATTATAACATAATCTAGACTCAGACTATCCTGGCAGTTCTAATACCTAACCTATGAATACAAGCTTAATCTACCGAAAAGCAACAGTCACTAGCCTTGGCCTCGTAAAGTTTGGGTCTAAGGACTAATTTAGTGTTAACTAACTTAAACACTATAATACCTACTTTTGAACTAAAATCACTCGAGCTTACTCCGACTTAAAAAAATACCATAATTGCTACTTCACCCTCTACACAAAACAGAGGATTACACAAAATATCTCAAATTATTTTTCTCACCATTTTGACAAGGTCAGCCGAATCGAGTATGCTGAATGAGAAGAGCAAAGTTATCCCATTTGTGGGCCCACCCGGGACGAAACTTAATGAAAAGTAATGTTTTTCCGGCGTTCTGGTATCTTGGGTCGTAACAATAACTTTTTCAGGCTTCCTTATCTTTTGTTTCCAGTAGGTATGTACTTACCAATTAAGCGTAGCTCATCATCGGCCTGTTAACATCTAATAAAAATAATTTATGTGACGTCAGGTTATAGAACAATTCAAAGTACTCGAACATTTCTGTTCGTGGCTATAAAGGCCTATGCGGGAGTGACAGCCGCGGCCACAATTTTTACAAATATAAGACCCTGAAGATGTTACCGGGTTTGCCGCGCGTAGCTCAACAGTACAGCAAAACCTTTGATAGGTTTAAATCAAACGAAGGAATGCTCATTCTATTTCCACTCTATCAAATATTAGGCGTCTATGATTGACTTCGCCCGATTTAATCGTCCTTCAAGCCTTCGTCACTGTCATGTGATTTTTCAAATTTGCAGTCTAGCGTCGACTTTCTTCCTTCTCTTTAAAAAAAATTTGGACGTTTCCTAGAAGCCAAGCTGGCCATCAGATGATGATCAGGTGTAACGGCGCAGGCGGGTGAGCCGGCTGCATGGGCTGATGGGCAGCCTACCGGATCTCACGGAGCGGTCGCGGCCCCCACCCCGCACCCCCGCCATCCGCACCACTTCCGATCCACATCGCCATAGGACCATCATCACACAGGTAGAAAGGAGATATCTATCAATCAGATAGCTAGAAAATTCCACCTTCTTATTATATCATAACAGTTCAGGTAGGTCATTAAGGTTTAATCAGAATTGCCTGTCAGATAAACCACCAAAAAAAAAAAATCTTTTCTACCACAGATTCCTGTCAGCACAATCTATAAGAAAGAATGGCCGTGGAGGAAACCAAAAGCGCAGACCAGATCGACAGTAGCCACGGTTGGCCGTAGACGAGAATCGACTGCATCCTCTTTAGGAGCGGCTTCCGTTCGACGGCTACTGTCTCGCCAGCCGCCCAAACTGCCCAGACCTCTTGTCCGACGGTTTACACTCCTATGTATATCTACAGGACTGTGTGCAGCTGCTCTGGTCCCTTTTACAGCGTACGCCGGGGCGGAAGCCGGAGCTCTACCGCTAGCCGTTATGCACACAGTGGCAGCTATAGTGGCTCCATTCTCTCCACTGATATTGCAGAAAACAGGTGCACGAACTGTGATTGCGTTATCTCATGGACTTGTGTGTGTGCTGTTAACTGCTCACACGGTACCAACACCTCTGTCTATATTGCTAGCTTTGTATGGAATATGTGGTGTGACGTTATCTCCGATGACTGTGGCTTTGGCTGCAGCGGCGACATCTTTAGCCCAATCGGCTGGAGACGAGGCCCGGCGTAAAGTTGCGTTGAGACGAGCGTTGCGCGCGCTCAGAGCTGCTCAAGACGCTGGAATGGTAATTGGCACTATGCTACTTGGAGCTGCACTCCTCATATGGCCGGAGGACCGAACACCAGGACAGTTCACAGTGACGCCGACAAATGCCACTCTAGCAAAGTGGCCGCCAGCTGAAGAGTTCTTTACGGATGATGATGATTATGAGGTAACTAACGGTCAAAGTCATCTCTCAGTTCCATTCAATTTAATCTTCATTTCACGAAACTGTATAATTTGTATGTACAGGAACGGACTTGTGGTGCCGCCGGATGCCCTGACACACAGTCAGTGCTAGGAATAGCTCTCAGTTCTCAAGGGCGCTGTGTTCTAGTCGCGTTATGGGCCATCATAGCTGTGTTCGCGACTGGGCTGGCGGTGTACGGAGCCACGTCCACGCCGTCCCCGCCGCCTGACGCCAGGTCGGTGGTGCGGGATCCTCGGTCACTACTAGGCGCGCCTATGGGACTATTCATCGGACTGCAACAGGGATTTATTTATACCTCTTATATTAAGGTGACAGAAATATTCTAATGGTTTTCTTGTTGTGTCAACTGCCATACTGTTATGCTTTAAACTCGTATTTGAATTCATTATTAGCTACACTATCGCTAATAAGCATAGCGTGTTCATCAATACAATGAACTTCGTCTGGTCTGTCTGGTCTACTTAGAACGTCTGAAGGTAGGCTACATGACTTTCTAAATCTTCAGTGGTACGGCGTCTGCGTGGACGGCTGGTGGTGTGCCTGGCGGGCTCTGTTCGGAGTTGGAGTGCTGCAGGCGTTGGCAGCCGGCACGCTCAGCATGGCAGCAGCGAGGGGCAAGCGAGGCTCGCTGGCTTGTGGTGGTGCAGCGGCACATGCGTCTCTGATCCTCGCATTGCTGAGGTGGCGCGCTGCTAGAACTGATTTAGCATTACCAGCGTTGGCTGCGGCTGCTTGGGGCGCGTGCGCATCTCTTTGGGACGTTTTGCAGGTAGGTTTTAGGTGTGTAGACTAGGTATTCACTGTTTTTTTTGTTAGTACCTGGGTGCTCGTTTTTTGAAGGTAAACGACGTTTTCTAAAAATGAAACCTAGCTAGATCGATTTATCGCTCCCGAAACCCCCTGCATACTAAATTTCATGAAAATCGCTGGAGCCGTTTCCGACATTCCGATTATAATAAGAATTGCTCGTTTAAAGGTATAAGATATATGTACTTACCTACTTATATAACTTGCAGAGTTGACTGAGGTCAGGCTAGCAGAGGGACAGTACATAATAGACCTCGACACGTTACGCCATTACATATTTTATTCTTCAATCTGAGTTACAACAATCCGGTCCTTGCTGCAAAATGTCCTATCAAACCCTTTTTGATGTTCGCTCGGTAAACCTATATCATCATCATCATCTTTCTGCCGTTCTTGTTGTGATCTTTAGGTAAACCTATATCATATTCATAATTCTCAGGCTGGCGCATGCATAGGCGGGGCCGGGTGGCGCGGGCCTTGGGCCGTGGTGGTGATGGCGCGTCACGCAGGGCTCGCGATGGCGTGCGCGGCCCGACACTCTCTGTGCGTTGGCGCGCAGCTGTCTGCACTCGCCATATCCCTTGTAGCGGCACTGGCGTCTCAGGCGTTACTTGAACGGAACTTGAGAAAGAGTAAGTGGTTATGCTCAATCTTGTCTCGCCAATCTTCGGCAATCTTGATACCCATATGGCTCTTTTGCTCAAGTTGTATCGATGTGGATATGTGTGTTGGCGGCTGAACCATTTATCGCTTTAATATTAACCGTCTTAGAAACCATAAGGTCAGCTGACCTAGTGATAATAATCAGATGATTTCACGATGAACAAATGGTTCAAGCAGCAGCTGTGGATTCTGATAGGTGATCTTGATTGCAGATGAGCCCCCTCGGCACAGGTCCTAGCGACGACCAACAGCGACGCAACTGACCTCCCTCGGGGCGACGTCTGATGACGTCACCGAGGGGGGTGACGTCGCTACACACTCCTTCACCTAATCACCGCCAGTGATATATCAGTGATTGTTGTGTTATAAATTAACTATGAAGACTTCAAAGTGCCCAAACTTTGTTATACGCTAATTTAATAAGTTACACAGAGTCAGCATTTCTAAATCTTCGATCTTGTAATAACGATTTTGTGATCAAGCAGATCATATCTTGTGTTTCTTCTGAATGTTTTCTCCTCACGGCCTGCTGGTAAAGCTCTAATTCCAAACGCTGTAGGTACACCTATTTGTACAATCACCTCCAAAAAACTTGCTCGGAAATCCCGTTATATTTTATTACCCGCGACGGATTGGAGACATTATATTGTGTTTGGGGTTAGAGGTGTTTGTGCAAATCCATGTTGCCAATTTTCTCAAAAATTACTAGTCCGATTTTGATGCGGTTTTCTGTTATAGGTTTTAACAGTAATTTTTCCACTTGGATTTACAAAAAGGTTTTAGGTCATGACGTTGTCCACTTATATGTGACAAATATTCCGAGCAAGTTTTTTGGAGGTGACTAAATAATTAATATGTGGGGTAGAATGGTTTTGCCCAGTGTTTAAGGCAAAGATGTAATTTTAAAAGTAAATATGATGTTTATATTGGTGTTTTCTAAAAATATTTAGTGTTCTTTCTTGCTATGATGCACTCACTATTCGGATAGGGGTACGGATTCTACTAAACTACATAGTATAAGCACTATCTCCAGAGTAAATCGTAAGTAATTATTGAAGAGTAAACTGAACTAAGTTGCATTTGACATTATTCTGAGAATAGTAACTTACTTAAAAGTTGGTCGAATTTACCCTTTGTAAGTTTCCTTACTTCTAATAGATAAGTACCTACCTACTTTTTCTCCTTTGTCATGTCTTCACATATTAGAATAAGTACCTGGTTGACCGAGCTTTGCTCGGTTTTTTTTCTAGTAAATCTTGTTTTTTGGAAAATGAAACCTAGCTAGATCGATTTATCGCCCCCAAAAGCCCCTGCATACTAAATTTCATGAAAATCGTTGCAGCCGTTTCCGAGATTCCGATTATATATATATACAGGGTGTCCCAAAAAGTAGTGTCAAGCGAAAGTCCAGAGATAGAACACCCCTTGGGGTACCCGAATCACCCCCATGTATGTTCCGCGATTTTCTTTAGTTTTCGAGGAATGATAAAATGGCCAAAATCTATTTTTTAATAAGGTAGCTAATTTTAAGAATTTTCCGCCTCACCGTCTTTGAAGGTCGATTTTAGCAAAAGTAGCCTATTAAGTACTACTTTTTTTTAATGATTATGAAAGCTGAGAGTCTGGAGAATTCTTTGGATTTATTTAGGAACCATGAAATCACTTGTTAAGATTTTTAATTTGAATTGAAAATTTTAGTCATAATTCACCGAATGTAATTATTTGACTTTACACCAACATTTTCATAGTTTTCATCAAAGTCACGTAGCTGATTATTTTATGCATAAAAGAATAACTCATAACAATTCAGTAGAAAAAAAAAATCTCAAGAAAGTTGTCTACTTTTTTTGTAAGAATGTTTTACGTTGTTCAAGTCGTAAATTTTCAAAAATTCGGAAAAAAATTAATAACTCGAAAACTATAGAAAATCGCGGAACATACATGGGGGTGATTCGGGTACCCCAAGGGGTGTTCTATCTCTGGACTTTCGCTTGACACTACTTTTTGGGACACCCTGTATACATATATATGTATATACAGTACCTGGGTGACCGAGCTTTGCTCGGTTTTTTTGATTGGTAAACGACGTTTTCTAAAAATGAAACCTAGCTAGATCGATTTATCGCCCCCGAAACCCTCTGCATACTAAATTTCACGAAAATCGCTAGAGCCGTTTCCGAGATTCCAATTATATATATATATATACATATATATATATATATATATATATACAAGAATTGCTCGTTTAAAGGTATATGATATATAAATATATATATACAAGAATTGCTCGTTTAAAGGTATAAGATTCTATACATAACTCAAAAATAAACAAAACGGAACCGAATATAAATTACGAGGTTTTCGATTCATCTGAGATATCTCACCTACGTTATTGGGTAACCTTAATAAATAATACCTACCTATGCATAACTATGTATTTACAACCAACTTCTAAGGTTTATGTCGTTGATAACCAAGATCGTACAACTAAGTACTTCACTCCCCACTATATCGTAGTACTTAAAAAACTTATAATCATGTACATGTTATTTTTGTTTGGAACTCTCCAACTAGAATAAACATTTGTACACAATATGTTCTAGGTGTTCTATCATGCTCAACTTTTGTGTGGGACAGTCAGATACATGTATGTACAGGCAGACTCAGTTCCGCACGGACACGATTTCAAAATATTATGACTGTATTAAAAACCAATAGAATAAAAAATCGAATGTAAAAAGTCGTAACAATTAAACATTATATATTAGGTAGGTAGGACTAATTTTGATACCCTGTTGGTGTAATAATAAGTAAGAATGTTTGATATTAATAATAGTAGGT
Source organism: Cosmorhoe ocellata (assembly GCA_963675405.1). Classification (NCBI taxonomy): domain Eukaryota; kingdom Metazoa; phylum Arthropoda; class Insecta; order Lepidoptera; family Geometridae; genus Cosmorhoe; species Cosmorhoe ocellata. The sequence goes on along the minus strand of OY776265.1, from coordinate 1,816,121 downwards.
ACCTATATTATCTTCATATGAAAAGATTTCACGACAATCGTTTTTTATAAAATAAAGTTGTATGTAACACTTCTAACACTAAAAAAAATAAAATAAATAAAATAACACTATATACCAACTTGCTGATACGTATATTTATATATACGTATTTAGTACGAGTATATATATAATACGTACCTAAACCTTACCCGGACCTTTCTACTCAAAGGTTTCGTCATTGTTCTCACTTTCGTCATTGTTCGCAAAGAACAATTTTGTTTATCTCGTACTAGGTGGTTGCCCGTGATTTCGTCCACGTTTCATTCATTTTTAAATGGTTTTGTTTAATAAAAATACATCAAATCAAAAACCATGAAAATCGGTCCAGCCGTTCTGGAGTTGTAAGTGTTCAAACAAACCCGTCTTTTTCGTATGTAGTGTATTTAAACCAATAAGTGTCCATTTACAAACTAATAACACCTCTCGTTAAAAAGACCAAACAAACTTTGAAACCCCATTTAACCCTTTTTGAAGAGTTATTTTATAAAATTGACGAAAAAAGACGTATTCATTTATTTTGCCTATTAAGTATTTAGACCGAGTTTCAAACAAATCACAACACTCATTCAAAAAACTTTAACACCCCATTTAACCCTTTTTGGAGAGTTATTTTGAAAAATACAGATATACGTTTTAAATCATTTTGCATTTAAAGTATCAAAACCAAGATTCAGACCGATCGTACCACCCCTTAAAAAGTTCCCATATAAACATTAAGCCCCCATTTTACCCCTTTTTAAAGGTTAAATTGAAAAATAGAACCTACTCATCAGTTCTGGAGGTGGGCGTGGAGACTGCGTCACAGTTTTTTTAAACTTTAGCAGTTTCATCGTTTTTAACTTGTACTCTGTTCACTCCTGTTTTAATAATAAAATACATTTAATTTATTTTAAATTTATTTTAAATTATTTTTATTCAAAGTATCCAAACCAAGATTCAGACCGATCGTACCACCCGTTAAAAAGTTCCCATATAAACATTGAGCCTCCATTTTACCCCTTTTTAAAATTCATATTGAAAAATCTTGAAACACGTGTACATTTGTTTTGTATTTACTTTACACAAACAAAGTTTCATGAAAATCGTACAATGCGTTAAAAAGTTTCATACAAACGTTTTAGCCCTTTTCACCCTCTTAAAAGTGGAATTTCCAAAAATCCCGTCTTAATGGGCGTCTACATACCAAGACAAACAGTATTTCAACCGAGTTTTAAACAAATCACACCACTCGTCAAAAGAACTTTGACACCCCATTTAACCCTTTTGGGAGGGTTATTTTGTAAAATCAAGATATACGTTTTACATAATTTTGCATTTAAAGTAGCCAAACCAAGATTCAGACCGATCGTACCACCCCTTAAAAAGTTCCCATATAAACATTGAGCCCCCATTTTAACCCTTTTTAAAGGTTATATTGAAAAATATTGAAACACGTGTACATTTGTTTTGTATTTACATTACACACACAAAGTTTCATGAAAATCGTACAGCGCGTTAAAAAGTTTCATACAACCGTTTTTAGCCCTTTTCACCCCCTTAAAAGTGGAATTTCCAAAAATCCCGTCTTAGTGGGTGCCTACATACCAAGACAAATAGTATTTAAACCGAGTTACACCACTCGTCTAAAAAACTTAGACACCCCATTTAACCCTTTTGGGAGGGTTATTTTGTAAAATCAAGATATACGTTTTACATCATTTTGCATCTTAAGTATCCAAACCAAGATTCAGACCGATCGTACCACCCCTTAAAAAGTTCCCATATAAATATTGAGGCCCCATTTTACCCCTTTTTAAAGGTAATATCGAAAAATCTTGAAACACGTGTACATTTGTTTTGTATTTACATTACACACACAAAGTTTTATGAAAATCGTACAGCGCGTTAAAAAGTTTCATACAACCGTTTTTAGCCCTTTTCACCCTCTTAAAAGTGGAATTTCCAAAAATCCCGTCTTGGTGGGGCGCCTACATACCAAGACAGATAGTATTTCAACCAAGTTACACCACTCGTCAAAAGAACTTTGACACCCCATTTAACCCTTTTGGGATGGTTATTTTGTAAAATCAAGATATACGTTTTACATCATTTTGCATCTAAAGTATCCAAACCAAGATTCAGACCGATCGTACCACCCCTTAAAAAGTTCCCATATAAACGTTGAGCCCCCATTTTACCCCTTTTTAAAGGTTATATTGAAAAATCTCGAAACACGTATACATTTGTTTTGTATTTACATTACACACACAAAGTTTCATGAAAATCGTACAGCGCGTTAAAAAGTTTCATACAACCGTTTTTAGCCCTTTTCACCCTCTTAAAAGTGGAATTTCCAAAAATCCCGTCTTATTGCTCGCCTACATACCAAGACGAACATACCCTCCAAATCTCAAGTCTGTACGACCGGCGGTTTAGGCTGTGCGTTGTATCTATTCAGTCAGGACTTATCCTTTTATATAGTAGATAACATTAGTTGACAGACTCTAAAATCAAGGATAAAAAAGTTTATAAAATAACGGTCAAATATCAAATTGAGTAAAATTGTCACCCACTACGAGTATAAGCATTGACAGATATTTGTGTTTTTAGTTGTAGGTAACCTTACTTAAGTAAGTATGTTATGTAAAATATTATGTTAATTTTAGTACCTATTTAAACATAGGTTCTCAGTGTTACCAGTTACAATAATCATAAATACCGTTACATCAGATATGCGCTACAAATGTGAATTAAATAAATAATTGTTGACTGAACTTCGTAATTTTAATACTTGAGAATTCTAAATGGAATGGTAGGACTAAACTTACCAAGTAAAATAAAACTCACAATAACATTAACACGATAATTTATTTACCAGTTATTCTAGGACTAGAACCCTATTACATCGTCGTCTTGTGATAAATAGACAGCACACCTAAAGAAATTACAGCTATAAAAGTTTCTTGCTTTGTCTAGTTCTACCTAACTCCAAAGGACGGCGTAACTAATCAAGCAACCATCTTTAAAATAACACGAATGTATATTAATTAGGCTCATCAGTTTAAACCGTTTAATAAATAAGTCGTTTCTATTAAGTACCCTACGTACCTACTGGTAAATAACATAGCTACTAAATGCCTTTCTTCAACATTTAATTTTCCGACGACTGTAACAGGGCAACGAATGTTACCATAAATAGGACACGACACTGTATATGGGTTACAAGTTACAATAACATACATTTTATTATTGTCTGCAATAATTATGTTTCATAGAACTCGCATTCAAATCCACTCCATCTAAATCTCAATCCTAAGTCAATTCGATCTTCTATTTCTTCCAAAAGTAAGAAAAAAGACGAATTATCTGACCTAGGAAGGTTCCAGAAAGGATTCTTGACGCAGTTAAAAATCTCTTTCCACCTCAAAATATAAAGTTAGCTAAAAAAGTGCATTCATTATAAGCCCATCCAAATCATAAAACGAAATGACAAAAAGAAATAAAATAAACAAATCAAAACAAATGTTGTCTTTATTGATAGTCTATTCGTAAAATAATCTAAAAATAGCATCACAATAAAATTAGCGCACATAATTATTATGAAAATGTGTAAACAGCTTATAAATTAATTCAATTAAAAATAATACAAAACGAAAACGCGCAAACTTCAACTGAAACCATCACGATTGAACTTAACTAGCTTCTTTTAACAATTAAAATACGGCAACACTTTTATCCATAACGATAACTAGTAGGGTACATTACAATTATGCTAATAACGGTTTGCCGTTATCAAACCGTTGCGAGTAGTGGAATAGTAGCGTTGTCGTAAGTTAACGTGGTAATTTTGGCTATTTGTTGTAAGTACTGCCTAACTAAATTAAGTAGGAACTGAGCACAACTATACATTAACTACATTTACAATCTCTAACGGGACACGAGGTACGCGTACGGCTATCATATGGGCTCAGCTAAAAATGGCGCTACTATAAAATAATAACTGGATTGTCAACCTTGAAAAAGTTTAGACTAAACAAGAATTCTCATCAAATTGTCAAGGCTCACTTTCATGATTTCTTATATTATACAGAGCTTGTAGATTTTCCTTATCAATTCAATTAAAGTTCTGACAGACTTTCTAGGACACAACACAACTGACTAAACAAAATTAAAGTAATACAACAAAAAATCGACAGAACAACCTAAGAGATTATTATAGATCCTGGAACACAGAAATGCATTATTTTCTTTCATTCCCAAATAGACCATGGGATGAGTAAATAGAATGACAAAACGAGAAACCCTCACACTAACACTTAAATTTCTCCCAAAGCCGGAAAAATCATAGTGATACTTTTATAGTCTCTCTCGTACAAAAATCATGTTTAGATTATTTTTAAATATATTGCATCGAAGTCACATGAGATAGAAACATATTTTTGTTTTTCATAACATAGTTAATTAGTCTTTCTGCAAGGCCCTAAACTGTGTACCTATAATTGATTTTTTGATATATTAAAAAAAGTTTAAATACAAATAACCCTGGACTACTAAAGGACGTGTGAACTCAATACGTAACTATCAAATTTTAACAGCTACATTTAAATATAAATAACAGCGATACTAACGTTAACACTAGGTTATAAGCGTCGTTAAATTATAACTGATAATTACATAAATAATAAATAAAATACTGTAAGAAGCTTTATTCCAATTTGATGTTTAGTTGCGTCTTTTTTCGTTGATAAAAAACACATGTCAGCTAATAACAAGTGTAGTATGAATAACTTTTTATCGTCATTGATGACATAACCTTTAAAAAACGTATCAGCACTTTAACGGTTTGGAACGGTTGTAACCGCAAATTGAAACGTTATTCGTCGACACGATTTCACGAAACTAATAATGACGCAACACTCCCAGACTAGTTGCTATTCACACTTGAAGTGCTCATTGACTTTCCTTCACTTTGTGATACCTTTACATCTTCACGTCAGACCTTATGCCCGCCTTCCACTCCGAGCGGAGCGGGCTCCGTACGGACTCCGTTTAACTCGCAACGGCTTTCTTCATAGGAGTGCTTCCACTGTGAATGAGCGGATATCAATACAATTTCAATCCGCTCGGATCATTAGCTCAGTTTCCGCCCTTTTTTAGTAGAAAGCGGGCATTATTCCTGGTAAATCAATGGGCACTGCACATACTCACATAGCTTCTCGCTCCGCAACCAAAAGAACACAACAGTAACAGTTTACACAGGCGTATAGTTGCCAACCGGTTTGTAGAACATCTGTCCGGTGGCGACCCGACGGAAGATCTCTTTAAGGATGAGGGACTTCTCTTTCTTGATCTTCTTTAGGAAGCCGCGGTTCTCGTTGGCGCGCCGAGACAGGTAGGGCAGGACCTCAAGCACTGGGCCGTAGGGAACGTACTTATACGCCGAGTAGCCGGCCTGGCCTGATGAAACAAAAACAAAACGGTTCATAAATATACTTAAGAAAATAATAGAAAATTAAAAATTTTAATAACCCCCATTTAAACCTTACCCTAACATGTCATATTTAAAGTCATGGTTACCTTACCATGTTCTTTCAATATCATTGAAGTAACACGGTACCATAACGGAAAAATAACTACCAAAATTACACAATAAAACTTAAAATAACACGACAAAATAATATGAAAACTAGAATGCATCAGGAAAAAAACCAATAAGTGTTAACAAGTCTTCATCACTATTATACTTCTTTCCTTTTCACACGTACTGACATGACACTAACATTGAAGAGAGTTAATTAAGACTAAAAAAACTAGAGTTAGTTAAACTAGAGTTAATTCTGAGTGTGAGCTTGACATCTCGCTCTAACGCAGCGACATTGCTATAGATGCGAGAGAGACTCACCTAGTGGGAAGGTGATGTGGTCGCACATGCCGAGCAGCTGTCCGAAGCAGACTACGCGGTCGTCGGGCTTGATGTTGTGTTCCTTCATGAGCTGGATCGCGTACCGCACGGTGTCCTCGTTGTGGGACGCCACCATTATACCCAGGTGCTCCCTGCCGGCCGGCTAAAAGGAAATGTAACAGTGTTATATTTACGCCGTAAGTATAACACTTACTACCTGACTCTGGCGCAACTTTACCTGCGCGTTTTAAGATTTTTAAGTAATATATTGTTTCCCGTTATTGCAACGATTTTGCAGAAGCCATCTTAGACAACGGATTTCTCTACGGATGGTAAGACAAAAGTTAAATTTGGTCATACAAAAATTACATCTTGTTCCTCTTCTGTATAGAAAATCGTTGGTAATCATATATGCTTAAAAATATGCAAGCAAATTGACCCTTTTCAGATGGTAGTCCATCAGAAAAGGGTCAACTTGCTTGCATACTTCGTCGCTGGTGTGAAAAGTAATTCGTTGTCATAAACCTTCCAAAGAGCTGTATTAAAATAGTGATACTCACGTCGACTCGACTGAGGATCTCCTTGAGACACTTGTGGAACGATGTGGTGGTGGCCTCGACGTTCTCGCACGTGGGGTCTTCGTAGCCCATGGCGGCTGCCCTGGCGCGTTCCTGCAATATTACACCATATTTCTTATACCATCATTGGAGTGTTGGGCAATGAAGAAGACGGATGAAAAAAGAGTGCATGCTACTGAGATGCGGATGTTAAGATGGATGTGTGGGGTGACACGGTTGGACAAGATTAGGAATGAGTATGTTAGAGGAAGTCTGAAAGTGGCGCCTATTACTGAAAAGATGAGGAGTGCTAGATTAGCATGGTATGGACACGTGATGAGGAGGGATGAAAACCATGTCACCAAAAGAGTTATGAGTATGAGTGTGGATGGGTGCGCAAGTAGAGGAAGGCCGAAGAAGTGGTTTGATTGTGTGAAGGATGATATGAATGTAAGAGGAGTTGATTCAGAGTTGACGAATGATAGGAGTGAGTGGAAGAAGAAAACATGTTGTGCCGACCCCACTTAGTGTGGGATAAGGGCAGGAGAATGATGATGATGATTTCTTATACCATCATAAACCCAACATATTTTAATACTATACTAAAATTGTGTTTTCGCTACATAATATTATAAAAGAAAGTCATTCACCGCGTCGTCTGTCTGTCGGTTCACGATAAACTCACCGATTCTGCTGTTTTCGCCAATGGATACAGTGGTTCTCGAGGAAGGTTTTACATAACAAGGTACATAATTTGTAAAGTTTTTAAGTCGTGATAACCGACATCCACGTCTGGGCATCAGATAGTATTAATTAAAAACTATCAAACAGTCCAATATCAATAGTCACATCAACTTTATCAAAATCTTATATATTTTTAAACTTGCGCGATCTGAACACATTATCATTAGTATTAAACGGGTATTTATCGCGTTTCATTTACGTATTTTTCGCGCCGTTTCAACAGGTTTACACACTGTCGTGGTCACGGGATGGCTGGTCTCAATGTCCTGTAATGTATTGTGATGAGGTTACCTGTTCGATGTACGCGCCGCGCACGAGCTTCGCCCCCCAATAGAAGTTCTGCCTCTTGGCCTGCTCCAGGTCTGTCACGATCTCGTTGTAAGTATTCTTCAGGTACGTCTGGTACGTGTTGAACACTAGGAACTTGTCCTGGAAGAATTATATGCGCTTTTTTCAATATCGATATTACATCGTTATAACCTGAAAATAGAATTAACTTCCTCCCTGTAAGGGTAGAGATCAACGACAAGACTCTCCTGCAAGAATTATAAGCGCTTTTGCCAATATCGATATTACATCGTTATAACCTGAAAATGTAAGTTGCCTACTTCCTCCCTGTAAGGGTAGAGATCAAAGGCAAGACTCTCCTGCAAGAATTATAAGCGCTTTTGTCAATATCGATATTACATCGTTATAACCTGAAAATGTAAGTTACCTACTTCCTCCCCGTAATGGTAGAGATCAAAGGCAAGGCTCGTTCATGTCCAATGTTTTTTTTTTATCTTGTCTTCGTTCTCTTGGTTTTTTGTGCCCCATATGCATATTTCAAGTTTAAAGTGTTTTTTTTTCTCTTTTTTTGTTATATTGATTGTAAATAACAATTGGCTTATAAGGTAGGTTATATAAGATTTATGTATGTACAGTAAATTTTAATTTACCATCATTAAATTCATGAATTCCCTTCTATTTGGTGAGCTTTAGCGTAAATATATAGTTTGCTCGTGCAATTTTTAGTAGATGATTGATATATTATTTTAATATCCAACGTGATGATTGGAGAGAAGGAAGGGCTTTTGCCCTGCAGTGGGAAACTACAGACTCTTAATCGATGAAACGAATCCCAGAGATCCTCACCTTATTGTACCGCCTCATCATCTCCAAGCAGATCCTAGAGATGGCCGGCTGGAAGTACGTCTGCTCGGCGTCGATCATGATCCTGACGTCGACTACATTGGCCGCCTTGATGATGTGGTTCAGCCGCCGCAGCATGTTGCGGAACATCTCCTCCTCCTTGGTGGAGATCTGGGAGATGAGACGCCTCATCTGGCCGGTCTTGGGGTCTGGGACCCGGAAGGAGTCTGAGAGATTCATGTCCTCGTCGAGGATGTTCGACCACGGGAACAGGTGGACAATGCTGGAAAGGGAAATAATCAAACAGTCATGTAGGTACCACTAATTCGCACCCAGGGGCCTTACCACGAAGTCTTCCAGAACGATTCCGTTATAGAAACGACACTACTTCCATACAATTTGCATAGGTCATGGTACGAAATAACAATGTAATATTAATTCGGTAATGTATTATGAATTCGTGGTAAGGCCCCTGGTCCCTGGTGGTGGAGTATCAGACTATAGTAGGTACTTATGGAATTGTTAAGGAACTTTACCCGTTTCGTGCCTCAAACGCCCACTGCGGGATGATAGAGATTATTTTGATTTGAGAAAGAAAAATAACGAATAGATCGTAAGTAGATAAACCTAGTGTGTAATGTTTAGGTACTTTACTTTTACTTTTTATGTAATGACTGTCTCTGAATGTACTGACGCTGGCGTGGTGAATGAAACAAAAATAACATTGAAGGTAAATAAAAAATGCTTCTATTCACAAGTTCAGATCATCGGGGATGATTGAAATAAATAATTTTTCAAAATAAATATTGATGTTGGTGGCATTGAACGTGAAGTTTTCGATGTGAATAGAACTGCTTTATTCGATATTTTTTTTAAAAAGGCACCTAGCATACGTTGTGAAATGGTTCCACTTTGAAACTATTATTTGATTAAATGACGTATCGTTACGGTGGTCTTAGCTTCGATACATCTAGCGATGTGTACACAACGCTTACAAATTGAATTAAAGATGTCGCCACTGACCGGTCCCACTGGAATATATGCAGCACACTGAAATAACAGTTCACTTTCCACATTTAACTAAACTCGTATAAAAAATTCCAAATATTTATATTGGAATAATAGAGAGGCTTTCGACAGCATATTCAGAAAAATATGTGTATTGTAGAAGAAATGCTGACCTCATGTAATTTTAAAAAGCTACAACTTAACCCAGACGAGAAGTTACAGCATAAGTACATTACAGTATAATTCTCTATCAGTCAACATCAACATTTTTTCGGGTTTCCTCAAGGCAGCACTATAGGACCTTTTAAATTATTGACTGACGTAGAAGGTAGATAGGTACTGTGTTTTGTCTATTGCTTATCATAACCTTGCTAATCTTAAATCGATTTACTAGAAATCAACGTACAGCCGAAACTGTAGTTTTTTTATGAGTGAAAATAACGTCACATGGAAGATAGGTTTAGGTTTAAAGACATTACTTCTCATTAAAGATTAATAAATCGCTTACATGAGAATACATTGTAATAAGTAAATCTTAATATATATAATTCACGTGTCACGTTGTTTGTCCGCGATGGACTCCTAAACTACTTAACCGATTTTAAATTAAATTTGCACACCGTGTGCAGTTTGATCCAACTTGAAAGAAAGGATAGGAAAAGATAGCAATATATAGGATAGGTGATACGAAGTACACCGAGTCATCCAGTTAGATATATAGTTCGTCGTCGCTCAAAAATTTGGTAGGTAAGTAATTATATAAGAACATGCCTTGGGCTTTCCACGATTACCTATAGTTATCATCAAAAACTCACCCCTCCTTGTCCGAGGTGACCTGCTTCATGAACTCCTGCACCTGCGGCTTGGAGGAGTGGTCTCCGAAGTAGCGCTGGAAGTCCTCGATGGTCTTGTGGTGCGTCAGCACGTTGCCGGTGCCGCCACCGATCTGCTGCATGTAGTTCCGCGCGCGCATTATCACTTCTGATAGTTGCAGCTGTGAATATTGCATTGTCAAGTTATATTCTAGGACAAAACATAAAAAATATAAAGATAAACATGGCACCCAAACATGATATATGGCACATGCCCACATTTTGCACAGTAGTTAGTAGGTATCCCGTACGTGACAGGTTGCAAGCCCATCGCTGCTTATAAGAATACTAACCTATGACACACACCTTCGAATTTTTGGTTCTAGCTTGGGTATGCCGGTTTCCTTACGATGTTTTCCTTCACCGTTTAAAAGCCAGTGCATTGCGCACATATATTTTGGAATGGAAAAACTTATATGGTGCACGACCAGGTTTGAACCCAAGACCTACGGATCATGAGGCAAGGGTACCACTACACCACCAGCGCTCTTAAAAGGACAAGACAAGTACCTCTATTTCATTTACAATTAGGACTGGCCGATAATGAAAATTTCGGATAAAAAAACTCACAAGCAATTGCGGCCTTCCAAGTGCGGTGAGTTTCACAGCCATCAGACCCGTGCTTTTGGTGATTCCTGAAATAGACACAGGATATTTTTTTAATTAATTAGGATCTATGAAAATTTCACGGCAAGTACACCTATGTACCTAATATTATCGGTTATTTACGTCTCCATTGTCAATTTTCATAATTGGTTTACTTTGCCCATTACGTTAGGTGCTTAGCAACGCTGTTTCGAGGGAGTGGCGGTGTAATCAACTATGAAGTTACTCTAGTTACCTAGACACCATAGATCATTAATGGATTAATTGAAGCCAAGCTAAATTTTCTTTTGTCATTACAAGGTATTTATGTATTCTATCAGCCATCAGTCCACATTGTTTCCATAGCTTTGCTGAGTTTAAGGTTAGATGTCGCAATGTGAAATGTCTACTAAAGGTACGAGTTGACAGCGGACGACATGAGGCAGCAGCGGACGACGTGTCGTCGCTTCATGTTGCCACGACACGTCGTTACGTCCTGTCGCTGCAGTCATGATTTCGAACCCGACTGCAGACGGTTCATCCAGTTGGTTCCGAGTGTTCCGTGAAACAAGATGTCTGACTGATCCGCGCTCGACACTGGCGTCACGACGCGTCGCTAGCTTCGTGTCGCTAACTACGGAGGGAATTTCATAAAATTACATAGAAACCAGTAGTGTCGCTGCGACACGTCGTCTGCAGCTGCCTCATGTCGTCCGCTGCCAACTCGTACCTTAATGGTTTTTTCTTCTCCAGGTCATCTCTTTCTCTTGTTTCCTTTGGACCTGGGGACTAGTAGCAGTTGCAAGCTCACCGGCAACGGCGTCGATGCTCTTCAAGAAGGCCTCCATGTTCTTCTCGCAGGCGGCCTCGTTCAGGTAGAAGTAGGTCCTGGCGCTGGTGACCTTGTACCGGCGGTCCGCGAACCGCTGCTCCACGTGGTACTGCTTCAGCTGACCCTCCTCCTGCATGTCGCCGCACGCCGAGATCGATGCGCTGAAACACAGATGAAAATGAAAATGAAAAAATATAAATGTTTACAGCAAACACAGTTTCATACAAATAGATCATCATAATCATCTTTTTGCCCTTTTCCCACACAATACGAGTATATATTTAACAATAATTTTGATCTAGGACTAAGCTAGTATTGCTGATCTATGGTCCAGTTGCCTCTGATTCCCACACTAGATAGAAATATGTATTGTGGGTATGTGTACCATTACCAAAATTGATGTAGGTACAGCCTCGGTATGGGCATGCTTTAAAAAGTTAAAATTTAAAGTTTAATATTTCGGAGGTCATAGTAGTGCGGCAGTGCCCAGTGAAGCAAAAGGATGCGAGCTCGATTCTGATTGCAGAAAAAACGTTTTTGCAGACACTGCAAACATTGCAAACATAATATTCCGTGTCCGAGTGTTGTGACAGACGCAATCCTTGAGTGGATCAGCTTCTTTACAAAGCTGAAACCAGCGAAACAATGGACAATTGTGTTATATTGGGCACTTATAATTTATTGCCGAAGGAAACGAGCGGTCACTACCGCAAAGGAACCGGAAAGTGTTAGCTAGGAACAGTTTAGCCCCGTTTCGTATTTTAAATCTGAAGACGTTTCTGATGATTTCTGCATTATTTAGTTCTGCAGAACAACTGGTCGATGACCCACCTATTATTACAATTCGGTGTCAATCATTTGAGTCATCGTTATACCTTGAAACTACCGGGAAACTTTCACTATCAAAATAGCTGCTGAAATTGGCACGTGTAAAATATGATACGTCATAGAAACGAACCGATTTCAATCTTCTACCTCTTATAATAAGGCACGATTTCGATGATTACCCACTGTCATGATGGTCTAAGAGTGTAGTGTGGATAGATCTAGGTGACCTCGATTTAAACAATTTTCTGGTATGTAGTACTTTCTCTGTCTGCAAAAAATCGTGGCCTAAAGTATCTAGAGGATGGATATGTGCCAAAATGTATATGTTTAGACGTGTCTCAGACTACCCACTGAGACATCATGACCATCTGAGTAATTAAATATCTGAGAAGTTGTCAATTAACCCTGGGGTTTGCGGTGGCAGCCATAACTAATGAAGATTTTATGAAATATTTTAGGTAGGTACTTTTTCTGGCGTAGGATTACCAACAAAACTTCATACATTGTTATAGTGACCTACTTGGCTGTATGCCTATTATCAATGATTGTCTCAGTCGGAACAGCTGAGATCTTTCTGGATGGTTAAAATTTATATCGGCCAAGCAAGTGCTAATGAACCTTTACAAAACAGCTGTCATCAACTTCTAATAGAAGACAATCCTTTCACTGCACTGGTTTCAAAAGAACTACAGCGTACCTAACAAAACACAGATCCAGGGGCTTTACCACAAGCTTTTCGGGCAATAACAAAGTAATATAGTTTTGATATTTCTTGCCATGACTTACAAAATTCTATGGAAGTAGTGTCACTTCAAGCTTGAAATGTGACGTTTCTGAAACATGATGGTATGCAAAAGCTTATGGTAAGACTCCTGGGTGTTTCGGAGCTGTAGGTCATGGTACGAAATAACAATGTAGGTAATACTAATTCGGTAATGTAGTATGAACTCGTGGTGAGGCCCCTGTCCTCTATTGTCTCTAGCATGCAAAGGTACGTTCAATACAATTGTAATACCGTGTTATGACGTCACCGCTTTCATTTGCCGGCAGCCCGATGAAGCCTCGCAAGTGTATGGTGGGTAGATAAAATAATTTGACGAACGAGCCTACGTTTTAATATTACACTTGGTTTCATGGCTGTTTTACAGATCTATGGAATTCATGAAAATAAATAGGTATAAAAAAGCGGTACCTGGTCAGGTACTCATAGACTGTGTCAAAAGGAAAAATCGATAGGTTCTTACAAGATCTACATTGATCTACATTATGAGATTAAATCTTAACGAATTCTTGATCTACAACAACTAAAAAATCTATGAATTCATGTACTAGAAGTTTCTAATTTTATATAAGTATACTTATAAGTACCTTATATCAATCAAGTCTAGAAAACTAGCTAACTACCTAAATATTCAAAAAGAAAACAATAAAAATAAAAGATAACCCGCTATTGCAAGTTTCTTGAGCCATATTCCAAAAACTCCTTCATTTATTCGCTTGAAATAACTTCCACTGAAAAATATTAAAAAAGTTTTATGACCGAAGCAAGTTAGTTATAAAATAATTACCTACATAGTGGTACACGATTGTGGCTAATTATCTTCCAAGTACGTAAGGTTTTCCAATTGTCCTACATCGATTAAATTTTAAAGCACTGTCTAAAATTATGGCTTATATTATTACAAATTAGTACTCGTAACATCCCACGCTTTAAATATGGCTATATACAGCATATTTACGTCAGAAAGACGTGTTCACTTCGAACAAAAGACCAATAGGTAGGTAAGTATTACCAATAGAAAGACATCGTGATGGCATTGATGTATACTTATACTCGTACTTGGCAACAGTGCTTTTTGTGTAACTAATGACAATGTAGCAAATATGTTTTCATTTTTGAATCAACTATTTGTCAGATAATTTTGAAATTAATTGAAGCTGGTTGAACCGAACCTCGCATACATTTTGGTGATATCTTATTTGACCTGCTGCACTATTTCAATTTTAGAGTAACTTGCTCTGACTTACCTGACTTCACGCTTTTCGGCCTCCTCTTGGGAAAGGTCTTCCTCGACGGAGTAATCCAAAATGGACTTCACTCCAAAAGAACGCAGTCTGAAACAATTGTTTATAGTAAGAAAATTAACCAGAATGAAGCACATATCAAACCCTGTCGGTAAACTGGAATCCCGGTGTATTATAACTATGAGGACATGTTAGCTTGTTAGTGTTAGTCTTTAAAGTTCGTTTTGAGTCCGTGAAAACCACATTTGCAAAAAGATTTTGCCCTTATGTTTCAAGCTTCCTTTATAATAAAATCATCAAAAGGTGAGTGATATAAAGCAATGCTCGCTTTTTAAAGCCAAACGTATCTTGATTAAATGGCTTGCAACCCTCACATATGATTGTACCGAAAATCTATTAGAGTCAATAACTTAATCGAACTTACATATATTATTATTCCTACTGTTAGCTACTTACCTTTATGTTTATGTAGCCCGTATCAATTTGTTTTATATTTAATATTATTTTTAACTTAAACCACCTACCCGTACCGAGGCCGTTCTCACTATTTGAAATCGTATGGATACCCACGATACAGATTTGTTTTATCTAGTGTGGGTATCATAGGCAACCGGAACCATAATCTTCATTCAGCAACACAAGCGACCGAACTACTGATACTAGGCCGCAAATTGTACCTACCTAATTACCATATTTATATAAGAATTTCAATCTACCACTTTATTTGTTAAAAGCTTATAATATAAGTAATTAGTCTAAACAGGTACGCAAGAAATGTCTAATTATAAGAATGTATTTAGTTTCTACTTAATTGTTTTTGCTGCAAATAAATATTTTTCATTTTTATATTCATGGAAAGACAGTTGGTTGTTGAACCATCTGTTTCATCCTTCGCTAGAAATGGAAGGAATAGGTGGTTTGATGTCCACTGTCATCTGATAACGGTTATGGGTGTAGGTACCTACACGCAACTGAACCGACATGTGAAATCAACATCACAAAAAGAGGCAATCTGTCTTAGGTAAGAGTAGATACGGCTTTTACACTGCTACGTAGTCTTACTTACGTAGTCTATTTTGTTGTTATTTCTGAAATTTTTAGTTCCACTAAGCTGATTGTTGTTATAAAAGGTAGTAGGTAACGGTGTAATGTTACCTTTCAATGGTGGGTTTAATGGTGTTCTGGTCTTCTCCAGCCACGAACTGGCCATAAAAGGTGGCCTTCATGAACATTTCAAAGAAGCGCTGACCGACGACTTTTCGCATTGCCTTCATCAACTGTAAAATAGCAAAATACCATATTTAATGTCTTGAAAAATTGAAATTAGCAAATACTATTTCCAATGTTTGATCTATATTTTCATCTTGAGATTGAAAGCCTCTGCTAAGGTGACTTAACGACTGTATAAGCCGAATATCAGGGTAAAATCTCACTGACTCTATCTACCCTGTGCTTTCCGATTACAGATAATGGTAACGATAAAATCAATCCTGTACAAGCTATCTCCAATTATGAGACCTACAGTGTGTCCTTCACTTTGTCGGCATCACTGCGCATCGTTATGGTTCGATTACGCGATAAATTGACTGGTTGGTACTCTTGGTACCTTACCTACCTGCCAACAGATGTGATGTTACGACTCAAGTGTCGTCGACCTCATAAACACTAGAAGGCGGAATGGCAGGGCGCTATCCATTAAATAAAAGTACGACCTAACGAATCGAAACTGAAAGTTTTAGATACATAGTTTAAATAGCTCATTTCATTATTGACAAGTCAGGAAAAAATTAGGACATGATGAAATTAAAAGATAGAACAATATATTTTAAATTCCATTTTTTAACGATTTAAGAACATAAGTAGGTACCTAGAAGAACCTACACTAGTTCAATTTTCACAAATCCGATTTTTATAATGTGCATGGCAATCAGATGTGCTACAAACGTCAGGTACCTTGCACACTTGTGTCTACAAACCTGTCTGTTCTCAGACTAGCATAAATCCATAATTTTTACTCTCAAATCAAAGGACGTCTGAAGGTCTCTCGTGATTTGTTTTTATATCTACGCTTAGATCTTTGAAAAATTCCATAATTAAGATACCTACTCATGACTAAGTACCTATACTTGAATACATAGGTTGTACATTTTTTTGCAGTTATTTTAAGATTTGTTATAACCTTATTATAAGATTCTGTCAAGTATACATAAAGCCTTTGTATATTAGAATGATTTGTTTTCCGTTCCCATACTAAACCCTTATTAACTTAGTTAAATTAATTGATTTTATACGGCAATTCAGTGAAGTCTACAGACTTCGGTCAAATAGATCTGTTGCAGAAAATTTATTAAGAAAGTTTTATTCAGAACGGTTGCCAGGAACTAAGGATTTATTGGAAAAATACTTGTTAAGAGGCCAACCCCATAGATCATGATGAGATGTTGGGTATAAAATATAGCTGGTAACCTCCAAACTTGGCCATCACCTTGATCGTGAACGTGAAATGAAGTGAGAAAATACTTATGACGGTTACGCGAATCATTGCGTCATCCGAACAACTAAATGGTAGGAATTTTTTGTATGTAAATGTCACTTGCTGTGCTATAGGAGAATGATTAAAATAATAATATGAACTGTTTATTCGGAACTTATTTACGGCTCGTTCAAGGGTTATTCAGCAGTACCTACCTAGGTATAACAAATTCTTAGATAGGTACCTAATATATTTTTTTACAACTTCTTGGTACGATAGTTACGGTAGGTACCTAAATACAAAGTTAGTTCAAGTTTCAGCATCCTGATTGGTCGGATTGTAACTATCATCTACTGAAGAGAAATGGATACCAACCTCACCTACGAGTATCTATATGAATCAGATAAATCAATGTGGCACAGTGCTTACAATGACGAACAGATTTCTATCTGTAGACTTCCACATTTTGATAAGTGTGATATCGACTAAGTTGACATGAAAATTTTGATGCACTTCACGCTGTCCTATTAGGCTGTCATTTCTCTTACCTCCTGATAAGTGTCTTAGGTCCATAAATAATCTATTTCTACTCAATTTACCACAGCTGCTCATTGAGTAGGTACTTCTCATTTAACCCAGGATCTATCAACTTTCTGTTTAGGTTAGTCTTTCTGTTTCTGTTTAGTCTCAACGATTATTTTAAGAAAAGTAAGAAACATTCCTTCAGATTATACAACCTTGGGTAACTGTGTAGGTAGGTATTACCTAACTGCCCCTTGTAGGTATTGTGCTGAAGAATCTTTATGCTCATAAATTGTACGTTACCTAGCAATCACGTGCTTCCAATTCTTTGGTTTCCATGCCTTGAATACCTACTCTAGTACTGGATGTTGCCAGTGACTTTGTCTATATAAATGTCGATTTTTCCACGACATCTGATGAACAAGTACGTATAAATGCTGCTCCAATTTGGGAAAACCGCATGAAAGTTATTTTGCAGAGTAACGTAAGTATACAGATAAAAATACAAAAAATGTTTTATTTTGGGCTTGTTATTTTTTTTCATCGCTTGCTTTTAATTTTTGGCAAATATGTATAGGCATTATTCATTGTACAGACTACATACACGCAAATTTGACTCTTTTGTCATTATGGATACATTATGTATTATGTGTTCTCGCCTTTAAAGCTAGTTCAAATTTAGGCCTCCGGCGCAGTGGATTAGGTAATGTCGGCATGAAGGTCACCTACGTAACCACGCGAGACGAGACGTACCTAGGTAGGTAGGTACCTAGCCGGTTTGAATTCACTAAACATGTTCTAGACATTTTGCTTCTCGGCTGTTTAGTGAATATCAAAGTTGACTCGGCTCGCCAGCAGTTTCTAACGTTCTAGAATTACGAGCCAGTTGTTGGATATGTTAAAAACGGCTATAAAACCAGCGTGGCTGTGAGTGATGACAGCGCCGGCCGTGACCGTAGCACGAACGAGGGTCCAGCTAAGGAGCATTCTTCAAACGTTGCACATTCGACGATGCTTCCTAACTCGACGCATTGCACTTTAAGACAGGGGCCTTCGGACAATATCAAAATATTGCCCAAAGAGCTTGTGGTAAAGCCAGTAAGTTATAGGTAAGCTATATTACTTTGGTTATATAAGTTTGATTTTCGTACCTATAAAAATTATATTGAAGTAGTTCAAGCTTGATATATGTCGTTTCTAAAAAAATATAGTTTTTAAAAGCTTGTGGATAGGCCCCTGGTTCTACTTAGGTACCTCCTTGCGATAGCCTATACGCATACAGCATTGTGGTGTTGTATCTACCCTCAAGTTTTCACGGTGCGTGAACGCAATACACTCCCTCCGCTTCCTACCTCGCAGTATTGAGGCGCCGTCGAATTTTAAGTTACATGCTTGCTACCGTTTTAATTAATGTTTCTACACATTTCCTACTAATATTATAAACGCGAAAGTTTGTATGGATGTCTGGATGTCTGTTACTCTTTCACGCTGAAACGGCTGAACGGATCTGGATGAAATTTGGCACAGATATAGATTATGGTCTGGAATATCATAGGCTACATTTTATCCCAGAAAAATGAATGGTTCCCGTGGGATATTTTATTTGTTTTTCAAGGTACCTCGCGGGCGAAGCCGTGGGCGGAAGCTAGTTTCACATAACGCCATTAATCCCCAAATCAAGTAGGTAAACTTGTATTATGGGAACCAGATACTAAGCTGATAGTTTATTGCTTACTTAGCATTTTTTTGGAAATGTAAATAGATAGAGTATATAAGACCCGTACATAAGTACCTACCAATATTATATGGATAGGTACTACTTGCTAAGTAGGTTATACGAGTACGTTGGTACTTAGATGATAATCTATCAAATAACAACTCATTGTCAGATAGGTATTGTCTAAAACTTATAAGATTAACAGGTCAATGGAAAAATAAATAAGGTTTAAGTACCTACTTATAAATTGTTACATACTTACATAGGTACCTACCTACGTTTTTTAAACAACTGGTAGACTGGCTGGACACACCTTCAAAACTATGCCAAAATAATGAAGCCAAGAAACACAAAAATAGAATAGATCCTGAAAAAAACAGGTAGTGACAAATGTAGGTAAGTACCTACGTAAAATGTGTAGGTGAATTGTAGGTAAAAAGTGTATAAGTCTCACTTGCTGAATCTCAAACATCAAAGCACGTCTAAAATGACATGACCACGTGATTAACACGTCCATCCGAACCCCTCCGTCCTCCCCAGATGGACGTCTGACGTCTTTGTAAAGCAATTCAGAATCTACGTCATTAGGCTCAAGGGCCATTTTGGTTAGATCAATTAAAATTGTTAAAATTCTTTTCACGTTCGTGAAACCAGTTCTTTACCTTTGCAAAGTTCATTGACGCCAATACTTTATGGAAGTTACATAAAACGCAAACAGCAGCTGATAAGACTCCGTTGGCAGGTTGGAAACAATGGGCAAAACTTGAGCCGGCCCGCGTGGCCGAGGCGTTTTTAAAGTTAACAAAAAGATCGCTAAATGAGGGCTTCAGTGAAACTACGAGTAACTATCTAAATAAATACTATGTGTCCTACTAACATTATAAACGCGTAAGTTTGTAAGAATGTATAGATGTGTGGGTGTATGGATGTATGTTTGTTACTCTTTCACGCTGAAACAGCTGAACGGATCTGGATGAAATTTGGCAACGAAATAGATTATCTGGAATAGCACATAGGTTACTTTTTATCTCGGAAAAATGTACGGTTCCAGCGGGATAGATTTGTTTTTGATTTTCAAGGTACGCGGGCGAAGCCGCAGGCGGAAGCTAGTTTAAGAATACATTAGACTGTTCTAAAAGAATTATAGGCTACTAGCTTCCGCCCGCGGCTTCGCCTGCGTGGTACCTTATTCAATTATAGCCTATGTGCTTTTCCAGACTTCCAGACTATAATCTATGTCTGATAGACTTGGAGGTAGATTATGTGACTTGAAAACCTCCTTCCTCCATATTAGCATGATAGAGATGTTGCGTTATCTACAGGAAGTAGCTAAGTGATCGTAAGTTCAGATTTCATCACTGTCAAAAAATAAATCAGAGACGATTCAGATTAAATGCTATCAACCAAGTGTCTATCTGAGATTTATGACACATTTTTTTGAGATAAACAGTTAGGTACACTTTACATTAAAGAATGGACAGGTGCAAAACGAAAGATCACACATTAGACGCATGATCAGATATTACAACACTGCTCGTGTAGTCGTCAGCCTGCCAAAAAATAGCAACTTTAACCAATCGTAGATTCCTAAATGATATCTGCAAACAATTCTTTATTTCAAATATCAAAAGCTGACTAAAAGTAACTGAAAATTGATTTTTACAGCCGTCATATTTTTTGACATTTTGTATATAGTCTATGTCACTTTTGCGATCCAGGCGAATCCAACGACACTTAATTTTTGTAAATCCGTCCAGCCATTTTGGCCACTTCTTTTGGCTTTAGCCTCACAACTCGCATAATACCTACATACATACACCCCAAACACATTACCTTCTTTCTTCGCTTCGCAGAAGGTTAATAAGTATTTTTCCAAAGCGGATAAACTTATGTAGGTAATGGTGGTAATTCTATTGTTCCACGGACTAACTAAAAAATATGTACGATTTGACTAAACTGACGTGTGATCGGCGTGTTTTAGCTTATTTTAGAAGCCATGTAAATTGATTTTGACTAAAGCTACTGAAGAATGGTGAAATATAAATTCAATTTAAAATCAAATGTAACTTTTAGCTCTTATTAAAATTGGCATTGAAATTTTACGCCAATTGGCTTAGAAGTTTTATGACGACATCTCGATATGACTTAGTCTTTCTAGTGAACATAAGAGAAATCTAGATATACTCGTAGATAGTACACACACGAATTCATTGTCATTTCAATTTGGTCAGTCTGTGCTGTTTACCTACAGTACCTATGTAGATATGGCGATTGGCGGTAAGGCGACTGGGCGCCTGAAAGTCTAATGCACGCTGAAAATTGCATTTTATATGCGATGACGCCTTGTATTAGCATGTATAATATGACACTTGGCACTATCATGCATGTTGTAGATATCTATTAACTTATTAATGGTATTAAACTATATACGAGGGGACACTTTTGCTGCGGCCTGCGAGTGGCGGCGGAACAATGCATTTACAAACAGCATTAAAAGCCGGCTCGAAGGACCAAAATAATGGTAAAACTTTTAGAGATGCAATTGCAGGGTGATTTATAAAGATATCGTGTATATTCAGAGTAGATATTTTAAGAAGAACACTTTGCAGAAAATACCTAGCTTAGTGATAATTACCGAGGTAGTTTATTACTGTGCTATAATCGGTAACCGTTGAATAAAATGTACATACCTTAAATAAATACAAGTAGGTATATTATGTATACTGAAGTGTATGTACGTACGTACTCCGCGTATTAACAGTCACCAACAAAAGTCAATTACCAATTTGAAACCACCATAAGTCTTCGTAAAGATTTTATGATGTTTCTTTAGCATATTTTGTGGCTTGTGCTGCTATCTAGCTGATAGCTATTGAGTTTAAGGTGAATAGGTTGTTTTGTTAACCATTCGTTTAGTCAATGAACACTTTAAAACCTCCATAACTATTCCAAAACATCTCCAACCTCAACCTTCACGTGCTACGCGACCTATGTGTATTTTATAGCAGCTACGCAGCATAGTATGCGTATTGTACAGCTACGCAACTACGCGGCATAATATGCGTAGTACAGCTACGCACCTACGCGACATAATATGCGTAGTACAGCTACGCACCTACGCGACATAATATGCGTAGTACAGCTACGCACCTACGCGACATAATATGCGTAGTACAGCTACGCACCTACACGACATAATATGCGTAGTACAGCTACGCACCTACGCGACATAAAATGCGTAGTACAGCTACGCACCTACGCGACATAATATGCGTAGTAGAGCTACGCACCTACGCGACATAATATGCGTTTTGCACCGCGTGTCTACGCATTGCATGCTAAGTGCACTGGTTTCATTTTACATCGCTTGTTTTGATGATAATGAAATTCAAATTGGTATTCAGCGATTGAAAGATTATGTCGAAAATCAATTTTTAGTAACTTTGTACCGGCAGGTCCCGTGTACTTCAGCAGTATTTGTGCTATAAAAACGAACAAGAAATTATTCACCCCTTTGATTAAGGTTGAAGTGAATCATAAGGAACTTATCGACTTCAACATTCGTGTTGTATAGGTAGCTAAAAAGTACTTTAGTTGCCCAAGGGTGGATTTGACGAACTTCTGGTATAACTATTCTCGGAATGTAAGTGGAATAGCAATAGGCTAGGTACTTTTTACCCCGGAAAAATTCTAGTTTCGAAAAAATTTTCTAGTGTGGATAGATTTGTTTATGTTTTTCAAGCTACCACGCGGGCGAAGCCGTGGGCGAAAGTTAGTAAATATAAAAATACTTGTGTGTAAAAGAAACAAAGGTACATTAGGTATGAAGGTACTTATATAGGTACTCACTGATTCTACAAATACACCTACCTTCTCAAAAGTAAAATTTATTGTAACATCACGACTTTCAAAACGTGTCGTCTTGAACATTCGTCTCAAGGTTTCTGTAATCTTTTATGACCTAGGTTCCGACGGCCTGATCTCAGACATACCTATCTAACGAATGCAATAAACTTTGGTAGTTTATCTAATCCATAGACAGCATGGCTCGCGTAAAACTACAAGATAAATAATCATTTAATAGACCAGATAAAACTGTTCACGATAAACTATCTCGAAACCATCAAGGTTTTTTTTTCAGTTTTTACATAGTTAGGACAAAATCAGCTAAAACACAGTTGGTCGATGTCGGTAGCTACACCCAATAAACAAAAATGCGAAAGTTTGCGAGTGTTTGTTACCACGTAAGTACTTTTGTGACTACAAAAACGATTTTGATAAAATTGGAGTGTAAATGTAGTTTAGGTTCTGGAAAAACCACGCTCATATAATTTCGAAAATCATCCAATAAAAGGATTAAAAGGGGTGGAAAAGTATCAATAGTATCCTATGTAAATAATCTTTTATGTGGGTAAATAATGAAATAACTACTTAAGTATTTTTAACATACAAATAAATAAACACTTTTCTGATTGCAGTTGTACTAATGCTTCTGAAGTTACGTATCGAATCAATTTAAAGACTTTCGATCATAGAAACGGTTTACGACAAATAAGTAGGTAGGTAGGTAGGTAGGTACTTAATTACTTCCCAGAGGAAATCGCGTCAAAAGTCCTAATTATACCATAACTGCATGAACATTTGGACAGTATAGGTATTCAATAATGAAATGCGACATTTCTTTTGTAGTTTTAAGAGTAGGTAGGTACCTACTTAGGTTATGTTTCAGTTGGTATTGGTCAGTACTTGGTAGGCGAGTGCATGTTGGCTTGCTGAACCTGACAATGAAAATCAATGCAGTATAAGTAGGTAGGTTACTTATCCACGTAATAGGGACAGGTTTCATGAAAAACAATAACTCTAATATTGGTAGGTAGGTACCTACGTAGGTAAATGATGTAGGTAGGTAAGTAGTTCATCTTTGATGTTAAGATCTAATATTGCCATGAGTGATTTCAGAGGAAGGTAGAGAATAAAAATGGTCGTTCATCGATAACATATTATCGATGTAAAGCACGGGTGGCGTGTCTGTCTGCTGCAGCTAATGTCTAACCACCCGGTCTAGTCCACCCACCCCTGGGTATGGGGTGGCCACGCATGCGCTTAAGAAACGACTAAAAATCCATCCCATTCATTCCCTTTTCCCATTAGGTAACCATCTAGCCGTAGCCCCCTTACCCCGCTATCGATCGAGAGCCAACATTTCACGCAAAAACGTTAAAAATCTCTCACAAAACCCGTTCGTCAATCGCCTACCTACAGAGTGAAGGACACCAAGCGATTTTTCCAAGCTATTTCTGAACTGTTGCCGGCGTGTAAACACTGTTATGCATGCGCTTACGTAAGGCATCAGCTGTAGGCACTCACCATGTCGTTGTTCTCGACCAGCCAGTTGACGGAGCATATCTGGTAGACGAAGTACGCCCTGACCAGTTCGCTCGTCTTCTTGCTCTTGAACGCATCTTTAGGGCTGTTGAAGTTCAAGTCAAGCTCGTCCGTGGGCCTCGTCGCAAGGGGGGACGATGTCGAGAGAGCCCTCGCGTGTCGGGGCGCGTTCACCGCCAGTCGCTTCAGCAGAGCCATCGTCGGAGTTCCGCGGATTATGTACTACGAGCACGAGACAGCACGCGCCCGCCGGAGTCGACTGACAACTGACACTGACGTCCGCTCGATACAGACTCGTTGCGCACGCAGTCGATCCAATTTTAAACTGCCGACTGCGGGAGGTGTGTCTTGTACAGGCGCAGCCATTGGCCGTATCTCGTGCAATCTTATAATCAACACGCAATCTACTTTCTGCACTTGCATTTCCAGACACGTGGTTGTTCACCTTTCCTTCATACCGAATGTGGTACCCTGGGTACCACATTTTATTTCCACATCAAGCATTCTTTCTTCGATGCGTTATGTAACTGATATGACGAATAACGTACCTAGTCTAGTTTGGATGCGTAGGTACCTAGCAAACAGGCGACTAGGGTTAAAAACCCGATATGACCTAGAAAAGCCTCCGTCTGAAACCTTCGAGTTGTGTCAGCACTGCGGGCTGATTTTACGGCCGCTGCTAATTTGGAAGATAGCCAAATCACTATAGGTAAATTTACCTGCCTACACAATGCTTGAAACATTCATTTCATGGAGTGTAATTGTCGAGTTTAAGTAGGTATGGTATATTGTGGTAAGGTTTTACGTTGAACCGCGCTTCAATAACAACTTTTTACCTGGTATTTTCACCTAGGTTTGCCGTGGATGGTAAAATGTTTGTGACTAACTGTAGGTACCTAAACCTACTACCGATTCAATTTTAAACCAACAAGTTATTTGTGGTAGGCATGTAGTTAGTCAGATAGATACATGTCATATTTCTGCTTAATTTTACCTACCTACCACAACCTACTTACCAAAGTTTCTTACTAATTCGATAAGTAATTAATGTTTGTTACAATCCAACAATTTCTTCTGAAGTACCTACCTAGGTACCTTCTAGGTAGGTACCTACACCGCACCAGTGCCTCATGTACCTACCCACAGACACGGTGTAAACCTACGAGTACCTAGGTAGGTACAGGTACCTAGGTAGATCCTACTAATATTATAAACGCGAAAGTTAGTAAGAATGTATGGATGTATGAATTTATGGATATGTTTGTTACTCTTTCACGCTGAAACGGTTTCAGCTAAGGATGAAAATTGACACAAATATAGATTATAGTCTGGAATAGCACAAAAACTTTTTATCCCGGAAAAATGTACGGTTCCCGTGGGATAGATTTATTTTTGTTTTTCAAGGTACCACGCAGGCGAAGCCGTTGGCGGAAGCTAGTACAGTATAAAACAGCAGTGATCATAATTACAGCACCCTGGAATGCGAACTGCAAAGTACGAAAGGGTGCGTTGCATTTGGGGCGCTTCAATGTCACTTAAACGACGGAAAGAAAAAACGGAAGAGGTTCTTAAGTCGACACGTATTTTTTCCGGTTGAAGCCAACTCACGCTCCGCTTTCGTGAGTCAATTCAAAACCGTCAAATTTAAAATGAATGGAGTAAAAGATAATAGTCAAGTGGGTTTTTGCGCTTATCATGCACTTATAATTCGGAAAATCCTAGTAGTAGCAGATAACACATAGATATTCAAAGCCTCAAAGGAAAATCTGAAGATATCTAATATTAGTTAAGCACTTCATCTGTCACAGATTAGGTATTCCCTGATTGTGATTGAATAAATCAATGTGAAGTGAATGAAATAAATAATCTTAACAATATCTAAAAGATAGACTTGAAGTGGTTGATATCTCACCATATTTGTTATAAATGTCTAGCGTCTAGTGACTATACCTACATACGTCTGCTGATATTATATTTTTCCGTTTTACATGATACCTACTTGCTTCCGCCCGCCGCTTTGCCCGCGTGGTACCTTCAAAAACAATCTATCCCTCGAGAACCGTACATTTTTCTGGGATAAAAAGTAGCCTATGTGCTATTCCAGACTATAATCTATATCTCTGTCAAATTTCATCCAGATCCGTTCATCCGTTTCAGCGTGAAAGAGTAACAAACATACATCCTGACATCCATACATTCTTGCAAACTTTCGCGTTTATAATATTAGTAGAATGACGTGCTTTAGTAAGATCATCTTTTAGGTACCTATATAATTCAATATTGAATTTTAAATCTCAGAAATTCACCATTTCATAGATCGCTGTTACTGTAGGTAGGTAAGTAGGTATCTATCTACTACTTGGAATTTCAACAATATGGTACCTAAGTAGGAAGAGGATTAAAGAAGGCCTCAAAGGTTCCTTCAATGTCATCGACTTTTTAGGTTCATGCCGGTTTCCTCGACTTATTCCCATCTTCCAACCTAGGGTGGAAAGCTAGGTTGGAAGATGGGAATAAGTCGTTTCCTCACGATGTTTTCTATCACCGTTTGAGAGTACCTAGTACCTACTGTATAGCACACATCCATTTTTCAGAAACAGAAAAATCTATTGGTGCACGATCGGATTCGAAGCCAGAAAGCGGGTGTGATGCTATGCAGCAGAGTCACCACTTTAGAATCCGATCATTTATACTTATACCACTAGACCATCAGTGCTCTAACTAAACCTATCTTGCTAGTGCTAGTGGTAAGCACATGATTTCTAAATAAATTACGAGTTGTTTGATAAGTTCAATAACACTTGTAATGTGGGAAAATCGCGACAAAATTAGAACAGTTTACAAGAGGTGATTTCATACGCACCTGAAAACCAGTATTAATCATGAGGAAATTATATCAAACTAGCTTCCGCCCACAGCTTCGCCCGCGTGAAAACAAAAACAAATCTTTCCCACCACGGGAAATGTAACATTTTTCCGGGATAAAAAGTAGCATATACAGTCGTGGTCAACTAATTAGGGACATGCAAGATAGTGAAGAACAATAACCGGTTATGTACATACAAATATAAAACCCTATTGATTTCTCAGTAACTATTATTTGCATAATTTGGTCCGATTATTATGCTTTAAATGGCTGTAAATAAAAGAATAAATAAATAGAAAAAAGTATTTAATATCAAAGGTTGAACATGTATTCAATTTTAAGGTATAATTCTGTAGCTGGACATTTAATTAAGGACAGTAAACTATAATGAAAAATAGAGTTAAACAAAACTAATAATCTGCAGTATTATAATATCTTTAACAGCTCCATTTTATTACGTGTAAAATCAGTACCCAGTAGCAAAACCTTTGTTAGTAATTACCGCTTGACACCGATGTGGCATAGACATTATCAGTTTCTGGCATGTTTCGACAGGAATGTTTGCCCATGCCTCACAAAAAGCTTCATTAAGTTCATCTAAAGTTGTGGTACGATAAGTGGCTACTTTTTTCTTGATTTCGTGCCAAAGGTGCTCGATTGGGTTAAGGTCCGGGCTATTTGCTGGCCAATCTAGCACCGATACTGACTGACTGGTAAGAAACGACTTGACTGAACGGGCGGTATGTTTTGGGTCGTTATCATGCTGAAACGTCCATATAATAGGGAGATGCTCCTCAGCATAGGGAAGCATCGTTTCCTCCAATATTGCCTTGTATTGATGTTGGTCTAAGTTACCCTGAACTTTCCTCACAGGTCCCACTCCACGTCCAGAAAATGAACCCCACATTTTAATGTTTCCACCGCCATGTTTCACCTGCTTTTTTGTGAATCTTGGATTCATTTCCGCTTTTACTGGACGCCGTACGTATTGCCTTCCATCTGAAGAAATCAAATTAACCTTGGTCTCGTCAGAGAATAATACATGTTGCCATTGGGCGTAGGTCCAATGTCCATATTTACGTGCAAACGCCAAACGAGCATTTCTATGTTCTTTCTTCAACAACGGTACTTTGCGAGCCACTCTTCCGAACAACCCTGCTTCTACCAGACGTCGTCGAACGGTCCTAGCTGAGACACCAGCTCTTTCGTCTGTCCCAAACACTTCGTGTTTAATTAAAATAGAGCCTAGAAACGGATCTTTCTTAGCTAACCTGGCTATCATTCTATCTTCTTGCGGAGTTGTTTTTCTCGATCTTTTTGTTCTGGGCACATTTAAATCTGTGTTATTGCGTCTGACATGTTGCACTGCATTGTATACCATAGTTTTTGAACAATTTAAATGTTCTGCTATCCTTCGGTATGGCCAACCATGCTCGACAACAAACTTCATGATAATTTTTCGTAGTGTTGGATCGCAACTTTTATTTTTACCCATTTTTCTTCAAAATATTTTTCAAAACTTAAAATAAATATCGGGATTGCCGCCAAAACTACCACGAAACAATAAGAGAAGAAGTAAAAAAGTATTGAGATTCAAATTTTGAAAATAGAACGCAATATCTCAGTGTCCCTAATTAAATGGCCAGCCAGCATTATTTGAACAAATAGCATTACGATAATCTATCAGCTATACTGTAAAGAGGTTTAATGTTTAAGAAGTTGTTATTGTTTGTATAATCGGGCACATAAATGACTAATTATACTTACATGTAAGAGATATGGAATATGGTTTAGACTCGTTGGAAAATAAAAAATAAATTCACAATTCGGTTTAACCAAAGAGTGTCCCTAATTAGTTGACCACGACTGTATGCTATTCCAGACCAGACCATCTATATCTCTGCCAAATTTCGGCCAGATCCGTTCAGCCGTTTCAGCGTGAAGGAATAACAAACATACATCCATACATTCTTACAAACTTCCGCGTTTATAATATTAGTAGGATTATTTTGATGACCTAATTATGCACTAACAAAAATTATGACAGTTGTACCTGTGTATGTAGGTATTGTGTCATAGTTTTCAATGAAGACTTGCTTGTTGAAAGGTGTGCTGCGCTTAGAATAACATAATGATGTAATGGGGAATATTCACCTATCTCACTTACAATTGTCTTACGAGCTGATACAACGTTCTGCGAACTTGTATAGAGGTTTTTGTAACCCGACTGCGAAGGAGGGCCATGTGTGCTTTGATTGTCCTTGGAGCTCAAACGGCTGGACAGATTTTGACAAATGAGATGTCATTATATTCGTCTCTATTACAATAGTGACATAGGCTGTACAAAATGTCAAAAAAAAACAATATGGCGGCTGTAATGAGCCATTGCTTTCAGTCGAGTTTTATATTTTTGAAATATACAGGGTGTCCCAAAAAGTAGTGTCAAGCGAAAGTCCAGAGATAGAACACCCCTTGGGGTACCCGAATCACCCCCATGTATGTTCCGCGATTTTCTATAGTTTTCGAGTTATTAATTATTTTCCGAATTTTTGAAAAAATTACGACTTCAACAACTTAAAACATTCTTACAAAAAAAGAAGAAAACTTTCTTGAGATTTTTTTTTTGCTACTGAATTTTAATGAGTTGTTCTTTTATGCATAAAATAATCACCTACGTGACTTTGATGAAAACTATGAAAATGTTGGTGTAAAGTCAAATAATTACATTCGGTGAATTACGACTTAAATTTTCAACTTTAAATTAAAAATCTTAACAAGTGATTTCATGGTTCCTAAATAAATCTAAAGAATTTTCCAGACTCTCAGCTTTCATAATCATTAAAAAAAAGTAGTATTTAATAGGCTACTTTGGCTAAAATCGGCCTTCAAAGACGGTGAGGTGGAAAATTCTTAAAATTAGCAACCTGATTAAAAAATAGATTTTGGCCATTTTATCATTCCTAAGCTTAATTTGTTTGTTAACTAACCAAAAATGACTACAAAGAATTAGTTTATGCCGAAAAAATTAGCAATATGGCCGAATTAGGAACAAAATTAAGCGGGCCGAAAAAAAATAATTAAGGCACTTAAAATAGCTTTCATACGATTAAAGGAAACCTTTTTAAGACGATGTAGGATTTGTATTGACTAAAAAGGTTGACATTTTGAAGACTTTTTGTACAAAATTAATAAATCTTACTAGTTGTTTTATTTCACAAATTTAGCTAAACTAAATAAATAAAATCTTCAAATATTAATGAAATCTTACTTTCTTGCAGTCATTTTTGGTTAGTTATCAAACGAAGTAAGCTAAGGAATGATAAAATGGCCAAAATCTATTTTTTAATCAGGTAGCTAATTTTAAGAATTTTCCACCTCACCGTCTTTGAAGGCCGATTTTAGCCAAAGTAGCCTATTAAGTACTACTTTTTTTTAATGATTATGAAAGCTGAGAGTCTGGAAAATTCTTTAGATTTATTTAGGAACCATGAAATCACTTGTTAAGATTTTTAATTTAAAGTTGAAAATTTAAGTCGTAATTCACCGAATGTAATTATTTGACTTTACACCAACATTTTCATAGTTTTCATCAAAGTCACGTAGGTGATTATTTTATGCATAAAAGAACAACTCATTAAAATTCAGTAGCAAAAAAAAATCTCAAGAAAGTTTTCTTCTTTTTTTGTAAGAATGTTTTAAGTTGTTGAAGTCGTAATTTTTGAAAAAATTCGGAAAATAATTAATAACTCGAAAACTATAGAAAATCGCGGAACATACATGGGGGTGATTCGGGTACCCCAAGGGGTGTTCTATCTCTGGACTTTCGCTTGACACTACTTTTTGGGACACCCTGTATAATAATTACCTAGAGGACATTGGACAAGCCGACGCAATTAGATAAGTCCTTTGCATAATCTAATACTATGGCTGAGGTTTAGCTATGAAATAAAAAGATCAAATGTCTATTTATGCCTCATTTATTGGCAAGGAAAATAATATTATATTTCTTTTAAATAGAAATCAATATGTCGGCGAAAAGCATGTTCACTAAGGCTTATAATATTATATCTATATAGTTGACTAAATACCACGATCACTATACAATATTTATATACGCGTGTATAGTTTTAAATATACATTTTTATTATGCAAGATCTCACTCTTCATTATACATTATGTAATAATAATACAGGTATATAGAACCTTCACTATTCTGTAAAAGAATAGCGTCATTTTGTAAAGTTAGAATCTGCACTATCGTTTTAATTTGACAGACACGACCCACTATGCTGTTAAAGTAAGATTATGTAATAATATATTGTATAGTGACTTTGGACTATGTTGTATTGTATGGTAAAAGAAACACATCTAAATATAATCTTAAATATACATGTCTATAATAAAATAATAAAAATTTAAAACTAATTTCTCCTAAAACTATTATGTACAAATTTAATATATTTTATTTATCGATGATATAATTATTATTGTGATTCTTCATAGATACTCCACTTAATACTAAGGAAATTATACTAAAGCTGTTTTGAAGACAAATTCTTTATGAATTTTCCTTTTAAATGCATACGTTTTCTGATAACTATGTAGTTAATGAACATAGATTATACGAGATTCCAAATATTCTGTATTCTTTGTTGATTTTTTAAAACGGCTGCCAACATTTGGATGCACACGAGACATCAATCTATCAAATTGAAATCACGACAAAAAGTCAACGATGTTTTGTTCCGAAATAAAAGCATGATAAGGCGGCTAATACAAACATTGATGGATAAGAGAGGCAATGCAAACATCGGACCTTATTACAGTCTTCTAGTGCAGTACTAAACCCTCTTTTCATCAACAAACATGTTTAATACACGCTAACAACAAAGCATTATGCATGTCCGGTGTGTTTCAAACATGTTTGACAGTCTATGACACGTTTTCTGTGAGTTTTGCATACAACCATTTTACAGCTTGTTTTAGGTGTAAACAATCAATGTAAATAGTTGAATACAACATGTAGAATTCATGTTTTATACCTTAGTGTATACCTAAAGCACTGTTTTCACTTCGACACATTGAATTATGACGTCACTTTTTCTGGATTTTACATGATAATGAGTTTATTTTACACATCTCTGCACCGCTCTGCGCTTTGGTGGATAGGCGGCCTTTAGCAGAGACTCCTAAAACTTCTTACCACAGAAAAGTGTATCAACTACACATTGTTATTTATTTCGAAACAAAGTTTTATTTATTATTATTAACATATTAACTAAAAAATAACGTAGCAACGTTGAAAACAACGTAACGTAGAGATATATTTTGTATGTAAGCCAAGAGGGACTTGGCATAAAGATTATTAGACCTATTTAACGAAAAAACTAACGTAAACCAAACTAAAATATGATCACGTGTTATAGAATAAATTAATGTGATACAACATGTTTGTAACTTTCGTGATTTCAAGCGCCTTAATTTATAAACTTTCAATTTGATTTTTTTTCAACATATTCCGAAAATAAAACTAATAAATTCGTGTTGTACCTTCCAATCTCAGAAAATGCCTCTATATCAACTTTGCCAAAAAAGGTTATAAGTAATTTGAGAACTCGATCAGTATTGATTTGGAACGTACCACTGCGGTTGAGTTGGCCTGTTGCTGGGAGCAAGGCTTGGAACCGGTTAATAATTTACCAGAAAAAACCGGTATTTCGATAACAGCGTTCGGAGCGCATCCTCTTTCAAAACCTAGAATATGGAAAAGAATGAAATCATTTCGTTCTAAACAGTTAATTGAGCGAAACCCTTTTGGATTTATCGTTCTTGACTAACCGTATTAATAAAGGTTACGGTAGAACGTAACCGAAAAGGTTGCAGGTATTTAGAGCGATACCGATTTGTTTTTTTTTCGATTTCCAAGCCCTGCCTGGGACCTAACTCATCAAATAGTTACATTAAGGCTGGTTACAGTGCTCGACCGATCGTCGGTCCGTATGTCGGTCGCGCTTGTCATTAATATGAAAATCCAAAAATCGTACAGTGCTGGACCGACCGTACGCGTGTATTGCTACGCACTGCGTACGCGGACCGTCGGTCGAGCGCGTCCGCATACGGCCGTCGGTCGACCGACGCGTTCAGTGCTGCACCGATCGTAGGACCGACCGTACGGACCGACGACGGATGTCTGTATCAATTTTCATCTGGTCAGTCTGTTGGTCAGCAGAGCACTGAATTATAACAAACTGCCGTCAGGACCGACCGTGCGCACTGCGTATCGTCAGGACCGACCGTGCGCACCGACGATCGGTCGAGCACTGTAACCAGCCTAAATATTTCTTATTTGCTATAAAAAGAGCGAGTCAAAAAAACATGGTCTAAATCTTTGCTTGGAAGATCAAAAACATTTCCTATCTGTATTATACTATTTATATCATTTTAACTCATAAAATAACTATGTAAGGGCAAGTTTATACCAAAACGGAGAGGAGGGGAGATGTTTAAAATATAAATATACTAGCTTACCGCCCACGGCTTCGCCCGCGTGGTACTTTACTTCAATTTTCCAATGGTTTTAATAATCATTCTGCTATTGGGGACGGAGAGAAATACAAAAAACCATAAAGCATGAAAATCAGTCCAGCTGTTCTAGAGTTATAAGTGTTCGAACAAACCCGACTTTGTTTTATATATTAAGATATGGTGTTTCCAGACTACTTCCGAAAACTTCAGGGAGTTAAAGTACCCATCAATATAAACAACTTTTTCTATTGACTATTGACATACATTTTAGCCAAGTAGGTATTGAACTTTTGTATGAAATAGGTGGTTTTTTTCGTCGAACAGTTGTTTATATTGATGGGTACTTTACCCCTGAAGTTTTCTGAAGTAGTCTTGTAACACCCTGTATAAATGCGCTAGACTGACTGAATGACCTTCAATGCATCAGAATAAATGAGACTGTTAGAGCTGTAATTTGGAGTACCATTCTTTCAAGATCTTGAGGCGTACTAGAAATTCAACCCGGGTACAGCGGAAGGTAAAGTTTGTGTGAAAGTAACATTACACGGACGAAGTCGAGTGAGTTTTCTAGTCAACCAATATAACTGTGTCATCTGAGCGCGATAGCATTGGCTAACTTTAGAGACATATCATCTACACTCCGCTTCCACGGGTACAAACTAGCCCTGAATATGTTGCTAACACTTCAAGTTCAATGTATTACAGTGATCTGGATGAGTTGAGCTATCTATAGATCGTTGATGACGGTCCTTAGATAGCTCAACCGTTTTCCATGTATTATATATTATATATAGTGTATATTAAGATAGATCTGTATATTTCTGTAAATAAAGATCCATGTATTACTATAATGCACCTACATAATTGTTTCATCTGCATAGATTGAACAATCTGGTTCCTATGAACGTACTATAATATCGTATATACCATACACGCGTATTAAACAAAGCTGGATAAATACCGATCCAAATAACTCGCACAAATATTAATTTATTCAATTAGCCCGAGTTATTCGGATCGGGCACAATCCGCAAGTATACGAATACTTTTCAAAACTGTACAAAAATAACGCGAGCACACAATTACATATTTTATTCTTTCCGTATATACAAGACCTAAGTAAATAACGTCTTGGTGTTACCAATTTTTCTTGATATTTCTATTAAATCTAATACACAACTTTTGATTACAAACTAGAGTACAAAAGACTTCAAACAACATTATTTCCGCTATAAAAATGAAAATGTAGATCTATAATACGTCACACACACATATTAAATGTAATATAGGCACAAATGAACAATATTGCTACTCGTTCTCATCAGCGACTACTAAATCTTAGTGGCCTTTAAGTTAGGTGTCGCCGTTCAGAACGGGCATGAGTGAGCCCTTAAGCATCTACCACTACTTATAAAGTAGGCGAGGGGTTTTATTCCTACAATATTATCGATTCAGCTGAATCGTTGGTTTGGAACTATCACTCAACAAGTTAAATTATGGAAGTATCAAAGTTCAAAAAAATATGAGGCGTTTTTTTGTTTGTGGCAACATATTCTAGAAACTCACATAGCTAGTTGTCTTTATCTGTCCTGTTCAGAATGTGCAAGGAGTAAAGGAGACCAACACAAATTCATAGCCGAGTAAGTTTCATGAACGAGGCCGTATTTTGAATTAGGCTTTAACTACACAAGATCGCACCATCAGCACCGCGCATCATACCATAAACACATTGAAGATTCCAAGATAAGGTTTGAACAATATAATAAAATTGAACTTAATAACATCTGTTAAGGTCTCGAGTTTATATGATATCGATGTTATGCTGAAAGGTGTGAAATTGTGTAATTATAAATTCAGCGCCATTATTTTCTGTAATTTATATAGCTAACATAGCTGCCACTTTAATGACAAGATTGTCCAGCTCCCGCCGAGATCAAAAAATATTATCTACTAGCTATAAGTAGCAATTGTTAGTGAGAGTTTAATAAATCATCTGTATTTGATTAAATAGTGGCTTATACTACATTCTTGCGCACTTCGCCGCTATCGAAACATACATCTCATGTTGACAGCGGTGAAATTACAATATTATTATGCTACATAAAATAGCATAACACTATAATGACCACCAGAAAGCGCGGATTCACTCGTATGATTGTAGTAGAAGCCCTATTTGTCGACGTAAGTGTTGCCACGAAGCTGGCGATACTAATATATTTTATTCAGGCCACAGTAAATTGGTGTATAATAGTATTATTCCTAAACTACATGTTGCTATCCCACTTTGTCGGTATAAATAAAATTATTTGCATT
Source organism: Cosmorhoe ocellata (assembly GCA_963675405.1). NCBI lineage: Eukaryota > Metazoa > Arthropoda > Insecta > Lepidoptera > Geometridae > Cosmorhoe > Cosmorhoe ocellata. The sequence continues at coordinate 1,779,818 of OY776265.1, read as the reverse complement.
AGTATAACATTCCTTATTGCTTTTTGTGTGTAGTACCATCCGCAATGCTTCAGAAACTGTTCTTCTATATTATACAGATTTTTTTAATGATATTTGTGTATATTAAATACAATGGTGCCATTTACTTACATTGAAGTTATATTTTGTTTTTATTATAAAAAAATAGTAATCATAAGTATGTTATAAAATAGTTGCATAATAATTTGTTTTATTATTTTATTCTTGAGCTTTCTGAAACAAAATCAACATGTCCAAATTTGTAAAGACTCTATGCTGTTCAAAATATGTTGTCTTTTTATCTACTTTGAGGCTTGAGGTTTAAGGTTTTGGTAAGTACAGGAAATGGAAACCTGGAACAGTTTTTGGAGGTTTTAAACTGTACCAGGTTTCCATTAGGTTTAGGTTTCACTATTGATCAAATGAACAGGCTACAATGTTTACATAGAGATGGTACTACACATTTAACATTCAGGTACTTTTGCACCATTGATTTATTTCATTTTATTTTTGCACACCAATAAGGGCGAAGTCTTGGCCACTGACAACCACAAGAAGCGATCTTTAGTGTATCTCACTGAACCACTCCGTACAATCAAAAACAAAGTGATTGATGATTCACATAACTTGTTTGAAAATGGATAATTGACAAGTTTAACTTGATTTCTTTTTAAAATAGTACCAATAATTCAAAGTATAATTATTTTTGAATATTGTGAAAACCAAAGTGAAGTCCAGCAATCACTTTCCATGTTGCCTACACGCTGATTAGTAAAGTGATGTATACCAAGAATCGCACCTATTTCTGATCAGTAATCGCCACATTTCATCATTTTCATATATTTTACTTACGCAAATGAACACTACGAAATTTTGACGTAACGACCTAAATTAGTAGGAAATAATCACGAGTACCGAGTACTTTCCACGAGTTAGCAGTACCGCCCCGGCACTTTATAGCGTCCGTAATACCTCCGTCGAAGCACTTTCTAGAGGTTTCCATCCGATGCTGTCACCTTTTCATTCTCGAGAAGTTCGTCGAGAACTTTAGTATTGCCTGTGAAATAAAGAAATAAATATAAGTTCAATAGAAAGCCCAGTAGATAATTTATTAGATCAAACTTAGAAACATGTCCTAACTAAAAAAAAATAATAATAATATGATCACGACTGTAATCCCCAGGCTCGGTAGACATCATCTCACCTCAGATCTTTAGTTCCTTAGATCTTTGAGGATATCTAAAGGGGGTAGTCAGAGGAAAGTCCAAACATGACATTTAGTACATGCCCACATTTTGCACAGTAGTTAGTATTCCGTACGTGACAGATTGCAAGCTCATCGCCGCTTATAAGAATACTAACCTATGACACATACCATCGAATTTTTGGCTCTAGGGTATGCCGGTTTCTTCACGATGTTTACCTTCACCGTTTAAGAGCACTGGCATTGCGCACATAATTTTTTCGAATGGAAAAACTCCTTGGTGCACGACCAGGTTTGAACCCACGACCTTCGGATCGTGAGGTAGGGGTGCTACCACTACACCACCAGTGCTCTTTTAAACTAAGGAAAGGTAACTAAGGATAGCGCATATGCATAGTATCCTACTAATATTATAAACGCGAAAGTTTGTAAGAATGTATGGATGGATGGATGGATGGATGGATGTATGTTTGTTACTCTTTCACGCTAAAACGGCTGAACGGATCTGAATGAAATTTGGCACAGATATAGATTATGGTCTGGAATAACACATAGGCTAAATTTTATCCCGAAAAAATGTACGGTTCCCGCGGGATTGCGATGTTTTTGTTTTTCAAGGTACCACGCGGGCGAAGCCGTGGGCGGAAGCTAGTAAGCACATAAAAGTAAAAACGTGCGCGCCGGCGCAGCTGCATACCTAGTCGGAGTCGTCGTCGTTGACACTGGAGCGCAGCTTGGATATGTTGCGGCGCGCGACCGGCGTGTCGTCCTCCTCGTCGGACGAGATCACGATGCGCTGGCGCGGCTTCACGCCCGTCGCGCCGCGCGTCATTCGCCGCGATGACGACTCCTTTTCCGGAACTGCACAACACAATTATTTTTTAATACTTAGAAGAAAAGCGAGGTATAAGTGACAATAAAGCACTGCACCAAAATATTAAACAAAACTGGTATTTTAATACTGGGTGTTACCAGACTACTTCCGAAAACTTCAGTGGGTTATAAAGTACCCATCAATATAAACAACTTTTTCTAAGAAACCAACACTGTGAGCGCGAAAAAAAGCAGCTGTTTCATACATTCTAGTCAAATAGGTATCAAACTTTTGCATGGTGTTCCATGCAAAAGTTCCTGTTTTTTTTTTCGCGCTTAGTGTTGGTTTCTTAGAAAAAGTTGTTTATATTTATGGGTACTTTAACCCACTGAAGTTTTCAAAATTGTCAATATATAAACACAATATTAGATTACGCACCTTCACTATCAGATTTATCTTTGTGCTTCGCTTTGGCCTCTTTCTTAGCCATTTTCTCTTGCTCCTTCTTGTCCACCTTGGCCTTTTTGAGGGCCCGGCACTTCTCTAACGTGGGCTTGCCTTCGAGCCCCGCGTCTGTGAGGAGGTCCATCATCTTTTGTACGCGGTCCTTGTTTTTCGTGCAACCTGAAATCAGTGTCCATAATAAATGTGTTATCACAATAGTGAGTGAATAATCAAACGTACGAAAGGGTGTGACAGTACCAAGCCGACTAGCATGCAATATTTCATGTCTGTTTTGTTTTGCAGATGTTTGTTCTGTGTCTGGGTGTTATTAGTATTCTAGGTATATATTTACCAAAAAAATAACATAATTAGTCTTTCATTTATCTGGTTCCCATGGTAAAAGATTTGCTTAGTTTGGGGCTAGATAGCGTTGTGTTAAAATTAAAATGTCCAACAATATTTAGCCTAGTTAAGCCAGCGGTAACTGTTGTGTGCGACCGTCCCCGGACCCGCTCTAGTTATACCGCTATCACTACTGCTACACGAACACTAATGTATAGTGTCCATAAGATAAACGTCGCCCACAGAACTTCGATTGACACTTCGCATAACTTCATAGCCATCAAATTTCCTAAATGATAGGTGCTATCGATAGTGTATAGTTGGCTCAACGAATCTAGGCATCCGTGAAGTTAGCCGCAAGAGCTGCGCAGTATCGTTTTTCTGGAGCAACTGGAGGTATGAGAAAGGGGGGAGGGAACTGTACATGCGCAAACTCGCACCTGTGGCTAACTACACGAATGCCTAGATCCGTTGGATGAACTGTACCTTCAGTAAGTTTCTTGTAGTCGAAACGTATCCCAGCTGCCTTGCAGAACTTCTTCATCTCGGTGATGCCGGGCCCGCGCAGCTCGGGCGGCACGGGCGGCCGGCCGCGCTTGCCGCCGCCGCCCGCCGGGGACTTGACGCCCTTCGGCCGGCCCGGAGTGCGCTTCTGATTCTCACTCTGCAATACGATGTCTCAGTAAAGTTATCAATGTATGTTTTCAACGTTCAACAGGAATTTTACACTTAAAAAAAACTTGAGAGGTGTCAAGGGACACCCAGATGGAACGAGTTCCTTTCCTTACTTTCTATGAGAGAGAGAGAGATACAGACAGAAACACGCGCACGCCGCACGGCTTACAACTATAGCAAAAAGTGTCGTTACAACTTTTGGTCTTAATTTTTCCGTCTAACCCCTTTCGCAACGCGCGATAAGGAACTTCGTTCCAATAAAAATTTACCGACGGTCGTTCACTATCAATATAGTGATTTGGTTCATTTAAACAACTATATCAATTTACCTCATCATCGTCGTCCGAGTCGCTCTCGGAGCCCGACGAGTCGTCCGACGACGAGGAATCTACCGTCGTAACCTGAAAAAAATTTTGGTAAAAAATACTAAAAACAAGCTTTTTGGGTTTACTGTGACGTTGTATTCGTTTGTGTTCTCCTCAGCAAGCCCTTTAATTTGACTTTAACCAGGTGGTAGTGCAGAAAAATATACTAGTGCGCCATCTTGGATGATCCGCCATATTGAAATTAGAACGATGTCACATAGCTAAGCATGCATTGTCAACCAAAATATGCGTGTATACCAAATTTCAGCTCAATTGGTTATAGATAAGATACACTCAGTTGCAAGCCACCCGGACAAACATACATATAGTTGGCTCGACGAATCTAGGCATTCGTGAAGTTAGCAGCAAGAGCTGCGCAGTATCGTTTTTCGGGAGCAATTGGAGGTATGAGAGGGAGAAGGAACTGTGCATGCGCAAACTCGCACCTGTGGCTGACTTCACGAATGCCTAGATCCGATCCCTTGCAAGTTATTAGTAAACTAGCTTCTGCACGCGGCGTCGCCCGCGAAGTACCTACATAAAATATAGCCTATGTTCATCCTGAAAGTTCATTCTACACATTGGTGAAAGAATTTTTCAAATCGGTTCAGTAGTTTCGGAGCCTATTCATTTCAAACAAACAAACAAACAAACAAACAATCAAAGTTTTCCTCTTTATAATATTAGTATAGATAAAAGCTTGTTAAATGTTAAATTGAAAACATTAAATGTGCAGCATGAACGCCGGTCTTGATTCTCTCAGCGTCTGTTGATTGTGTAAACGAGGGGTAAGCTGCCTAGATGATAAAAAAATAACAGTAGAGTTACTTCTGCGACCCCTCGCCCGCTGGCCTGCAGGCGCGCGGCGTGCAGCTTGGCGGCGGCTGCCTTCTGCGCGGCGATGTGCGCCGCCTGCGCCGCCAGCCGCTCGCGCTCCGCGTTCGCGTCGTAGTAGTTGAACAGCACTTCCATCGACACGGGCACGTCGCCGAAGAACACCTCGTTCGGGATGTGAGACGAGTCGAGGCAGTCGTCGCTCCATCGCCTGTGTACAAAGTACATTGATTTAGATTTCATCCTCATCATACTTGTTATATTTGATTGTGAAATTGTTCTTCTTTTAAAACGCGCGAGCGAGACAGTTATGAAAACATACATAAAATCTGTAAACATACATAAGGCCTTTTAACCGATGGGATAGCTGGTTTTCACTTAAACATAATTATAGTTCATCCAACGGATCTAGGCATTCGTGAAGTTAGCCACAGGTGCGAGTTTGCCCATGTACAGTTCCTTCCCCCCCTCCTCATACCTCCAATGCTCCCGAAAAACGGTACTACGCAGCTCTTGCGGCTAACTTCACGAATGCCTAGATTCGTTGAGCCAACTATAGATTGATTTAAATTTCATCTCATTGTACCTGCTATATTTTATTGTGATTTTTTTTTTAAATGCGCGAGCGTAACAGCTGTGAAAACATACATAAAATCAGGCTTGTTATCCGATGGATAGCAGATTTTCACTTAAACATGGGTACGATTACATTCTTTAAGCATGCGCGTCGGTATAGTACAGTATTAAATCCCGCTTTAAACTGCGATCACTGTGCAAAATGTGGTCATGTGCCAAATATAATGTTTGGACGTGCCTCTGACCCTTTAGATATCCTCAAAGATCTAAGTAACTAGAGTTCTAAGGAGATATCTACCGAGCTTGGGGATTACAGTCGTGATTATACTAGTTTTTTTTTTTGAACTGAGAAAAGGACTCACCTTCTGAATTGAATTCCTGAGAAGTCTTTCCTAAACGGCCTCACGGCATACTGGTAGCCGGCGCCCCGCGGCCGGCCCTGAGGCAGGGGCTGCGCCCTCGGCGGCGGGGGCCCGCGCGGCCCGCCCGCGCCCGGTATGTTCGGCGAGAGCTTCGTGGGAGAAGCCCCCGGCGGCTTCGGCTTGTTGGTCGACCCTTTCGGACGACCCCTCTTCTTTTGCTGAGAGGTAAAGCACTCAGATACCAACGAATAGTTTTTGATGAAGATGGCACGTGGGAATAATGTCATGGTAAGCAATATCTCTTATTCATAATCAAATTAGGAACAACGAAACCTTTTTTAATAAATGTTTTTAAACTGACGCGATCTGAACGAACACATTATTATTGGTACTAAACGGGTATTTATCGCGTTATTATTTACCTATTTTTTCCCGACGTTTCGAAAGGTTAACACACTGTCGTGGTCGGGTAGACTGGAGTACAGGAGCTACCGCCTCTGCGAAGCGGGGGCATCCAGTCTACCCGTGACCACGACAGTGTGTAAACTTGTCGAAACGTCGGGAAAAAATAGGTAAATAATAACGCGATAAATACCTTTCTTAATGTCTTTTTAATTATTTTACATATTGTTTCTTTGTTAATATAGTGTTATTTTATGTGATTATGAATATAGGGATCAGTATCATGATTGCATTCGTCGAGAATTGATTCACACATTGAGCCTGTTTTTTTAAGTGATCCTTTCTAAAGTGCTGCTGTTGATATCCATAATGTAATATGAAATGGATGACCCATGTTATTTAGCTATGTATGAATGCAATGGTGATGAGAAGTTATACGATAAGTTAGCAATAACACACAGCACTAACCATAGGCGACATTAAAGGCGAATATGCACCAAAGCGTAAAATGTATAATAAACAAGAAAAACCACTTCTAAATTGATTGACATTTTTGTGCAATTTTGGCATGACTTTGTTGATTGATTTTACATATCTCTTCGCTTTGGTAGATATTGGGCTTCACTATCGACAAACTGATTAGTCCAGTCTCCTTAGCATGACCACTGTAGACAGAGATGTTTTCGAAAGAGAAGACGCCATATTTTGTGATGCCGAATTTTACTTCGTCAATAGACAAAACTGCTGTGTCGACTGTTCTGTCTCGCTCTTTCTCGTGCGAATGAGATAACATGCTCTATAAAAGCACCACAAAATTTAGCCTGGTTGATCATGCTAAGGGGGCTGAGCTGTTACGTTAGGAAACTTCGTGATACCTTACCTCAGAGCCTGGGGTTGCCTTGCCGGGCATAGTGCCGGATTTAGGCAGGTCTGGACTACTGAAAGGTTTCCGCTCCACTTCACTGAAAACAAGTAATATTACATATAAATTTAAAAAAACCCCGACACAAATTCTGCCTGCCATTTTGTGTTGGTAGCCATCTTGGATTTGAAATTTGTCATAGTATTCCACTACTCAAGCCCTTTTATTTACATCACGCTGCGACCAATAGGAGCGAAGCATCAATGCTAAATGTTTCAAAAACGGGAAAAATATACCACTTAAAACCCGCAGACAAAGTTGCGCGCTGGTCAGCTAAGTAAAGTATATAATATTTAATTTAGAATTACCTCTTCTCGGGTGGTTTGATGGCGGGCTCTGCGCGTTGTGCGTCGGCGGCACCCTCTGAAGCACCCTCCGGTTTCGCAGCTACTGGAGACACAATAATATGAATATTAACGTACGTAATATAGTAAACAACGCGTATGTTACGTCGGTTACCACGCGTATCTTACGTACAAATACGATTAGTGTGGCTTCTGTCGCCAATTAATCGAGATCTCAGTTTAATGATCTAAGGCAGTGAACGGACAATACATGGAAGTATTCCTTGAGCTAAAAAATGACAACAAAAATAGACGCTTGGTGGGCGTGGCTTGTCAGTTTTGCCAAATTTACAGAAGCTTATTACACGTTACACGGCAATTTAAACCCAAACGTCAAGGGAATAAAGTCAACATTAATTATTTTTTTAGCAAATTCACGAAAGTTTCGATGTGTGACATTTGGTGTCATGTTTCGCAAATATTTCCCTTGAAGAAATGCTTCATGTTTTTTCGTTAACTAACCAAAAGCGACTCGCAAATGGTGTTTGCAAAGATGTCATTTTTAAGGTACGCCAAGTTTGATAAAACTAAGAATTTTACTAATTGCTTGGTTTAGTCTAAGGCACGTGTAATAAGTTGATAATGTCACTTACCAGCAGGCTTGTCGCCAGCATTTTCCGCACCGACAATGCCTTGGGCTACATCTGAGGAAAAATAATAAATATAGAGTACAATGGGATTTGGTGCGATATATTCCGAATACTGTGAGATTCATAAACCTTTTTTTACCTTTGTTCAAATGTTCCAGAGGTTTCTGTGAGACATCCAACGCTTTATGTGCTACATCTGGAAACAAATGTCATGGTATTGCAATAATATTTATTTTACGCATGGTACAAATAATATAAAATTTACAATATTATTTAATATATAAAATTATGTTACAGCTCAAACAACATAGTAGCTGATCAAGGAAATATAATATTATGGGATAGTAAGACTTATCCATTCAGTATTTTGTGTACTTTTGTAGCCTTATTGATTCTAATGTGGCAAATAACTTAAATTATTTTTTTTTTAAATATAATAGGTTTAAATAATGGTAAGTATACCTAAAACTTTTGTATTTTTGTGTGCATAAGTAGCACTAAAGGATCTTTCAAACACTTACCAAGAGGTTTATCAATCATGGGTCTGTGTGCTAGGTCGTCTGGTTTGAAGATGTCTGTCTTGATCTTGATTTTTGGTTGGTCCATGTCTCCTGTCTAAAGAAAAAACCTCTAGTCAAATCTACTTTTGAATTATGTATAAGTAAGTCATTTTTTATTTCAGTTAACAGAACCAAATCAATTTGCTTCTATTGATCACTGAAACCAATAAGTAGAAATTCAAAATCTTATGTAAAATCAACTTTCAGTATTCGTAAAATAATTCAAAGTGTACAAAAAAACCAAAATTAACAAGGATCATACAAAAAAAAAGTCAGTTCTTCTCGGACTGGGAATAGGACTGGAATTGGCACCTAGACTCACCTAGTATGTAAGACTTGTGATTTAATCGAATAAACATAATTTGACAATTGTCATTTAAGAAGATTAATTTAAAGACAAAAATAGTCTGAGAGACTGTTTACCATCATTTCTTCAGGGTGAGGTCGTTTTTGAGCATCAGTCGGCTCAAGCTTGATCTCAGGCTTGAGCTGCTTGATGTCAAGTGGCTTCTGGGCATCGAGCGGCGGCAAGAGGTGGGGCTGTGGAGGCCACGCTCCTTTATGCACGCCAACATCACCATAGCCTTGCACTGGAAGAAAGTAATGAGCTTTTTGAATTTTCTACATTGTCCTTTTACACTATTATTAGGGGCCTGGAACTTACTACAGGGCAAAGGCCTCCTTTACATTTGCAGTAATGAAGGTCTGTCTTTTGTCAGAGTCTAGCTTCTCTTGTCACTGTCTAGTTTACCTCATTGTTAGAATGAAGTGGTTAATTTTTAGCAATAGAAACATAATCACACAAACCGGTATTTTATTATCTTTTTAGAGATATTGGTCAATCAGTCAGTACCTATATTATGTGCTCTGAATAATTATATTAATATAGTTTAATAATATAAGAAAGAATGTCACTATTATGAAGGATATCAATTGATTTTTTTTTTCTGACTACTTCTAAACATAATCTGGTAACTATTATATGCAAGAATTCAAAAGACAGTTTGTTATCATCACTAGTTCTTTTGAATCAGTGTGATGAAAGGACAAGTGTCTCAAAGGTTATTTTCATGTACTTGACACCTCATCATTCTTCTAAGCTTATCCCATGCTAAATGAGGTTGGCACAGTTTTTTGCACTTGACACCGTGTATTCAAACTTCTAATACTCTACAAGATGCCAATTTCCTCACAATGTTTTGCTTCAGTTTGTAAGTACTGGTATACTCATACATTTTTCGAACCAAGAAATCCATTAGTACATGATCAGATTGAAAGCCATGGCTTTAGATCGGAATGTGGAGCCTCTACCACTAGACCATCAGTGAGCATCAGTTTCATGCACATAAAAGACAGAGATGCAGTTGAAAAGGCTGATGTATCTCACCCATGTGTGACTGCATGTGCAGCTGCGGATGCTGCTGGAATGGCTGGTGTTGGTAGTTCTGGTGGGCAGGAGGTGCGTACGACAGGTTTTGAGGAGCATAGCTCCCGCCTGGAGGTGGGCCATATGCAGCAAATGCATCAGGCGGAGGGTAATGGGTATTGTAGGCACCTGCATAAGGCTGGTATGGAATTTGATGACCGTTATCTGAAAATTTCCATTATTACCTGAGTTGATTCTATTTTGATTGTAAATCTACAGTAGTTTGTTTTAATTTATTATAATTATGTTGAGTTAGATACAAGCTCTATACTTGAAATTCCAGTAGGTACATCTGTTTGAAGCTTCAGTGAACATATTTTTTCCTAGTTTATAATTATGTATTTGTTTTGATTGTATTGTTTTGTTTAGAACCGCTAAAATTTTATAAAATCGTCGAATTTTCCGACGGAGTTTTCGACGCATTTCCCGCGTTTTTCGACAAGCTTTTGATCCTCAAGCACTCACCGATATAATTGAGAGGCAAACCATTCCCTTGGACAACTCCATGTCCAGGCTCGCCCTCCATACGGAGCCTCTTCTGATTCATCGCTCTTTCGGCCTCATAGTTCATCTTGACTAGAAACAAAAACCACCTTTACTCTCCAACACATCGTAACACATTCTAAGTAGATACAAAAACGAAGTAACGTTTATTACACATTTTATAAGCTCTGACGGACGCCAACCGGACGCTCGCACAAAACACAGGTTATAATGCACAGCAAAAGCAAACACAAGCGTACCTTTGTTGGTCAATGATTGATATTGATTTTAGTGAAAAGACGCACTTAGAGCGTTACCCGCGATGAATTGGTACATAATAGAGCACGATTTTGAGTCAAAATATCTGTTGCACACGAAATATGCATCAAATTATCGGTCTAAATGACAGAAAAACTAGAGAAAAACAAGTGAAGCGGCAGCGGAGGCGGAGTTCTTTCTTTCTTTCTTGTATTTTTTTTCTCATTCTTTCTTTCGTTTTGATTTTTTTTTGCGGCAACACTTTTTGATTTGAAAAGATTATCTTTTTACCGTCTGCTTTTTACCAAATGACGCAAATAATAGTACAATGCAGTAATTTATAAAATACAAAGTTATTATGTAGGCGTTTATGGTTGAAAAATTACTAACTACTTCTAAACTATATAGAAAATAATAATAATTGATTGCTGTTTGAAACGGCAACACACACATCTTGCCATCTCCACCATTAAGGTTCTACTACTTTAGTAGAAAATACGGGATCATGATTGCAATTTGCATCGATCAGCAAATTCCATGATTGATGAATGGTTACATACCTACCTACTGGTCGTGTTTCTAACTGGGAAAGTGCAACGTAACGCCTTTGTTTATGGCGCTCTCCGCTTAAATAATCAATTAATTTGTGCTGTGCCATTACAAATAATATGAGAAGTAATACACGTTCACTGTACATTTTTTAACCGAATGTCATACATATAAGTAATATTTTTAATGTTTAATCTGTTCGTCTGACATGACACTGACATTGGTATCTATGGTAAAAAAACTAAACTGTTTTCGTGCTTGACAGTGTGACCATTTGTGGCAGGTTCCTGCCATTTTGGCAGGATTGGCCTCTCATTTTAGACTATGGCATCATCGACTGACGTTTTAAAAAACTGGCAGTTTTTGGCAGTATTGGCGTAGAAAATAAAATGTTACTTATAATATTCAAATATTGCCAATTTTGCAAAATGAGTGCTGTGCTTACCAATGTCTAACGCTGCATTCGAAAGAATATTCTCTCAAATAAATTAAATCAAGACCAAAACACTAATTTTTTTTTGACTGTAGAAAATGCTGTTATGTTAATAGTCAATGGTCAATAATCTTTATTCAGTAATATCACAAGGATCATTTTGAATCGTCTTACATACTAGGTGAGTCTAGGTGCCAATTCCAGTCCTACCTATCCCCAGTACGAGAAGAACTGACAAGAAACTCGCTGGGCCCTAGCGCTTTTTTTGTATTATGAACCTTGTTAACATTGTTAGGGACACCTAGCAGAGTTGGAGCTGATTCGTCCCAAGCTTTTTTGTCATCTAAGTACTCTGATAATAAGCTTTACAAGACGCATTTCGTTTTCTTTTCATTTAGTAATAAGTTGTCTGACAACCTGTGACAGCGTTACACGGGCTAAGCAGATTTATAAACAAATATGTAGCATCTATCCTGCACGTTAAACAAGACATTGGTGAGCACGGCGCGCGGGCGCCGGCGATTGCATTGCATTTATAAACTTACCAAAGACAATGTTAAATTTAATGAATAAATCCTTAGGGGATTTATATTAAATAAAAATACATACAGCATATTGAAGTGTATTTTTACCTTTCTTAGTATAATACTTCAGTAATTAAAGTTGGCAATATTTAGGCATTTTACTTTTTTACATTTTACTACCGACTTTGGCAGGATTTGGCAGGTTTTTAACAAAAGTAAGGCAGGATCTGTATTTTAGAGTTGGTCACACTGAAACTTGAATTAAATTAGTTTGGATCTGGTTTGGATGAGGTTTGGATTGGATTGAAGGTTGGATGGAATGGAATACTTGGGAATTGTTTGTTTGCTTTGGGGTGCCTTCCTTCATTCATTCATTCATTTCATTTCATTTCATTGTGTGGTTGTGTGCCTACCTGCCTGCCTGCCTGCCGCGCTGCGCGCAGTGCCTCCTTGCCTTGCCCTTGGCATTTTCTGTTGTGTGGAGTAAAATTGTATATTATTGTGATAAGCAGGTACTGCATAATTAGTAGGTAGCACAGTAAAAGCTTCATAGTCTAACTAAATTTATTTTGTTTTCTGACATTTTCTGATAGAGCATTAAAGCTGCAGTTGATTCAATAAGTTCGTACCATGACTGTTTCGAAGTTGCAATAAACTTTCTGAACAGACTCTTTCAAACTCTTAAGTTTTGCAACTGCAAGTACCTACGTTTTACTAGTTCTACTAATTGCCGTTTAGGTTTGCCGGTCTAGGTTGGCATTTTACATACGTTACTTAGAGATTTCATCATCATTATCACCATCAGCCCTTTTTATAGCCGGCCTGACCACTGCATGCGTTTTCTTTGTCCACGAAGAGTTATTTACATAATAAAAGCATATTTTAACATACTTTGATATAAAATTACATTTTATGATTGATTGAAAATGCTGTAAGTATTGCTAGGTCTCTATATTAACTCCTTAGTTTGTTTACTATCAACGTGTGTGTGGCGAAGTTTTGGTGTTCCATAATCCTGTACTTATCCTCACTTGCAATCATATGGCTCATCCATACCTAAAAGTCTAAAAGGTGTCTTAGGAAAGTATTCAGAGACATTGCTCAAGCATTATCTATCTGTACTGAGTGTCAATTTGATCAAATTTCAAATTGATGCTTCCTTGCTTACTTTGGGGCTAGATCAGTAATTCCCAAAGTGGTCCAGGTTGACCCCCAAAGGTTTCCACGGGAGACTCGACGGGGGTCTACATTGGATGTGACAAAAAATGGGGGTCTACAAAATTGTAAGCAAGGGTGCACGAAAATTAATTTGGGTTCTATAGTGAAGAACTAAAATGTTGGCTTGTTATTTTAAATAATATGATAGGTACCTAAATTAAATCTTCTCAATAAGACAATTTATAAATAAATTGAGAAAAAAATGGATAGTTCTGAACTGGGAGTTGAACCCAGACCATGTCGGTATCATTGAAACTCAGCCACAACGCAAGTTTCCATAGATCTAATCTTCACTTTTTTTCAAGATTTAGAAATTGGTAGTACCTACCTAATGTAGATGCAAGGTGTCCACCAGACCCAGCAAAATTTTGAAAGCGATCTATGAAACAAAAGAATCTGGGAACCACTGCGCTAGATGATGCTGTGTGGATTTTCCAGCATTATTTATTTATTTATTTATTAAGAAATTGTATATACAGACAGAGCAAAAGACTGTAAAGCTATAAAAGTAATCTAACTAAATATAAAGTATACTCTACTTGCTTATATTGTAGCACACAAAATGAAAGGTTGATTATGCAGTGTTATTTTATTTTCAGAACAACTATGTCGGGCCAAATCAGCGGCTTTGACAGTATTAGTCCTGAGTGGTATGCTGTTCATATGACAGAGCAGCCTGATGAGTAAGTCTGATATTGTAAAAATCAAACTCAAAAGTTATTATTTTTTAAATCAAAGGGATTAATTTGAATCGTCTTTTATGATAGGTAGGACTTTAGTCTAAAAAAACTTAACTAGGAACTCTTCAGGCCCTAATGCTTTTTTCTATGACTGCTTTTTGGTATATTATCTCATCATTATAGAGTTATCAAATTGGGGACGTTTTAGAGAAAGGCCAGGTCCAGAGTACCCTAAACCGACGCACATGTATGAAGAACTAGCTTCTGCCCGCGACTTTGCCCGCGTGAAAAACAAAAATAATGTATCCCGCGGGAACCGTAAATTTGTTCGGGATAAAATGCCTATGTGTTATTCCAGACCATAATCTATATCTGTGCCAAATTTCATTCAGATCCGTTCAGCCATTTTAGCGTGAAAGAGTAACAAACATACATCCATCCATTCATCCATCCATACATTCTTACAAACTTTCGCGTTTATAATATTAGTAGGATGTAATGAGAGTGAATGAAGCAAAAGAAGTATGTCAGGATCGTAGCAAGTGGAGATCCGTGGTCTCTGCCTACCCCGTCGGGAAACAGGCGTGATTTTATGTATGTATGTATTATAGAGTTAGTTGACCTTGCATCAATTGTTTTATTTTTGCTCAAAGTACCATGATATAAGAATTCTTAAATGGAGAAATCCTGTAAAAGTTTTTGTACAAAATATTTTTGTTTCAGCTTTCTCAATGGGAATGCCCTCATAGATGATTTCAAGTTCTCCGATGGGCTGATTGTGGTCAAAGAGGACAACTTGAATATGCCAGCCGCGGCTCCAGAGGCCATTAATGTAATTATGAATAACATTACCTTCATTATAATAGTAGGGCTTGCAACCTCTATATTTTTAAACTTACACTGTCGTGCTCACGGATAGACTACCCGTCAGTCTACCCGTGACCACGACAGTGTGTAAATCTGTCGAAAAGTCGGGAAAATAGGTCAATAAAACGCGATATAAACCCATTTAATACTATTAAACAACAACCTGCAACCTGTCACTACTTATTGTCCTACTATCCTACTAATATTATAAACGCGAAAGTTTGTAAGAATGTATGGATGGATGGATGGATGGATGGATAGATGGATGTATGTATGTTACTCTTTCACGCTAAAACGGCTGAACAGATCTGAATGAAATTTGGCACAGATATAGATTATGGTCTGGAATAACACATAGACTACAATTTATCCCGAAAAAATGTACGGTTCCCGTGGGATAGCGATGTTTTTGTTTTTTAAGGTATCACGTGGGCGAAGCCGCGGGTGGAAGCTAGTTAAGCAATATGTAAAATGTGGGTGTTTGGTTTGGACTGTGGGCAGGTGCCAGAGGTCATGTTTGGACATACCTCTGACTACCCTCTTTAGATATCTTTTAAGATCTACCTTTTTTTTTTTTTTTTTGCTTGTGGCATCCCTACGAGTAACAGCTGTTTTAGATTGTTCCATTCTTTTATTTTTATTTTTATTAGATTTAAGTGTATTTAAGTAGCCTTTTACAATTTCATCGCATAAATACAACATAACAAACGTGTGTAAATGTTATTATTAGTGAAATTCGTGTTATTCTAGTAATTAGGCCAACAAAATACTTGCATTTTTTCGGTTACGAAGTTTGAAAACTTGGAGTTTGATCATTGTTTTTTCTGGTTTGGAAGTGTTTGTTGCCTATTGTGTGTTGTTTATTGGCACGGAATACTATTTCCTACTATTCAAATACCTAAATCTAAAGCACGTAAGTACAACAATTCCAGACACATAACCTCAACAAGTGTTTACATTTCCCTAGGGAACTTGTGCTGGTTCTGTGGTCGTTGTGAGAAGGTAGACTATATTGTAGATATTTTCTCACGATGATGACTCGACGAGCCCTGCAATGCCAGAAGGAGATCAATCTCCAACAGGCTTTGCAAGAACTGAAAGTGTCTAGGGAGCTGTGCACACAGTTGACAAATGAAAGAGAGGACAATGAGATTGTATTATTAGATGCACTCAATGCTCAATGCTCTGTTGCACTGAAAACCCAAAGTTTATTCGATGAGTTAGTGTCAGCTGGTAGGGAAAATGGCCCTGATGCATGCTGTGATACCCCAACTGTAATGATAGATTTGACAAATGATGACTCAGTGAGAGTTGCAGCATGCACCAGACGTAAGTTAAGTAAAAATAAACTAAAAAAATATGTAAAAAAAAAAATATTGTATCTCATATTAGGACTAAGAAAGAAAAAATTGATTTAATAGATAAGCTGCAAATGTGTACATTACAGCTAGAAAATACAAAACTAGGTCATGATTCTGAAATACAGCAGCTTCAATGTGAACTTGCCAGTGTAGAAGAATCATTAAAATCAATTTCTAACAGATATGAAAAGTCTCAGGAAGTGATACGGGAGTACTCATTGGCCATGGATGAACTACTCAGGCTGTCAAATAATAATCAACAGCGTTTTGACTCCCTTGTGGCTAACCACTCATGCCACTGTCAGCCTCCTGTGAGTCCGGGGCCAGTGAGTGCTGCCTCATCAACTTCTCAGCTGTGTGCCGAGCTGAACAAAAATAAAATTACAAATAAAACTATAATGTTCTGCGATGAAATTGGAAAAACTATGGGCCAGTTACTAAACACTAGAATGGGACACCCAGTCATAAATAATTGTTTGCCTTATGCTGACCTGCATGAAATCATGCAAAATATAAGTAAATGTAATCTTAACCAGGGCTCTAATTTAGTGATTTGGCTTGGAAATAGGGGTAATATAAACAAATTAGATCTCATAAAATATTTTGAAAGGCTTTTAACTTTACAAGTGAATAGAATTGTAATGTTTACATTCCCCTACAGCAACAGCTTGCCACAAGCAGAAAATGACCTTAGATATAAGCTGAATCAGACTTTGCATACATTATCATGCAATAATAATTTCCATTTGATGGACATAAATTGTATTATTGACAAAAATTACTATCAGACCAAAGGTAAATACTACCTTCCCAATTATTATAAAAGACAGGTAGCTGTGTCGCTATCTTATTATTTTAATATATCAGCCAAAAACTTGGCTACTAACTATGCTTCTATTGAGCATATTGACATGACTCTGGAAATTACTCCAAGTCATTTAAATTAAATGCTGAGACAATAGAGGAAATCTCTAGCACTAAATATTCAAAAAAAAGTCAATTAAACAATAAATCATGTAAAAATAAGTGTAAGTTTACTAACTTGGTGCATCAAAATATTCAAGGACTTAGCAAAAAAGAATTAGAATTAGACCTGTACATGAACTCAAACAAAATTGACATAATCTGCCTAACAGAACACTGGCTGAGAAGCCATGAGCTCATGTTCAATTTCCAGAATCACCAAGTTGGTAGTTCTTTCTGCAGAGTAAATTCTATAAGAGGCAGATCATTAATTTTAATAAATAGACAAATTAAGTTCAAAGAACGCAAAGACATTGTAGCCCACTCTGTAGAAAGACATATTGAGATATCCTGTGTGGAGTTGGAGCAGTTCATTGTTATAAGCACTTATAGCCCACCAACCGCTTCATTTGATATTTTTGAAAGAAATATGGAGGAAATTTTGAATAATATTATATCAAAATCAAATAAACAAATCATAGTATGCGGTGATTTCAATGTAAACTTACTAGAGAAAAACGGTTTAAGTACCAGAATGATTAGTTTGTTTAAATCATTTAATCTTGAACCCTTATTTATGGAACCAACTAGAATAACTGCTACTTCAGCCAATTGTATAGATAATATTTTTACGAATATAAAAGAAATAAGGAAAAATTTAATTAGCAATATTCAATCAGATCATCTTGGTCAATTAGTCACTATAGATACAATAGTCAAAATAAACACTAAAAAAAAAATAACTTACATACCAGTTACCACAAATCGTTTGGAAAAAATGAAATTGAACCTTGCTACAACCTTACCTCGCTTATTATATAATGATGACAATCCAAATGATTTATATAATAATTTTTTCAATGAGTTTAATCAAACGTTCAATGAAATTTTTAAATCCAAAACGGTTGTGGTCTCTAGCAGTACTAAATTTTGTGAGTGGGCAACAGCAGGTATTCATAAAAGCAGGCGCACTTTGTATGAACTATACAGCGAAAAACAGTATAATTTTAGTGAAGAGTTTAAAACTAGAGTTAAAAATTATTCAAAAATTTTTAAGAATGTTTGTAGAGTTGCAAAATCACAACATATAAGTTCTAAAATTAAAACCAGTCAGGATAAAATTAAGGCTACTTGGAAAATAATTAATAGTGAGACTGGAAAAATCAAAACTCAAAGTAATGTATTAAATTTAAACATTAACAATAAAATAATTAACCAAGATACTGATGTAGCACAGGCATTTGAAACATTCTTTACTGATATTCCAGTCTCTACTACTAAATCTTTAAAATCTTCACCTGTAATAGCTCAATCTATATTAAAAGATAGTTTACCGGAATGTGATGTAACATTTCATTTTGATTATGTGAACAATAACGACATCATTAAAGCATTTAAACAGATTAATGTAAAAAAAACCACTGACCTCTGGGGCATTTCTGTTAGCGTTGTAAAATCATTGATTGAAATTATTGCACCTGACTTAGCTTTCATATTTAACAAATGTATTGACAGTGGTGTCTTTCCTAACTTAATGAAACATAGCAAGATTACACCTCTGTTCAAATCTGGTAGTCATTCAGATCCTTGTAATTTTCGACCAATATCAGTGTTACCTACATTTAGTAAAATATTTGAAAAACTTATTCTTCATCAATTACAAAAACACTTTAACAGTAATAATATACTTGATAAAAAACAATTCGGATTTACAAAGGGCCGCTCAACAACTGATGCCGGTGTTGAGTTGGTATCACATATCTTCGATAACTGGGAGGAATCTCTCGATACCTTAGGTATTTTTTGTGATCTGTCTAAAGCATTTGATTGTGTTCACCATGAAACATTAATCATGAAACTCCATCACTATGGTGTAAGGGGAGTTGCACTTAATCTTTTAAAATCTTACCTCAGTGACAGACTTCAACGAGTTGACGTAAATGGGAAACGTTCTCCGGGGTCAGTGGTAACAATGGGTGTACCACAAGGATCAATATTAGGACCATTTTTGTTTTTAATATATATAAACGATCTACCCAAACTTGTCAGGGATGATCAGGAGATTGTACTGTTTGCTGATGACACGTCACTTTTATTTAAACAAAAGCGGCGTATGACTAATTTTGACGAAGTGAATAATGCAATCTCTAAAATTGTAAAATGGTTTAATGTAAACAACTTATTACTAAATGAAAAGAAAACGAAATGTGTTCGTTTTGTACTACCAAATGTTCGACATTTAGATACCAATATAAAAATAAATAACGAAAATATAGATCTTGTAGACACCACAGTATTCTTGGGAATAACTTTAGATAATAAGCTTCAATGGGGCCCGCACATTGATAAATTGTCGAAGAGACTTAGCTCTGCAGCATATGCAGTTAAAAAGATCCGTCATTTCACCGACGTAGAAACTGCTAGACTTGTATATTTCAGCTACTTTCATAGCATTATGTCTTACGGCATTTTGTTATGGGGGAGTGCTGCAGATATTAATACTATATTTGTGTTGCAGAAGAGGGCTGTTCGTGCAATTTATAACATGGGTCCTAGAGAATCTCTTAGAGATAAGTTTAAAGAAATAAACGTCATGACAATGCCATGTCAGTATATATATGAAAACTTGATGTATGTTCACAAAAACATTAATTTATTTAGGAAAAATAGTGATAATCATAATGTTAATACTAGACTTAAAAATAAACTCGCTGTTCCCACGGTTAGGCTCACTAAAGTAAGTAAATCCTTTAAAGGGCAATGTGTACGCTTCTATAACAAGATCCCAAGTGACATGCTTGATTTATCAATTGGAAAATTCAAAAATGTAATTAAACAGAAACTGTCTAGAAAAGCTTATTATAAAATATCAGAGTATTTAGATGATAAAAAAGCTTGGGATGAATCAGCTCCAACTCTGCTAGGTATTCCTTACAAAATTAACAAGGATCATACAAAAAAAGCGCTAGGGCCCAGCGAGTTTCTTGCCAGTTCTTCTCGCACTGGGGATAGGACTGGAACTGGCACTTAGACTCACCTAGTATGTAAGACGTTTCAAAGTGATCCCTGTGATTCTATTGAAAATAAACATATTTTGATTTGATTTGATTTGATTTACCAAGCCTGGGAATTACAGTTGTGATCTTGTTTTTTTATTTGCAAATGAAGTTGTGGGGACTTTTATTATCTATCTATACCTATAAAAGAGCTTAACCTGACTGACTGATTGACTGACTGACTGACTGACTGATTTATCATCGCAGAGCCGAAACCGCTGAAGCTAGAAAGCTGAAATTTGGAAGGTGGTTTCCTTTTATAACAAAACCACCCACTAAGGCGGGATTTTTGGAAATTCCACCTCTAAGGGGGTTAAAAAGGGTGAAAACGTTAGTATGAAACTTTTTAACGCGTGGAGCGATTTTCATGAAACTTTGTATGTGCACTGTTAATGCAAAATGAATGGACAAGTGTTTCAGGATTTTTCAATATGACCTTCAAAAAGGGCTCAAATGTGGGGTCAATGTTTCTATGGGTACTTTTTAAAGGGTGGTGCGATTGGTCTTAGTTTTGGTTTGGATACTTTAAATGCAAAATAAATGGAAACCCTGGATTATTCCTGATTCCTGAGATATATTCCTGGATATTTCAAAATAGCCCTCTAAAATGGGTAAAACTGGGTGTCAAAGTTATTTATGGGATTTTTTTATTAGTGTGATTTGTTTGAAACTCAGTTGAGATAGGTACCTACTTTAAGTGAACGAAGTCGCGGGCGGGACAGCTAGTTATGTATATACATACATAAAAACACGCCTGTTCCTCCAACTGTCCCATTCGCACTTATTTTATTATTACCATGACTAGCTACCGCCCACGGCTGCGCCCGCGTGGTACCTTTAAAAACAAAAACAAATCTATCCCGCTCAAACCGTACATTTTTCCGGGATAAAAAGTAGCCTATGTGTTATTCCAGACTATAATCTATCTCTGCCAAATTTCATCCAGATCCCTTCAGCCGTTTCAGCGTGAAAGAGAAACAAACATACATCCAGACATCCTTACATCCATACCTTATTACAAACTTTCGCGTTTATAATATTAGTAGGATTATCCATTACTACTAGGATAACTAATTAGAATAATGCTATTATATTTCAGTCCACCACCCTGCTGACGGTAGACTCGCAGCGGCGCGGTCCCCCGGACAGGAACATCATTGACACACACTGCATCAACTTTACTGTAGAAATTAACAGTAATGATACCAACAAAAAGAAATATCTGGTAAGTTGTGAATCGTTTGATAACTGTCGTTTAATTTTTCAAAAAAAATCACAGACATCTGCATTAGTTTGATGACAACCCTGTTATGTAACATGCCTATAGTTTGTCCAACGAAACGAGCTAATATGGCGCCCTCTCCCTTGCACAATTGTATGAAAGTGATAAGGATGCAGCACTGACTTAAATTGTCAGGATTGGTCTTTGGGCGTGACTTATTCATGAAAATGTTAGGCTGCGTTTACATTGCTGATCTAAATCAGGAATCAGTCCAGGAAACAGGCCGGGTCAAACGTAAAACCGAAACAAGCACCAAACAATACGTCACACTTAATCATAATACTAATAATACATAATACATATAATAGTACCACTCAAGAGACAGAATCGGATTCAACGTGTACGCGCCCTAAGTTTCTTATCTCCAACTAATGATGTCCAGCGCTTGATTTCCCTATTCGTTCGTTTCGTTGGACAAACTAATAGGCATGTTACATAACAGGGTTGCCAACTCAAATTTGAACAATGAATCACATTTTGATGCATTGCACATGCACATACACCTGTTTTTCAAAACAAATAAATAAAAAGCCCACTAAGTGTTACTGGAAAGCAACGTAAGCTAAGGACTCTTATTTTTCATTCTACAGTAACCACTGAAAGTTCAGAAAGGCTGTTGAACACCTCTTTTACTTGTTTGGATACAATTCCGTAATAAGGCACACGGGGCCCGTGCCCAGGGCCCCCCATTTTCAGGGGGCCCCGAATGACCGTCAATTTCTCCCACATTTATTTTCAAAAAAAATTCGTCGCGCACAGTACACAGTAGTAACAGCGCCACCGCCAAAAAAGCAGCAGCATACTAAGTAATATCATTTGATTACCCATAATAAATAGAAGATCATAATAGAAAAAAAAATGTATAATTAATTATCTATCTTTACTGTCCAAAAGGGCCCTAAATTCTTGTGTGCCCAAGGGCCCCAGCAAAGTTTAAGAGGGCCTTGGGTAGATATCAAAATAATTGAGTAATATTGCGTTTTGCAGTATTCCCACCGGCTGAATCGAATCTACGTGGATATGGAATGCGACTTCTCGGTGCAATTCAACTGGGACGCCGCCATGATCGGCGGCGGCATGTGGGTGCGCGCGTGCGTCGTGTTCGCCGACGAGGCGCAGGCGCAGAAGAGACCCGAGTGCTGCCTGCAGCACTTACATCAGGGCTCCAACATCGGTCAGTGCAGCGTGTGGCATCATGTCTATAGACTTTACAATTTTTACAGCCTTCTACTAATCCCTCAGGGCAAAATCTCAGATTTTCATAGTTCAGTCAGTAGTATGATTACGGAACTCTGATACAATCAACACTTGTCAAAGCTGTTGTCAAATGTCAATCAAATTGATTGAATAAACACTCTTAAGAGCGGAGTCCCTAAGAAACGCGCGAACAAGCACTTACGGTTTTAGAAATTTCCATAAGAAATCACTTCATAGAAGGACACAAACTAATAATACGAATTCTCAATAGATGAGTCTACACTAACACCGCGTGATTATTCTAAAATAATTCTTAATTTTTGAGAAAAAAAATCGTCAACATTGATTAAAAACATCGAAATCGACCTTTTCTATTATGAGTTTTTACGAAATTATCGTTGTTATTTTTGTAATATTTTTAGACAAATCGTGAGACAAAATGTTAAACAACACAGTCACCAGGAGTTTTTTCTACTAATTCAAACCAAAAAGTATTAATCTGAGCCTAAACATTGTTAATTTTGTGAGCAGAAATTGTTCCCCGCCGCCATACATTTTAGTATGGAGCAAGCGCCTGCCAAAATACGCTTTATAATAGAATAGGCGCGTCAAAAATATTCAGTACCGTCTCAGTCTCCAAGGTGATCGCACGTCCGTTTGTAGTTCCACGCCGAGCTCTTTTGTTTGTTTGGACTAGGCAACGGGTGGGTCGCGAGTGTCGGATACTAATTTGTGACTACTGATTTGTAGGCATACATAGGGATATAGGGACAGGGAAAGCGACTTTGTTTTATACTATGTAGTGATTCTTTAATTTATATTAGCCGCAAGTTACATTTTTTTAATTTATTGTAAATAGGTAAATGGTAAAGGTAGGGAGTAATTTGCAATATATACATAACTAGCTTCCGCCCGCGGCTTCGCCCGCGTGATACCTTGAAAAACAAAAATAAATCTATCCCGCGGGAACCTTATATTTTTCCGGGATAAAAAATAGCCTATGTGCTATTCCAGACTATAATCCATATCTTTGCCAATTTCATACAGATCCGTTCAGCCGTTTCAGCGTGAAAGAGTAACAAACACACATCCACACATACATTCATACAAACTTTCGCTTTTAATAATATAAGTAGGATTTACATAGCAACCTAACTAAGACGGACATTGAACAGTTCAAATTATTAGCACGTATCCACCAATAAGTAAGTAGCTCAATGGTAGATACTTACTGAGTATGTGTACCTAGGTAGGTAGGTACACTTGCTCAATAGAATACTATAGAACTTGTAAAATAAAGTAAGTACCTACCTGACTATAAGTAGGTACCTACCAACCTATCTGACACACTAAACTACACAATAGGTACGTTATTCTATAGGTAGGTTGGTAGGTAGGTACTTGTAAAGTCACTGTCTAGCTACTAAAGTTTCACTTTCAGGAGATTACCATTTTACCACAATCTTAGGAAACGAAAGGCAGATTTTTTTTAAATTTACCTACCTACTAAGCCTAAGTATATGACCAGTACAGTACGTACATACTACCTAGCTAACGTAGGTAGCTCTAGCTGAGTGTACCTACCTACATATCTAACAACCGTCGACGTTTGCCCCACGTCTGCCCGCATTCGGGTCGCGTACTCAGCGATGAGCGACAGCCGACATCTTCCCCCATCCCGCCCGCAGGCGACTCACTCACCCGCGCCGCCGGACCGCTTAATAATATCGCGCACTCGGTTGTTTATCGTCATAAATATTTTAATACGTATTTGTCCAAATGATGTAGTGTAAAAGACAAAGTTTATCTACTTGAAATACCAGATGCGATAAAAAGTATTTATTTTGATTAGGATCAATTTGTTACTGCCAAAATGTGCATTAGAAATAAATTATAAGATTTTATTGTATTTATGGTTCACTATTTTGACGATAATGGCTTATACATAAAAGATAGATATATGCTGTCGCGGACTTTTTTGTAGAACTATTTAAGATAAACATTTTCATTCAACATTATATACGTGTAACTGCAATGGTTTTTGCAGCGCACGCCATAATAGCTCACAGCTTCTACCGCGAAAAACAAAAACATCGCTATCCCACGGGAACCGTACATTTTTTCGAGATAAAATGTAGCCTATGTGTTATTCTAGGCCATAATCTATATCTGTGCCAAATTTCATTCAGATCTGTTCAGCCGTTTTAGCGTGAAAGAGTAACAAACATACATACATACAAACATCCATCCATCCATCCGTCCATCCATACATTCTTACAAACTTTCGCGTTTATAATATTAGTAGGATATCTTTATACTCAACCTTTTCTTTTCTTTGTTAGATAATTATTAGTGGGAAGGTAGTTTTCCCCTCAGGAAGCTAAAACTTGACTTACTGTATACTTGTACATTACAAAATGGTTTTAATTTTTATTCCAGGATGGATAGTTTTTAAATATTATGAAAAAAAAAACAAGATTTTCTTAGCACGGGCATAAGTACCTACTTAAGTAGGATAATAAAATATTTGTTTGTGATTAGGTTACGTACTCGTAAGCATGGCACCTATGCAGTATGGCGAATATGCACCTATGCCTAGTACATAAAGTGTATCCAAAAACTTCAGGGCGTGAATACACAATGAGGATTGTGGAAATCGCGCGCAAGATCTCAGTTCAGGGCGAAGTACACTAGTACTAATATTATAGGGTAATTCATTATTAGCTGAAAATATTGAAATTATATATATAAATATTTAATAAGTCACGCTTATATTGCGATTGAAAATGGTTTTACGAAATTTTATGTTTTAAATAACTAAATCAATATTATTTATTTTCAATCTTTCGGAGTAAAAAAGTTTAATTAGTTTTAATCTGTACATATTTTATTCCATGTTTGTACTAAATATTATTTGATTTTAATAATAGTTTTTTCATCTATAAATTCCACATTTCTCATAACACACAGAACATTGGCTTGACAATTATCTTGAATTTTTCCATAAAAAGAAATACATAGTTTAAAATGAAATCAAAAAGCATACACTCTGACCCAACCCTTTGCCGCCGCCGTGACGAACTGCCCGCGCGCCGGTTACTCGCCGCGGCTCGCGCGCTTCACGATGCTACTAATACATTGCGTATTTTCTATGACATTTATAAACATCCCACAAAGACGAACGCGTAATGGACGCGTAACTTGTTCGAAACATCGAAAGTAGATTTATTCGTTTCCAGGGTGTGTATTCAATACTGAGCGATGCATTTGTGTGAGTAGAAATTATCAATGTAGGTGTTGTGTCAGAAGTTCCCACGCTCGCAGACGGCAGCCTTAAGTAATACCAAATCACTTGAATACAATGTATTGAGATTGATTGTAAGCAAAGATCCGTAATCGCCCCCCTTAATATCCCACAATAGCTTAGCTAGTCTGCAAAAAAAAAATCCTCTGGTGTCGATGAGTGTCCGTTTTATTGTTTTTTTCTCGACTCCCTTTTAAAGCCTATAACTACCCTCCGCCCGCCGCTCCGCTCGCGTCGTATTTACCGAGATTAAAAGTAGCCTGTGTTATTTCAGGTCATAAACTACGCGTATTCCAAGTTTCATCCCTGTTTCAGCATGAAAGAGTAACAAACATCCATACATTCTCACAAACTTTCACGTTTATAATATTAGTAGAATATAGTAAGACAAATAATCAAGCTATACATACATAATTGTCATGTACGCTCTAACTCAGTGGTTCCCAAACTCTTTTGTTTCATAGACCACTTTCAAAATTTTGCTGAATCCGGTGGACCCCTTGCATCTATTTAAATTACTACCAATTTCTAAACCTTGAAAAAAAAAAGTGAAAATTAGATCTACATATCTCTCTATGGAAACTTGCGTTGTGGCCGAGTTTCAACGACGATTAGGTAACAGATTTCGAAAAAAAAAATCTTTTCTATTTCCATTTTTTTCTCAATTTATTTATAAATTGTCTTATTGAGACGGTTTAATTTAGGTAGGTAGGTACTTATCATATTATTTAAAATAACAAGCCAACATTTTAGTTCTTCACTATCGAAAGGAAATTAATTTTCATGCACCCCTGCTTACGATTGTAGACCCCCATTTTTTGTCACGTCCAACGTAGACCCCCGTCGAGTCTCCCGTGGACCCCTGGGGGTCCACCTGGACCACTTTGGGAATCACTGCCTAACTAAACGCTTGTTTCTTCCAGGCTTAGAGGAGTACATAGCTCGGAACGTGTTGCACTCGTCGCGCCCGATGGGCACGGCCGGCGTGGAGTACCACGGCTGCGCGGACGCGCCCGACTCGTGGCTGTCCACCGTGGTCGCGATCACCAAGCCCGGGCCCGAGCCCGTGGCGCACGCCTACAAGTTCGTGTGCAAGAGCTCCTGCTCTTCGGGCATCAATCGTCGAGCTATCGCCATTATCTTCACCTTGGAAGACTTGCAGTGAGTAACAAAATGCATACAAACTTTTTTATCTATATTTAAAGGTAATAGCTTCCGCTCACGGCTTCGCCCGCGTGGTACCTTGAAAAACAAAAACAAATCTATCCCACGGGAACCGTCCAATTTCCGGTATAAATAGTAGCCTATGTGCTATTCCAGACTAAAATTTATATCTGTGCCAAATTTCATCCAAATCCGTTCAGCCGTTCTAACGTGAAAGAGTATCTGTTGGTGAGCGTACCAACTGTATTTTTGCCTAGCGGTGAGGACTGACCTGCCTAACCCTACCACTGGGTGATTTTATGGATATTTTAAATGAAATGCGTTTTGGTTCACAGTAGCGAGTATAATAATGGCGTCTAGTGCGTTTTACAAGATTCGAGGTAGGGGGAAAGGGAACAATTTTTAAATTAACCAATACGAGCGCGGTGCGCGGCACGTTCGATAACTAATTATAGTAACATTTTTAATTATTGTCGTAAGCGTGAACATGCCGCCGGCCTTGAAAGTAGCAGCTTTCAACGTTCTTCAGGTATCGTAGACTCTTCTTGCGCTTCTTGAACGAGAGGGCAGATCTTCGCGTAGCTCCGCCGGATAACGCCTGAAGCCGTCTGTATGTCAGCTACTCGTGCGATGCCATCCTTTCCCGGTATGGTTGCAAGTACTCGACCCATATGCCACTTTAGCGGTGGTAAATTGTCATCTTTGATTAAGACGAGTGAGTTGGTCTTTAGATCCATCGTCTTCTCGGTCCATTTGTTCCGTACCTGCAACTCAGAGACATATTCTTTGGACCAGCGGGTCCAAAAATGTTGGCGAATTTGTTCCACTCGTTGGTAACGATTCAGTCGATGCGTGGGTGTGTCGTTGAGGTCGTCGCTGGCTGGCGCAGTTAGCGGTCGACCAACCAAAAAGTGACCAGGAGTGAGAGGGGAATAGTCTTTAGGATCTGGAGAAAGAGGAGAAAGTGGTCGGGAATTTAAAACAGCTTCTATCTGTGACAACACTGTGTAAAACTCTTCAAAGGTAAGGCGAGCGTTTCCTGCCACACGGCGTAGATGATGTTTACAAGATTTAACTCCTGCCTCCCACAGACCACCAAAATGCGGAGAATACGGGGGAATGAATTTAAATTTAATATTTTGACTAGTTGCGTATTCAATAATAGACGTACTACATCTCTGTAAAAACTTGGTAAAATCGTTCATTAATCCTACAAAGTTACGACCATTATCTGAAATTATTTCTATTGGTTTAGAACGGCGTGAAATGAATCTATTCAAGGCTAAAAGATATGCCTCAGTAGTGAGGTCACTGACCAATTCCAGATGTATAGCGCGCGTTACAAAACATACAAACAAACAAATGTAGGCTTTTGAAGTTTTAGCTCCCCTACCTTTGCGATTAAGTACGAGAACCGGCCCACAGTAATCCACTCCGCATCGATTAAATGGAAAACTGGGAGTTACTCTTTCTTTAGGTAAGTTACCCATGAATGGCGTAAGGACTTTACCCTTCATACGCGTACACCTAACGCATGCATTTACTGTATACCTAGCTAGGTTTCTACCACCCAGAGGCCACCACATTTCGCGCAAATTACAAAGTAAAGCTTGGCCTCCAGCGTGGAGAAGTCGCAAGTGTTCATACCTAAACAACAATACAGTAAAATAATGTTTACTTGACAATATTATGGGGTGCATTTTATTATAACTAAACTCGTCGGAGTTTCCTAAGCGTCCACCTACGCGCATTAATTTATTTTTATCTAAAAATAAATCTAATTTTGTTAAGTTATTTTTACTGTTAATACTTGCGCCACTACTTAACAATTTGTATTCAATTGGATAACTTTCCATTTGAGACCATCGAATTAGAGTTTTTTCTGATTTATCTAACTCATCTACAGAAAGTACACCCGTGCGTCTGTCCGACAAACGATACTGCTAAACTTGCAAGTTAATGAACTACGTACCTTATCAAGTAACTTAGCACCGAGCAGGGCACCGCATAGTTCAAGCCGCGGGATACTAATAGGCTTAAGCGGCGCGACCTTGGCCTTAGAAGTAAGTAATCGTATTGATATTGTTTGGTCATCATTAACTGTGCACACATAAATGCAAGTACCGTAAGCCGTCTGCGATGCGTCACAAAAAACATGCAGTTCTAAATAACTAGGTTGGCTACCTATAGCGTGCCGAGGAATGCGAATAGTATTGAGCTTAAGTAGGGAGATAACAAACCGGTTCCATGTTTGCGCGACACTGCATGGAACTGTATCATCCCAACCTATTTTGAGAAGCCATAATTGTTGCAATAATACCTTTGCTATAATCATCGTAGGGCTAAGCAGACCGAGAGGGTCAAAGATTAGTGAAATATTTGACAAGATAGACCTTTTAGTGACGGGCTTATCGTCATTTTGAAATTGCGTACTGAAATAAAATGCGTCACTCGTATTATTCCAACCTAAACCTAACGTTTTTGAACTAACATTTTCGTTAAGTTTAATTTCCTTCGACTGGTTAGACAAATCATCATCATCATCATTTTTAGGTTGAAAATTATACATCCACTTTTGAAGTGGGAAACAACCTGACTGTAGCGTGTCCCTGATGTCATCGCACAATTTCAATAAGCTAGCCTTGTCACTACCTCCCGTTAAAAGGTCATCCACGTAAAAATCATCCCGTATGACCCTTTGGACGTCAGGGTTGGATGATTCTATGCCTAATTGTTTCAGGCACCTCACGCTTAAGAATGGCGCAGAAGCAGTACCGTATGTGACGGTATTCAATTGATAAATACCTAACGGTTTTGAAGGATCGTCGCGCCACAGAATCATTTGCAAATTACGTTGGTCCTTTTCTACTAAGCAATTTCTAAACATTTTTGTAACGTCTGCGCATACGACGAACTTATGTTGCCTAAACCGTAAGAGAATAGAAATTAGGTCTCCCTGTATTGGCGGGCCAACTAATTGCAAATCATTGAGCGACTTTCCTGAGGAAGACGGAGCACTGGCATCAAAAACCACACGTAGTTTTGTCGTAGTGCTCTGCTCCCGGTAAACGCCGTGATGCGGCATAAAATAGCACGGCTTATCGTACGAACTTATTGGGCTCATATGACCTAAGCTTTCGTACTCTTTCATGAAATTTGCGTATAATAATTTATAATCAGGTGAGCGTTCTAAACGTTTTTCTAGCGCGTTAAAACGTCGCTCAGCTTGATCATATGAATCGCCCAATAAGTTAGGTGACTGTTTGAAAGGAATGCGCACAGAGAACCTACCTACACTATCGCGTGTTGTTGTGCATAGGAAATGTTGTTCACAAGTGCGTTCCTCCTCAGTCTGCGTATCCTTAACCGATTGAAGCTCTTCGATCTCCCAAAAGGAGCGTAATTGCGTGTCTATCGAACTACTGAAATTACAATTAATGCGTGTTATATTTCGAGTTCGATTTAAAATAGGGCCGGAAATAATCCACCCTAGCTTTGTGTTTTGCAAATGAGGGCCACTGGGAAGTCTAAATTTGCCTTCTTCCAAGAGGTCCCAAAATCTATCTGCACCGATTAATATATCTACTTCCTGAGTGTCTAGAAAATGCGGATCTGCCAACATTATGTGCTCAGGAATACAGAGCTGCGTGCTCCTTATTTGACATAAGGCCGGTATAGTAGACGTTATTTTATCTAACACAAAACAATCTATGCGCGTAATAAATGTTTTGTCTACATGCGATTTAATTTCAATGCTACAGGTTTCCAAACACTGTATCACCGAATCTCCTACACCTCTAACTTCGTGAGTGGACTGTAATAATTGCGCGTCAATTAATTTGCAAAATGATTTTGAAATAAAGCACCGCTGGCTTCCATTGTCAAGCAGCGCGCGCGCCTTGCGATAAGCGCCGCCGTGCGAATCAGCCACCTCAACTACAGCTGTTGACAATAAAACTGTGTGCATACCTGTAGATGTATTGCGTGTATGCATGTGTGCCTTGTTTACGAGAATCGGAAGTATCTCTGCGCTGCCGCTGGGCTTGTCGGCTACGGTACTTGAATGAAATGTAACTGAGTTAGTGTTATCGTTATGAATTAATGTATTATGTTTTTGGTTACATTTCCTACAAGGCCCATATTTACATGTGTCAGACGCATGCCCTGAGCGCAAGCAATTCTCGCAAAGTTTGTGATCGCGTACTAACTTTAACTTTGACTCTAAGTCACAATCAAGAAATTTTTGACAAGAATAAATCGGGTGCAATGCGTTGCATTTTACGCAAGGCTTATAAAAGCGAGACGGACGGTCTTGTTGTGGCTTATTGGTTGAAACATTGCAGTGTGATGTGTTATGTTTTGTATGTTTTTTGTTGTCATGTTGTAAATGATGTTCTTTGCTGTGTGAAAGTTGCAATGTTTCAAGCATATCCGCCCTATCCTTCAAAAACCCGAGCAAATCAGTCAATTTAATTATTTGCTTAGAATTGCTATCGCTCGCTAACAAGGTGCATTTATGAGTTTCCCATTCACGTTCTGTCGTCTTGTCTAATTTAGACACAATAATGTAGTTTATGAGTGTATCCCAGTTATCAGTGGGTTCACCTAAAATCTTCAGTGCGCGTAAATTCTTTAGTATTGTGTCAATAAGCTTCCTAATACAAGCAGACGATTCTTTAGGCAACGCATTCATGGTAAACAACGCCTTGACGTGATTATGTACCAAAAGCCTACTGTTATTATACCTATTCAGTAACATTTCCCATGCGACGGGATAGTTATCTGAGGAGAACTCTAGTGACTCTAAGACCAACATGGCACTACCTTTCAACGACGACTTCAAGTAATGAAATTTCTGTATGCTACTTATTTGTTTCGAATTGTGAACTAAAGATAAAAACGTGTCCCTAAACTCCAGCCAGTGCTCGTACGAACCGTCAAAGGAAGGCATGGAAATAGTGGGCAATTTTACTAATTGCGATTTTTCACTACAACAAGAAGTATTTGGACGGTCAGTAACCTCATCTCCGGGTAGCATAGATAACAAGGACTCTGCAAGGGCCATTGTGCTATAGTAGGAATTCTCAAACGATTCTCTGTTATCTAGTTGATCTGGTATTTCACTATCGTAAACATTTTCTTCTATTTTATTTTGAACGTCATTGAACTCCGTAAATAAACTACTTGCGCCTTTTATACGTAATTTTAAATCTATGCGATCTCGAGACGAAGAAGCAATATTATCTGTATCTTGTAATGATTGTAAATAATTTGAAAACTTAGTTAATCTGCCCTTCACAATGCCACGTTTCCTAACCAACTCGCGGACCAAATCAGGATTATTAGAATGAATATTAGGCGATTTATTACCAGATTTAGGTTCTTGATTTAATTTTGCGACATTTACATCCAATGTAAGGGGGGATTTAGAACGATCTGTAGACATTTTGGTGGTCAGTGAAACACAAAAGTACTTACGATTTGAAAGCTCGTATGGCGTAGCGTATGGCAGGAAAACACGCCAGAAGTGTTAGCAACGTCACCAGCTCTTGTCTTGGCTGGTTTGTTCACCACAAACACTTCACGTTAAATACTGAAATCAGGTTAAACACAGGTATCACAAAGAGATCAGGGAGGTGATTGGGAACAAAGGATGGTTGGCCCCACCAGATTGCGTGAGTTTGATGAAATGCCAATCCGACTCCAGTTCCAATGTGCGCTTAGCCTCCAGGTATCTTTGATCCAGGTATTTCGCTGCGTGCGTGCGTATTGCGTCGTTCTCCAGCGGGAAGGTTATGGCAGCCGCGTGCCGCCGCGTGCTCGGATTCCACAGGATGCTGATTCCGCTTATCCGGCTCGAAGGACCAGATGTTGGTGAGCGTACCAACTGTATTTTTGCCTAGCGGTGAGGACTGACCTGCCTAACCCTACCACTGGGTGATTTTATGGATATTTTAAATGAAATGCGTTTTGGTTCACAGTAGCGAGTATAATAATGGCGTCTAGTGCGTTTTACAAGATTCGAGGTAGGGGGAAAGGGAACAATTTTTAAATTAACCAATACGAGCGCGGTGCGCGGCACGTTCGATAACTAATTATAGTAACATTTTTAATTATTGTCGTAAGCGTGAACAGTATCAAACATACATATATCCTTACATCCACACATCCTTACAAACTTTCGCGTTTATAATATTAGAAGGATATATTATACTATTTGACCAGTGCGGCAACGTCTTCGGGTTTTAAGTATTAGCGCGTTCTATCAAACAAAACAACTCTTCAGCTTTATAATATTAGTAAAGGTATATTCTATCCTACTAATATTATTAATACGGAAATTTGGATGTATTGGATGTATTATGTTTGTTACTCAATCGGCTTTGTCTTATTATTCCTAACAGATCAACTAAGCTACGATGACATGCGTGGTCATCATTTTAAGCGCTAGTAGCATTTACATACGAGCTCTGCCGTACTTCGGAAAGCAAGTTAAGCTGTTGGTCTCGAAGCCTTCGGGCCTTTTCAGTCCTTCACCAGAGTAGGTCACCGAGTCATACACCAAACTTACTTCAGCTTGTCACTCTGTTTATTTCGTCCAGGGGAGTGGTCTACGGGCGGCAGATAGTGGGAGCGCGCGTGTGCTCCTGCGTGCGTCGAGACATGCTGAAGGATGAGGAATCTGAAGGCGTCTTAAAGGTATCTTGCTAACAAGTGTCAGGAAAATAATGTAAATTGGTGGAGGAAAATAAGGTATATTGGTGACATTTCATACAACGCCATCTAGCCACAAACTAAGCAAAGCTTGAACTATGGGAACCAGATGGTTGATAGATGGCTCATAGAATACATAATAACACCCAGACTCAGAACAAACATCTGTGTTCATCACACAAATGTTTATCCTAGGTGGGGATCGAACCTACAGCGCGGAAGGCAAAGCTATTACCAACTGAGCGGTGATGACACTCTTATATGCGCGAAAGGGGCCTGAGGCACGCCGCTGAAGTACTAATGTATATAATATTAAAGTATAACAATCAGCGTGTTAATAATATGTTGTGTATGTGAATAATAGTAGATTAGTAGACAAGGGCTGTAAGGCATCAATTGCAGCCCGAGATATTTAGGCGCACGAGAGTAGCGAGGGCGCCTATAGTTCGCGGGTGCAATTGATGCTTACACCCGAGCTAACTACTCTGCTTTACATCTCGATTGTGAGGTAAGTAGAATAAAACATTTTAGAGTAAAAGTTTTCTATTCCCGCCTTTTTTCATCGTTATTTTTAATTATTTTTATCAAGAACGAAATTGAGCTTCGCCGTTCGATATTTAAAAATGATGACTATTATACTCATACGAAGACAATAAAAAATAAAAAAATAAAAAATCGTTTATTGCATTTTTGTACATAACATTTTTATGTAGCCCTACTTACCAAACTAAGTTAAAAAAACTTGTGTCTTGGCAATTAGTGCCTCTCCTTAAAAAAAAAAAGCAGATGTATGTACTATAATACTCTTAGATTCAAAATTATTAATTACTAATTATTAATATTGTTGATATTGATTAATTAATTAATTAATTAAAACATGCAAGAAGACAAGGCTGAATAGCGAAGCGACCTCTTTTGTCATTGGGCTGAATGCATGATGTCTATTGCCAGTATGATGGTTAGATGTACGCGAACTTTTTGAAAGAGTGCAGTATTTTTTTTAATTACTTACCGCCCTAGGGCTTTTCTAGCTACATTATTACCCTAGAGCGCTAATTGGTCACCTACAAGCCCCATTTGGGGGTAATAAGGACCTACTTACCGAATATGAGAGATGTAAAGTATGTTTTAATTTAAAGAGCGGCAAGAAACGGGCGTCCGGCAACACAAGCCAGCCGAAACAGAAGAAAATCAAGGTGGAAAGCACAGAGAGCGGCGCGCCGGTGGCGCCGCCGCCGGCGCTTGTCTACAACAAAACTACCATTAACGTAAGTGGCCACTGCCTGTAGGTCTACCAAGAGTTTTCACAATCTACACTCGCTAGTAGTTAGAAAATTGTATGAAAACTAGTGCAGCGCCTCTAGCGGATTTGAGTAAGTACTAAAACGTCACGTAGTTAACTATCCTACGTCACAGCGTAGGTACTACAGCGACTGTAGTTTGCGCTTCATTAATTTGCTTAGAATTTGGTATCATGAGTAACAATTTTGACAGATGTCATAGTAACGTACTACTTACTACTATAATAACGTCAGCCGATCTAAATGTGACAACTCATGGTATATGTACTGTTCACACACTACACCATCACTCACTGCACTACTCTTCATTGCACTGTCCTAGGATGAGCACCAAGTGATATTTTATTTAAACCATAACGAAACACGAAAGGCGCATCTGATGCGCACTTTAATCGTTTACCACTCTGATTCAAATGACACGTTATCAAGAACTGCCAACAGTCACTTAGTGGCAAAAGGCACTGACTTAAAGCACTTTTTTGCGATAAAAGGTAGCCTAAGTCCTTTCTCAAGCTCTACGTCTATCCAAATTTCATCTAAATCGGTTCAGCGGTTTAAGCGTGAAAGCGTGACAAACAGAGTTACTCTTGCATTTATAGTATTATTTGATTAACAGGTGGATATATTGAACCCTGAGACAGCCATCACTGGCCTTCAGATGATGTTTTCGATGTCGGAAGCACTCCTGAATGCGAGCTGGCCTGAATCCCAATCCAAAGAAGTAAAGGAATTAATGGCGAGACACAAGCAGACAATACAGGACCTTAAAGATAAAATTGCCAAATAAATACTATTACAAGGTAGCTATTTCCACACTTTTCATCTGGCATCTTTATAATGTAAATGTTGTTTGAATGGACAATAGTTCCTGTAACATACGTCATTATGAAGATGCAAAATAAAGTTGTCTCAAGTTTGGACATAGCCTAGATTTACAGGGTTATTGTAAATCAGTACTGATTTTGATAACTAAGTTATCACTTTTTCTGAGATTTTTATTGATTTATCACTTAGATCTGTAAGTTATTGCTATTATTGATGGGTTTCCATTCCATCACAACCAAATGTCATTCAAAAGTTGGTTACTTATGAGTATGACGTAAATGAGTAGGATTTTAAAACAGGTACAGTTAAGTTCCGCCGATACAATGTAGCTAGACCACTCTGAAAATTATGGTGGTTAATTTAAATGGCTATGCTGTGCCGGGCACAGCTTTCTAATATTTTTTCTAGAATTTTTTTATCTTTTAGTGCCATGATGGTAAATATCTACTCGGACCTCAAGAAATAAGGGCATTATAGTGATACCAAAGTATTATTAATGTTCAGTGTTAACTGCTACGGCCAAAAAAAAAATAAACAGATTTAAGAATTATTTAAGTTGTATTTTGTGAGATTTTAAACCTTAAATAAGATCCCTACATGTCTTGATAAATATGTTAGCCATTTCAGTGGTCAACCTGTTAGGTCAGTGACCTGTTTGAAAACAAAAATATTCATTTTATTGCAGCTTGGTATCACTATAACAATTGTAGAGCATTGCCAATTATTATTAAATCATGTTGTTTTACCCACCTACGGATTAGGAAACTGGTTTCAACTTTTAGTTTGTATTACCTTGGACAATGAGTACTTATTTATAAAAAAATAATACTTACTTATTTTTCATGATTATTACCAGTTTGTAAACCTTTTTTTACTGCAAAGTTTTGTTAAAATGTTTGGTATTATGTTTCTAATATTTTATGTTATTTACCATAATAATTCATTTTATTGATCCTTGCTTCTTACACAATACACCAATATGACTGATCTCATACAATTGTGTTATGATTCCAGTGAACATACAAGTTTAAAACTTTCTAATATGATAAGAAATGGTGCCTTAATATGTATCCTTAGTTGGACTTAAAAATATTACTTGAAATAAAACAAAACCAATATGATAATATATCGCCTTGTAATACAGGATAACTGTAATGGGATTACCATGTAAGATTTTATAGTATTTTAATAATGAATGTTTTTCTATTGATTATTTACATTTACATCCCGCTCTGGATGCACAATGTCCAAATTAGTTAAGTTTTTATAAGTAAGATGTTAATTAGGTATTGAATATAGCTGTAATGATTCAGTACATAAAATAAGATAAAGTTTTCATTTAATAATATAGTTTTCAAGAGGTGCATAATTATCGAAACCTTGCAGTTCAATCTAAATGTTGGTTGGAATAGGAATCTAGATTATGCACCAATTGATTTTGTACTCCAAATATGATTCAGATATTTTTGTTTTCTAGCCTTTTACGTAGGTAAATTTAGGTTTCCTACATAATAATCTACTTAAGAAGAAGCAATATTGGAGGTCTTCCAAAAAGAATGTTATAAAATTTTATGTTTTTGGCCTATTTGAAATTATTAAAATTGATTCTCAACTAATTCTACTGTTTACTGTTTTTGTTGTGAAATACAGGGGACAATAAATACAATTTAATTACATGAAGATATTTTTTTATTATTCACTTAAGTAAATAAACTAGATAAACTAGATAACTTCTGAATCTTAATCCAGATTACTTGACGTAACTTTCATACTTTAAAATTACAAAATAAAACTTAACTCTATGCTGTGTTCATGCATAATCTAATACCAAAAGTAGTTTTATTTTAGTAAATTACTCAACCAAATTGATAATGGGAACTTCATAAAACATCATAGTTCTCAAATAATTCACCATTGCCATAATTTAGGTAAGCATGGGGACTGGATTTGCAAGATGACCTAAAACTTTACAATAACTTTAAATGTCCAGTAATTTTATCTATAACATCCTTGGGAGCAGGCCCCACACTGAGGCAAGTCAATGTATCAAGATCTACTTGGGTTTTATCATCATCAATGACCCTGAATGTTACTATTCCTAATGTCTCTGCTTCTTCAGCTATTTTGAGCACCTCCTCTAAGGAGTTTGACTTGACAGCGACCTTAGCTTGGCCTGTGTTCTGCCATTTCCTCACGCTGATAGGGTCAGTGCTCAGGACTTTTTCAAAGGCACCCACAGCCGCATGGCAGCATTGAGACATAATTTTTCCCTTAGTCATATTGAGGTCATTTCTTACAATAAGTACCATTTTGTATTCAGATCTTGAAGTAAACTGAAAATATAAAATTAGGTAAATAAAAATAATGAAATGAAGTGAACACTCCGCTGTCTGTCTGTCTGTCACCAAGCCATCTCATGAACCCTGATAGTAATTAGACAGTTGACATTTTCTCAGAGGATTTATTTCTGTTGACGCTATATAGATTTTATTCTATTTGTTGATATCAACAAATATATCAATAAGATGAATATTATGATGGAACCCATACAACAAATGTGATTTTATTTGCCGTTTTTATAAATAATAGTACGGAACCCTTCGTACGCGAATCCCACTAGCACTTGGCCGGTTTTTTATTCTCACATTATGAAGCTATTATTTTTTTCAACAGGTTATGTTATGTTAGGTTTACTTAAGTCTTTTTCAAAACATCTATGAATTAAACTTACTCTAGGACTGGCATTCTTCGCCGCTTTTACCACAACAGGAGCAGGATTAGCAAAACTATGATATCTTCTCAGAGCGAAGTACGATAACCAAAGGCCCAAACTCAACCCAGCGCAGAAGTTGAGGTCCAGATCCATATTATAAAGCTGTCAATGCACCTCGATTTATTTCAAATCTTATTTTCTTTGAAAATTTAAATTCAACTTCTACACTTAGTGTCATAAAAATTAAAAATTCCCTTTTGGAAAATCTGTTTCTTCAATTCAATCACAGACGAGGGATACTTCCAAGGAACATAAATACCCTAGGCGGGAAGAATAACTACTCCATACAAATTTAACGAGGAAATTTTTTCGTTACCGTCCGTCGCCATCTATATTTCGCCCTCGAAAACTAAGTAGAAGCTAGGGCGGGAATTTCAAATATTAAAAAGCATAGTTACCTACTTTATATTATATTGCATTTTATGCATAAGTACAGTGCGGTTCTCGATAGTTTCCTACTACTCGTAGATGGGCAATTTTTGCTCAACAATAATTGACATTTATAAACAGAATCACTATCGAGAAACTCAGTGTACTTATGCATAAAAATCTAAAATTAATATAATAGTGCAGTCTAATAAAACAAAAACTAGTATTTTACTTTTTTATTTAGCATGATAAAAGTTATTATCTATCATACATTCATTTGGGCTAACATACATATGCCCAAATGTCTTTTATTTATGCATAATTATGTTTATTTTTCTTTTTAATGCAGTAGTCTGTAATCTGTATACTTTGTTCATCTTACTTTTAAGTTTCCTTATCAATATTTTATTTTTCTGACCAACTTCTTGTTTTGAAGACTCGCACACAAATTGTCTTGAATTGGTCGGAGTGACAATGTTTGCATTATGTTCTGTTAATGGATAAATTCTGGATGTACCAGCAACAGGTTCCAATATGGCCAGTTGATCCGGCAGATTAGAAATCATTGTATCCTGAAAATGAAGGGTTAATTCAAATAAACTTGATAGTATAAAAATAATATGTAAAAACAATGGTAATCCTACTAGGGCTTTAACTACTAGCTCTTTACCTAGGGCTTTGATCCCAGGAGTCACCGCCACAGAACAAGGAAAATGTAGTATTCTAATGGTGAAAGAATTATAAAATCGTACATGTCTGTTTTTCTCTTCAATGTAAGCCAGGTGTTTTAAATATACTTTTCAATAGGTAGTTAATTGTACTAACCTTACGGTGTTGATCGCCAGGTACAGCTGTTCTGAATAACTTGATTATTGAGCTACTTTTTTATTTATTTATTTAGGTATGATCAATAAATGTAAGTAACTAGGTAGGTTCCATAGGTACAGCGCTGGTTTCCATAACATCGCATAATGTAGGTGTTAGTCATTTTTACCAATCTACCTACTTTGCCTACTGTTAGGTATGTACCTACCTAAGTGTACCTGTAAATGTGTGATATAAGATGTTAATAAAATAAGTACTTAGACTTATTTTATCTATATCTATATAAGAGCTTAACCTGACTGACTGACTGACTGACTGACTGACTGACTGATTTATCATCGCCCAGCCGAAACCGCTGAAGCTAGAAAGCTGAAATTTGGAAGGTGGTTTCCTTTTATAACAAAACCACCCACTAAGGCGGGATTTTTGGAAATTCCACCTCTAAGGGGGTGAAAAAGGGTGAAAACGTTAGTATGAAACTTTTTAACGCGTGGTGTGATTTTCATGAAACTTTGTGTGTGCACTGTAAATGCAAAATGAATGGACACGTGTTTCAGGATTTTTCAAAATAACCTTCAAAAAGGGGTCAAATGTGGGGTCAATATTTGTATGGAAACTTTTTAACGGGTGGTGCGATTGGCCTGAAACTTTGTTTGTGTACTGTAAATGCAAAATAAATGAACACGTGTTTCAGGGTTTTTCAATATAACCTTTAAAAAAGGGGTCAAATGTGGGGTCAATTTTTGTATGGGAACTTTTTAACGGGTGGTGCGATTGCCTTGAAACTTTGTTTTTGTACTGTAAATGCAAAATGAATGGAAACGTGTTTCAGGATTTTTTAAAATAACCTTCAAAAAGGGGTCAATGTGGGGTCAATGTTTGTATGGGAACTTTTTAACGGGTGGTGCGATTGCCTTGAAACTTTGTTTGTGTACTGTAAATGCAAAATGAATGAACACTTGCTTCAGGATTTTTCAAAATAACCTTCAAAAAGGGGTCAAATGTGGGGTCAATTTTTGTATGGGAACTTTTTAACGGGTCGCGCGATTGGCCTGAAACTTTGTTTGTGTACTATAAATGCAAAATAAATGAAAACGTATTTCAGGATTTTTCAATGTTACCTTCAAAAAGGGGTCAAATGTGGGGTCAATGTTTGTATGGGATTTTTTTAACCTGGTGCGATTGGTCTGAAACTTTGTTTCGTGTTTCAGGATTTCTCAA
Organism: Cosmorhoe ocellata; assembly: GCA_963675405.1. NCBI lineage: Eukaryota > Metazoa > Arthropoda > Insecta > Lepidoptera > Geometridae > Cosmorhoe > Cosmorhoe ocellata. Next base: position 1,738,594 of record OY776265.1, on the reverse strand, counting down.
TAAAACCTTTTAAAAAGGGGTCAAATGGGGGGTCAATGTTTGTATGGGAACTTTTCAACGGGTGGTGCGATTGGTCTGAAACTTAATTTTGTGTTTTAGAATTTTTCAATATATCTCTAAAAAAGGGGATCAAATGGGGGGTCAATGTTTGTTAACGGGTGGTGCGATTGACCTTAAACTTTGTTTTCTGTTTCAGAATTTTTAAATATAGGTAACTCTAAAAAAGGGGTCAATGTTTGTATGGGATTTTTTTAACGGGTGGTGCGATTGGTCTGAAACTTTGTGTACTGTAAATACAAAATGAATGGACACGTGTTTCAGGATTTTTCAATATAACCTTCAAAAAGGGGTCAAATATTGGGTCAATGTTTCAATGAGTACTTTTTAAAGGGTGGTGCGATTGATCTTAATTTTGGTTTGGATACTTTAAATGCAAAATAAATGGAAACGTATTCCTGGATATTTCAAAATAACCCTCTAAAAAGGGTAAAATTGGGTGTAAAAGTTATTATGGGATTTTTTAATTAGTGTGATTTGTTTGAAACTCAGTTTAGTTAGATACCTACTTTAAGTGAACGAAGTCGCGGGCGGGACAGCTAGTACATAAATAATGCATTCAGGAATAGATAAAAAAGGTGGGTAGTCATTTTTACTAGTGATGCAACAGATATCTGTTTCCGTTTCCGCAACTGCGGAAGTTCCGCATGCTTTTTGACATCCGTTTCTGCTTCTGCTTCCGCAACTTTTTTAACGGAAATAGGAACGGAAGTTAACGGGGCGGCGAGGCGCGCGTTTGACGGTGAAGCCTCGCGTGGACTTTCGTTACTTGTCGCAACTTTGTTTGTTTACCTACGTTCTTTTTAGTTTATGTCGGGCCGCGATGTGAGTGTAAGCGAGTAAGATTTTCTGCTGTTGTTTGTTTTAGTAAGAGCTTGTTTTAGAATATGCGACGAACACCGAAAAAATTGTTAGGCAAAAGCGGCCAAACTACTTTTCATATAATATTACTTACCTACCGCAACTTAACTATGAATATTAACTATTAGTTCGCCTAGAACCGAGATATTTCACGCACAATCCTCATTTGTATTCAAGTCCTGATGTTTTTGGACACTCTTTATGTACCTACATAAGTCCTAAACAAAAAAAGAATATTATTTGATTATCCTACCTAGATAGGTACATAGGTACTTATATCCGTGCTATAAGATAAATAAATAATAAATAATGCTGGACAATCCACACAGCATCATCTAGCCCCAAAGTAAAGCTACTCAAAGCTTGTGTTATGGGTAGGTACTAGATAACTGATATATTTAATACATGATATAGGTACATAGATAGATATTTTTTATTATACATACACACCCAGGACCAACGGATCAAATTTCTGCAGATCGTACACAAATTTGTTCCGAGGCGGGAATCGAACACAACCTCTTGCGTCGCAGGCGGACTCTTGCCCGCTGCGTCGCTGAGGTCGAGATGTTAGTGGTTTTCTTGATATACAAAGATTTAAATCGTAAAATTCACTTTTTACGTTATATTTCATCCTAGAAAAAAATTAAAATCATTTTGGAATGATGAAGTAAAGATCTTTTATTTGATAACATACTCAATTATTATATATCAGCCATTAGTGTCCCACTGCTGGGCAAAAAGTTTTGTTTGTTTTAGAACCCTGTAGGTACCTTAACACCGATTAAGCTCATATGCTCTCCAGCAAATCTACATAGTAGAATCTCTAGACCTTCCAAGTTTCATGCAGATTGGATTAACGGTACTATAATAAACAGACAAATCTAAAATTTCAGTGGCATGTAGGGCACTTGCCACTGAAATTTTAGTTTTTTTTTTTCAAATTATTTACACTTCCGTTTCCGTTTCCGCTTCCGTTAAAATTTACTTTTGACATCTGCTTCCGCTAAGACACTTCCGTTGCATCACTAATTTTTACCTATATACCTACTAGGTATGTACGTACCTACTGTAAGTATATGATATGATAGTAATAAAATAAGTACCTAGACTTATTTTATTTTATGTAATGCATTCAGGAATAGGTATATATATAGGCAGCATATTTCATATACTGAAAAGGACGGAAATGTCTAGTACTTTCCTGCTAAAACTATTATCTAATGAGGTTATTAATTCAGCTTATTAATATTAATGAGCCCCACAAAATGCCTTATAGAAATATTATTAATATTAATAATCCCAACACCACACCTCAAATAGAAACCCTCAGTTATATTAACGCTTCGCCTATCATGCATCAATGCATCGACAGGCACTGAGGCAGAAAAATGGTGCAACAAAAAATGGTTTGTACCTAATCAATCACATTTTCAACTTTCAAAAATATTATCTGAATTAAATCTAAATACCTACTTACCTTAAAATAAAATTAATAATGGGACACAAGTGATTATAGGTATCATACAAGATAATACCGACACAATAAAATGTAATAACATTGTGTTACATACATTGGTGTGCATACTTAGAAATATTTATTTATTATTCAATATTCACAACAGCTTCAAATGTCCAGTTAATTGGTCGATGACTTCTTTAGGTGCGGGACCTACTCCCAACACGGTTATAGAGTTAGGTGCTATTTGAGTCCTCCCTGCATCTCGTATCATTGAAGTAATAAGACCAAGTTTCTTAGCAGAGTCAGCAATTTCCTTCATTTCTTCTAACGAGTCTGTTTTGACAGCAACTTTAGCCTGTCCATCATTTCGCCACAGTTGTAAGCTAACTGGGTCTTTCAGTTGAGCTTTTTCATATGCTCCGACCGCAGCATGACTGCATTGAGCTGCGATTTTGCCTTTGGACATGTTCAAATCAGTTCTGACCACTAAAATCATTTTATATTCGGTGTTAGATGTAAACTGTAACAAATTTAATAAGGTATTATTTTACTGCTAAAAAGTTTATTGCTACCTACATGATTTTTAGCACAATGCTACAGAGTCAAATATTCAAAAATAGTTTAGGAAGATTCTCTTTAGCATTAGGTACGTACATAAGTATTTCATTAAATATGGAAAGGAAAAAGAAAGATAGCTAAACTCTACAGAGGTTATGTACAATAGATTTTGAATAGGCGATAATGAGCACTGTTGATAAAATTTAAAAACCTACACTTTTTATAGACTTTTTGGTCCCAGCAGCTAAACCAAAGAATTTTCTCAGGGCAAACAAAGATAGCCCTAAACAGACACCGCAACCAAGCCCCGTAAAAAATGATATGTTTAGTTCCATTTTCTTTGATGTTGAAATCATAGAATTATCAATAATTCTATGATTGGAATGATGAATACTTTCTATTTTTCAAAACTGCTTCACGTTCAATTCAAGAATAAGAAAACGTAACAATTCAAACAAAACCATTTACGAATTCGGTTGCTTCTTTTCATTCATTGAATTATTTATTCTGAAAAATCAATAAAACTTGAACATGAACTGACTTGTCATTGTCAGATTTTTTGCCAGAAAAATGACAACAATAATGTCATTGTCAATCAGTTTGAAACAAAAAATGGCGAGCGAGACATAGATCATAGATAGCGATCCTTCTCCTCTGTGTCCTTATTATTTAGAGGGTTTTTAGATTCATTATTTTCATAATACACAAGGTCTTATTATTTAGGTACTAGCTTCCGCCCGTGGCCAAATTCAATCTAGATTCGTTTTATTTACGGCCGGTCTCTATAATCTATCTATCTGCGGCTTTTGGATTTTGGATGGGTATTTGAAGAAGTAACTAAATTACCTACCAAAATCTAAAAACCACAGGTAAAATAACAAAACCGACCGTTAACTTAACCACAGAAAATACTACAGACCCAGCAGCACCTAGCAACGAAAACTAAAGGGATTATAACACCTACGTAAAAAACAATAGGTTTAGCAACAACACGCAATTTATTCAAAACATAATCTAATACTTACAAATAAAACAATTTAGAATAATTTACAATGAAGAAAACCACAAAAGATCTGGCGCCTATCGCCCTTCCTCACGGGCCACCAGTGGAATGTACGGCGGAATATTTCAAGTCCTTGATGGAGAGTGCCAGTATGGTCAAGTGAGTTGTCTTCTGGTGATACCTACATAGATTACCTCCAACTAAAATAGGCCACGTCTTAGCCCCTTGCCTTGTGTCATAGCTACCTACCTACCTACCTAGCCCCCTAGGTGTTTAGGTACCTACGTACCTACCTATTGTTGGTAAGGGTAGAAGACTGGATACGGTTGTGTGTGCCAATTTTCATTTGATCGTCCATAATTTCATAAGTACCTGTAGGGTAACTACCTACCTATTTGTATATATTTTCCTATATGTCCTTACATAAACCTATTTGTATATCTGCCTGCTATATTTATTTATCTATTATAATATAATTACGTACTTACACATAAACACTATTCATTTCTCGCCGTTAATTTCTGTCATTTATGTACTGTTTTTCCTTTCTCCTTCTAAAACTATAGTGTATTGTGCTTTCCTATCTATCTGTCTGTACCTACTGTGAATAAACTTTCGCTTGTGCTTATTACTGGACTGCTTACTTCCTCCCGAACAAACTGCAGCTACCCCGGTAGGAAACACCACATAACATACCTATATACCTATTCCAGTTAGCTGGAGGCAAGGTGTATTTTATAGTAAAATGGACATTTGTCCATGTACCTACCTACCTATAAATACCTACTTCAATTTTGTCCATAAAGGCAAAGGTTAACTCATAAAGCCATTTAAAAAAAAAATCGTCCCCACCCCAAGGACGGTTGAACAAATTACCTACGTAGGTAGGTACAACTACCCTCTAAAACTTTTAGTCTATAGACATAATCAGAAATCTTTCAGTATTATATTTGGCACATTGCGTATTTTAAATATTATCCAGAAAATATCCAGTATGGGACGTGGCGCGGCCTACCCCACAAGTGCTGATGGAGCAGGCGCGCCGCGACCTCATGGACGCGGATGAGAAGCTGGCGCTGAAGCGGGAGGAGGAGAGCCGCAACCGCGCCGTCATGGACTCCAAGTGGGAGGAGCTCAGGAACAAGGAGATGCTGCTCAAGGAGAGCTTCATCAGTTTTAATAAGGTAGGTATATAGGTATAGTTACCTATACCTATAGTTACTTATCAATAAGAATAAGATTAAGAATAATTTTATTGTTCAAACTGTGTTGTTAGGTACCTACAGATGATATTGGTCCCGGAAAGTTTCAACAGTTTTACCCATTTCGGGCGTTCATGACGTTCATTCTCACTGGTACCTACCCACGTTTATTTATCACTAGCTGTCCCAACGAACTTCGTACAGTTCTTCCAGCGGATCTAGGCATTCGTGAAGTTAGCCACTGTGTGCGAGTTTGCGCATGTACAGTTCCTTCCCCCCCCCTCATACCTCCAATTGCTCCCGAAAAACAATATCCCATCAAAAACATAAATGTGAAATGAGAGCCAAGTTCAATAAGTATGTTTTACTTAGTCGTTGACTTCAGCGACAAAAGAAGTGAGATCTAAACGGGTGCCAAGTACAATGGTCAGTCCTGAAACTTATTTATAACAATATGAAATATTTTTAACAACTTTAAAATATCATTTCATCTTAAAACTTAGGATATTATATTGAAGCCTAAGGTCTAACTTGGCTAGTTCTCATATAGGAATTAACTACTTACTTACTATGTCCAATCGCTAGTTTCTACCAGCAATCCAAATTTTTAAAAAGAATAAAATAAAAACTTGCAAAGGCTATACCTAATATAATTTGTACTCTTAAGAAAACTAGCCAAGTAAGACCTTAGGCTTCAATATAATATCCTAAGTTTTAAGATGAAATGATATTTTAAAGTTGTTAAAAATATTTCATATTGTTATAAATAAGTTTCAGGACTGACCATTGTACTTGGCACCCGTTTAGATCTCACTTCTTTTGTCGCTGAAGTCAACGACTAAGTAAAACATACTTATTGAACTTGGCTCTCATTTCACATTTATGTTTTTGATGGGATATCATTACTTTTTGTACAGAACTTATTAGTAAATAAGTACCTATTCTTATATTATTACACTTATATAATCTACCTGCATAAACGGCTCAAACTATTGGCACATTGTAGGTATACATACTAAGCAGCTAGGTAGGTACTTGAGTAGGTACTTACTGAATAAGTATACCTACCTACTACCTATCCGACAAGCCGAGACACACTATAATCTAGGCCTGAATAGTTATCTAGCCATATCTACCTACCTGCATAGACTGCTCAAACTATTGGCACATTGTAGGTATACATACCTATAGTCATACTTACCTATCTGCTTAGACGGCTCAACTATTGGCACATTGTATACCTAGGTACCTAAGTAGATAGGTTAACCCGATAATAGTAGGTACTTACCGAGAGTAGATATTAGTCTAAACCTAAATACTTATCTAGTCATACTTACCTATCTACATAGACGGCTCAACTATTAGCACATTGTATACCTAGGTACCTAAGTAGATAGGTTAGCCCGATAATAATAGGTACTTACCGAGAGTGTACTACTTACCAATCCAAGACACTACTTCCACTCATTATTATATTCACGTCAAGACCCTATTAAAATCCACATAATGACCGACTGTCATCTTTTTAGATTGTTATTCTTATATTACAGGCGCTAGTAAGGGTTCCTAGGAGAATCAATTAATTGAAAAAGTACGATAAAAATAAAAAAAATTACAAGTTTCAGATTTTTTCCTTTGTATCCACCCCACTACCTACCTGGATGCCAAATTTGAACGTTCTAGGTCATCTAGAACTGGGTTATAATTAACGTCTATAGATCAGTCAGTGATAAAATTTTCCATAACCAGCCATTTTTGGACGTTAATATCTAAATAACCGTTTGAGGTGTGTTTATGAAATTCGGTGCACATATTTTACTTGCAAGTGGCAATAGATGAGCCAAATTTGACTTGTTTATGTGAAATAGTTTTTGAGTTACGAGGGGGTGAAAAATCACCCAAATGGTTCCTGTAATATTACACTAGGCGCGCATCGCCCGTTCGCTTCGCTTGAACTTGGCTGACACGCTGCCGCGTGTCTAGACCTACTGCGCAGCTTGCGGCTAAATCACGAATGCCTCGATTCGTTGAGCCAACTATACTTATCAATAAAAATAAGAACAAGAATATTTTTATTGTTCAAATGAAACACTGATAATATTAGAGGTTTCTAATGCGATGTCGTAAATAAACACATTTGAGTAGGTATATTTAGTATCAGCATTGCACCCGTGCGAACTGCGAAGCAGGGGCGGGTCGCTAGTTATGTCTATTTACAGTTTATCAGAGAAAACCAAGAAAAGCGCGACCGTGCCGAGCGCAAGATGGAGGCCGACAACGAAGTACTGGAGCGCAAGACGCGGGAGACGGAGGCGATGCGCCAGCGGGTCGCCGAGATGGAGGAGGTCAAGCAGATGATGGAGCAGCAAGTCAAGGACTACACTATCTATGAGGTATCTGCGACGGCGGTACTAGCCGGCCAGGCAAGAGCGGATCCTTTGGTGCCAGGGGGGGGTCACATAGTCACAAAAAGTTATAATGCTTATTATAAATATCTTATACCTTTAAACGAGCAATTCTTGTATATATATATATATATAATCTGAATCTCGGAAACGGCTCCAACGATTTTCATGAAATTCAGTATGTAGAGGGTTTCGGGGGTGATAAATCGATCTAGCTAGGTTTAATTTTTAGAAAACGTCGTTTACCCCAAAAAAACGAGCAAAGCTCGGTCACCCAGGTACTAATTATAATTAGTGGTCCACCTAGGTCGTGGACCCAGCCCAGGGGGGGGGTCATGGGGTTTTTTTGGGGTTTTTTTGTATCGACTGACGACTGAACTTTCTTACGGATTTAAGTATTGTAGTTAGTACCTAGATAATTAAGTTTTTTAGGTTTGATTAGGTACCTACCTTATAGGTCAGAGCCAGGTGGGGCAAGCGCCCCACTCTGCCCCAACGTGGCTACGCCCATGGCCAGGGGAGCTAGAGCCCCAAGGGAGGAACGAGTAGTCTCGAGATCGTAACGCACGAATTGTATGAAAACATCGCGCTGTCGGAATCTCGACAGAACAAAAGACCATTCTTGACGGTTCTCATACGATTGTGTCCGCAGCATTGTGCGTTACGATCGCCAGAGCGAAGATTAAAATAAATAATAGTTTAAAAAAACTAAAAAACACGCTTTTTATAGAAACCGAACTAAAAAATAGAAAATAAATTTAAAAAAAATATATTTAAAAAAAAGTGTGGGGTGCCTGGTGTCTTTAGTTATAAATATTTTATTGACAGATATGAGTAGAGTGATTATCATTTCGATAATATCTTAAAAAGCAAGCACCCCACGCTTTTTTTAAATTTATTTTCTATTTTTTAGTTCGGTTTCTATAAAAAGCGTGTTTTTTAGTTTTTTTAAACTATTATTTATTTTCTATTTTTTAGTTTGGTTTATTTATAATAGCTTGTTTTTTTTTAATTTTAAACTATTGCACGACTCATTATGCGAAGCATCAGAGAGTGCTTTACGATCGAAATTTTTTTTTTCAAATTGAAAAATGGAATAATTTTATCAAAATAGTGTATTGTTATCGGTCCTCGATAAATATACAAAGTTTGAACGAAATCTGGCCGTTTAAAGTGGGTCAAAATCGCGCCCAAAGAAGTCGGTCATTTACAAACATACATACAAGTGAAGCTAATAAAAAGCGTGTAATGAAATGGTAAAAAGAAGGAAAGGTTATCGTAACTTCTCATTACAGGATTACTTGATGGCTGTCGTCCACAACTATCCAGAATTCAAGCAGCCATTGGATGTCTTGAACAGATACGAGGCCCTGGGTGTGTTTTATTGTGATAAAGAAAAAAATAAAATAAAAAATCACTTCTTCAATCCCTGGGCTCGGTAGATCCTCAGATCTCTAGTGACTTAGATATTTGATGATATCTAAAAAGGGTAGTCAGATGCACGTCTAATCATGACATTTGGTGCATGCCCACATTTTGCACAATAGTTAGTAATCTGATAAAGTGAATTTCTTAATCTGATACCGTAGTTTTCCATGGCTTTACATAGGAACTCCCCCTCGCTCTCGCGGTACTTATCTACCTATTTAAAAACAGCCTAAATTGTGCCTACAACCTATTGCAGATCACAGGATATTTCTATTCCAAACTCGTCAAGTTGTTTCAGCGTGATTGAATCACAAAAAAAACATCCAAACTAATTCATAAACTTACGCAATTTTAATATTAGTTGTAAGATCTGATTTTGTCCTCCTGTAGCGGCGGCTAAAAGCACTTTAGCGGAGCGCCAAGAAAGAGACTTGGAAATGCTGGAGAACGCCCGCCAAGAGATAGCAGCCCTGACCGAGGAGAAGAAACTTTTCATCATGGGCTTGAACAACACCCTGGCTAATCTAAGGGTAAGAAAGAGATTGCTATGTAATTTCTCCTAATTGATGGTGCAATAGTACCTTCTTCATCATCAGTCAGAAGTTGATAAGTCCTCCTGTTGCATGGCTTTCATCGTTATTTTCAACGTTACCGCAGTTTTTTGTCCAGTCTCAGCACTACGCGTTTGTACATTTCTTATATAAGTCCTTCGCGAAAATATGGATAAAAGGGTGGGTTCCCAACGAGTCCCACCAGATCCAGTCACAGTGTGAGTCATTGGAAGTTTTTTTCCCATCGAGTCACACTGTTACTCATTGTAACTTTTTTTAACAGGTTAGCTGTCCGATGAGGCACATGTGCCTCATGGGTGATTGCACTGGTACCTACGTCCATGAGGCATACAGTCGTGGTCAACTAATTAGGGACACTCTTTGGTTAAACCGAATTGTGAATTTATTTTTTATTTTCCAACGAGTCTAAACCATATTCCATATCTCTTACATGTAAGTATAATTAGTCATTTATGTGCCCGATTATACAAACAATAACAACTTCTTAAACATTAAACCTCTTTACAGTATAGCTGATAGATTATCGTAGTGCTATTTGTTCAAATAATGCTGGCTGGCCATTTAATTAGGGACACTGAGATATTGCGTTCTATTTTCAAAATTTGAATCTCAATACTTTTTTACTTCTTCTCTTATTGTTTCGTGGTAGTTTTGGCGGCAATCCCGATATTTATTTTAAGTTTTGAAAAATATTTTGAAGAAAAATGGGTAAAAATAAAAGTTGCGATCCAACACTACGAAAAATTATCATGAAGTTTGTTGTCGAGCATGGTTGGCCATACCGAAGGATAGCAGAACATTTAAATTGTTCAAAAACTATGGTATACAATGCAGTGCAACATGTCAGACGCAATAACACAGATTTAAATGTGCCCAGAACAAAAAGATCGAGAAAAACAACTCCGCAAGAAGATAGAATGATAGCCAGGTTAGCTAAGAAAGATCCGTTTCTAGGCTCTATTTTAATTAAACACGAAGTGTTTGGGACAGACGAAAGAGCTGGTGTCTCAGCTAGGACCGTTCGACGACGTCTGGTAGAAGCAGGGTTGTTCGGAAGAGTGGCTCGCAAAGTACCGTTGTTGAAGAAAGAACATAGAAATGCTCGTTTGGCGTTTGCACGTAAATATGGACATTGGACCTACGCCCAATGGCAACATGTATTATTCTCTGACGAGACCAAGGTTAATTTGATTTCTTCAGATGGAAGGCAATACGTACGGCGTCCAGTAAAAGCGGAAATGAATCCAAGATTCACAAAAAAGCAGGTGAAACATGGCGGTGGAAACATTAAAATGTGGGGTTCATTTTCTGGACGTGGAGTGGGACCTGTGAGGAAAGTTCAGGGTAACTTAGACCAACATCAATACAAGGCAATATTGGAGGAAACGATGCTTCCCTATGCTGAGGAGCATCTCCCTATTATATGGACGTTTCAGCATGATAACGACCCAAAACATACCGCCCGTTCAGTCAAGTCGTTTCTTACCAGTCAGTCAGTATCGGTGCTAGATTGGCCAGCAAATAGCCCGGACCTTAACCCAATCGAGCACCTTTGGCACGAAATCAAGAAAAAAGTAGCCACTTATCGTACCACAACTTTAGATGAACTTAATGAAGCTTTTTGTGAGGCATGGGCAAACATTCCTGTCGAAACATGCCAGAAACTGATAATGTCTATGCCACATCGGTGTCAAGCGGTAATTACTAACAAAGGTTTTGCTACTGGGTACTGATTTTACACGTAATAAAATGGAGCTGTTAAAGATATTATAATACTGCAGATTATTAGTTTTGTTTAACTCTATTTTTCATTATAGTTTACTGTCCTTAATTAAATGTCCAGCTACAGAATTATACCTTAAAATTGAATACATGTTCAACCTTTGATATTAAATACTTTTTTCTAATTATTTATTTTTTTATTTACAGCCATTTAAAGCATAATAATCGGACCAAATTATGCAAATAATAGTTACTGAGAAATCAATAGGGTTTTATATTTGTATGTACATAACCGGTTATTGTTCTTCACTATCTTGCATGTCCCTAATTAGTTGACCACGACTGTATGTGCCTCATGGCCAATGATGTAGATAATGCAATCGATCTATCGATAATTTTTTTTAATAATTATATTATTTGTAGCATTAGTAAATTATACTACAACCAAATTCTACCAATCAATTTATTATTGAACTTAAATAAAAAATAAATTTCACTTAAAAATTAACATTAACCTTATTCAAACACAAAATTATTCTTTCACCGATGTTACTATTATTGTGAGACCCTTTGAACTAGGGTTGCCAACAAAAATTAGGAAACTAGCCTATTATCATCAAAACCGAAATGGCGATTGTAGACCTGCGATTATATTCCCTCATGTATGTTTTTCTTTAAAACATAGCATACAATATGAAATGTTACATATTGTACACTCAGTTGATACCATTTTAGATATTTTTCAGATGTCTAAAGTGTTACGAACATAAACGTACATTTTATCATTAAACGTAAATAATTAATTTCTTATCATACTCATCTAACATTAGCAATTATCGATATAATTAATTTCAATCACTAGGACACATAAAGTATCATAAAATACTTGAAGAGAATGACGTAACTTAATACGAAACTTCATGAGCGTTAGCTGTCATTATTTACTACGAGGACGTGTACAAAGAAGATCGAAACTTGCTTCGGGACAGCTAACCTGTTAATAGTACCTAAGTATTTTTATAGTATGGATACCTAATAGTAATAGCTAATACTTTAGTAACAAATGTATGGAGTTTAATCTCAAAAAATGTAGCGCAATAAAACGTTAGTGACTAAAACGGGTATTACACTACCCAGAATTCGGGGCCCGGTAGTAAGGGAGCCTAACGCCTAGCATCTACGCCTTACGCCCTAACTCTTATTACACCACTCTTATTTAGGGTAAGGGTCCCTGAATTCAGGGTAGTGTAATAAGTGCTTAAGTAAACTACCACATCAACTGTGATAAGGCTAGGTGCTTACCATTTACTGAGTCAACTTGGTACTTCTGTGCGCTTCATCAAAATCACACAATTCCTTCCAGTGGCGCTACGACAAGGTCCGCAACCGCGTGATAAAGTGGGAGCTCGCGCTCAACCGCCTCAAGGAGACGGCAGCCAAGCGGCATGTGGAGCTGTGCCACGTGCGGTCGGCCATCTGGAGCCTGTACGTGAAGATCAGCAAGCAGAAGGGGCTGGAGATTGACGTTCCCATCGGCGATTTCGAGCAGCAGCTAGTTGTCATAATGAGGGCGTTGCTGGAACTGAGAAGGATCTACAGAATCGCGCAGAGGAGATCTAAGGAGAAGTAAGTAAATAGTCACGTTACATAAATAGTCCAGTAGGTCTACCATGAGTTTTCACAATCTCCACTCGCTAGTAGTTAAAAAATTGTATGAAAACTTGTACAGCGCCTCTAGCGGACAGTTGGGTACTAAAACGTCTCGTAGTTAACTATCCTACGTCACAGCGTACTACAGCGACTGTAGTTTGCGCTTCATTAATTTGCTTAGAATTTGGTACCATAAGTAACAATTTTGACAGATGTCATAGTAAAGTAACGTACTATTACTACTGTGTGTAGTAACGTCAGCCGATCTAAATGTGATAACTCATGGTATCTGAACCTTACTAGAATCACCAATCACAACATGCCAAAATTAAGTAAGTACCTAAATAATATTTGAATTTGGTTGCGCAATAATATGGGAATCGACTTGCACCTTCTCCCGTCTAAGTAGATCATCAAGTTTTTACCGATAGGTTCAGCAAAGTTCGATGAAAATCGGTTCAGCCTTGATTCTATACCTAGGTACCTACTTCCCTATCATCAGTTTTAATTTTAAAGACAAAAAATACTTAAGTAATACCTATTGTTTTTTTCCAGAGATGCGGAGTCCATGCAAACTGCATAAAATTGCTTCAAAGTCACGAGTTGTTTCCTTTCTACGTGAAAAGCTGTAATACATTGAGGAGGTTGTGAAGTAGCTTTACTAACTTGATGTCTCATTGCGTTTTATTTACACTCTAGTCTAGTCATTTGTAGTTCATTTAATTAAAATTGTGAATTTTTAAATGTGTGATTGTAAATCTACATTAACAATAAACTTTAATAAAAATTCTGTATTCACTGCTATTATTCCTAAAGTAACTAAAGATCTGAGGAGATATCTACCGAGCCTGGGGATTACAGTCGTGATCATATTTTTTTTATTCCTAAAAGTTCTGATAAGTAGGTCGAGAGCTGGTTAATTTAATTGCAATTATAATTTTAAAGCGTTTAGGAGTTTGTCAGTCAATCCTTTCATAATTAATGGGTCTTTGAAACGATTAATTTGGCAAAGTTTTCAACTTTCCTCGTTTAATCACGGCAATTATATTTTCAAATGTTTAAGTCCCATTTAGACTATCAACATAACGCACCATGAGAATAGAAGTGACTCATCTCAAAAAACAGGTAAAATGAGTTAAATATGTAGAAAGACTCAGAAAAAAAAACTGCATCGCCTAGTGAATAAAAAACTGCCGCTTTTTGGTTAGAATGCGTCAAAACGTAATAGGTGCGTCTCTTTCATTTCGGTGATCCCTCGTCCGTCACCTCGTGAAAAAGTGATTATATTCAGTATTGCGTCAGCCAGGATTGCCGTGAGACGTCACGTGTTTAGTTTAATGTGACCTAAACCTCAATATTACAGTTTTGTATGCAAATATTAGGTAAAATTTTGTTGAAATTTAGAGTAATAAAATGACCGATGTTTGTTTTGTGTCATTTTATTGCATTAAGTTGAGTAAATTATTGTGACTTAAATCGAGTTATATCAGTTTATTACTATATTAAGGCTTATTTTAATGACCGTTTAAGGTTTAAGACATTAGTAAATACTAATAAATTATTGCTATAGTACAAAACCGACTTAAATGTTGGAAGCTTTTTTTTAAATAGTAAATAGAGTAATTAATTAAATTTATTTTGAATCAGTAATAAGTTTAAAATTTAGATAAAACCCTAAAGTATTCCATAGTTTGTAAAAAAATGTAGATAAGTCGTAATTTGGTTATGTCATAGCACAATTTAGTAAAAAACACGCAATCGTAAAATCTTTAAATTGCATTTCCCAAAAATCATGTTTTCTTAATTGAGTCACTTCTATTCTCACGGTGCGATAATAGTTACTCGTACTTTCATCCATAAAATGGTTGACAAAATGGCCAGACATCGCGAAATTCAAGCCTGTACTCGGAGATAGTTCTTGATTATCACAAATTTCAGTAAATCCTTAAACTAAAGTAACCCGTCATTGATATTATAGCTAGAGAAAACAGTGCCCGCACCAAAATAAACTTCCACAATTTCTCTTTAGCGATCACGTGTACAAGAACCTTTACTTATTGTTTGTTATAAACTACCTACCTTTAGACATACCTAAATAAGTATAGGTACTTCTAAGTTAGCTGACATATTGCATAAATACGGTATAAGATTTGACCATTCGATCGCATATTACCACTGCAATAAGTCACAATGGCAGAGCCAGCCACTATCAACTCCGAGAAAACATGCAACTACCTGCACTACATGGAGTTGCCGCTCAAACTCGTGGCTTGCTGGGAGTGGATCCCAAAACCAACAACACTAAAACAAGTGATGCTGAACAACATCTATCTAGGCCTGGTTTTGTTCGCGCTCACAAGATTCGCAGTAGGTCTATCGGTCCACCTGTACACAGAATGGACTGGAATAATGTCTTGTTTGCATGAAATCGCTGATTCGCTGCCGTTGCTCGTTTCTGTAATTATAGTATCATACTATGCTATTCATAGAGATGATCTTTACGAGCTGATAACATTTATGAATACAAACTTCAAGCACCATTCGGCCCAAGGACTGACCAATATGACGATGAATAAAAGCTACGAAACGGCGGCGAAGTTTGCTAAGATCTACACGGCTTGCACAATGTTTAGCGTTACTATGTATTCTACGCTGCCCGTTCTTGTTCACTGTAAGTACCACACCTATTTAGGTATAGGCACCTAATTTTAAGACTTCAAATTCATTAAAAACTAACAATACGGAAACAATGACTCACGACCTGATAATCACGTTGACTTTAGGGTGGACCAAGGAGCCTATCCAAGGCTGGTTCTACGCGGATGTAACCCTGAAACCACACTACGTTTTCATGTTCCTGCAATCGTTGGTAACGCAATGGTTCGTAGGGTTGGCTATGGGACAATTTGGTAAGCTATTTTGATTATTTACCCATGATTATTTATTCTGGATATTTATCATTACTCTTCTTTGCACCTAGGTACTTGTTCTCAATAATAATGTCTTTCTAACGTTATGTTGCACACAAGCTCTCCAAAATCTTCATCTAGCTTCCTGGTTTCAACAAACGCATCATATCTCGTTTCGGTCACATCCATGGGTGGGCATCATAATCTCACCAACTGGTTCCAGGTGTCTTTTTCGCTGCCAATTCCATCCTGATCTGCGGGCAGCTAGACGTGCTTTGCTGTTCCCTAAGAAACCTTCGCTACACAGCTTTGCTACAACACGGTATTATGCACTCTGCGATTGCAGCAGCTCATAGTGACATCCAAGTGGACGAGATGCATGGATACACGTACAACCAGGCGGAGATGGTGGAGTCCAAATACCATTATGATAAGAGACCGGTAGGAATCACAGTTGTGATGGCCGTCGGACCACTTGTACCATTAGGCAGTAGGTACCTACCATTGATGGTACAATTGGCACCGATTTGTCCCAATTGTACCATTGATGATACAATTGAATGTTACAAATGGGGAAACCCGTAGAACAACCAAGTCCATTAATAACTGTTCTATGTTGCAGGCTAACACTTTCAAGGACATGAAATCACAATTTGGTGAGTCATCCATCATTTATCGCTTTTCCTTTCTTTTGCTAGTGTTGAAATTTTACAAAGCAGTGGGGATCCACAGTACTTCTACTAACCTTTCTGATGAGACGTGCCTCTAGAATTGTTCCTAAAAGTATTGTAATTTCTAGATATCTACAGTGGACAGTACGATGAGGCAACTATGGATGCACTCCGCAACTGCGCTATAGTTTGCCAGGCGGTGATGGAGTATAAGAATAGATTTGAGAGGTTTGTGTCTCCGCTACTGGTGATAAGGGTTGTCCAGGTCACGCTGTATCTATGCACACTGCTGTATGCCGCTACTTTGG
This sequence comes from Cosmorhoe ocellata, assembly GCA_963675405.1. Lineage (NCBI taxonomy): Eukaryota > Metazoa > Arthropoda > Insecta > Lepidoptera > Geometridae > Cosmorhoe > Cosmorhoe ocellata. Next base: position 1,721,786 of record OY776265.1, on the reverse strand, counting down.
TGAGAACTCACGACTTTGTACTAGCTTTTCATTATGTAGCTTTTAACTTTTGTGAATGGATCCGATCTATGTATATTGTCATAATAATTTCTTACAGAAATTCGACACGATGACGGTAGAGTACCTCGCTGCAGTCGCTTTGGACATTTTCGTGTACTGCTACTATGGAACTAAAATCATATCGCAGGTAAGAGTTTAAATGTGTTATAGTTTCGTAAACTATCAAAACTCGTACTGAGCCCTCAGGTAGCATCTAGTATTTCAAAGCTATCTTATTAGCGCTAACCTATCCAGCAGTATAAGCTAGCAGACTAAAGTATACATAAATGGTTGTCAATATCGGGTTCACTTATTACCCAGACATTAGTTAGGGCTCCGCGATGCACTTTTAATGACTACAGACAAAATTGTATCTCTATTTTCTAGGCGGAGTGTGTGTCGACCGCCGCGTACCAGAGCGCATGGCACGCAATAGGCGTGCGGCCAAGACGCGCTCTGCTGAACTTGCTCTTAGCTAACAGGCGCCCCGTGGTCGTCAGAGCCGGCCGCTTTCTACCTATGGACTTGCACACTTTTATTGTCGTAAGTAACCGACATGATCATGCGAGTTTTGTGTACAACGTCGTTAAAACAAAAATTTACAATTTCAGATTATCAAGACATCGTTTTCCTACTACACTTTATTGGTGAACGTCAATGAAAATTAGGATTTGCATAGTCACTACCAAGTACCTGCCTACCCGTTTGGTTGCGCCAACAAAAACTGTTGACTTTAGAGAATCGGCAGATTGTAGATGTTTGGCACTTATAGGTAGAAATAAAAGATTATAATATTTAAGAAGTATTTTATTAAAGAAATTAATATACAATTCTTCTCATACATCAGTAAATCATTGATTCAATATTGTTCGGCGAACGCCTCGGTTCAGTCTACAATAAAATTAACGATGAATCGTGACCGTCTCGCGCATTTTTCAGCCAATCTCAGCAGATAGTGATTTTTATCAAAAGATCAATTAAAATAAGCCTAATAAATATGGAGGGAACTACTGAACGTAAGTCAAGTCTAATTCCTAAGCTTGTTATAAGATGGCGCGCCTGCACTTTGCAATATTAAGATTAAAACCACTATCTTTACTGCGGACCTGTCTCACGAAGCCTTATTGATGTAGTTTGTTATTAGGCCATCTGCGTGTCACTAGAACTTGGTGATACAGGGTCTGAATGACCAAAATGCGTGTGCGCAAGACAACAAGCAACAAGTTCACCCGATCCAGAGCGGACGATAGTTATTGCTATTTGTTTCATGTTCTACGCGGTACGATATTACGCTTACTACTTATTATAAAGAGTTAATTCTCAATTATTACATTTTGTCATTAAATTTAATGCTTCTTGCGGTTTTTACGCCGACTGGAGCACAGTTGTACCTTGTGATCGGTAGTCGTTACGTCATTATTAAAAAACATCCCAAGTCAGATTACTGTAAATTGACATAAATCAGTATCTAACACGCCAATTAGTAATTCTATTACGTAAGATCAGGGATGAGTATTTGCAACTGAAATGTTACAAGTCTAGTCGACATTAAAACCGCTCGAAAACTTACATATTTATGGCTGACTTGCGCTGACAGAATTAAGTTTAATATTCTCGGATTCAATGATCGCCAAGGCGATCTCGACTGTACCCAAAGATACTACCCAAACTCAAGTAAACACAAATCCGCCTAAGTCGTAGCCCGCACTGCGAAATGAGCAAGTAATTTCTGTTTGCAGGAAAGTTTTACGTACAATAGCAATAGAAAAATCTGTGCTTTCTCGCAGTGCGAGCGTACACTATGTATAGATTACGACACAAGCAGACAGACATACAATCATACGAACACTCAATACATCCGTCCGCATTTATAACGGCCGCGGGGAATACCCAGAGTCGATTACTAAACTGCCATTACTTTAGCATAAAAAAAGAAATATAATTACTAAGGGCCTCTTCCACCGTCGACAGAAGAGAGGCAAGCAGAGTTACATCATATCTAGAAGTGAACTATCCAAACGGAGCAGTTCTAATAGGTCTGTATAGTACTGCTGGCCAGTAAGTCTCTGCCGATGGTGGAAAAGGAGCTAAGTGCAACACTGGCAGTTTAATCTAAATACGGAAATTAAATAAAATGATCTCCATTAAAGTTACGCGACAAAATATTACGCGCGATGCCTTAAACATTACCCTATAATCAAATTGGAGTTAGTCCAGCGAATAACTAATTATGAAAAGAACATGATTACAAAGATTTTGAAAGGAAATCTTACAAAATGCTTATGGATATTGGCAAACATATCATGTGTAGGCCCTTACAGCGGAATTTATAATTAAAAATGATTTCGCCTGCAAACCTCTTAGGCAGTTATCCTACGGAAAGCGAGCGATCAGCTATAAAATCGCTAGCTCGCTTCAGTGGGACACTTGCCTTAATTTACGAGAATTCTGTACGATACGGACAATGTACGTCGAACACATTTCACGTCGCACAACAGACTGCTTTAGTAAATGTACTGCGATGTCAAGGGGCTTTGATAGTTTAACGAAACTTCCATATCGTTTCGTTTCATACATTTATCTGCAGCGCCCCTAGCGGAAACATTGAAGAACTAAACTCGGCAGTACGGCAGTGCAGATGTATGTAGTGAATGAAACGAAATGAAATGTTTCATAAACTATCAAAACCCGACTAAAGCGCCAGGTTGCTGTGTTTTTCACTTGGTGACATGTCGTTTTGTTAAAAGTACGATATTTTTTCATTTTTAATTTTAACTCTCAATTTAAATAATTATGTCGTGCGTTGTAGCTACTGTAATCGCGCAAGACATTGCGGTACTTACTTAACTTTTTCCTTTTTTAACATAATCTAACAATCTAAGTTTCAAAAATGCTTTAACATTTTGACAGTATTTTTGAAATCCATTAAAGAATCAAAACTTACGCATGGGAACTATGATTTAAATCGCTCCCAAAAAAATTCTATACAGGTTAACATTTTAGACTAAGTTAAATCGGCCGTATCGTACAGATTACACAATCTCATTCTGTTGACAGTTGGCAACACCGGCCTCATGTATGCCCAATTTGTTCTTTGTACGTTAAACCAAGACTCTTTTAAGAGCAACATAATCGCAGAAAGAACAGATAGAGATAAGGACTGGCCTTAAAAAGCGCCTATTGATTAATTTAGCGGCACTGAATGGAACTTTCTCGCTATTTGATACAAAATCCTAATTATTTGGTACTTATTACAATAAGAACTGTCAAAAAGTACACTTCGTTCGTGGCCTGATTGAATCGACACTAGTAATTCATAGTACCGTATCACTAACACGCTCTCAACAAACGACATTATTCCCGACACAATATTTTGCAATGCCTTTAAAAGACAACCAAAAGGTATCAAAAAAAGAAAAATGAAACCTAAGCACACCGCAAACGTGCGACATAACTATCGACATGTATCCAACCAAAGTCATTATTTACTTGCGTGGTGCTAAAATTTCTTTGTAAGTGTGAAATATAGTTTTGGTAATAGTGTCGATTCGAGCAAGCTAAGGGCGACATGTAAGAGACCACATTACATCGGGTAGGTAGGTGCGGGGTCCGTGCGATGAAGGCCTGTCCACACGGCGTTAGCTGTAGAAAGGAGAAACCAAACGTTAGGGGCAACAACAATGGAATAGGGGCGAGTTTTGAGTGACACATTCGTATTTACAAATGGCGTAAAACCAAAAATGTCAGCAATTATCAAATTACTGTCCTAAAGGCAAGCTCTATTACTTATTACTATTATTTATATGTAGTGTTAAAGTCAAAGACACGCCTGAATCAATCATTTATTGTGTTAAAGTTATTAATAATGCCATGTTATGTTGAAAAAGTATCACTCAAATCGCACGTAGGTAAAGGCGGAAATACACATGCCATAAAATATGCAAGTAGCTTGTATGCTAGTGAATTGCATATTATGTCGATAGATGGCGCATACGAAGCAGCCTGCCTGTGAACGGCAGTTTATGCCTTTATTGTGTAGGCAGGTATATTCACAGCTTTACAGGTACACATAGAAAAAATATTTGGACGAAAGGATAAATCATATTATGTAAACAACAAAAGGATAGTTCTCATTTTATATACACTAGATGCATCAATTGTTTTTACAAAACACTTTAGATTATGACATGTTTGAAAGCACCTCAAATGACAGCACACGACACTCGTATACCTTTAATTTTCTCCGACATCATATATCTCTGTAGTGGCACAAAACTGGCGTTAATCAGATAACAACTATTTTAAGCAGCATTGAGTGGGATTAGACCGAAGCGGATACATCATGCTATTCAAATTGGTTATTTGGCTCTATTACAAAGTATGCATTATACAGTAAACCATTAAATTCTACATTTCTTGATTTTTGATAACCGACGTGGCTTGGGGTAGACAAGATCGATTTCTGCTGGCGTTCACGCCAGCGGAGAGATGAAATTGTTTGAAACTGACATAAGCAGTGATGTGTCCACTTACAAGAAAGTGAAAACAGATTGATTTTTGATTTTAACCACTTGCACCTACAATCTCTGCCTTATGATACTATTCAGTGAACATAACACGATACTAAAATGTAAGGTTGGAACTCACTTCTTTTTGTTCTTGGGCTGCGCGCGCGGCGGCGTGTTGGGGCGGCCCATGTTGAGGCCGGAGTACAGCTTGCGCTTGTCGGCCGGCTTCAGGATCTGGAACGAGCACATCAGCGTCTCGTCCACTGACATTAGCGCACCTGAAACAACAATGCACACTTTATGTACAGATGGCCCAACGAGTCGACGCATTCGACGCACAATCGTTTCTCGGGAGCAATTGAGGTGTGGAGAGAGGCGGTGGGACTGGACATGCGCAAACTAGCTCCTGTGGCTAACTTCACGAATGCCTAGATCCGTTGGAAGAAATACACTTGTCTTTTCCATGACATACATTTTAGTGAAATCTCTTCAGGCTAGCGTCATTTTTACGCTGTCAATCACTTGACGCGGACGTCAGCGTTGTACTATAATGCTTCGTGCCCAACAAGTAGTGCACGAAAAGATTATCTTGAGACGCAATGTAATCCTTGAACTTGTTACGCGATAAGAAGATCAGCGGGGAAGTTACATAAAGCCTCGAGTAAAATACGGATTGATAATAAATTGAATCTAAAAATTAATGACAATGGTTTCACAGTTGTCAATTAAACCAAAACCATGAGAAAATTTACTTTTAGGGCAAAATGATGCGCCGAAGAAAGCGAAGTGTACAGATGTACACTTCGCTTTCTTCGGCGCATCATTTGCGTCACGTGACAAGACAAGTGACCATATGGTTCGTGGCACAATGGACTTTAAAGCCAATATCTATACTAATATTATTAAGAGGAAAGTTTTGTATTTTTGTTTGTAACGAATAAACACAAAAACTACTGGACCGATTTCAAAAATTCTTTCACCATTAGAATGCTACATTATTCTTGAGTAACAGGGGCTATATTTTATGTAAAAAAAAAACTTAGATATACTTTTCTACCCGTGTAAAGCCGGGGCGTGTTGATAGTCCTACTAATATTATAAACGCGAAAGTTTGTAAGGATGTCTGGATGTATGTTTGTTACCCTTTCACTCTGAAACGGCTTGACGGATCTGGATGAAATTTGGCACAGATATATATTAGTCTGGAATAACACATAGGCTACTTCTTATCCCGGAAAATGTACGGTTGCCGCGGGATAGATTTGTTTTTGTTTTTCAAGGGACCATACGGGCGAAGCGATGGGCGGAAGCTAGTTTGTTATATTCTCATCTCGCCGAGTAGGCAGTGGATAGGATTAGGTGTAGGGTCGGTTACCGGCGTTGTCGAACTCGCCGCAGTAGTTGGGCGCGGAGAACAGCGTCACGAGTTGCCGCTTCGCGAAGAACTCGTACCCGTCCTCCACCACCTGGTGCGCGCGGCAGATCAGGTCGAACTCGTGCTTCGACAGGAACTTGCCCACCACCTGATACATTCATGACACTAAGTTATTTCTTTGCTACATTTTAATATCTTTGAAATAGAGGGAGACCAAAAACTCAGCTGTGTTGGAACGAGACATGAAGGCATGACGTCATGGATAGACCGAAGTGGAGGAAGAGTGTTAGGAAGGCTGACCCCACCACCATGTGGGATGAACAGTCGGGAAGAGATAGAGAGAGAAACGGCTGCATAAATAATAGGAAGACCTCAGCTACAGGGGAAGCCGGTCGTGTCGGGGGGTTGGTCTAAGTCCTTGTCATATGAAATGTCATCTTATTGATAAAGTAAGAACTTCTTGGGTCAGCAGGGGTTTTTATGTGAAGGAGCTTGAGACAGTACTGTTGTCACTAACGTTGCTGTGTGAGGGTTCTTTCTTTAGGGTGTTCAGTTGTTCACGCAGGTGAAATTACCAATTTCACGAAAACTTAAGCCATAGTAATATTAAAGAGAGTGCACAATGACGTGCAGGTCGTAGCCGCGGTAAACAGTCGCGTCCGCATACTTCACTTGACCTTTGAGTTCGCTATCGCTGCGACCGCTCACTGTCTAGTTCTAGAAAGTTGAAGATAATGTCTGATACATGCGAAAGGTCCCGACTTGTGTCGGTGTGAGTTTCTAATCTATTGACTGGCAGAAGGCCCGGCTTATTGCGTGGTAAGATAATTATGAACGCGTGCACCATCAGTTGGATCAATCACGCTATGACACCGTGTGACAGTTACAGTTGGCCCAACGAGTCGAGGCATTCGTGAAGTTAGCCGCGAGAGCAGCTGCACAGTATCGTTTTTCGGGAGCAATTGGAGGTATGGAGAGGGGCGATAGGACTAACATGCGCAAACTCGCACCTGTGGCTAATTTCACGAATGCCTAGAACCGTTGGATGAACTGTACTTTATCTGATTCGGTGAGTAGGTTAGCTGAAGAGTAAAAAGAAGATGATGATAGAGATGGATATGGTGAGAGAGCGGACCTCAGTGCCGAAAGTGAAGCTGACGCCGCGGTCGTTCTCGCCCCAGCCGGCGGTGTCCTTGTCGGGGTCGGACCACAGCAGGTCGCACAGCAGCCCCTGGTCGGGCACGTCGGTCGGCCGCATTATCCGCCGGATCTGCTCCATGGCCTGCAGGTCGGGCGACAGACCGCCGTGGCAGCAGAATATCTTCTCGTCCACTGAAACGATCACAAAACATCATCAGTAAAGCGTACGGAAAGAGTACCGTGAACTCTTCTGAACTTCAAACAGTAAGTTCGTAGGAGTCGGTCAGCTCTGGTAACTTATTAGGAGGCCTGTAGTTTGTCTAAGAACATCCTCGAAAGGACTTATCTTGATCATACGGTGTAAATTTGTGTGGTCAATTGTGTAACAGAAATTAGCTAAGCCAACACGGAACTCACGACTCTCAGTGTGACTTTTGCCAATCAATAACAGGCTTTTGCACAAATCATGTCAACCATTCATCATTTGAAATCGTGTTATTGGATGATCGATAACTCTGTTAGCACTGAACCCTTATAAATTTTACATTTGGCGGCATGTGCGCGACTATAGGTACGTGGGGATATCCGGAAAAAGATGTGCTATTGATTAAGATTTCGTAATAAATTTTATATCACAATTTATATTTAAATACCAGAGATGAGTAACTGTAAGTCCCGCTCGTGTTCACTATTCACGCAACGATTCTTTAAATATGAGTATAAGAGCGAAAGTGGCAATAAGGCTTATCTTTTACGATCCCAGATCTTCCCGTAAGAGGTTACGTAAACAGCGAAACGGCCAAGGTTTACTGAACTAAGGAAGTTCCATTAACATAAATCAGGCCAGTGAATATATAATTCTCGTGACGTAAGAACACGAAAATTAGAAGAGTTCCAGGCGTAAACAAAATTCATATTTATAACATTCAGAAATTACTAGCAGTCCTTGACATTCATCGAGTTACAACATGCTCGCCGGTAGGTTGAATCGAAAATCGATGTTTACGTGGCAAGTGAGTAAAGGCAATCGGATAATAGTAACTGCGTTACTTGATAAATGAGTTACTGCGAATCTGAGAGCCCCTGTGAGGCATCGGGTTGGATGACTTCGACTGGATATTTGCGAAGCTCGTCTTAACCTAATAATGTTGCGCGCTCTCAATTTGCCGAAGAACCTACATCGTTACATGTACGAGTATATTCTTCGATTTTTTTTCTGTAATAATGTGGAATTCTGTATTATTTTATTGCTATGGTTTCAAGATACTCAAAATAAATTTAGCCGTCTGGATACAGACACATTAAACGAGACCGAAACTAATAATTTCCATACGAAAGGTCGTAATTTTACATTTTGGGACAGAATGTCACGACCAAATTTTACTGCCAACATTTGGCTTCGTGGACCCGACGTATATTTCAAAGCTGAAATGTAACACGGTTATTAGATGAGGGACCAAGAATCGCACTCCGACCAAAATGCGGGCGTTTAACTGGAAGGTCACGTAAGGTCGACTTGGACGTACTTATGCCATTCTATAGCTGAAACATAGTGGTCGAGGTCCTTTATAGTTCTTCGCTAAAACAATCGTGCCCCGGGGAGCTGTCCGACTTGGATAGTGTGCGTGATCGGAAGACTATATCGAAATACAAACTGGAACGAACTCGTTCTACGCGATCGGAAAGTGAATTATTGAAGTTGAATCGATATACTGGAACCCAACTGCGGCAAATTACAATAAACTTATCGACAGTAATGGTGGGACTCGATAAACGATCTTATTAATAGGGTATCATTCGGCGCTCTGCAAAGACAATTAAAGAAGACTCCCTCTTTCAGCTCTAGATTGGTTTAATAAACAGTGAATATTGATCACGTAGTCTATTAAGTGTCTAGATGTCATAAATAATAGTTTACAAAATCTTATTATCGTTTCAAAATATATATCTACGACAGAGTCACGTTGCAGAAAATTTGTAGCGACAATGCTTACAATAGCGGAACTTGTTGAACAGTTAAACAAACAGATATAAAATATAAAAGTCGTAGAAATCAACGATTGCGCCACGGGAGCACCTAGCGCTGGACCGCTGCCAACTTCGGCGTTTTCAACTCAATTCACGTCGATTTGGGTCTTCGAAAGATGTTTACTCGATTGAAGCATTTAATATAAATCTTCAATCAATTCGAGTTGAAGAATCTTTTTAGAACCATTATTTTTTTGTGGAATTCGTAATTAGTCCATTGAAATGTTACATTTTTTAGGCCTTACCTTGCGTTTTTTAGAGGACGCATATTTATTTTTTTGGGGGGTCAGTGTAAAGCTAAAACCAAGTTTGTGGGGTCGCCACCCTTGTCCCACGGCCGCCATCTTGAAAATAGGGGTTGAAATGGTTTTTACGGTATATCTCTTAAACTATATATTTGATAAAAAAAAAAATTTTAACATGTTTTGTTGCAAATTAAATTCTCTACAACTTTGAAAAAATGATGCGAATAAAAGTTGTTCCTCAAAAAACGATCTACAAAAATGGTCAGATATCATTTTTTCATAAAATGATAAAAAAAAGTTACATCGAAAAATATAATTTTTTTCTCGAATTTCTGAAGATTTTCGCTTATTACTTTTTTATTTATAGTTCTACAACAAAAAGTTACTGGACCAAAGTTGTAGATAATTTAATTTGCAACAAAAAATGTTAACAATTTTTTTTTATCAAATAAATAGTTTAAGAGATATACCATAAAAACAATTTCAACCCCTATTTTCAAGATGGCGGCCGTGGGACAAGGGTGGCGACCCCACAAACTTGGTTTTAGCTTTACACTGACCCCCCCTACACATCAAAAAAATAAAATTGCGTCCTCTAAAAAACGCAACCCCAAATGTAACTTTTCAATGGACTACATGAGAAAGATGAGAAAGGAAGTATTGTTTGTGTTTTATAGCTGTCTTGTGTAATATTTTAAGCAAGATTGTAATCCGGGTGAGCGTTTGCAGACGGCGAGCCAGCGCGTGATGGCGCCGTCGCCACGTGCCACCACAGACACGTGAGTATTGTTTGCATCTACATAACTAGTAATTTAGCGATTCTTGGAGGGCTCGACTTGCGTGCTAAGCGCATTAGAACGTTTCTAAGCCTTAAATAACAAATTGACACTTATAACCAACTAACTTCGCACGCCTGTTACCTTGTACCTTCTACAGACCATAAAATAGACTATATCTTTTCCAAATTTCATGAATATCTATGAAGCCGTTTTGGTGTGATTGAGCTTACAACATCCAAACATGTATTTATACATTCTTACTCTCGAGGAAATCCAATTAGTTAGCACTAGTTGTACTGTAAATTTACTAGTTCTGAACAAAGAATACAATGGTTGTTTTTTTACTAAACAAATCTGTCCAACTAAAATAAAAATGTTTAACTGTATCACGATTGCTATTATGACAGACGTGAAGAAACTGGAGATGCACCTGCGGTACCTATAGCAATGCACCTCAAGTGTTCTCGCGAGTTCGCAACCACTACTACACTACACAAGTCTATTTCAACAGCTTTGTTTTCAAATACTCGGTCTAGTTTACCGATACGACTCTTGAAAGAATTTATAGTTTTTTAGCGGTGACTATTATTGATTACTCTAGCTAGAAGTGCGAGGTCATTGCAAATAAAATTATGACCACAAAAGAAGTCCTACACTAAATCACAGATAAACAGAATTCTACGAAACCGATTAGAGGATAATCAACGGTTTTCCTAAAGCCGACCATAGTCGTTTTTCGTATAGGGACAGAAAACATAGTATAGCACCTAAAAAGCCGGGTCAGACGGAGTACGAGGTGCCACCCTCGGGGGATTCACCCTCAAGCACCGTCACTTCCGACAGTGACTGTTACGAGACTTGTACAGAACTATGTCATACTATTTTAAGGGCGAAGTTTTAAACGATACACGGCTACATCAGCTATTATGAGTATTGTACATACAAGTACTATCAATAGCACGTAATACCATCTGAAAGGAGATGAGACATACATTTTATGTATCTAACATTTAATGTAAAATACACAATCTGTGCAAAAAATATTATCTTAGGGACGAGACGGGTGGAATAATAAGGCTGATGTTAAGGTAACCTCAATCGCAGGGCAACGTTTTAGTCGAGAATACATTCGGTATATAATCAAAACAACTTTTCGAGGACGGGGCAGCCGATTGTAAATTAAGATACGTAATCTAAACTCACGTGATTACGAATTATTATGATAAACATTGGCAAAGATAACGAATGATACATAATTTAACTCCAAAACTAAAGAAACTATCGCAAGGTGCGGTAGATAATTTAAAAGAATATAGGCGACTTTTTGTCAAAATATCACGTGAGTAAAGTTACAGGCAGAAGTTTGTCAACAATATTCAGTACCTGGGTGACCGAGCTTTGCTCGTTTTTTTTTATTGGTAAACGACGTTTTCTAAAAATGAAACCTAGCTAGATCGATTTATCGCCCCCGAAACCCTCTGCATACTAAATTTCATGAAAATAGCTTGAGCCGTTTCCGAGATTCCAATTATATATATATACTAGCTGTCCCGCCCGCGACTTCGTTCACTTAAAGTAGGTATCTAACTAAACTGAGTTTCAAACAAATCACACTAATAAAAAAATCCCATAATAACTTTGACACCCAATTTTACCCTTTTTAGAGGGCTGTTTTGAAATATCCAGGAATACGTTTCTATTTATTTTGCATTTAAAGTATCCAAACCAAAATTAAGACCAATCGCACCACCCTTTAAAAAGTACTCATAAAAACATTGACCCCACATTTGACCCCTTTTTGAAGTTTACATTGAAAAATCCTGAAACACGTGTCCATTTATTTTGTATTTACAGTAAGTACACAAAGTTTCAGACTAATCGCACCACCCGTTAAAAAAATCCCATACAAACATTGACCCCTTTTTTAGAGTTATATTGAAAAATTCTGAAACAGGAAACAAAGTTTAAGGCCAATCGCACCACACGTTAAAAAAATTTCATATAAACATTGACCCCCCCATCTGACCCCCTTTTTTAAAGTTGTATTGAAAAATCCTAAAACACGAAATTAAGTTTCAGACCAATCGCACCACCCGTTGAAAAGTTCCCATACAAACATTGACCCCCCCATTTGACCCCTTTTTTTAAAGGTTTTATTGAAAAATCCTGAAACACGAAACAAAGTTTCAGACCAATCGCACCAGGTTAAAAAGATCCCATACAAACATTGACCCCACATTTGACCCCTTTTTCAAGGTTACATCGAAATATCCTGAAACACGTGTCCGTTCAATTTGTATTTGCAGTACACAAACAAAGTTTCAGACCATTCGCACCACCCGTTAAAAAGTTCACATACAAACATTGACCCCACATTTGACCCCTTTTTGAAGGTTATTTTGAAAAATCCTGAAACACGTGTCCATTCATTTTGCATTTACAGTACACAAGCAAAGTTTCAGACCAATCGCACCACCCGTTAGAAAAATTCCATACTAACATTGACCCCCCTTTGACCCCTCTTTGAAGGTTATATTAAAAAATCCTGAAACACGTGTTTATTTATTTTACATTTACAGTACACAAACAAAGTTTCAGGCCAATCGCACCACCCGTTAAAAAGTTCCCATACAAAAATTGACCCCACATTTGACCCCTTTTCGATGGTTATATTCATTTTGCATTTACAGAGCACAATCAAAGTTTCATGAAAATCACTCCACGCGTTAAAAAGTTTCATACTAACGTTTTCACCCTTTTTCACCCCCTTAGAGGTGGAATTTCCAAAAATCCCGTCTTAGTGGGTGCTTTTGTTATAAAAGGAAACCACCTTCCAAATTTCAGCTTTCTAGCTTCAGCGGTTTCGGCTGGGCGATGATAAATCAGTCAGTCAGTCAGTCAGTCAGTCAGTCAGTCAGTCAGTCAGTCAGTCAGTCAGGTTAAGCTCTTATATAGATATAGATATATATATACAAGAATTGCTCGTTTAAAGGTATAAGATAAAATAATAATCATTGCGTGCGTTATGATTACACTCCATAGAAGAAACATCTATGATGTATAAATGTTAGTTCAGGGAGGAATCAATCCTACAACAAAAGTAGTCCGCCCAAAGCTAGCTTGTTTAATGTTTATCCTTAAACAGTCGCCTGATGCGTGCCTATCTTCAAAAGCCAAGGATCACCTTTGTGTCGTAAAGGATTACCCACGTCAAGAATTTAAACTGTGTTAACGATAAGCTGGGAATATTTTAGTGTTTACACATACCTTGGAAGATGCTTTGCGTATGAACACACTAAACAGCGGATAATATTACACGAACGGATCTTACTTAGAAAAGCCTACCTACAGCATCTAGGTAATTTCCCCTTCGTGTCCTCAGAATGATAATATCGACAAACGCACATACGAGTACGTTCTTATACTTACAGATTGAATTTCTATTTGAGGATCGTATATCTATTGGGCTTAATTCAGTTTCCCAATTCATTTCTATCGCTAGTAGTAAATTACCCGCTTTCAAGCTTCGGTCAATTAGCCAAGTTATGAGGTGGAATAAAAATAGCTCGGGCGTAACCAAACATCCTTTGACGTCATTGTACAAGGACATTCAAGAAATTGAGGACAGTTTACTTTCCTTAGTTAAATATGAAGTTGTAAGACCCGAAATCAAAGGTATTAAACGTTAGACGAAAGCGACTAAATAAGCACGATGACAAATATGTGTATTGATTGTACGAGTATACCTATAATAGATATTGACATGAAACCTCGGTATGCTTTCAACACGGATCGTTAGTGGGCGAATAGTAGTAAAGTAACGCTTGCACCGATTTTTTGGATCGTACCTTCAACTAAGCTAGACTATATGTACTTGTAATACTAAAAAACTTAGGATAAAGGGAAGTGCCTTGTCGAGCTAAAGCTATGTATTTGAGCACGCTTTGATGACGGAAGGAACACGTTAGTAACGGTTATAGAACATCATAATTCATTGACAAAGACTGAAAACTAGCGCACGTGAATTGCAGGTTTACATTACGAAGTCCCGAGGGAAAGTATTTCGCAACATGGTAACGGTATTGTTTGTTTTTGCGAAACAGTAAAGAATAGTATGAGAACTGTCCATAGGTTACACGTTGATACTGGTAACATTTTGAATCTGATGCCATCTTGGCCAATCAGAAGATTTTGAAATAAGTCGGCCAAACATTCGTCCGCTAATCCAAACCCAATTGTAAACATAGAGTTGAATACAACACAATTTCGATAGTAGCCATCTGGTCTTACATAAGACTCCCCAGCTAAGGTGAAGCACGGGTGTGAGACTAGACCACCCTCGCCATGACATACGTTGTCGAGTGTCGACCCAATTCGAGAAAACTTCTGTCTGTGTCATATACTTACGCTTAAATTTGTCTTGCTTTATTTGCGAGTACAACTTTTGCTTAGTTTGGGGCTAGATGGCGTTGTGTGAAATGTCCACGAACTTTTTTATTATTATTCATTATCTCGCTGTTGGTTTGTGTAATCTACTTTATTGTTTAGCTTTATGTAACTGTTAATACCATCAATAATATCTCGTAAATAATAGATCAATGTTGTCTAGGCGCCATGCGCCAGCCAGTATCTTACTACAGTTTAAGAAAGTTAGCTTTAATGGTTAAATTCGTCCAGGTCCAATTACATAGTTTCTACTTTCACTGAAATAATGTACACACATTTTCGTTGCAACAATACGTCCTTTATAAGTTAGTTAACCATTATGAATAACCATTTGAGAACCTTCCTTGGAGAATTCTGCTTTGTCTAATTTCCAAGTCAATATAAATTTAATCGGTTCTTTATTCTCCAGCTATCCGACAGCTTGTCCAACCCCAAGATACGTGTCGTTTAGCATTGTTTCACAAAACAAAGGCAAGTCAGTTCTCAAGAAACTTTCATAGCGTCACTAATGCTATATCTACCAATTTAGCTTGGCGTAGGGCTGGTAGGAGGCACAAAACAAAGTTTTAACAGCTTTCTTGAGTGAAAATAACATTTTACGAGAACAAAGTAATTAACCTTAGTTATAATATTTTGTTAAAGCAGTTTATATAATAAAATATGGCATATTAAAAAGATTTCAGTGGGTCACCTTTGGAGTTTTTAAAGGTGACCTCGAGACTTGATCGTCTTGTCCGAAGAGCACTAACGTCTATGTTTTGACTACAATTATGAAACAGACCAGCTGTTTCTGATTGCTTGACTATCAAATTACTATGATATTGACTTAACAAACTGGAATGTGTTTACTTCAGAAACGAAACAATCACTTATCTCAATGTTTTATCGAGCTCAAGATCTTGAGATGCTTTGTTCAGATTTAAAATATAATTTCAATGTTGATTGTGACCTGATCAACAGATTGTATTTCTTCTTCTTCTTCTTATTGTCACTAGTTATTTCGAACCAATGTGGTGAAAGGATTATGGTGCGCTTTAGAGGCTGTTATATGCAATTTCATTAAAACAGTTAGGGAATAAATTATGTAACAATTTCAGAGTAGCATGTCCCACGGTTCAAATATTAGGAAATAAGTCGTCCGATCCGCCGATCACTGAATAGTTCCCATAGTATAGTAAAGAGCTTGTAAACCATTCAATGGATAAGTTTCGTAACCGGATTTTGCAGCATGTAGGAACGTTTGATTTTATGTTTATCCGATGGACTGTCGTAATTGTAAACAGTCCATTGTGCGCATGCAAATGGAACAGACTAACAAGAGTAACGGTTTAACAAGCAATTTCATTGGATTTATCAGGAATGAGTACCTGGATAACTGAGCTTTGCTCGGCTTTTTTGTAGGTAAATTGTGTTTTTGGAAAATGAAACCTAGCTAGATCGATTTATCGCCCCCCAATCCCCCTGCATACGAAATTTCATGAAAATCGCTGGAGCCGTTTCAGAGATTCCGATTATATATACAGTCGTGGTCAACTAATTAGGGACACTCTTTGGTTAAACCGAATTGTGAATTTATTTTTTATTTTCCAACGAGTCTAAACCATATTCCATATCTCTTACATGTAAGTATAATTAGTCATTTATGTGCCCGATTATACAAACAATAACAACTTCTTAAACATTAAACCTCTTTACAGTATAGCTGATAGATTATCGTAGTGCTATTTGCTCAAATAATGCTGGCTGGCCATTTAATTAGGGACACTGAGATATTGCGTTCTATTTTCAAAATTTGAATCTCAATACTTTTTTACTTCTTCTCTTATTGTTTCGTGGTAGTTTTGGCGGCAATCCCGATATTTATTTTAAGTTTTGAAAAATATTTTGAAGAAAAATGGGTAAAAATAAAAGTTGCGATCCAACACTACGAAAAATTATCATGAAGTTTGTTGTCGAGCATGGTTGGCCATACCGAAGGATAGCAGAACATTTAAATTGTTCAAAAACTATGGTATACAATGCAGTGCAACATGTCAGACGCAATAACACAGATTTAAATGTGCCCAGAACAAAAAGATCGAGAAAAACAACTCCGCAAGAAGATAGAATGATAGCCAGGTTAGCTAAGAAAGATCCGTTTCTAGGCTCTATTTTAATTAAACACGAAGTGTTTGGGACAGACGAAAGAGCTGGTGTCTCAGCTAGGACCGTTCGACGACGTCTGGTAGAAGCAGGGTTGTTCGGAAGAGTGGCTCGCAAAGTACCGTTGTTGAAGAAAGAACATAGAAATGCTCGTTTGGCGTTTGCACGTAAATATGGACATTGGACCTACGCCCAATGGCAACATGTATTATTCTCTGACGAGACCAAGGTTAATTTGATTTCTTCAGATGGAAGGCAATACGTACGGCGTCCAGTAAAAGCGGAAATGAATCCAAGATTCACAAAAAAGCAGGTGAAACATGGCGGTGGAAACATTAAAATGTGGGGTTCATTTTCTGGACGTGGAGTGGGACCTGTGAGGAAAGTTCAGGGTAACTTAGACCAACATCAATACAAGGCAATATTGGAGGAAACGATGCTTCCCTATGCTGAGGAGCATCTCCCTATTATATGGACGTTTCAGCATGATAACGACCCAAAACATACCGCCCGTTCAGTCAAGTCGTTTCTTACCAGTCAGTCAGTATCGGTGCTAGATTGGCCAGCAAATAGCCCGGACCTTAACCCAATCGAGCACCTTTGGCACGAAATCAAGAAAAAAGTAGCCACTTATCGTACCACAACTTTAGATGAACTTAATGAAGCTTTTTGTGAGGCATGGGAAAACATTCCTGTCGAAACATGCCAGAAACTGATAATGTCTATGCCACATCGGTGTCAAGCGGTAATTACTAACAAAGGTTTTGCTACTGGGTACTGATTTTACACGTAATAAAATGGAGCTGTTAAAGATATTATAATACTGCAGATTATTAGTTTTGTTTAACTCTATTTTTCATTATAGTTTACTGTCCTTAATTAAATGTCCAGCTACAGAATTATACCTTAAAATTGAATACATGTTCAACCTTTGATATTAAATACTTTTTTCTATTTATTTATTCTTTTATTTACAGCCATTTAAAGCATAATAATCGGACCAAATTATGCAAATAATAGTTACTGAGAAATCAATAGGGTTTTATATTTGTATGTACATAACCGGTTATTGTTCTTCACTATCTTGCATGTCCCTAATTAGTTGACCACGACTGTATATACAAGAATTGCTCGTTTAAAGGTATAAGATAACGCGATTAGATGTGTTACAGGCTTTTTAAACTTCTAGCAGGAAAATTATTGAAAGTCATCGTGAATTGTTTCTTATTTTATGAACGTTCTATATTCTTTATATCGTCATCTATCAGATAGAACTAATGCGTATGTTGGCATCAATACAACTTCAATGACAATAGGCCCGTTAAACACACCTGTACGATAGTGAAAAAACTATGATACACACCTGCTGGCATAGGGCCAGGAGCTAAGGTTCTTCTAACATATTCCAGAGAATTAGGCCGAAATTTTCGCATAAAATTACTTTGCAAACATGCCAGCCGACCGTCGCATTCGAGAATTTACTTATTTGTTCTCGGATTGCGAAATATAAGGTTTTTCTTGATATTTCGACCTTAATTTACTGCTGCGAATTGGGTCAAAATAAAAGTACATTTGTTTGGCGATCGTATTATCTGCAGACTAATATTATAAAGAGGAAAACTTTGATAGTTTGTTTGTTTAATTGAAATGAATAGGCTCTGAAACTACTGAACCGATTTGAAAAATTCTTTCACTGTTGAGAAGCTACACTATCAGCGGGTGACATAGGCTATATCATATTTTCAAAAAAATTAGGGATCCTTACTAAAACTTCAATAATGTAAGCCAAGGTGTAAAAAAATTACCTAAAATATTCTTTACATCGCGTGCGCTGCGAAAACTATTGACGATAGAATAAAATAATGTACTACGACTTTGTAGAACACATCATTATTTACAAAAAGTGTCGCGATAGCATATGCCACAATAAGAGTCCTTTTATTTTAAGATTTTAATTGAAAGGCTACTCTTAGAAAAACGCTCTTTATTTGTATCTTAGTATTAATCCTTATCAAAATAAATCACATCATATTCTAGATAATTTGAATACCTTTATATAGCTTTTTGAATTACTCAATTCGGACATTCCATTCAAAAGATACCATTAAATTAAAAATGTAAGTAATAGAAAAAAGTTGCGTGAGAGCCGCGCTAGCTTATGCACTGTAGGCGTCACTGGGTGTACAGGACAATTCAATGTGAAAAAATACCAGTAAAAGTACCAAAAGGACCAGTCAATGTGAAAAAAAAAATAAAAACAAAAAAAAAAAAAAAAAAAAACTAAAACTTTCTATAAGTACTTACAATTTTCTTTTTTTAGTAACCTGACGCAGGGTATGGTTAGACGTGTGGGTATTATAATATTGAATTTTGAATTTTTTGTTAAATTTTAGAGCACTGGTGGTGTAGTTGTAAGAAAGATAAGAAAGGAGTGAGTACTGAGATGACGAGTGACAGAGGGAAATGGAAGAAGATCACATGTTGTGCCGACCACACATAACGTGGGGAAAGGGCAGGAAGATGATGATGATGGTGTAGTTGTAGCACCCCTGCCTCACGTTCCGAAGGTTATGGGTTCAAACCTGGTCATGCACCAATGTGTTTTTCTATTCGAACAATTTATGTGCGCAATGCCTGTGTTCTTAAACGGTGAAGAAAAACAGCTTGAGGAAACCGGCATACCCTAGAACCAAAAATTCGAAGGTGTGTGTCATAGGTTAGTATTATTATAAGCCGCGATGGGCTTGCATCCTGTTATGTACGAGTACTAACTACTGTGCAAAATGTGGGCATGTGTCAAATATCATGCTTAGACGTGCCTCTGACTACCCTCTTTATATCCTCGATAACCTCAAAGATCAAAGTAACTAGAGATCTGAGGAGATATCTACCGAGCCTAGGAATTACAGTCGTGACCATGTATAGGTATATATAAATACCCGTGCGAAGCCGGGGCGGACTACTAGTCTGCAGATAAATAGGCTTCAAACGTGGAACACCGGTCTGTAGAATCCTAGTTGCATTTATCTTTGGGGCAAAGGTAACAAAACAATGAGCGTCCGTCCATGCAATTACCTAGAATGTTTTCATTTCATATACAAGCCCACGTATGTTATGCGTGGCTGTTTACCTCTTCCTGAGCCACACTGTACACGTTCAACTCTTGTTTCACAATACACATAAAACTCAATTCTATATGGAGGCATGTTCGTTCAGGAAAATTATGAATTAGTTATCCCAAAAACAACCGTAAGGACTACGCAAAATAATACACTGCTTATGAACATCATCAGCTTATGACACACCTGACACACGTCAATAGTACGAGTATATGCACTACTTAATTTTCATCTGAAGCTCTTCAAAAAGCATCATATTTTGTCAGTCACATCTGTCGTTTAGCTTGACGTCACACAACGGCATGCCGCACCATGTTCTTGACACGTGCTGCTAATAGACTTGGGTCTTGCTTGAATCCTTGAACTTGCATCGGAAACTGGATAGGTGCTATCAATACCGGTTATTTTTAGTTTCCTGATTGATGTAACACAAACGAACACTGCTGCGACTGCGACAAAGCGATCGTGGAATTGACGACTGATTTTACAGCTTTGCTTTGTTGTATACTAGCCCTTAGAATAGATATAGCACCATGAGTATTCAATCTGGATAATGGCGTGCATAAACAATAAAGATTGACATAGGGTGTGCTAACGAAGCGTTCAAGGTTGCATTTTACTGCCAGGTGTAATCGTTCAGTGATGAAAGTGTGATTGTTATTTTACAAAGACTTATCTAGTTATTATTCCTGTTTACACTTTATCTATACCTATATAAGAGCTTAACCTGACTGACTGACTGACTGACTGACTGACTGATTGATCATCGCCGAGCCGAAACCGCTGAAGATAGAAAGCTGAAATTTAGAAGGTGGCTTCCTTTTTTAACAAAACCACCCACTAAGGCGGGATTTTTGGAAATTCCACCTCTAAGGGGGTGAAAAAGGGTGAAAACTTTAGTATGAAACTTTTTAACGCGTGGAGCGATTTCCATGAAACTTTGTTTGTGCACTGTAAATATAAAATGAATGAACACGTGTTTCAGGATTTTTCAATATAATCTTCAAAAAGGGGTCAAATGTGGGGTCAATATTTGTATGGGAACTTTTTAACGGGTGGTGCGATTGGTCTGAAACTTTGTTTGTGTACTGTAAATGAAAAATAAATGGACATGTGTTTCAGGATTTTTCAATCTAACCTTCAAAAGGGGGTCAATGTTTGTATGGGAACTTTTTAACGGGTGGTGCGATTGCTCTGAAACTTTGTTTCACGTTTCAGGATTTTTCAATATAACTCTAAAAAAGGGGGTCAAATGGGAGGTCAAGGTTTTTTATGGGAACTTTTTAACGGGTGGTGCTATTGGTCTGAAACTTTGTTTGTGTACTGTAAATGCAAAACGAATGGACACGTGTTTCAGGATTTTAAATATAACCTTCAAAAAGGGGTGTCAAAGTAGTATGGTATTTTTATGAGTTGTGTGATGTGTTTAAAACTCAGTTTAGATATTTTATGTGAACGAAGTCGCGGGCGGGACAGCTAGTTCATATACAAATATGTACTATACTCGTACGTACATTTCAGGACTGTTTTAAAACTAACCTTGTTACATTGTTTCTGTTGTATTCTTAGTAACTGATCTCCATTAAAAGTATTGGCGGTATTAATTTAGAATTGTTCAAAGTAAATGGCGTACTTTAGATTGATGGTAAATGTTCTTTCAGGGGCCATTGACTGGTAAATTGATGGTTATTAAGACGACTATATAGAAACGAGCAGTTTAATAAATGACTTTGAAACAATCAGACCAACTACATGACAGTAAGATAATTTTCAGAAAACGGCTAAAGCTCTCGAAATAAAGAGTATTTCGAAATTAATATTTGCGTATTCATTAACATAGTACTGGTGCGGTACTACATTATAGTAGAAGCCTTCAATAGGGTACTTATAATTTCAGCGTTGGGTCTGGGTCTTCTTTGTTAGAATGACCTGGATTGCAACACAAATTTTATTGAGTTTTGCAAAATTACGAAAAAACTATATTTGTTCATCGTCATCAGGTATTCAAGGTATATCTGTTTTCGCAATATACATAATTGAATTTCTTCTCACGAATCGCTAATCAGTCGGAAGAGTCTGTGCAAACATTTCGAGGCTGATGCTCTTCCTTGTTTACTTCCTTAGAATGATAATATTGATGTACATGGCTTGCAAGTCGTCGAATACAGTCATTTTATCAATCTACGGCGTAATGGCTACTAAATTGTCGCTGAAGTGACACACGTTCGCGAATAATCAAGTACAATGACGCCGCAGTCAGCAGCTATGCGCTGCTATTAAGATAACGTCCCAATAGATAGAAATATACGATTTCAAAGCTTACATATGATTGCGGAATGAAAGTATATTTACCTCGTTCATTCTTCCAGACATTTAAGAGCGGAGTCCCTAAGAAACGCGCGAACAAGCACTTACGGTTTTAGAAATTTCCATAAGAAATCACTTCATAGAAGGACACAAACTAATAATACGAATTCTCAATAGATGAGTCTACACTAACACCGCGTGATTATTCTAAAATAATTCTTAATTTTTGAGAAAAAAAATCGTCAACATTGATTAAAAACATCGAAATCGACCTTTTCTATTATGAGTTTTTACGAAATTATCGTTGTTATTTTTGTAATATTTTTGGACAAATCGTGAGACAAAATGTTAAACAACACAGTCACCAGGAGTTTTTTCTACTAATTCAAACCAAAAAGTATTAATCTGAGCCTAAACATTGTTAATTTTGTGAGCAGAAATTGTTCCCCGCCGCCATACATTTTAGTATGGAGCAAGCGCCTGCCAAAATACGCTTTATAATAGAATAGGCGCGTCAAAAATATTCAGTACCGTCTCAGTCTCCAAGGTGATCGCACGTCCGTTTGTAGTTCCACGCCGAGCTCTTTTGTTTGTTTGGACTAGGCAACGGGTGGGTCGCGAGTGTCGGATACTAATTTGTGACTACTGATTTGTAGGCATACATAGGGATATAGGGACAGGGAAAGCGACTTTGTTTTATACTATGTAGTGATTCTTTAATTTATATTAGCCGCAAGTTACATTTTTTTTAATTTATTGTAAATAGGTACATGGTAAAGGTAGGGAGTAATTTGCAATATATACATAACTAGCTTCCGCCCGCGGCTTCGCCCGCGTGATACCTTGAAAAACAAAAATAAATCTATCCCGCGGGAACCTTATATTTTTCCGGGATAAAAAATAGCCTATGTGCTATTCCAGACTATAATCCATATCTTTGCCAATTTCATACAGATCCGTTCAGCCGTTTCAGCGTGAAAGAGTAACAAACATACATCCACACATACATTCATACAAACTTTCGCTTTTCATAATATTAGTAGGATTTACATAGCAACCTAACTAAGACGGACATTGAACAGTTCAAATTATTAGCACGTATCCACCAATAAGTAAGTAGCTCAATGGTAGATACTTATTGAGTATGTGTACCTAGGTAGGTAGGTACACTTGCTCAATAGAATACTATAGAACTTGTAAAATAAAGTAAGTACCTACCTGACTATAAGTAGGTACCTACCAACCTATCTGACACACTAAACTACACAATAGGTACGTTATTCTATAGGTAGGTTGGTAGGTAGGTACTTGTAAAGTCACTGTCTAGCTATTAAAGTTTCACTTTCAGGAGATTACCATTTTACCACAATCTTAGGAAACGAAAGGCAGATTTTTTTTTAAATTTACCTACCTACTAAGCCTAAGTATATGACCAGTACAGTACGTACATACTACCTAGCTAACGTAGGTAGCTCTAGCTGAGTGTACCTACTAGGGCGTGTAAAAACCGGGTTGTTTAAAAAAACCGGGTTTTCGATTTTTATTTTTCAATAACCGGTTAAAAACCGGTTATTCGGTTATTTTTCCAGTTTTTTAATACAGGTGTCTTGGGACAAAATAAAACCTTAAATTTTAGTAAAAATGAACTAAGTAATTATTTAAATAAGCAAGTACCAATTAAATTTTAAAATATTTTAATATAGGTAATTATGTTTAACTCACTCTTACTCGAATAAAGTAAAAAAATTGAACAACATGATAAGTCTTATCTAGGTAATGTAATTCACTCCTTTATACGGCAGTATTAAAAACTCTTTCTCTCTTACTCAAATGAAACCATAGCAAGTTAAATTAAATTAAAATTTTAATAAACCTCTGACACAAATTTTAAAAACATTTTTTGTAATATAATTCAGCAAGACTGCGAAAACTACAGGGGCATTAGCCTACTCAGCATCATCGGTAAGCTGTATGCGAAAGTGTTGATCGAATGAAAGAAACTGATGAGAGGATATGGGATGCACAAGCAGGATTTCGAAAGGATATGGGATGTACGGATCAAGTCTTTTCCTTGCGATGCATAGCCGAGAAATTTTTGGCCAAAGGTCTAAAGGTCTATTGCGCTTTCGTGGATCTGGAGAAGGCCTATGACAGAGTGATGGGGAATGAACTGTGGTCGGCTCTGTCGATGTATGGGGTAAAGAGCAACCTGGTGCGAGCTCTGAAATCTCTCTATGAGGGTTCCGGGGCTTGCGTTAGGATACATGGGTCATATAATGAATGGTTTAACATCGAAAAGGGTGTTAGACAGGGATATGTAGCGTCACCATGGCTTTTTAATCTATTCATGGACATTTGCTTACAAGATATGAAAGAAAGTGATTGTGGATTAAGAATGAATGAGTTACTCGTCAAATGTCTTCTCTATGCTGACGATCAGGTAATACTTGCGTCGTCGGCAGAGGAGTTACAGGAGATGGTAACATGCATGTAGCATTTGACAGGAAAGGAATGAAAATAAATGTAAGTAAGAAGAAAGTTATGGTTTTTGAAAGAGATGAATGCATTACAGAATGTGAAATAATGATCAGAGGAGAAAGAGTGGAACAAGTGAAAGAGTTTGTAGGTATATTTGGGTACGCTGTTTAAGAATGATGGGAAACATAATGATGATATTGAAAGGAGAGTGAATGCTGGAAATCGTGTGAATGGGGCACTTCACTCATTTATGAGCAGTCGGATCGTGTCTAAAAAGGCACGACTGGCTGTGCATGGTGGAGTGTTAGTGCCGACATTAATGTATGGAAGTGAAAGTTGGGTATGGCAGAAGAAGCATCAAAGTAGAATAAATGCAGTGGAAATGAGAGCTTTAAGAAGTATTGTGTGGTTTAACTTTGAATGATAGAGTGAAGAATAGTGTGATAAAAGAATGTTGTGGAGTGAAAGAAGACGTAGTGATGAAAATTGAGAAGGGTATGCTAAGATGGTTTGGGCATGTAGAAAGGATGGATGAAAGGAGATTGACGAAACAGGTGAATAAGGCGAGTTTGAATGGGACAGTTGGAAGGGGAAGACCTTGGCGTACGTGCCTCGAGCACATTGGGGACGTTTTAGAGAAAAGCCAGGTCGAGAGTACCCTAAACCGACGCGCATGTATGAAGAATGTAGTGAGAGTGAATGAAGCAAAAGAGGCGTGTCAGGATCGTAACAAGTGGAGATCCGTGATCTCTGCCTACCCCGTCGGGAAACAGGCGTGATTTTATATATGTATGTATGTATGTAATTAGGTGGAAAATTATGGCCGATCTAAATAAAGTCTGCAAAGGCGTAGTTTTAAATGAATTTGTCATATATTACTCATTAAATAAAACTCGAAAAACCGGGTTTTTTGCCAAGAAAAAACCGATTAAAAACCGACGTAAAATCAGTCGGTTAATCGGTTTTTCGGTTAATCGGTTAATCGGTTTACATGCCCTAGTACCTACCTACATATCTAACAACCGTCGACGTTTGCCCCACGTCTGCCCGCATTCGGGTCGCGTACTCAGCGATGAGCGACAGCCGACATCTTCCCCCATCCCGCCCGCAGGCGACTCACTCACCCGCGCCGCCGGACCGCTTAATAATATCGCGCACTCGGTTGTTTATCGTCATAAATATTTTAATACGTATTTGTCCAAATGATGTAGTGTAAAAGACAAAGTTTATCTACTTGAAATACCAGATGCGATAAAAAGTATTTATTTTGATTAGGATCAATTTGTTACTGCCAAAATGTGCATTAGAAATAAATTATAAGATTTTATTGTATTTATGGTTCACTATTTTGACGATAATGGCTTATACATAAAAGATAGATATATGCTGTCGCGGACTTTTTTGTAGAACTATTTAAGATAAACATTTCCATTCAACATTATATACGTGTAACTGCAATGGTTTTTGCAGCGCACGCCATAATAGCTCACAGCTTCTACCGCGAAAAACAAAAACATCGCTATCCCACGGGAACCGTACATTTTTTCGAGATAAAATGTAGCCTATGTGTTATTCCAGGCCATAATCTATATCTGTGCCAAATTTCATTCAGATCTGTTCAGCCGTTTTAGCGTGAAAGAGTAACAAACATACATACATACAAACATCCATCCATCCATCCGTCCATCCATACATTCTTACAAACTTTCGCGTTTATAATATTAGTAGGATATCTTTATACTCAACCTTTTCTTTTCTTTGTTAGATAATTATTAGTGGGAAGGTAGTTTTCCCCTCAGGAAGCTAAAACTTAACTTACTGTATACTTGTACATTACAAAATGGTTTTAATTTTTATTCCAGGATGGATAGTTTTTAAATATTATGAAAAAAAAAACAAGATTTTCTTAGCACGGGCATAAGTACCTACTTAAGTAGGATAATAAAATATTTGTTTGTGATTAGGTTACGTACTCGTAAGCATGGCACCTATGCAGTATGGCAAATATGCACCTATGCCTAGTACATAAAGTGTATCCAAAAACTTCAGGGCGTGAATACACAATGAGGATTGTGGAAATCGCGCGCAAGATCTCAGTTCAGGGCGAAGTACACTAGTACTAATATTATAGGGTAATTCATTATTAGCTGAAAATATTCAAAATATTAAAAAAATATATATATAAATATTTAATAAGTCACGCTTATATTGTGATTGAAAATGGTTTTACGAAATTTTATGTTTTAAATAACTAAATCAATATTATTTATTTTCAATCTTTCGGAGTAAAAAAGTTTAATTAGTTTTAATCTGTACATAATATTTTATTCCATGTTTGTACTAAATATTATTTGATTTTAATAATAGTTTTTTCATCTATAAATTCCACATTTCTCATAACACACAGAACATTGGCTTGACAATTATCTTGAATTTTTCCATAAAAAGAAATACATAGTTTAAAATGAAATCAAAAAGCATACACTCTGACCCAACCCTTTGCCGCCGCCGTGACGAACTGCCCGCGCGCCGGTAACTCGCCGCGGCTCGCGCGCTTCACGATGCTACTAATACATTGCGTATTTTCTATGACATTTATAAACATCCCACAAAGACGAACGCGTAATGGACGCGTAACTTGTTCGAAATATCGAAAGTAGATTTATTCGTTTCCAGGGTGTGTATTCAATACTGAGCGATGCATTTGTGTGAGTAGAAATTATCAATGTAGGTGTTGTGTCAGAAGTTCCCACGCTCGCAGACGGCAGCCTTAAGACAAAGTTCGTTGGCTTGGTACGCATTTACGCATCACGGTTCACGACTATCTCACTAAGTAACTGCATTGTATTCGTATAGTAAATGTTACGACATTGATGCTTTCACTGCTCTTCGCATGGTTACATAAGACTAAAGGATCGCTTAGAATTTGTTGATGGTCTTTAAAACCTTTCCTAGGCTTTATTCATACTCTTACAATTTGATTTCAGAATACTCTTTCATCCATATGTTTTTTTTGTTGACTATTACGTTTTGGTAAACTATTTGATGGTAAGTGATGGTGTGGCGAAGATGGAGCACACTTGAATAGAAGGAACCTATACAGTTATCTATACCTGACTGACTGACTGACTGACTGACTGACTGACTGACTGACTGACTGATTGATCATCGCCGAGCCGAAACCGCTGAAGATAGAAAGCTGAAATTTGGAAGGTGGCTTCCTTTTATAACAAAACCACCTACTAAGGCGGGATTTTTGAAAATTCCACCTCTAAGGGGGTGAAAAAGGGTGAAAACGTTAGTATGAAACTTTTAAACGCGTGGAGCGATTTTCATGAAACTTTGTTTGTGCACTGTAAATGCAAAATGAATGGACACGTGTTTCAGGATTTTTCAATATAACCTTCAAAAAGGGGTAAAATGTGGGGTCAATGTTTGTATGGGAAGTTTTTAACGGGTGGTGCGATTGGTCTGAAACTTTGTTTGTGTAGGTACTGTAAATGCAAAATGAATGGACACAGGTTTCAGGATTTTTCAAAATAACCTTCAAAAAGGGGTCAAATGTGGGATCAATGTTTGTAGGGCACTTTTTAACGGGCGGTGCGATTGGTTTGAAACTTTGTTTGTGTTCTGTAAATGCAAAATAAATGGACATGTGTTTCAGGATTTTTCAATATAAACCTTCAAAAAGGGGTAAAATGGGGTGTCAAAGTTAGTATGGGATTTTTTGAGTTGTGCGATGTGTTTGAAACTTAGTTTAGATACTTTATATCTACTATAGATATAAAGTATCTAAACTAAGTTTCAAACACATCGCAGTGAACGAAGTCGCGGGCGGGACAGCTAGTCCATATATATTTACTCAGGTCGAGCCATTTACCCGTTTGGGCTAATGTCAACATTGTCAACCCCAACAACCATAACTTTGAGCAATATCCTGGAATTTCGTCACGTATTTGCCTGAAGGGACGCTCCCGGAAAAAATATGCCATTAATAAAAGCCAATTGGAGCGCAATTTTGGTCCTTTTATATATTTTTTAATTTATTTCGTTTGTGACTTGGGAATTGAAACAGCTCCATAAACTGAAAAATAATTTAATTTAACTTAAAAATCTTACGTCAAATGACATTTGAGATAGAAGTATCAACTGTAATTTTAGGTAGGTACCTTCTTGAAATGTCAGGTTTCTAAAAACTTTTCACACATTTAATTAAAATGCCTTGAATAATGAATCATGACGGGAACGTAATTATGTTCAAATCAACTCAGATGGTCGGCAACATAGCGAATCTATTTTAGCAAGACTTGCTAAAACTTAGTTTTAAAATGATATTCTTGGTTATTACAGTGAATGTAGCGTAGATTTACTAGAAGACTATTGTGTTTTGAACTACTCTATCAGAAATATGGTAATATAGCCATAATCACGAATAGATATTGTTGCAAACGTGTTGATACAGAGAAAACTGTTCAATATTTATAGCCGCATACTGTTTGTGTTCGTGTCTGGTTTTCTATTAGTTAAGTGATATCGCATTCTGCTAGTCACAAATAATCCGCGAAAGATCTCTCACGATAGACTATCTCCAACTTTGTATAATGATTTGTTAATCCTTCACGTAACTACTGAACGGATCGGGGTATTGCGTGTATGCAGTAAATAACCTGAAGAAATATTGTCGAGAAACATAATAGGCTAAGTTATTTTTGTAGGTACCTCGCGAATGAAGCCGCGGGCAGAAGCTAGTCCTTTTATACAAGTCTTTGAGTGCCTTCACGTAAGTAGCATTATAAGCACAGTGGACGCAGTATGATTACATAAATGTCAAGGGGTGCAGAGGACTCTCTACATAACCCCATGTCAGGTCGCCAATATTTTTTGTTAGCGTCGTTCGGCGGACAAACCTGGCGGAGATCAAGGCAGTCATAGTACTTACAGCAAACAGTATGTGAATTAATCATACACCTATCTTGGTGTTTACTCACAAAAACAACTATATAGCCAAAAGGTCAGTAATTGATAAAACACGTAACTTCTGAACTTTGACTCTATTAACGCCGCTTATCAGACCACGCTAATGCGTGATTGGAACGCGAGGTGGAACAACGGTCAGAGATCACAGAAAGGTATTCCATCGATGGCAAATCACAAGGGGTTCTGTATGATTCTGGTAGGAAAGGCTGGTTAAAATATGATGCAATGTTAGGGACATGATCGCACAACTCATTCTTTGTTTTTCGACTCTTATCTAGTTACCTATCAATGTCAGTTAACGTCAACTGGATAATAAAATTGAGCTAACATTAGTCCATTGAAATGTTACATTTTTTAGGCCTTACCTTGCGTTTTTTAGAGGACGCAATTTTATTTTTTTGATAAGTAGGGGGGGTCAGTGTAAAGCTAAAACCAAGTTTGTGGGGTCGCCACCCTTGTCCCACGGCCGTCATCTTGAAAATAGGGGTTGAAATGGTTTTTACGGTATATCTCTTAAACTATTTATTTGATAAAAAAATTTGTTAACATTTTTTGTTGCAAATTAAATTCTCTACAACTTTGGTCCAGTAACTTTTTGTCGTAGAACTATAAGTAAAAAAGTTATAAGCGAAAATCTTCAGAAATTCGAGAAAAAATTTATATTTTTCGATGTAACTTTTTTTTTATCATTTTACGAAAAAATGATATCTGACCATTTTTGTAGATCGTTTTTTGAGGAACAACTTTTATTCGCATCATTTTTTCATTAAGTCAATAGCATAGGTTTTGCAGCGCTCCGAAGTGAGTACTATTTTTCAGTACTCTTAACTATACCGTAAAACATGCCAACTTTGCGCACTTTTTTTTCGAATAATTTCAATTTTTGCATAATTTTTGTATGAGAACGTAAGTATTTTCTTTTAGCATCTGCAATTATAAGATAATGTGCATCTATTAGTTAATCAGATTTTATTATTCGTCAATATTAAATTAAGTATTTATTTCATTTTTTTGGCGGGCAAAGTTATCTGGACTTTTTGCCAACATTACCCATGTTGATTTCTGACGCAACTAAGGCCTCTAGACAGATGACATAAAATTCCAATATAAGAAATTTGGCAATCATGGCGTTTACTTTAGAAATTAAAACGATACCATGAAAGGTTTCCTAGCAAAGTGGCTTGGCAAAGTTACCCAGACTTTTTTTCTCTTCTTCATACATTCCACATTTCGCCGTTTCAAAATGCTAGGGTTGACTGACACATCTCAATAAACTACAAAGTACATATCATGTAGGTGAACAATGCTAAATCAAGGTTATTTTCCACTTATTTATTTATTGATCTAAAAGCTTTTAGTTTTTAGGTCATTTTAGTAAGCGGGGAGCCAATAAGTAAGTTAGTAAGTTTAGTAATTTCCGAATAAAAAATAACAAGTTTCGTAGGTGCCAACCCCCCCTACACATCAAAAAAATAAAATTGCGTCCTCTAAAAAACGCAACCCCAAATGTAATTTTTCAATGGACTACATGCGCTCCTGCGAAGATGAACTTTGTGGGTTTGATCCCATATAAGGAGTCTGTTTATCATACGATATCGTATCGCAAGCGCGTATGTAAGTTATTCTACTGTTAGTTCTTCAGAAGCAAAAACTCAATTTCCGCTCTCTTGCTTGTTTTTAGGTTTATAAACTTTGCACAAGGGCGAATACGCGAGATTTTGATTTTGGTATAATATTTCTCGCAAACTTCTCGAGGAGTATGTTATTGAGAAACTCCGTATCACAAGAAAGGCACTAAATAACACGTATCAGATCTTCTGCGAGTGTCGGTATCAAATATAGCCGGCCGACCTTCGTTTTGCGGTTGCCGTGATCTGATTATACCGCTGCTTTCAGCGTTACTGCCATTTAGAATTTGAGTATCTTATAAAATGAAAGGATGCCTCTACAGGCATTCTAATTAAGCAGGCCTCATTCTACAATGAGGCCAACTTAATTAGAATTTATTTCCAGGACGCGTAGAAAATAATGTATCAATGACATAATACATAGTATATCATTTAAATCTCAGTACAGCATGTGCTTCAATCCATCATCTAGCTAGATTATTTGGAATCTTATCTCTACTGTATGTAAACAATTCTAATTTGGTCCCCAATCAGCAAGTTCAAGTTGAACTAAAAGATTATGCACTTAAAAATTAAATGTTCTACTAGACTAGCCCTGGGCGGCTTTTCTCGTTTTATCAAAGTCTGTTCAGTCGTTTGCGAACTTTTACATTTTCAATATTAATAGGATGGAAAGAAGCCGCCTCATTTTAAGCAGCTATTATGGATTATGGTTGTTAAAACTTCCCTTCACAGCAAATCCACGGATGGCGTGATAAATTGTGCATCGTTGATTCGTGCCTCGCGAGGCGACTAATCGAATTAATCACCGAAGCGCTATGCACAAGTGGGACATTTAATATGGTTTCAGATGCCAGTTTCATGCAGATTTTATGGCAATTTGAAGCCCCGGAAGAGGCAATAAGAAGCCTTATGTATAAAATCTAAAACAATAGGAACTTAATGCTTTCATATCAAATAACCTTTCAGACATTAATGACGTAATTTAGACGCAACGATATACAGAACGGTAAGATAATTGCTTTGATTTTTATCAACAAAGTTTCAATTTGTATGTTAACCGATAAAATATAAAAGGCGCAATATATGCGTTTTATTCAAACGTTAATTTTACAGCGGGTAGGAAAGCGCACCAGTTATGTCCGCTTTCTACGCCCTACAAGACCTTATCAGGACTAGCTCGTTTAGTACCTAGTTCTACGTCTAGACAAGCGGGTTCAGCTTAATGGCTAAGATCCAGATAGTACCTAAGAAACTATAGTTTTATGTTACTGACGTTGCAACTGAAAATATACAGTGTCGTTGTACTCGTCTGAAGCCCTTTGCTCACTAGTGCCCAAATAATGGCTATGCCAATAATAAAGACCCTACAAATAGCTCTACACTTGAGTATATGAGGCATTTCTTCCAGCTAGCAAGATAACATAGTTAAATTGTACACGTGTTTTTTGATTAAAGGAGAAAGAATATCCCGGGAGACAAACTTCCTTGTCGAAATACTCACACCACCGACACGTGCTTCATTCGATCAGTACAAAATCAATTTCAAACAAATTTATTCCTGGAAATCTTGTCAAAGGAGATTTTGCCAGTTAACGATGAAAAGGGATACAAAAACAGTCAAGTAAGAATAAACTCACCTATCGCGGCTACGGGTAAGCAGTTAAAGCAGTCTGTGAACGTTTTCCATAGTTTGATGTTGTACCTCCGTTTGCACTCGTCGTAAAATCTAGGGACAAATATTTAAGGGTCAGTGCACTTAAAAAAAACGTAATTCACGACTGTAATCTCAAGTTTAGTAGATCTCTAGATAGATACTTAGATCTTAGAAGAGGGTGCACGTCTAAACATTACATTGGCGTATGCTACATTCTACTAGATAGTAGTAGGTATTCCGTGCGTGACAGGTTCGAAGCATACGATCATTGCACTGGCGTATACATTTTTCAAAAGACCTAAACTATGATAGGAAAACTAGTAGAATCGACCCTACGACCTCAAGATCAAGAAGTAGGGGTGCTACTATTATACATACAGTGATCTATATTTGTTTGAACTTCAGTTTAATAAGAAAGCGTAATTGGCATTCCAAACATAATCAAATGAAATCCCTAACAAGCAACAGCCTCAACTGAATTTCCCGCAACTCGGTAAACAAATTATAGCCAAATTGTGTGGTGCAGGCCCCGAGAATTTCACCATGGCCTTACAGGAGGATGTATAGAGTCTTGACCTACATACTTTCGATCTGAACCCTGACGTAGGAAGGTCAATCGCAAGGGCAAGCCGAAGATGATTCCCGGCGGTAACTTTACAAAGCATTTTTTAGGACCTAATAATTACAATATTTTAAGGCTTGGCGCTCTTTCTCCTCCAAAACCTACAATATTATAAATGCGAAAGTTTGGATGGATGCATGGATGTTTGTTAATCAAGCAGCGATGGGCTTGCAACATGTCACGTTCGGAATACTTACTACTGTGCAAATATCATGTCTCGACATGCTTCTTTAGATATCCGCAAAAGATCTAAGTAACTAGAAATCTAAGGAGATACCTACCTAGCCTGGAGATTACAGTCGTGATCATGTTAGTTAATCTAAAATTAAAATCGACATTATTAAAACATTCTTCCCCAGAGTTCTGAAGTAAGTCCCAGACGTTTGTTTGTACAAGTATTATTTGATCCGTGGCGTGCTCGTTGTTCATACGCCCAGAAGGGATGTGCCCTCATTTCAATGTTATCACAACCGTTGCTGGGAATTCAATTTCATTTCGATATTTTACAATAACAAGGACTTGTAATATTAGAATGGTCATTATATAAAAGGAAAATGAAGAAACAAATCACCTAATTTTGTTCTTTATTTATTAGAAGGCTTTTTTAATAGTAGCTTATACTAATTTTACAGGAAGCAAATGAACTGAAGTTGTTGGCTAAACCTTATCAATAAGACACGGGTTTGCCAACGAGATTAATCGATCAATCAATGAATGTAATCGCTGAGCAAATAATCACTAGTATCTCGCCTTATCTGGAGATTACAGTACGGTATGATGATGTCATGCGCAAAACATATTTTGGAACAAAGAACTCAGGGCTTTAATAACACTGGTCATGTTTAAAACGACTGGTTGATAATAGAAGCAGAGCTTATGTCCGTTTGTTTCTTCATGCGTAAAGTGCCTTAGTAATGCCCTAAATTCTCGTGAACACGCTCTAGTGAAGTGAGCCTTCCTTCTTCTGCAATTAACAAGCGGACGTATGTTCATTGATACATTCACAGCCTTGTAAACTACGCTATTCCCGCAAATGTTTTAATTGCTCAAATTATCAACATTGATAAGGTACTCTAACGGCATTGTATTGTACCTACAGAGTGGTTCACACACTTGAGTCTAGTGCAAACTGCACTTCGCAGTAGAATTAAGTGCCGAATTTCTATTGGATCCAAGAAATCTGGCACTTTGCTTTGACCTATAGCATGTTTGAAGTGTCCAAGTGATTCTATTCGTCAGGTGTAGTATGATTCATCGTTGACTCATTGTTTAGTCGTAAAAATACAAAGGGTTGTTCGATTGACTGCTGATCTCTATCATTCAGAGCTTCAATATCAATAAAGATTGATTATTTGCGATAAAAGATCTGTCCTATCACCTGTCTCGTGAAATAACAGTTTTATGGTATGATTCACCAGTGCCTTGAATTTTGACCTGTAACTGGCTCTAATGCTAATTTTAGTTAGTTTATTTAGATTTAACAAGCTGTTGGTTTTCAAAAAATCTATTATTTGGCAGTGTGGTTTTGGATGAAAGTGATACTACACGAGACATGGAGTGTATGTGTGAGTAAAAGCGTCGTGCTCGATTCCCGTGACCGACGTGACGGGGTAACTGCTTTGTTATGGCATAGAGTTTCTTGCAAGAAGCAGTTTCGATAATCGAACCTATAAATGCAACCTACAATTACCTATAAATGCAGATTACCGTTTTTTTACCAGAGTAAATTTCTCAACAAAGAATGATGTCAATGGTTTTAACAACTAAGCAAATAAGTAATATAGACATCAGTATCAGGTTATCAGTATCATAATTAACTGTTTAGTTATTAAATGCAACCCTTTCAAATGAATATGAGGTATAATTATTAGGGATGGGCCGAAATTCGGTTCACATTCGGTTCAACCGAATTTCGGCAGCTTGAACCGAACTTCGACATTCGGCCGAAATTCGGTTCAGATGCCGAACATTAGGTACAAGAAAATGAATACCTACTTGCACTATTGTGAGTGAAATTTAATAGAATTAGAATAGCATTACTGTAAATAAAATAAAGTCTTTTAATCACTTTTTAGTTAGTCTTGAAAATCTCTGCCTAATTTAATTAGACATAAAAATTAGACATAAGTAGGTACTATTACAAAATTGATTGTAAATTTCGTAAATTGAATAAAAAAATAACGTTTTTGGTTCACAAACTAAACATTCATTAACATCAAGTATTTTTCATTACAATTAAAGGGTATTTTTTTCAACGATCAAATTAAACAAACTTTTCTCATATATCTACTCACTCATATTTAAAATTTACTAGAGGCAGGTTATGGTGCAAAAATACCGAAGACTCTGCCTTATCTGGCAGAAGTTTGTTACGTTTTTTTTTCATATAGATACGTTTCCTGCCTGCGAAAAAACGACGTGTCGCTCTCGAGAAAGCGCGCGAAATTGAACCGAAGTTCGCCCGAACTTCGGCCGAACTTTTGATTTTAACCGAATGTTCGGCCGAAGTTCGGATTCGGTTCAAACCACATTCGGCCCATCTCTAATAATTATGAACACCTGTAAGTGAGTAAAACATACAACACAACCTGTATGTAATATGGATGACTGTGTACTACACAACTAATAAGTAAAATAATAATACACAGTTTGAAGGATGACTCACCCATAAATCCTATTAATGCTGGCACACTCATGGTTCCCACGTAAAAGGAAAAAGTTCTCTGGGTATTTAATTTTGTATGCTAAAAGAAGGCATATTGTTTCCAAGGACTGCTTGCCACGGTCCACATAATCTCCAAGGAACAGGTAATTTGACTCGGGTGGGAAGCCGCCATACTCAAACAGCCTTAGGAGATCATAGTACTGGCCGTGGATGTCACCTGTGGAGATATTCTTGTATTAAATACCTGCCAGTAATAATGTTGATCAATTATATCAATAACTAGTCTAAACATTGTGATACTCTGATATCAAAAAGTACCTATGTTAACATTTGGTCGGAACTAGCCAAATAGAAGTCCCAGAGTATCAAAACGTACACACTTAAAAAACACAAGTACTAAAATTTGATTAATTAATTAAATGCTAATAAGTTAACATTCATTTATGTAATATTTTAAGATGTCAACAGGAAGCTGAAGAAATAAGGGCTTAATGATATTTATTTACTTCATGTTAAGGTGACATTATTATGAGAGACTAATAACAAGTTAAATTATCAACTTTACCACACTCGCTTGAGTGATGTGATAATAAGAGACTACATGAATATAAATA
Source organism: Cosmorhoe ocellata (assembly GCA_963675405.1). NCBI lineage: Eukaryota > Metazoa > Arthropoda > Insecta > Lepidoptera > Geometridae > Cosmorhoe > Cosmorhoe ocellata. The sequence goes on along the minus strand of OY776265.1, from coordinate 1,685,017 downwards.
CAGTATTTGGTGAACTATGTTATTGGACGAATAATTTTTTATACAAATGTTGTTTTGATAGTGAGACATCATTAACTTTTCCCACAATATGTGGAGTTGGCACAAATGTTTTCTTTCATTTAATGATAGTGAGAAATAACAAGAGATGAAAACTAAAAAATTATAAATATGTATTTGTTTACAATGCGGTATGTAATGTAAATACCTATCCTTGCTATTTAATTAACTATGTATCAATTATTGGTAATGAATTAAATACTTTACTTAGTGCATAGATATTTCTGCACATTAATTGTAGGATCAGGCAGAGATATCAACAAACGAGAATGCAACAATCAGACATTTAAAAACTTAGTAAATATTTTTATTTTAAGTAGTTATGGGTTAAATGTAAATAAGGTATCAACATCTATACCTACAATTCATTTTATATGAATAATCACAGTAGGTAATTCAAGGCTTCACCACAAGAACTACAATGGTTTGAAATTGTGAATAAGAAAGATTGCAAAATGTGCAATGCAAGCAGTTGTTACAAACTGCAATTGCTTTTTATTTAGAGGGGAGGTAGATACTAATAGTTTAGACATTTTGAAAGAATAATGTACCACTTAAGTGTTGAAATACCTCCACATATTTAGTGCTAGCAGGTACCCCTTTTTAGTTTAGTAGGTAATGCACGAATTGGAGAATACCTAGGTAATTTATAATCTCGGCAAAAAAGGAAAGTAGACAGCGGTAGAAGGAAGGGCAGCCATAACAAGATTAGATTGTGCTTTATTAGTCTTCCTAGCAAACACAGTAAAGAGGCTACTTACCACATATTTTAAGTGGGGCTTCGAGTTCCAGTAAAATAGGTTGTGATAAGAATATTTCCCGCGATTTCAAGCATAACCCTTTGATTTCTATTTCGGTTAACTGAACATTCATTCCAGGCTTTTCGCCTCTCACTGAAAACAAACGTAAACATTAGCACTGTTACGTTACACGCAAAGCACATATTGATTACTTGTATTTAACACTGTTTCACTGAATTTAATTAAATAAAAAACTGAACTTTTGTTTACCACAAATAGTAATATCAACAATATTACCTTTTAGCAATTTTTTTATTACATTGTCGATGTTTAACTCATCTGAGTCTCTGTCTGCCATCGGATATATTGTTTGTGCACGGAATATGGCTAAATATAAGATAAAAGAGGAAAGATTGCAAAGATTTTTGCCGATTTGAGAAAGGTATCAACCTATTTCAATTCTCGGCCAAAATGAAATCCAATGGCGGATGGCGGGCGATGACGGCGGAGTGGACTGACGTGACGGACGCGGACGAGACGAGCGAGACGGAGAGGAACATTTTTTGACATTGACATCTGCGTGTTTGACAACTTTGACATCCAAAAACAAGCCATCAACGCAACGCAATTCCAAATTCCAATTCCAAATGCCAGCCAAATTTATATATTTATACATTTAACAGCAAATTGTTAAATTTTGGCCCGCTTCCATTTAATTTTTTATTAAGTATTCCTATTTGTTTGTCTATCCGTAAATGCTTAAAAATAGTTGATAATATTTTGAAATAAAAATAAATAAAAAAACAAATCAGCACACCGAAATAATCGAATTTATTAAAAAATTAAACAACTAGCCGGTTTACAAATTCAAAATTAACACAGTTTACTTATTAAGTCCCTACTCTTTTTTCGGTCCACGATACGGGTGGCGTTTTCTGAAAAACAATAAATATTATTTACAAATACCTACATAAAAACAAGTAGTAACCTAGTACCTAGGTCCCCACCTACCAACAATCTCTAGCAGATCTTTTGTGCTATTAATGTGTAGATAAGTACCTACATAATTAAATGAACTCACATAGATACATAGATACCTAAAACATAATAGGTGTACCTCGGGTGTACCTATATCACATAGGTACACCCGAGGTACACCAAACTCATCGCTCTCTTTCTTCGCAGTAGGGTAAAATAGACCTAACTTGACAAGAGTTCATCCAGCTTTTTGTCACGGATTATTCTCTATATTCTATGGTTTTTGGATTGGATTTGGATTTGGATTAACCGTAGAGATTGAAGTAATGTCAATACCAATCCAAAATCCAAAAACCACAGATACCTCTCTAGATATTATAGAATATACAAACCGGCCGCTAGCTGAATAGGCAGGTACATTATAGGCAAGTAGCAGAAGCAACTTACGCCGGAATAGTCAAAGTATATATTCCAAACTTCGTATTCACGTCTTCCAGCTGGAATATGCCCTCAACATACTCTTTGTCAGCTGGGATAGCTGGCGTTTCGAATACCAGGTTCATTATGTAGTCCTCCACGCAGCTGTCAAAGGTAAAACATTATTTATGCATTCTCAGAGCAGGTGAGCCGTAGGTAATTTCTTTCAGTTCAGTATTACAAGGAAATAATGGGTACTGATTGTACCCAGTAGGTAATCTTAAGACTTAGGTATTGCGCGCACGGGTTACTTTTATCGCCGTGACTGTTTCGTCACTCTTAAAAAGTCCACGGTTATGTATGGAGATGTCACCCAGTTGTTACGTAGTAACATGCGCGCATCTCCACGGTCTTGATAAGAGTGACGAAACGGTCACAGCGACAAAAGTAACCCGTGCGCGCTATCACTTACTAAGCGCAAGGCTGGTAGGGTACTAGTTTTTCAATCCTATTCGGCCTGAGGTTCTCCACATAGGGGTCTGCGACTAGTTTGGCTGCTGGAGGCGCCGCTTGGCCTTTGCGTGCTTTTGGTGTTGGTGCGGGCGGCTGAAATCATGTCGATGATAGGTAGGTAGGTACCTATAATTGATTTATTTCTAGCATAATAAAGCGATGGACCTAGTTATAGACAATCAAACAAAAAATATCCTTGACATCAGTAGGTCTACCATGAGTTTTCACAATCAACGCTCGCTAGCGATTGTAGTTAAAAAAAATATGAAAATTTGTACAGCGCCTCTAGCGGATAGTTGGGTACTAAAACGTCACGTAGTTAACTATCCTACGTCACAGCGTACTACAACAGCGACTAGTTTGCACTTCATTCATTTGCTTAGAATTTGGTACCTATCATAACAATTTTGACAGATGTCATAATAATAATAATAATAATAATGCTGGACAATCCACACAGCATCATCTAGCCCCAAAGCAAGCTACTCAAAGCTTGTGTTATGGCTACCTACTAGATGACTGATATATTTAAAACATTATATACATAGATAGATATTTTTATTATACATAGAAAACACCCAGACCAACGGAACAAATTTCTGCAGATCATACACAAATTTGTTCCGCGGCGGGAATCGAACCCGCAACCTCTTGCGTCGCAGGCGGACTCTCGCCCGTCATAGTAACATACCTACTATAATGTAGTAACGTCAGCCGATCTAAATGTGAAAAATGTAGACGTACATGTGTTATCTAGATATACTCGTAGATATAGGTAGATATGGATATACAGTACCTTTACGGCTCCATAGGCAACTTCAATGAGGCTCTTGGACTCCGCCTCCAGAATCCTGAGGAACTTGGGCACGTTCCACTTGGTCACCTCCTTGTGGTTCCCGAGGAGGGACAAGAGCGGTGTGCAGTCACACTTCGCGAGCCTATAACACATTACTGTTTAATTTATTCAGCAGACGACCAACACAATGCATGCATACCTACCTACTATAATAGGTAGCTTACCTTGATATATAGTGTGCAGGTTATCAAGTACCTTGTGAGGTCATCGATGCCTTTCAGCACCTTGGCAATAACGAGGTCGGCAGCGTTGTTCAGATCAAGTTTGTTCTGAGTGGCCGCGCGCTGTGTCTCCAACTCCAGCGTTATCTCGGCCATGCGACGGTCCTGCGACTCTTCGCGAGCCTCGTTTATATCGCGCTGATCCACTGTCCATTATACATAAATAAATAAATAATGCTGGACAGTCCACACAACATCATCTAGCCCCAAAGTACAACCCGGTCACATTATCTCGAGACCTCGCTGGAATGCGGAACTCCCGCCCCGTTCTTCTTTCAGCTCCCCGCGCTCGCACTTTCTCGCTTTTGCTCACCATATCAAAGCGCCGACGCGCCGTGACGTCATCGACGCCAGTTCTCGAAATAATGTGACCGGGTTGTAAGCTACTCAAAGATTGTGTTATGGGTACTTGATAACTGATATATTTAATACATTATATAAATAGATAGATATATTTTATTATACATAGAAAACACCCAGACAAACGGAACAAATTTCTGCAGATCGTACACAAATTTGTTCCGAGTCGGGAATCGAACCCGCAACCTCTAGCGTCGCAGGCGGACTCTCGCCCGCTGCGCCACTGATGTCGTCAAATTAAATAATGATTAAGTATATATTAGAGCTATGCCGGGTGGCAATAGCAGCCACACACAAGTTTTAGTAGACTAGGATGCATACTGCCCAGCACAGCTGTTTCAAATATTTATCAACCGATAGTCCCTACCAATACTGTCTTTACCATAAGGGCACACAGGGCCCGTACTCTGGGCCCCCATTTTCAGGGGGCCCCGGAGACCGAAAATTTCTCTCACATTTATTCTCAAAATATTCTTGTCGTGGTCTATTATGATTCGTTTTAACTAACTAGTAAATATTGTAATTACAAATCCTCTGCCTCAGCACTTCCAGATCGCGCCTCAGGATGATAGACTCCTGCAGCACCTCACAGAGAAGGGCAAAGCACGAGAAATTTTCGATCTCCGTGATCTGGAATCGGTTGATGATTGTCGCCACTCTATCCGAGCCGATATAACCCTGAAATAAATACCTACATAAGTTGGAGTTGGGTCAATTTGACAACTGTAGAATCTTAATTACAGAACAAGAAATAAGGTAAGTATAAAGCCAATAACAAGAACCCTATCATGATACCTCAATAGATTTTAGGTAAAAATATAGTGGCTATTATTTACAGAACTATGAAATAAGGCAATAGAAGTGGCATACCCGCGTGACCTTGTCACCGCACAGGTGACTAATAAATAAGCCACCAGCGCGCGAGTTACTTTATTAGTATTGTTCAAAGCGCCAGACGTGAGTGTTTTACTCAGAGTTCTGTACTTTGGTTAGTGCTCACAAATATTTCCTCCAGTAGTGCATCGTGCCTGGCTATTTCCTGCTCGCACCGCTGGACTTCCTCTTGGCGTTTGATCTCCTCCTTCTCGTCTGCCTCGCAGATCCTCCTAGATCCCTTCACTCGCAGGAACTCCTCCAGCTTGGCCAGATGATTCAGCTCGCCCTCGTAGGATTGCATTTCCTGAGTTAACATGGAATAAAGTTAATATTGAGTTGGCATAGACAAAACAATCGAAAGATCAAGATCTGACTGAATAATGCTTGACGTAAATAGGTGCCAAAAATGTTTGATAAACTCACAGAAATGTCCCTATTGAGCTGGAACAGCCCCTTCCACTTCACCGCCTCCAGTTTCCGGCAACACTCGTCCCGATCCCCGAAGGCAACGGCGGCAATCTCGAAGATGTCCATAAGGTATTCCTTGCCTTTCACCAGTTTGCCGATTGTGCGGTTCCATTGGATGTTGAAATCATTTCTGTTTTTTAATTAGTGTAAAATTTAAGGTAAACAGTTAGTGCTTACCTACCTAACCAAAATCTTTTGGTCATCAAATATTTTGAAAAATGAGATACCTACCTATAGGACTTGATTGATATGACAACCGCCCAATACCTACCACAAAGTTGTCTCGTCGCGATGATGATGAAAAATAAAAATAGAACATTTGATGGCATATTTTGGCTAAAGGAGTACCTAGGTTCCTCCTTAGTCCCTACCTATAATGGATCTGCTATTCCCATTATATTTATTGTGATGTGATACTAATCACCATGTCAATTTCAAGTTCCTTATAGGTAGGTAGGTACTCGTATTAGGTAGTAAGATAAACGTGTGAAATCTTGGCCAGTCGTAGTACATAGGGCAAGTCTGTCTGACCTTTCAACCAGCAGTCGGTGTATCTCCTCGCGCACGCGCTTGTTGTCCGAGTTGACGACGCAGAACCTCTTGGTGGCCAGGTCGAGGCGGTTCTCCATGCGCCGGAGTCGATTGCCCGCGTTCTCTATCATCGCCAGTTCCTGTCAGCGAGATCATGTCAGCATACAACATTGGAAACAACTAGCAGAGTGGGTTTGCTGCAGTCTTGTCTATTGATGCTGAATACCACAGATACTGAACTAAATCAACCGTACCTACTTCCTCTGTCGGTAGCGTCATTAAGCTGAGGCTAGACCTGTTTAGCCACACATTATAAGCAAGACCAATGTCCAACTTTATATGTAGTTTTACTGTGCGCCGACCTAACTCTAAACTAGACTGAGTTGGTAGAAAATGCCAATGCATTATGCCCTCCTTTTGCTCCTGTAGGTATTCTTTATTCTTTATTTATGTTTAGGCATGGAATGGAAGTAGTATGTTTGTAAAACCACGGTAACACTATTTGAATTCACTGAATTGCGTTTAGCACTTACATTACGTTTTAAAATGATCTTTGTGAATTTATTGAAAAAAAAAAATTGCGTTTACTTTCATCTTTGGTTACTTACATCAGCCTCTGTAGGAACTTTCTTCAGCAGTTCCACCAGCTGCTTCTGCGCGAGGTAGTTGAGGCAGTCCAGCTCCTGCTGCTGCGCGCGTTCCTCGCGCAGCACTGACTCCAGCTGTTCGTACTCCACGATGGAGTGGCATGTCCCCTTCTTCACTTGCTTGTCACGCAGCGCGTGCTGGCCTTTGCTGGCCAACTGCAGGCAGATGACAAATTAGACATCTTTAAAGTAAATAGGTTTTTGTTGTAGTCAAAAATACCTATTAGTTTTGATTTTATAAATATCGAGTCCCGCTAACTGTCAGGTGACCACATGTGACGTCAATTTCCAACGCTCCGCTTAGTAGTTGTGTTGTGCGATGACGTCACACCGCACGCATCTAGTACGAGTCCGCATCGCACGTTTACTTCTACAAATCGGAAACTAAATTGAGGTATCGATGTAATTCTTTGTACTTGTACCTACTTTTTATTTTTGACCAAGAATATGGATAGCTAATAGTCAAAAATAGCTAACATTCTTCATTCGCTGGTTGACGATAAGGATATAAAGTGCGTCCTTGAGATCATAAGAAGTAGATAGAAGTAGAATAAGACACTTAGGAATATAGGAACTCCAAAAATGATGGGTCTCGGTGCCATAACCTACCTATAAAACCTTTTTTTTGTTTGACTCCGACTGTGCTGTACTACAGCAAACAGGACAGTAGAAATACTAACTCGTATGCATAGTAAAGTTTCCTTGAGCTCATAGGCGAGTATACCCAGCTGCTTCTCCTGTGGAGCGAGCTGCGGAATACCACCGGCTCGCTTTTCCACGCTGCATGTTGGTGCTAACTTTTGGAACTGGAAATAATAAACATAATATAATGTAGGTAGGTACCTACCTACTGGTTATCTTATATTTTTAGAATCAAAGTGACAACTGACACACTGACATAGAAAACCATAGAAAACGCACAGCCTAAACCGCTGGTCGTAGAGATTTGAAATTTGGAGAGTACTTCTGTCGTGATGCGGGTTCTAGTCTTACCTTCCTACGTATAGATAAGATAAAATAATACAGAATCAACCTCCAAACGAGTTCCTGTCAATCTTTTTTGCGTTTGATATTGTATAGGTACCTACTCATAATTATGTCAATACCTACCTACTATGTAATTAAATTAACCTGTCCATTTCCAAAATGAGAAAGATCTAGCAGTAGCAGTAAAGGTGGGTATACTTAGGTAAGGTAGACTGAAGTAGGTAGACTATTTTTACCGTTCGCTGAACACTGCTGAGCTCCGCTTCTGGGTCAATCGTCTTCTGTTCCACTTGCTGAGGCATTTTACGTTAAAACTTTGTAGTAAATAAACGGCTTACTAAAATATCAAAGTAAAATGGAGTAACCAGTTTCCCAAAAATATTTTTCTTTATAACTCAGGGTGACGTTCGTGTGACTTTTTTTGGATTTATTTTTCTTCTGAATGAAGTTCTGTGTTTGGAAAGTTTAACAAACAATTAAACGGAGTAAAAGAGTTTGTTCTTCAAATCTGAGTGCTTCCAACACTTTTAAGGAGAGCAAGTAAGTAGTGCAAGAAAATCTAGATAGTTAAGTACCTACCCATGTGTCACAGGTCCATCATGGTTAAGGCTATGTCCAGTCCGGAACAAGGCGGGATTTGGTAAAAAAAAGTAAGGCTTAATGTTTTTAACAATCTAACTATGATTGTTTTTAACTAAGCTTCTAATTTACTAAGACTTCAATCAAAGGTTTTACGTATGTTCCATCCATTGTAGCATCTAGAAAGTACCTACTCATGATGAAGAGTTGACATTTTGATGAATGTGAGGAACTTAGGTATGCCCAGTGGTATGCTATAATTATTATTTATTTATAGTTTTTCTGCTATTATAGGTAGAGTCAGACAGGCTGATGTTGAAAATTAAAGACGTGCATTAAAATTCATTCTTTATTTAATTTTATTAATTCCACAAACAAGTTAGTGATAAAGTATTCTAGTCATGAAATAGATCTTACGTGTAAATTACAAAATAGTACTCATGATATTTATGTAAGTGCTAAATGATGAGTCGAGTAGGTCTAAGAACCTATGATAAGCGGTAAACTTTGTAAATCTGTATGACTCCATTGATCTATCACTACTGTAATTTGTAATTGTAACATTACAAAATATATTCAAATAAGAACATAGGTAGGCACTTATTTATTTTAGTTATTTTTGTAACATGACAAAAATAATTCACAAAATTGGAATGACTGAGAAGTTTAAACAGAGGGTAAATAGAACAAATTAGTTTGTGCATCATAGTATAAAAAATAAATCAATAAGTAACATTAAGTACATAATATCATAATTATTATTCCATTTAATTATTATTTTTTGTTGCAAATACTTACTTTTTTTTACTGTAAAACATTAGTTAGATACATTTCACAATTTCATTATAAGCTCAGTCTTGATAATAAATAAATAATACTCGTAATATTTAGAATAAAACTGATACAAAAACTAAATATTTAATGTGCAGTGTGTTTAATACCTACTCGTAAAATGAAGAGAGTTCAAATACCTGAGTAGCTGCATTGCTAAATAGTTAGCTTGTGGGACAAAAGTTTCAACATAGGTACATAATTAAATTTAGCAAAACTGTCAACATGTAGTTAATTATGCTGTCACTATTTAATCAAAATAGCCAGCTAATCAATGTTTGATTGCCATTAAGTATAACAAAAAGTGTTAGTAAGTACTTATATACATTTTATAATATTATTTTTTGTAACTGAAAATAAGCAAAGAATTGAGCTTTGTAAATAACATTAACTACAACTTAAAGTTTACTTAGGTACATAGAACATAAAATACTATGTATGGTCCTATTTTCGGTTTCTAACTCTTTGCTAATTAATACAAATTGATATTAGAAAAGGCACTTATTCGATCCTGAAACCAGGTACTAAGGCACTGCATGCACTTGTTTTGCAAAATACAATTTTAATTCTATTCAAATAAGGTAGAACCTACATTGCAACAGATCATTAAGTATTTTTTTTTCAATTGTAACTTATATGGCTTATATTTATTTATACCTACCTATTGTAAATGATGTTCCCGTTATATCTTGGTATTTTAACAGTTTGATATACCTAAATTATTTAAGTCTATTTTATCATATAAGTGCACCAAACGTTTCACTCACAGTGATAATTATAATTTAATACTACTTATGATAGATACATATAATCTCAATAATTAAAAGTGTTAATATTTACAAAGCGATGGAAAGGTTAGATTCAGAAATGATAATTAGGTAGTTATTATTTACTGAAAATGGGTCGAATATTTACATAAACAATGGAATATTTTAGTGTAACTTAACTGTTTATTTAGTAGGTATAGATTATAAGTATATTTTAGTTGTATTGACATGAATATCGACTAATGAGATGAAAAGATTTATCACCCCTAGCTAACTGTTGGGTTCATTGTAAATCTGCTGTACCAAATCCGTTCTAACCAATCTCATTTATTTTAAATAAAAAATCTAAATGCCGAAATTGTTTTACTCAATTTACATAATACCTATTAGATATCGTAGACAGAGTTTTGTGTATAAAATAAATTTAAACAGACGCCTTACAACCTGCTTGTTGCTAAAACAATATATTTTTTGTTTCTATAATTTTTCTACAAAATGTTGAAATTTAAAATACTTACCTATAAACTTTATAAAATTTCAATTACCGGTCGCAAGTTAAATAGGTCAGAGAAGTAAAAACAACAAGTATAGTAACTACAAACGTTTGAACTACGATACTAGCTATCACTGCAAGTGTGTATAAATCGCACGGCTTGTACAATATGACGGTGGTGTACCCCACAGCCAGCACCACGGTCCTGACATCGAGGAACGCCAACGTCACCATGACAAATGTCGAGTTACGGAAAAGTAGTACTAAGGAGCACGCGGCGGAGAACGTCACAGGATCGTAATATTTGATTGCAACAAGGTATACTATAATAGGTATGTCGATGGCTTCACGGAGCGATAGGAGGGTGCAGCAGATCACCTGTGAAAAAATCCAAGGAGTCTGGAGGTGCGGGTGGGGGGCGGCGGGGGGGCGGGCAGCTTGCGGCGCTTCTCTGACGTCAGCTTGTGCTTCATCTGCTCGTCGATCAGCTCTTGCATGTCCATCTGGAATAAATGAAGATACTTCTGAATATCATGTTTTCGAATTATCTTAGTCTAAATACCTTCCGAGACCTTATGTGGGCCCTGTGTCAAATATAATTGTTTGCACGTTCTTCTGATTACATCCATCCATACCCAAAGATCCTCAAAGCCCAGCATATAACAGGGATAACACAGATCCAAAAATCCCTCTAGAGGCAGTTCAGCACAGGTTTAATGACCCCCCATGGATACTTTTTGCAAAAAATTCCAACGACTTAATCACAATTAAGGTACGAGTTGGCAGCGGGCGACATGAGGCAGCAACGGACGACGTGTCACAGGCGACACTACTGGTTTCTATATATTTCTATGAAATCCGTAGTTAGCGACACGAAGCTAGCGACGCGTCGTCGAGCAGCAGACGCCAGTGTCGCCCGACCGCGGATCAGTAGTGCGGAACACTCGGAACCAACTGGATGAACCGTCTGCAATTGGGTTCGAAATCATGACTGCAGCGACAGGACGTAACGACGTGTCGTGACGACATGAAGCGACGACACGTCCGCTGCCAACTCGTACCTTTAGCTTTAAAGTTAATAAATAGGTACAAATCGTTAAGTGAGGTGTTTCGGCAAGAAATCTCCAATTACCTGCCACTGCTCGAGCTGCTGCCCGAGGTCCACCTTCTGCCGCACGGCCTCGTACAGCTGGCTGTTGGCCTGCATCAGCTCCACTCTCGTCTTCGCCAAGGACACCTGAAACACGAAAGACAACGCATTACAAATCATACTGCCTCGAGAGCGAGTTTGTTGATGTCTTTTGTATGGAAGCATTGTTGCTACGCCACGGATGATCTCTATGAAGTTGCGAATAGGCATTCCTCTCAACAAAGCTACTCGTAGGTAACGACGCAATAGCGATACAAATTTTTAACATAGTTATTTACTACAAATACATTTTTCCCAACAAATCTAGAAAGTATTGCCGTTACTAGCTTTTCACAGCTGTCTCTTTTGCGCCGTTATCACATAAGAAAGCTATAGATATCTTACTTTTACCGACATTGTACACCCGAAATGGATAAAACCATTGTAAAACTGTTGAAGCTTACCGGGAACAATTATATCATCTGTATCAATATAACAGCCGCCCGGGCCCATGTTAGATATACTCGTATAGGTACACATGTAATATAGCTCATGAATGCAATAAACATTTAATTTGAACACAGTTTTGACAATAAACAATATTGTTATAGTTATACCTCGGCTGCTTTCTTCCTGTCGATGGCCTCGTCGCGCTCCTGCCTGGCGCGCGTCACCGCCTCGTCGTTCTGCAGGCTGCTGTAGTTCGCGTCGTTCAGCAGCTTGTCACGCTCCTCGGCCGCCGCGCGCAGCTCCACCTCGGCTACCGACAGCTGGACATCACAACAAATAAGTTTTACTTAGTATTTATAATAACATAGTTCATACAACGGATCTAGGCATTCGTGAAGTTAGCCACAGGTGCGAGTTTGCGCATGTACAGTTCCTTCCCCCCCTCCTCATACCTCCAATTGCTCCCGATCTACGATACTGCGCAGCTCTTGCGGCTAACTTCACGAATGCCTAGATTCGTTGAGCCAACTATAGGTACTAGCGAGTGATTGTCTCTACATGTCTTCATCATAGCAAAAATGTTGAGGAGGTTGTTCGTGGTCTAATAGGGAGACTTAGTTTTGAGAACATATCTACTAAAAGCTAGTAGGGTACCTACATATAAAATGTAGCCGCATACCTTTAGTTCCTACTTCAATATTGTGTGACTCGTTACGAGTAAGCCACTTTTTGTGCTCATAACGTATTGAATTTATCGTGTACTCTGCAGAACACAGTGCTTATAGGTAGGTACCTACTAATACTTTTTACCGTACTTCTAAGTAATAACGTGACGTAAGTCAAATATTTCCCGACATCCCACGATATCTTTATAGGTAAGTGCATGTCTTCCGCAGGTTACACATATCTGCAAAAAACTTCATTGTTTTACCTTTGTCACATTACAGCTGGATATCACTGTTTATTACTGCTAATCAGTACAATAGTTTGACTTATTACTAAATCTCTGAATGCTTCTGAACGCGAGTGCGTTACGAGTAGGTACCTAGCTACTATAATTATTTAGAAAAGACGCGCAAAAACAAACAATATCACGTCGTCTTTCCAAAGTTTTGAAACCACTCATTCTACTGCTTATTTGACTGAGTTTATCACTGCTAGATCGACCACCAGCTATTATTTGTGAATGCCGCTCGCTCCAGTTAGTGCATGGGTCATCATCTCATTAAATAGAAAGTTTGGCATAGCAATGAACCTTTTAGTTTACGTAATTTTAAGAAAAGAGGGTCTGGGCTGCCGAGAACTTTACGTAGTAAAAGGCCTACACGTTTAGTATTATTCTATTCGAGAGTTCAGTTTGAACAAAAAGTCTATTCAGTTCCACTGAATGGAAGAGGTACACTAAGGCTGCTCGACACTATGCCTCGAAAACTACATTATAGTTTGAGTAGATATTAAAAACCTAAAGGCCCAGCATCAATCATTCAAAATCTCAACACAACTACATCTTCAGGAATTTAAAGCTAATGGAATGCAACGAAATTGCCAAGCTCGCCGTGCAAGCCTTCTTCACGACTTCACGTGTGCAGTGTGCGGTGCATTGTAACAACATAATGACGTCCGGTCCCACTGGTCGCTGACCCTGCCGTGACGTCACACAGGTCACGCCATGCAGCTCTACCTGGTCTAGATTCTCTGTCAAGATTGCTGCGTTCAATAAACTTAGGTCAAACCTATATAAAACTAGTTAGGTAGGTGCCTTAGTTATTCTTAAAATGTTTGTTGAAATATTCCTTACCGTCATAAACTAGTTAAGTAGGTACCTACTCGAGTATCTCGATCTACGGGCTTTTACGAGACTACTGAAAGATCAGATCATGTATGTTTGTCTACTTAGTTGGAACTGCATAAGTAATCATTCTTCGAAACATGTAAGAGGTTGCACTAGAATTTTCCAAGACCTTGCGAATAACATTCGCCAAATATACATATAGGTAGTACCTATGCAAGCAGGTACTTACAAAAGAACGTATTCTGAGATCATTCGTCTTTTAAGCACTTTGCTCACGTCTCATCAAAAATGACGATCTCTCGTGTTTTTAAACGTAACTGTATACCTACTTTACTTCTTCCAATCATCCAATCTGATTTTATAATTTTAATTATATTTATAAGATTTGTTTAAGAGAACTTATAAAATTAACAAACGGAGGTCATTTGCGTCCATGTTGAGATTAAGGACAGCCAGATATGAGCATCATTATTCGGTGGGTGTCAGCGTGGGAGATACCTAAATATAGTTAGAAGCGGCAAAATCTAGATCTGAAGACCGGTTCTATGTGGGGCGATTGATGAATGATAAGGCCTTATTTAGGCAATAAATACATGAAGCTCGGCGGACCGCAGTCGCAGGAAGTCGTGTCTGGGCGATCAGACCACTCGGCGAGTCGCAGTAGGGCAAAACCATTTTTTAAGCCATTCCTCAAACCAATCTAACCTAAAGAACGGGTTGGATATCTTTTTCCATACACTCCTGAGCAAAAGTCGGGAAGGTTTCTTTTCTTCCACACAGTTCACTTAAATACATAACTAAGGACCTGATTAAAACATTATTAAATGCTGTTATTGTTATTTACAGTCATCTAGATAGGATAGTAAATCAAAACAGTAAACCGAGAAAATATCGATATTTGCAATACAATTTGCAGTTAACACCAAATAGCTCTTATAACATGCGAGTGAAGCAATTGAAGATTAACGGTCGTGGTGATCACAAACCAGTGGCACCTGCCTATGTCGCAAAATGCGTGTTGCATTAGTACCTCGTAAATTCATATGAGTGAGTGGCCTACTGTGATGGTGGAGTTTCAGACCACCTGAACTCTTTATTTTGGTTTAATAACGGTTAGGATTACTAAGCTCAAAAGCGTATAGCTGTAAATGCTACCAGCGCAGCGGTCACATACAATACCTATTGACTGCGCTAAACTTTTCTTGACTAATTTGATCTGAAAATAATTACCATAGTAGTGGTTTCAGAATTGCATCTGAGCTCGCCTGTGCCTACGTCGCGATTATCAAAATAAAGTCAAAGAAATAAGAGCCCTTTCAACAAGCCATTATGCTCTGATATAGCACTTATTTACGCACTGACTGCTTGCATAGGTACCTACGGAAAACAAACGAAGCTAAACGGAGGCCAGTGCATTCCAATTTATGGAAAGTGCTCATAAACAACAAACTTCTTTCAAAACGATCTACTAAACTGCCGGCAAAAAGCAATGCTCATTTCGATTTCAACCAGAACGGTACAGTACACAGTTTCACGGTTATTCGGTACCGTTGCTACTAAATCGATTACCACTTGAGTTCGATTGAATCAGCTCTAGGTGACCACCAGAGCGCTGCTCCTAAATATTGCGGTTGAACATTAAGCGGAACCGTTTTGTTTGACCAGAATAAAGTACCACCCTAACTAGGACGTTGACACAATTCTCTAGTAAAGGCACCACCCCATCCACTCAAGCGGAATGAATATGTCTACTCGTAAAATTAATAAAAGCTGGTAACATGATACAAACCTAGGTTACACCAACATTTTCAAAGATGCAATGTCCCGCGTGGGGATTCAAACCAGCAGCACATCCTACTAGCCATTAACAGTTGTTAAATATATCTTCTAACTTGTTGAATATGTTGAAATGGTAAGTTACGTGTAGAGCCAAACTACTACTCACGATCTTGACAATATATAGGAAAACCGTAACAGAAATACCTACCAATAAAAACATACTTAACAGTGAGAAAATATCAAATGAATCATTCCTATGACACAGAACAATTATGTTGTTAATTGCTGACAAATTCTTCAATGCCTCCACACAACCAGCTCATTACAAATGTTTTGCAGTTTTCAGTAAGAAAGGTCAAACTGCGATGGCCACAAAAGGACCCTTCACTTTTAATAGTTATGTTATTTAGAAAAAAAAAGTTGTTTCTTTCGATGCCATTTCCTTACCTTGGAAGACAGATCAGCGATGATTTCATTCTTCTCGTCGATCTGGCGTTCTCTCTCGAGTGCTCGGCGGGCGTGCGCGGCGATAGAATCGCGAACTCTAGAGCCTTCCAGAGTGGCGTAGGCGGCCACGGCGTCGGCGCAGGCGGCGGCGAGCGCACCGCGGCGCAGCGTCTCCGCGTCGTCCCCGTCCAGTGACGTCAAGGACAGGTCCGAGTGGAGCCCTGGAAACATGCAGAAAGCAAGTTAACTAATGAGATATTTTACAGTTCCTGCTGTGTGAATGATGATATTAATGAGTAAAACGGGTATTACACTAGGTACACGGTATTCAGGGCCCGGTAGTAAAAGAGCCTAACGCCTAGCCTCTACGTTTTACGCCCTGACTCTTATTACACCACTCTTATTTAGGGTAAGGGTCCCTGAATTCAGGGTAGTGTATTAAGTGCTTTAGAAAGGCGTGAGTACTGAGATGACGGATGATAGAGAGGAATGGAGGATAAAAACGTGTTGTGCCGATCCCTTATAGCGTGGGAAGAGGGCTGACAAGTTCCTGCTCTGGGTGTTATGGTCATGTTATGGTAGATACTTAGGTTTGATACCCACGAAACAGAATCATAATAATTAATCTGGACTTAGTGAATTCTATATCACTCTGGGATAATTTACCTACAGCTGATAGAATTTTTAGAATCGGTTAAGTACCTACATAATAACAAAGATAAAAAAACTTACACTAATAACCTTTTTACACCTTTTTTATAATTTCTTAGTATAAAGGTAAATAGGTACCTACACAGTTTTTCAAAGCATTTTTATAAATGTTTATAAAATCACATTATTACCATGTTATTCAGTTGAGTGTGATCGTCAAACAATATGATTCACCTTCTCAAGATAACAATGTGCTTGGAAACAATGGAGAGGACTGATCAAACAGACTTTTACGACTTTTGGGAGGTAGTTAATAACAACAGCTTATTCAATTCTCAGCTGTGTGATACAATAAAGATTTGCACTAATACGTAGGTACAGTAGCAGACAATACCTACAAGAAACCCACCTTGTTTACATATTCGCTGAACATTATTACAATAAAACTAACTTTTCATTACTTCAATGTAATTATTGCGCAAATACTAACCCTGTTAACAGAGGACAAGCTGACGCGGTTGAGGTCAATGACGGAATGGAAGGCACGCGTTGTGCTTACATTATACCTACCTAGGCAAAAGTAACCAAAAACTTTGCATTTATTTTTAAACTATCGATAGTCTACAGGAAGTTTTCAAAAGCTAGCACTTTCTGGCTAGCTAAAGAGCGTGATGTGTCGAAAATTTAGATTTACAAAGCCTTAGAAGCATGCCCCAGGATGTGTCCACACAACTATGCGCCGGATATAGGTACCTACACATAGGTACTTTGTCGCCAACCAGATAACCCTGATGCAACACAATCTAGCTCAAGATTAAGTTAGCAAAGGAAGTAAAGGGGCTGTTTGAAATTACTTAACCTTGTAGAGACTAGGTAGTAAAAAAAGATGACATTTTAGTTGGCATAGATGAGAGATTTGTGAGAGACACGTGAGTTAAGATTTGTATAGACAGAAACAGAAGCAATATAACCCAAGAGTTTAAGTTTCATTTGAATACTTCTGAACTAAAACCGTTACTAAAGTATCATTGTTTCAATAATTGATACAATAACATAAAGTATCATACAATGTCGTATCAGCGTCACTTTCGCTTTTGTTGAGAAAGACAAATCAGCTGGATTATACGAGTATACCTACTTGACGAGGTTTTTGCGTTTATGTAGGTACCTATCAAGCGAAAACTGCTAAAAGGTAAAAAATCAAAGGCCATAGGCATGCGTATATATAATACGAGTACAAATATACTCGTAATAGAACTGCCAATTCCAACCTATACAAACTCTTAAGTCTTCATGATATCAGTTAACAGGATAGACGAGTGTAATCTAACAACCAATTTGAAACACAATTAGAAACACAAGAAATAAGCAAGGAATACGAGGATAACAGAGCTGCCAATACCATCCCAAATACAAGCTTCTCTAGGCAATAGGATGATGCATCAGCTAGACAGAGCGAGAGCGAACCACTAATAGAAAACCAGATTTTGTAACCAGTTACGGAACTCAACAAAAAAGATTTTGCACGATACAAACAGTGTAAGACGAGACTTGTTTGAAATATATTGATGCGCAGAGTATAAGAACCGTTTGAGACTTGTTTTATCGTTACTCGTGATAATAGCTGGAACTAGCTAACAAGATTGTCCATAACGATAAAATGACATGCCAGTGTAACATTATTAAATAACAATTACCTACTAGCCCTAGACGCATTTACCAACATAAAGGAATCATAATAGTGGAGTGCAAGGTATCCCCCTTAAAATAACCTGCGGCGCTAGAGTAAATCCCAAATCCCCTTTTGGGTTACCCTGCAATGTCTAGTCGGGATCATTACG
Organism: Cosmorhoe ocellata; assembly: GCA_963675405.1. Taxonomy (NCBI): domain Eukaryota; kingdom Metazoa; phylum Arthropoda; class Insecta; order Lepidoptera; family Geometridae; genus Cosmorhoe; species Cosmorhoe ocellata. Next base: position 1,666,607 of record OY776265.1, on the reverse strand, counting down.
GTTTAATAATCAAAGCAAATATTTTATAGACAGATTTTTTTAACACATCTTTTCAGTCTCACATAAAAGGTGAGTCAAAGATTTTACAAACAATTCAATTTGGAAATTATGGTTTCAAATTCAAATTGTAATTCGAAAGGGATTATTTTCCCGATTGAAATCGTCGGTCGTGAGTGAGCATGAAGCTCGTGGTGAATTGACGCGATTCACAGTTAGATGACAAAACTGGAGGCACGATGACTGCTTGAAGGAAGGTACTTGCTATTATACCGGTATTATTAGTCGTTCCTCATCCTTACCGTCAGAGATCTTGATTTGACAACGATTTCACAACTGACGTAGAGACTAGATGAACGGCAAAAGATACTAGCATCAGTTGTAGAGGTAATAGTGAGTCTGTTTGTCTGTGGCCTAGTTACAGAACAGGGTCGCCAAAACATGACTTTACCGAGAGTTATATAACACTAAAGAGCACAGAATTGTAACGCATTGAAATTGATTTATTTTCCAATTCTTTAAGTCATGCATGAAGCACAAATAAAACATGAGAATTGACTGCCTCCGACCTCTAAGTGTCAGCGAATCGAAGTAGCCTCGATAACTAGTTTCAGTACACGCGATCGATCTCAAAACACGTAGAAACTTTACTTTTTGTTGAAATAGTAGGTATTTACAAGCCATTTTTTGATTATACCCAGTGGTGGATTTATCACCAGGCTGAGTAGGCTGGAGCCTAGGGCGGCAAATTTTAGGGGGCGGCAAATTTGGCTTATTACCTTACACAAAATAATAAATAAAAATTATAATATACACGGAGAAAAAATTTAACAAAATTGCAATATTTTAATACTATACACCTATACCAAATAATCCAACGATTTTACATGATAAATTACTAAACGCTAAATTTAATAGCCTACTGGCGGCAAATGTGTAAATCCGCCACTGATTATACCTACCGACCCACCAAATAACCATACAGCTGACCAGATGGTACCATAACCTAATAATGTGAGTACTAAAATGGCCAGAAAAGAAAACACGTCGTCCTAACGCAATATGCCTGTATGGTTGAAACCACTTACGGAGCGTGGGTTTCTCAGGGTGCCTCGATGATCTCATAAACCAGTAACTTAGAGAACTTCTATTTGTGTTCATGTGGTCAGCTTTGAGTCATCTACATCCTATTGCCACGTCAAGAACCTTACTGTTATACATCTTGCACTACTCACCAATGTGAGAGAATGAGGGTCAGATACGCAACATAATGTCCTGTTAACACATTAGTTTACAAAAGCGTTTCCCCATCATTTCCCTATTTACCAAAAGTAAACTGGTTACGGTAAGCGTATAAAATTACCCCCGGGCAAACACGGAAATGCATAAACAAGCACCAAAGTCGTCGCGTGACCGCTTAGTAGGGCAAAAGGCGTCGTGATTCTACCTTACCCTGGTCTTTGTACCCATCACAATTAGTCCTTTATTCGCTTGGCACTTTCATTAGTTGATTTCGTTATGGAAATCATGGTATTTTGATGTAGAGCGAGTGATAGCGTCGTTAATAGGCACTGCGTCTCGATTTGGCAATGAAGCCTTGACTCAAAAGTAGGGCGTCCTTCTTCGAATCACATTTTGCCAGCGAAAATTAACAATGCGGTAAATTTCGTTTTATCAGGAATTTCAGTCATAGAACCTTACATACCAATTATGTTTTTTTCCGGATTCCGGTTTCGTGCGTATCAGAAACAACGAGAGGGTAAGGCACCACAACACCCGCAGCACGATCGCAAGCATCGATCCCCAGTCCTCATTGCAACATTTTGTATTTGGCATGGCGTAATCAGCAAGGACCAGTGAATATTATCAACAAACACTTTCCCATTAGGGCACGAGAGATACGTATTTGATTTCAGTTTTGTAATATAGATGTAGCGCATACCTGAGTCATCATCGTGTCCCGTGTTGAGCTGCAGCGCCAGCGCCCTCAGCTGCTTGTAAACCTGCACCGCCTCGCTCCTCAGCCAGCCACTGTCCTCCTCGTCCGGCTCCGACTCCATCTCGGCATGGAGGGACCGCGTGGTGGTGTTCAGCTCGGTGGTCTCCGGCCCGCCGATGCGCTCCGCCAGCGTGTCGTGAGATCTCTGCAGTCGCTCCAGCTCTTTGAGTGTGTTCTGGTATAGGTGTTCCTGGCAGAAATCTAAGATTACATATGATTCGGAAGTTTGACGGGGTTTTATACTGCTGGGTTGAACTATTTAAAGACAGAAACTTATCACCATTAATTTTACACTAGAGGTTAGTTTTACTGTACTTATAATAATTTAACTTAAACAATAAGTTAACAAAACGTTAGTCAAACCCGCGCGTGAGTAACTAAACGACTGGTTAGAAAGAGTGATCGTAAATGAAAATGAAGGCTTATCATTTAGCCAGGACCAATAGGCATCGCACCGACACGACGCCACCTCATTAGTTATTCCATTGTTTCGTAACACATTCGAAAATAATGAACTGTTTTAGCAGTGGCAACAATATCATGATAACATTTTATCAACGTTACTAGTCGACACGTTACTTTCGATTGTGCACTATTTGTGGCAACATTTCAAAAATATAAGTTTAGTGCTTTCATGATTTGAATTTTAGCACGTTGATCGAGCCCTCGAAGAGCCTATCATTCCATCAATCCCCTAAGCCACAAGCTCACATAATATTACTACGCCTTTATGACGACTTACAATTTATTTCAATTGCAACACAAGTCATAAACTCCCATACAAAGTGTTTCCTTCGATACAACATAATAGAGTTGTATGCAGTGATGGTATTGCCTAACGCAAACCTTCAAGTCGAGATTAGTTCTTAATTACAGCTATTGTTCTCATATCAATTCAACGGATATTACATGGAACGCATTACCCCCTTTTTGGATAGTGCCTAGGCGGGAAACAGAATTAGTGAAAGGTTAACTAATTGTATTAGCGTTTCGGTGAGAATGTGCACGAGAAATGGTAGAAAAAGAAATTATACTACATTGTATTCTCACTCATCATACTTAATTCCTAGTAATCAAAGTTGCGTCTAGGTGCTTGTGGTTTTATTGTTAGATCCCAAAAGATAAAAGTCCAAGGAGCTATATTATACCAAAGTATGACATGTATAGTCGCATTATCAGATGGGATAAGACGCCTCACACCAACTTCACTAATTCAAATTCTTTAAAGTTATTCCTCACCTGTTCCTTGAGCTGCCTCTCGAGCGCCACTATCCTGTCGTTGGCCTCATCCAGCTGCTGCATCAGGTTGTCCTTGTCGTGCATTGAGGAGGTCAGCCGTCTCTCCAGCTCAGCACGCTTGTCGCCCATCAGAGCCAGCTCCGACTTCAGAGACTCCAGGCTTGTGACGTGGTCCTAAACAAACATGCATGATCACGACTGTATGCCACTAATTTAAGATCTACGTAATGTAATTAAATACCAACATGGAACAATGAATAAATGAATATGAATATACACACACGCATCACGTAGTCTTAGTAAGGAAATAACTAGGTTAGATGTTGTGCATGTTGTGTACCTACCGCTAAACTAAACATTGTATAAGTACTTGCCTGTAAACTGGTCTTTCTCATAGAACATTGATCTTTCAGACCCTCGAGCTGAGCGATGAGATTGGCTTCAGTGGCTGAAGATTCCTTTAGCTGCGTCGTCAGCCTCGAGTTCTGTGCCGTCAGCTCCGCTATCAGACTGGCTTTCTCTTCATCACGCTGTTGACAAAATTCATCAAGGGTTACAAAGCCCAGTTGTTTTCCACGTTTGCAAAAAATCAACATGATAAAAGGGTTTTTATCATGTTGAAAAGATATTGTTGTAGGTATAAACACTTTCATGTAGCTCAATTGTATGAAGTTCTATTGTCATTAATTCTTTAGATTAGAAGACATTTCCAGGAACTCAATGCCGGAACACGTTTACATCCTTAGATTAAACTCCCCAATAATGTAATCAAGTTTAGCCATATAGAACTGCATTGTTCTAAGCAAGCCTGGTTAATCGCGTTAATGGGTGTAACCGAACCATCTGCCGCAGTAAACTGTTCCTTATTTTGATAACATTTGAATTCAAAATGTTTACGAGTTATTTGACTAAGTATAAAAATAAAAATGCTACAAGAATTTCGATCTTAAAAGGTTAGAGATAGAGTTGATATAGCTTTCAAGGGTTTTGCGAAACTTTTTTCGAAGTGCTAGGAAGGACGTCCAAACCGTGACCATCCATTGCGACATTGTTTTGGTGTAAGATACGAGTTTGTGCACGCTTGGTTGATCTATCGTGTGCCTTATTGCGCCTTGCATCCATCCCAATGATTGAAAGTGGCTTTGACAGGTACAAAACAGTAGGTACCCCTAGTTTTTGATAGTTTACGACAACTTTTTTCGAATAGTATCCCTTCATACCATTTACCTACCTCCGTCGGAAATGTTAAGGAACTAATATAAGGTCGATATCGTGAAAACTTGGTTTGAAAATAATTGCTGAGACTGCCGATTAGATATTTTCGATATTATCGACCTTATTTGTTACTGATTATTTTTTTTATTTTATGAAGCTCAATAATACGCTTGGATGGCGTACGGGCGGCGGGCGTGCCGCTAATTATTCAATCGTCCCTGGAAGCTTTCAGCAGGTGTACCGCGCTGGGAAACTCCCATAATTCACGGGCCGGCGTAATACCTAACCTTGGTGATAACCTTGGTTCAACAAATGATGGCCATTTATTATTAGAGAGCATTTGTCGTATGTTTTCAAAGGTGTGTATTATTTATGTTATGCCCGAGACTACGTCAAAACTTAGCTTTATTGAGGCAGCTAGAAGAAGGTTTATTCCACAAGACGTATTCAACTCAACCTGTCACCGGAAGAACATACCAGGTAGATACAGGAAATAGTGTTGCTTGAGGAGTTTAAATTTCACATGTGATGGTGATCCCACCCCACACACTTTTATGTAGGTAATGTGAGCAAAACAATGATGTTACCTTTTGTGAGAACCTTTTAAACCTCATTGATAACCTTATAACTCGGTCACCAGATCTAGCCACTAACTGACATGAATATTAATAGGTTTAATAATAATTTGATAATACATACATATTTGAGAAGTTGTAATTAAAAGTAATTACAACTACTCAAATATGATTTAGAAGCCCCAAGTTTATTGGCTTATAAAGAAACCCCGTGAATGAAGTCTTGCACGAGGTTTTTGTCCCGAGAAGGTGACTACTTAACAAACACAAGGTCAAGACGTGACCAAGGACGTCACCGCAAGACTTGCCGAATATAAATAAGATTAGGATCTACGAAATAGCCAACACGTTCGTTCAACAACAGTAGTAAGGTTTCATGGGATGCGGTCCGACTAACAGCGGATATGATATACCTACTAGAGATCCGGTACTAAAAGTGACCTATGCCTTAACGAATCGATCAGCAAAAGAAAGCCTGAACTTGCCAGACAAGCAACATAATGTTAATTGAATCATAGAGACATGACTACAGGCACACAAAAGAAGGTAGAGATTTATTTTCGGTGTGCCTAATATACAAGACCTACTCGTACACAAGACTTGTACTTTTCAATAGCTCTTGTTTGATATTGTTGAACAAATTAACGGTATTTCCTAAGCTTACACAAAAGCCTAGACTACACAAAAGCCCATGGACTTTTCTACAACTTTACAACGATTACTCTGGTAGTAGCGCATCAACCTTGGCTTAGTTCGCAGTACAACACTGTCCAATTTCAATGTTAATTACACCTAAAAGCGAATTTCGAACAAAAGAGTTTTTGTTTTGATAATACGAGTACCTTAGAGGGTCGAGGGCAAATCTGATAAAGTTATTAATACAATATTTTCTTGCTCTATTATTCTTAAAAGTATAAAGTTCCTTTAGAAAAAATTAACATGGTTTTGTGGAGCTTGAGGAAATAAAATATCCGACCCTAGATAACGTAGTTCAAGAATGGTTGTTTTAGAGAAGTTAGAAACAACGTTTTATTGCCCTGAGAGACGTGAGCGGGCTTTCTGAAAACTAAAATGATGAAATATTTTATTACTGGACATTGCTATTGCAATAAGCCATTTAGTACAAAGGCACGGTCTGTGAGTAAAAGGAAGGATACTGATGATGTTGACGTCCTCTAAATGACAAAAACATTAAAGAGCCAATCTCCAGTCTACGAGGACATGTAGTTAAACGTACATTATTGTAAGTTTGTAGGTGCACAATGTATCATTAGAACACCTGTGGAAATCGAAGTCGATAAGGTACATTAAAGTTGGATTTGAATTTTGATTTATTAGGGGCTAGTTTCACCATGCTCTATTAATTCAACTATCAGCTTGTTAGCCTTTTAATCGCCTGCTAAAGTTGTTTTGTGTTCCACTATGTCCTTAAGGATTATCTTACGTAAAATAGATAATGATACTTTACATCTCTCATATTCGGTAAGTAGGTCCTTATTACCCCCAAATGGGGCTTGTAGGTGACCAATTAGCGCTCTAGGGTAATAATGTAGCTAGAAAAGCCCTAGGGCGGTAAGTAATTAAAAAAAAAAACTTCACTCTTTCAAAAAGTTCGCGTACATCTAACCATCATACTGGCAATAGACATCATGCATTCAGCCCAATGACAAAAGAGGTTGCTTCGATATTCAGCCTTGTCTTCGTATGAGTATAATAGTCATCAATTTTAAATATCGAACGGCGAAGCTCAATTTCGTTCTTGAAAAAAAAAGTTGAAAAAAGGCGGGAATAGAAAACTTTTACTTTAAAATGTTTTATTCTTGTAATGCCGGTTTTTTTCTACTTACCTCACAATCGAGATGTAAAGCAGAGTAGTTAGCTCGGGTGTAAGCATCAATTGCACCCTCGAACTATAAGCGCCCTCGCTACGCTCGTGCGCCTAAATATCTCGGGTCGCAATTGATGCCTTACAGCCCTTGTCTACTAATCTACTATTAACATTGTTAATTTTGATGCTGATCACAGGTAATGCTTTGTTAGGGAAGTTTGGTTAAATTGGACTTAAAGTTATCAGAAGTTACATCCCACCCAATACCTGGTTCGAAATATGGGCGGTACCTACTTATCATAAAGTGTAATTTATCAAAGAAATATTGATATCTGTCGCTTCTAATGAATGTTGATTAGTGATGCAACAGATATCTGTTTCCGTTTCCGCAACTGCGGAAGTTCCGCATGATTTTTGACATCCGTTTCTGCTTCTGTTTCCGCAACTTTTTTAACGGAAATAAGAACGGAAGTTAACGATGGCAGGGCGGTTGACGGCGCTGGTGCATGGGCGGCGAGGTGCGCGTTTGACGGTGAAGCGCCCTCGCGTAGACTTTCGTTACTTGTCGCAACTTGTTTGTACCTACGTACTTTTTAGTTCACGTCGCGCCGCGATGTGAGTGTAAGCGAGTGAGATTTTCTGTTGTTGTTTGTTTTAATAAGAGCTGGTCTTATAACATGCGACGAACACCCAACAAATTGTTAGGCAAAAGCGGCCAAACTACTTTTCATATAATATAACTTACCTACCGCAACTTAACTATGAATATTATTTTTATTATTTTATTATTTTTATTTTACAATTTTAGGAAAACTAACAGCTAGGTAAATATGTAACAACAATGATGTGTGATTAACGGCTAATTATAAGTTTCCACAAACAAAAAATACTTAAGTTTAATATTATTATAAACAGTCTAAAAAGGAAAAAGACGGCGTAATTTAAAAAATAAAATATAAAACTTAGTTGCAATATTTATACCTAATCAAAATAGAAACTACTCAACAAGCGTTTAAGACGCTTGGTTGAGGTATTAAATAAATCTAAATCTACCACTTCGTTGTTCTTATCATTAAAAACAAAGTTTGATAATATATCATTGAAAGATTTGCATGCCCTTATGACAAACGAGTTCTGCCTATAGTTAGTCCTCACTAGTGGCTCAAACAAAAGATTAGGCTTGCGAAGTGAGCTAATGCTTGTACGCAAACCTATCAGCTCTAATAGCTCTGGACAGTCCACCGTTCCGTTTGCTATATTCATGAGATAACATAAGTCAGCAATATTCCTACGTTCAGTAAGAGGTAAAAAGTGGAATTTACGACAACGCTCAGTATAATCTGCCAGATAAATCTTCACTATAAATATTAACTATTAGTTCGCCCCGAACCGAGATATTTCACGCGCGATGCAAGCGACGCCACAATCCTCATTTGTATTCACGTCCCGATGTTTTTGAACACTCTTCGTTCAAAAACATCGGGACGTACCTAAACGTACCTAAATAGGTCTAAAACAAAAAATAATACTGTTTGATTATCCTACCTAGATAGGTAGGTACTTATAACCGTGCTATAAGATGTTAGCGGTTTTCATTTTCAAAGATAAAGGTAAATTTCTCTTTTTACGTTTTATTTCATAAACTATATTCTAGAATAAAAATTGGTGTAGTGGGGGGTCAGCGTCTAACTTTATCAGTCGGCCTTAAGAGGCGATAAGGTATTAGTTAAAATCGTTGACGTCCCATAAATCTCTCACCAGTGGCTCCAAGAAGCTGTCCTGCATGCAGCGGCCACACCCCGGGAACCACGTCGACTCGTGGGCTAAACCTGGTGAGGGGGGCTTGAGTGTCGAACTCAAGCCTATGCGGTTACCCCCCGTTTAGTGCTCTAAGTCTGCCTCGGCATTTTGCAATCCACCTTCGGTGGCGAGGCAGCAAGGCAATGTGGATGGCCTTAAAGGCGACGATGGGGGCCATTTAGTCATCGTCGGCTAGACACAACCAACAAGGAGTGTTCCCAAAGAGGGTTGACGTCAGGCAGGCGGCCGGTCATAAAACATGAAGCCAAAACTTTTACAACATGGTTCAAGGTATACAAGGAAATAGCGATAATGTTAGGGCGTACCCCCGAGGCGACGCGCAGGCGCAGCACCCGGCGGCTGCGAGAAATGGATTAGGGTTGTTGCACCAGGGACGGGTGCAACGTAAGACGCGAGTCCACGATGTACGATTGAGGATTGCGAGTTGGAATGTAGGTACGATGACTGGAAGAGGAAGAGAGTTAGCTGATGTATTAGAAAGGAGAAGGATAAATGTGGCATGTTTGCAAGAGACAAAATGGAAGGGAACGAAAGCGAGAGAAATTGGGGTGGGATATAAATTTTTCTACTGTGGAAGCGATGGTAAGAGAAATGGTGTAGGTGTGGTGCTTGACAGCGAACTGAAAAAATGTGTGACGGATGTTAAGAGAATGAATGACAGAGTGATAATGGTGAAGTTGTTGTTAGGAGATTTAGTTTTAAATGTGGTAAGTGTGTATGCACCGCAGACTGGATGTGATGATGTAGTGAAAGAGAAGTTTTGGGAAGATTTTGATGCGGTGATGATGGATGTACCAGATAATGAAGAAATATATATTGGAGGAGATTTTAATGGGCATGTAGGTAGAGTGAATGGAGATTATGAAAGAGTTCATGGAGGATGGGGCTTTGGAAACAAGAACCAAGAAGGAGAAACACTCTTGCAAGCCGCTTCTGCTTTTGACCTGGCAATAGTAAACACCTTTTTCAAAAAAAGAGACCAACATCTGATTACATATCAAAGCGGAAATCACAGCACCCAAATTGATTATTTCTTGCTTAGAAGAGATAAAATAAAGCAAGCCAGGGACTGCAAAGTTATACCAGGTGAGGCTTTAGTTTCTCAGCATAGACTTCTACTGCTAGAAATAAAAATCAAGATCCAACAGCCTCAAAGCAAGTTGTGCCGTCCTCCAAAAACGAAATGGTATCTGATTGAGAAGAATGAGTATGCAAAAGAATTTCAGGAAAGAGTGGTAGATAAAATGATTGAAATGGAAGATATGATGAATAAATCGGTGAATGAATGTTGGAATGAAATGGCCACCTGTATCAGGCATGTGGCGAAGAATGTTTTTGGGGAAACTAAAGGAAAAGGGAAAATTGATAGGGATACATGGTGGTGGAACGAAGAGGTACAAAAGGTTTTAAAAGAAAAGAAGAAAGCGTTTAAGGAATGGAAAAGTGTGGAAAGCGCGAACGATGTAGTAAAAGAGACTAAAAGGAAAGAATATGTAGAATGTAAGAGAAATGCTAAGAGAGCTGTTGCTGTAGCTAGAGCTACCGTGCAGGATAACTTATACAAGTCACTAGAGAGCCCTCACGGACAGAAAGCACTGTACAAATTAGCAAAAGTGAGAGAGAAGAATGCAAGGGATATAGTACACATAAAATGCATAAAAGATGAAGGAGGAACAGTTCTGACGAATGATGAGGATATAAAAGAACGTTGGAAGAAATATTTTGAAAGGTTGATGAATGAGGAAAACGATTGGAGTGGTGTGTTAGATAAGGTTCCCGCTAACGCAGCCATGGTGAAAGAAATAAGTGTGGATGAAGTAAAAATGGCAGTGCAAAGTATGAAGAATGGAAAAGCGGTAGGACCAGATGATATACCAGTTGAAGTATGGAAGTTTTTAAAAGGTGATGGATGGAAGTGGCTGACTTTATTTTTCAACAAGTTGTTACAAGATGAGGCGATCCCGGATGAGTGGTGCAACAGTTCTCTGGTGCCCATTTTCAAAAATAAGGGTGACGTACAGAACTGTAACAACTATAGAGGAATAAAGCTCATGTCACATAGTATGAAAGTTTGGGAAAAAGTGATAGCGAGACGAATGAGAAGTGAGAGTGAGGTATCGCAGAACCAGTTTGGGTTTATGCCGGGTCGGGGGACAACGGACGCCATATTTGCGCTTCGGCAACTTTGCGAGAAATATAGACGTGCGCACAAAAACTTGCATATGGTGTTCGTTGACCTCGAGAAGGCATACGATAGAGTACCCCGTGAGCTTCTGTGGTGGAGTATGAAAGAAAAGAGAGTGCCTGAGAAATACTTGCAGCTTGTACGTGCCATGTACAGGCAGGCCAGTACACACGTCCGGTCAGAAGCTGGCGTCACAGACAAGTTCAGTGTGGCTGTAGGCTTGCACCAGGGATCGGCACTAAGCCCTCTATTGTTCCTCCTGGTAATGGATGCTTTGACATTAGACATACAGGAGGAAGCACCCTGGTGTATGCTGTTCGCCGATGACATTGTTCTTGTCGGAGAAGATGCAACCGAGGTGCAGAGCAGGCTGGAAAAATGGCGAGAGAGATTGGAGAGTGTTGGCCTGAAAATAAGCAGGACCAAAACAGAACACCTGTTTTGTGATTTCGGCGGTCTCCCCAGCTTCTCTCATATTGCCTTAGACGGTGTATCCCTACCAGTCTGCTCCGATTTCCGCTACCTCGGTTCACTCATCCAGAACGACGGTGAAGTAGACCGAGACGTGAAAAACAGAATGAATGCGGGATGGATGAAATGGCGACAGGTCACAGGCACTACGTGTGATCCGCGGATGCCCCTTAAGCTTAAGGGGAAAATCTACAAGACGATCATTAGACCTGTCGTATTGTATGGATCTGAATGTTGGACAACTAAGGCGACGGATGAAAGAAAAGTGCATGCGACGGAGATGCGAATGTTAAGATGGATGTGTGGAGTGACAAGGATGGATAAGATAAGGAATGAGCATATTAGAGGAAGTTTGAAAGTAGCGCCGGTGACAGAAAAGTTGAAGAGTAATAGGTTGGCGTGGTATGGGCATGTTATGCGGCGGGAGGAAAGTCATGTTACAAGAAGGGTTATGGATTTGAATGTGGATGGATATAAGAGTAGAGGTAGACCTAAGAAAAGATGGATGGATTGTGTGAAAGACGATATGTGTAGCAAGGGAGTGACTACTGAGATGACGGATGATAGGGGAGAGTGGAGGAAGAGAACCTGTTGTGCCGACCCCACCTAGTGGGATAAGGGCAGGAAGATGATGATGATGATTCTAGAATAAAAATTAAAACCATTTTGGAATGATCAAGTGAAGATCTTTCATGTGATACCACACTCAACTATTAATATATCAGCCGTTAGTGTCCCACTGCTGGGCAAAAAGTTTTTTTCGGTTTGAAACCCTGTACCTACCTTTAGAACCTTTTCACCGATTAAGCTCATACTCGTATATGCTGTCAAGCAAATCTAAATAGTAGAATCTCTAGACCTTCCAGTTTCATGCAGATTGGATTAACGGTGCTTTAATAAACAGCCAAATCTAAAATTTAAAAAAATAACTTATATTTTTCATATTATTTTCACTTCCGTTTCCGCATCCGTTTCCGTTTCCGCTTCCGCTAAAATTTACTTTTGACATCTGCTTCTGTTTCTGCTTCCGCTAAGACACTTCCGTTGCATCACTAATGTTGATCCGGCAGTCGGAGTCACTGACCTGTTTGACAGAAGTGTCCCTGTTTCCGATTTTGGCTGTCAGTTCCTTGATGTCATTGTGTAGCTCCAGTATCCTGGACTCGTACTCGCCCTGCGTCGTGTCCAGCCGCCGTCGTAGCAGGTGCTTCTCTTGCTGCAGCTCCTGGAGGAGAAATCACAATTCAAAAATTACTAAGTAAATACCAAATACCTAGTCACATAAAAAAATGCCTTGATTACGATTTAGATTAATGAAGACCATGTTTTTTTGTCTTTGTAGGTGAAATTAGTCGGGTGATATTATGTTTCTAAAGCCGGTACACAATAGAGTTTTTGGAAAGTGTTCCATTATAAAATCCATAAACCAACTTTATGTGACAAGTGTAAACTTGTGCGAGTTGAAGGCATCATCACAACAGTATTTACGTACCGTGCGAACCAGTCACAATCTTGTTTCGAGGAATTAAAACACCAGTAAGTTTATTGTGCTTTCTAGTCCCAGACATAGACAGGTACTTGACAATAGATGGGAAAAGATGGCGGAAACGGCGATGTATTTCCGCCGCGGAATCGCGTCTTTTTGCCGATAATACTCGTACCAGGTAAAAAGTTTTCGGTGCGTCTAATTTCTCGATACTTACGAAGACTTGAATTTGCAACATCCAAACTACCTGCAGTTGGAATTACCTCCAAATCTTCGCTTTAGAGATATTATACCACATGGTCAGTCTTTGCTTTCTATCTTCTCTAGTTCAGAGTTAGTAGTTAACTCGAAAAGACGGTTGACAAGTAAAGCCTGATTTTAATCAGTCTGAATATTTTGGTTGCAGGTGAACGGTAAACCCAATGAAATGAGCAAGCGAAAACATTATATTTTCCACATTTATATTGAAACAAAGGCTATAATTACTGATATCAAACAATGAGCACTCACAGCAACACAAAGCAGCAGCAGTGTCAGTATTATTAATGTGATTTTCACTTTCCGGGTGTTACTATGGCATATCGCAGAGTTTTAATAGACATTGACAACAACGCCTGCCAATATTATTGTAAAAAAATATTTAAATGTACGTAAATAGTTGCTCTGTTCTTTCTCCATAGGTAGGTATTGTTGTTTTGTTTTTATTTCCCTTTATTATTGTGTCCATTAAGTTTGTATTTTCTTTTTAGTTTCCTATATGAGAAAACATGTAATTGGTAAGTAGTATGTTTAAGTTTGTTTTCGTTTAGTTTATAATTACTGTTTGTTTTCCGAATAAAATAAAATAAAATAAAATAAATATACAACACTAGATTTTACCGAAATATGTGCCTCAGAAACTGCCGCTGACTGTACAGTAGTGTGCCGAATCAACGCTTGCGCATGAAAGCCCAGTTTTTGCGGAAGCCGTGCGTTGCCCAACCGATTCAAGTGACCTTTATGGCTCGGCACAATCCATAAGCGAACGAGATGACAAAGACAATAGTAATACCAACTAGTTCATAAAAAAAACGAAACTCCTTTAAGTTATCTATGGATTGCTTCTTAGCTACATTCATAGAACGTTGAATTTTTTCAAACTTATAATTGTATTTGTTGACCCTGTTTCCTGCGAATGTGGCACAAGGAATGTGTTAGATGAAAGTGCTCCACAATGCTGATACGTATCTGTGGTGGCCTGTTTTCTGGTGTAGAACTAGCAGCCGTTAAACGGGCGAACAATGAGGCTGAACCAGAAAAACCATAGATAATCGCACCAGAAGTTTTAGAAGATTCCCCGATATGACGGATTCACATTATGTAGAGCCAAAGCGCTTACTACGATTGCAGTGATATGCTTACAAGGAACGGGTGGTACTGAGCTATATAGGTACTGCTTTGTCTCTTAGTGTACACAAGAAGGAAGTTGATCGTGCTTTGTATGGACCATAAATCATTAGTTAGGGGCTGCATCATAATGCAATAGGTAAAGTAGTACATAAAGCATTGTCTTGGTTTGATTCAATGGAAATACTTTATGCCCGAAGTCGTTTGTGATTAAAGGGCTAACAATAGCGTCTAAAGGATATACCCGCCATAAAATTACATATGAATGAGCTTGTGTGTGGCCGGTCTAGCAGACCCGAAAGGGAATGGAGGGTCAGTAGTACTGCCCATACACGCTCACAACGCCAGGGACTTGCATGCATTGTCTTTCTAGACTGGTAAACCTCAATTCTCAAACTTGCAGCTCTAATCTGGGCTCGAACATCCTCTTCATAACTAACTAGATCATTATTTCGTAAAATCTACGAAAAACTTACCTTGTTATTTTGATTATTTCTTTGAATCTAACTAATAACTTCTCGTATAATATTAAATATTCGAAAATTGGATAAATAGATGGATGGATATGTATGTCTGTTACTCAATCACGCTGAAACGGCTGAACGGATCGGGATGAAATTTGGTACAGAGATCGATATAGTCTGAAATAGCTTTTACCATGAGGGCGAAGCCGCGAGCGGAAGCTAGTAAATAATAAGTCCGTTGATCTGACATAATTATGGACGGCCTATGTATTTTTATTTGTATGGGTAGTATCATTTCTAAATCCGATCATGGGTCGCTAGTTCCAAAGAGCAAATCGTAGTGTTAGGAATGGACAGTGAAAGTTAAGCGGGACAGTATGTCTGCGGATTAATATGCTGGTCTATGCTTGCGTACCAACGCGTCACCGACGAGAGCAGATGTGGATTGAGACACCAACAATATATTAAACTTAAAAACAGTTAGAAATCTCTGATCTCTAAACACCTAATCAACTTATAATGGACAACGTAGTGGCCGATGTAATACGACTATTGCGTCTTTATTCATCTTTTAGGACTACCAGCACCGAATGTCTATAGTACCTACTATTTATACATTACCAATTAATAAACCTAGCTAAATTATAATTCATGTTTAAGGATTCTATAAACTGTAGTCCGCCCCTGCCTACATTAACCGTGAGCGCAATCGCGGCGTGCTCTTGCGCAGCGCTGTGCGACGTGCGTGACAATCGCCCCGTTGCCGTCGCTGAAGACGACGGACATATTTAGATACATCTGTACAAGGGTAGGAGAGATCTATTAGTTCCCGGAGCTCTTCTTCAAGAGTGTTGAATGTTACCAGCTTACAGCAGATTACGTAGGTACAGGTATTTCGATCGGACTAAATATAATTTGATCAAATTTACAAACATGTTTCTTTGGAATCCACAACTGCAACATAAGACAAAACAATAGCTCTTCTCCAACCAATTACCATTGAGTTGTGACTCCATACAAAAGTCATCAGACAAATAAGAAAACGTGATCTACTTGTGATTGTGATGGTTCAGGAGTTCACATAAGTTGACAGATGAGAGCGGGCAACTGGGTCGCTTTGAGCGAAGACAAACAATCGACTTTCGACAACCCTGTTTCTATATGCTTGAGAGTAATTGAGCCCTGGTTTTCTAAGAGCCGTGAGCATCTTCTGACAACCATAATGAAACAGTGAATTTCAAAGATTAATTCTTTCACCGATTTACGTCATCTTATCATATAGGTACGTTATATCGCAGACTATTTGCACAAATGTGCACAACTACATGGTCACTGACGCGTTCTTTTGTCCTATTTGCAAAGTTTGCTCTACCTGGTATGCATGCAATTAATTTTATATTCATGAAAGACCAAACATAGTTACCACTACTGTAAAACTAACTGTTTTGCAAAATATTAAAGTCTACCGTTCATTTCATTAAAACAATATTAATCGTAAATCGTAGCTATACTGGTACTAGTAAGTCTCGAGTCTTCTATTGTAAAGCCTATTACACAACAGGTAATTCTCGACCGAAGTGTTCATTAGCTTTCTCGATCATAAAACAGATCATTCGGAAGCTGCTCTACGAGAATAATAATAAGAGTAGTGTGACTGACAGGTAATATTAACTGGTGCTTCAGAGCTGATTGATGGTGTAGGAAGGCATTAGGGGTTTAACAACTTCATAGGCAATCCGTCAACGTAATTTGCAGTAAAATAAGTAGGCTTTCTGTTTTTGCTAGAATTAAGTGAGTAATAAATAGGTAAATTCAATGTTTTTAAGTAATAGCAGAATTGTTATTGTAAGAAAAACCTTACACTCTCCAAAAATAAGATAGGCCAGAATATACGTAACACATGCTGGACGTGGCAGATTTATTTTCGCTCATAAGTTATTTTCTGTATCTTAAAAGCCTTCTGCATACATTACTCTACGGATCAGGGTCTCGGTCTTGGCTCACGGGTCTAGTCACGAGTTTGACCTTTACATTTATGGGACATAGGAAAGATTATATTTCAGCTAGTGTCACTGATGCCCCCCGACAACCCTGAGGTTAAATCGTGGGCAAACAAAACCTTTTTTGCCTCCTGCCGTTGTTTAGATGATCTAAGAAATGGATTCACAAAAATCGATCTCTACGGACGCAGCGGTTAGTTAGCGATTGCCAAGCCCACTGCACAAGTGCACAGCTGTGATTATAGCATTAAAGATAATTAGCCTGATTATGATGATCAAACTAATGATCATCCAGCCGAGTGCTTGTTCGTCTGAACAGTTCACACACAATTACGCAAAGGATGCTACTGACACCTATATCAATGTACTACTACAATGCTCTTCAGCACGTTTCCGCAATAATTAACACTTTTTTCTGGTGTAGTTGAGCAATCCAGTACCTACTTACAAAGAGTAAATTGAGGTTAATACTTTGACTAATGTGTGTAATTCGAGGAATAAGAGAATCATGGGAAAATTGACAGCATTACGAGACAAGTGTTTACGTGACACACTAATGAATGGGAGGTGATGGTAGCACGGGCAGATTATAATAAATTGGCCAAAAGGGGTGTCGACCACGCTCAGTAAAGGTGTATACATATTCTCGAATCAGTATTCTGGCCACGGTAAGGTTAACGCATCGATATGGTATCTGCCAAGAACAATTAATTGCAACCTGAATTCAGATTAGCATAGGAAGTATCAAAATCGGTTAACTGAATAAGTTATTGAAGAACCTATTGATGATTCAAAAACAAAAGTTTCTACTGTTCGGACAGGTGTCTGATGCAAACTAGCTGAAAACCAGGAAGCTGATACCTGATTAATGTCAAATTGTCTGTTTTCATTCGAAAAAATAAATCGATATTGAATAACACTTCTGTAGATTACGTATGCGAAACCAATCAGTGTTTTGTTTCAAATCTAACTGAAAAGATCCGAAAGGGCGGTAGGTAGACGACATCGTAAATTGTACTAGAACACAAATGCGCGGACTAGCGGAAAAGAAAGGGTGCCGATATGGGTATATGTACCGAGAGATTATGATGGTGAACTAAAGTGGAGTGGAAATGTAAGTGAAACTTCCAATTAACAAAGCATTTAATATCATATCATTCGTAGCTCACCGATTGGTAACTAAATACGTAACAGAACTCCATGTTTTTGTAAACATCTGCGTTCGTCTAATTACTGGGCCGCGGAGCGTGGCGATCAGTCTGAAATCTGCCAGATAATGCGCAGACCCATTGCCCATACGAATGTAATTAACTCGGGAAAGTGGAGAAACCTGAAGTAGTTCTAAACCAACATAGCATTTTCCGTAAAAATAATAAATAGAGTAGACTCTTTGAGGTACGACAGACACCATCTTCTTAATTTTAACAAGGAATAGCTAGTTGATATTGCATACTTCTGTCCTGAATCTGAACCCGAATTCCCAAAACGGTCTCACCTAACTTACCTACCACAACGCACACTGTACTTAATTCCCAATTACCTTTACAATTTTCCATGTAGGTATCATGGGCTATTTTGATGAAGTTACATCTTATAGGCCAACATGACATAATCTACGAAACTCAACAACGATACTCACAAACAATAGCGCATGTTGCAAATTTGACCCTAATCACGTGTCGTGCGTTGCGGCTATAAGGAATCGACGCTTGCACGACTCTGAGCTAAATGTTCTGTTACCAACCTCAACTAACTAAAATATGACTTCTTGGAAACGAAGAATTAAAAATAACCTGTACTTCTAATATTTTTCAAGCCTAACTTATATTTAGTAATCATTATGCGAAAACACAAGTTAATCTTGAAGTTTACCTATTTATCTAATAGGATAAAAAAAACAACTAGAAAGTAATAAAATAGTTACGCGCTTGTAGTACACACGCTATGTGGGAACAAATAGCGTGTGAAAAGGGCAGGAAGAAGAAGCAGATCTAGATTTCTTCAAACTTACTCATACTAATCAAAAACGACAGGATCTATGCAACCTAATGATCTACCTGCAACAACAATTAAAATGGAATAGTAAGTGGATATTTAAATATTCGTGTCGCCAGTTTCTCTCTTGCCTCTCGTACATACCATTTCCTAATTTATCATTTAGCTACACAACGCGGAACTGATTGTTACGAAGCTACCTATTGTTCAATTTCATGCAAGATGCGAAAGAACGTGCCAGCAGCGTCCTTGTACGAATCACGAACATACCCTTCCTATTGTTGGCTCAGACGGCCTAGTACGAGTTCTACGAGACTAGAGGTATGAGCAGTGGTTCTGGTGAGCTGGTGGCTGCTCCAGGAGTCGGTCATGGCTAACTGTTGTTGACTTAACGACTGTGGTAGAACTACGCATAGGTTGTTCGAAGCACGAAGACTAAGTACCCTGGTAGGTACTACCGCTACCCTTCATTGTTATAAAATTCATACAACGTTTATAAATTGAAACACATTTCCGCGATAGATGTTAAAATTTAAACGTGTTTGGAAAACACGGGCTGGGCCGATATTGATGAAATTCAGCATTGTTAGCGATAACGTTATCGGATCGAAAACAGTTTGGCCGTGAGCACGTATTGTGTGTGGCTTCGCGTATGAAATTAAATTGATTGTATTTATTTCATCATCAAGTTAAATGGCTAGAACAAAATGGGAATGCATTAATAATGCTAAAAACCACAAGCTTACCACAAGCTCTTACAAATCATTATGTTTCAAAAACGTCAAAGTTTCAAGCTTGAAGAAATACTACTTCCATACAATATTTATATGTCATGGTACGAAATATCAAAGTTATACGAGTATTACTTTGATATTGCCCAAAGAGCTTGTGATAAGGCCATTGATAATTTATGACGAAGGAAGCGTCTATGCAGCATACCAACTCGTGAGGAGTAACTCATAGCTTGAATGAAATATAGACAGCAGCACAGTTGGTGTAGAAAAATAAACGGTAACTAAATGCATTTTAAAAGCACTTGCTTAAAGCAAAGTGTTCAAGTAAAGTCCACCACGCCCGTCACCCTCAATTAGGCAAAGCGGACTCATTGGAGCATGGCATGATAAGTAAACGATGTTACATAACGTTACGTCTGCATTCCTTAACTATCATACAAATCTCAGAATTATTGTGCGTTTGACCGTGTCATAAGACTCAGCTTTGGTCAGACCGACGACGAACGCGACCAAACGAGCTACAACCACGAATTCAAGAATAATGTGAGGCTGTCAGAGTTTTAGCAAACGTTGGCTTGTTACACTTCAATGTGCCGGTGTGAATGTAGCTTTATTAGGCACTGATGTTATACCTACGTTGGATTTAAATATCACTAAACAACACACACCCTGAAATTCAACTACGAAGAAAGAAGAAAATAATTTGCAAAAATTTAAAGAAACGAGACTGAAAGTAATTGAAAATAGTTTCACACAGCCGTCATACTGGATTTTTTGACATTTTGTATAGCCTTCGTCAGTCATGTAATCCAGGCAAATCCAATGACACCTAATTTGTCAAAATCTGTCCAGCCGATTGGGTTCTAGCGACAGCCAAAAGAACTCGCATACATACATACACCCCAAACCCATTACCCTCCTTCTTCGCTTTGCAGTCGGGTAAAAATACGATCGGTAAATACAGAGAAGTAAAGCTCCTTTGATACGTTCCATACCGAGGACATTAGAATATAACCAAGTCAGAGATGGAAAGTCTGTAATTTCGTTATACTTAGAGTGGAATTAGAAAACTAGATGGATGGTTAAAAGATTACATTCATGATTTGCACTAGGAGAACTAGTTCTGTGAAAGATGTGACGCAGTTAGCCCGCTACGTAGGTACATCATCCTTCGTCACACACAACTTAACCTAGGTAATATCAGAAGTGAGCTAGAAATTTCATACACTTCCCACTTACGCAATTAGTTACTATCGGTACTATTAAACCTGTCAAATTAAGAGCAACAGATATTTCAAAAATTAAACCAGCGTTAATTACTATCTTCCCTTGACTAACCTAACCATATATAAATTGTTCATTCAAGATTCACATACCTGACGATCATAACTTAGTAATTATCTAGAAAACTGCCATTAAATAAGGTGCAGACCATGAAGGGCTTTCTATCCGGCGATTAGCCACAGATTAAGCAACCGCAGAATACAAAACAAGTTCTTTTCTCCTTAGATTTTGGTTTGTGCTTTTGTTGCAAATTCCTGCAGCTATGTCTAAGTACTCTTTAAATATAATTAGGCAGTTTAAACATCCGACTGCCTGTCTATCATAAGCGCTTGAGTTCCTCATCAATCGAAATCAGTCAATCATGAACAAGATTGCCCCAATATTCTCTCATCAACTTATTCTGTCATGACTCAAAACCACGATTAAAACAGCGCAAAATCTACAAATGGCTTCTAATAATAGATCAACGACTTCCTATTAATCCGGTGAATGGATAATACTAAATGCTGGTAAATTGGTAGATAATTGGACCCGGTTGGTTGAGAAACCAAGCTCGCTGAACATGCCAATGGTCAGTTGTCTGCGAATAACCAATAGTCTATCGATAGAGCATACGATCTCAGTATGCAATCATAAATTGCTTTTATCAGTGCATTTTATTCTATATGTGGTGCTATTTCATTAACCATAGAGCCACCTTGATCTCGTTGCAACACATCGCCAAAGCAAATCGCTTCTTGCAAAGAATCCATTTCTTTGATGTCAAGTGGCTGTCCATCTTCTGCTGTTTGCTAAAGATATCTCTATTCGATAATGTAATATCTTCAAAGGACAACGCACTACAAGCACCATTTTCCGCTCGGCATGTTGTGTAACACAGACCAAGATGGTATTAGCTTACGGAACTGCAGGGCTTGTATTGAGTTGCGATCGCGATGGATGGATTACCTACCGCTGTAATCGGGGGTCGATGCCGGTGGGTTCACATCTCAAATAACAGACTAGCTAGGAAATACTTTTACCGATTTGCATAAAACCTTTCTTTCTTACAAACAAGCTTTATTAGTTTTGGGACTTTATGCCGAACAGAATTGTGTGTGTAATGCATTCTTTAAACAAGTAGACTTGTGTAAAAATAATTATCACGTCCAATAACACAGTGTTTTCTGCAGTACCTATACCTATTTTTTTCTATTTCAAACATCGGTGTACCTACATACATATTACAGTTACTACCGATATCAAAATCCTTTTATCAAATAAAACTCAATTTAGTCTGGCTTACAAACACAATGAGCTTTTACTAGATTAGGTAAAACTACTCTAAAGTACCTGACCTATTCTTACAAACTACAGCTAATGACTATACTACTATGCTAATGATGTAACTGGATCTCCGTTATTCGATGTTAACGGAGTCGGCTATGGAGACATCCCAGAATCACTCATCCTCTACTTTATGATGCGTATTAACTGTTCCGTTCATCCAAACAAACTATTAATGAGGGTGTAAATTTTTACCTGATTTTCAACCGATTTCAACAAAAAAGGAGGAGCTTCTAAAGTCATCCGGTTTTTTGTCTATGATAAGAAACCCATAGTACTTGACTTTTAGTTTAGCTACGAATACCTTGAGACTAACAAACCAACAACCTTTCTAATATTTAGGCCAACCACGCTCAACTGGGTAGGTAGATAGCACAACTGGTTCTACGGCTGTAGTGCGGAATGTTGTGCATAATTTATACCCTAATACAGCTTTTATAGGTCTAGACAGGACGTGGACTTCCTATTATAACATGAATTTCTGAGAAAACAAGAAAAAACGGTCTTACGTGCTCGTAACTTACTCGGTAGGTACCTAATTGTTGATTTTATGTAAGCCACAGAAGCTGAAGCTATTTTGAAAATAAAGTCCACTATCTACTGAAAGGTAAACCTTAAACTGTTGGCGCGGTGTTGCTGGTGGAAGTTAAGACGATAATCATGAAGATCAAATATATTTTTGAAATTACATTACCGTGTATTTCCTATTTATTATCAAACATCTTGGAACGTGAATTTGCAGGCAGCAAGCGAGAGGATCGACCTAGAATTTAAATAAACAGGTATCTATACAACGCTTTCAATCAAAGATGAGTCACACATTGAGGCATCACCTGTTGGAGAATGGAGAAAGGAACATCTAACAGTGGTACAACAACTTATACTCTACCAGATTTTCAATGAGTCACAACCATTTCAACTGATAGGTATACAAGGTCAGTATTTATAATATAGGCCTATTAGGTAAATATTCAACGCGCAGTTAAAATATCGAATTATTTCAAAAAACAGCAATTTTGCTGTCATCGCTTCACTTTCGCCTGTTCCAGTTTCGGTTTATTGTCTCGCGAGGTTCTCACAAGATAAAATTAAAGTATTATTTTAGCTTTTATTTCTATGATGATAAAGTTTCTAAGGCTGCAGCAAAATGTGAAGTTCTCGGTCATTAGAGATTGCGTCAAGGTGTGCTTTGTTTATCAAGAACATTGTGTCAAGCTGGTTGTGATATTTGGCTGTCTCTCTCTGCAATAAGTATTCCAAAGAGTAGTATTCTCACAGGGGAATATACTCGAAACTGTATCCAGAATAAGTAATAACACGTGCAATTTTATGTACCTAATCCGCAAAGTGCTACTCGACTGGAGAGGCAATGACTAGAGGGCAATGAGGGTCATTTACACCGTGAAGGTAAGTAAACTTATTTACTATTACAAGTAATATCCAACTGAGTGCAAACTCTGGCCTTCTAAGGTCTTTTTTATGTCTCTGAATAGGTAAGTTCCTATAATTTAAGCATTCTAATTCCATAAAGTAGCATTCTAAAGCTACACGAAGGTAAATCAGGCAAAATGTCAGCCATTCTCTTGTCCCCAGTTACTACAAGTAGTATAATTGGTTTGATATTTAACGTAAGCACTCGTAAATTTGATTCTTAGTCTCTCTCACCGACCAAAATGTACATTCCAAAACAATTTTGGTTAAAATCCCTAATTAGTCACTAGCGCTAATCTCCAGGTCTAATAGTGAAATAGTGTAATAGTATAAATAAATAAAATGTATGTTAATAGCACTTACTATTACGTATTAAATACCATTTGTTTCCAAAATAAATCCTTCTTTCTTTCTTAGACGCGGGATTTCGACGATCACATCTGTTGCAGTGTCCAGTCCAGTGAGTGTTGGAAACGACGCTTTATTCTTGAAGATAATTGGTTTGATATTTAACTTGATTTGTGACTGTTATTTATAAGCCTATGTTGGTCTCGTAAGAAGCGATGACCGTCACATAACGGTCAAAATTCATCATTACGATTCCAAGGTTCAATGAGAGAAATAACAGTCTCTACCGTTGCATCGCAGCGGGCATTTAACGATCGATGTTTTTTAAGAACATCAGAGCCATGCGGAACAGGGTGTAGTAATTATGATAAACCGACTGTAAAACCATGTAGTAGTAATGTACTAGAGGCGAGTGGAAGTAGAGGCGCGTTTCTCCGTTTTCCTTGGATTTCCCCCAATCAGCGTATAATAAAATCATAATGATGGGTTAATTTAATATCCACATACCAAGTACTACACACCACACTGTAGATAAGGAGTTTGGGAAGACTTACAAAATGTTGCTATTTCGAGCTACTCAAAGGTACGCTCCAGGTTCTAACGCTATGCTATAATATAGTTTAGCATAGTCTCTCCTTTTCTGTCACAAAAAATTAAAGAGAAAGATTCAGTTAAAATGTAAATATACGAGTTGTACCTATTTGGATAATGAGATTTAGTAGTTTCAATATTTTTGTACAACTAAAAACTTCATGTAACAAAAGACCTCGTACATTTAACCAATCAAGGTTCTGTAAGTACCTACTTAGGTAACGGTTTAGCAATGCGACGCGTATAGACATTGCAAATGAATGCTATCGAAAGATAATGACGGTAATCTTCACAAGTAAATACCTATTTATTATTGGCAATAACTTGACCTTATTTAGCAGAACATTAACTCTAGCATTAATTATTTCTACAATTTCAATTTCATCAAGAAAGAGAAAATAAAGCAGTTGCAATGTTCATTACAAACTAGCAACTGCGGCTCGGCCCGCGTGGTAACGGATAAAAAGTAGCCTATGTGTTATTCCAGGTGATAAACTACCGTAGGTATTCCAAGTTTCATCTAGATGTCCAGCCGTTTCAGCATGATTGAGAAACAAACATTCGTTTATCCAAGCTTTCGCATTTATAACGATAACATAGGATATTTATATTAGGAAGTAGGATGTTACAAAAGCAGATAATGTAATGTTGAGTGGTTGTTGACGTAAACCTGCGCAAGGGACATGTTGGTACCTACAAAATACACATGCCTTATGCACATTTCTAAGAATATCGAATATCAGTCTAAAATTCAACGTTAAAAATATTTTGCCATAAAATGTATTCTGCGATAAATTAAAACTTGTATTCGCTATTAGTTCTAATATAATTGAGCCAGCATCGTTGAAGAATCCGAAAATAAATTGAGGAAATGCAAGCTCAAGTGGCTCATGCTGATAACTCGAACCCCTAATGCTTTTCACTGTTACATCAAAGAACACTGAAATATTTAGTAAGAAGCTGTCCAACCAATCGTTTATATTTTAGGCAAGAACGCATAAGGCGTGCTCAGCTTGAAATCTATGCAAATTAACCCAAGGCTAACAAAAATCATAAAATGGCAACATAATGTAAATTATTAGAATCGGAAAATACTCGAAGTTGCCTTTATTTGTGAAACTTAAAAAGTAATACAGAAATCTACAACGTGTAAAATCATTAAACTCAGTAAGTAGGTACTTACCTACTTATGATGATATCATAAAGATATAACCATATGTAACAAATTACTAAAGCACGCACGCACGACTGCTAAAACAAGGCATCTTGTGAAATTGCAGAGACATTTCAATGATCAAATGCTATGGTACAAATAAATTGCTAGGAAAAAACACCACTCAGACTAAATAATGAAGAAACAATCGATAAAAATGATTCTGTTTAGTATTTTATGACACAGTTCAACTAGACCTCAATGTCCAAACTCCGAACCCAGTCACAAAGATACCTACAAGTGTGTTCGTTTAGTAATCAATAAACCACGATCACTAATTTGTCAAATAACTGGTGTTTCTGCAACTGTTGAGCTTTCATTGCTCCTCTAAAGGTCATTACAGCTCTGACTAACCGCTGATGTCATCGTGAGTCAGGCCGGACCTGGCCAGCCTTTGTTGGAAAGTTATACCTGAGATGGAATTAATGCGAATAATGTATTGGTTTAGAAACCAGGCAAGTAGGTTTGGGTGGGTTGGGCAGACTGGGCGGCCACTAAACCTAAAAACAAGTGTCCGCAATAGGTTCTACCAACTTCAAATAATTCAAGTCTAAGTTTCCTGTGTTTTTATTAAACCAAAGTTATTTTTTTGTAAAAATCGAATGCATTTCCTATTAAATTGAGAAACACACCATACCTCTTCAAACTTTAACAAGTCAAAACATATCACAAAAGATAGAAACAAGGAAATGATATAAAAAACCATCAGCTGTTTCCTCCAAAAATTGCAATTATAAGAATATATGCCGTAAAAAACTACCGAATAGTGAACCCTCGCTATGTGTGTGCCCTTATAAATGTTCAATGCTGTTGAGCGGAAGCAAGATAAAATAGAGTAGGGTGGGATAGAGGAAGATATACAATTTAAATAGGGTCTTGAGGATGGGTGGATTTTGGATCGGATAGAAAAACTACCCGACTACAAGAAGCAAAAGATCTCCTACTTGATCTAAATCTTAAAATTGAACTGTTCTCTTGTACAACGCTCTTAATAAGCTTGGCATCACCTCAACATGAGACTTGATGGATGCCAATCAGGCTATGTTTACTAGACGTCCAAGGCGACCGTCCATCATCAATAACCCAAGAAAATGAAGAGATTTTATACGTCAGGTCCTTGATTAAGAAAGTTTCTATAACTTTTATCGGCACAGTAGTAACCAATGACTATTTCAAATTATATAATCTGTCTTGCATTATCTTGCTACACATGATTTTAACATTACCACAAGCGGAAACATCAAGTGGGCCGGAAGCAACGGCAGAAGTGCGCGTACTCTCAGCTCAATAAAAACCCTCAACACCAAATCAGAGGATAAAGAACACCGTTATACGAGTACCTACCCCACTAATAGTAAACAGCTGTAAGGCCAACAGCTGTTTGAAGCGGATTGCACTCTAGGAACAGGAGATGAACATTAAAACACGATCTTCAATAATTAAAAAGTCAGGAACGGAAATAAATAATTTGACAAAAAAGTTTGACAGCTGCCATGCACCGTGCCCTCAAGGTGTGCACGTGACATTTATTTGATCAACAATGAAAATGTTAGCAAGATGCTGGTGAACGCCAGGTGTGCATTAGAAATGTCAGGATGCATAACGGGTTAGCGGTTGTTGCATTACACTGCACTATGAAAGGTTGACATTTGACAGCTGTCAGTTAATACACTAATAGACTATAATTTAAAAACAAAAGTAACCGACCACATACGTTAGTAAGTACCTACTAAATTAACGCTATTATAATAATATCACTTGTACGCAAACTTCTAAATATGTGTTACAAGACTCGAGTTACTAACATATCAACGCATAGCCTTAAACCATAAGTCCTAGACAGTTCCTTTTAATATCTTTAGGCGCACTAAGTAAGATATTAGCAAAATTCTTTACTGGGTCACGGATTCTCGGATTGAGTTTTGAGTATTGTTCTGAATAATCAGTAAACTAACCTTCGTTGTGTTCATCTCGTAGTTGTTCAGCTCGTTTTTATAAGCTGTCTCGTCCCCATACATCACGATCAAGGGCGACTGATTGTATGCTAATTTGTAAACAGGTACCTTTACCTGCTACACACAAATCTGGACATGTACAGACTACCGTAGCGTTTGTACGAATAACTACTATCTACTTGTATAGGTGGTTCCCATGGTGTTTAGCCTCAAGTCGCCGTCATTCGCCAACTCTGTCAAGTAAACTGATAACAGGGTTGACTGTGAACTCTGTCAAGTAAACTGATAACAGGGTTGACCGTTGGGGTGACTGTGAAAATTTACAGAACACCTTCATGAGTCAAAAACTTTCAAAGCCACTATTCAACAATTCAACTATTATAGGTACATATTTTTAAATCATCAAGGTCATTAGGTAGTAAGTCATTATGAACCTTGGTAAAATATATCAAATAGCTATGTCACTAAATAACAAATGCAACTTGATCTTAGTTCTTTTGTGAAATCGGATCTTCAAGGTTTAAATTAATAATACCTGCAAGTATTCAAACTATGTAGATTCATATTATAAGTACATATTCGAACTATTGTAGTTGAATTTAGATAATTCCTTAATGAACTTTTAGACATCGAAAATAAGGTACCTACCTACTTAACTTAGTCTCCAAAATTCAGTTTTCTTGGTTAAGGCTGTGCGCTGGTTGTCATTCAGTCAACCACCTAACGTTTCTCTATAAGTGCAAAGTGCATAGGTAGGTATAGGTAGGTACTGACAACAAAACCGGCCAATGATGTTTTGACAAAAAAATATTGTAAGATTTCTTGGAAACACGTCAAGCGCATTAATTTCATAATAAAGGTCTAATGGCTATCTTCGTTACTACTCGTGTTACAAATTCAGAATTAAGTAGGTAGGTACAATGAGTAAATAATTTCGCAAGCATCTCTTTAAATATTTACCGACCAGCACAGTTATTTCGACCTACTTTTGTATTGAAAGTTGGGCAATGAAGAATAAAATAATATAATTTTACCGTACGTGACACGGCAACATAAGATATCGAATGCTTTATGCGATTTAAATATTTTTTGAAAAATATTCCCTAATAAATTATGATTAAATACGAGTATGTATCTACTTACATCCATTGAAATAATATTCGATATTCAAACTTGCGAGTACCTACTATTCTAATTATACTTATTGGATCGCCTAAAAGAATAAAAAAACTTTAAAAAGATTTATTTTGTTTAAAAAATTATAAAACATTGAATTTAAGTTTTTTTAGTTTTTAAGAGGTCATTTCACATAGTATATAAGCTGAACTGTTTCCCAATAGTATGTGCTTGTATTGACGCTACTATCGAGATACAAGGGGTAGAGCATCAGTACAGTGAAGACTGGTATCTACCTATTAATACCTTTCTGACTTGACATCGACATTCATACTAACTTCTGCTCTGGTTTAAATATTATTTCAGAAAACAGGCGGTCCAGCCCTTTATATAAATTCGTTTAGGCATTCGGCGCATCAGCTCACTATTTGTGTATTGTTAGGTCACGCACACAACGAATTGCGACACAGTAATAGTTTGCAACGCATGAGGAAATTTAGGAGAACAGCGGTAACTTTTCTCACAGAGACAGCGCGGAAAAACTCCATGTGATTTGCTAACTTCATAGAAACATGTACATGTGAATGTTGTTGGTACTTACAGGATAGTTGAGCAACTTTTGTTTAACGTCTGGATTAAACCGAGATATTTAACGTGTCCTAGTATCAAGTGACTCCGGTCAAAGGTCTAGCTAAATGTCTAAGATCCAGTGGCACCTATACGAATTTACTGACCTTTTTAACCGATTTCAAAATTGGAAGACGTTCTTTATTCAACTTTTTTTAATGTTTGTAACGCGTTTACTCCGCCAATGAAAATAACAAAAGGTTCTTGGTTAACCTTTGTAGGAGGAGCCAAAATAATGCAGTGGCTAGACATTAAAGCTATTAACGCCTTCGATAAAATTGCAGGTTGCTTGTGTATTTAGTTTAGGGCATAGGGGTTCAAGTTATACTTAGGTATAAAGTTATAATAGTAGGGTTTCAACTTTTTGTAAAAAATATATTTTCTTATCTTGAAAAGCGAATCTATCGAAGTCTTCGCGGTTAGGTTAGGCATATTCGCCATGCACTCTACTTCCTACATGTAGAACAATGAATATTGAGTTAACTAGTAAGCTCCTTAAGCGGATGCGTTAGTTTTTGTGCGGTATGGATTCCATGGCCGCGGGTGCGTCACTGGCACTGGCCTGCCGAGCCCGGGCTACTGAACCAACGCTTTATCTTCAGTTACGTTCACTCGGCCTTCGCCATGGAACTGACTAATAATAACCTAAGTATACGTTTTTGTTAAACAAATTTAGTACAAATTGTAAAAGTAAACTTACCTACCCTCTGATTCTAAAGATAAAATTGTGCGGCCTGACCATTGCCTGCTGTTTTTACCAAGTGTTATATACGTACTAAGTAGGAACCTCTTTAATTCTGGTTCGAAATAACTAGAGACAGGACAGTAAGAGAGAAAAGAAAAGAATAATCCCACTTTAATAATACAGCCTTTAGGACTCGGGGATAATCAAGGTATTTACAAGCTATCTTTCAGTAAAAGACTTCCTAGAACAGGTTTAATAGTTCAAAATCTTACAAAACGTACAAACATTACCTCTTTATAATAATTAGTGTAAACAACGAACATTATGTAAGTACCTTTAATTCGAATAAAAACCTCTACATGATCATCATTATACTCGTAAGTCTACTGGGAGTATTTGCATAAATCGTTAGACTAACACTTGTGTTGTAAAGATGTTTACACTAATGTTGGAGCGCTACGAATTCGTAGACATTGTCGTACACCGTGTCGCGCATTCATGTCTTTTGTACAAATGTAGGTAGGTACTGTTAAGTCTGTACGAATATAATGTTCCATTACCTCGTTACCTATTAACCTCATAGTATCTACTAAGCAGTGGTTTGGTATTCACAAAATAAAATGGGAAAGCTTTCTTGGATGCTTCTTAGGCACTCAATGATATCTGTAACATATCCTGTTGCGACTAATTTTAAATTTATAAACGTCTTGCAATTTACACAATCGAGTGAATATCACCTCAAGTACCTAACCAAAAACTTATGTCGAAAACAAAAAAACATAGAGTCCATTTTGAGAGCACAATGGACTATTAAAGTCTTAATGTCCTAGACAAATTAAATACACTAAAAGGTCGTCGGCAATAAAAACTAGTTACATCTATCTGTTTACCTACTTACCAACCTATGTACGTTAAGCTTTCGAGAAAAAGCATCTTATTATACAAAAAAAAAATCAGGCGCATTTATAAAAGTAAAAAAAAAAATTGGAAAAAAAAATATATGATCACGACTGTAATCCCCGGGCTCGGTAGATATCTCTTCAGATCTTTGGTTACTTAGATCTTTGAGGATATCTAAAGGGGGTAGTCAGAGGCAAGTCCAAACATGACATTTGGTACATGCCCACATTTTGCACAGTAGTTAGTATTCCGTATAAAAGTTAGACTGCATAAAAATACAACATGGAATTTAACCAATCGTAATGTATTTCGTTAGTGTTCATGGTGAAATGATTGATCACATAGGCTCATGAGAATCAAACTGTGCTATCAGCAACATTCATGAACCGAAAATGAATCTCAGTTCACTGACCCGGAAAACTATTTCATTCTATTAGGATATACCATGATATAGCGTTTCCAACAATGCAGGCAAGCGGCTAGGTCGACCGTTGTCCGCGAGCCGACGACCTCGCGCGCTCAAAAAGGTTTTTTCGACAAAAAATTCTCATGCCATGTTATCGTCGATCAGCCCGGGGTAAATTCGAGGTTTTAACCTTTGTACGAGGCAAGGTAAGGGACCAGCGCGCGAACGTTTAAGATCTTGACGAATATATCTTTAGAACCTATTTATACTCGTAAACTATAGCGGGTCTACCTTATATCAGGTTTACCTTAATTATTTTTCCGACGTTTTGACCGCAACCGTGGCCACGAGATGACTAATAAGAAATATACTCAATAATATTTTTTTACATCTCTCATATTCGGTAAGTAGGTCCTTATTACCCCCAAATGGGGCTTGTAGGTGACCAATTAGCGCTCTAGGGTAATAATGTAGCTAGAAAAAGGGCGGTAAGTAATTAAAAAAAAAAACTTCACTCTTTAAAAAAGTTCGCGTACATCTAACCATCATACTGGCAATAGACATCATGCATTCAGCCCAATGACAAAAGAGGTCGCTTCGATATTCAGCCTTGTCTTCGTATGAGTATAATAGTCATCAATTTTAAATATCGAACGGCGAAGATCAATTTCGTTCTTGAAAAAAAAGTTGAAAAAAGGCGGGAATAGAAAACTTTTACTTTAAAATGTTTTATTCTTGTAATGCCGGTTTTTTTTCTACTTACCTCACAATCGAGATGTAAAGCAGAGTAGTTAGCTCGGGTGTAAAAATCAATTGCACCCTCGAGGGGACAGGGCGTTCGGGGACAACGGGAATACACGGAACTATAGGCGCCCTCGCTGCGCTCGTGCGCCTAAATATCTCGGGCTGCAATTGATGCCTTGCAGCCCTTGGCTACTTATCTACTATATTACCTTCGTAGTTCGAAGTTAGCGACCATATTAAAGTGATACAAATTTCTGTCCTTCCAAATTCAGTATTATGTAATTTTACAGTGTAAAATACTATACTACCTAGTAAGTACCTACCTCTTCTACTTAGTCAGCTATTCATTGTTTTCTAGTAAGCTGAGGTGCTCATAACTCTGGTCAAATACAGACGTAGCCAGCCAGCCAAGCCTATGCGTACCACCACACTATAGTTAATTAAGTAGGAACAGTAAGTGGTACCTATAAAGAAATGAATGACTCACTTCTGACCTTCATGATGCCATCCCTAGGGTTGGAAAATCAATATTAGGTAAATATCAAGTGCCACTGTTGTTGTCTACAACATTGCTAATGAGAAGATAATGTAGTGTTCCTATTGGCTCATAGTGCAATTTGATTGTGAACTCCTACAATTCAACCGAGATCTGCTTGATGGATCAGTGCGCGGGATTGATCGCCTCGGTCGGCTTTCAAGCAATCCAAGCGGATCGGAATAAGTGATGAGAAAAACTTCTTGAACTCTAAATTAAACGGCTATTTTGCGTTTGCTTCATTAAAAAAACAGAGATCTTAATTAGACCGTAACTTACTCTTTACCAGCGGCCAAAAATAAAATTAGAAACTGTCTTGCTATGTACTTACCTATATTATTCGAGCAATCGGAGTTTACAAACATTTTACGGGGAGTGTGTGGACTAAGGAGTTAAACTTGACCACGATCTTTTAAAAAATCCCATCACTAATCGGAAGGAAACGCACGCGCCTTCAATTGCAGGTGTTCTGGCGGCGCCGGCGCAGCACGAGGCAATCTAGCAAATTACACAGGTAGCATTAACATCGTTATGAAAACAATAATGGACGGCATTTAGCTGTTTGTTTGTAGGCACGCGACCACTCCACCGGTGCAATGTCCTTTGGCTCTGGCATGGCGTCTTCTTATAAGTATACCTGCTTAAAATAACAGTACCTGGGTGACCGAGCTTTGCACGTTTTTTTTGGAGTAAACGACGTTTTCTAAAAATGAAACCTAGCTAGATCGATTTATCACCCCCGAAACCCTCTGCATACTAAATTTCATGAAAATCGTTGGAGCCGTTTCCGAGAATATATATATATACTCGTATATATATATATACAAGAATTGGTCGTTTAAAGGTATAAGATTATTAGTAGTAAAGAAGTACTGAAATTGCTTTACCTACTTAGCAGTTAGGTCTGACTTTTAATTTTTATATTATCCGTCTATTCTCAGACTTTCGTTACGACTTACAACTGGAATAGTAAGCTGTTTTTCAAAATTAGTTTTATGCTAAGCTATCTATATAAGAGCTTAACCTGACTGACTGACTGACTGACTGATTGATCATCGCCGAGCCGAAACCGCTGAAGCTAGAAAGCTGAAATTTGGAAGGTAGTTTTCTTTTATAACAAAACTTCCCACTAAGGCGGGGTTTTTGGAAATTCCACCTTTAAGGGGATGAAAAAGGGTGAAAACGTTTGTATGAAACTTTTTAACGCGTGGAGTGATTTTTATGAAATTTTGATTGTATACTGTAAATGCAAAATAAACGGACATGTGTTTCAAGATTTTTCAATATAACCTTCAAAAAGGGGTCAAATGTGGGGTCAATGTTTGTATGGGCACTTTTTAACGGGTGGTGCGATTGGTTTGAAACTTTGTTTGTGTACTGTAAATGCAAAATGAATAGACACTTATTTCAGGATTTTTCAATATAACCTTCAAAAAGGGGTCATGTGTGGAGTCAATGTTTGTATGGGCACTTTTTAACGAGTCGTGCGATTGGTCTGAAACTTTGTTTGTGTACTCTAAATGCAAAACAAATGGACATGTGTTTCAAGATTTTTCAATATAACCTTCATAAAGGGTCAAATGGGGTGTCAAAGTTAGTATGGGATTTTTATGAGTTGCGTGATGTGTTTGAAACTCAGTTTAGATACTTTAAGTGAACGAAGTCGCTGGCGGGACAGCTAGTAGCGCATATAGAAATGCAACGCTTGTTGCGTTATAGAGAGATGATTGCTCAATATCGCTAGGATATGGCTTGTTGTGTTCATCAGAATTATCTACCTACTTACTTTATGTAATGATGTAGGAATACCAACAAGAAAGTAAACAACATAATAAACTGCGTTTAGTAATTGTAAACTGAACAAAATATTTCCAAAACGCATCAGTTCTTCCATATCCTCGATTTTAATTAAACCTTCGTTCTCAGATTAACTTCCATCAAATAGTTTTAACGCCCTATCGACATTTCCCAACATCAACAAACAACAAATTTGATTATCTCGGGTCATTAGATCTGTACAGGACTGTCGTCAGAACTGTTCAGGCGAGACATGGCGACATCGTCAAAGTCTTGTTAACGCCATGATGAAACCCCATCCATAGTGAAAAACTGAATATTTTTCTTAAATTTTTGAGAATTTAATTTCTTATCTAAATAATGACTCAAGGAAGTCAATAATTAACTGTGAAGTAATGACTGTCGCTTACCTATTTAAGCTACATGAACATTCTGAACATTAGTCTCTGGTCTAAAGCTGAATACGCACCCTTCCACTTCGCCCTTAGGAAACCCTTCCATTTCGCTTACCTACCTACAGCAAAAGTCTTTCCAAATGGTTGTATCCAGAATGTGGAAACAATAGTCCACTCAAATGGCACTCTCGGGGCCATAAAGCCCCGTGTCCAGATGTCGCTCGCGTCTCGGCCGAGTGCACACCAAACATCTGTTTCCGTCATATGCCTCTCAGTGCAAACCGGGGTTTACAACTAGAGAATGGCACTTGAGGTGTTTTGAATTTATATGTTATCTTATCACAAGCAGATATTAGGTTTGAATCCTAAAGTGAAGCTTATAGCTTAGCCAATAGATGTGGGATGAGACTGAACAAATGTGTCTTCGAAAACGCAGGTAAAATGTCAGCAAACAAATAAATTCGAACAAGGTCATGTATCTAATCATTTTGCTGACCAATCAGCGATGATCACTGACATCATACTAAACCGCAACATTACTAGAAAACCGGAATCATATAAATCCATAGAATATGCTACAATAGATGATATCATCGACCTTTAAAACTTGTCTATCCAATTAATGAAAAACACTATTCGTAGGT
This sequence comes from Cosmorhoe ocellata, assembly GCA_963675405.1. NCBI lineage: Eukaryota > Metazoa > Arthropoda > Insecta > Lepidoptera > Geometridae > Cosmorhoe > Cosmorhoe ocellata. The sequence continues at coordinate 1,631,215 of OY776265.1, read as the reverse complement.
GCTATTTTATATGCCCGTCCATTTCATGGAGTGTATCTATAAAATTGCGGAATGTCATAAACTTCTGTTTATGATGAAAGTCTGTTAAATTTAATAAGCCGATTTTATTGATGCATTGATGATTCAAAACATCTTAGAATACTTACCAACCCCTAAACCGGGTAGGAACCACAGGTAAGTACCTAGATACAATAAGACCTAAAACATCTTATTAAAAGATCAAGTAATATCCTATATTCTATGGAAATCAAAACGTCCTTTAACTGAATACCTACTAATGACATTCGTTTCTATCCTCATACTGGTAGTCTTATATATTTAGTTCAAAATGAATATCAAAGAAACGTCCTTGAGCCCAACGGCATACACAACACAAATGGATATGAATAATAAAAGCCGATGGAAAATCAATAGGCCAAGTCATGGTGTCGTTTTGCTTCAAAGCCGATATCAAACGGCGGCATTATACTAATAACTAGCTTTTGCCCGCGACTTCGTCCGCGTAGAAGTCGATAAAAATGAATTTTACGAAACACGTATTCCATCTTAAAAAAAGTTTATGCAAAATTAGAAGTAGATTGGACGAAGGAATCACATTGTAGTTACCATAGAAACTTAAAAGGGGAGGAACTGTTTCACCTTCTACCTGTACCCGCGACTTCGTTCACGATTGCCACGAAGTTTGAATGTAAGCCCAGTACAAACTATTTCATTATTATGTGACTTTTTATTATCCTACTAATCCTATCCTATCCTACTAATATTATAAACGCGAAAAAGTGTATGTGTAAATGTGAAAATATGTGCGTAAGAATGTATGATTTTTACTCTTTTACGCTAAAAAGGCTGAACGGATCTGGATGAAATTTTGCACAGGGATAGATAGTCTGGAATAGCACATTGGCTACATTTTATCCCGGAAAAAGAGCGCTGGTGGTGTAGTGGTAGCACCCCTGCCTCACGATCCGAAGGTCGTGGATTCAAACCTGATCGTGCACCAAAGGTGTTCTCTTTTCGAAAAATTTATGTGCGCAATGCTAGTGCTCCTAAACGGCGAAGAAAAACGTCGTGAGAATACCGTCATACCTTAGGGCTAAGAACTCGAAGGTCATAGATTAGTATTCTTATAAGCGGCGATTAGCTTGCAACCTGTAACGTACGGAGTACTAACTACTGTGCAAAATGTGGGCATGCGCCATGTCATGTTCAGACGTGCCTCTGACTACGCTCTCTAGATATCCTCAAAGATCTGAGTCAATAGAGGTCTGAGGAGATATTTACCGAGCCTGGGGATTAAAGTCGTAATCATGTTTGAAATGTACGGTTGCCGTGGGATAGATTTGTTTTTGTTTTTCAAAGTACTACGCGGGCGAAGCCGTGAGCGGAAGCTAGTATTATAACCGCGGAAGTTTGTAAGACTGTATGTTTGTTACTTTTTCACGCTTAATCGGCTAGTTTTACATATATTTTTATTTGTCAACCGATTTCGATGAAACATAGCCTATGTTTTAATCCAAGCTTATCTTTATATACTTATTCGAGAAAATTGTGACAATTTTTATTTGAAAATATCAAAATTACAGACACGATTTCTCTACGATTTTATTAAATGTAGGTATAGAATTGCTAGTTTTTAAGTGAGTTCAACCTTTTTTAATGAAATCGGAGAGTTTCAAACATGACATGTGTCAAAATAAAATGTTTTTATAGCAAAAGCACTAAGGAGTATCGATATCAACTTCGAAGCAAATCACCACCAAAATAACTTTCTACCCCTATTTAACCCCGTTAGGGGATGAGTTTCAATAAAATGCTATATAGGTCTTTCATCAATTCTGTTTAAAAAGGTTTATGCAAAATTTCAAGTAGATTGGACCAAGGAATCACGTTGTCCCATACAAACTTTGCCCTCCTTTTTCACCCCTTTAGAGGTGGAATTTCGGAAAATCCCTTATCGGATGCCTACGTCATACAAAGAACACACCCTCCAAGTTTCAGGTCTCTACGATCAGCGGTTTAGGCTGTGCGTTGATTCCTAAGTCATTCAGGACAAAGTTTTTTATGAGTCTTTCTACCCCTTTTTAACCCGGTTAGGGGATGAGATTCAAAAAAATGCTATATAGGTCTTTAATCAATTCTGTTAAAAAAGGTTTATGCAAAATTTCAAGTAGATCGGACCAAGGAATCAGGTTTTGCATACAAACTTTGCCCCCCTTTTTCACCCCCTTAGAGGTGGAATTTCGGAAAATCCCTTCTTATCGGATGCCTCCGTCGTACAATGAACACACCCTCCAAGTTTCAGATCTCTACGATCAGCGGTTTAGGCTGTGCGTTGATACCTCAGTCATTCAGGACAAAGCCTTTTATATGTATAGATGAACTAACGTGAGCCGTCCTTTTTTCCTACGTAGTTAAGTTTGTATAGTTGGCTCAACGAATCTAGGCATTCGTGAAGTTAGCCGCAAGAGCTGCGCAGTATCGTTTTCGGGAGCAATTGGAGGTATGAGGAAGGGGGAAGGAACTGTACGTGCGCAAACTCGCACCTGTGGCTAACTTCACGAATGCCTAGATCCGTTGGATGACCTATGCCTACCTCTTAAGTTTTACTTTTGTTTTTTTAAATAACACCTATAAGTTACAGGTTAGGAGTTACATGCCACGCGTGTTACTGGGTGTTGATGTTGACATCTTGCTTCAAGTGTAGTCAAAATTAACATCGTTAGCAAGTAACATAATCGATGTCTGTCTGCTTACCATATCTGGGCTACAACTTTTTCAACTGATCCCATATGGGAACCTGTCTATCTGAAACTAGTATGCCAGTGTAGCTAGAAATATGGAAGGTACTTATAATGTAAGCTGAGTCCCAGCTGCTTGGCAAAAACTAGCAGAAATGTGGGTTTAAAAATTTACCGCCATTGGAAATAAAATCTATGGTCATACGGACATAGCTGAGACACCTTGTAAACATAGGAATCCTACTAATATTATAAACGCAAAAGTTTGTAAGAATATATGGATGTATGTATGTTTGTTACTCTTTCACGCAAAAACTACTGAATGGATTTCGATGAAATTTGGCACTGAGATAGATTATTATATTATAGTATGGAATAGCACATAAGCTGCTATAGCTTTTTACCCCGGAAAAAATGTACGGTTCCCGTGGGATTAATTTGTTTTTGTTTTTAAAGGTACCACTCGGGTGAAGCCGTGGGCGGAAGCTAGTAAAAATATATATTCTAGAAACTGAATCACAGAAATCTCCTTGAAATGAGTAGGTAAATAAGGCTTAGTTAAATTTCTGACGCTATACTTACTGACTTGTGCAGAGTTGTGCAAACTGAATTTCAATCATTGAGAACAGTTACAATCGTAACTCGATGATTCTTCTAATGCTCAAATCAATCCAGATTCTCCAGAGCAGAACAGCCAAAACATGTAGAATACTCAGACAGATTTCACGGCACGCAGCCATGTAGGGAGCGCAGTGAAACCGCCGGCCGTCACGCGACTAGCCTTCCCTGACCAACAACATCACGCATGCGAATGTACTAACACTAGGTATTACGTATGTAACTGAGTTTTGTGGTACGGAAATTTCCGTAATAAGATTAGAGATTGAAATAATCGAGACGGTGGCGCTCGTTTATGGACCTGAGATAGAAAGAAACCATTTGAAAGAGTGCTAAGAGCAGCATAATAGAAAGATGCCTGGATTAATCGTAGGTTCCATTATGATGCAATATTTTTTGAAACTTGTATGATGATTGGAATGATTTATCAATCGGGAAAATAATGAATATGCAATATTTACTTACATCATGATATAATTTGTTAGCACAGTTTGTAGTATCGTTAAGATACCTAAATTGAGTAACGGACAACTTTCGATATTTTATTACTTTGGCAAATAAGTACGAGTAGGTACATTAGCAGTTTCATGATATAAATTATGAACAGATACCTACAACATAATCGGGACAGACAACTAGGCGACAACCAATATGCTAATTTATCGAAAAGTTTTAATTATTAGCTAAGCAAACCTCGCGATTTATTACTTACAGTGAGTAGGTACCGGACTTTTCGATAGTTACTCAGCTGCAACTTGCTATGCTAATGCCTTGAGTGGAGATTCCTGAATCAACATAAGAATTCGTGTTTTCAATTCCGTGATCACGCGAGCCAGTCCGGATGGTCGGACACGATGTTGCCATGCTAATCTCTAATCTGAGAAATCATGGTTTTAGGATTTGAACGGATTGAAACTCAGCCCTTCTTATAATAATGTCTAATCGCACTGTGGTTGTACTTTGCTAAGTGTTTCAGGCAGACACTTAAGTTTTTTTTTGCATTAATAATACGCTAAGCCTTCCTAAAAAAAACTTAGTTTTCAATGATAAAAACGGGAGATCTCAGTTTGGAGAGATCTATGTAGTTATTATAGTCGCTGGCTGGAGTTATTCAAACATGGATAACACTTCTAATCATACTGTGCTCAGTACCCCTAGTATGAGTTTTTGATAGTTTACGAAAGCTTTCCGATGGCGGTAAATGTATGAAAAGATACTATTCGAAAAAAATTTTCGTAAACTATCAAAAACTCATACTAGGGGTACTGTTATCACTAGGTGTAACCAATAACCGTATCTATCAAAGTCGATAAAACAGTCTCTCATCACGACGAACATGTGCAAATTCTCAACACGACGTCACTAGATCCAACAATTCACACTGATGACACGCCGGTATTGAAAACTTGCTAATTATCAATCATTGAAAATCCTACAGTTTAGAGGCAAAGCTGAATATATTTTGACAGGGATGAGAAATATGACTGTAAAAATGGCTGTAGGTACTTTTAAATGAACTCAGAACACCGGGTTACGTATTAAAATCTTCTTCTGGTTGCACCTCTAGCTAGACTGACACAACCTTTTATGATGCCTACGGAAACCTAACTATCCCAGAGGTTGCCAAGTTTTCAAATGAAGGATAGGTAGGTACGTACAGGCGACTAGCATTGCATTACATACATTTTCAAATTAACATAATACTTGTGCAATACTGTTGGATAATTTGAAAGTGTAACCACAGACAACGACACCGATCTCTCCGTACACACATTGGTTGACACTACGGTTTCAATTCTAACGTTATCGATTGTGAATTCAATCAATCGGTGGTGTTTTCACTTAAAATTTTACGTCTGCATTTGGCGATTGTTTTACTATTTAGCTACTATTTAAACTGTAGTAGTAATTACATTGTTCGGTGTAAATATAGGTATTGCTGTACATATCGATTATACTATGTGCTTCTAGTAATGGAACACGATTAGTTCGGTAATTAGACAAGTACTGAATAGTAATCTTGTTTCATGGACGCGCTACCTAGGTAAAATTCATAAAAAAATAGAATGATGGCTTACAATAACAAGATTACAAGATTTGCTGGTAGGTGTTCAGCGAAATCAATATACCTCATGTCGATATGGCACGTGTAGAAGTAAGTGGTGGTTACCTAAGCGTTCCACTAATTGGATAACAACCTAAAGCGGATTATCTTACTCTAGCCTTTGTTCTTTGTTTCATCTACGTAGATTCCACTACAGAAAGTATGACAGATCGCTGGCTAGGTAAAGCTGAAACTAGATACAGTTGGACATGCAGACGGACATTGTGTTTATATAAAACAGAGGTGCAACTGTGTTACATGCGCAGCGATAAATACGTGCGATTTCGTTATTTCTTTTGGACATGCCAAGGATATGATCGAGAACAATTTAGCTGACCCGAATACATGTTTCACGTTTTATTCAATCGAAATGATACTACTATTAAGGTACGCTTGTCGAAACTAAACGATTTTTTTGGTACTTATTGTTTTTTTTTTTGTCGTTTACTGTACCGACGCCAAAATTAGTTTTACAAAATTGTTTGAAGGTTAAACTTCAAAGGGCGGAAACCCAGTAATACAGCCTATTACAAGTTCCTTTGTCTGTCCTTCTGTCCATCCGTCGACATCGGTTGTTAAACGCCATCGGATACAAAACAACTAATAAAGCGAGTGTCACTTGAAGCCGCACTCAACCTTTCACCGCACTGAATCTTTCATGATCGTATTGAATGTTGAAAAGAAGTTCTGTTGAACCAATTCATAAGCATCCTAATGTTAATCCTAATGAGCGCTGGTGGTGTAGTAGTAGCCCCCCTGCCTCACGATCCGAAGGTCGTGGGTTCAAATCTGGTCGTGCACCAATGAGTTTTTCCATTCGAAAAATTTATGTGCGCAATGCCAGTGCTCTTAAACGGTGAAGGAAAACATCGTGAGGAAACCGGCACACCCTAGAACCAAAAATTCGAAGGTGTGTGTCATAGGTTAGTATTCTTATAAGCGACGATGGGCTTGCAACCTGTCACGTACGGAGTACTAACTATTGTGCAAAATGTGGGCATGTACCAAATGTCATGTTTGGACGTGCCTCTGACTACCCTCTTTAGATATCCTCAAAGATCTAAGTAACTAAAGATCTGAGGAAGATATCTACCGAGCCCGGGGATTACAGTCGTGATCATATATTCATATATATATTCCTAATGTTAAAGCTCTAGGGCAAAATAAAAACTTTAAATGATGACGTTACAAAGTTAATCCTATTCGTTTACAATGCTAGCAAGGCCGTGGCCTCAATCTGTAGTTTTGGACACTCTCACTTTGATTCGCGTCATGAAGAAACTGGGGTAACTGAGATATTAGTATTTTGAGTCCTGCCTGTCACTGTCAATTAGCTGTCAAGTGTCAATTGTCTTAAATTACCAATTCAGTTTTAAAACTACACTTTGATCTCACAGCGCGCAACATAGGTGGGTATCGTTTATTGTTTACGTTCTCTCGATAATAAACACGGACATAGCTCCATCAAATATATCGATATTATTATGCTGCGTGTCTTCACCAGTAATTTTAATTATTGTTTATTATTCTGAGGTAAGACATCAACGAAACATAAAATTTCAACATTAAATCGTTTAGGCTGGACAACTTATTATTCTACAACTTGGAAAAGCATCAAATCGTAAGTTACATCATTTCGCATTTCATGTGCCTATGATTCACTTAGAATTTTATGCAAGAAACGTAGCAAGCAAGCCAAGCCACTGGTCTTTGAATTGAAAAGATTAGCATGCTAAAGACAACAGACTGAGTACTGAACCCGTCTCAAATAGTGAAGACAAACTGTTGAGTAATATATAAAGAGACTTTCCGTAGTAGTTACCTACACTTTATTGTTCCCTATAGAAAAGAGCTACTTCATAATCGGTAGTTTAGCTATGTCAAGCTTGGACAAAGATATTGTAATAATGGGGAACCAATTGACCACTTTTCTTTGGTTCTTAAAAGGCAAGCAGCACACGCAGACCAGTTATATCCAAAATGTTAAGGGCAGCCGTTATTTTACTGCCCTGCCATAACATTTATGATATCTTTTGAACACCGCCATTAATCCGTCGAGCACACAGTCCAAGCTAGATACATTTACATATAAAGCAGGCTGGCGTCAACTGCATACCTGCATTAACTCGCTCGGAATGACAGTATAGTACAGTTTCGTACTTACTATATTTTGTAACCACTAAGCAGATAGTCAGCGGTACGGGCTGGCAACCCGCTTAATGTGTGAGTGCGGTCTAAGCTTGCTATGGTCAATAAATCGGCAGAAAGCGAAGCGTGTAGCCCACATTGGACATTAATGCCTCGAAGCATGAGATGACCTCGTAACTCGTATTCGGTCAGCTATGATGGTGAATTTTACAAGAATGTTTTATGACCAATTTCCTCAATTTTAAGGTTATACACCACTTACTATGCTGCACTGGGCTACTATTGTTTTGGTTACAACATCAAAGTTATGACTAATGAAGTTCCATACCGAAGACATACTTGAATTTAGGTTGAAATTATATCTTTCCATATCTGCGGTGCTGAGGGTGTGGTTTGTTAAACGGTGCCTCAGCAGCACAGCATTTGAAACTACTGTGATATCAACTCCTTCGCTTCAAAATCAATGGGGTTTTTAAAAACGAAGCCATAAAATTGACTAGCAGGCATACAAGAAACCTACAACGTCCCGTCACCTTTCATCACATTCTTGTCATCACTTTGACGGTAATGGAAGATATTCAAGAGCTCGTATATCAACCACAACTACGGCGGTCAATCTGAGCCCTCCAATAAGGAAGTAGGAACGTGTTTGGTCCAGCAACCGGCGCGGCGCGGCAGTGAGCCCGGCCGGACCGGTTCCCGCGGAGGTCAGCTTCTGTGTGCTTTACACGAAGACCCGAACTGCTATAAGTGAAGTGAGCTTAGAATTGGGAAGATGAATAGCGTCCGACTTGGCGGAAGAGGATGGATTTTCATTTCATTATGCATGGTTTCTTGTATTCTTACTAGGACGAGATGATAAACCTTATGCTTTGTATCATTAAATCTTTAAGTTATGCTATAGGCACTGCAGAAACTAGTGTTAACCACATTTTAATTCAATGCTCTTGCATTGTGAAAATATTTTAGTCATAAGCTAAGTTATGATTGAACTACAGCACGTGATCAACATTACACGCTTTTTTGCGATCGTTTTTCGCCTAAGTTTAGTAACCAGAAAGTTGCAGTCTACACAATAACGGCCGCGCGGGTTTTTTGAGATTAAACTTGCGTCGAGTCGCAAGTGAGACGTTCAACAATTATCATAATTAGCAACAGAGAAGCGCTTTAATTCTCGGGAACCTGAGGTGAAATATGAAAAGTACATTTTTCACACGATGAATCATAATAACGGTACCACAGACAGACCGACACGTTAGTACAGTACAGATGAATCGCCCGTGTTCTGCGATCCGTACCGCCCTAATTATCTTTTTAACAGTAAATAGAATCAGCATAGAACATGAGAAATATAGTCCGACTAATAGAAATATAAATAAAGGCAAGGTTTTAAGTTCTAATATTTCTTTAACGTCAGATGAGCCCTATGTATGGTTATTATCATCAGTCCAGTCCATCGGTTTTGATTTTTATGTCCATCAATTTAAACTTACTAAATTTTACTGGTCTGTTTTATTTTTGGAACCAATAAAACATCTAACAAGCTTCCAGGCAACAAGTTGCCTCGTACGATCAATATTTAGGCCAAAGGCATAACAGTACATCTTTACTCGACTAGACACACCCTGTACGATAAAGATGTTGACCCACAAACTAAAGACAATAGCAGTATCTCGAGAGAAACTGTAACTATCTAAAGATTGTATGATACTTTACAAGTAAAACACAAAGTAACAAGTATAAGTAATATCGGATCGTGGTTTAATGGAATACAAAGAAAATATAAAAGAAAACTATCAATATATTTCGTGAAGCCGAAACTACGATGGCATTTCAAAGGGGTTACCTTAAGAGAACCTTCTTCTAACGTAATAACGTGTAGGTACGTGACAAAGCATATGTTATATCGTACGTATTATGTGACCAACAATGCTATCCAAACTGGTTTTTTGAAAAAAATTCGGATCACGGAAAAAGTTGTATTAAAAAATGCATTGCCCATTGTGATCCCAACGTGAACGTTCGTTAACCGATGTCTGATGGCTTTTACGACTTCGTTATTCGAAACGATCAAGTACGAAATACGATTTGGACGTACCGAACAGACAAAACTACTGAATCAAAATGTATGCAAAAGCATGGTAATTTTCAGAAATGATATCAGAAAGTACCTATAGGTAAGTTTTTTATCGTTATCATAAACAGTAAACTGAAGTAGGTAAGTAATGTTAGTAATGTGACGCATAGTTGTAATGATAGAAACAACAAATAAAGTTAAAGTATATGTGGATTAAGTTATGAAAGTTATACTTTAAAGATAACAAAAAGATTTACCTACATAATCTGATTCCTGGTGAGTGGCGTCACCACTTTTCGTTAATCAATTCAAAGCAACAAAAGTTTCACCAAGTTTATTGTTCTAATCTAAAGTATAACCGAAACCCAGTTTTTGGCAAACTAGGTGAAGATTGCTGAAGATCTGTGAGAACGTAAAATACAATGTAATCTCTTGGTGATCTTTTCCGACAATGCAAGTTAATCCTATAAAGGCATTAGAAGAACAATAATCTGTTACTCCAACTTTCTGTTATTATCTTATGTTCCTGGGATATCACTCGGATCCTGTGAACTCGGATTAGTTTTATAAGTAGAGTAGAATTAAGGGTTGATACTTTTTGTCAACTATGTTCCTAGTAAAGTATTGTATACAATGGGTACTAGTCTACAAACGTAAGCATTTTAACCACGAGCATTTAAAGAAGCACTAGCATTGTATTTCTGTAGGTTATTAGAACCTTAATTGACAGAAAATTATCACCGATTGGCAATCCTTATTTTTTACGCATATTATGCACAAAACGGGTTTCAATTTCATTTTGCAAAGTTTTCTAAAACTCTGCAAATATGAGTACTTACTGAACGGACTGGAGATGTAATATTGTATGAAAACACCAAAAACTCAGTTTCGCAAGAAGATTCACCTTGGGATCTTGTTACATGTTAAATTGATATCATCGATATACTTCCGATAAGATTACATTCTTTATGATAACGTAAAGGAGTATATTGACCATTGAATTTGAGAAGATCTTTCGTATGAGCCAGTGGCCATCAACTCTGATACAGCTACCTATAAGCCTTAAAACTTTTTAAAAGCCGGAACAGAAAGCTTAACGTGCTCTCCGAAGCACGGACGCCCTCAGATGAAAATGCCACTGCGGTCACTAAAACAATAGCTCAAAATGCCTAAGGTATATGATTTCTCTGATTCAAACTTTAGTCTTGAGTAAATGTTTCTTAAGGCAAAGAACAAAAAATCGGAAACCACTGACCACGGGCGGGTCTAACTACCACCCATTAAAAACGAATTAAAAACATTAATTTAATGCAGGGGACTAAATTCAAGTTATTGAATCTATTGACTAATTGCATAAAGTTGCTGATCCAGGTTACATTAATGCTACTTATATTGAATTTTACCCAGTAACAATAAGAGCTAGAATTAAAAAAAAAACAAAACAGTGAAATGGAACAGACTAGCTCACCTCGACTTTTTTAGAGTATTCTTCTGTTACACGGTCCTGTTCTTTCTTCAGTTCTTCGTTCTTCTCAAGAAGAGCTTTGCCGAGCTCCGCTGCCAGCAGAAGGTCCGACTCCTTCTGCTGAAGCTGGGCCCAGACGTCGGGCTCCTGCGGCGCGCCGGCCACCGGCCCCGGCTCCCTGGTTGCAGACATTTCTCTGACGTACTCTTCCAGGTCTTCGTAAAAGTGGTCGTCCGACACGCTCAGAGCCCCGGGGGTGATCCTGGTCCCGCTCCTGCTTCTGCTCCGTCTGTGCTTGCCCAGCGGTGTCGAAGTTTTGATAGCTCCACTCCCGACAAACTCCGTCTCATCAGTTATGAAATTAGGTGATTTTGATTTATCGCGATCCGGCGGCGGCGGCTCTGTGTTTCTACTTCTACTAATATTAGCACTCTCACCGGCCATCTAGTTTAATCTAACTTTACACTATTTTGGTGTACTGATTCTTTTTGAAGATTTTCTCGATAGCCTGTTGGAACTTTACGTTTTTGGGAAGTTTTATTTTGATTTTGCTAAGGTCGAAATCCTTTTTGAATGCCATTTTAGATCACTGTTATCATTATACACTGCACTGCACGCGCGGCGCGGTCGTCTGTTAGTTTCGTTGTTGAGTCGATAGCGCGGCGCGGTGTTGCCTCGACAACGGCGCGGGCACAACAGACGCGGCAAAGCCTGCGACCCGTCGCCGACCTGCGGCGAGGGCGGACCGATACACAGCCGCAGATTAAACAACAATAACTATGGAAGGCTGCGGCGGGCCTCCACTAAATGCAACCTCACATAAATTTACCAAGCGCGTGTCGGAACACGCACATAAGGGCAACCGAAGATAGTAATAACACAGTAATGCTTAGTAATGACTGAGAGCGGGCCCGAAAACAATTCAACATTATTAGATATTGAGTTAACATTTAAATTATGTTTAGGCCAGTCCTCGCAAACTCATAAAAATGCTTTGACAAACATTTTATCACAATCATAACAAAGTGACTAACATTCACATTATCGTTATCTGTTATCTATCACTCTGCATCGTACGTCATTACCTAGGCTATAAAGCCACTTTATAGACTTATCATTGGAAAACGACGTGCAATGAAAATTCAAAGAATAACTCTAAACCACAGTTTCAAGTGTGAAGTAACACTACTTCAATATCTACGTTTACACTTTTTAGGTATAGGTTATGGCACGAAATAGTAAAGTTATATTACTTTGATATTGCTCAAAGAACTTGTGGTAAAGCCCCAGGTTCAAAGAGAGATGGTCAAACAAACTAATATTTTTGTTATTTTGGGAAATGACTTCATAGCGACGATCTAAATAAACCTTGACATTAATGAATTTTATACTATATCTAGTTTGATTTACTGACTAGATTTAGCCTTTTTATCTCATGAATTTATGTATAAGTCAATTTTGTTGCAAAGCAAAATACTCCTACGCTTCTCTACTGTAAAACTCATTGTAGCTAGACTTTATATATTCATACACGTAGATAGATAATAAGTATGTCTATAGTCTCACTTGAATTACTTACACACGCTACACTGACACTACAATCGCAAACAAAACAAACTCTGCAAGTAGGTACACATGTTTCAGGTTTCTAGCAACGAAAAAGCTTCATTGATTCAACAAACAAGTAAGACTACCACTTCAGCACATCGCATGTTCTCCGCATTGTCGTGATCTAGAAGTCAAAGTTTGACGAAAACAATCCAAAAGACATCGATCATGGCGGTTGTGGTCCCAACTGATGAAATGGAGATGGAGAAGATCGCAGAAGATGAGCTGTCTAAGTTACAGAGACAGGTAGGTTTTAACCGCTCGTTTAAATCAAAATAGATGATGTCTACTTAAACCTAAATTCTAACAACTCACGTAGATACTTCAAAAAGCGTAGCGTACAATTGAGCCAAACACAAATGCTTTCACATCTTAAGTGGCTATTGGTATAAGAAGGAACATCTAGGAACAAGTGTAGACCAACTTGTGATTGAAAGCTTTAACAGAAGAATAATATCAAATGCCTTTAATTCCAGTTCAGAGTGATGGAAATAGACCGCGCCAGCGTGATGAGCAGCGTCCAGCCAACTCTTCGCATGCAGAGGAACATCATCAACACGCTCAACGCAGATCTGGATAAAATTATGATGGAGCTCAAGGTAACCACTTCACATAACTACCCAGGCAGTATAAATGCAGAGGCCTATAACGTTACAAGATTTGCCTCCCAGCACAAAAATACTTTCTCATACTTGAAAGTAGGTAAATTATAAATCAATTGCATCTTTCAGCTTACAAAGAGCTCATCGAATGTGCTCGAAGGTGCTAGAACCCGCGAGAAGCTAATAGTCTTACTGAAGGAGCACGAGAAGAGTTCCGCCGAAGTGAAGGAGCACCGCGGCATCATTACCGAGCTCAATTTCTTGCTCAAGCAAGTACAGAAGGAAATCAAAGGACTGAGAGCGAAGGGAAATGGCTGTGATAAGGTAAACATTACCTGCGTATATCCAGGAGGTTACCATTATAGCATTTATGAAACAGCAGACCACCCTAGCAAACCATCGACTAAATTCTAGCTAACACTAAAATGCGAACCCAGTATATTTGTATTCATAAACCGCTTGAAACAAGCCGATAAAATCATATCACGTCAAAGCCTTCAAACCTGACTACTGAGCTCCCGTTTCACTGGTTGCTCACGGCCCAGCTATGAGCAAATTCGAACAACTGATACTATAGAGTTTGTTTGCAGGACTTGACGAACGCACTGATTAACCAGACCATGACTAGTCAGCTGAAGAACCGGCTGGACACTGCCATGAAGAAATTCAACACAGTCAATAGTGACAACTACAAGATGAGACTCGAGATTGACAAATTACTGCGCGACAGGTTATGCATTCATAGTTTTATTTTTCAACCCTTTATTGTTTGAACTCCAGGAATTCCTTTCTAAGTGCTTGTCTGCAACCGCAGTCAGTCAGCTAGGCAGAAATTTGATCTTCACCGTTAATACTTTAAAATATCAGAAGGAACAAAAAAATATTAGTAACCAAATAAGACAGTACCAATTTTAAAATGAGTCTACTAACGAACACTTCCAATTCAAGCATTCGAAAAGCTACACTGGCGATGCAGATAGAAATTAAATCTGTTAAAATTTCCAGACAATTTTTCAACACAATATGGAAGAACCAAATCAAGCGATTGATGGACGGCAAAGCGCAGATACTAGAGCTAGTAGAGCAAGCCATCTCCACTTACGATCAGCGCGAGGAGTGGTGCAACAAACTAGACGCGCTCAAAGAAAAGGCGGCTATCGATTACAGGAAGCATTGCTTGGTAAGGATCATCTCCCAGGGAAAACACACATAGTACACCGCAAACAAACCGCCAGCTTCGTAGTATTGTTCAGTAGTGCCACTGGCTCATATGACCCTAATGGTGATTTGACGTTTAGCATGTAGAATATCATGAAATCTAGTTATATTCCAGGAAGTCCGTGAACTCCAGCGTCAGTTGGACCACAGCCTGAAGCTCGAAGAGTTCCTGCGCACGAAGGGCACGGTGCGACTGACCGCCGCCGACGCGAAGGCAGAGGCCAAGAGACTCGAGCAGCAGGAAGAGGAGATGAGGGCTTACAACAACTATGTTAACATACTGGACGCGATACGTGTACGTAATTTTAAATTTAAAAAAAAAACTTAAATTTGCCTATTCGATTTTATCGGCAAGGTGGAATTTTGGGAACAGTAGTTATTATGTGAAAGTGTCCTTTCTGTACTTGATCCCCACTTATGATTCTGACAGATTAAAATGCCCTCTGTAGCAATAAAGTTGATATATAAACGCCAAAAACGATCAAACGTCGATTGCACAAAGACTGCGCTGTAGGCAAGTACTAAGCCACGCCACAAGCGCTGCGTCATTGATGACGCAAGAACACTTTGGAAAACTAAGCTGTGTTCTTTCAGGAGTTTGCTGGAGAAGATGACGTAGACAAATTAATCCAAGAGTTTACGCGGCGCGAGGAGGAGAACTACGCACTCTTCAACTACATCAACGAGGTCTGCACCGAGCTGAAGAACTTGAGTGATAACGTCAAGATGCTACAGATAAGTATCGGTAAGACCAAGATCTTATCAGAACAAAGTATGTTAAAGCTTATGTTTGTACAGAAGACGATAAAATTCCTAATTCCAACTAGTGTAAAATTGGTTAAGCAATACTGTAAAATTTAAGTATATTTGCAGACGAAGAGAACGCTAAGCACTTGGCCAAGCTGCACCAACAGCAGGACACGATAGAATCCCTGACGGCCACTCTGGAGGAGAAGACGGCGCGGAACGCGGCCGCGAGCGACTCGGCGCAGCGCAGCGCCGACGTGCTGTCCGCCCTGCTGCGGCAGATACACACGCTGGCCTTGTGAGTCGTTAGCGAACTACTCGCTCTAGCGTGCAGCAATATCCGCGTACTGCGCCACCTGACACCTGATACCCGTCTAATACTAATAATAATGAGTTCGGTCAACATCACCAACATTTCTTTTCGCTTAGTATTAAATGGGGTTTTCGACTGTAATGTAATTTTGTGCAAGGACTTTAAACATTTGACAAGTTCGTTGAAAGAACCAGTGATACAATAAGGAGAATGCAATTTCCAGAGCGTCGGAATGCGACTCGCTGCCGCTGCTCAAGCTGCTCGGCAAGGCGTTCGATATCAACGTGACCAACGCGCGCCTCTACATAAAGAGTTTAGAAAAGAAGATAGTCGAGATCGTCGACATACTGAAGATTGACGAGGTACGTGCACCGAGCACCGGGTGACGGACACGAGGGCACTGAATGAATCCTACTAATATTATAAACGCGAAAGTTTGTAAGAATGTATGGATGTGAGGGTGTATTGATGTATGTTTGTTACTCTTGCACGCTGAAACGGCTGAACGGATCTGGATGACATTTGGCACAGATATAGATTAGTCTGGAATAGCACATAGGCCACTTTTTATTCCGTAAAAATTTATTCCCGTGGGATAGATTTGTTTTTGTTTTTCAAGGTACCACGCGGGCGAAGCCGTGGGCGGAAGCTAGTCGCATATAAAGAGAGATCATCTTTACGTTACAAAGATCCGACACAAGTACTGTACTGTGACTTGACTGGACTATGATTTCACTGCAATTTTTATCCAAATTGATAGCAGCGGCTAATGTGTTCTGTTGTGTAAAATATTGTTGGTTGTATCTAGGCAATACAGAGGGCTCACGAGAGCAAAGAACGCACCCCGCCGTCGTCCCGCCGGCGCCGCGCCCGCGCCGCGCCCTCGCCGCGCGTCGTCGGACGGAACTCCACGCAAGTCTCCGCTCAGGGATGAGCGCGCCGCCAAATTGGTTCCTTCACTTCACTTCTTCTTATGGCCCCGCTTGCTTCTCGCCAGATGGGTTCCAACGGTTTCAATGATAAACGATTGGCTCAGATAAAGTTAATCTTAGTTTAATGAACTAAAATAAATTAGCAATTAAATTTAGGTATTTTTAGTAATACGAAAATATTACTTTGTACAGATAACGTAGTGTTCTTAAAATCATTTAGCACTTAATTATTACTTCGCGTAGTTCACCGTTGATTGGGGGCAGACGTTTCGCTCGCGAGCCAATCTGAAAGTAATGAGCCTATTTAATCCACAAGCACCAACAAACAACCAAATTTCATTTTAGTAGTTCAATTTTTTTTTATTAGGTTATTAGACAATACTGGACTTTTTGTTTAATCCAATAACGAACTTGAGACTATTAAAATGACTAAGAAAATATTACTTTTACGTGTCACTTAGAGTTGGCTCAACGAATCTTAGCATTCGTGAAGTTAGCCGCAAGAGCTGCGCAGTATCGTTTTTCGGGAGCAATTCGAGGTATGAGGAGGGGGGAAGGAACTGTACATGCCCAAACTCGCACCCGTGGTTAACTTCACGAATGCCTAGATCCGTTGGATGAACTATACATCTTGGGATCATGTGAAAAATATAAGTACACCATAGTGTTACGTGGTGTCGAATAGTAGTGTGCGGCGCACCTCACGGCCCCCGGATCCTAGCGGGCAGGCCCCTCGCGACCACGCTGCTGGCTATCATCACGTAGTTGGTGGAGCCGCGCGCCCGCGCGATGGCCCGGAGTAAATCCCGTTCCGGCACGAACTGGGACTTCTGCTCTACTGTTGTGTCTGCAATAACAAATTATTATAAGTATTTATTTATTTAGGTTTTACTTTGACTTGTTTGTTGCCTAGCATATTATGTTTCGTGGTACTTGGCACTTCGAGGACTCGTATTAACTATGAGTTATACTAAAGTGAGAGTAAGCTACAAATTAAATTAAATTTAAAAAAAACGCGACACATTTTGCATTTGCCCGCCATTTTGTGGTGGCGGCCATCTTGGACTTGAAATTTGTCATAGTGCATGAATCTAATTGTGGTTCAAAGAACTTGCGAAGTGCCGTCGGTCAGTTACCGAGTTCTCCCTGACTCCAGTTGGCCTTCCCGACGGCGGGCCAGGGCGCGGCGGCGCGCGACGGCACGACCAGCGACAGCAGAGTGGTCACCACCTTGTCCACCTCCAGGTCCGTAACCTCCCACAGCATGCCCACCACCGTCGGACTGTGAACGACAAAAAAATATTCATCAGCCATTATATTTATTCATTCAGTCATTCTATTTAGTCAGCTAAAAAGGACTCGGCCGTCATTTGTTTTCTTGCGGGTATCGACAGTAATTTGAAGCACTAAATAGCTACGAGCGGTGAGGAGACCTGCCCGCGACGTGCAGCCGGCGGTGCGCGGCGGCGGGCGGCGCGCGGCCCGCCTCCTGCGCCAGCCGCACCGAGCCGCAGCCCGACAGGATGCACACGGCCTTAGCGCCCCACGCGCCTGCGACACACAACATACAACTATAAGGCTCACGTCACACATGCGCTAACCGCCACCGGTCATAATACAATAATAGTGAGATCCCGGGATCGGCGTGAATCGTTGCATTTTGAATCTTAAGTCGCAGTCTTTGGTGATGTACCTTCCACTCCGGCTCCGTTTCCGCCGCCGTTCGCGAAATGGCATCCGTCGCCGTGGCCGCAGTAACTGTAAACAAATACATACAAAATAATGATACAGTACGACTGTTTGTGTGTATCAGAAGTATAGAATCCTTTTGAGTTACGTTATATACCACTTTTAGGAGTTTGAAGTAGTTTAGTTTGAAGTAGCACTACTTCAACAAAAATTGAATATTTTATGGAACGAAATATCAAAGTTATATTACTTTGATATTGCCCGAGAAGCTTGTGGTAAGGCACCTGGAGGCCAACCACCACATTGGCAAATTCATATAAGAATCAGTTAGTTAGGGTTACGTTTTGTTTTACTAATATTTATGCCGATTTACTTCGCTGTTTTCTTGATTGTGTGATTCGAAATTGCAGTGATATAAATGCCTAAGGCACCTCCAACAGAACATCTAAATTCGTAAACTTGATGAACTTGTGTGACCAGTTGGGAACTAAGTATAATGACTGTCCGCGAGTTCATCTTCAATTGTCATTGCCGCTTCCATAATTCTAAGGGCACGTTAATCTGTCGGTCTTTGCTTGTCCATAGGAAGGCGTTCCAAAAACTGAGCACTGCCTCATACTCATTTAATGATGTGCTAAGGAACATACAGGAATATGTGTGCATTCCTCAAGTAGTCGATGAAGTCTCCGGGCGGCGGCGGCTGCGCCACGTGCCCGCGCCACTCGCCGCACCAGTAGCGCACGAACGAACTCATCCGCTTCTCCATGCGCTCCAGGTTCTTCTCTGCAACGGATGGTACGCTGTTAGGTATGTCTACCATGAGCTGAGGGTCTACCATGAGTTTTCACAATCTACACTCGCTAGCGACTATAGTTAGAAAATTGTATGAAAACTTGTACAGCGCCTCTAGATAGTTGGGTACTAAAACGTCACGTAGCTAACTATCCTACGTCACAGCGTACTACAGCGACTGTAGTTTGCGCTCATTAATTTGCTTAGAATTTGGTATCATAAGTAACAATTTTGACAGATGTCATAGTAAAGTAACGTACTATTACTACTGTAGTAACGTCAGCCAATCTAAATGTGACAACTCATGGTAGACGTACTGTTGTCACATTTAGATCGGCTGACTAATAATAAATTAATTAATTGTTAGAAATTGAAAATAGCTTCTTACAGCCGTCATATTGTTTTTTTTTTACATTTTATACAACCACTTTTGTAATTCAGACGAATGCAACGACACCTCTTTGGCCAAAATCGGTCCAGCCGTTTGGACACCGACGATAAACAAAGGAATTACCCTCTCTCTTCGCAGCAGTAAAATAGTAAGACTAACCGGGGTTGATGACGTATCGGCCCACGGCGCCCTGGGTCTCGAAGTAGCCGCCGACGACGCGCGCCTCATGCGTCTTGTACAGGTAGTACAGAAAGTGCACGTTCTCTATCCGCGACACGGGATGATGCTTCAAGATAGGAAGACTCTCCCACGGAAACGTATCGAGCATCTGAAATTGAAGATATATGCATATAAGTACTACCTAGTTGTTGCCCGCGACTTAGTCCGCGTTATCGCGGAACCCATGAACAATTTGTTTAGGAAAATTAAGGTGAAATGTTTTTTCTCTTATTTTATTTTTTTGTCAATTTAATCTATACAATAAATAAATAATGCTGGACAGTCCACACAGCATCATCTAGCCCCAAAGTAAGCTACTCAAAGCTTGTGTTATGGGTACTAGATAACTGATAGATTTAATACATTATATACATAGATAGATATTTTTTATTATACATAGAAAACACCCAGACCAACGGAACAAATTTCTGCAGATCATACACAAATTTGTTCCGAGGCGGGAATCGAACCCGCAACCTCTTGCGTCGCAGGTGGACTCTCGCCCGCTGCGCCACAGAGGTCGTCAAATAATTTGATCTAGAGGTAAACTAAGAATTTAATTTCAAAAACTCAGCTCCACCAGCTAGTTAACAACTTCGAAGACATAATACCTTCAGTTACTCCGTCACGCATGGGCCTACGTCATGACCTCATGCCCGTCAAAAGGCGAGAGCGACAGCTCCATTAAGGCTCAGAATTTTGAATATTGCAAGTATTGCAACCCTAATCATTCTATTACCGCTTAATAGATTACATTGAAATTGAACTACACGATACTCAAGGATATAAGTGATAAATCAACCGGAGCTAAGACACGAAATAGTTAGAAAACCTTGGTTAAAAATCATGTCAAAAACACCTCTGAAAATGCAGAAATTCCCAAATTTATCCAGAACAGTAAGGTATTTTGAATATCTATTTCACATGAATGTAAATTAGTTAATTTGAAACAAATCAACCCAGCTTTTTTTGTTTGAAATACGCTATTTACTTGAACATATTTATGTTTTTTATAAATTGCCGCTTTCGTTATATAACTCAGAGCAGCCATATTATCACGTCGCACTCTACTTACTTGTCATTTGGGTATTTCGCTTCGTGCTATGTCTGATTCCGCAGAGATCCGCGTTGCTAAACGGACCTATGTCACTTTTTTTTGTAACTTTTACGTAAGGAATAGTGTGACGAGTATTCTGGGCCTTAAGTAGCGTGTATTTATTTGAAACAACAAACCTCATCTACAATCAGTATGACTGGATGCCGCTTCGCTTTTTTCAATGCCGCCCATTCGTCGCCTTCCTTCACTCGACCGGTCACTTGTGAAAACGCCTTGATCCCATCCACCAGACTGAAATGATGCAGAGCCTCGAAACATTTCGATAAACATTTCAGGCACAGCTCACTGACAAACTTGAAGTCTTTGGTGCACTTTTCGCAAGGAATCAACGTCTGTCGCACGTCGGAGACGTGGCCGTGCTCGGTGAGTATCCTTCGAATGCACGACTTGAGTTGTTGGGAGGGGATCACGTGACAGTTTTCGGTGAGGCTGTACAGCAGGACGCGCTGCTTCTTGGTAAGTTTTATGAACCTGGAAGTTAATATCACATCATCCTTATTAATTGTCATTAAGAAATCAAATTACTCTTATTAAGAAATCAGCGTTTTGACAGCTTTTAACTTGAAGATATGCTAACTAAAAAGAGTGTGCCTCAAAGGATCCTCTGTGGACTGGTACGTAAGAATTTGTGACATGGTTCAAGACTGCCTTTTCTGAAACAGGTATATGGGTACATCATCCAGGGTTAATTTTACATCACTTAACCAAGGTCAAAAGATATTTCATGTCCATAGTAGGAATTTATAGCTAACTAGCTTCCGCCCACTGCTTCGCCAGCGTGATACTTTGAAAAACAAAAACAAATCTATCCCGCGAGAACGTAGGAAAAGGAAAGTAGCCTATGTGTTATTCCAGACTATAATCTATATCTGTGCCAAATTTCATTAAAATCCATTCAGTAGTTTTTGCGTGAAAGAGTAACAAACATACATCCAGACAACCAGACATCCAGACATCCATTCATTCTTACAAACTTTCGCGTTTATAATATTAGTAAGAAGTTGGTGCGCTCACCCCCAGTCTGAAATAGCGGAGTCCACCAGGTGCACGACTTTAGATCTCCAGGCGGCGTCCTCGAGCCGGCCCGCGAGCAGGCCGCCCCAGCCGCCCAGCCACTCCTTGTCCATCACGTTGAGCACACTCTGCAAATTTATACGCAACTTTTAAAATGCCCACTGCATTTTATTTTATTTATTTAATAGGCAACGCCAACAGTACACAGAACAAAACAACATGAAAACATTTTTTACCTAATGTGCCAGTTACAGGCATGAACAACATTTACCATAATGTTTAAAAACAGACAAGCTTGAAAAAACTTAAAATTAATAAAAAGAGATTATCAAATAAAAGGCTATGTGACATAAGATTAAAAAAAAACAAAATTAAGTGTAGGTGTAACTTCATCAACACAACTTTAAATCAACACCTTTCATTTCTTAATATGGTTTTCAAGCCATCTACTGGACCTTATTGCCCTGAGACCCATTACAAGTTTTTTCTCAAACTGGCCATCCTCTTTCACAGAAAATGTGAGATCTAACATAAATGGGTTTACCATCATCCTCAGATCAATGTCTTCCCGTTTGTTCCAGTAGTTCTGCACAAGTCGCTTGTTGTTCAAGAACTGTGCGTTGTCAATGGTCCTATAGTTCTCTTCTAGTATTGAGTATAGTTCTGTGAAGAGAGGCTTTTCTCCTTCTGTGAACACAAACAAAATCAACCGTCAGCTAAAACCAACTAAGTATTTAGAAATTGTTGATTTTTTACTACAATAAAACCCTTGGCAATAGTAGAACTCTCTTTAATAAGAATCTATACTCCAAAAGCTTGATATAACCATTAAGGGAGCTGAAACACCACACAACTCCTTAAAGAGCAAGATATGAATAGGTTTGTGTATATAACAGATCTAAGTTTTTACATTAAGCAAAATTGATTTACCTTTAGTAACATTAGCAGGTATATTTATTGTAAATGGTCCTATTTCATCTGTATAGCCATTTGTGAACACACTCAGGTATATAGCGTCAATTTCTTTGCGATACTCATTCACTAGTTTCAAATTTTCATTGGGGTTATAGGGAGCTGTCAATTGTACAACTGTCCATTCTGAAAAAATAGGCTTAAGTACATGCTTCCTACTAATATTATAATGTCTGGATGTTTGTTACTCTTTCACGCTGAAATGGCTGAATGGATCTGGATGAAATTTGGCACAGATATAGATTATAGTGTGGAATAACACATAGGCTACATTTTATCCCGGAAAAATGTATGGTTCCTGAGGGATAGCTTTGTTTTTGTTTTTCAAGGTACCACGCGGGCGAAGCCGTGGGCGGAAGCTAGTATTTTCATAAAAGTCTTTTCACCAAGCATTGCTTGAGGGACCTCTAATTAAAGGTACCAGGTTATAATAAGTAGCCAGAAGAAAATATGCATTGCCAATCCAAGACCATTCTTAATATATGCAGATATCTGCATCAGAATATCTGGTGTTGTGGTAGCGTGGGAGTCCATGTTATAACAAAGAATACCTCTGGGCAATTCCATTAGAATCTTCTGGAAGTTATCTACATTGTTTTCGCTGGAAAACCTCAAATATTTCTTGTGAAATGGAAGATCTTCTTTATGAAACTTCTGCAGGGGCTTGGTGACATCTTCAGAAGGTTCGAGGAGGTCAAGGAGTTCCTGCTCTGCCTTCGATCTGGAAATAACAAAGTTTTCTTTTAAAGGTTTTCTATTGCATTGACTATTATGTAATGTATTCATGATCAAAGCTTGGAATTCTCATTGAAAGAACTCAATACTGGAATTATTGGCACATTTTTTTTTAGATATAATGTTTTGGTAATTGTAAGTACCTACTACAATATTTTTTCTAAGAAACATTTCAATACAAACTTACACAGAATGTAACTTTATCAAATCATCGATAGGCTTCAAATATCTGGTAATCTTTTCAAGTTTGTTGTCTGAAAAATATTTTAGATATGGAATTATTGAGCACATACAAAACTTTAATGCAGAAAACAAAGATCAAAGTCGTGACTACTTTTGACTAAACCATGATACCTACATGGCTTTAGTTATTTTTTCACCAACTTACCAGTTTAATTTAATCCGGTCATATTTACAGATGCTTTTACTTTAGCAAATGGTGACACACTTACACAGGAGAAGAAAGTTTATTTTTTTAACTGGTATGAAACTTGCAGTTGTTGCATGAAAAGTGCCTCTGAGGCACACTTTAATCCTTTCACCACACTGCTTCAAAAGAACTAGTGACACAATAAGAAGTTGTTGATATAAGTAGTTACACCGAACTAAAAGTTCTTTTGGTTTTAGTTCTTTACTTTTAGTTCGGTGAGTAGTTATTTATTTATTTATTTTATTATTATAGACGAGCAGCTGTCGCTGGTATGTCTATATCACACAGTGTTGGAATAGTCTTTGTTGATATAGTAATTAATATTTTTTTCCTTTTCGAGCACTAGTTTCTTAGTTTGTTTGTTCGTAGCCAGTCATCGAGCTTGTTCTTAAACACATTGATAGAAGTAGCTGTAACAATGTTCTCAGGCAGTGCATTCCAGTTTTGAACCACTCTGTTACTGAAGAAGTGATGGGCAGTGAGCAAACGAGCAGGGACACGTATGAGCTTGAGTTGGTGACCACGTGAGGGTTTTTGATCATCCTTTCTACTCAATATATGTTGAATGTTTGGCAAATTGTAATGTTGTAAAGTTAGGTCAAGTAAGTTACCTGCAACTTTCATCTGCTCCTCCCTGTAGATGGTCATCATGCGTATGGATGCAGAGACAGCTTCACTCAGATGAAATGCACACTTTGCATCATTGCTGTCAGCTAAACACTCCTCAGCCAAAAGTTTCTGACCACCTGAAAGAAGCAAGAAACGAGGTAAATAGACATCTAAGTACTTGTTTTGTAAATTCATGAAAATATCAAAATACCTAAGTTATGGTAATTTATGTAGGTGTGCTAGAGAAAATTCGCAGGATTTGTAGACTAGGTAAGTATCTAACTAAAATTAAAAGGCTCAGGAGGAACGAGACCAGGAAATTGTTGGAGAATGACTTACTCTGATAGTTAGGTCCATTCGGTGTTGAGGGGGATTCGTAAACCAACTTATGTAGCACATTCTTGTAAAATGGTTTCGTGAACTCTATTTGGTCTGTAAAAATATCGAAATCTTCCATTGTGTGTGCCTGTAATAAACTTAGAGAGACAGAACAAAATCCAAACATAAAATTTCAATTCAAACCGCCGCTGCCACCCCCACCCGATAAAGTTTGTTTTATTTATTCAATTTATTGTCTGCTCAAGTGCTCAGTGTTCACTGTTCACTCACTCACAGTCTCACAGACAAAATAAAAATATGTGGTTTGTTTTTCTTCTTCTTGTCTTTATTTTTTTTATAGGCCATCCTAGTCTTCATAACCGAGAAACTACATACCCTTTAGTACTACGAGTATAAATCGATGGTATACTACCTATTTTTTGATCTAATTATGTACTTACCTATGTTTTGTAGATTTAGATGAAATTATTTTAACATCTTTTTTTTTGTTGTAGCTTGAATTCGACCAAACTATAAAACAAAATGTATTGATTCTTTTGAAAAAATAAACAGAACTATGAAACTTATACGTTTCCAATCGGGTGGATCCGACTAATCTTGGATAATGTCCTATTATCCTATACTATAGGTACTGCGTATAAAATCACTAAATATTCCGAAGTAAGTAATGATGGGGTAATGGGTTGGTAGGTAGGTATGTATGTAAGTTGTGAGTAAAACTTACAACGTGAAGGGATATCTCGTACTTAAATAATATTATTATAATTTATGCAATAATCAACGCAGGTTATCGAGAGTAAACTGTCGTTTTACTCAGTATTAGTTAGGTAGGTACCTACTAGTTTACTAGTTTTACGTAGTGATGATTATTCTCTTTGCTTTTAGGAACCTACCTACTACACTGACTACTACTACCTCGGAACAATAACAGCATGCCCTGTTATTGTTCCGAGACTACTACACTAGGTATTTTTTATAGTTTTACCAGCCGGCCTAACATGCACGTCAAAATTTTGTCGTTTCGTCTCACTCTTTCACGTGCGATTATGAGACAACATGCTCGACAAAAGCGTCGGCAAAATTTTGTCGCAGCGGCCATGCATGTTAGCCCGGCAGAAGTAGAATCCATCCTGAGGAAAGTGCTTACATATACTAGTTTGGTCGAATCCAAGCCCCAACTTCGGTATCATTATTATGCATGCGGCGCTTATCATTGCGTGTGAGTAGGTAGGTACCTACCTATATTTGCACGTCAACTTTCTCACTTAGGTAGGTAGGTATAGGAACGAGCGTCGAGCATATAACATAAAACAAAGCATGCGAATCGATTAAGGTAGGTACCTTCTTTTTGTAGGTGCCTACTTAACTAGGTATCTACATAAAGTACAAAATTATTGTAAAAATGAGATTTTAAAATTTTAGCCATTCAGGTAAGAAGGTACCTACCTACCTACATACAATCAGCCTACGCATCTACCTACTCTGGGTTTGGGTCGTGCGTGTCTGCGTCTGCACAAAATCAGTTTTCTCCAATGCGACAAAATATAACCCTAACCGTGAGGGGAAAGCTAAAACGACAAATAATTTTTATATCTTTTATTGTAATAAACATAAACGATGCGCAAATTAGTAAACAGCCTAATCGCGGCGTTACAATTATAACGACTTTCATCGTAAGCGAATTTTCGAGTAAAACTAAAATATTGTGGGTACCTAAAAATAAAACAGAAAGTGATTATGCTTAAATTGACTAAAAATGCTCCTTAGACAAATAATAAAACCTATAGTGGCACTATTAAAATATTTGACAAAATCATGCGATGCAACCTGATGCAACAGTACCTACGGGTGTTGTGTTCCATGCTGTGCAAACACCTACTGAGGCACTAACAATTGCAAGAAGTAAACATACATCATGCTAATTTAGAGCATTTCATAACAGTTCTAGATTTCATTGAAAAACAAAAGTTTCATGATACATTAAACATTTCATCTGTTTCAACTTAACTTCAAATTAGTGTTAAGTAGTACAATACTGGTCTAGTAATACATAGGAGTAGGCAGTAGAGGCAAGGTACATACAACTCAATGTACCTCTACTCCAGCACATTAAAACAAACTTGTTCTAATGTTTAGGCAGAAACATCCATTAAAAAAAAACTGTTTTTTTTTCAAATAACACGAAAATAAACTATTGAAATAATTCAACAAGCTTTGAAACAATGTTTCATAAATCTAAGAAGCTTTTATAAATACTGTGTAGATTAAACTTGTAACTTCATGATAATTATGATACTTAGGTACTTATTTGAAAACCATTTGTTTTGTAGGTAATTAGTAAGTAGATAAAATTTTAGTATAAATTTACACTAAGTGATAAACAATAATCCATCTAAACGTTTGATCCACTACGACATAAATATCATTGTATAAAAAGTTTCTACAAATCTACAATATAAAGGCATTCGTTGGATATGACTGGAAGGCACAAATTATTAGTGTTCCTTAAACAATAAATGTTACAACCTTAGGGTTATTCATCACAAAGATCATTGCAGATACTTACAACAGTCTAGGTAGGTACATTTTTAGAAACAGGGTGTTAGGCAATGTTTTCTACAAACATAATCAACCAAATAAGACTTTCCAAGCACCACATCACTTCACACTAATACATAAACTCTAACCCTTAACCATTTAATTTATCTAAGTATTAACTTGAATAAAATATTTTAGTCTAAATATTTTCTGATAAATAGTTAATTTACGTTATTTTGCTGTAAGTAAACCTATTATTGCCCTTCATTGATATAATTCATCGGCATAATTTGCCTCAACTTTCTTTAAAATGCAAGTCATACATTTACCTCGCCAAAATCCTATCGAAATAAACTCGAACCGGGGTTTCGAAGTTGAAAATTATGCTAATCATAGTTAATCTTATTTACAATTCAAATAGAACGAGAGCAAAGAAGGCCTTGAAGTTTATCACAAATGTTCGGGATACCTAATATAGGCAATAGCCAAAATAAATAAAGTAAATTACAAAAGTTACACACAACGAACACATCGCAGAAGTTAAGTAGCGGTTTCTATTAGTATGCGAATTAGTGTTGCATTTATTCGAGTGTATGCTCGTCTCCGCTCAAATGAACATATAGCGTAGGTGTTTAAATACACTTGGCAATGCACGACCTCACAACGTGCTAATTTATTCTATCTCTTCCATTCGTACCCCCGCTAAACTAGCACACTGTAGTAGATTCAACGAATGAGAGGAGAGCGACATCTCTAAATTAAACTAAGTATAAAATCACATTAAAACAAAGAGTGAAATAAACTGTGGCACTCAGGTAAACGGAAGATTGTAAGATTGCTGAGTGTCATCAGGACATGTTGCTGACTACTCTTTTACTGAGAGGTGTCGCATCGAGGGTGCGCTCGTTCACTTTGTCCTCTTCCCGGAAATGGATCCGCGTGATCACGATATCTCCTGTGCTAAGAGTCTGCGAGCCGACCTCGGCTTTCTTGGTTTCTTTGAGATCATTACATTTCACATCATCAAGAGAATGGTGGTTATGGCATCTACAGGAACAGTTCTTTTTATCTGGTTCTCCAATGTTCAAAATTTGGCTCAGATTGGACCAATCTTTATTCTTGAGCAGTGGCAGTGTCTGTTCCATGGTTTGTGAGAACTTATCCTCAAGCTCACCACTCAGCGGTGCTACAGCAGAAAGTATTGCTTCAAGGCGATTGATCTTTTCCACTTTGTCCATGTTGGTGTCTGATAAAATTTCGTCCATCATCTGCATGGACTCAGTGAGGCTCGGCGGTTGAGTGGACTGAGGTGATGAAATAGGATCAGAAGGATTTGATTCCAAACTCATCATCTCATTCTCTTTTTCATCATCTTCAGAGTCTGAATCTCTGTCTTGCCCGATGGCTTCCAGTTTTTCTAATTTCTTGGATATTTTGTGACATCCTTTTAGTTTTTCTTTTTCTTCTTCAGTCAGCTCTAAATATCTAAGTAGTCGGATTTCCCTGTTGCTCAAAACAATATTTTTAGTTGATTCAGCTAGTTTGTGCTTTAACTCACCAACTTCAGTATTGATTTTTCTCTGCCTTTTGCGGAGTTTAACTTCTGTAGGCTGTATGTGCATGAAAACTTGTTCATTACTCAACTCTTCAAACAGCTGCTGATTTTCTGCCCTAATGTTGCTGGACATGTAGGTGTAAATTGCCGGATTGACCAAAGACAACACATCAGATGCTGCATAAATAATCATGTCTTTAGATAATGGTCGTCTGGCCCAATAACGCTGATCTCTACGGTAGACATTTTTCAGCTGTTCCTTCATTGGATTCATTGGAGCATTGTAAAGTTCACATAAAGCATTGAGACTAAGATTTTTTACTTTATATACTGGCACTGCTTGTTGTTGTAATTGCAGCACGGCATGGGCTGCCTGTGTATCAAACACATTCTTCAGAACAATCTCAAACTGATTGTGTAAATTGACTGAATCATTTCTGCAGTCATGAATAACTTTAACTACACTCTCGCTTTCCAATAGTTCTTTAATTTTGCCTTCTACAAGCATGCTTGGACATGCCATTATGTCTAGTATGTACACTTCACCATTCATAGTAGCAATTTGACATAGAGTCAGAACACCCTTTAGGCCGAGATTTATCCCTTCACAATCAAAAGACACAATGCTTTTAGAGTTACGCTTGGGCAGCATTATACTCTCCATCAAAGCAGCACATTCTCTAACATTAGCTATAACAGTAGTGCATTGAAGGACTTTCTGTCTCCATGCTTCTCCCATCAAGTTGTTCCTTAAGCTGGGAGTGCCATTAGTCTCCTCAGTACTTCTAGCATTCAAATGATTATTGACTCTGTCTCTCACCATATTCTCAGCCAAGTTCTTTATTACAATAGAATTGATTCTCTGTTTAAGTGTCTGATTAGCAATATTGGCTTGAGGCCCACGGGGAGATTCTACTGGGCTGAGTATTCTGTTTGCAGGGCTATTGGTGCCATCTGAAGGGGTGGGACTAGCTACAGTAGGCGAAGGCACTGGAGATGACGGTAAATCTTCAGCCGTGGGCTTTGGTGACTCAGTCTTCAGAGGTTTAGGCTTAACATTTAGATACATAACAGGAATTTTTGGTTTACTGATGAGGGTGACCAAATTGGCTTGAACATGAAAACTATCAGAAAATATCTTCAAAAAAGCACTCAAATCAGCTGGAGATTTAAACATCTGATACCAATATTCTTGCGGGAAGCGTGAGACGATCAAATGGAAGAGTTGATCTACCATCACAGGACCTTTAGCCTCGATGCATTGCGCTACATAGTCTAGTAGCTGCTGAGCGGTATCCGTGTTGATGTTGGCAACAGGGAGATTGTGAAATTGTTCAGAGTTAGTGTGTGCAATGCCCCTTCTGTGATTCTCACTGACTAGAACAACATTGTCATCAATTATCTGGAAGGTGTCTGGATGCTTCAAAAGGAAATCTTTAAATTCCTTGATGCGTTGGCCGGAGATGTGACGCACCTGGGGGGAGGCCTGGCTGCGGTGTCCGAGCAGGCTCTTGATCGGAACCTCCGTGCCGTCACCGTATTGCACCATCTTGCCCGCGAAGTACTCCTTGGCTTCCTCGATGTAGTCATTGTTGGAAGACGCGCCAGCCCCACACGGATGCTTCTGGAATGTGTTGATATCGACATAGTCCCCGTCTATGTTGAACAACGCCGGGTACTGAGCCAGGAACTTCTTCAAGCCCGACTGAGACCCGCCAGCGATCTGTCGCATCTCCTTCGTGAATCCCTTGGCACCAAACTGGCAGGAAAGATCGTGCAACGTGCGCGGCTCGCCTTTGTCGAGCAGGCGTTCCACGAAGAATAACAGAGTGAGGTTCCTAGCGAGCTCATATTCCATTGATTCCATTTCCATGCGAGCTGGTGCCAATTTATTAGCTTACACTAAATTTATCTACGTAATATGTGTCACCCACAACACCATGAAATTTTTCTTTTTTCCACACCTGCACCATAGACAACAAAAATAGTTGGCTTATAATATTGCCAAGTTTTTAAACATTCCATATTTCTGTGGTGAATATTATACCTTGGTTAAATTGGCTTTTTACACTAGCTAAAATTATTTTGGTATGTTAATTATTCCTACTTAAAATTGTATAAAGGTGAAATAACTGAAGTTTTTATTTATAATTTTACTGTTTTTTTAGATTAGGTACCTACAACCTGTACCTACCTAATAAGTGTACACGCACCTACTTATTTGAGTATAAGTTGATTGCTGTTTTCTTACACGGTATTATTAAATCTTCACTTCATTAAAAAGCTAATTATTGCTTAGCGAATGCCTTGATTGTTTCTCAAACCTACCCACATTATTTCTTTGACTTGACTATGTTTAATTTTGAGGAGGATGCTATGGTAACATTTAATTTTGCAATCCATAGATAAAACTTAACGAATGAATCGCCAGCAGTAATCGCCAAGCATTTACATCAGCTGCTGTCATTGTGTGTGGGTCTGTCTACTACGTTGGCGTTGGTTGGGGCGTTGTGTTAGGGTGCGTTTAAACGAGGCGGGGTAACACGATCCTACGAGAGCCGAGCCGTCCGTGGAGATGCGGCATCGCGCTATTGAACCGCGCTATCCGCTCTATTACACAGTAATACACTCTATTACGCTCTATAGTACAGGGTTGGTTTCGTAGTATAATTTACCTATACTACTTATAATTATTCGTACCATAATTTCATGAATGTGGTATTGTAATGCAAGTACCTACCTATACTACGCGAAAATACCATAATTGGCTATTTGACAATAGTAGGTAACGACAAAATATTTAATATATTAAATAGGTAGGTACAGTAGGTACCTTATAGGTTCACAATACTCATACAATATGTTTTTTGCATTAAAATAAATTGTATTATTATTTGAATGCAAAAAACATATTGTAAAACTGTACTTCTCTGTCATTAGCTCTGTCCAGCCAACTTACAGCGTCTGCCCATCTGGACTTTGGTCGACCTCTGGATCTGGTGCCTTTTGGCCCAGGCCACTTTACTGACCGTAAAGTCCATCTGTCGTTCTTGTAGCGAGCTACGTGACCCGCCCACTTCCATTTAGCCGTCATTGCAAAAGTTAAGGCATCGCCTACGTAGGTACTTTTGTTTCCCTTCGAATGTCAACGTTCTTTACCTTATCCTTAAATTTTATACATAAGCAGCTTCTTTCCATTTATCTCTGGGTGGTCTGAATTTCGTTCCTGGTTTTGAGACCGAAAGTCCAAGTTTGACATCCATATGTGAGGCACGGCAGATATTGGATATTTATAAGTATCTTTCCGAAAACTGTCAAATAGCCAATTTTATGTTCAGGCCGACTTGTTTATTTTGTAGTCATTTTGAACATTTACAAGACAAAGACAAGCAGGGGACTCACTGATTCTTTCATGCTACCTATATCTACTGTAAAAGAAAGTCGTCAGCCAATTCGTCAATTCTACAATTCTACAATTTTACAATTGGAACTTCGTCCTTTGCATTGACACAAAGTAAAATTTGGTACAATTTTTGATCTTACTTTCTTTTACAGTAGATATAGGTAGCATGAAAGAATCAGTGAGTCCCCTGCTTGTCTTTGTCTTGTAAATGTTCAAAATGACTACAAAATAAACAAGTCGGCCTGAACATAAAATTGGCTTCCAGTTGCTTCAATTTGATTAATTTGTTAATATTTTTAGTAACTATGTAGGTAAATAAATAAAACAAAATTTCACAAACGAATGCTATTTTATTTCAATTCAAAATTAAATCGATGAAAAAAGAAGCCCAGTATAATTTTCGGTATCCGTGTCGAAAAAACCGACAAGTGATGGATCGTGCGAACTTTGCCGAGCCGCGCCGAGCGTATTGTTTAAACAGCGCGTGGCGCGCTGAATCACGAGCGGAGCCAGCCTCGGCTCACGTGTTTCGCGCCGTTTAATCGCGCCTTTGGACTATTATGGCGGCTCCTCACTTGGCTTAGCGTATTCGTGAGTCGATATTGTTGCGTTTGCCTCAAATAATCAAATATTTCAAATACCGTCAAATACGTCATCCACACATGGACTTGTACGGGCAAATCACTCAAATATGCCACAATATTTGCTTCTTCTTCTTCTTCTTCAATTATGGCATCTGTCTCTTAGAGAACAATTTTGCCAGTGTCAAGTGTATTTATTTATAAGTATTCACAAAACAACTTGAACACACAGTGATGGACGTGTCAGTGGCAGACATTTACCTGAATGCGGCTTACCAAAACCTGTTGTATCTACAGAAGTACACAATTAAAAATAGACGATTGCTGACAAGGCATTGATGGATGTTGACAATTCGCAATACAGTTTCATTTGTCCAATCCATTACGTAGTAAACGTTCACACACACGTCTGAACAGGATCGCCGCGCGCGCGCTACTGAACGAACCAAGTGTGGACGCAAATATTTGCCTTATTTTATTCCTTCGATGTGTAATCAAAAACCGACAGGTTGACGGAAACGCATTTTCGCTATTTGCGTTGTTTGCCATACTCGTGCAAATAAAGCAAATACAATCGAATAGACCGTCTACACATTGCTGTATTGGGACAAATAAGGTAAATACACGAACACTATACGTCAAGTCAGGAGCCGGCATTACAGATCACTGGCGTTGTGGTGTGGACCTTAGAGTAAAGATGTGTGGACCTAGGGACTTGCTAGTGGCTGCCAGCCATGCCAGCTGTCTGACAGTTTTACAATCAGACAGACTGATTATCAATCAATCAATCAATCAATCAGTTCAGTTAGTAATCATACGAAAAATAAATGAAAAGAGAAGTAATTTATAAAACACAGTCAGTGAAAATTTGTAAAACTTCCGAGATTTTTGTTTCAATTCACACATTCCAAATAATTCAGTGAAATGGTTGGTATTGTAGCAAGAATACTATCATACAATCTCCTGCTTACATACAACAAGCAATACCTACCTACCACAGTAATACACCCACTGTACTCTTCCATTTTGAGCAGTTTGTCTGGCTTTTACTGTAGATATTTTTATTCTCCTTCTTATTGTGTCCATAAGTCTTACGAACCAGTGTGGTGAAAGGATTAAAGTGCGCCTCAGAGCCTGCTGCGTTGGTAGAAGGAATATATCTACCGATTCACTTACCTCCCTCCTATCCGAACTATGGCTACTAGGTTATTATAAATTATTGTATAAAAACTGAAAAATGTATCCGCATTTCACCCATTGTAAAGCATTATCTGAAGAAAGTTGCATATTCTAGGATAGTGATTGTATGAATTTGTTTCTGTTGTTTCCAGTTGGTGCTAGTTCTAGGTGACCTGCACATTCCGCACCGCTGCAGCAGCCTGCCCGGCAAGTTCAAGAAGCTGCTCCTGCCTGGACGGATCCAGCACATCCTGTGCACTGGCAACCTGTGCACCAAAGAGTCTTATGACTACCTCAAGACTTTGGCCAGCGACGTCCATATAGTTAGGGGAGACTTTGATGAGGTTTGTGCTCAAGAAAAAGTTTTAATCTAACAAAGAATCCTACTTAAATATTTTAAACGCGAAAGTTTGTAAGAATGTGTGGATGTCTGGATGTATGTTTGTTATTCTTTCATGCTGAAATGGCTGAACTGATCTGTATGAAATTTGACACAGATATAGATTATAGCCTGGAATAACACATAGGCTACTTTTTATCTTGGAAAAATGTATGGTTCCCGTGGGATAGATTTGTTTTTGTTTTACAAGATACCAGGCAGGCGAAGCAGTGGGCGGAAGCTAGTGTTATATAATCCTACTAATATTATAGTTTGAGCACATTGAAGTTCAACACAATAAACTTCAATGTGCTCAATCAGCAATTGGCTTATCAAGCAAGCAATGCCACAAACAGGCTGAAACAATCTAAATATCGCACCCCTAGAACAAGACGGAATTATGTCGAAAAATCTCAAAATCGACTTTATTGCATATTTGAATCCGCAACGTTTTACCACACCTACCACTAAGACAGGCTTATTTATATTCGCACTGACGCCAAAGAAATGGTACTGTACGTCGCTTTTAGTGAATAAATGAATGAAAGGTCATTCCACAAACACGAATTTATTTCTAGTTGCAATATGGCCGCCCCCCTAACAAACCATATTGCGCTTACGCAAAAGCAAATTATTTAGTGATAATCCCGTATTGGAGAATTTTCCTTATGAAAATTCCGAAATACGGCATTATTATTGAAGAAGGTATGTTAATTTTTTTTTATTATTCCTAAATAGTTCCGTATTGTTGAAAATAGTTAAATAATGCCCTATTGATGGCACATTTAAATTTTGCCATAGTTTAGTAAAAAAACATTTGAAATGAATTCTGAATACCTTGACTTCTTACTATTATTGTATATTTAAAGAAAAGTATAATAGGACAAAATAAACATGTTTTTGAGATAATGCTCTGTTTTTGAATTAATTTAGTTTTCCCTCATTTTATGGCAGAGGACGAAAGGTCGCGGTCTTCTGATGCTCAAAAAAGCTATTGGAGCCACAGAGGACCAATCAATTGTCCAAACAATCAATATTATGTAAAATGTTGCTGAAATTTCCACTGTGGAAGCATCAGCGATTACATCACCACTCACCAGTGGTTGAAGGATTAGTCTATGCAAAATCAGAAAGCGTTTCGTCAGAAAATAGGGAAGTAGCAGAAATACGAGTTATTACATTACCTGTTCTGAGTAATAAAAGTGATTTTATAGATGATTCAGGTACAAATCCCATTTTTCTCTTCATACTAAACAAAAACCTCGGTCTCTTTAGTCAAGGCAAGTTACCAAGATAGTAAAGCATTTTTTTATTATTATTATTAATACATTAATAACAGCCAGTAATATGTAGTAATTACTTATAGTAATTACGGCTTCCGCCCTTTAGTATTTTTGTTAATTCTGTTTTACTTTTCTACATTGTTTTTTTCTAATTCGTGCCGGCCTATGTTATTTTATGTTGTAAGAATCACTATGTCTAAAACCACACGGTTTTTGGATGTTGGTTGATTAGGTTGATGATGGTTTTTGTATAGAAACTTTAATAAAAATGCTGATTTTCGTAATTTTTTGTCTTCTATTTTATCATTCACCTCATTCAATCATTCAAGAATAAAGACGTATCTTGAAATAATATTTTTTTATTGCATGAGATGATTAGACAAAAGAGAATTAAAACGAAAAATGCATATTATCGCTTGCTTGCCGCGTTTAGAGAGGAATAAACGATATAATATTGATGCACATTGGATATGTTACATGAAACATTCAAGACTTTGGCAATAACTTCTATAGGAAAACAGATAATGGTTTTTCGGCGATTCTGAAAAAAATAGTTTTTCGACTTAGCGCTGTCTTGTTCTAGGGGTGCGATATATACTCTAACTATATACTAAACTAGCTGTCCCGCTCGCGACTTCGTTCACATAAAATATCTAAACTGAGTTTTAAACACATCACGCAACTCATAAAAATCCCTTACTACTTTGACACCCCATTTTACCCCTTTTTTAGTTATATTGAAAAATCCTAAAACACGTGTCCATTCGTTTCGCATTTACAGTACACAAACAAAGTTTCAAATCAATCGCACCACCCGTTAAAAAGTTCCCATACAAACATTGACCCCACATTTGACCCTTTTTTGAATGTTATATTGAAAATCCTGAAATACGTGTCTATTCATTTTGCAGTTACAGTACACGAAAAAAGTTTCAAACCAATCGCACCACCCGTTAAAAAGTTCCCATACACACATTGACCCCACATTTGACCCCTTTTTGAAGGTTATATTGTGAAATCCTGAAACACATGTTCATTCATTTTGCATTTACAGTAGGTACAAAAACAAAGTTTCAGACCAATCGCACCACCCGTTAAAAAAATCCCATACAAACATTGACCCCCCATTTGACCCCTTTTTAAGAGTTATATTGAAAAATCCTGAAATAGGTGTCCATTCATTTTGCATTTACAGTACACGATCAAAATTTCAGACCAATCGCATCACCCGTTAAAAATATCCCATACTAACTTTGACACCCCATTTTACCCTTTTTAAAGGGTTATTTTGAAAAATTCTGAAACACGTATTCATTCATTTTGCATTTATAGTACACAAACAAAATTTCAGACCAATCGCATCACCCGTTAAAAAGTTCCTATACAAACATTGACCCCACATTTGACCCCTTTTTGAAGATTATATTGAAAAATCCTGAAACACGTGTTCATTCATTTTGCATTTACAGTGCACAAACAAAGTTTCATGAAAATCGCTCCACGCGTTAAAAAGTTTCATACTAACGTTTTCACCCTTTTTCATCCCTTTAGAGGTGGAATTTCCAAAAATCCCGCCTTAGTGGGTGGTTTTGTTATAAAAGGAAGCCACCTTCCAAATTTCAGCTTTCTATCTTCAGCGGTTTCGGCTCGACGATGATCAATCAGTCAGTCAGTCAGTCAGTCAGTCAGTCAGTCAGTCAGTCAGTCAGGTTAAGCTCTTATATAGGTATAGATAACTCAAAGGTGATTGACTGACTGACTGACATAGTGATCTATCAAGGCACAGCCCAAACCACTGGACGGATCGGGCTGAAATTTGGCTTGCAGGTAGATGTTATGATGTAGGCATCCGCTAAGAAAGGATTTTGATTAATTCTACCCCTAAGAGGATATAATAGGAGATGAAAGTTTGTATGAAAAGTCGCGATAATGACATTCACGCGGGCGAAGCTGCGAGCATCAGCTAGTACCAAATAAATGCGAAAATTTGGATGGATGGATGTATGGATATTTGTCAGGCACACTGAAATGGCTGATAGGATATAGATAAAATTTGGCACAGAGATAATTATAGTGTGGAATGGTACATAGGCTACTTTTTATCCCATTATACTGTTTGACAGTTTTTGTTGTCTGACCAAGACCCTACTTAAAAAATCATGGTGTATGAACTGCCGTTGTCGTAATACAATATTATGTTACCAGTTATTATTCCCATTCCAGGTTTCAACATATCCTGAACAGAAAGTGATTACAGTTGGACAGTTCCGTATTGGTCTCATCCACGGCCATCAGGTTGTCCCATGGGGTGATGAAGAGTCTCTCGCTCTAGTCCAAAGACAGCTGGATGTCGACATACTCATATCGGGACACACACACCGCTTTGAAGCCTACGAGCATGAGAATAAGTTTTACATCAACCCAGGGTCGGCAACTGGAGCGTACAGCTATTTGCACAGGTAACATTCTACTTTCTACTATTTATGAATGCATAAGTGTAAGTTTGTTTATTACTCATTCACTCCACTACCACAGACTGAATGGATTTGGGTTCACAGCCAATTTGTATAGTTGGCTATTTTTATATATCTTGGTCACATCTCATTTAGTATAATGATTCAAAAGGCAATCATTCATTATTATTATTATTATTTTAGCCTATGTTGTCCCACTGCAGGGCAAAGGCCTCCCTCCCTTTTTTCAAGCTTTTTCTATCCTTGGCTGCAGTGGGCCAGTCTCGTTATTTGATTCAATCATAGTCAATCATTAATTAAGCAAATAAAAACTGTAATTTTCATAGAGCAATCTCTGTTTCAGGACATCAACTCCATCGTTCGTCCTGATGGACATACAGAGTTCCACAGTGGTCACATATGTTTACAAACTACTTGGAGATGAAGTCAAAGTAGAGAGAATTGAGTATAAAAAGGCGTAATGTGATTGTATTCGAATCTTCTTTCCATTGAAGTGTTGCTACTTACTTACATGCCATCATAGCATGTTCCTCCATGCCCTGCATCACATGATATCATGAAGTTTGTTTAGAAAATTTGGTATTTCATAGTTGAATTTTTCAAACTTAAGTAACATATTTTGTGCTGGAATAGTTTATAGAATGTTCATAAATAACTAGTTCCAGTTTTCATATTTTAAAATGTCATTGAAATTTATCCATCCATTTGTGAGTTATGGCACAGATGTTCTTCATGATGTTCTTCCAATGAAATACAGAAAATGCTTTTATGTAACTGACACTTCAGTGGATAAATGTCATGTAAATGGATGATTGAGATTTATGTTGTTTATTTTAAATATTATATCAGGTATAAATACAGATAGATAGGTATTATATTTAAGAGATTTGTGAACTAAGATGTATCCACAATTCATTAACTTACATGTTATGTGATGAATTTTTAGTTGATTGTTCTTAGTGCAGTACCAAGTACCTAACTACCAACATATTCAAAGGGCAATGAAAAAAGAAGTTGGGTACATTGTTAACATTAGCAAAACTAAATATGGGCATGTGCCCAATATCATGTATGGAGGTGCCTCTGATAACCTCTCTTTGATATATTTAGAGATCTAAGGAGATACCTATCCACCGCACTGGTTTACATATGTGATCATTCGATCATGTAACTGTAATTTTAACGCATATTTCATGAATATGGATTCATCTACTTAAAGTTTTACAAAATAATGTTATATATTGTTACATATATTTTTAGTTATCTGTGAATGTGTGAGCCACAAAACAATTGTTGCTATGCTAAGAAATATTTGTATATTACAATAGATTAAGCTGATACAAAACAATTACAGTTTTATTCCTACTGCATAGACTCAAAAGTAGTCTTTCTGTTAGAAATACTAGTTTGAGTATGTAGGCTAACCCATGTGACGACTAAGTCAGCTGAGGGATATACCAAAATATTCAACCTGCAGATAAGAAAATCATTGTAGGTCCATTGACCAACTACCTGCAATTTTCCTGGTTAAAAGAACCTACCTATGACAAACATGGACCTATTGTTCGACACTTGAAGGCAAAAAGTCCTACAAAACCAGCAAGTGTTAGAATAGAGCGTAAACAAATATGCACTCTCACGGTATGTAAATAACGCAGTAGCTAATACTATTTTGCCGTAGCATGTGTGTCGCGCGTGAGATATTAGGCAATAGGCAAGCCCTGTGAGGGCAATGACACTACATTACGCAATAGACGAATGAAATCTATGATAAACATAACTGAGTAAGTTGGTACATATTGAACATAAGTACAGGTAGGTACCTACTACCCAGCAGCGTAAGAAAGATTTTGTTGCTAAATATTTTTGAGTGGTAATTCATTCGAGCGATTATCGACTAGCATTGTATTGAAAGGAAGGTAGTGACTATAACAGTGTAGGAAGGACTAGACCAGAACTAGGTCAATGAGTTCATAGTTCATTGACATCGTTAGAAACTGTCAGTATCGGATAGCGATATTGGCTACGACGAGGGCAAGCAAAGTGATATTCGAACATCAATTCATTACCTACGGAGTAGAAAACTTGAAAAAAAAGTATAGGTAGTTACTTATGATTTTTCCTTATGACAATTATGGTGTTATTTTAACTACGCTTTCTCTTGTTCTAAGTACCTGCAACATTTTTTAGGTAGGTATCGTTGGCTCAGAAGATTTTTAGGTAGGCAAGGCCGGTGATGGTGAAAAAAAATGTATTGCATGTCCTGCTAACTAATATTAAGGGTGTAGGTAAGTAGGTAGGTACCTACTAGAGAACGCTAGTAATATGTGCGGCTGTTGCTAGTTCATCGAAACATAGTCAGTGTACCTACCATGTGAAAATATTAAAATTAAAATTAGAGTGTAGGTACTTATGTGTGCTTATGCTGCTATTAAATACTAGCTTTCGCCCACGGCTTCGCCCGCGTGGTACCTTGAAAAACAAAAACAAATGTATCCCACGGGCGGGAACCGTAGGTACATTTTTTCCGGGATAAAAAGTAGCCTTTGTCAAAGATTTAAATCGTGGATATGCCCGAACGCCAAAAACTGGCACTCTTTTTACTTGTGTGTGCCGTTGTGCCGTGTGCATTAACAAAATGCCGATGCACGCACACTAATAATTAGTAAAAAATGAACCAAACAGTTATTTCGCCATTTATTGTGCAATTATATTGCACGATCTTTTGTAAAAAAATATACTTACATATTCCTTTTGTAACAGGAAATTGAAAATATTTGGTCAAATGAGCGAGCTATCTCATTTCGTGTGGCCACAAAACGGCGCGGTCTCAGTACCGTACGGGCATATCTACGATTTAAATCTTTGGCCTATGTGCTATTCCTGACTAAAATCTATATCTGTGCCAAATTTCATCCAGATCCGTTCAGCCGTTTCAGCGTGAAAGAGTAACAAACATACTTAGACATCCATACGTTCTTACAAACTTTCGCGTTTATAATATTAGTAGGAAGTAGGTAGGTACCTATTCGTCTTACGACGACAAAAAAATTAACTGTTCGTTAGTCAATTGGACCTCCAAAAACATAATAAGAGTGTGAACAGCGATAACCGATACGCTACGTGATTCACTGCCCGTAGCCGCGCACCCGCCAGTAGACCGAAGCTACCTACCTACCTGCCTGTTTACTGGTTTATTGTTTATCAACAGCTGCTCAAGGCTGTAGCACGCTGTAGGCCTAACAGATGTAAACAACAGGTATACGCGTGCTCTACATGTAGTAGGTACCTACCTATAGTTCCGATTGTTTCACGCTCACAAGGCTTTTTTCAAGATCATACGTCGAGTCTTTGACTTACCTACATACCTACGCAAGGTGACAAAAACTTAACTATTGACATGACCAGAGATGACTACGTTAAAGCTAGTTTAGTTTTAAATAGACAAATTGGTAATTTTGAAATTAGAACGATGTTTAAATTTATAATGGAAAGGAACACAAACCTTTTTCGAGGCTTCGGAAAGAAGGTTAAATAAATAACAGACAGAACTAAGTAAGTAGGTACCTACTAACAAAATATACCTACTTTACTTAGAATGGCTACTTATGAACCATGGCTAGGTACGTGCAGAGTGATAATCACCTCGTCCTACCTAATCACAGCCAAATTAAATAAGGAATCTTGGGAGCTATTAGCGTAGGTACAGCGATAAATTACCAAAACCACTCAAATAACTTAATTACGAAGACAACGAAGACTGCCTACGTGGTTTACTACGTGTAGCAATAACTAGCAACCGGCGATAGTGAACGAGACAAGATCCAGCCTATCGAATGCCATGCCGCTCACTCGCTACATAGAGTAAACAATACTGATAAACCAGTAGTGCAACTACCAAGAACCAATTAAAATTATTGCGCTTAATAATTTTATATGTAGGTACCTACCTACCAGTGATCTGGGTTTACAGTTGCAGTGGGGTCTTTGTGGGTTCTAGTTCTAGCAAATTATGCAGCTGCCTGCTCGCCTAACTAGGGTAACATTTGCAGTAGGTACTAAATCAAGTGATCATTCATCACTGGCCTACTGGATGATTTCAGTGGATTGAAATTGAAATTGAAATTGAAAAAATATTAATTCATTGTAAAAATATTAATTCATCACTTTGAAACGTCTTACATGCTAGGTGAATATATGTGCCAATTCCAACCTAACCCAAGTACGAGAAGATTCGGGCTTAGAACAATTCAGTAGTGTAGTGCCTAATTTCACATAATGCCGAACGTGCAGCGCGCTTTCAACGGTATATCCCAGTTTTGCGTTTAAAAGTGTTGTACCTACTCATTAATTTATACTGTGACAAAGTAAAACAACAACAACAAGGCACTACACTGCACCGGTCCCTTGCCCTTTCGGCTTCCACGGATAAAAGCAAAAGAACGCACCGAGTTCGGACCAGTCCCTCGCCCGCTGCTAACGAGGAGCCATTCCATTTTCAAATCGAATTGGACGCGGTAAAGGCGCCAACAGTTCATTCTTCTGAATGAATTGAATCTGAATTAGGCGCGATTTATTTTGTGTGACTAGGTAGAAATTATAGATTTTAGTAAGTTTGTGATATAAAATTGTGTTAGGTATATTAAGTATGGCGTTCTCCATAGCGAGACTTGGACTTAAATCGATTGCAATCAACTTGGAGAGGCAAGCAGCCGTCCTCGCAACCAATGCACATTTTAAAGTAAGTACCTACTCGTTATCTAAATGCTAATTTATTCAAGTTTGGAGAATATTCCAAAGTGTCAGTGACTTGCGTGTGCGGCGCTCGCTCGCACCTACCACCGCTTCAACGCATTCTTCGTGGGAGCAATGCAAGCGTAACGCAACGCTCGGCTAGTCGTTTAAATACCATGCATGATTGATGCCTATGCCTACCACACTTGCATCTCTATGGGACTAGCCAGTTACCGAGTAGGTACCTGGGCGATTATCTTGTAAGTAGGTACTGTTTTGTCATTGTCTCACTATTCGTCATTGTTCTCTACAAACAATTTTGGTTATATCGGAAATATTAAGTAGTTAATTTAAAACGCACCCTTCGTGAAATAACTTATTATCAACCAATCTTTTATTACTCAAACTTCATGCTATCAGCTTGAAAGACGAGCTCTAAAATTCAGGTTAAAAAAGTTTTTAAAATAACGACAAAAAATTAATTGAGAAGAACCACGCCTGACGCTAGAACATTCAATAATGCAGTTGTAAGTTTAGATTCTTCTTCTTCTTAAAGTCTGTTAATCAAGCTAAGTATACATTAAATCGAAGAAAAAATATGATTCACTGTTACCCACTCTCCTCTAAATATTAGTATTTTTTATGAGTAAAAGTAAGAGCCACTGATAACCTCTTATCGCTGACCGTCTGCGTCTGTCCGCGCACGTCACGTCGGTCGGCGCGGGCCGGCGCCGGGGCGGCTCATTGGAATTATGAACCCTATTGACAACCCTAACTATTGAGAATCCATTCATTGTAGATTTGATCGAATACTTATTACCACATCATCATTCTCCTGCCTGTATCCCACGCGTGGGGTCGGCACAAAATGTTTTCTTCCTCCACTCCTATCATTTGTCAACTCTAAATCTCCTCTTACATTCATATCATCTTGCACACAATCAAATAAACTTACCTACACGACTTTGTAAATAACAAAAATGTTATTGTATGGCAATAATAATAAAAATATAGAAAGAGATGATTTAGTCTAAAAATGCACGCCCCTCCAATGTATTTACCTCT
Source organism: Cosmorhoe ocellata (assembly GCA_963675405.1). Classification (NCBI taxonomy): domain Eukaryota; kingdom Metazoa; phylum Arthropoda; class Insecta; order Lepidoptera; family Geometridae; genus Cosmorhoe; species Cosmorhoe ocellata. Next base: position 1,587,147 of record OY776265.1, on the reverse strand, counting down.
ACTATGCGGTACAAGTATTTTTTACCATTTTTACCTCTACTTAGGTAAGTAGGTACCACAACCTACTTTATGGTTACATACAGATTTGATAAAGGGTGAGTGAGTGATCATTTATCCCCTTCAGCAAATCTGTACCTAGGTAAACTGATAGAGCACAGGTCGGATACTGATCCGAGAGGGTCCAGAGAACGAGACTGACCTCTCGTGAACCCAGACCTCGGTCCAGAATCACACCACTTGCGAATTAGTTGACCTATAGGTACATTATTTGATTGAACCTAACAGCTGTGTTATTGATAGTGTCTGTCCACTTAAAATGCGTCGAATCGAAATGCGAAGTTGCTATGCAAGGACCGTTTTGACATTCGACAATCATTTTTGACGTTTTTAACCGACTTCAAAAAAGAGGAGGTTTCAATTCGACACAAAAGTAGACCCATAATAAATTTTATTGAAATCGATTATCTATTTTCATTTAAGTAAGTATTTACTTACTTTAAGTTAGGGTTTTTTTTATTTTTGCTATAAATAAGTTTAACTTAAATTGATAATTGTTTGCGTAGGTAGTACCTACCTACAAGTTGGTTTTCTTTTTTTGGTCTGGTTTCGGTGTCAATCACTACATACAGTCGTGGTCAACTAATTAGGGACATGCAAGATAGTGAAGAACAATAACCGGTTATGTACATACAAATATAAAACCCTATTGATTTCTCAGTAACTATTATTTGCATAATTTGGTCCGATTATTATGCTTTAAATGGCTGTAAATAAAAGAATAAATAAATAGAAAAAAGTATTTAATATCAAAGGTTGAACATGTATTCAATTTTAAGGTATAATTCTGTAGCTGGACATTTAATTAAGGACAGTAAACTATAATGAAAAATAGAGTTAAACAAAACTAATAATCTGCAGTATTATAATATCTTTAACAGCTCCATTTTATTACGTGTAAAATCAGTACCCAGTAGCAAAACCTTTGTTAGTAATTACCGCTTGACACCGATGTGGCATAGACATTATCAGTTTCTGGCATGTTTCGACAGAAATGTTTGCCCATGCCTCACAAAAAGCTTCATTAAGTTCATCTAAAGTTGTGGTACGATAAGTGGCTACTTTTTTCTTGATTTCGTGCCAAAGGTGCTCGATTGGGTTAAGGTCCGGGCTATTTGCTGGCCAATCTAGCACCGATACTGACTGACTGGTAAGAAACGACTTGACTGAACGGGCGGTATGTTTTGGGTCGTTATCATGCTGAAACGTCCATATAATAGGGAGATGCTCCTCAGCATAGGGAAGCATCGTTTCCTCCAATATTGCCTTGTATTGATGTTGGTCTAAGTTACCCTGAACTTTCCTCACAGGTCCCACTCCACGTCCAGAAAATGAACCCCACATTTTAATGTTTCCACCGCCATGTTTCACCTGCTTTTTTGTGAATCTTGGATTCATTTCCGCTTTTACTGGACGCCGTACGTATTGCCTTCCATCTGAAGAAATCAAATTAACCTTGGTCTCGTCAGAGAATAATACATGTTGCCATTGGGCGTAGGTCCAATGTCCATATTTACGTGCAAACGCCAAACGAGCATTTCTATGTTCTTTCTTCAACAACGGTACTTTGCGAGCCACTCTTCCGAACAACCCTGCTTCTACCAGACGTCGTCGAACGGTCCTAGCTGAGACACCAGCTCTTTCGTCTGTCCCAAACACTTCGTGTTTAATTAAAATAGAGCCTAGAAACGGATCTTTCTTAGCTAACCTGGCTATCATTCTATCTTCTTGCGGAGTTGTTTTTCTCGATCTTTTTGTTCTGGGCACATTTAAATCTGTGTTATTGCGTCTGACATGTTGCACTGCATTGTATACCATAGTTTTTGAACAATTTAAATGTTCTGCTATCCTTCGGTATGGCCAACCATGCTCGACAACAAACTTCATGATAATTTTTCGTAGTGTTGGATCGCAACTTTTATTTTTACCCATTTTTATTCAAAATATTTTTCAAAACTTAAAATAAATATCGGGATTGCCGCCAAAACTACCACGAAACAATAAGAGAAGAAGTAAAAAAGTATTGAGATTCAAATTTTGAAAATAGAACGCAATATCTCAGTGTCCCTAATTAAATGGCCAGCCAGCATTATTTGAACAAATAGCACTACGATAATCTATCAGCTATACTGTAAAGAGGTTTAATGTTTAAGAAGTTGTTATTGTTTGTATAATCGGGCACATAAATGACTAATTATACTTACATGTAAGAGATATGGAATATGGTTTAGACTCGTTGGAAAATAAAAAATAAATTCACAATTCGGTTTAACCAAAGAGTGTCCCTAATTAGTTGACCACGACTGTATAGGTACCTAGTAGGTATAAAACAAAGTCGCTTCCTGCTGTCTGTCTGTATGCTATGTATGCTTATCTTTAAAACTCATCATCATTGGCCTGTTAACATTCAATAAAGGTAATAGAACAATTCAAAGTACTAACATTTCTGTTCGTGGCTATAAAGGCCTATGCGGGAGTGACAGACGCGGCCACAATTTTTACAAATATAAGACCCTGAAAGATGTTTAAAACTACGCAATGGATTTTGATGCGGTTTTTTTAATAGGTAGAGTGATTCAAGGGGAAGGTTTATTTATATGATAATGAATAGGTAACTGATTGTGATATTAAGACTCTCAAGGTGAATGAAGAAAAATTATGCAAAAATTGAAATTATTCGATAAAAGTGGGCAAAGTTGGCATGTTTGACGGTAAGTACGTAGGTAGGTACTTATTTTTTATTTAATACTATAAATAATGAATAGCTAACTGATTGTGATATTAAGACTCTCAAGGTGAATCTTCTCATATAGATACCTACCAACCTAAACGCGACGTCTGTTATCCGTACAACGAGGTCAACGCACCTTGCTATCGCGCGCTCCATTACATATTTATGAAAATCACAACAATTCGATATCTTCTTCACCTAATTTGATGTTTATGGCAGGTTTACATAAAGAGTATGCACTAAAAACTATACTAGTACAGTTGTTAATACTTAGTTAGGTACAATTCTTTTACAATAAGGTCTATTTGTAAAAGAAATAAAGAAATGGTAGGGCACATACCTAATTACCTACATACCTACTCACACGTTATTTTCTTATAACCTGTAAGTAGTATGTATTCGAGAGAGTTAGGTAGGTATGTTATGTACCTACATTTACCAAAACGTGTACCACTACCAGCCGCCTCCACAGTGAGCGGCGCATTAGGTATGTTAGTGGGTGGGTTCCTCTATCTTTACTATACTACTATGTGGGTAGGTATTTTGAAATCTTTTCCCTACATGGTTATCCATGTCCTTTACCTATGTGTAAAAGATCTAAACATCGAAGACTACCTATATATAAGTACTTAATTAAAACTCAAATATGTACCTACATGGTGTACCTACTACCTTCCCGCTCGAGAGCAGGCCAGTATCCCAGACCCCAGTTGTAGGAAGGAACATTAAATGACGTTTCATTACTCCGTCCATTGTGGCTCGCTTGCAGGCGCTGCACACGAAGGCGATATGCAGCGGCGGCGTGTGCTACATCCAGGAGGTCTCGGACGTGGCGGAGCGCGCGGCCGCCCTGCGCCGCAGCTACAGCAAGCAGCACGGCCGGCCAGAGCGGGACCGCAGGAAAGAGCAGGACAGCGATAGCGCCTCCGACTCCGACACCGAGTGCAAGGGCTATGACAGAGTCAGTATCTACAGCTGAGATTGTACCTACCTATATAGATTGTACCTATCTATAACTTAGTAGAGGTAGATCAGTCTAAAAATGCACGCCCCTCCAATGTATTTACCTCTACATGCGGTACAAGTACAAGTGTAGGGGTGTGCATTTTTAGACTGAATCAACTCTACTTACCTACTTTTTATAACAGTAACAAATGGTTCAGGGTGTCTACTCCGCAAAACGAAAACGATATACCTTACCTACATTGTACCGTATTGTACCTAGGTAATCGGAACAGAATGTTCGTCGAATTCAGTCGCATGAACAGTCTTTCATTATCATATTGGAAATTTCGTGTCGTCCGTAAGTAGTGTTAAGCTCCGTACTCGCATACAGTTTTGCTCGATCGAGCTATCATGTCGAGCCTACATTTGATGCGGATTACTACTAGATGCGAGCCTTCGAGCTGTGAGTTTTGCGGTACACACGTTCATATTTACTCGTTTTGGAGTAAAACTAGCGAGTAATATCCAATTTTTACACGCTTTTTATTAGCTTCACTTGTATGTATGTTTGTAACCGACTTCTTTGGGCGCGATTTTGACCCACTTTAAACGGCCAGATTTCGTTCAAACTTTGTAGATTTATCGAGGACCGATGACAATACACTATTTTGATAAAAACATTCCATTTTTAGACGCTTTTTATTAGCTTCACTTGTATGTATGTTTGTAACCGACTTCTTTGGGCGCGATTTTGACCCACTTTAAACGGCCAGATTTCGTTCAAACTTTGTAGATTTATCGAGGACCGATGACAATACACTATTTTGATAAAACATTTCCATTTTATCAATTTGAAAAAAAAATTTTTGATCGTAAAGCACTCTCTGATGCTTCGCATCATGAGTCGTGCAATAGTTTAAAATAAAAAAAACACGCTATTATAAATAAACCAAACTAAAAAATATAAAATAAATAATAGTATAAAAAAAACTAAAAAACACGCTTTTTATAGAAACCGAACTAAAAAATAGAAAATAAATTTAAAAAAAAAATATTTTAAAAAAAGCGTGGGGTGCTTTTTAAGATATTATCGAAATGATAATCACTCTACTCATATCTGTCAATAAAATATTTATAACTATTGACACCATGCACCCCACACTTTTTTTAAAATATTTTTTTTTAAATTTATTTTCTATTTTTTAGTTCGGTTTCTATAAAAAGCGTGTTTTTTAGTTTTTTTAAACTATTATTTATTTACATTATTACTCGATATTACAGTAGTTTACGAGATCGATTGTCAAATAAAATGTCAGTCGTACCATTGTTCAAATAATAGTTGAAACTTAAAACGATTTTGCTTAGAGTAGGTTTTGCACGATTATTAGCGAATATTTGTTGTATAGTAGACACGCCCTTGGCGTCTACTCAGCAAGACGATCAACGATATATCGGCAACAATCGTGAAACCTACTCTAAGCTACATCGTTTCGACTATTATTTGAAAGATGGTACGACCGACACTACTTTTCAAGATCGATCTCGTAAACCTACTGTAACACCACTTACAGACGATAAGGTAATTTGAATTTGACAACAAAATAACTGTTAATTCGACTGGATTTGACAAATATTCGATTCCGAATATGTCGTTTTTGTTTTGCAGAGTACACCCTGACCTTACTCTTGAATTACCTAGAAACTAACTACGAATTGTATCAAGGTCGGTTTACAACAACCAGACAGCCAGCGAGAGAAATATTTACAGAGCACACTAACATTTTCTCGCATTTCGTAGTGTGCTGAAAGAAAAGAGCCTTCCTCGTACCAAACTAATTAAATAGGTAGGTAGGTATAGTAGTAGGTACACCTACCAGTACCTACTTGCTTATAAATTAAATAGGTAGAGATGATTCAGTCTAAAAATGCACGCCCCTCCACTTGTCCTTGTACCGTAAGTAGAGGTAAATACCTACATTGGAAATACATTGGAGGGGCGTGCATTTTTAGACTGATCTACCTCTACCGACCTACTTTACCTACATGACCTACTAATAGCTGGTTATTAAAATGTTCCAGTCTGAATTCTGGCGTCGTAAGATGCGGACGGTGCACAACATCCTGGACGTGGACAAAGACGGGCTGATCAGCTACGCAGACTTCCTCCTGTTCGCGGAGCGGTTCAAGGCGCTGGGCCATCTGGACGAGCGGCAGGCCAGGGAGTTCACCGACATCATCAAGGTGACCTACTGCTGTAGGGCTGTAGTGCAAACCTACTAGCAGCAAGCACTAGCCATAGGATGCTTACCTACAGTTTCAAAAAAAATACAATTTAGGACATTTCATAATTTTTTGCAATGCTCGACAAGGGCAAATAAGTTTTTAAGTGCAATACTAAATTTGAACCTATGTAACACTTATTTAGCAAATAAACATTTTTGATTCTCGATTTCACACAACGCCATCTAGCTTCAAGCGAAGCTAAGCTTGTACTATGAGAACCAGATAGCTCATAGCATAGATTAATTAAATAAGTAGGTACCTATCTACTTTTATTTGAATTAGGTACATGAGTACCTAATGACTATTGACTATTGACATATATCATATCCATAGGATAATCATAAGTAGGTACCCTAGGTTTTATCCATATATCCATGGATATATGGATGTATGTTTGTTACTCTTTCACGCTGAAACAACTAAAAAAAGTTTCCTGCGGAATAGATTTGTTTTATTTCAAGGTAGCACACAAAAGAATGGAGATTAGGTATTTTGGGAATAAGCCACGCTAGCGAAGCCGTTAGCGGAAGCTGTAAACAACAATAGCTAGCTACTAATAGATGTGACCGTGTCGTTCGCTTCCAGCTGACGTGGGAGGAGCAGTGGGGCGCGGTGGACCCCTACAACTTCGTGACGGTGGAGCAGTACCTGGAGGACATGCAGCACGTGCTCGGCGACCGCGCGCTCAGGAAGAAGGCGCACCGCTGGCTGCCTTACTTGTTCAAGGTAGCTAACCGTGACGTCAGTGTTCGATGACGTCCGTGATGCCCATGCCCGTCTGTCAGTCTCCCTGTTCTCGCCTTTTTCAAACGATTTTGACGAAAACTAGCATACTACCTACCTCTACAACTTCCTTGAAAATTCAAGCACCTGAAATTCTTACCTTAAGTACCTACTTACCTAGGTACCTATATTTACTTAGTACTATCTAAACAAGCTTAACCAATTAGTTATTGATTAATCAAAGCTAACAAGGTAGCTACCTACCTGCTTAGGTAGGTACCGACTTACTACAGTTTACCAAGTCCTACCTACCTACCTACTCTAAAGATTTCAATATCTTTGACCTACTCACTAAGAAAGAATAACTAGGTAAGATACCTACTTACGTAAGTACCTACTTTATTTATTAGGTAACTTACCTATAACTAATTAGCTACACTAACTTCAAATTTATTTACCTATCACTACTTTTTTGGCATTATTTTATACCTACGCGTAGTTCGTAAGTCTAAGTAAGTACTTACCTACATACCTACACAGTAGCAAAGCAAATGCCACGCGTGCATCGTGCATCCGTCTCTGTCTAACATAACGCGTGAATCGTGCATCCGTCTCTGTCTAACATAACGCGTCAATCATGCATCCGTCTCTGTCTAACATAACGCATGAATCGTGCATCCGTCTCTGTCTAATAGAACGCGTGCATCGTGTATCCGTCGATGCACGTGTGGCAGTAGTAAGTAGGTATGTATAGTACCTATATAGTCTCTTCTCTCCCGATATACGAGAGCATCAACGTTCTGTGCGTGTGTGCGTGCGGCGTGGTGCATTCACACACACACACCCTCACACGAACAGGAGGTATGTAACCTACCTAGCTACTTCCCAATGAAACGAATGGATTATATTATACTCGTAGTAATGTAATAAAAAAACTAGCTTCCGGCCGCGGCTTCGCCCGCGTGATACCTTGAAAAACAAAAACAAATCTATCCCGCGGGAACCTTACATTTTTCCGGGATAAAATGTAGCCTGTGTTATTCCAGACTATAATCTATACCTATCTGTGCCAAATTTCATTCAGATCCGTTTAGCCGTTTTAGCGTGAAAGAGTAACAAACATACATCCAGACATCTTGACATCCACTATCCATACATTTTTACAAACTTTCGCGTTTATAATATTAGTAGGATAAGGATTACCTACTTTTTGTGACTTGACTTGAGCACGACTATGTGAACCCCCTGGCAGCAGAGCTAGATCCGCTCTTGCCTGCTACTAAGTGGTGGGCCCGGTCGGTTGCAGGCGGTGGACGCGGACGGGTCGGGCTGCATCAGCGTGCGGGAGTTCAAGTTGTTCTACGAGTGCCTCGGGCTGGGCGCCGAGCACGCGGCCGTCGCCTTCGCCGTCATCGACACCAACGGGGTACCTACCTACTGCTTCTGATCTACATGTTACCAAACACTTAAATCGTGGATATGCCCGTATGGTACTAAGAGCGCGCCGTTTTGTTGCCAAACGAAATGAGATATCTCGCTCATTTGGCACACCAAATATTTTCAATTTCAGGGTACAAAAGGAATAAGTTACTACCTATATTTTTTTACGAAAGATCGTGCATTATAATTTCACAATAAATGGTGAAATAACTGTTTGGTTCATTTTTTACTAATCATTAGTGTGCGTGCAACGGCATTTTGTTAACACACACACACAAGTAAAAACAGTGCCACAGTTTTTGGCGTCCGGGCATATCCACAATTTAAATCTTTGCATGTTACTACACACAACCCTACCAAGATATCTACATACCTAACAACAAGTTCAATTAAATTACTTAAGTAGATACTTAAACATTTAAAACCCTCGACAAATTTTGCCCGCCATTTTATGGCGGCAGCCATCTTGGACTGATTTCCATCAAACCAAACATAGCTAAGAACACTCCCGACGACTAATTCACCTTTCAAACAGATAATACACACGTAGGTACTTTTGTGACAGGTCGCAAGCTCATCATCGCTTATAGTTCTAACTAAGGACACATACCTACCTACCTACTTACGAATTGAAATTTTGAAAATTGAGAGCGTGTTGCGCTAACGGCAAACCCCTTAACAACTATTATACTAATTCATTCGATAACCAGCACTGTCCATGCAATAATATTCCTTATGCCAGCGGTATAAAGCTCATTTTCTATGTTGTTCTCAGGACGGGAAGCTGTCTCTGAAGGAGTTTGTGAAACTCGGCAAGGACTTTTTCTGCACGGAGGACGAGACGCGCGTCTCCAAGATGTTCTGGGGGCCGCTCATTCACATCTAGTCTTATTTTAATAAGCCACATTAGGTACCGACATTAAGTTACTGAATAAAATGACATGTACCTATCTCAAACCAAAGCGTTCAATCTGCGATCTCGGTCGGCCCTCGTTCGCGGCGCCGGCGACGGTCTGCTTGGCAATAAAGGAAATTGAACTTTATTTTTATAGACGTAAAATTTTAATTGAATTGCGCTGAACTGTGGTTTGATGATGTAGTGTTCTGCAAGTGCAACTGATCGCCAGCAGTGCAGCGCACGCGCACGCACCCGCCGCAAATTGGACGCGTTGGTTTATTGATAAGCTTCCGCCCACGGCTTCGCCCGGCGTGGTACCTTGAAAAACAAAAACAAAGCTATCCCACGGGAACCGTACATTTTTATAAGTACTTACCTATTATTTTTTTGTATAGGTAATATAGCAAGTATCTACACACGTCTACTTATCTAGGTAGGTACCTGTAATCGATATTCACAACAAACATCCAAATAATGTCCAGCCGTGAGCGTGAACATAATTACTTAGGTAGGTACCTACCTACCTACCTAGGTACCTATATCAAACTATTTTAACACACAATGATTGGTGTACCTATATACCTACCTACCTATTACTATTATTATCTATACATATATATATATATATATATATATATATATATATATTACCTAGATACTTAATGCCCACCTACCTACTCTATAATACCTATATCTATGATTTATGAGGATGTTTAGAAGTTTAATTAATTAGGTAAGTAAGTAGGTACCTAAGTATTTAAGCAAGTAGGTAGGTACTTACGTACTAGTTAATTCAAACAAAAAATATTGTCAGATCTAACGAAAACGCTCACAAAATGGTAGGTAGATACCTATGTAGGCACCGAACTAAAGGTATAGGTAGGTATAAGGTAGGTATCATTCATTATCGCCACAAAGCCGACAAAAGCCCAACTAATAATCTGAAAATGTTTTGTTTTATCAACACAATCTATTACCTAACTTAGTATTTAATTAAAATTATTATTTCGACTCTGTTTACCTATATTATAATTGTAAATCGATTAATAATAACATAGTTTTCGTTAAAAGAAACTCTTTTGAACTCCGCCATGACAGAGGTCGTGTGTTTGCAAGATATTTTACATTTCGTATTTTACTCATTGCAGGCAAGCTAACTCAGGTATTAAGAAGTAAAAAGTTGTTAAAACTGCTAACCCACCTTTTTATAATCAGTGCTTTTAACGTACCACAAAAAAATCGAGAAAATAATGATTTTCTAATTCAAAACAACATTGTAATTTATAGCTTCCGGTTGAAACGCGCTCTGATTGGACGGAGCCTGCGTTGTGGGCCGTGATTCGGTTAGCCAATCTCTAGTCTAGAGCCCGCACGCTATCGTCGCGTCACGTGATCGCCGTTAGTGTTTCCACTATTCGGATATTTCGCTTAAAATTCCATCCAATAGTCACAGTCAGCAACAACAAAACGACATTTAATAAATAATTATAATTAGGTATTATTATTATTATATTATATAGGTAATGGTCAAGTAGTATTGACTTCACTTTCTGATTGTTAAGAATTTGGTCTGTTCGAAAAATTTATGTGTACCACCTACCTAATATTTTAACAGTAGGTACCTACTTTCAGTTCGTATCTTCGTATCAGAATCTTCCGCCCTATTGACAAATCTTTGTTTAATTTGCATTAAATACTTTATTAGGTATACTTTACTGTACCAGCCTCTTTTCAAATTCAAATTTTCTTTTTGATTGTCACTGGAAAAAGGGCAGTAGGAAACCGATTAATTAGCCGTCAAGATACCGACTGTTTTTATTTTGCTGTAAAAGTTTTTAAATTAGTTTCATTTATACCTATCGTGCCTATCAAGTGTAATTTAGATATTTTTGTCAGTGAATTAATAAAACCAATAAAAACTTTTGCCATTATTTTGGGGTAAATGAAATACAAACTCGGAAACACCAATGCGACACTATACTTCCGCGTTCCCTCCCTCTCCCACCCCCGCTACCCTCCCCGAATTTGTAGCTAGAAAGATCTGCCTTCCTCCATCTTTCTTTCCGTTCCTGCGAACCGTTGCGTGGGCCGCGTATCGTCCGTCTGTCGCATTTATTCGAGAGGTCTCTCTGGGAGCCTGGGATCTGCCTGTGCCTGCCTAGACCGCGTTCGGGCTCCGCGAAGGTAGTGAATTCTGCCTCATTCGTATCCGTTTCGATATTGTAGCGCACAGCCCGGCCGCGCCGCCTCTGCCGTCCGACACGCCACCGCTCGCGTCGCGTCGCGCCCGCCCCAGATTGAGACCTAGATATTCTTTGCGCCCTAGAACCTAAGTTCTAGATAACTATTTCGTCAGTGTCGTTGTCATGGGTATCCTACCTTCTGCAGTAATCTTGGTAGGTATTGGATAGCCAGTCCTAACGAGGTGGCCATTTTGCTTTTCAGAAAAGTGCGTTAGAAAGCGCGTGCCAAAAGCGTTCTAATAAGTTTTGTGATAATGTGAGTGTTGTAAGTGCCCTAAACCCAGTGGAAAGCATGGTGGCTGTTCCCTTGGAATACTACTACCTACTTATGTAGGTATTGCCCTGGTATTGCTATTGTGAGTGGGAGCGGGGAATGTCCAACGTGATCATTGAAATGCCCCTCATCTCTGTTTCCCATCACCGTTTGACAACCATGTAGATACCTACCCTTGGTACCTACAAATAATGTTTTCCTCCTTCTGTTGAAGATTATAAGCAAAACGGTTTTTCTCTAATTTTAAAGTAGGTAGACATTACTTTGATATTTGATAGTGTTGTAGATAGGTTAAATGAAACCTAGGCAAAATTAAATTATGTCTGTGAACTGACTCTAAAACTCTTGGTGATTTCTCTGCAATTTTATAAGGCCTAAGGGCTTAAAAGTAAAAGGTGTAACTTCTACCGTTGGATGCCGAAGTAGGTACTTGTTCTACCCCCATCCGTGGCAGCTTCGGATGGTTACATAACCTAAGCGGAGATCACTCCTCTCGGCGTTACGTTTCATGGCTGTGAGCGGAGGCTCATTCTACTGTAAGTATACTTATTTGCATAATCTTGGTGAATCTGTTATAAGAACTACCCAGGTGAATACTACAGATGTCACGAATCTCTACCTAGACAACGTGTGATTGTTGCATCAACGATACCTACCTACATATTCTACCGTTTTTCAATGTTTTCCTCCACTGCATGGGAAAAGGGCAGGAAGTTACCTACCTACTAACTGTTCATATTTACCGTTATTACATGTTTTCTACAGTTTACCTACCTCCATAACAATTTGCAATGTTTTCCTACAACCGTTTTCATTACTTACCTACCGTTCTCTGAAGACCTCTGCCAAGAATTCATGTAACCTACCTAGACCTACTTGACTATTATACATAAGATATACAATGTTCTGAAGCATGTTACATAACTGAATTGTCTTTGTAAGTACCTACACTTATTTTATAGTGCGTAATCTCTCAGGTAAATCAGTTACAAGAGTTACTCCAGGTGTCAAGAATCTAGATAAAGTGTGATTGTTGCACTAACGATACCTACCTACATTATCATCATAGAGGGAAATGAAAGCTAAAGTGTTGCACCGACCTCACATAGCATGGGAAAAGGGCAGGAAGGTATACCTACCTACCTGCTAACAGTTGAGTTCTCCAATACCTACTTGTAATGTTCTAACAATTTACCAACCTCCTTACCAATTTGCAATGTTTTCCTATATCTGCTTACATTACTTACCATTCTCTGAAGATCTCTGCCAAATACATAAAAGTTAAGAATTCATGTACGTAGACCTACCTAACCATTGTTACTGATATATTCTGCCATACACTGCTCTGAAGCCACTCAGTATGTATGTACCTACCTAGGTACCTACATTACGGCTATATTTAATGCAATGAGTCAAATTACTTTGTAGAAATTTATTCTAATACAAATTAGTAGAGATTATAATGTTAAGCTTATTTTCGATAATTTTGGTACAAATTCTGTTAATTTATTTCTAGACAGTTCAACAAAGTTCAGTTAAAAATGTCATAATACCTACCTAGGTTATAGTTGTTCATTACAGCCAGTGTCTGATTCCAGCTTCAGATTGTTGCTAGGGTTTCTGGTTTCACAACTTGTCAGTGCTAGAACAGTTTTGTGCATTCTTAAATCATCATCTGATATAGCTGAGCTGTTGGTTTCACTCTCTGTTGTTTGATGGTCTTCAAGAATGGTCTTCTTAAGATGTAATGGTGTTTGAGTTTGACCATCTCTTCTTGTTGGCAAGTTATACATAATACAGGACATAGGTACTTACCTATGTGTTTTGTTCTGGTCTCTCATTGTTTCAGCTTTCTGAGATTCCTGCTATAAGCTGGTTCCTGATATTTAGTTGTGTTCAGGCAAGACTATCATTTACCTTTTTGTTAAGTTTGTAGGTACTCCAGCATTGCATGAGTCGTAATGTCTTTGAGAATTGGTTAGTAGTGGTTTTTTCATGGCATGATTGCACTATGTTGAAGTCTAAATTAAATCTAAATGTATTATGTTTTATTGTGACTTTCTACAAAGTAAAGTTAACTCTTCAATAAAGTGGGATGGAGGCAGGGATTTGATGATGATGATAATAATAACTCTACAAGGCATAGATACATAGGTTCTATACCTACTAACGACCTAGGTACATGAGTACCTATAATAGGTAAGTATGATAGTATGTCAGTCAAGTTTGTGGACAGTAGCCATTTATTAGGTAGGTAGGTAAGTAGGTAAACTAAACTTAAGTGCAGAATGTATTTCTCGTTATTAGCCACTACCTAATATAATTAAAAATATCTCCTTATTCTCAAAAATCTATCTAGGTAAGTAGGTATCACCTTCATAGCGACTATTTGGTGTTACGGGTTCGATTCCCGTCCCGCTACAGCACAACTGTGCATGATGTACGAGGGTAGGAGGTGGGTAGGTCCGGGTGGTGTTCGTTAGTGCAGCGGCTTAAGGAGCGGGTTCGATTCCCGCTACAGCACAACTGTGCATGATGTACGAGGGTAGGAGGTGGGTAGGTCCGGGTGGTGTTCGTTAGTGCAGCGGCTTAAGGAGCGGGTTCGATTCCCGCTACAGCACAACTGTGCATGATGTACGAGGGTAGGAGGTAGGTAGGTCCGGGTGGTGTTCGTTAGTGCAGCGGCTTAAGGAGCGGGTTCGATTCCTGCTACAGCACAACTGTGCATGATGTACGAGGGTAGGAGGTGGGTAGGTCCGGGTGGTGTTCGTTAGTGCAGCGGCTTAAGGAGCGGGTTCGATTCCTGCTACAGCACAACTGTGCATGATGTACGAGGGTAGGAGGTGGGTAGGTCCGGGTGGTGTTCGTTAGTGCAGCGGCTTAAGGAGCGGGTTCGATTCCCGCTACAGCACAACTGTGCATGATGTACGAGGGTAGGAGGTAGGTAGGTCCGGGTGGTGTTCGTTAGTGCAGCGGCTTAAGGAGCGGGTTCGATTCCTGCTACAGCACAACTGTGCATGATGTACGAGGGTAGGAGGTAGGTAGGTCCGGGTGGTGTTCGTTAGTGCAGCGGCTTAAGGAGCGGGTTCGATTCCCGCTACAGCACAACTGTGCATGATGTACGAGGGTAGGAGGTAGGTAGGTCCGGGTGGTGTTCGTTAGTGCAGCGGCTTAAGGAGCGGGTTCGATTCCTGCTACAGCACAAACGTTTGCATTATATCGCACTAGCTTCCTCCCGCAGCTTTGCCCGCGTAATACCTTGAAAAACAAAATCAAATTTGTTCCGTGGGAACCTTACATTTTTCCGGCATAAAAAGTAGGTATGTTAAGTTTAAGTGTGTTATTCCAGACCATAATCTATATCTGTGTCAAATTTCATTTAGATCCGTTCAGCCGTTTAAGCGTGAAAGAGTAACAAACATCCAGACATCCTCACAAACATTTGCGTTTATAATATTAAGTAGGATAGGATGACACCTATGCAAGCTAATGTTTCATCCATCAACTCCTTGGTGTAAGAAAGGTAGTGTTCGTTGGAGCAGCGGCTAGAGGAGCGGGTTCGATTCTCGCTACAGTACTAATGATTTCATGATCTGCGAGATGTTCCGGACTTGGTTTGTTACTCACCGAATATCAGGGGATCTGAAGGACTATGATGGAGACGTGTGTTTATTTGTCTCCTATCTAAGCTACAATACCTAGATACAGTCCGTCCGTGATGTTGTTCTATTCAGCTTTAGTCTTACAGCTGTAATTTCCTGTTGAGCTTACGACAGACTTTAGGTTAAGATAATAGAATATTGATGTTAACATTAATAGGTAACTAGAGCTAAGTGTAATCGAACCTAAATACCTTCACAACTTCTAAGTACTAACATTAGCATAGACTAGCTTCCGCCCGCGTGATACCTTGAAAAACAAAAACAATCCATCCCGCGGGAACCGTACATTCCAGACCATAATCTATATCTGTGCCAAATTTCATTCAGATCCGTTCAGCCGTTTTAGCGTGAAAGAGTAACAAACATCCAGATATCCAGACATCCAATCAAACTTTCGCGTTTATAATATTAGTAGGATTAGTAAGTCATAGGTACTTCGACGGGGTAGGTAGGGACCTATGTTCAATGACACTGCTGAGACTGCTTTGAATACCGTCTTGACGTTAAGATGTTCTGTTTGTTGTATGCTTTGTGTTTGCGCGTGTGTGTGTGTATATGCATGTGCATTGTTTGCTGATGCGAATGCTGATATAGGAAGTTCCTCTAGTTTGAATTCTATTTACTTATCCTACCTAATTAGTGTGTTATCTGCCAAGTAATGCAATTTTCCATCAAAGTGTCAATAATTCAAATATAACCTTGGTAGCAAGCCAGAAGAGCGCTTTGTTACTACGCGAAAAGCGCGGGTTCGACTCCCGTATGTGTTACAACTTATTACATTGCAACATTTATGTGTACAGCCGTTGTGGGACCTACATACTGTGTACCTACTTACAGTTTATGATTGAGAGTGATTCCTGGTAGAAGTCAGATAATTATATTGGTTGGTTTGACTTACTCTTTTAAAATAATTACTTGAAGATAAGAATGAGAGTGAATGTTAAGGTTGTCGATGGCTATAAAAAAACTTAAATATTGAGATATTTTGACTGACTCATGTATGTAAGCTTTTAAGGTTGATGGATGAAGAGTGCATGCAATGAAAGAGATTAATGTAGAGTGACAAGAATAGACACCTAAGTTATGGAATAACAGAGGAAGATTGAAAGTAGTAGAGAAAAGTTGAGATGTCATGAGGAAGGATGAATGTCATGTGACCAGAAGAATCACATATGAATGTGAATGGATTTAGAAGATGTAGGCCAAAGAAAAGATGGATGGACTGTGTGAAAGATAATAAAAAGTGGCTTGTAAGAGGGAAATGAATTGAGACATGTTTTGTACCTACCTCACTAGAAGGATTAGACGATGATGATGATGAGAGTGAAGAATACTTGTATTAGATACAGTTTTTTGATTCAACTCATTTTGATCCACTTACTATTTTCTGATATCAACTATCTTACTTTAAGCTCAATGCATCTGTGAAACGGGACACTTGATTATGAACTGTTGTTGATAAGTTGTGTTAGCTTCAGTGTTTTGTAAAGGTAAGTTAGAGTCAGTGTTGTATAGGCCACTGATCACTACCACATTAACATGTCTCTCTGTGGCTGCCTGCAATCAATACCTACATTACTATCTTATGTAGGTATACCTACCATCTACTTAATTACCAAGATAGCCAAAGGTTGGCTAGTTGGTGTGCTTGTGAGTGGTGCCTATTTAAATTCAGTGTTTCTTTGTAAATGTAAAATGTGTTTGAAAAAGTGTAGCTTCATCAGATTGGTTTAAGTGTAACTTCAGTGTTTGAAAACCCCCCTTTATTCATAATTGTGTCAAAGATTACTGCTGGAACATATCAGAAGGTAGGTAGGCAAGGTACATTACCTGTGATAAAACGGACATTTTTACAATATTATTAATATTATTATTGATAGGTATATTTTTTTTACAAACCATAAACAATTAAGTAAACAGCTTTTCTAAGTAGTTGAGTACAAGTTTCTTATTCCCTGAATTATGAAAGTTTATACTATTCAAGTCTTTTAGTTTATATGTGTAAACTCAACTTGCTTTCAAAGTATGTTTCTTTTTTTTTTTGAAGTGAGACCCTTTACGCTCTTCTCCATTCCCCGCACGTCACTCTCCTTGTTACTCGCTGTGTAGTATAGGTAAAACAGTACCATTTCACTTTCTTTTAAAGACTTGAATAATGTAAATCAGTTTTTAGATAGGTAGTTTACTTAAAAGGTTGTTTCGTCAATATCAGTCAAATTGTTAACGTCTTTTCTAAATTTCATTTGAATATCTTTTTAAAATTATTAATTACACAATTTAATTTAAGGTTTGCAATTTAAATTTAAGAATTTTGAAACTTTATCCCAACACTGGTGAACCATGGAACACTAAAGAACTTACTTATTTGGTAGCTACTTACTTACCTACTCGGTTTTGTGTGAATTGTCAAACTTCAAATGGTCAAGTCTTGAAACGTGCTGTGTATACTGCCTCTGGTAAGTCTAAAACATTTGTGTTTACTGAAATGAATGTGCATTATTAAAAATAATTTGTTTTAAATTACTAAGTAAGTATTTTAGAAGTAACTAATAACTATTTAAAAATGTGAGCTATTTTATAAGTACAGTAGGTAAGTAATGTTCAAATAGGTGCTTACCGAATGTTTGTTACAGGCAGGTGGTGTCGGGAGTGGTCACAGAAAGAATTCCACAAAATGAAAAAACATCTACATTAAATACCTACTTGTTTACTACTATTTACCATACATTTCATATAAATATATTTGTAACAATTACTGATACTGAATATTGTGAGATAAATGTGATCTACATGAAATTAGTACTTACCTACATGATTGAATGCATTACCTTTGTTTTATTTTTTCCTTTACTCTTCTGAACGTATTTCCAGTAGTAGTTATTATGACATTTGTGAATAAGGGGTCAGTGTCGTAACGTC
This sequence comes from Cosmorhoe ocellata, assembly GCA_963675405.1. Lineage (NCBI taxonomy): Eukaryota > Metazoa > Arthropoda > Insecta > Lepidoptera > Geometridae > Cosmorhoe > Cosmorhoe ocellata. Next base: position 1,568,972 of record OY776265.1, on the reverse strand, counting down.
CGTGTTTGTGAATAGTGCAAGGCGAGCATCACAGGCGCCTAGAACGCTTTTAGCGCCATCTAGGCGTCTCACCGCGTCGGCAGAGCTGCGGTTTCGTGTCATTCCACCTTTGCAGGTGGCTTCATAATAAGGTGAGTTGTTGTAGATTTCTTAATTAATTTTTCTATTTAATTTCCTGCACTGAATTTAATTTATGACTCATGAACAAAATAAATATGCGAAATAATTATGGTTGCTAGCTCCGCCGTGAATGTGTTGTGGTAGCAAACTCGTAAAATAGTTCCGCCATGCGTCGCTAGATGGCGTAATTTTAAATTATGATTTTGATCGAAACAATCATTTCATCCCAATATAAATTCAATTTTGCGTATTCATTAACATCGGTTCTTTCTTTTTAGATTTAACTGATTTCGGTCTTGTAATCATCGTATTAAAAGTAAATGCATTTATAAAATAAAAAATATTTTTTAAAATGTATGGCTAAGCAAGCTGTGTGTACATACTCACCTAAGTATTATAAAGTAGGTATCCACAAAAAAAAAAAAAGTTATGCCACTCTACGGATAATCTCGTAGCTCCTTCGTAGACCGGACGCTTGTAGCAGCGTAGCAGTCGTCGTAGGTACTGGTCCATAATTTGGTGTGGTAGGAGGTAACCTTGAGTTTGTAGGCGTGAACGTTAGCGCGCCTACTACAAGCAAGTGTAGAGGGCGTGTCCTTTCCGACGTTCGGTATCGGCGGTGCGGCGCGGTTGGCCCCCACGCGGGAGGCGGCGCCCCGCGCCCGTATTCATCTATATAAATACCTACCTACTACACTAGCCGAGCCCACGGTTTTATTCACAATTTGAAGGGGGTGATAGACGTGCGAGTAAGTACGCGTACTTGTGCCTCGATGACCTTTTTCGCTGGTGTGTCACCCTAAGTATGCGTATTTTAAAACCGCCGAGTAAGTTCGTTGGCGATCCGACAAGTTTGAAATGTAGCTCGTAACGTAACCCGCCCCCGCTCGTGCGTGTGGCACACTACGAGACGCGAGCCGCCATTTTGTTTCGCCAGTTTCGTGAACACGCAACGCTTGTAGGTAGTGTTTGTTTTTGTATTTTTTGATTGTGAAATTTCTCGATTTTAAATTGTAATGTTATTATAGGAGGTGTGTCTAGGAACGTAAATTAAATATAAATATTCATATGATTTGAATCTATGTCGATCTCGATGTTAAATTAATAGTAGATGTTTTATAATACTGGATATCTAGTTATATCACTGTTAAGCTGGTTTAACAATTTTAATATCTTATACCTTTAAACGAGCAATTCTTGTATTCTTGTACCTATATGTATATGTATAGATATTTTCTGAATCTCGGAAACGGCTCCAACGATTTTCTTGAAATTTATTATGCAGAGGGTTTCGGGGGCGATAAATCGATCTAGCTAGGTTTCATTTTTAGAAAACATCGTTTACCAATAAAAAAAAACTTGATATTTTAGTACATTAGGTACCTTTTCGTACATTAAAGCTGAATATTATAGTGTTTGATAAGTAGGTAGGTACCTACCTACCCAGTAGGTTGTTGTATACACTACTGTTGCACTTGGGTGCGAGTCATGTTATTATAGTCTCCTATTCATCATCTTTGAGACCTAAGGACTTGTGGCACTCTTTGTAATTTTAACAATATGCGATGCCATTATAGGTAGGTACCTACCTATTTGTTTCGTAGGAGCTATAAGTGAAGTGCCTAGGTAGCCCGGCCACGAGAAACTGTCGGGTTAGTGAGTTAGTCTGGGATGAGCAGGTCATGGGTGAGTTTTATTCTAATTCTACTCATTATGTCATTAGTTTTTTACCAGTGTTTTGAAACGATTGCAGGGCGTCTCTAGGGGTTTCTTACGTGTTACTAAGGGAATGCGGAGCAAGATGTACTTACGTAAATGTAGGTAGAATCAGAGGTAGTAGATAATTTTAATCTATAGTTTCGATGATTTTGTAAGTTTTGAAATTACGAAATCCGATGGGGGGCGGTTGTCGCGGGCGCAGGGTTTCGACGAAGAGGTTTCGCTGCTGAATTTTGTCCGACTTTGCTTTGAGAATGACCGGACTGAAACGTATCGGTATAAGAAATACGGGAATCCGTCTCCTATCGAGGTTTAGGTTACGTACTCGACGAGATCGACCCGCTCCCGCCGGCGGCACGCGCCGGCCGGCCCTATCGATGGATCGACTTCATCGATCCGGCCGGTAGAGCGGTCAGGCGACAACGAACGCGGCCTACGAAACATCGTCTCGGGGCGACGTTGACGCGGATCGAAAGATAACTTGGAAAACCCCGGTGGCGACCGAGATATTAAGAATCTCTTGCAAAACGTTGGCAAAGCCAAGAGAACCGCCGGCCTTACTTAGATCGGGATCGAAACGCCGATCCGACGAGCGGGGCGAGGATGGCGGTGGTGGCGCAAGCCACCAGGGCGACGCCGCCGCTCGGGAGCTTGTGCGATCGGCGTTTCGATCCCGATCTAAGTAAGGCCGGCGGTTCTCTTGGCTTTGCCAACGTTTTGCAAGAGATTCTTAATATCTCGGTCGCCACCGGGGTTTTCCAAGTTATCTTTCGATCCGCGTCAACGTCGCCCCGAGACGATGTTTCGTAGGCCGCGTTCGTTGTCGCCTGACCGCTCTAACGGCCGGATCGATGAAGTCGATCCATCGATAGGGCTAGCCGGCGCGTGCCGCCGGCGGGAGCGGGTGCGCGGTCGATTATATCGGCGGGCGCACGGTGTTTCGTTCCAAGCGTGCAGAGTGGCGACGTGGCGGCAACGCTCGTCGCCGTACAACTCCCGCGTGATCCGGTTCGAGGACACTGCCAGGCGGGGAGTTTGACTGGGGCGGTACATCTGTCAAAGAATAACGCAGGTGTCCTAAGGCCAGCTCAGCGAGGACGGAAACCTCGCGTGGAGCAAAAGGGCAAAAGCTGGCTTGATCCAGATGTTCAGTACGCATAGGGACTGCGAAAGCACGGCCTATCGATCCTTTAGTACTAAAGAGTTTTTAGCAAGAGGTGCCAGAAAAGTTACCACAGGGATAACTGGCTTGTGGCAGCCAAGCGTTCATAGCGACGTTGCTTTTTGATCCTTCGATGTCGGCTCTTCCTATCATTGCGAAGCAAAATTCGCCAAGCGTTGGATTGTTCACCCATCAAAAGGGAACGTGAGCTGGGTTTAGACCGTCGTGAGACAGGTTAGTTTTACCCTACTGATGGCTTGTCGTTGCGATAGTAATACTGCTCAGTACGAGAGGAACCGCAGTTTCGGACATTTGGTTCATGCACTCGGCCGAGCGGCCGGTGGTGCGAAGCTACCATCCGCGGGATTATGCCTGAACGCCTCTAAGGCCGAAGCCAGCCTAGCCGAATCCGGCAAGGATATGCTCACTGTGGAGCCCCGAGAGTCGGGAGGCTCTAAACAATGTGACTTTACTAGTTGCGCTTTACTTCGTAAGGTGTGACGTCGAAGCCCATTTGGACCGCGGAGATCGGTGCGTACGGTTTAACACGTGCACCACGGCTCCGAAGGTCCGGATTTAACTCAGTTCGATGTCGGGGCTCGGAATAGTCTGTAGACGACTTACGTTCCTGGCGGGGTGTTGTGCTCGGTAGAGCAGCGTCGTGCTGCGATCTGTTGAGACTCAGCCCTACGCCAGGTGATTCGTCCGAGGACGATTTCATTTTTTAATTTTTTTTTTTTTTTCAATCACTTACGTTGAGTACGCGTAAAAAAAGGTGGATAATGTTTTATATTTAACCAACTTTTCGACTGTTTCCTCTAACTATAGTTACGTACCTGTAAATATGTGATACAATTTTTTTTTAAATACATTTATTTTCTCAGGTACATAATTAATTAAACAAAAAAAAAGAAGCGCTTAATTAAACCTGTAATTTTGTCGTTTTTTTTTTTTAATTTTCTGAACCCATTAAGTGAATGAAGTAGCTGTACATAATATTTTTTTTAATGAAATTAGCATTTTTTTTTTTTTAAATATTAGCGCTTAAGTAAACCTTGAATTTTGTGTTTTTTTTTTAACACCCATTGAATTGACATAATATAGGTATATATTTTTTTTTTTTGTGTAATGTCTCTGAACAAACAAGCCAATAAATGAAATTAGCATTTTTTTTTTAAATAGTAGCGCTTAAGTAAACCTTGAATTTTGTGTTTTTTTTTTAACACCCATTGAATTGACATAATATAGGTATATTTTTTTTTTTTTTGTGTAATGTCTCTGAACAAACAAGCCAATAAATGAAATTAGCATTTTTTTTTAAATAGTAGCGCTTAACTAATAAAACTTTATTTTTGTATGTTTTTTTTTATTTATTTTCTCTCTTGACACCTTTTATTGAATTGAAGTACCTAATATTATATTATTATTACTTTTTTTGCGCGCAATGTCTCTGTACGTACGAACAAGCAAATGAATTAAAGTAGCGCGTTCATGTCTTTTGTTTGTGTAGCTTTTTTTTTTTTTTTTTTTTTTATAGCAGTGCTGAATTAGAGATCAAGTTATTTTAGTGTAATGTCTCAACAAGCAAACAAACTAAAGTAGCGCGTTCATGTCTTTTGTTTGTGTGGCACTTTCTTTTTTTTTTTAATAGTAGTGCTCAATTAATGTTTTTATTGTTTTACATAGTTTCTTTCTTAACGCCCATTGAATTGAAGTACCTCCTCCTCATACCTACATAATATTATAATTAATGTCTCAACAAGCAAACAAATTAAAGTAGCGCGTTCATGTCTTTTGTTTGTGTGGCACTTTCTTTTAATAAAATAAATCATCAAATTTTTTTTTTGTGTAATGTCTCTATACGAACTAGCAAATAAATGAAAGTAGCGCGTTCATGTCTTTTGTTTTTGTAGCATCCGCGTAGCAAACGTTCAGCATAATTAATTAATTAATTAATTAATTAATTAATTAATTAATTGATTGAAAGTATCTCGCTAATAAATAATAAAACGAACATCCAAACGTGCTGCCACTATCATAATTATTTAGTTTGCTTATGTAGATTTACGAGTACGGTGGGATAATTAAAAAATACAGTTTGCAGTACGAACAAGCAAATAAATGAAAGTAGCGCGTTCATGTCTTTTGTTTTTGTAGCATATTTTTTTCGTAGCACCCGCGTAGCAAACATTTATTGATTTTAATAAAACAAAAAATACATTAGCGCGTTCATGTCTTTATTATTATTTTATTCTTTTTCTTATTCCTTTTTGCGTAGCATCCGCGTAGCAAACATTTATAATTAATTGTCTTTTTCATTTGTTCCAGGTATGTAAAACGTCCCTGTTGTTTTGGTTAGATGCAGCGAGCGCGCGTCATTGTTGTGCGTGAGTGTTTTTTCTTTTTAATTACCTGTCGCGCGGGCGGCGCGGGTGGCGGCGCGCGGAGCACACGTCACGGGAACGTTTTTGTTTTGCAATTGTTTTGATTTTTGCTGCGTTAACGGCCGCGTCCTGCATAGTGTGTCGTGCGTGTCTGCACCCCGGGTGCAAAATGTCGTAAGTGAATTTTTTCAATTTTTTTTTTTTTCTTTTTTTCTTCTTCTTCTTAACCCCTGCTGTGCATAGGCATTATGTACAGCCGGAAAGAGTTTCCATATAAATTTTTACTGTATTTTAAAATGTATTATGCCAGCTAAAAGTTTAAAGGCGAAGGGGGAGATGTTTTTTGTCAAATTTTTAACTTTATAACGATTCAAGATGTGATGGCGCACGAGGTCGACGAACGAACGAACGGACACGCGTCGCGCGCGGCGCGTCCGGTAGAGCAGAGAGCGAAGACTTGAAGAAAATTGGAAAAAAGTGCAAAGTGTTTGTGTTTTTCGAGTGTTATTTAATATAATAATGTGTTATATATGTGTTGTATTTTATATATAAGATGTGTATGTATACATTATTATAGTGCTGTGTTTTACTAAAATAATTCATAACGTGTGGCGTGAAGCGTAAATCTTTGATGGCAGACGACGACGCGAGAAAACAGAAATTTTGTCGCATCCCTAAAGTTTGTCATTAACGGTGTTATTGCGCTTTGTTTTTGTGCCCAGACACGTTTGAATCTCACTTCATTCACCGTGCAAAACGGTGGTTGGTGTGCTCGTCGCACATTCCACGGACGCCGGCTCGCGCGCGCGCACACCGCGCGCGCTAGAGTCGGCAGAGAGTGGTGTGGTGCTTTAAAAGTTCGCAATTTAGCTGACAACGTTGCAGTCCTCGACGACTGTGAACAATATAAGCAGCTGCGAGTTCCGGCCTCTCGACACTCCGGGCGTGATCGGATTTTTCTGCGATTCTCGGAACAATTTTAATTTAACAAAAAAATGTAGAGAAGCACTCTAAGGAAATTTCAATGAAGGGCAAGAAACGCCTCGTCCGCCGCCGCCGCCGCCGCCTCTTCTCTCGGAAGAAAGAAGATGGAGGAGGAGGCGCCGACACACACGAAAATCTCATCTCGGCAGCAGAGAATAAGAAGAAGAAGAAGACATCCCTCGGCGCAGGCTTCGCCGCCGGCTGAGGGACCCGTTCTACGACTACTCTTACTGTTAGCGCGAGTTAGCTCCCTGGTTGATCCTGCCAGTAGTTATATGCTTGTCTCAAAGATTAAGCCATGCATGTCTCAGTGCAAGCCGTATTAAGGCGATACCGCGAATGGCTCAATATATCAGTTTTGGTTCCTTAGATCTTACTCAGTTACTTGGATAACTGTGGTAATTCTAGAGCTAATACATGCAATCAGAACTCTGACCAGTGATGGGATGAGTGCTTTTATTAGATCAAAACCAATCGACGGAGGGCCTCGCGTCCGAAGTCGTTAATTTTGATGAATCTGGATAACTTTTGCCGATCGCATGGTCCAGTACCGGCGACGCATCTTTCAAATGTCTGCCTTATCAACTTTCGATGGTAGTTTCTGCGACTACCATGGTTGTCACGGGTAACGGGGAATCAGGGTTCGATTCCGGAGAGGGAGCCTGAGAAACGGCTACCACATCCAAGGAAGGCAGCAGGCGCGCAAATTACCCACTCCCGGCACGGGGAGGTAGTGACGAAAAATAACGATACGGGACTCTTACGAGGCCTCGTAATCGGAATGAGTACACTTTAAATATTTTAACGAGGAACAATTGGAGGGCAAGTCTGGTGCCAGCAGCCGCGGTAATTCCAGCTCCAATAGCGTATACTAAAATTGTTGCGGTTAAAAAGCTCGTAGTTGCATTTGTGCGCCGCGCTGTCGGTGCACCGCATCCGCGGTGATACTGACACGTTTGCGGAGCATATCGTCGGTGAGCCGGCGGTAAAACGCCGGTTCAATATCAAAATCCTATCGCGGTGCTCTTTATTGAGTGTCGAGGTGGGCCGACAATTTTACTTTGAACAAATTAGAGTGCTCAAAGCGGGCTCAAAATGCTGCTTGAATATTTCGTGCATGGAATAATAGAATATGATCTCGGTTCTATTTTGTTGGTTTTCAGAACTCCGAGGTAATGATTAATAGGGATAACTGGGGGCATTCGTATTGCGACGTTAGAGGTGAAATTCTTGGATCGTCGCAAGACGAACATCAGCGAAAGCATTTGCCAAAGGTGTTTTCATCAATCAAGAACGAAAGTTAGAGGTTCGAAGGCGATTAGATACCGCCCTAGTTCTAACCGTAAATATGTCATCTAGCGATCCGCCGACGTTACTACAATGGCTCGGCGGGCAGCTTCCGGGAAACCAAAGATTTTGGACTCCGGGGGGAGTATGGTTGCAAAGCTGAAACTTAAAGGAATTGACGGAAGGGCACCACCAGGAGTGGAGCCTGCGGCTTAATTTGACTCAACACGGGAAATCTCACCAGGCCCGGACACCGGAAGGATTGACAGATTAACAGCTCTTTCTTGATTCGGTGGGTGGTGGTGCATGGCCGTTCTTAGTTGGTGGAGCGATTTGTCTGGTTAATTCCGGTAACGAACGAGACTCTAGCCTGCTAAATAGGCGTCGTCATTTCGGTGTGCATGATTTCGGTCAAGCAACTCACTGGCGACGTATTAAAATTCTTCTTAGAGGGACCGGCGGTTTCGAGCCGCACGAGATTGAGCAATAACAGGTCTGTGATGCCCTTAGATGTCCTGGGCCGCACGCGCGCTACACTGAAGGAATCAACATGTTCTCCCTGGCCTAAAGGCCCGGGCAACCCGTTGAAACTCCTTCGTGCTGGGGATTGGGGTTTGCAATTATCCCCCATAAACGAGGAATTCCTAGTAAGCGCGAGTCATAAGCTCGCGTTGATTACGTCCCTGCCCTTTGTACACACCGCCCGTCGCTACTACCGATTGAATGATTTAGTGAGGTCTTCGGACCGACACGCGGTGGCTTCACGGCCGTTGGCGTCGTTGGGAAGTTGACCAAACTTGATCATTTAGAGGAAGTAAAAGTCGTAACAAGGTTTCCGTAGGGGAACCTGCGGAAGGATCATTAACGTGTTTTTTGTTGTGCAAACGACAAAATTACGAGATAATTTTCCCACACCACACACCAGCAGCGCGCCAGCCGGCCGGCTGGCTGGCCGGCGCGCTGCACGTCACGCTCTCGCCATCATCGGATTGAGACGGGTGAAAAATCCGCACCCCGAATCCGTTTGCGCTGGAGGGCGTGCTCGTTAAACAAATACCGAACGGTTTAGAGTGATGAGAGAGAGATATTCAAACGAGTCTTCGTGCGCTTTGATCGGCGCGCGCGGCTCTCTCTCTCTCTCTCGTTCTAAGTGAAAATCTTTTTTTTTTTTATATTTTTTTTTTTACAACTTTTTTACAGAAGTGAAAAACTATTACCCTGGACGGTGGATCACTTGGCTCGCGGGTCGATGAAGAACGCAGTTAACTGCGCGTCATAGTGTGAACTGCAGGACACATTTGAACATCGACATTTCGAACGCACATTGCGGTCCGTGGATACACATCCAGGACCACTCCTGTCTGAGGGCCGGCTGCATAAAAACAAAACCACATTGCGTCTTGGGACGCATCTGACGGTTCCCGCAGACTCCTCTGGTGCGCTGCTGGTCCGTTTAAAAATACAAATAAATTGATTGTTGCGCAATTATAAAAAACTTATTTTTATTTTTACACAACACACGATGTGCGAATGTTGGCGTTGTTGTCGTTTTAATAATAATTATAATAATGTTTTGTTGTGCCGCTCTCTTTTCACGTAGGCGGACTCGACGTCCGAAGGGCGTGTCGGCGTAGAGCCCTGCGCTTTAAAACGCGTGGAGCGCTACGTCGTAGCGTCGTAACGGATATCGTGTCTGCCTCCCAATTTTATACGTTGGCCTCAGATCAGGGAGGATTACCCGCCGAATTTAAGCATATTAGTAAGCGGAGGAAAAGAAACTAACTAGGATTTCCTTAGTAGCGGCGAGCGAACAGGAACAAGCCCAGCACTGAATCCCGCCGTTGTAACGGCGGCGGGAGATGTGGTGTTCGGGAGGTTCCGCTTTCTTGTCGTAGTCCACTCCTGTCCAAGTTCGTCTTGAACGGGGCCCATTTCCCATAGAGGGTGCCAGGCCCGTAGCGACGGAGGACAACGGCGAGAGGAACTCTCCTCAGAGTCGGGTTGCTTGAGAGTGCAGCCCTAAGTGGGTGGTAAACTCCATCTAAGGCTAAATATTACCGCGAGACCGATAGCGAACAAGTACCGTGAGGGAAAGTTGAAAAGAACTTTGAAGAGAGAGTTCAACAGTACGTGAAACCGCTCAGGGGTAAACCTGCGAAACTCGAATGAACGAACGGGGAGATTCATCGTTATTCGGCGGCGTGGTGGCGCGCTCTCGATGTCGCGCGCGGCTTCGGTCGCGTGCGGTACGGGGCGCGTCGTTCGACGTTCACCGACGGCGTGCACTTCTCCCTTAGTAATACATCGCGACCCGTTCGATGTCGGTCTAAGCGCCGTTCGGGAGTCACTGTCGCACCTCTCGGGGTGCGGCGGTGACCGTGACGGTCGCCGACCGGCTGTCGGACGGTATTCTGACGGATCGCGTACGCGTTTATGCGCGTCCGGCCCGACGCAAGGCTACGTCGTTCACTCCCGTCCTGCCCGAGTGCGGGCGGGGGTGCGGCGCGCCTGTCGTCGCAGCCGTGCTGTCTCGGACTGTGCGCGTCCCGTGTCTGCGATGATTCAGTTTCGGGCACTCGCAGGACCCGTCTTGAAACACGGACCAAGGAGTCTAGCATGTGTGCGAGTCATTGAGTAAAATGTCTAAACTGAAAGGCGCAACGAAAGTGAAGGTGGACGCTCGTCGTCCGCT